>JAEOAD010000603.1:1466250-2932500 GCA_036365145.1 Orientallactaga sibirica | reverse complement strand
TATTAATTTGCTATTTTTAAATTTCACTTATGGGAGTATTTCTGTCCTTATAATGTTTATGTGTGGGTCCTCAGGCATGCCATGACACTGATGTGGAGGTCAGAGAATGACCTTGGAGTGTTTGTCATCTCCTTCCACCTTCTATTTTAAACACAGGTTCTGTTTCTATTTGTCTACTGTGTTTGTTCCAATCCAGATGGCCCACAAGTTTCTGGATTCTCCTGGATTCACCTTCTACTGATGTGGGCTCCTTGGAATCACAAACTTGCACTACTTTGTTTCTAGGCTTAAGTGGATCTCTGACAGGCTTGCAAACAAATGCCTTTAACTGCTGACCCATTTACCTAATCAATCTTAATATTTTGCTATACTAAAACGCTTCCACAAAATAATTCCAATGATGTTATTTAAGCACTTGCATGTTATTGGCCTAAATTCTATCCTAATTTTTCTTCACAAACTACTTTTTCAATGAAAGAACCTTATGATTTTCATTATAATATGAGCATAAATCTGGCAATATGTGGAGAATCTGACACTACATTTCATATGTGGCCAATATTAAGGCTATAAGAGATCTTGACAACAAAGAATGAATTTTCTCTCACCTAGTTCATTCTAGAACCAAAATCTTTTAAAATCCCTTCAATTCTCTCAGGAATGCTAAATCTTATCTTTTATGCAACTATGAAATATTTTCACAATTCATTCATTGTACCAACTACTGCATGGATACCTTTTGGCTTCTATGCATGCTAAAATTAAAATATCCTAATCCATCATGAAGAACAGCTCATTCATGCTTACATTCCATTCTATTCATCCTAATTAATCACATTCCTACCTAGAATCCTATATTAGTGGAGAAAGTCTTTGTATTTTTTTAATGATATGACTTTATGCCCTCTAAACTTTGTAATTTGCTTTGACTCACAGAATATGGAAAAGTTAACTTGGGTTCAAATTTCATATGCTAGGGCTTAAAAAATATTGCTAATTTTTCTCTTACTCTTTTGCAATATAAAGAGAACAAGGCTATGAACAAACACAGACTACATGAAAACAACCTTGGATTACTTACTAAAATAGCAAGGCCAACTGCTGTCAGCATGGTAGACCATATTTGAACCTCCAATGGAATCAAACCTCAGATAACTGCTAGCACATATATGTGCAAGAAATTTCTTGTTTTCAATCACCATGTGTTGTGGTAGTGTACTATGGTAAGTAGCTGTGATAATTAACTGATACACTATTAAGGCTCTTCCTCTACCAGTTGACTCATCACAAACATTTTCATTGGTAATATATATGTATTTGTGTTGTGTGTGTGTGTGTGTGTGTGTGTGTGTGTGTGTGTGTGTCACAATGCAGGCTTGGCCCTAGCCAGACCACATAGCAGAGAAACCAGGAAGTGGCTTCTGTGAACATGGCATTCTGCACAGGCTTGGCATGACAACAGCTACAGTCCCATGCTCGCAAGAAAACCTGCTACGAGATGACCTGTCTAGAGACAGGCTGTCATTGGTCACAAAAAGGTGACCACCCCATACAATGATTGGCCAGCCAAGCCCCCTAAAACTCTGTGTACATCCTCGGCCTCTGCTGCTTCCACCCAACTCCCGGAGTCTGTGTCATGACTATGCGCATCTCACCCCCCTACCAGGCAGAGACCCTGCTGTCCCTCCTGGGCTGGCCCTGGGGAGGACCCCAACATCTGGCACCTGAACAGGGACCCTCTGCCCCCTCGGCGTTGGCGAGATGCCCCCTCCTTGATCATCGGCTAGTAGCCCCCTCAGCATTTGGCAAGACACCCCCTTCTTGATTGTCCAAGTCCCCTTGCTGTTCCGTGTGCTGACGGTTGCCCGAGGGTGAGCAGGCAGCCCCCTCCTCCCCCTTTTCCTTTGTTTGTCCTTTCCCCCCATTAGGAAGGCACACACCACCACACGGCCCTGAAGCCCATGTGGGCCCCTCCAATCTCAGTTCATCCTGGAGGAATCACATAAGGGTTTGACTAGCCCGATTTTGGAACTAAGGCAAGGCCTTTGGCTGAGCTTCCCCGGAGACACCGTGTGGGCATACGGCTGTGGAGTAACTACCCACAGAAGTCCCCCACTAAGCACAAGACATGTGGGTCCTAAACATTCTATCCGTTTGTCTCAGCTGGCCCTGGCATTAGGAGTTGTACTTTGCATGATCATCCTTTGGGCTATCATTTTTGATCTGGGTTATTATTTTCTCAGTCTCCTTGATTCAGGAGTGTCCCAGCCTAGCCCCCCCCTCAAACACCACCAAGCTGTAATGGGCAACCTCCCTCCCCATCAGAGGACACCGCAATTGCAGGCTCTTAGGGTCCTCCTCCTGCAACATGGCTTAAAAGTGAAACAAAAGTACCTCCATGGCTTTTGGTACAAAACTCTTGTTTTAGCCCCATGGATTAGTCCAATCCTCCTTGCCATAATTGCCAGCCTTAAAGGTTTCTCCATGGAGGAAGTCATTTCTGCCCATAACAAAAGCTGTAAGGAAAAACTGAAACTGGCTCTTAAAATCTCATCCCTCCCAAGACCGCCACCGATCTGCTGCCTTTTCAGCTCGTAACCACTGCCTGTGTCAATCATGGTCACAACCACCCCTCCCCCTCTTTACCCTTGGAAGGACCTCTGTCCAATCCTCCTGGATGCACCAGGCAGCTGCCAGTTCGCTAACACACACCATTGCCCCACCCTTCACCACCTTCCCGTTAAGTAGGGCCGGAATCAACAGCCAGGCCCTAGTACCCCATACCCCTCTCTGATCTGGCTCTCATCCGCATGGCAGCCCAGGAATCGGGCATTGACTCTTACTTTGAACAGGTCCTTTCACATACAATGGGCCATCCATCTCCAGACTTACTGAGCACATTCGCTCACACACTGGTCTTCCTGACTTTATTGCTGATGGGAATTCACAGGTAGACAATTTATTTCTGTCTCTTCCTTGCCACCTTTAGAACAAGCTAGACGTTTACACCAAAGGTTCCATCTATCCCCCACTAACTTAAGAACCCTATACCTCAAACTCTTGCTTAGCCAATGCAAACATTTAACCCATACCTGTAAGGCATGAGCCCCCCCATCCCCCTTGGGCACCCTACAGCCTCAAGGAGCCAATCCTAGAGGCTTTATGCCAAATTCTATCTGGCAGATGGATGTTATCCATATACCTTCCTTTGGTAACCTCAAATATGTCCATGTCATTGTGGACACTTACTCTAAGCTTACTTTTGCTATTGCTCTCTCAGGGGAAAAGGCTTCCCATGTCATTAAGGTGACAAAAACCACTATGTTGGTCATGGGCGTGCCCTGGTCAATTAAAACTGATAATGGCTCTGCATATACATCTGCCCAATTCACATCCTTCATGGAATCTTGGGGAATAAAATACTCCCTTGGAATCCCCTACAACCCACAAAGACAAGCCATCCTGGAGAAAACTAACTGGACCCTAAAGGAACTAATCACAAAACAAAAGTTTTAACACAGGGCCAAGGGTATGCTTGTGTCTTTCCAGAAACTTCACAGATCCCTACCAGAAACATCCATCCAGCCACTGACTCAGGGATTGACCTTGATGAAGAGGATGATGTCAAACCCCTCAAGCCGGATATGGGACTTTAAACTTATTCCCCCTTTTTCTCCTTTTATCTCCTTTTCTCCTACTGCCACTTCCCAGATACTATTTTGGACAATTCTTAGGCCATACTTGTTTGGAGCGATGGGCCTAAATTCCTACACTTTTCCTAGTTTTTTTTTTTTTTTTTTTTTCCTAGATTTTATTTTAGCCACTCTATTTCACTGTATTCTCCCCTTCAAGCAAGTACTTCTCCATAGCCACACCTTTGCTTTTTTTGCTTATTAATGCCTCTTATGGTAATGCTACCCTCCAACCAGCCATAATTTCCTTTGCAACTCCTTTGATTACATTGATCTGCTACCATTAAGATACACTCAGTGCTACTAACTATGATGCTATGGTGAGTTCACAACAGTCACCCAGCAACCTGTCCTACCCCAGTCTTTTTCAGGTTCTACAGTTGATTCTAGCTTGCTGGGACCATTCACACACCACAGAGCCACCACCACTTGGCCCTCCCATGCCTCCTAGGCGACAGCAACAACCCTCGGGTTTTCTCACCAGATCAGAGGGTTAGTCAATGACAGGTAAGACCCCAGGAGATGGGGCAACCTAAGACAGGCACCATCACATGTGATGATCCCTTGGGGTCTGGGTTCAACAATGGCTTGGCAAAGAACCATGCCTCCCAGGGTTGCCAATAATAAAAACAAAAAGGAGGATATGTATGGCACAATGCAGGCCTGGTCCTAGTCAGACCACATGGCAGAGAAACCAGGAAGTGGCTTCTGTGAACATGGCATTCTGACGCAGTCTTGGCATGAAGACAGCTACAGTCCCATGCTCGCAAGAAACCTGCTACGAGATGATCTGTCTGGAGACAGGCTGTCATTGGTCACAAAAAGGGGACCACCCCATACAATGATTGGCCAGCCAAGCCCCCTAAAACTCCATGTACTTCCTCAATAAATGAGTTTGCAGCAGCTAGCCCTCCGCTGCTTCCACCCAACTCCCGGAGTCTGTGTCATGACTCCGCACCTCTCACCCCCAACATGGCAGAGACCCTGCTGTCCCTCCTGGCCTGGCCCTAGGGGGAACCCCAACATGTGTGTGTGTGTGTGTGTGTGTGTGTGTGTGTGTGTTTTTTTGGCAGAAAATCCTTTTTTAATGTGAAACTCCTCTTTGAATTTTGATGTATTCAGTATGAATGACTCAATGAGTTCTACTATGTTGCATCTACATGTACTTTCCTGAATTGTATGACAGAGTAAAATATTGGTTTTGAAAATAATTAGCATTACTGGAAACAGTGCATCCTCTTACAGAAAAGGGCTGGGAATTCCAGAATTAGGCATTATGAAAATTATTGTTGGCTAAGAGAATTCATTTCAAATCAATTCACATCCCTCATCTTCATCCATCATTGTAAGTGGAAGTTTAGCTTTTAAGTGAAACAAATCTACAAAGTGCCATTTTTTTTAAAAAAAAAAAAATGTCTCTTATTTCTGTTATTCAGCTAACTCTGTTGTTGAAAACAGTATACTAATTTCTGATCCAAGGATGCCCAAATTCAGCCAGGAAAATAAGTTGCTTTAGCAAAGAGATACATCACTTTTACTAGAAAAATAACTCAGAGGATGTCCTCACAATGTCAATGGCATCAGTGTCACACAGAAATCATGGTCTACATTTTCTTTATTTAGATACTTTTTTAAGTTTCAAGACCAAGATATGTATTTTTACATAGTTTTTTATGTCTTTGTTTTCAGTACATTGGATAAGTTAATAACACAAATACACACAACCATGTACACACACAGACACATACTTACACACATGCATGCACACTTGTGCACACACACACACATGTATGTGCACATGTGCATGCACACACACACACACATTTACACACATTTATTCCTTATATCTTTCTGCAGAAGGAGTTAGTTGTGGATGTTCAATGTAAAAATGAATGTGGGTTCCTTAAAATTTTCTGTTTTTCTGTGTTTTCCTCTTTTTCTTTTCAAGGTAGGGTCTCTCTCTAACCCAGGATGACCTGGAATTTATTACACAGTCTCAGGCTAGTCTCCTACCTCGGCCTCCCTAGTGATGGCATTAAAGGTATGCTCCCACCACTCGTGGCATTTTTTTTTCTTACATACACTAAATATTCTCTATTTTCTGTATTGTGGTATTTGTGAGATTAACAGTCACAGTTATTGTGTTTGTGATTGCATTTGTATTTCTCTAGTAGAGACAATGTATTAGAATAATTATAATGTTTATGTTCATTGGACCTGGAGATGTGTAATATATATTCTCCAAAATCTAATGAGAACACAAACCTGCTGTCTGCTTTTCACAGTTATGTTAAATGTGTTATGAAATTTATGTTAAGATATCCCTACTCCATCTTTTTAATAAATAATTTGATCAATATTAATATCATCCTTTAATGAATAGGAATTGGAACCTTAGTAGCTTTAACAATCTATTAAAAGTTGTCATCCAGGGCTGGAGAGATGGCTTAGTGGTTAAATGCTTGCCTATGAAGCCTAAAGACCCTAGTTTGAGGCTTGATTTTCCAGGACCCATGTAAGCCAGATGCACAACGTGGCACATGCATCTGGAGTTCGTTTGCAGTGGCTAGAGGCCCTGGCACACCCATTTTCTCACTCTCTCTCTCCCAATCTCTCTCTCTTCCTGCCTATGTCTGTATCTCTCCCTCAAATAAATAAATAAATAAATAAATAAATAAATAAATTAATAAATTTGTCATCCAATAACTGTTCTAATGTACTGTAAATGTTACAGAATCATGAGTCTTTTGTACAACTAAGTGTGACTTCAGGAATGAGATTGTTAGAAAAATGATTATTACTAGCTTTGGGGTAATAATCTGAAGGGGTTTTTAAAAGAACAAGAAACAAACTCAGAGTTCTCTCAAGGCAACTTCTTGGTAGATTTTGTCATTTCTGTATAATTTTTTTCATTGAATTTACAAAAACTTTAATGATTCATAAAATGTTTGCATCTTATAAAAATTTCTCTTGAATCAAAGCAACATTATTTTTGACGAAATGTGAAAACTTGGTTCTATTCAACATACAACCCTACTGTTTATTTAGACAGATTTGCTGTACTGGGATTCAGTATCCAAGCCAAAATGTAATATACAAAAAGAAATCTGTGTGAACAATGACATTTATATTATTAAACAAAAGAAACAGTGTTAATCAATAGAGGGATATAATAAATTAAACTGATAATAAGCGTTAAGGAATGTTTTGTTTCTTTATCCAAAATAAAATATGTACTGAGAAAGACATAAACTTTGTATGAAGTGCATGATCAGAATTATTTAAATTTTTTCACCATAATGATTACACTGTAATGAACTTTGTGGAAGACTCTGTAATATGTTAAGCTGTTCTCTATGAATTAACAAGGAATATGTATGTTCATTCTTAAGGTAGGCTTTCACAATTCAGCTCACTCTGAGATTGGTAGTGACTGCTATAAAGTCTTAGCCTACTGAATGAGTGCTTTCCCTAAGCAGTTGTTTTGTTGAATCCCTCTTGGCACAGGTCAGACCCCCTGAGTTTAAGAAATGAGCCAGGAGATGGCTTTTGCATATTTCAAGAAATGGAATCAAATGCTAAAATTCATTGTCAGAATCACTACATAATCTGATTCTATATTTAGAGTTCCTCTAGTTTGAATTTGTCTGCATTTGTAGTTTAGGAGGCATCAGAAATGATGTTGTTGTGCTGTCTTGAATGAAATGAGCAAATTTGCTTGGATTTATAACCCCTGTTCCAGTGAACCATTCAGTCCCTAGATAACAAACACACATTTTTTCTTATTAAAGATGTTTTGTGAAGATAGGTCATTATATTCCTATCAAGATTAGCTCTTGCCAAGAGTCAAAGTCATCTGGCTAATCTCTGGTGATAACCTTCAAACACATTGCTTCACTAGAAAAGAGTACATTGATTTTTAAGTGGACTACCTCTTCTTTCAATGAGAAAAAGCTCTGAGAAACAGCAAAAACAAGTATGCTCTGGTGATGTGGAAAGAAGTATAAATTAAAGAAGGAAGTATCCTATGATGTGTGTTTTCTTCAGCCCAAGAGTACCATTCAAAATATTTCCATTTCACTGACAACTTTAATAATAAATGCTAAAACCATGAAATTTTCAGTGAATTTAACCTAATCCTGTGGCTGTACAGACACAAGGCAAGTTAGAGACCTATTAGTCATTAACAATTTACCATGTTGATTAGATTCGTGTAAAATAAATTCCAAGAAAAATCATCCTGCTTACTTCATACCTTGTTTCTTAGAAAAGGAAGTTAAAGAACTCATATATATGCTCTGTAATCTAATATGAGGAACATTAGGGAGTTTGAGAAATTCCTTTTTTCCCCAAGTGAGTTCTCTTATTTTATATGTCTGAAAAACATTTCAAGACCAAGACTTGTGATGAAAGCATACAAGATTTTTGAAAAAAAAATCAATGTATAAGGGAAGAAAACAAAATATTGTTTTATAAGAAGACTCAGCTTTTTCTGAAAATAATTCAAAACTCAGTGCCTCACACACATACTTTAAATTGCAATAATAATTACCTTACTATTGGGAACTAATAAAACACCTATAAGATATAATTATTATCAAGTGAAAACTAATATTAATAAATTATTTCAAACTTCAAAAGTTTATACTCATTTCAGTTATTGCACTAAATTATGCTATTTAAATCTAAAATGATTATATTATGATATAATTATTATTTATAGACAGAAATTATCTGCAAAATTATCAGAAGAAAATAACCTATATTAGTTTCCTTGAAAAGAATTTAGTCTATTTCTCAAAATCATTCCAAGTATCACATCAAAAAACTGATTCTTGGATTCCTCAAAGTACTCATAGTACATAACACAGTACCTAGCACAATTTTAGCTTGCTATTTTGTGAGTAAATCATGATTAGTAACTCAAAACCTGGCAACATCAAACTTTCCCATCACATTCTTATAAAGAATATATTTAGTGTTTCAGTCATCCACTAACTATAGGTAAAATAACAACATATAAAATTTGTCAGACAGAAAAATCACTAGTTATTTTTGGATAGAATAAAAAGTTATAGATGCTTATATTTTGCAGAGAAAATCAGACAAATGAACTGTATAATGAATTATGTAAGTGATGTCAGTTTCAAAAGAAACAAAGCAAGTGAACCAGATATCCTATGTTAAATCTACAGAAATTCATAAATTGGAGACTATTCTTTCTCAAGTATCAGATTCATTCCAGCATGGCTTTACTGTTCCATTTCCCTGATCTTTGACACTCATTTTTATTATTCAAGAATCTTTTTTCATTTTGACAACTTTTTATATCACATTTTAATATGAAAAAAATTTAAAGGAATAATCTCTTTTGTAATCAATGCATTAAAATACTATTTAAAGTTTTAGAACTTGAAATTAAATGAAAGTAATTCATTTTCAAGTTTAGGGTTGTATTGCTGTAACTTGAAATTATGTTCTGCAAAGAAAAAATTAGTGCATCAAAATCTTATTTTATTAGATATTTAGAAAGTATATATCCTGATTACCTTTCATTATATCAGGAAATAATTATATTTATTGATTTTTATTTTTAGAGACAGCAAGGGCAAGAGCACAAAAGAGAGAGTCAAATAGAGAGAAATTGGCACACCAGGGCCTCAGCCACTGCAATCAAACTCCAAATGCTTATGCCACCTCGTAGGCACATGTGTCCTTGCGCTTGCTTCACCTTTGTACATCTGGCTTACATGGAATCTGGAGAGTCAAACATGGATCCTCAGGCTTTACAGACAAGTGCCTTAACAGCTAAGTCATCTCTCCAGCCCCAGGAAATAATGGTATTATTGGTTTTAAGCAGAAGACGATTTTAATGTATTGTTTAAACTTTCTTGTTATACAGTTACATTTTTATAGTTTTTGCATGTCTATGAATTATGTCTTAAATAAAATAAAAGCCACAGACTACAGAATAAATCAGATGGTGGTTTGGATTTCAGTTTTTCAATTAATTTCAGGCAATTTAATTTAATTATTTCTATCTTCTGTCTATACAAGGTAGAGATAGTCATGAGCTCTGAGGACAATTGGGATGATAAAGGAAAATTGCATGACATCCTAGCAAAATATATTGTGCACAGACTTCTCCTTAATCTAACTTCCTGAACATTGTAAATTGAACATCTCAATTTCAGGGCTAGGTAAAATTTGACTGCATTCTCAAATTTAATTTGTATGCATTTAGAGACATTTAATATTTTCATCAGGAGGTATTTGAGACATCTTAGGGAGCTCCTCTGGGCAGATCCATAGAGCTGCAAATTACTTCATGCACAAATCAGAACATGGCTGTGATGGAAAGGAAAAAGCTTTCTCAAAGATAGCAGAATGAGTCATAAAGGTTAATACTGTATCTGCTGGGAAGATCTAGTTCTGGGATACAGGAATGCAAAAGCAAGTTAAATAAAAGTAATAGAAATAAAATTTATAAAGCATCCTGGAAAGATGGAGGCTCCCATAGAAGTCAACAAACTTTTGTGAATTAAACATCCAAAGGTAGGTTAGTGAACTTTTACAGAGTAACAGATGAAACTGAAGATTTGGCTTCTAGTATACATAAAATGTAAATGGAGACATTTGTAGAATGGACTATTGATGTTATCATGACCCATTTTTCTATTTTATACATGTTACTTGTGTAACATATTTACATAAATTTACCATACAGAGGGGAGGATTGCTTCTTAAGGTTTCATTTCTGTGTATGGGTGAAGTTTAACTCTTATGCCTTTTCATCACACATTTAGTGGACTTTGTAGATTTGTGAAGAGACAGGTTTTGTAAATATTTTATTCTATTTGGGATCAGTGATTGGTTTTAAATTTACCTTTAATAAATTTTAATAAATTTATATAAATATATAAATTATCTATATAACAATTATTTATTACATATAAAATATCTATATAAAATTTTATTATATGTAAATATTTATATTATATATATTTATGATATCTATTAAAATTTTTAAAGCAAACTAAAATATTTTTTTCTCCTGCAAGGTAAGGAAAAGAATTATACTTCTGAGGCATTACTGACATATTAACCAACAGTAATGTAAATATATTTTTTTCTGTAAACATTTATTTCAATGCACTCCTTATTAATTAATTCATTTTAAAAATGTTTATTGATTTATTTATTTACAAGCATAGACTGCTAGAGAGAAGAGACAAATAGGGAGAAACAATGAAAGAGAGAGAGGGAGGGAGAGAAAATGGGAATGGCAGGGTGTTTAGCCACTGCAGACAAATTCTAGGTGAATGCACCACTTTGTTCATCTGGCTTTGTGTATGTACTAATTCAAAAAGCTCAGTAACAATACAAGCTAAAACATTCATCTAATATCCAAAGGACATATTAACATCATCTTAAAATGAGGTTCTGGAGAGACAACATATAAGGTAAGCTTGCTAACCACTGTAATGCTTTCTTTAACTAAATCCTTTGTATTTTGTGGTGTCAGTACACAGTTATAGTAATTTGTTGTAACTTTATAAGATGCAATGGATATACTAATTCTAATTTCTCTCATGGCAAATATCTTTGTTTTATTTTTTATTGAAAATTTTAATATATGAACATATACTCAACCAGTGGGATCTCATGAAGCTAAATAGGGAATTTTTAATGGAAGAAATATAAATGGCTAATACTCATTTAAAAAATCTTCAGCATTCTTAACAATCAGGGAAATGCAAAGTAAAACAACTATGAGATTCCATCTTACTCTACAAAGGATGGAAATCATTAAAAAAGTTCAAATGGCAATAAATGCTAGTGAGGATTGAGAAAAGAGGAACCCTCATTCACTACAGGAGGAATTACAAACTTGTACAATCACTATGAAAATTAATATGGAGGCTCCTAAAAGAGATTAAAATAGAGCTAACTGACCCAGTCATTCTTCTATTGAGTATCTGCCCTAAAGGCTCCACTCTTCACAGCAGATATATTTGCTCAATCATGTTTATAGATACTCAATTCACAATAGCTAGGAAATGGAATCAACCCAAATGTCCACTATTTGATGATTGGATAATGAATGTGGTACTTAAACAAAACGGAATTCTACATGGCAGTAAAGAAAAATGATATAATGAAATTTGTAGGAAAATGGATGGACTTGGAACAGATTATAATAAGGGAAATCACACAAGCACAGAAAGACAAATGCCACATGTTCTCCCTCATCTGTAGTTCCTTACCTGGAATAGATTGAGTTTTAGGCCTACCTGACAGACAAATCAAGGGACAGATAAAAGGGATGAAAATGTTTGGAGGTAGAAGAAGGGGAATGGGATGGTGGGGGTAAATACACACAAAACTAAATCCAAAGTGAATTGGTACCATAGAAACCTTTATCTGAATAACAGACTAAAAGATACAACCCTCAACAGGAGTATGCAAATATTGTTTAGTAAGAAGTGTTCTGGAGATGGAAGAAAGAAGCCTAAACATAAACATTTGGCTCTGGCTTGTTACACCCAGTACCAATGTTACAACCCACATTGAACTGATGATGAGAAAGGCATTTGATTACTGGCCTAAGGTAAAAGGTAAGACTTTATTGTTGGAGACACCACATGCTGCCAACACAGAATATTGAGAGATTCAGCTGGAATCTGGAAGAAAACTAGTTCCCAGACGGTCTGCCTATATATACTCGAAATTGCTGCATGAACTGGGGAAAATGACCAACAACCTTGCATGGTAGTGGGGGACACAGCTATAGGAAAGCAACCAGCCTGACAAGATGTACACACCTGTGCAATTTAAGCACCCAAACTAGGCAGATAACCAATGGCTCTTTGATTGTCTAAGAGATCTGCTCAGTAGAAGGGAACCCATAGCTGTAACTGGGACCCAGGTCAGAATCCTATGGAGACCAAGATTGTGGATTCCAAGCAGAGTCCCCACTGGTTTGGGCCAAAAGAGAGTCTAAATCCATCAATGTCTCTCTCTCTCTCTCTTTTTTTCTTTTCAAGGTAGGGTCTCACTCTAGCCCAGGATGACATGGAATTCACTATGTAGTCTCAGGGTGGCCTCAAACTCTTGGCAATCCTCCTACCTCTGCCTCCCGAGTGCTGGGATTAAAGGCATGTGACACTGTGCCCAGCTCAAAATCTCTTTTAATTAATATTGCTTATAATATTCAACCTATGCCAACTGTATTCTCCATTGAAGATCTATTTTTTCTTTTACAGAAAGTGGGGAGAACGGAGAAGAGCCACCTCTCAGTGGAAAGGGAGCAGGGAGGAAGGAAATGATGGTAACAACGCATGATATGTCCATACAAAGTTTCTACACAATACCAAAAAAAAAAAAAATCCCATTTTTTATGAAGTAAAAACTTGTATGTACCTGTCATATGTCAGTACCATTATTTCCCTCCTCCATGCCCCTATTCAGCTGAGGACCCTCCTCAGTGGGATTGCTGTTATTCACCATGGACTTGTGGGTTATGGGACGTAACAGCATCAGTCAGACATTTTAAAGAGGGGAGGGCAATGCCTCTGGAGATTCCCTGCCACTCTCTGGCTCTTACAATCTTTCCACCCCTCTTCTGCAAAACTACCAGAGCTGTGGTAGGTGTATTTTAGGTCTACTTTAGTGTTGTGCTATCAGCAGGTTCTGGAATTCTGCTTTGGTGTATTTTGAGTATCTTCAGTGTCTGTCTCCATAAACCTAAGGAAAAATAAAACAAAAATTATACTAAAATTTTTCAGTTAATTTTGAGAAAACATATTATTAATTGCTGTCAATATTCCCACATTCTGTAAGGACATTAACTTATAAAATCGTAATGACTATATTACCACGAGGTTTTTGAGAATTAGGTTACTTTTGTATTGTTCTGGTTTCTTACCTAGTCTCTTTCCTATTGCCTTGTGACATTTGTTTCATTTGTACTTCATAATTTGCATGGTTAAATTTCTGTTACTAGCAACTCCCATAATCCTTACTGTTTTTATTTAATTCTGAATTCAACATCACAATTCCACATCCTTATTATACAAAGCCCTTTTGGCTTTCATGGTTTCCAATGAAAAAATATGAGATAATTCTGATGGCATTGCCTTTGTATGAAAATGAGTTGTTTCTTAATGCTTTTAGTACTCTCTCTTTGTTTTCCACATGATTGATTCTGTTAGCAATGCTTTCTAGAGATATTTTAAAGGCTCTATTTGATTTTTCTTTTCTGTTGTGTTTTTCTGCACCATGTCCATCTCTTCTTTAATGGTCAATTTAAGGTCATGATTTGACTTCTTGAATCTTCCTGAAGTTCATTTTTGTGTTTGATCATGTCTTCATTAAGCTTAATCAGTTGGTTGTTGAGATCCTCTATTTGTTGACTCACCTTCAATCATTTAACTCTTTTTTTGAGATATCTATGGTTGTTCTCAATTAAGTTGAGCCTAGTGTTGAAGGCTGTGCACACTTCATTTATTTGATTGTTGGTTTTTTATTCCAGTTCTGCTATTCTGTTGGGCAGGGTCTCATTGAATTTATGTAATGAGCTTATTGTGTTTTCATTTTGTGATTCACATTCTGTTGTTTCCTATATGTTTTCATTGAAGGCTTCCATTGAGGTACTAAGCAAACTTCATAGAGATCTTTCAGTTTGTCTTTTTTTTTTTTTTTTTTTTTTTGCATTAGTGTCTACCCATATCAGGGTAGAAGTCTTATTTTATTTAGGAGGAAGCAAGTATATGCCCTTGTTGTAACTTTAGTGAGTGTTTTGTTTTAGGTTTGAATGGGATTGGAGTAGGATAGCGTTATAACCACAAATGAGCAGGTTGTGAAGGTTGCCAATATTCCAGCTGCTCTGGACTGGTGGCTGATACTAGAGATTGTTTAGAGGTGAGTATCTCCTTAGCCACAGACACAGGCATGCCTTGCTTGTTGAGCTCAGGACCAGTATCACTTTCCCCTACTCACCACTATATCCCATTCCTGTGTTCCCTGTCTGGGGCAGAAGAGAGGTGCCAAGGAGGCAGCAGGGGCATCTGCCAGGGGATGTGTGTGGTGGAAGAGGGGAGAATAGTGGAGCTAGGCCCCATGGACCAGGCCTGATTGAGGGTCCTCAGAGGTGGACTATGAAGGGGAGGGATTCAGCAGATGTAGAATACCAAAATGTGGAAGTGGTCATGGCTTGCTGCCAATCAGCAGAGGTGGCTGAAGCCAGGAGTGTATTCACTGTGTCAACCTGTACCCAATGAGCAGGGTTTCCCAGGTGGTTCCTTGTCCCCAGTCTTCATTTGCCCTGTGGCTACCTTTTCCCAGAAAGCCAGCTTTCTACTTCTATTAATTCTTTTTTTATTTATAATTATTTTAATTTATATTATTCTAATTTTACATTCATAATGGTGACTCCATTATCCTCCTCCCTGTCCTCCCTCTTCCAAAGGGACCCTCATCAATGGGGAATATGGGTCATGCATTGTGGGCAGAGTCAAGAGTTATGGGGGATAGGCCAAGTCTCTGTGCATAATGCCCCAACTTGTGGCTCTAACATTCTTTCTGCCCCCTCATCTGCAAATTTCCCTGAGCCACATTGGGGTCATTTTAGTTCTACTTCAGTGATGAGGTTTTGGGAGCCTCTGTGTCTCTGGATATCTGGCTTAGTTGGAGTTGGATGTTCTCTGTGTTTATCTCCTTCAGCCTTTTCTCTGGTGTCATGATCAACAGGAACGCTGTCCTCTTGCCCTTCCCTCGCTTTACTCTATGGTTTCTGCAGGGGCCCTAGTGAGGTGTGATTGGCTGATGCTCCCTTCAGGTTGGTTGTCCATCTGAAAAAGATAAGCAAATTCTACAATGGAGAGAGAAGATAGTACTAGATATATGGGATGGCCATAGATATTTTGGAGGGAATTTTATATGCATAGGCCCTCTTCTAGCCCACGTTTGGTGGTATCTTGATCTTGGAAACTGAGCTCATTTTTTGTACATGGTTTTGACTTATTTCCCAGTTCCAGCAATGAGTTCCATTCCACTGAGTGGATCTATCAGCCAAATCAAGAGCAGTTGGTTACCCACCATGGCTGTGTGCCACTACTGCACTTGTTTGAGCATTACATTGGGTTGTTTCCTGCTGGGTAGCTTAGACTGCAAGTTGTTTGGACAGATGTAGGCTCATGTAGCACCCTCTGGCACTAGACTAGCTAACTGTCTGGGGACTGACCCTCTTTCAGATTCTGACCAGGTTTCTCCATATATGGTCTCACCTACATATGCTCTCTTCGACAGTAGGGTCTTACCATTAACCTTTGGTGGGTCATCAAGAACTCTAACAGAAATCTCTCTCTTTTGGGAAACCTTGTAGGTGTCTTGGATCAACAGCTCATAGTGGAAGTTAACCCCATGTTGGTACTGGGAACTATCAGTCAGTGCCTAGGAAGGTGAGGGAAGAAAAAAATAGATAATATAAAAGAGAAAGTGAATATAGAGAGGAGAGGGATAGAGAGAGAGAGAGAGAGAGAGAGAGAGAGAGAGAGAGAGAGAGAGAGAGAGACAGGAAAAGATTAAGGTTGGTCTTCATGATGCTCTCTCCAGTTTCCTGTGGTTCGTGTATTCCCTCTGTGGGTCTGCTGAAGGATCAGTGTTTTAGCCTGTTGTTCAGAATAAAGGATTTTATAGTATCTTTTCCCTTTGGGTCCCAATTTGTATCCCCCCACCCTTGTCCTCTCTCCCACCCTCTCATTCCCTCCCATCCTTACCCTCCCTCCATCCCACCCTCCCTATTGTCTGGTCCTCATATTGCTTATTACTTTTGGCCACATGTCAGGTAGATTCAGGTTAGGAGAGACAGATAAACGAGACCATGTGACAATTATTGTTTTGTGCTTGGGTGAGCTCACTGAGGATGATCTGTTCCATTTTTGACCATTTTTTTTTCAAATTTCCTTATTTCATCTTTCCTTACTGCTACGTAGAATTCCATAGTATAGATATACCACATCTTTGTTATCCATTCATCTAATGATGGACATCTGGATTGATTCCAGCTCTTTGCTATTATGAATTGAGCAGCTATGAATATAACTGAGCAAATGTCTCTGATCTGAGGCTTGGAGCCTTTAGGGTAAATGCCCAGTAAGGGAATGACTGGATCCATTGGTAGGTCTATGGTCATCCTTTTCAGGAGTCTCCATATAGCTTTCCATAATGGTTGAACCATTTTACATTCCCACCAGCAGTGAAAACTTGTTCCTATTTATCCATAGCCATGCCAGCATTTGTTTTCATTTTTTTTTTTTTTTTATATTAGTCATCCTCACTGGGGTAAAGTAGAATCTCATAGTTGTTTTAATTTGCATTTCCCTGATGATTAGGGATGTTGAACATTTTCTTAAATGTTTGTTTGCTATTTGTATTTCTTCCTCTGAGAACTCATGTGCAGTTCTTTGCCCCATTTTGTGAGTGGGTTGTTTGATGATTTATTATTTAGGCTTTGGAGTTCTTTGTAGATTCTAGAAATTAGGCCTCTGTCTGTTGTATAGCTGGTGAAAATTTTATCCCATTCTGTAGGTAATCTGCTGGCTTTGGTTATAGTATATTTGTCTGTGAAAAAGCTTTTTGGCTTCATGAGATCCCAATGGTTGAGTGATTGTTTAATTTCCTGAGCTGCTGGGGTTTTGTTCAGAAAGTATTTTTCCACTCCTATGTCATGGAAGGTTCCTGCTATTTTTTCTTCCAGTAGTAGCAGAGTTTCTGGTTTTACATTAAGGTCTTTGATCCATCTGGGCTTGATTTTTGTGCATGGTGATATGTGTGGATTGAGTTTCATTTTCCTACATATGGTTGTCCAGTTTGTCCAGCACCATTTGTTGAAGATGCTGTCTTTTTTTCCATTCTGTGTTGGTAGGGCCTTTGTCAAATATCAAGTAGCTGTAGTTACTTGACCCAAAGTCCGCCTTTTCTATTCTGTTCCATTGGTCTATATTCCTGTTTTTATGCCAGTACCATGTTGTTTTTATTACAATGGCTTTGTAGTATAGTTTTAGATCAGGTATGGTGATGCTTCCAGAAGTGTTTCTTTTGCTGAGGATATTCTTGGATATCCAAGGCCTTTTGCCTTTCCATATGAATTTTGTGATAGTTTTTTCTATCTCAGTGAAGAAAGAAGTTGGGATTTTTATTGGCATTGTTTTGAATGTATATAGTGCTTTTGGTAAAATTGCCATTTTCACAATGTTAATTCTACCTATCCAGGAACATGGGAGGTCTTTCCATTTTCATAAGACCTCCTCAATTTCTTTCTTGAGTGTTTTTATGTTTTCATTGTATAGGTCTTTCACTTCCTTGGTCAATGTTATTCCAAGGTATTTGATTTTCTTTGTTGCTATTGAAAATGGGACAATGTTAATTATTTCTTTCTCTGTGTCTTTGTCTTTTGCATACAGAAAGGCTACTGATGTCTGTGCATTGATCTTTTATCCTGCTACTTTGCAAAAGGCATTAATTGCCTTTAAGAGTTTTGAAATGGAGGTTATTGGGTCACAGAACCCAAACTATGGGGTTCATAAATTCTGGGGACCCTCCTGAGCCCCAGTATCCTGCATCAACAACACCTGTGGGAATCTGGTGGTTCTCAACCACCCACCAGGGAATAGGAAGCAGGGGACTACTTACAGCCTCACACAAGTTGCAGGGGAACTGACAGCCTGGGAGCCAGAAGCCCAAGCCTACTCACGCTGCTGGTCCATCCACCAGTGTAAAGGAAAGTATAAATCTTTAACATAGTTTATATCAAATAATCCAAAGTTAAGTGAAGTATCCAGTCTTGTAGGTTTTGTTGCTATTATCTAGTAGTACATATTGAAATTAGTTTAGATTAGAAGTTTAATGGCTAAGCAATAGAAATTTTCTTGTGGAATCTATTTTTTCATGTGTTGAGATTATTTGTAAATATTTTGAAAATATTAGAAAGAATTATGTCAGCAAATACTATGAGATAGATGTAAGGTCTCTATTACCCACTTGTTATCTTTAGTGTAAGGTTGTATAATTTTTTAAAGGAAGGCTTTGACAAAGTCTTACATTTACTTTACTCTTAAGACTCTGCTTCATCTCACCCCCTGCCTTTTTTTTAACTTTTAAGTATTGTTTGGTATCTTAAATGACTTATTCACTGGATTCATTTTATCAGTGGACCAAGAATGATTGTGCACTATATGAGAAATCTGATACTTATCTCCTGGGTTTTTACAGTGCAATATAATCTAAAGCTTTTTGATATTCAGTTCTTACCAAAAACATATTGCAAAGGATGACACTCAGAGAGAAATTTGCATGAAAAAAAATATAATACCTGCAATTCACTGAGGAGTGTCCCCAGTGGAAAAGAGAAAAGAGGGTACCAATACATGATGTATCCATATGAAACATGTTGTTAATAATAATAATAATAGTAGCAGTAATAGTAATTATACTAATAAACAATAAAAATCTTGGAACATTTTCTTTTGAATTTCACTAGGCAGAATTGGGTATGATTATTTTTCATGTATATGTATCCATTCATGTGCATTCATATATAGGTGTGATATAAAATTTGTTTTTAACATTAAAAATTATTTTTCTCTCAAAAACTAGCTGTAAAATTGGCTACCCACTAACCATCTCTTCAAATGGAAAAGTCCAGAAGGAGCTGACCATGTCTATATGGCTATCTGCTCTTTGTTCCCAGCATCTTTGCACATTTGACACATCACTACCCTGAATACCTTTAGAATACCTGTGTATTTAGGTCTCTGAACAAAAATCTTCAGAACACAGCATGATTTACTAAATTTGTTTAGATTCTAATAAACTAAACCTTGAATTTATGACCCTGCTTTACACAAAGTATCATCTGTGATAAACAATTATGTCAAGCACCATGAGGAGAGATTTGAAAGTTGACCATTCTCTATAGCTTTTTCCTAACAATCAAGGTTAGCAGAGTCTGTTATTTTACTGTAATTGATGCTGAATGAAAGGGGAGAAGAAACTAAGCTCTGAAAATGCACTGTCTGTCTGTCCTGAATCCTGGCCTCACTACTTGTAATCTACTGTGGAATCTCAGAAGTAGTTATTGTCTTTCTGACTGAGTTTCTTCATCAATGAAACAAGGATGTGAATAAAACATGAGGATCTACTCTGTAAGATAACTTTAAGGAGTAAGGGAATCAGTATCTATAAATAGTCACCAAAGGAGCAGACACATATTATGACTTAGTATTATCTTTAATCCTCATAATTCATATTATAATTAACAAAAATGAAATCAAGAGCCAATCAGGAGGTGTTAAAGTTATCCATGATATCCTAGAGAGGAGAAAGCATCTATTTTAAATCTCTGTTCAAAACTGACTAACATGCCGGGAGTGGTGGCACACGCCTTTAATCCCAGCACTCGGGAGGCAGAGGTAGGAGGATTGCCATGAGTTCAAGGCCACCCTGAGGCTACATAGTTAATTCCAGGTCAGCCTGGACCAGAGTAAGACCCTACCTCAAAAAATAAAAAAAATAAAAATTTAAAAAAACCATAGTTTAAAAAAAACTGACTAAAATTTGCATATTTAGTAAAATTTTTTGATTGTTGCTGAAGTAGAAATATAACTTTAAGATCTTAAAGAATATCAAAGAGCTTAAAGAATATCAAAAGTTGTAATTTACTCACCCATATTCAATGAATCATTTTTGTTTCTAAACAATGGGATTTATCATATTATTTGTATAACTGTATACATCACTATTATTAAATATATATAATATATGTTATATATGCATTACACATAATTCAAAACATTTTACAAATATATATAATATTTATTGCTCTATATTTACTAATCCAGACTATTTTAAAGTGGAATCAACTCCATAAACAATTTTCATTATTTTTATCATTTCATTTCCACATAAAGTTTATCATTTCCTCTGTGAATATCTTGAGAACTGAAATCATATCTTGGTTTTGTCTGTGCCCATTTTTTAAACCTTCTTCTTAGCATGATGGATAGTAAATATTTTCATTCACTGAATGTAAAGGAGGCAGGAGAGTATATTTGTTCAAAAATCGTGCTTAAGGAAGCACTAAGAAAATCTCACAGCATGGAAGCTTATTTTTCCCCCCTAGGAAATGTTTCTTATGGAGAGATGTGCCTTTTTACATAACAAATCAATTGAATAGTATTTTGCACAGATGTACTGCATTTCCCAGAGAACAAATCAATACCAATGTCTATTTTACAGCACTACATCCTGAAACACCAAGTTTTGTAACACACCTTAACTCACCCAGCAGAAACGTTACAAATCTGGAAATACATGTCACTTTGATATTTAAAAATTACAAAAATTATTCCTATCTAAATAATCAGATTGGATACATTTCAAAGAGCAGAGCAGGTCCTACCCCCATCCACAGGGGATACAGAAGGAGATAATGGTGATGAAAACTTGACAACAACATGACACATGAAAGGAAATCCCTGCTATGATGGGAGAAGTGAGAGCCACATCTGTTAGTAACATTCAACAGGAAGAAGGCCACACAATAAAAGGGTTGGAAGCAAATGTAAAGTGAATGGTGAGTGTGACTTTTTCAGCATATCAGAACTTTATATTAATAGATGAATAAGTATTGAACAAATATTGAATATGCACAAGGCTACTAGCAATTTATATAGAATTGTGAGTAAATAGCTATGGATAGTCAAAATATTTTAGTTTTCTTTGCATAACTGGACAGGATAATCTTGATATTTCTCAATGAATATGATATTATTTTGATAATTACATAGATTACACATTTTATTTATTGTAGTTTTTAGTTAGAATATATTTTAAAAGTTGATATTTTATAGTTATTTATTAGATTGCACTATCATTTCTTGGATACCTTATATTTCTATAACAAGTAGTGGTCCAACAGAGTATATGGATTCTTTTACTTAGTTTTAGTTATAGTTTAGAAATTCAAATGTAGAAAACCAAGCTGAAAAAGGAAGCTCCATCAAATTTATGCACACTTTTTCTTCTTTTGAAAATTCCACTGAAGTTCTTAGACAGTTTTTGGCAATTCTATGAATCTTATGAGTTGTAATTTCTTGGAAATGAATACTAACCATTTCCCAGGATATCTTCTTCCAAGGGACTACAGACCACATATAGTTGAAATTACCTATCAAGTTGCATGTTCTTCACAATTCTTCACTGTACTACCACAATAATTCTTCATTTTTTTCTGAATGCACTTGGATGTTTGGGCTTCCTTGATTATGTACATGGATGTAGATAACCATAATTTCCTTTAGCTGTCTTCAGGGAGGCATATGATTTTGCATGAAAAAAAGTCTCACAGTTTCAGTTTGAATGAAGACCAAGTCCCGCAACCTTCATTGAATGTCTAACTATGCATAATAATTATGCATGTGCATTATTTATTTATTTTAAGGTACTATAGAAAGTAATGGTTTACTATGAGATTTTAATACATGGTTTGTTTTTAATCTTTCTCCCTTTCCTTTGGCTCCTATCACATAGTACATACATTCCTCCTTTCCTGATCCCCATTCTCTACCTCAATAGGCTTCCTTTGCTTGCATTTTAAATGTATTGCATTATCTACTTTGGTCCCTTCCTTCCCTCTATCAAGATCTTTTCTTCCCCTCTCATGGACTCTTTTACACACTCAAATCTAGATTCTGCTGAAAGAAAATATGGCCTATTTTTGTTCTGAGTCTAATTTAATTTGTTCAACGTAATGATTTCTAGTTCCATACATTTCCTTGCAAATACCTTAGTTTCAGTTTTTTTTTTCTTTACAAAATAAAATTCCATAGTATGTATGTACTACATTTTCATTAATCTATGTATGCATATTTCTTAGCTATCATGAATAGTGGATGTGCACGTCTCTCTGTCACAAATGTAGGCACAGAATTTTGAGTCCTTTGGTATAGTGTAGTGGTATAGGTTTGTTCTATTTTTCTTTATTGAGAAATGTCTATATCAGTTTCCATAGAATATGTACTAGTTTATATCCCCAGTAGCAGTGCATAAGAATTTCTCTTTTCCAAACTCTTCATCAGAATTTATTTCCATTTACTGTCTTGATAATAGCCATTCTGACAAGGGTGAGATGGAATTTCAAAGCTGTATAAGTTTGTTCTTCTGTGATAGCCCAGGATGTTAAACAGTTATTTTTCATGTAATTATTGGACATTTGTGTTTATTCTTTAAAAATGCCTATTCATTTCATTAACTCATTTATTTATTGGAAGATTTGTCATTGATTATTTAACTTTTCAGCTATTCATATAATCAAGATTTTAACCTCACAGATGTATTGTTGGCAGAATCTTTCCTTTGCTATAGGCAGTCTCTTAACTCTGCTAAATACTTCTTTTGATTTTCTTTTTTACTTTTATTTTTTTAACTAGTTACTTTTTTTATTGGCAAATTCCTTAACTGTAAAAAATATCCCATGGTACTTCCCTCCCTCCCACCACTTTTTCTTTGAAACTCCACTCTCAATCATATCCCCAGCCCCTCTCAGTCAGTCTCTCCTTTTCATTTTGATAACATGATCTTTTCCTCCTATTATGATGATCTTGTGTAGGTAGTGTCAGGCACTGTGAGGTCATGGATATCAGGGCCATTTTGTGTCTGGAGGAGCATGTTGGCTCTTACATTCTTTCCCTCTTATTGGCACCAGGGTGCCATCTGTGTCATCCCAACATCACCACCATCTGAAAAGAGAAGCTTCTCTAACTAAAAGTGAGAGTAGCATTAATATATGGGTATGGACATTAAGATAAGTACTTACTGGACAGTTAGGTGAGCATAGTATATACGTTTAGCCAGACACCAGCAGACATTACAACCCTCGGGCTCATGACTACCCCTGTTGTAGGTTTTCAGTATCAGGAATGTATTCCCTCCCATGGAACAGGCCTCCAGTCATGCCACTATTACACCCATTGGCTCATTTGGCCTGGATAGCCAAACTTAAAGCTTGCAGTTTTCACTGTTGAGTATCTTCACTGATATTTTTTCTCTCCCTTTGAACTGCATGCCCTGTAGCTTTTTCCAGCTTTCTGTCTGCTGGTCCACATTGAGGAGGCTTTCAGCTCAGCTCCAGCAGGATTTCTCAGTGACCTTGCAGCACAAGTATGTGGAGTCTTCAGCAATAGGGTCTTACCATTTATCCATGGTGGGAAACCAAGGGCCTTGGCAATGGCATATAATGTTTTGGGGTATCTGTGACCTCCTTGGCCAACAAATCAATGGAAGATATCCCATCCCTGGCACTGAAAATTTTCTAGTATCAATCTATGGCTTCTTAGTGTTCCATTGTCCAGAAAAATAGGTTTCCATGTGACTTATTTACATCTTCTTAGATTTTGATTAGCCCTCCCTCCACCTTTCCTTTACTCAATCTCTTCTCCTGACCTCACTTAGGCCTTTTCACTCTCTTTAATCTGTTCTTCTACTTACATATATACAATACCATCATATTAAGTCGCCCCTCCCTCCCTTTCTATTCCCTTTATGTGCCCTTTCTAGCTTACTGGCTTCTGCTACTAAGTTTTATTCCTACTCACATAGAAGTCCAATGATTTGTAGCTAAAATCCACATCTGAGAGAGTACATGTGATGTTTGGCTTTCTGGGCCTGAGTTACCTCACCAAGTATAATCCTTTCCAGATCCATCCATTTTCTAGCAAATTTCATAACTTTTTTTTCTTTACTGCTGAGTAAAACTCCATCATGTAAATGTGCCACGTCTTCATTATCCACTCATCAGTTGAGGGACATCTAGACTGGTTCCATTTCCTAGCTATTGTGAATAGAGTGGCAATAAACATTATTGAGCAAGTATCTCTAAGGTAGTGAGATGAGTCCTTAGGATATATACCTAGGAGTGGTACAGCTGGGTCATATGGTAGATCTATTATTAGCTCTCTTAGGAACCTCCACACTGATTTCCACAATGGCTGGACCATATTTCATTCCCTTCCATCAGTGTAGAAGGGTTCCTCTTTTTCTGCATACTCACCAGCATTTATGGTCATTTATTTTCATGATGGTAGCCAATCTGACAGGAGTGAGGTGGAATCACAATGTAGTTTTAATCTGCATTTCCCTGGTGACTAGTGATGTAGACCCTTGTTTAGATGTTTATATGCCATCTGTATTTTTTCTTCTGAGAACTTTCTATTTAGTTCCATAGCCATATTTTTAATTGGGTTGTTTGATTTCTCATTATGTAATTTTTGAGTTCTTTGTATATCCTAGATATTAATCCTCTGTCAGATGCAAAGCTGGCAAAGATTTTCTCCCATTCTGTAGGTTGCCTCTTTGCTCTATTCACAGTGTCCTTAGCTGTACAGAAGCTTTGCAATTTCATGAGGTCCCAGAAGTTAATCTGTGGTTTCATTTCCTGAGAAATTGGGGTTATATTCAGAAAGTCTTTGCCAAGACCAATATGTTGAAGGGTTTCTCCTACTTTTTCCTTTAGCAGATTCTAAGTTTCCGGTCTGATATTAAAATCTTTGATTCATTTGGACTTTATTCTTGTGCACGCAGAGAGATACGGATCTATATTCATACTTTTATGGATACATATCCAGTTTTCTGAGCACCATTTGCTGAAGAGGCTGTCTATTCTCTAATGAGTTTTATTGGCATTTTTGTCAAAGATCAGATGGCTATAGCCACCCAGACTTACATCATGGTCCTCTATTCTGTTCCATTGATCTACATGTCTGTTTTTGCCAGTACAATGCTGTTTTTGTTACTATGGCTCTGTAATATAGGTTAAAATCAGGTATTGGATACCACCAGCCTTATTTTTGTTGCTCAAAATTATTTTAGATGTCTGAGGTTTTTGTGCTTCCAAATGAATTTTTGGATTGCTTTTTCTATTTCTGAGAAAAATGCCATTGGAATTTTGATGGGGATTGCATGAAATGTGTAGAATTATTTTGGTAAGATTGCCATTTTAACAATATTGATTCTTCCAATCCAAGAACAAGGGATATCTTTCCATTTCCTAGTGTCTTCTGCAATTTCTCACTTGAGTGTTTTAAAGTTTTCATTGTAGAGATCCTTCACTTCCTTGGTTATCCCTAAGTTATTTATTTATTTATTTATTTATTTATTTATTTATTTATTTATTTATTTTGGTGCAATTGTGAATGGGAGTGATTCTCCAATTTCATCCTCTGTGTGTTTGTTGTTAGCATATAGGAAGGCTACTGATTTCTGTGTGTTTATTTTGTATCCTGCTACATGCCTATAGGTGTTTATCAGCTCTAATAGTTTGCTGGTAGAGTTTTTAGGGTCCTATGTGTAGAATCATATCATCTGCAAATAATGATAACTTGATCTCTTCCTTTCCAATTTGTATCCATTTTATGTGTGTCTCTTGCCTTATTGCTATGGCTAAGATTCCAATGGACACCCTTGTCTTGTGCCTGATTTTAGCAGATAAGATTCAAGTTTTTTCTCCATTTAGTATTATGCTGGCTGTAGGTTTGTCATAAATAGCCTTTATTATGTAGAAATATGTTCCTTCTATTCACAGTCTCTGTAGTACTTTTCCATGAAAGGATGTTGGGTTTTGTAAAATGTTTTTTTTTTTTTTCTGCATCTAATGAGTTGATCATGTGATTTTTGTCCTTCAGTCCATTTATATAATGTATTACATTTATCAATTTGTGTATGTTGAACCATCCCTGCATCTCTGGGATAAAGCCAACTTGGTCAGGGTAAATGATCTTTCTGATATATTCTTGTATTCTGTTTGCCAATATTTTGCTGAGAATTTTTTTCATCTATGTTCATGGGGGAGATTGGTCTGTAATTTTCCTTTTTTGTTCTATCTTTGTCTGGTATTGGGATCACGGTGATGCTGGGTCCATAGAAAGAGTTTAGTATGACTCCTTCCTCTTCTATTTTATGGAAAAGTTTAAGAAACATTGGTGTTAGTTCTTCCATGAAAGTCTGGTAAAATTCAGCAGTGAATCCATCTGGGCCTGGACTTTTTTTAGTTTGGAGATTTTTTTATAACTGCTTGGATCTCCATACTTGTTACAGCTCTATTTAAGTGGTTAATCTCATATTGATTTAATTTAGGTAGGTCATATAAATCAAGGAAATCATCCATTTCTTGCAGAATTTCAAACTTAGTGGAGCATATGTCCCTATGATATTTTTTAATTTCCTGGTATCTGTTGTGATGGTGCACTTTTCATATCTAATTTTATTAACTGGTGTCTCTTCTCTCTTTCTTTTGGTCAGATTTGCTTAGGGTTTATCAATTTTGTTTATCCTTTCAAGGAATCAACTCTCTGTTTCACTGATTCTTTGGATTTTTTTTATTTCTATTTCATCAATTTCTGCCCTAATCTTTATTATTTCTTCCTGTCTACCAAGTTTTGGATTGCCTAGTTCTTCTTTTGCCAAGGCCTTAAGGTGAATCATTAAGTTGTTTCCTTGCGATCTTTCTAATTTCTTAATGTAGGCACTTGAAGCTATACATTTCCCTTTTAGGACTGCCTTCATTGTGTCCAAAAGGTTTTGGTATATTGTGTTCTCATTATCATTTGACCCCATGAGTTTTTTGTTTTCCTTCTTGATTTCTTCATTGACCCATTCATCATTTAGTAGTGTATTGTTTATTTTCCATGATTTTGTGTATGCTCTATAGCTTTTCTTGCTATTGATTTGTAATTTGATCCCATTGTGATCAGATAGAGTGCATGGAATTATTTCCATTTTCCTATATTTGTTAAGATTTGCTTTGTGTTCTAATATTTGGTCTATTTCAGAGAATGTTCCATGTGCTGCCTAGAAGAAAGTGTATTCTTCAGCATTTGAATGAAATGTGTTGTATATATCTGTTAGATCCATTTGTTCTATGACCTCATTTAATCCAGAAGCATCTCTGTTTATTTTTTTGCTGGGAAGACCTGTCAGCTGGCGAGAGTGGGGTATTGGAGTGTTCCTTTATCTTTCCTAACTAATGTTGGTCTGAAGCCTATCCTGTCAGATATTAGGATAGCAAGCCCTACTTGTTTTCTCGGCCTGTTTGCTTGAAACACCATTTTCCAACCTTTCACCCTAAGATAGATCCTTTATAGAAAGGTGAGTTTCCTGGAGGCAACAAATTGAAGGATCCTGCTTTTTAACACAGTCTGCAAACCTACATCTTTTGGTTGGGGCATTCAGGCCCTTGATATTAAGAATTATTATTGAAAGGCATATATTTATTTTTGCCATTTTTCTTGTTTTGTAGTTCTTCCAGTTTTACCTTTGCTTTCATATTAACTAGTATTTGAGTATGGTTTGTTTTTTCCAGGTTCCTTATATGTGTGCTTTTCTTTCTCTTCAGCATGGAGGATCATTTCAAGTATTTTCTGTAGACCTGGTTTTGTTTTCAAATATTCCTTTAGCCTGCTTTTGTTGTAGATGTCCTTATTTTTCTGTCTGTTTGAATGGATAGCTTTGAAAGATAGAGAGTAATCTTGGTTGACAGTTGTTATCTTTCAGAACTTGGAATACATCACTCCAAGCCCCTTCTGGCTTTTAAAGTTCTTGATGAGTAATCAGCTGTGATCCTGATGGGCTTGCCTTTGTCAGTGACTTGATTTTTCTCTCTAGCTGCTCTGCTGTGGGCTCAGGTAGGCTGGCTGGTTCTGTGGGTCACTGCTTTGATTGGGCTGGGTGCTGTGTACCTGGGATCCCTTCCCTAGGACTCTGGTGCTTGCTGGTGCTTATGCTGGTGGTTGGGGAGGGGAGGCTATGGATGGAGGCTGAAAGTCCTCCAACTGATTCTCAGGATCTTCTTCCTCACAAGCTGCTCTGTTGGTCTCTGCTGTCCTTCGTTCACATTCCTTGAGGTTGTGAGGAGGCCACTGTGAGTGGAAAATCCCCTCAACCTGTTTTTGTTTTGTTTTGTTTTGTTTTAATTTTACATTCATGTTGGTGCCTTTGATAATCTCCTCCCTGTCTTCCCCCCTCTAAAGGGACCCTCTTCCTTGGAGAATGTGGGTCATTCATTGTGGGGGTATCCAACAGTGATGGAGAAGAGGCAATGTCTCTGTGCCTAATGACACAACTTGTGGCTCTAGCACTCTTTCCGCCCCCTCTTCCACAAATTTCCCTGTGTCATGTTGGGTTCATTTTAGTTCTACTTCAGTGATGAGGCCTTGGGAGCCTCTGTGTCACTGAATATCTGGTTTAGTAGGAGTTGAGTGTTCTCTGTGTCTATCTCATTCAGCCTTGTGCTGGTGTCAGGTTCACTGAGAAAGCTGAACTCTTATGCATTTCCTCTGTTACTCTATGGTTTCAGCTGGGGCCCTGGTGAGGGGCAATAGGCTGATTCTCCCCACAGTTTCAGTGTCCATCTGAAAAAGAGAAACAAATTCTCTAAGGGGGGAGAGAAGTCAGCACCAGATAGATGGGATGGCAGTATTATTTTGGAGAGAATTTTATATATGTAGGCTATCTTATAGTCCATGACTGGTGGAAGCATGATATTGGAGAATGAGCTCATTTTTTGGACATGGTTTTGACTTGTTTCCTAGTTCTGGCTATGAGTTCCATTCCAGTGAGCAAATCTGTTAGCCAAATCAAGAGCAATTGGTTTCCCCCCATGGTAGTGTGCCACTATTGCACTTGTTTGAGCATCACATCAGGTTGTTTACTGCTGAGTAGCTTAGACCATGTTTGGACAGATGTCTGTCATTTTCCACCAGTCACTCATGTAGCACCCTCTGGCACTAGACAAACTAACAGTCTGAGGACTGACCCTCTTCCAGATTCCAGCCAGGTCAATCCATGTTCTGTCCTAACAGCATATCATATCTTTGGCAGTAGGATATTACCATTCCTATTTTTGGTGGGTCATCAAGAACTAAGACATATCTTCTTTTGGGAAACCTTGCAGGTCTCTCTGATCAACAGCTCATTTTGAAAGTTAACCACATGCTCCCAGTTATAAGTCAGCACCAATGATGATGAAGGAAGAAAAAGTTAGGTAATACAAAAGAGAAAGAGAGCAGAGAGAGAAGAGGGAGAGAGAAAGAGAGAGAGACAGGAAAGGATTAAGATTAGTCTTCAAGATGTCCTCTCCAGGGTCCTGAGGTTCAGATGTTCCCTCTATGGGCCTGCTGAAGGATCAATCTTTTAGGTTGTCATTCAGGATATAAAATTTTATGGTACTATTTCCATTTGGTTTCCTATTTGTGGCACCCCCTTACCCACCCCCCTTACTCTCCCCTCCCACTACATGCTCCCTATTGTCTGGTCCTCAAGGTGATTATTAGGTATGACAGCATCTCTGGAAGATTCAGGTTAGGAGCCACAGATAAGTGAGAACATGTGACAATTATCTTTCTGTGATTGGATAAGCTCACTGAGAATGATCTGTTCCAAGTTCAACCATTTTTCATCATATTTCATGCTGCCATTTTACCTTACAGCTGTGTAGAATTCCATCATATAGATATACCAAATCTTGTTTTTTTTTTTTTTTTTTTTTTTTTTTTTTTTTTTTTTTTGCACCTCAGGCTGAGGCTGGTGGCTGCATCCATGTAGAATCGGTGCTCCCACCTCTGCTGGAGCTGCTTCTACCTGCTTCTGTGGGTTTTAGATGTTCTGGATCTCTCCTACTTCTCTGCTGTGGTTGATAATTTATTATACACTTCACTTGTTAGTAAAAGAGTGTATTTTGCTGTTTTTTTTTTTTTTTCTTCTTTTTCTCCCCTAGGCTGTTTTGGTGTCGTTCCTATACCACCATCTTAACCAGAAGCCTGATTTTATTTTAATGTAACATATTTTGTCAAATTCTTAGAAATTCTTGCTTGTGTCCATCACTTGAAATACTCTGCCTACTTTTCAAATTTTCAATATTCTTCCTACTTTTCAAGTTTTCAAGGTTTCAGTTCTAAAATTAAAGCCTTTGATATATTTTAAGTTGATTTTTGGCAAGGTGAGGATATGAATCTAATTTAATTCTTGTGCATGCTGGAACCCAGTTTCTCAACATCAGTAGTTGAAGAGTCTGTCTTTTCTGCAATATTTCATTTTTGGCAATTTTGACAGAAATAAGATTGAATATAGATGAGTGTGTTTATAACTGGATCCTCTCAGTATATTCCATTGATAAGCATGTGGTTTTTTTTTGTTTGTTTTTTTGTGTGTGTGTGTGTGTGTGTGTGTGTGTGTGTGTGTGTGTAAGTGGCAGTACTATCCTATTTTTTGTAAGGCTAATACTTCTCTTTTCTGTTTAAAAATGCTTTAGTTCCTTAGTACTTTCCTATAATTTTTTTTTCTAGTTCTGTGAAGAATGTCATTCTTTCTCCTGTGCTATTGCTCTAGCTCAGATTTTGAACACAATACTACATAACAGTGGTGAGAGTGGGTGTTCTTCTCTCATTCCAGACTTGGAAGAAATGCTTTTAATTATCTCCCAGTTTGCATAAGGTTGGTAATAAGTTTGTCATATATACCTTTTAAATGAGGATATATTCTTGAAATGTGGGTGGCTTATTGCTTAACAACACCATAACTGTTAACAAATATTAACCAGTAATTGATTAGAAACATTCTGCTCTGAAAATATTATCTCTAGATCTTTTGAGAATTTTTTTTCTTTTTTTATTTTATGACATCAAATATTTTAATGATTTTTTTTTAATATAGGCATTTTTCTTATTCCCTAACTTAACTGTGAGTTTTAAGAAAAAGCTTGGGCCAGGCATGGTGGTACACGCCTTTAATCCCAGCACATGGGAGGCAAAGGTAAATGGGTTGCAGTGAGGTCAAGGCCATCCTGAGACTACATAGTGAATTCCAGGTCGCCTGTGCAAGAACAGTTGAAAACCAAAAACAAAAACACAAAAAGAAGAAGAAGAAGAAGAAGAAGAAGAAGAAGAAGAAGAAGAAGAAGAAGAAGAAGAAGAAGAAGAAGAAGAAATAAAGAGAGAAAAAAAAAAAGGATGGAAGTAATGGAGAGTGATGATTATCTTTTTTTTTTAGCTTTTTAGTAGATAAGATCTCTTTCACAGTAAGTGGGTCTAGCTAAGATTACGAAGGATTTGGGAGCTTCCTGTAAAAATTAGAAGTGGTTCCTACCACTAAACTTCAATCAATTATCATCTTTGATCTGTGTGAACATGAGAGGCTCAGTGAAGATCAGAGTTTCTGTTAGACAATAAATGAGCTCTTAAATGACAGAAAGGTACTTGAAAGGAGGAAACAGCATATAAGACAAAAAAGAATAGAAAATGAAGAACGAACTATACAAATGTTAGGTCTCTAAATTTTAGATCTTCCTTAAAGGAGGTTCTGACATTCTCGTGTCAGTTATTTTTTTAACATTTTTTGGAGGGTAAGAGAAGTATGTAGACTAAGAAAAATGAAAATTTACGTCACTTAGTAATGAAACTCAGAAAAGTCAAAATGAAATTGAGTAAGTGGAATATGTTGTACTGAGAATGATTTGATACCCTATAAATACTTATTTGAGTACCTGCCTTGACAAATTCTCTATAGAACATGTAAGGGAAAAATGAATTGCTGTACCTAAATCTTAATTTCTTCTTCTTTATGAAATTAGTAATAATGCTTATCTCATTGAGTTGCTGGAATAATTTTATAATATAAAATATGTAATATTCCAAATACACATCACACACTTAGCAGTAACTAAAGTGGTATTAATAGTATCAATAGGCATAATAAAGCATATGGGATATGCAAAGAACATTTATGTGAATGATAATTCATGCTGACTAAATATATTCTCTGAAAAGTATGACTATTTAAATTTGAATCATGATAAAACACTAAAATATGTTTGATAACCTATCATCTATATTGACATCGTGAATATCAAACTATCTAATAGCTTCCACACTTTGCCCTATGAACTTAGTTGTATAATCCACATTATAAAAATACTTAAATATATAAATTTGTAAAGTACAAATTTATGGCTATTGTACTATATAGCACATACAATCACATTAATATCTCCAATAAATCTACTGCCACATTTTATTTCATGGTCTCCAAAACTCTTTTAATTGTAATTTATTATCCTGTTAGTGCTGTTTACCAGGGTAAAAAGTACTTTTCAGGACTGAGGAGATTTCTTATTGCTGAAACCCCATGTGAAAGCCTGAAGCTGTTGTGGGCTTCTGTAATTCCAGGCACCAATGACAAGGAAAGAGATAGAGGCAGTAGAATTTCCAAGAAGCTCATAAATCAAGCAGTAAAAAAATGACAGACTATGCCTCAAACAAGGTGTAATGTGAGGCCAGACTTGAAGTTTATCCTCTGATTTTCACATGGCCACCATGTCTCTTGCACACCCATGCTCACTCACACACTTGAGCACACTCATGCACACACACCAAATAAATAAATACTATTTGTTTCAGTAAACTTGAAGAATACTTACCTGGCTGTTGACTTAAACAGCATCACTATGGCTAGAACAAGTCAGATTTTTTGAGGCTGACCATGCTGAATAATACATTTTGATATGAAGCTTGATAATGTGCCTTTACCCCATTCAGTGTCAGTTTAAACAGTAAGCACTATGTCTATGCAACAGTCAAGAATAAGAGATGAACTGATGCAATTTCATTTCTTCTGGATGATTATGAAATTGTGCCAAAATGCATTCTCCATCTCTGTGGGTATGTGGAAGATTATAATGAGCTTCTAGGTCCTTTTCTCTGTGCTTTCATTCATTGTTCACATGAAATGGCTAAACAGTTTAAATTGATTAACTTATATATGGAGTTTCTTCTCAAAATCTTTGTATTTATTTCTTTGAAAGTCCTGATTGTTCCAGGATCTCTTGCATCTACAAATGAACTCCAGATGTAAGCACCAGGTAATGCATCTGGCTTTACAGGAATACTGGGAAATTAAACCCCAGGACAGCAGGTAATAATCTTTAAGGGTTGGGCCGTCACCCCAGTCCTAGAATTTTCTTATATTACCCTATGACATAACCCATTCTGACTGTGTGATAACTAACTGTATACTTTTAGAAATGGTATTATATCAGTTAAGCAATAAGATTTTTTAACTCATACCTTTCTTTTCTCTTGTGTTCTCTCTCTCTCTCTCTCTCTCTCTCTATCTATCTATATATATATATACACACACATATATATATATATATGTGTGTGTGTGTGTGCTTGTGTGTGTGCATACATACATACATAGGGGCCATCATACATAGTAGAAAATAGTGCTGCTTTTTATTTCCATTTTCCATTTAGTATTTCAAGTAATAGAAGCTACTTTTGTGAAATCTCTATTAATAAAAATATGTATCATTTTGCCTAATATTCCAAACACTTTTAGATGTATTGGCCTGATATACAAGAAATGAATATTTACTCTTTACAATGATTCTCAACAAATGACAGCTCAAGTTCATGGTATATCAGAGTAAAGTTCGTTGAGTTCATATTCATTCAGCACTCACTGTGCTTTTTGCTTACAGTATTGTTTGTGCATTATTCTAGTTAATTGTCTCCACAACCTCATAGATATTACTTGTATAGGAGAGTATACAAAGGTTCAAAAACTACCCTTGGGTACAAAAACTAGAAAGCAATTGAGCAACTGTGTCTTAATTATTCTGTATTATCAAAAATATTTGTTTTATTATTCATTAATATTTCATCAAAATCACTAACTGATGGCTCACTTATTCATTGTGTTCATGTAGTTTTATAATACAGATTATTTTATTAACAACTAAAAGTACCTGACAAGCACCGAAGATGTGAAATCATATTTTATGATCAAATATGATTAATTTGAATATGTATATCTTCTTTAGTGGCATATGTGGACAATAGGGATTAAACAAGTGCTGAAGAGACCAAATTGTAAGTGTGTTTTCTGTGCTCAGAATCTAGAAGTAACACCCCGGCTGTCTAGAAAGCTCAGACATGCATGGGTTAGAAGCATCTACTATTGAAATGTCCCCTGCTGTAGTGCACTACAGGGAAACTGCTGATAAGATGATTTATTAAGAAGCATGTTGCCTTTCACTAAAGATAATACCTACAAAATGAAAAGGATGTTAGAAGCTTCAGTGCATGGCTGGTAGTCAGCACAAGGCATATGGGCCTGTTGATGTGCCCCTTGATGGAAGGAAAAACAGACAATCACCTGAACAAGTAGGACCAGATATGAATTGAATGTATTCTAACAGAATAACATCAACATAAATCTTTTAAAAATAATGACATATTTGTTAAATATTCACCAAAGAAAGAAACTGATATGTATTTACCTAACTATTAAAACAAAAGCATTCCACTTATTTCTATAATTTAATTTATTGAGAAAGAATATGGCTGAGTAGACAAGGCTTGCTTTGACCTTGTGATTTTTCTGCCTCCTACTCCTGAAGGCTGGGATTATAAACTACTATACCTAGTTTTAAAAAAAATCCTTTCAGTTATGCAATGGATAGTAACACATGATTTAATATAAGACATGATTTTGTTGGCAAAATCCTAGATTTGGTACTTTTTAATTTAAATAAATTTAAACAGTAATACACAGTGATGTTGATGAAAGAAATATTTTAATATATTAATATGTAAACTCTTTCCTAAAGAGGTTAAAATATTTCTGAATTATTTTATCTTATCAATAAAAACGATAGTATGTTATTGGAGCAACTATTTAAAGCCTGTTAATTTAAATTATATAGGATATGTGGAGTTGAAATTGGAGACTCCCATGAGTGGAATTTAAAATCGGCACTTCCTGGATGATTCACTTTCGGCTATAACAGGCTATCAATAAAGTGAGATGAACTATCTGAACCACATGTCAAAAATAAATAAAATGTTGCACACAGAGCTAAATCTCATGTTGCAAATTGTTTTTTATATCCATGCTTAAATATTAAGTTCTAAAGAGAATACCCCAGAGAACTGTGGACAAGGGGCTGGTGAATGAGGGACAAAGAAATGCATGGAATTCCTACAGACAGCTTATTTTATTAAGCTCTAAAGTAACTAAAAGTGGCAAGAGACTGGTTCAAGCACTCTTTAATTTCTGGGCTCTAAGCCTGTTCTGTAAGAAACATTTGTGTGCATTTGTTTATTCTAAAATGATCAAATTCCTGAATCAGTGCTTATACATTGAATTTTACTCTGGAAATCATTCCGGCATCAAATGTTTAGAAGAAAAATGTAAGATGAATGGGGAACTATATCCACAGCCTCTGGTCTCAGTGTTGCTCTGATGGACACAAAGACAGAAAATGTCATTTAAGAACTCTCAACTCTAACAGAAAATAAATGGGTTCCATTTTTGCCAAAATAAGTAACATACTAAATTTGCAAATGGCCAATAAATTAAAGTGCCTCTTATAGATGACATGTGCATCTTGTGCACATGACATTTTATCAGGATCATCACAGAAGTGTGAGTTGATCATTGCCACAGAATGAAAATATAAATAAGCAAAAAAAAATCCATTAAGATATAGCAATATGAGTTTATGTAGATCCCTAGTCAAGGCTGGGCTCATGTGTTTCTTTCTCCTCTTCTAGAAACATTGTGTTAGCCCAGATATATCCTTCTTAACTGTGGCAGAGGTGGAACCTGGATTTCTTGCATACTGAACTGTATGTACAAGTTTGAGCAGCTTGGAGAAGTTCACAGCATATGTGGAGGTAGAATAGGACACTAGTAATCATTTTCTTTTATTTCCTTTACTTTTCTAACAAGATCTCAAATTATTGTTCAGTTTTGTGAGGAACTGAACATGTAACCAGGTTTGTCTAGAACTTACAGCAAAGATCCTTCCTTGGCCTCCAGAATGCTTGGATTCTAGCCATGTGCCACCAGGTCAAGAAGAAAGCAAATCTTTCTAATCAATATTCTATCTAAGAAAACATTTCCCTAAAAAAAGAACAAAGGCAGAGTTTAATAACCAGGAGTTGGTGTGACATAATTGTGAAGCATGGAAGAAGAAAGCTAAAAGAAAATTTTTATTCATTTGTGAAATGAAAAATTTATCTGCAATTTGAATATGTTAAATTCCATTATTAGTTAGCCATTATAGAAACCAGTATGAAGTTTACTCAGAAAATTCAATATAGCCAGTTTGGTGGTGCATACCTTTAAGCCCAGAACTTGGGAAGCAGAGGTATAAGTTTGAGGCCAAAGACTACATTAGGTCAATTAAGTCAAAAATAAAATTAAAAAGAAGTTTGTCCTATGATTGATACTTCAAAATGCTCAAAACAGAAATAGAAAAAACCTATGTTTCAAAATGGAATTTTAATCAGAACTAAAAGAAAAATGAAATTGTAAAATTTGCAAGAAAATGGATAGATCTGAGAAAAATTACATTAAGTCATGTGATTGATACTCAAAATGCTCAAAACAGTATGTTTCTTCTCATATGAAGATCCTAGCTTGCAATAGTTATATGTATGACTATAAAGAAGAGCAATTATGGGAAAAATCTCAAAAGCTAGAAAGTTGACCAAGAGTAGATAAAATCGGTGACATGTTTTTGATGTTAAGGCATTTGATGTTGACTCAGATGGGGAGTTAATGGAGGTTTTTGAATTGAAATGGTAGGATCCAACTATACTTCCAAAGAATTATACTGCTATTAGTTAGAGAGGATAATTCACATCCCTTCATATCTGATCACAGTGAAGCTAGTAGAATGATCCAACCAAAATGATAACTAAAAGTGGGTAGATGGATGAGGTCTATTCATTTGTTCACTTATAAGAACAAGAAACTTTCTGCATTTTATGTCCAGTGTATACATAAGGAAGAAAAGTACAATTACAAATGGATTCATCATAGTTGTAGATAAAAGAGTCAAACTTTTCAGCAAAGTTATTGGACTAACATTGCCCTCCCCACAGAAACCAACTGATGCATTCATTACCCCATGGTTAATACCAATAATCTCACAAAGGAGTGTCCTCAGTGGAATGGGAGGAGGGGAGAGAGGATATAAGAGAATAATCCAAGAAGAATAATAAAGTTGGAGTTAGCCTATAACTGCATTTAAGGATGTGAGAGAATATGAGATTGTTTTGGTAAGGTGTTAGATGAAGAAGCTCTAGCAGGGTTGGAGAGGTGGCTTAGTGGTTAAGGTGCATACCTGTGAAGCCAGGTTTGATTCTCCAGGTCCCATCTTACTAAAAATACATCATCATGATGCACATGGTGGCACATGTGTCTGGAGTTCATTTGCAGTGGCTACAGGCCATTCTCTCTCTGTTTCTAATAAATAAATAAATAATAAATAAATGAATATAAATCTTAAAAATATTTTATAAAAGAAGCTTGGGCATGTTTAGCAGCTTACTCAGCTACCTCACCAAATCAGGACCTTCCTCTCCCTACCCTAAGGATGGGCCTCTGCTTTGACTTCACTACACAACAATGTTTTCCATTGCAAAACAAGAAGAAAGAATAGAAATGACTGTGGGAATATTGTATTGAATGTGCAATTTCTTTAATTTTTTTCTATAGTTAAAAATAAAATAAAAATTGATCATAAGAGAAATAACAGAGTAAGACTGCATTAACTGTACATTCAAGTCAAGCTTAAAGCTTTGCTTTCTTCTTTTCACATAAAAGGAAGCAGAAAAAAAAGGAGCAGAGTGATGACAGCTATTCAACCAAAGAACAAAGGGACATATTCTATAACATAACACATCCTTCCAATGACCCATGAAAAGAGAAATGGACTGTATATGGGATGTTAAGACAACAACTCCAGACAAGATTTCATTCATGTAAGGATGGAACAGGAAAACAGTTGAGTCAAAACTGAAACCAGCTTTTTGAGATGGTAGTTTTTTTTTTTTAATGTTTCTTAAATATATTCATATCTTATGTTGAAGGCACTCATGAGGGGGTCATTTCATATGGTTGGCAAGTCAAGCGATAATAACTACAGATGACTTGGAATTGAAATCTCTGACATGGCTTGTGGCACAGAATCTCTGACATGACTTGTGGCACAGAGTGCCAAAACATGTATGGAGAATTAATCTATGTGGCAGAAAATAGAAGATTCCCTCTAGGAATTTTCTTTGCTCCTCAAATTCCCATCTTACTAAAAATACATCATCATCGAGGGTTATCCCATTTATTATTCTGTCTTTATCCGATAATTTCTATGGAACATATTTAGATACATATATTCTATATTTTTAGTTATCAGAAAAGTTAGAGGCAGTTTAGAATACATTTAAAATATGTTGTCAAAGGCCTTTTCTTTATCTGTTGAAATAATCAGAAGATTCTGTAGTTTCACATTCAGCTTCTTTCAACAATTCTGTTTCTAACCTTGGACAAAGATGGCCTTCATAAAATTTTAATTCTCATAAATTATTCAAATGAGTATTTGGAGTATATATGACACATTTTCCAAAGTTTCATGTTAAAGGACGTTAAAAATCCTTTCTCTGAGAAATTAAGTTTATGATGGTGAATTTGATCTAACATTGTTATAATATTGCTCATGTCAGTAGTTCCACAAGTAAAACACTTCAAATTTACAACCTTAAGAGCCATGGCAAAAAAAAAAAAAAAAAAAAAAAAAAAAAGTCTGATATGTCTATATGATGTTATTTTGTATCAAAGTTTTAATTTTGTCTTATATGACTGCATATAATCTTATAACCCTTTCAATATCTTTTGATACTGGCAATTCTTCCAGTCTGATCTCACCCCTGGAGTTTCTGTTATTAACATAGAAGTGCAAAAGATCAATTCTTGTTTAGTTTGAGATTTACAGAAATATGAAATATTTATCTTTCTTGCAACATGAAGTATCGTGTGCTGGGTGAAATCAATCCATGTACAGCCAATTTAACACATGAAATTTTTGCTCATTTTCTAAAACAAAAGTTGTCACCCATAAACAAAAGCATGTGACGTTTCCCCAAACAGCTCATTCAATGTTCTAATTATAATTCTACTCACTTCGCTTAGATTCAGTTCAATAAACATTTGAGTGACTATTTTATACTGAACATCAGAAATATTTCTAACAAATTCAGACTCTAGGAAGGCAGACTAACAAGAAAACAAAACAAAAAAAACACTGTTGGAAAGCATTGCCAGAGGTTTGCATGAGTAGCTAGCTCTGGAGCAGCACTCAAACTGGCATTTGGAGTACATGTGGTTTGCAAAGAAGGAAAATCATTCAATAAGTAGCCATGGATTATGGACTACCCCTAAGGGAAAAAAGGTAAATTATCTTCATTTTTCCATTTCTACAATGCATAGAATCTTAGAAAAATATCAATGCTATTCACTTTGAGGCTGGAATTTTTCTTGAGAATTTTTTTTTTTTAGTCTTTAATTTTACTTTTTATTCATTTGAGAGGGAGGAAGAGAGAAAAAGGTAGATAGAAAGAGAGAATGGGTGTGCAAGGGCATTCACCCACTGTAAATGCACTCCAGAGACTGGCATTTTTAACACATAAACTACAATGCCATCTAATTTTATGCATGTTTATATTTTGGGAAATAGATATTTTAAAATTAAATAAATCTTCTAATAAATGCTCACAAACAGGATGATTTGAAATGTAAAGATAAAAGTGTTTGGGGTGGAGGGATGGCTTAACAGTTAAGCATTTGCAGCCAAGGCCATTCCCTAACTCTAATAAATAAATAAATAAATAATAAATAAATGAATATAAATCTTAAAAATATTTTTAAAAAAGAAGCTTGGGCATGTTTAGCAGCTTACTCAGCTACCTCACCAAATCAGGACCTTCCTCTCCCTACCCTAAGTCAGGATGGGCCTCTGCTTTGACTTCACTACACAACAATGTTTTCCATTGCAAAACAAGAAGAAAGAATAGAAATGACTGTGGGAATATTGTACTGAATGTGCAATTTCTTTAATTTTTTTCTATAGTTAAAAATAAAATAAAAATTGATCATAAGAGAAATAACAGAGTAAGACTGCATTAACTGTACATTCAAGTCAAGCTTAAAGCTTTGCTTTCTTCTTTTCACATAAAAGGAAGCAGAAAAAAAAGGAGCAGAGTGATGACAGCTATTCAACCAAAGAACAAAGGGACATATTCTATAACATAACACATCCTTCCAATGACCCATGAAAAGAGAAATGGACTGTATATGGGATGTTAAGACAACAACTCCAGACAAGGTTTCATTCATGTAAGGATGGAACCGGAAAACAGTTGAGTCAAAACTGAAACCAGCTTTTTGAGATGGTAGTTTTTTTTTAATGTTTCTTAAATATATTCATATCTTATGTTGAAGGCACACATGAGGGGGTCATTTCATATGGTTGGCAAGTCAAGCGATAATAACTACAGATGACTTGGAATTGAAATCTCTGACATGACTTGTGGCAGAGAATCTCTGACATGACTTGTGGCACAGAGTGCCAAAACATGTATGGAGAATTAATCTATGTGGCAGAAAATAGAAGATTCCCTCTAGGAATTTTCTTTGCTCCTCAAATTCCCATCTTACTAAAAATACATCATCATCGAGGGTTATCCCATTTATTATTCTGTCTTTATCTGATAATTTCTATGGAACATATTTAGATACATATATTCTATATTTTTAGTTATCAGAAAAGTTAGAGGCAGTTTAGAATACATTTAAAATATGTTGTCAAAGGCCTTTTCTTTATCTGTTGAAATAATCAGAAGATTCTGTAGTTTCACATTCAGCTTCTTTCAACAATTCTGTTTCTAACCTTGGACAAAGATGGCCTTCATAAAATTTTAATTCTCATAAATTATTCAAATGAGTATTTGGAGTATATATGACACATTTTCCAAAGTTTCATGTTAAAGGACGTTAAAAATCCTTTCTCTGAGAAATTAAGTTTATGATGGTGAACTTGATCTAACATTGTTATAATATTGCTCATGTCAGTAGTTCCACAAGTAAAACACTTCAAATTTACAACCTTAAGAGCCATGGCAAAAAAAAAAAAAAAAAAAAAAGTCTGATATGTCTATATGATGTTATTTTGTATCAAAGTTTTAATTTTGTCTTATATGACTGCATATAATCTTATAACCCTTTCAATATCTTTTGATACTGGCAATTCTTCCAGTCTGATCTCACCCCTGGAGTTTCTGATATTAACATAGAAGTGCAAAAGATCAATTCTTGTTTAGTTTGAGATTTACAGAAATATGAAATATTTATCTTTCTTGCAACATGAAGTATCGTGTGCTGGGTGAAATCAATCCATGTACAGCCAATTTAACACATGAAATTTTTGCTCATTTTCTAAAACAAAAGTTGTCACCCATAAACAAAAGCATGTGACGTTTCCCCAAACAGCTCATTCAATGTTCTAATTATAATTCTACTCACTTCACTTAGATTCAGTTCAATAAACATTTGAGTGACTATTTTATACTGAACATCAGAAATATTTCTAACAAATTCAGACTCTAGGAAGGCAGACTAACAAGAAAACAAAACAAAAAAAACACTGTTGGAAAGCATTGCCAGAGGTTTGCATGAGTAGCTAGCTCTGGAGCAGCACTCAAACTGGCATTTGGAGTACATGTGGTTTGCAAAGAAGGAAAATCATTCAATAAGTAGCCATGGATTATGGACTACCCCTAAGGGAAAAAAAGGTAAATTATCTTCATTTTTCCATTTCTACAATGCATAGAATCTTAGAAAAATATCAATGCTATTCACTTTGAGGCTGGAATTTTTCTTGAGAATTTTTTTTTTTTTAGTCTTTAATTTTACTTTTTTTATTCATTTGAGAGGGAGGAAGAGAGAAAAAGGTAGATAGAAAGAGAGAGAATGGGTGTGCAAGGGCATTCACCCACTGTAAATGCACTCCAGAGACTGGCATTTTTAACACATAAACTACAATGCCATCTAATTTTATGCATGTTTATATTTTGGGAAATAAATATTTTAAAATTAAATAAATCTTCTAATAAATGCTCACAAACAGGATGATTTGAAATGTAAAGATAAAAGTGTTTGGGGTGGAGGGATGGCTTAACAGTTAAGGCATTTGCCTTCAAAGCCAAAGGACCCAGGTTTGATTCCTCAGGACCCACGTTAGCCAGGTGCACAAGGGGGCACATGCGTCTGGAGTTTGTTTGCACTGGCTAGAGACCCTGACACAGCCATTCTCTCTCCCTCTCTCTCTCTCTCTCTCTCTCACTCCCTCTTTCTCTGATAAATAAATAAATAATAAAATATTTTTTAAAAACTTGTGTATATGTGGTTGAGGTATATACAAAACAAATAAGAATATTTCACCCTATAATTTGAATCTGTCTTATTTATTTTAACTTAAAGTTTTAGTGATCTTTTTCATGAAAAGAAATAAAGCATAAACTAAATACTTTATATCCTTAATGATATCCAAACTTAGCACTCTTCTTTTTTTATGTGTAAAGTTGACAGGGAAATAACACTGCTTGGATTCTTTTAAATATTTAAACATAAAATAGATTACATAAAATGTCATGAGGCAAGATAAAAATAGTGCATTATGGAGAACAACAGAGTAGAAACACTCTAGGTATTAATAAAGAAGGGAATGTTTTTCTTTCTTTACTATTTCCAGAATGAAAACTTAGGAGGATTCACTTAGTACATGTAAGGTTTGTGACCAAGACCACACAAACCACTCTGAGGCAAAGATGAAAGTTTTCATTGGGAAAAAAGTGTGAGCTGCCAGAACTGATTCTGGAGAGAGGAGCACAGCCAGCCTGAGTTTGTAGGTAGTGGCCTTCACAGGCTTACTTCAGTTTGGGGAAGGTGAGGAAGGGGAAAGAACTTTTTTGTTCTTTACATTAGTCATTTCAAATAGGGTGTGAGACCAGAACAGTGACCAGGCAACTTATGAGATAAAGGGGCAAGAAATCATGACCTGGGGGCATTGTTAGGCAAGAAAGGGATAATGGCTGGGTAGTTTCCTGAGGAATGTGGATACTTCACTTCCTTATGTCTCTGTCACCATCTGCTGTCCTTGGTGACTCCATTTTGGGAGCCTGTCCCAACCTAACAATATACATATATGATATTATAAATTTAAAAAAATGTTTATTGACAAAGGAATTATTAATGAAATTGTCAGTTCATTGTATATTTATATATTCCCCTCATTAACAATAATGATAATTTTCAATGGAAAATAATAATTTAATGACAATAAACATTACTGTTCTATTTATAGTTTGGGATTTTTTTTTTTCAAAAGTGGTGGAAATTAAAAAAAAAATAGAAATAGACTAAAAGCCATTATTATTTAGGACATGTGAAAACTTAGCTTTCACACCATTTTAAAGTCTTTTAAATGGTGCAGCTAATATACTTGGATTGTAAGACTTTCACTATAACTTTATACTATAACAAGACTTCTTGTAAGAAATGTTAATCATTTTCCCCTTTGACAATCATGTATTTTATTTACTGTTTATAGATTAAACAGTATAATTCATGGATGATTAAGGAAAGCCAAAATCAAATAAATGAAGTCGTCAAAATAGTAGAGGGACTGGTTGGAGGGAGGGAGGGGTTAATGAAAGGGGCATGGGAGAGTGGGGACAACAGAGAGGAATGGAAGAGGACTATGATAAAAATAAATTTTCCACATGTAGAAAATTGTTAATAAATAGTTAAAAAGCTGGCCATAATGGCACATGCCTGTAATCCCAGCACATGGGAGGCAGAAGTATCAGGATTGCCATGAGTTCAAGGCCACCCTGAAACTACATATTGAATTCCATTGCAGTCTTGGCTAGAATGAGACCCTTCCTAGAAAAACCAAAAAAAAAAAAAAAAAAATAAAAATATTTTTTCAGGGCTGGGGAGATAGCTTAGCAGCTAAGGCACTTTTCTGCAAAGCCAAAGAATGCAGGTTCAATCCCCCAGGACTCATGTAAGGCAGATGCTCAAGATGACACATGTGTTTGGAATTTTACTGCAGTGGCTGGAGGCCCTGGCACATCCATTCTTTCTCTCTATCCACCTCTCTCTGTCTCTGTATTTATCTCTTAAATAAATAAATAAATAAATAATATTTTAAAAGCTTCAGGAAGTCTAAATTATTAAAATTGAATATTTATTAAAATAAATATCCTAAATGTCAAAGTAAACACCCATTATTTATTACCAGTATGATCTAAGAAAGAGCTAGATAGTTATCTCTAAAGTCCTGAATTATCACTACATTTATTCTGGAGAAGCAAAATCTAGAAATATGTGGATTCCACTGTATGAGAAAAAGATATCATGCCTGAACTCCAGTGGATCAGCCTTTTATACTAACCTGCATATGTGCCTGGGCTCCAGAGAGCATGGATTGAACAGACACTATGAAACCTAGCACTCCTGCATCTTCCTTGCCTCCTGTCATGCCTGCTTAATTTCCAATATGTGTTGGCTCACTGAAGGTTTGAATGCTTTTATTTTAACACAGAGTAGCCCTAGCATATCATACGGTCTTTACTGACTACATGACACCTCCCCACATCTAGCTGCTTCAGAATTTCCTTCTTTGGTCTCCAGTTTTCTACTTTTTGCTTTATATCAACAGCCTATGACCCTGTCTTGCCCTTTTGAGGGAGTGTTTCAACTTGTCTGCTGGGTTCTTTTGGTTGAGAAATATGCATTCCAGACTCTAATGTGGTACATACGTTCTTGTTATTTGCTAATAACACACTGTAACTTAGGATAGCATTTGCATGTATTTCATTTTCATGTCATGAGAGAACTAAAATATTCAAATATTTTTGTGTCAGAAAACAAAGGCAAGTTATGGTCTGATGTTCTACAAAAGACAAGACAATTAGGGGCAAGAGTGAAAAGAATCCAAGGAGTCTTCCCATGAAACACAATGTCTGTGACACAAAATAGATAAAAGCATATTAAGGTATCATTTTTAAAGATTTAGAAATGAAGACAGCTTCCATAAAAATGATCTCATACCATACTCTATACCTTTAGTTTTTTACACACAATAGCTGACTGAAAATTATCAAATGGCTAACTTATGTACAAAACATGTTGCTTTAAAGTAATGTACATTCTACATTTTGTTATAATTTGTCATATTTTGGGAGATTGAGAATTTGAGCCTGTTATAGTAAAAAAACAAATAAATTCACATGAGTGGGCCAATACTGGTCATTTGGGACCTAGCATGTTATATTTTCTTCCCATTAGTGCTTCTGATCAATGTGTCTCAGCATCTATTTCAGCAAATTTTTCTTTCAAAGTTATTTTTGATCTTTTGTTTCATGTTTAAATTAAATTCATTAGCAGCTGTCAGTTGCAAGGAAAAATGTCAACACTCATCAAGACAACATCTAAAGGTGTCTGCTTCCCTTCATTTATGTCCTGTCCCCAGAAGGTACAGAGCTATCAAATGAAAACATCCAGGTAATGAATGCTTTTGTAATTTGTTACCTGTGTTAAGAATGCAATTGCACAGACATGAATGCTTCTTGGAGCTGCCAAAAATGCCCGTCTTTATTTTGTTTAGGAATAAAACAGTAGATATTACAAGCTGTGCCTTCACTGTAGGTGGTTTCCTGACAGTTCTATTAGTTGGCTTCTGTACACAGTGATACTGGAATTACTTGGTTAATTGCATGTGTCCCATAGTACAGTCCACTCTTAACTGATACTGACCTCCAGCCATTTCAACTCAAAGATTATGTTCCATGAGTAATTTGGCATTTGATTTCACCTTCTTCAACTTTGTGTGTGTAACTTGGAGGGTGTGATGTCTGTGGTGTGTTCATGTTTGTGATGTATTCAACTTTAAAAATATGGACACATTTAGTAAAAATGTTAATCACTTACATTGCATAAAATGTATCTATATTTTGGGAATTAAAGTATTTTTCAACTTTAAGGTTTTAATAGTAAACTGTTTCAATGTTTTTCAATGAAATGACACTTTACTGAATATAGTATTTCTGGTCTTTTCCAATTAAACTGTTCATGTAACCAAAATGCCAAAGTAATATATTGTATTAGCCAACTTGTTATTGCTGGGACAAAATATCTGACAAAAATTATTTGAAGGGAAGAAGGGTTTATTTCAGCTAACAGTTCCAGCTTACAGTTCATCATGGCTTGAAAAGCATGGCAGTGTGATCTTCAGGTAGCTGGTCACATTCAGCACAGTGAGGGAGCAGAGAGTAATGGGTGCTGCTACTCCGCCAGCTTACTTCTTTTTATATAATCCAGGACCTTAGGCACACAATAGTGTTACCCAACTTAATTAATCTAATCAAGAAAATTCCTTCCAGAAATGCACAGAGGCTACCCTAGTCTGCATAACCCCTCACAGGTGATGCTAGGTCCTGTCAGGCTAATAGTTCCAATAATCCATCACATATATTATTAGATCATGGTTACTTCCTTGATCCTTTGCTGAGTACTTTACATGGATCAGACTCTAGGGTAATTTTGATTATAACTAGGATAGTGCTTTATGACCACATTAAACTTGACATATAAGAAATCCAGCTTCCCAAGAAGTGAGTTTACTTATATGAGATCACTGGCTGGCTATAAAGATACAAGTTTCACCAAAGATTTTAGTACTTGGTCTCTTGTTCTCTGTATATAATCATATCATGTTTAAATGTATATTAGTTATTATGAGATGAGAATGAATTACATTTATTTGTTAGTAGTTCGTGCTATACCACTGAATTAAATTAAAGTTTCAGATGTGAATTAAACAGTATGGGCTTTTTTGTAATTTATTGTTAGATGCTATTAGAGGTAAATATCAAAGTAAAATATAATTGAAACATTTATGTCATGCTTAAAATAAAAACACAGGTCTTGTTTTAATGAAGTACAAATCAAAGATGGCTCTCTCATTTTTAATCATTTGATGCTGGTGATGAAGCAATTAATTCTTGCCATAGAAAAATAGAGACAAACTCACATTAAAAAGTTAGTGATTTATTTCATTATTAAAAAATAAAATGATAAGATCTAGCTCAAAATCCTTGGTTGTTGCCTTAAATTAAATTCAAAAGAAGTTAAGGAACACTTCCAAATAAAACTTAGCTTTGATAATGCATACTTATAAAATATAAAATCTTGTAAGTGTCTTCTCCAAAGTGCATTAAAATAGCTGTTTATATTAAGTTAGATTTTTAAAATATATTTTTATTCATTATGCATATAGTATATATACAGCCATGATATCATTAGCCTTCTCTTTGTCCTTCCCCCACGGGTTATGTGGGTTTTGCCTTATGTGTGTAGCCATCAGTTATGAGGGAGAGGCAATGACTCTGTGTATAATGACCCAGCTCATGGCTCTAACAATCTTTCTGCCCCCTCTTCCTCAAGTTTCCCTGAGCCATGTTGGGGTCATTTTAGGTCTGTTTCAGTGATGAGGTTGTGTGAATCTCTGTGTCTCTGGCTATCTGATTTGGTAGGGGTTGAGAATTCTTTGTGTCTATTTCCTTTGCCCTTGTGCTGGTACCAGATTCAACAATAAAGCAGCACTCTTGCTCATTTTCCCCTATAACTCTGTGGCTTCATCTGGTGCCCTGATGTGGTGAGATGGGCTGATTCTCTCCTCAGGATATTAGTCCTTCTGAAAGAGAGAAGCAGATTCTCCCACATAGAGTGAGGTCAGTGCAAGATACATGGATAAATATTATTATTTTAGAGAGAATTTAATAGGTGTAGGCCCTCTTGTATCCCAGTATTGGTGGGAGCTTGATATTGGAGAGCAGGCTTGTTTTTGGATATGGTTCTCACTTGTTTCATATTTCCAGGTATGGGTTTCATTCCACCCAGCGGATCTGTTAGGCAAATCTAGAGCAGTTGGTAACCCCACCATGGCTGTGTGCCACTACTGCACTTGTGTGAGCATCACACCAGGTTGTTTGCTGTTAAGTAGCTTAGACCACGAGTTGCTTAGACAGATGTTGGTTGTTTCCCCCCAGTCACTTATTTAGCGCCTTCTGGCACTAGAGAAGCTAACTGGGGACTGACTCTTTTCCAGATTCCAGCCAGGTCTCTCCATGTTCCATCCAAACAGCATATGGTGTCTTCAGCAGTAGGGTCTTACCAATAACCTTTGGTGAGTCATCAAGTACTCTGACAGAAATCTGTCTTCTTTTGGGAAACCTTGTAGGTTTCACTGATCAATAGCTCCTTATGGATGTTAACCACATGCTGGTATTAGGAGTTACAGGTCATTGACAAGGGAAAAGAAGAAAGAAAAAAATATAGGTAATATGAAAGAGAAAGAGAGAAGAGAGAGAAGAGGGAGTGATAGAGAGAGAAAGAGGAGAAGATTGAATTTAGTCTTCATCCTACCCTCTCCTGACCCCTGTGATTCAGGTGCTCTCTCCAAGCACCTGATGCAGGTTCAATCTTTTAGTGTGTCCTTCAGGATATAGGATTTTATGGTACCATTTCCATTTGGGTCGAGTTTTTGCCCCCAACCTAAAGTTTTAGAATAGTGGTATTTGTGGTATTTAAGACTGCTCTATTGTCTTTCTTTTTATTTAATTAAATTTTTCTTCTTTATAAAAGTTAGAACTCTCTTTTATACTTTTTAAAAATTAATTTGAGAGAAAGACAGAGAGAGAGAGAGAGAGAGAGAGAGAGAGAAAGAATGGGCCCCCCAGTGACGTCTCAGCCACTGTGAACGAACTCCAAATGTTTGTGCCCCCTTGTGCACATGTGTGACATTGCATGCCTGCATCACTTTTATGTCTGCCTAAACATGGGACCTGGAGAATCAAACAGGTGTGTTCTTAGGCTTTGCAGGCAGGAACCTTAACCACTAAGACATCTCTCCAGCCCTCTTTTGTACATTTTATTGTTTTATTTATTTACTTGGAGAGAAAGAGAGAGAGAGAGAATGGGCATGCCAGGGCCTTCAGACAATGCAGACTCCAGACACGTGTGCCCTCTTGTGCACATGTGCGACACATGCATACTGTGTGTCTGGCTTATGTGGGACCTGGATATTTGAACATGAACTCTTAGGCTTCACAGGTGAGTGTCTTAACTACTAAGCCACCTCTCCAGCCCTAGAACTCCTTTTTTGTAAAAAAAAAAAAAAAAAAAATGTTTTTTATTTATTTATTTGCAAGGAGAGAAAGTGAAAAATACAGAGAAAGGAAAAGAATGGGTGTTCCAGGACCTCTTGCAATTGCAAATGAACTCCAGATGCAAGTACCACTTTGTGCATCTGTCTTTATGTAGGTAATGGAAAATAGAACCTGGGCCATCATGATTTTGCAAGCAAGCACCTTTCTTTGCTGAGTCATATTTCCAGTCCCAAGGTTATAACTCTTATATCCCCTCTCCCTGCTCCCTTCCATTGAGGATCCTCCGTGTGTGTGTGTGTGTGTGTGTGTGTGTGTGTGTGTGTGTGTGTGTGTTGGGGGAGCATGCCTAAGGGTAATGCTACCTACCCTGTGGCTCTTACAACCTTTCTGCCTCTTCTTCAGCAAGGTTCTCTGAATCTTCTTAGAAGTCTGATTCAGTGTTGAGTTCTCTGTAGCCTCTGGATTTTTTCTTTGATGATTTTTTGAGTAGTCACAGTGTCTGTTGCCATCTCCCTGAAGCTGGTGGTCAGGCTAACAGTAGAGCAGTACTCCTGTCACCACTTCCTTTGCAATAACTCCTGGACCCTGCAGATGTGGTAGTCCTTGCAGTGGACTACCTTTTATGTTCTACTGATGCATCCTAGATCTTCCCAGTATTCTTTGCTTTCTGTAAAAGAAAACACATTCTCCTAGCAAAAGTGAGAATAGCTTGTATTAAAGGGGATAATAATAGATATTTGAGTGACTTTTTGATGTATGTGCCCAATCTTCTTAGACAAAGAGCAGTGAAGGTTCTCTCTGGAGTCTATTAGTCTATTAGTTTCTCATTTCCAACATAAAAATAGATACATATTAAAACTTTAAAGTGTTATAAAATAATGTAGAATACTTGGGCATATCTTATATTTATCATATTTGAACTTTTTTTTTACGTTGACAAGATATATTTCTTTTTCAACAGAAAGGATTTTTGAAAATATCATCAAATACAAAATTTCACTTTTCTAAAGTTAAATACAATTATAGAATTTGTGTAATCTATATTGATATCCCAAAAGATATTGCAATTATAGAACTATATAAATCCAAAAACATGATAAACATGAAATTCAGATGACATAAAATAACTAAAATTATTTTGAAAAAGAAAAAAAATGGAGGTCATACTCTAATTTTAAAATTCCGCATAAAACTGGGAAAGTAGGACAACAGAATATTGATAAAAGACTAGGCATTTAGATCAATAATCAGAATTGAGAGTTCAAAAGTAATGATTGTATTTTTGGTCAATTAATTTTCAGCAGAAGTGTAAAGTATACTCTGGGAAATGGATAGGTGCTTGAACAATTCAAAGTTGGCATGCTAAGAATTTACATAGACTATCATGTCACATGACACACAAAATTAGATCATAGAACTGTTACAAATATGTATATGATATATTTGCAAATATGATATATTTGATATATGATATAAGGATCCAGTAGCCTTTGCATTGACATTTGGTTCATTTGCAACGAGTAATTAAGTCAAGATAATAATACTACTTAAGGAGATGTACATCACTTTATTTCACAGAAATTTATTGTTATGCCATATTAATGATAGATATTTATTACATGTTACTGACATGAGGACTTAGACATATTTGACCTATTATTATTGTCAAATAATAGCAAAATATTTTGCCTTCTTATATATGTATATGCATATATATGTACTAGATGTAGCTCAGTCATTCCCACAATATGAATGTACTATGAAAAATAAAAAATATTGGGCTGCAGAGATGGTTTAGCACTTGAGGCATTTGCCTGTGAAGCCTAAGGACCCCAGTTTGATTCTCCAGGTCCCATAAAAGCCAGATGCACATGGTGGTGCATGTGTCTGGAGTTCATTTGCAGTGGCTAGAGGACCTGGCATGACCATTCTCACTCTCACTCTCTCTTTCCCTCTCTCTGTCTCTAGTAAATAAATAAATAAATAATAAAATCTTTAAAAAAATAAATAAAATAAAAATATCATTCATGAATAGACTTGCTATCAAATGTAAATAGTAAAATTTGTCATAAAAAAGTGGAAATAGTTTAAGAATCTAATAAGCAGAGAATAGCTAATATACATGTGGTATGTCTACATAATGTAATATTATTCTATAACATAAAAGGCAATGTATTTAAAAAATGCTACCATATTGATAAAACTCACAAATATGCTCAATAAAAGAATCTGTAATAAAAAATCTATTTATGATCACAGCTATATTAAATAAATATATAATATTATAAAGGAATTAATCAGAGATTTATATGAAGTGGAGAATTAGAGAATAGGTTGAAAATAGACATAATGGAATTTTTTTAAAGAAGAAAATTTTTCTAAAATCAGATTGTGATTACACATGTTTACAATTCTAGAAATTTATTTTTTAAAATATCACTGAAGCTTCTGGGGTGCCTGCATGGACAATGTGTGGACAGGCACGACTGTCTGCAGTGACAGACCAGACACTTGCTTCTGGACTCCTCCCACCTCCCTAGTCTGACTTCCATGAATGCACAGTGTGTGGGCAGGCACCATGCTCAGATGTGAGTAGCTAGACCCATGTTTCCTGGCAATTCCCACCTCCCTGGTCTGGAATCCCTGAGCAGGTCCATGTACTGGAAGGTGCTGCATGAAGTACTCCAGATCACTGTACCCTTGCTATTCCCAGTCCCCTGGTCCTTCTAGGTCCCATTGTACCTTTCTTGAAGTGGCCTGGTCCCTGTTTGAGCTGTGTAATCAGGCCTTTGGCTCTGGTATCTGGACAGGCCACTGGGTACTGTTTACCTGAATCAGAGTGTACATGGACCAAAGGACAAAATATTGCTTCCTCCTCAATAAAATAAAGATTCTTCCTAAAATGTGTAGAAAAGAATGCAAAAAAAGACAACAAAAGTCAGAAAATTGGGAGATCTCTACTAAGGAAGCCTAGTACTACAATGGAAGCCTCCAATGAAATCACATAGATAGCAATAGAAATTCATTCCCAAAGTAAAAACATAACAACCAATGAGACTGATCAAAAAATTGCTGAACTAGAAGGAAACTATCAAAGATCCAACAAATGCATAAGTGAACTAGGATAGAACTGTCTAGCCTAGACCATTCAGCTTCTGACAGTAGGCTTACCTTGACTGAATTAAAAATCAGAAGCCTCTAAAAAGATATGAATGAATTGAAGGTAAGTGAAGAAATGGAAAATCTCAACAACCAGTTGATTAAGCTTACTAAGCACTTAATCAATACAACAATGAACTCCAGGAAGCATCAAGAAAATCAGAAATCAAATTGAAATCGTACCTCAAAATAGAGATGGATACAATATAAAATAACACAACAAATAACAAAAATCAAATAGAAATTATAAAAACCTCTCTAGAATCCCTCACCAACAGAATCACTCATGTCAAAGACAGAACCTCTAACCTGGAAGAAAAGACAGAAGAAATTGATCAGAAGGCAAAAAACTTTACTAACTTCAAAAAAGAGTTAACAGAATATGAAGGAACTGTGGGACACCCTAAATCAACCAAACATGCGGATCATGGGTATACCAGAAGGAGAGGAAATCCAGGCAAGAAAAGTAGAGACCATATTCAACAAAATTATTGAAGAAAATTTTCTGAATCTCTCAAGAGAGGCCCATCCACATACAAGAAGCCCACAGAACATCAAACAGACAGAACCAAAGAAGAAACTCTCCAAGACACATCATAGTTAGTACTCTTAACAACGAAAACAAAGAGAGTATGTTAAAAACAGCAAGAGATAAACAACTCACAACATACAAAGGTAATCCCTTCAGAATTACATGAGATTTCTCAATGGAAACCCTGAAAGTGAGAAGACCTTGGAATGGAACACTTCAAAGTCTGAAAACTATGGCTTACAACCCAAGCTATTCTACCCAGCGAAAGTATCACTCATGATAGGCAGTGAAAGAAAACCTTTCCATGACAAAAGTCAACTCTATGGATATATGAATACAAAGGCAAAAACCTATAGAGAATACTTGAGGGAATACTCCACACAGAACAGTAAAACAACCAATTTCAAGAGCCAACAAGAACATCACAATAACCAAAATTGACCAGGCTCAAAATAGTACAAAACAGAAGAAAGCACCAAACCCCATAAAAACCCCATCATGGGGTTTAATTCAAATCTCACAGTAATAACCTTAAATATTAATGGTTTTAACTCACCCATCAATGGATACAGATTATCAGGATGGATAAAAAACCTGGACCCTTCTATCTGTGGTCTTCAATATACCCACATCACCACTAAAGATAGACACAACCTCAGGGTGGAAGTTTGGAAAATGATATTCCAAGCAAATGGAAATTTAAAAAATCAAGTGGGTGTTGCTATATTAATATCTGATAAAACAGACTTCAAACCAAAAGTAACCAATAAGAACAAAGACCACTACTTACTCATCAAGGGAATGATCCAACATGAGCACATCACAATCATAAATATATATGTGGCAAACATGGGACAACCACAGTTTATAAAACAAAATCTACTCAACAATAATACAAAAATAAAATCCAACACCATCATAATCAGTGACTTCAATACTCCACTATCATCAATAAACAGATCATCCGAGCAGAAAATCAACAGGGAAATACTAGAACTCCACAACATCACAGATCAACTAAACCTTACAGATATCTACAGAACTTTCCTCCCCCACTCTAGAGAATACACATTCTTCTCAGCAGCCCATGGATCCTTTTCCAAAATTGACCTATTAGGTCATAAAGCATGCCTTCATAAACTCAGGAATTGAAGTAACTTCCTGAATCATATCAGATCAAAACGCTTTAAAGGTAGAAATTAACAACAAGAGGCACATCAAGAACTCTACCTGATCCTGGAGACTAAACAACACACTTTTAAACAATGAATGGATTTTGGAAGAAATCAAAAAAGAAATTCTAAAATTCCTACAATTGAATGATAATGAAAACCCAACCTACCAAAACTTATGGGACACAATGAAGGCAGTCCTAAGGGGAAAATTCATAGCACTAAATGCCTTCATTACAAAGTCAGAGAGAGCCCAAATCAGTCACCTGACTGTCCACCTAAAGACACTGGATAAATAAGAAGAATCCACTCCAAGGAGCTCCAGAGACAAAGAAATAATCAAGATTAGAGCAGAAATTAATGAGTTGGAAACTAAGAAAATGATTTTTTTTTAACTGATGAAATGAGGAGATGGTTCTTTGAAAAAAAAAAAAAAAAAAAGATTGACAAACCCTTGGCCAAATTGAACAAGTAAAAAAAGAAGTCTAAATGAACAATATCAGAAACAAAAAAGGAGAAATCACAACAGACATCAATGAAATTGGAAGAATCAACAGAGCATACTTCCAAAACATCTACCCACAAAATTAATAATCTGAAAGAAGGGGATGAATTCCTAGAGACATACCACCTATCAAAACTAAACTCAGAGTAGATTAATCTCCTGAACAAACCTATCACATCCATGGAGATTGAAAAAGTAATCAAAAACCTCCCCCAAAAGAAAAGTCCAAGACTGGGTGGCTTCTCAGCTGAATTCTATCAAACCTTCATTGAAGAACTGCCAACATCTATTTCTCAAACTTTCCACATAATGGAGATCAGGGAATCCTCCCCGACTTCTTTTATGAAGCAAGAATCACTGTAATATCAAAACCAGACAGAGATGCAACAAGAAAAGAAAATTATAGGCCTATATCCCTAATAAACTTAGATGCAAAGATCCTGAATAAAATCCTTGCAAACCTAATTCAACAACACATCAAAAGCATTGTCCTCCTTGATCAAGTAGGCTTCATGCCTGGTATGCAGGGATGGTTTAACATACAGAAATCAGTCAACATTATACACCATATAAATAAACTGAACCATCAGAAACACATGATCATCTCAATTGATTCAAAGAAGGTCTTTGACAAAATACACCACTTCATTATCAAAACACTGGAAAGAATAGGCATGGAGGGTTTATATTTCAACATAATAATGACTATTTATAAAGCTGCTAAAGCCCAAATAATACTTAATGGCGAAAGACTCAAGGAGTTCTCACTGCGAACAGGAACAAGACAGGGGTTCCCACTCTCACCATCACTCTTCAACTTAGTACTAGAAGTACTAGCCCAAGCAATAAGACAGGAGAAAGAAATAAAAGGGATTCAAATTGGCAAGGAAAAAGTCAAGTTAGCCCTATTTACAGATGACATGATCCTATAAATATGTGATGCAAAAGTCTCCATCTTAAAACTGCTAATGGTGATAAATTTCTTCAGCAAAGTGGCAGGATACAAAATCAATACTCAAAACTCAGTATCTCTACTAAAGGACAGAAAGAAAACAGTGAGTCTGTCCCATTTTCAATAGCAAAAAAATAAATAAATAAAATTCAATACTTTGGAATAACACTAACCAAGGATGTGAAAGACCTATATAATGAAAACATAAAAACACTCAAGAAAAAAATAGAGAAGGACTTGGGAAGAAGGAAAACCTCCCATGCTCCTGGATAGGTAGAATTAATATTGTGAAAATGTCAATTCTACCAAAAGCAATCTACAGATTTAATGTAATACCAATAAAAATACCAGGACCACTCCTACCAACTATTGAAAAGAATGATCTCAAAATTCATGCAGAATGACAGAAGAACTTGTATAATCAAACACATCATCTGTAAAAACAAAACAAAACAAAAAAAAACAAAAATCACCTCTGGCAGGATCACCATACTGAATCTAAAGCTATGTTACAAAACCATAGTGACAAAAACAGCATGTTACTGGCATAAAAACAAATCATAGACCAATGTAACAGAATTGAAGACCTAGACCTTAGGCCAAGTAACTACAGTTGCTTGATCTTTGAAAAGGGTGCCAAAAATGGAGACTGGAGAAAAGACAGGATATTCAACAAACACTGTTAGACAAATTGGATGACCATAAATAGAAAAATGAAATTAGACCCACTCATTTTGCCATGCAAAAAAATCAAGTCAAAATGGATTAAAGACCCCAACTAGTGGAAGAAAAAAATTAGGAGGCATGACTTCATCAACAAAATCCCAGTAGCCCAGGAAATTTAGCAAGCACTCAACCAATGGGATCTCATGAAGAGAAAAAGCTTTTGCACAAACAAATCATAAATAGAGCCAATATATTACTCACTGAATGGGATAAAATCTTTACCATCTATACCACTGACAGAAGCCTAATATCTAGAATCTTAACACTCACAAAACTAAAGAACAAAAAATTAAATAACCCACTGCAAATATGGGGCAGAGAACTGAATAGAGAGTTCTCAGAAGAATTACAAATGGCTAACACACACCTAAGAAAATGCTCAACATCCCTAACCATTAGGGAGATGCAAATTAAAACAAATATGAGATTCTGCATTACCCGAGTAAGGATAGCGAACATTAAAATATCAAATGAAAACAAATGTTGGTGAGGATGTAAGCTTGTACAACCACTATGGAAATCAATACAGAGACTCCTGAAAAGTGTGAATATAGAGCTGCCAACCCTGTTACTCCCTTACAGGGCATTTACCCTAAAAGCTCCACATCTCAGTTCAGAGTTTTTTTTTTTTTTTGAGGTTTAAAAAGATTTTATTGTAGAGCTTAAGAGAAAGAAAGAAGGAATAGCTCCTTTATAGAAGGAGCTATTTTTTATAATTTATTTTTATTTATATTATTCTGATTTGACATTCATAGTGTTGGCTCCCTTATCCTCCTCCCTGTCCTCCCTCTTCCAAAGGGACCCTCATCAATGGGGAATGTGAGTCATGCATTGTGGGGGTAGTCAAGAGTTCTGAGGGGTAGGCCAAGTCTCTGTGCATAATGCCACAACTTGTGGCTCTAACATTCTTTCCACCCCCTCTTCCACAAATTTCCCTGAGCCACATTGGGGTCATTTTAGTTCTACTTCAGTGATGAGGTTTTGGGAGCCTGTGTCTCTGGATATCTGGCTTAGTTGGAGTTGGATGTTCTCTGTGTTTATCTCCTTCAGCCTTTTTCTGGTGCCATGATCACCAAGAATGCTGTCTTCTTGCCTTTCCCCTGCATTACTCTATGGTTTCAGCTGGGGCTCTGATGAAGTGTGATTGGTGGATCCTCCCTTCAGGTTCGTTGTCCATCTGAAAAAGATAAGTAAATTCTCCAATGGAGAGAAGAGTTAAGATGTGGTATATCTATACTATGTAATTCTACGTAGCAGTAAGGAAAGATCAAATTAGAAAATTTTAAAAACAATGGTCAAACATGGAACAGATTATCCTTAGTGAGCTCACCAAATCATAAAAAGATAATCATCATATGGTCTTGTTTATCTGTCGCTCCTAACCTGAATTCACCTGACACGTGGCCAAAAGTAATAAGCAATATGAGGACCAGATAATATGGAGGGTGGGATGGAGGGAGGGTAAGGGTGGGAGGGAATGACAGGGTTGGAGGGAGGACAAGGGTGAGGGGATACAAATAGGGACCCAAAAGGAAATGATACTATAAAACCCTTTATTCTGAACAACAGGCTAAAACATTGATCCTTCAGCAGACCCACAGAGGGAACACCTGAACCACAGGAAACTGGAGAGAACATCATAAAGACCAACCTTAATCTTTTCCTGTTTCTTTCTCTCTCTCTTCTCTCTTTCTCTCTCTCTCCTCTCTATATTCACTTTCTCTTTTATATTACCTATCTTTTTCATCCTTCACCTTCCTAGGCACTGACTGATAATTCCCAGTACCAAGATGGGGTTAACTTCTGCAATGAGCTGTTGATCCAAGACACCTACAAGGTTTCCCAAAAAGGACAGATTTCTGTTACAGTTCTTGATGACCCACCAAAGGTTAATGGTAAGACCCTACTGTAGAAGACAGCATATGCGGGTGAGACCAAGCATGGAGAGACCTGGTCAGAATCTGAAAGAGGGTCAGTCCCCAGATGTAGAGAGCTGCGAGGTGCCGTGCCTTAAAGATGGCTCTGGCTTCCGCCTTCTGCCTTCCCGATGGCGAGTGCTCTCCTGGATAAACAAGTCCTTATTTGGCTTGGGCCGTGATCTAGGCTTGCTTCCGCATATGTGGACCTATCTGCATTCACCACGTGGCTTACCAGGGTTGGCTGTTCAAAGGCTTCTTAAGCTTTGGGCGGGCTTGTCCCGGGGGAGTGAGGGAGTGAGTCGGGCAGTGAGTGAGTGAGTGAGTGAGTGAGTCAGTGAGTGAGAGTCGGGCAGTCAGTCAGTGAGTCAGTCAGTGAGTCAGTCAGTCAGTCAGTCAGTCAGAAGATTGTTGTCAGAAGATTGTTCAAGGTTCCTGAATAAACTGCTGAAAGAAGAGTCCAAGTGTTGCGTCTTCCTTGCTGGACGAGGCAGAGCGCGACACCCAGACCGTTAGCTAGTCTAGTGCCAGAGGGTGCTACATGGACAACTGGGAAAATGGCCTACATCTGTCCAAACAACTTCCAGTCTAAGATACCCAGCAGGAAACTACCCAATGTAATGCTCAAACAAGTGCAGTAGTGGCACACAGCCATGGTGGGTAACCAACTGTTCTTGATTTGGCTCATAGATCCACTCAGTGGAATGTAACTCATTGCTGGAACTGGGAAATAAGTCAAAACCATGTACAAAAAATGAGCTCAGTCTCCAAGATCAAGATACCACCAAAGGTGGGCTAGAAGAGGGCCTATGCATAAAAAATTCCCTCCAAAATATCTATGGCCATCTCTTCTATCCAGTTCAGAGATTTTTGCGCAACCATGTTTATAGCTGCTCAATTCATAATAGCTAAAATCTGGAATCAACCCAGGTGCCTGTCATTGGATGAATGGATAAACAAGATGTTGTATACCTACACAATGGAATTATACTCAGCTTTAAAAAAAATTACACATTGAAATTTGTAGAAGAAATGATTGAACTTGGAACAGATCATTCTAAATGAACTCTCACAGTCACAGAAAGACAACCATCACCTGATCTCACTCATGTGCATGTCCTAACCTGGATAAGCCCAAGTTGCTGATATTTCTGAGTAGCATCTGGACAATAGGGAGGGTAGAGCTTGGGGGAAGGGGAAGGGTGGGAGGGACACAAAACTGAACCCAAATTGAACTTATACCATAGAATCCAATATTCTGGAAGTTAGAATAAAGGTAGAAAGCTCAAGAGGACCTTAGGAGAGCACTTGGATAGAATGGCCCTGGAGAGGGTGAGATAAAACCTAACCTCAAATTTCTCCTGTGTCTCTTTCTTCTCTGTCTTTTTCTGTTTTCTTTTCCCTTGGCACTGACCTGTAATTTTCTGTACCAGGATGTGATCTACATCCACAATGAGCTATTGATCAGAGAGACCTACTAAATCTCCAAAAACAAATTAGACACACTTCTGTCAGAGCACTGATTATCCACCAGAGGTTAATGATAAGATCATGCTGCTGAAGACACCATATGCTGTTGGCACAGACCATGGAAAGACCTGGCTGGAATTCAGAGGAGAGCAAGTCCTCAGACAATTAGCCCATCTAGTGCTGGAAGGCACTACATGAGGTACCAGGGGAAGTGGCCAACATCTGTCCAAGCAACTCAAAGACTAAGCAACTTAAAATCAAACAACTTGATATGATGCTGTGAAGTGCAATAGTGGTACACAGTCATGGTGGGTAACCAACTGCTCTTGGATTGGCTAAAAAATCTGTTCAGTGGAAAGGAAACCACATGTGGAACCAGGAAACAAATCAAAATAATATCCAAATAATGATTCTGCTTTCTATTATCAAGCTCCCACTAACCTTAGACTATAAGAGGGTCTACATCCTTTTAATTCTCTCTAAATAAATAATTGTTAACTCATTTAACCAGTGCTTACTTCATTCTCTGTTGGAGAAGCTGCTTCTCTTTTTCAGACCAGAGCTAGACCTAAAGAGATAAGTGACCCAGTGCACTCCACCCCGGCCCCAGCTGAAACCACAGAAGAATTTTGGAAATGAGCAAGAGTGCTGCTTTGTTAGTGAATCTGCTATCAGCACAAGGGTAAAGGAGACAGGCACTAAGAGCACTCAGTACCTACCAAACCAGACATCCAGTGGCTCCTAAGAGTCCATCACTGAAGTAGACTTAAAATGCTCCAAGCATGGCTCAGAGAATTTTGTGGAAAAGGGGTATAAAGATTGTTAGAGCCACAAGTTGGGACATTTTGTACAATGATATTCCCTCTCCCCCCATAATGCATGACCCACAATTCCTGTGGGGATGATCTGCATCCCAAATGAGGAAGGCCTCATAAGAAAAGGGTAAAGGAGGTCGGGAAGGCAACATAGTGCTGAGAAGAAGGGACAGAGGAGTGTCAAGCACTTAAATATCTCTATCAAATCCTCCAAGGCTCAGGGTCCATTGTGAAAGAGGTGGCAGAAAGAATATAAGAGCCAACGGGAAAGTACCACTCCTTACAATGCAACTGCCCAAATAGAAATTGGCCTTGATACTCATGACCTCACAGTGCCTAGCAATACCTTCACAAGATGCTCATAATAGGAGAAAAAGATGATATCTTCAAAATAAAAGAGAGACTAATGGAGAGAGGGAGGGGATATAGAAGTTGTCAATAAAAAAAATTAAAATAAAAAATAAAGAAATAAAAAATAATAAAGTAGAGTTGTGAAGGGGAAAGTGAGGAAGGGGAGGGAATTATGATTTATTGTCTGTAAGTATAGAAATTGTCAATAAAATAGCTTTTAAGTAAAAAGAAAAAGAAAAAAAACAGTGAATTGTGAACTTAAGATGGCTAGATTTTTATATATAAATTATATTTCAATGAAATTTCAGAATATGTTTAATTTTAAATATTTGTCCTAAAAAGCATGGAAATAAGAATTGCATTTATTCTGATGTATATAATCTTGTTTTGGAGTGCTAGGACATGGAAATAGAGGGAAGAGTTAATATCAGATAATAGCACTGAGATAGGAATGACTGTATCTTTACAGCCTTGCCCCTTTATTGCTATCTGCCTGTTTCTATTGTCATCTTTCACACATTCCTGCTACATAAGATTCTCAGTGAGCATCAAAAGATATCACATTATATTTTTCAATAGAAGGGTCCAGTAGCCTTTTCATTGACATCTGGCACACTTGCATCAAATAAATCAGTCAAGACAAGAACACAATTTAAACAGATGTACATTAGTATATTTCAAGAAAAGTTGTTTGTATGTCATGCCAATGAAAGATACTTATTAAAAGTTACTGGAATATTAGTATCTAGAGTTATTTGACCCTTTATTATTGTGTAATAACAAACAAAGTATTTGGTTTCCACATGCACACATGTGATCATACACAAAATGTTAGTTATAGATAATAATGTTGACCTAATTGCATCTGAAATAAACTATAAAACAAAATATGTTAACTATTTATTCTCAGGCAATTCCAATTAAATAAATATTTAATTGTGATGAAATTGGATATTTGGGAGAAAAGATTTAAATTAAAAGGAATAAGGCTTTAATTATGAAATCCATCTTAGACTTTATTTCCTTAATCTTCAGGGGTTAGGATCCTAAAAATTGAAAAATGAGAATTATATTTGATCATAGAAACAACCTGTCCTCCCTAAGCTGAGATCATACAGAATTATACATAAGTGTATCTGGAAAATTTAAAATGATTATTTGTGGAAATATCTTGATTCTTTCAATACCCATAATGTACACTAACCACATCTTATCTATAAAACTTGGAACTTACCCACATTTTGCCCTGCATAACTACTGACTACACATTGACAGGTAAGCTAAACACATATTAAAAGCACTAACTTTTTTAATCTGTTCTGCACATGTGCAGACTTTTTGTCATTATTGCCTTAAGCAACATAGTGTAACAACTATTTATATTCTATTTCTTGTGACATGTACTTCAGAGGTGATTTCAAGTATTTGGGAACATATATTCAATATAATATATGAATAAGAAGCCATGTTATAAGTAGGACTTGAGTATTTGCAAGGTTGGTTATCTTTCAATGGCCTCAAACCAATATCCCATAGATTCCAGTGGATGAGAGCAGGACTGTCAATTACATATTTGCCAGAATAAGAGCAACCAACTCCTGGATCTTAATCAAACGCTGTTTACATTTTTATACATTTCTGCTTTGAACATCTCTTTTATGGTATGGAACAAACAAATGTATCTATTGCCACAGGAATGTGTTAAAATACCAGGAAGCTGGAAGGCAGGGAATTGCTTAAGTGAAGCTTTTCATTTTCTCCTTTAAAAAAAAAATCTCCAAAATTATACTCACCAATTAAGATTAAACTTGTAGTTACAACTTCTTAGGTCCTTTTCATGTGGTTAGTGTTTAAGGTCTAGAAAATGAGGAGGGATTGCAGGAAAAATGAGAATTGGTTTTAATTCCCTCCTCCTTCTCTAAGAAGAGAAAGAGGTCAAACCTGTATTGGAATGTAAAGACCACTGTCTAATAAAAATCCAGAAAAAACGTAGGGTCTTAAATTTGCCTGATTTTCAATGAATTCCCAGTCTTTTGACTAGGCACTGGGGATGCCAATATAAGTATTGGCCCTTGAGGAATTTGCATGAGATTTAAATAAGAAATTCCAATCATTATAACTTATATTCTAGTGGATAAACAAATTCTTATTTCCATTGCTTCAAAATACTATAGGCAGAGAAGTGTGCACATTAGGAGGTGCAGAATGGGATGGTCTTCTGAAGAAGGATGTTATTACCTTGTGGCTTGAAGAATAAGACACACTGAATCTCTGATGTGGACCATCACAGCCAAGGAGAATCTCAGTCTAAAGAGGATGTCAAATAGCATGGCAGATGGTTATGTCTGCCCTCTTGTTCTATGCCTTGTGTTACCCATGAAATTCATATTACTTATTTTAAAAGAATGTGGCCCACCTCAGTGCAGTTTTAGTTCATTCATGTAAAATTCCAGCCAGTGTGATGGTGTGTGTGTGGGGGCTGTGCACATAAAGATGTAGAAAGTATATGCTTTTAAAAGGAACTGGAAGCAATCCAATGTTCTTTTGCTGACTCTGTTGTCTGCATAGTGAATTAGGAAAGACAGTGTTGGTCTTGCTAGATTTTATCTTAATCTTCAGATGGATCTTTTTATTAGTTAATGTTCTTGAGGAATGGACCAGCACAGGATGCCAGAGTGTCTGTTTTTCCTTTTCCTGTTTTTTTCTCCCTTTCTTTGTGATGGTCATATGCACAGCACAGAAAACATGAGGTTTTAATCTATTTTTTTGAAGATGTGACCTTAAAAATAAACATTAAGTTAGAAACACTACTTGTAAGAAGGGAAGGCCTAATGTTTATGGTTATGTGCATGGATTTCACAAAATTCCACAAGTCATATATCAATTCTCATTTTATTTATTAATTTTGAAAGAAAATTTCTGGTATTATAAAAGTGACAACCTTGAGAAAGGTGGAGTTACCAGATACTTATACATAAATCATGAAACTAATTCAGACAGAAAAGAGTGTAGGAGAATTACATAAATACAACTTTTAAGTTTTAAATAGTGATTAAACACATGGTTCTATTCCTAACCTTTTTTTTTTTTTTGGTGCATGCATATGTATAATATATATGCAGCAGATGCAGTCAGCACCAGGCATGTATATGCATGCAGAGAAGAAGGTCAAGTGTTTTCCTCTCATCATTCGTGCTGTTTCCTTGATATGGAGTTTTCCAGTGAATGCAAGGCTACCATTTTGGTCACACTGGCTGTCCAGACCCCTCAGCAATGGCCATGACAGCATTTTACATAGATCCTGGTGATCAAGCTCAAACCCTCTTGGGCTTCCATGCTTGAAAAGTAAAATTTATTACCCACTGAATCATCTCCCCTACCTGTAGTCCCTCTCCATAGTCTCAAAAATCAGTCATGAAATATTGTTGTAGCCAGGCAATATGGCATAACTATAATCCTACCAATCTAGAGGCTGAGACTGGACATTAGAGGCCACCATGGGCTATATAATAAAACTCTATACTATTCCTTCTTGCACCTTCTTTCCCCGAAAAGAGTTAAAGATGGAAAAAAATGTTATTGGAATGTATTGGAATAAGAAAACTGAACCTGAATCAGATAGATTTCTGGTGATTGTCACAATTTACATATGTAAAATATACTAAACTTTCCCTGAAATAACAGGTGGATATTATACCTGTTTGTACTCCTTCTACCACAAGTAGGTTCTGTGTTGTCCTACATATTTTTCTGATTTAAACATGTCAGTGTTTAGCTAAATAAAAGCTTGACATCTTTTGTAACATAATGAGTCTTTAGGGTTGATGTGTATAATCTCTTCTTTTCCCTTCTGTACATAACATATTTAAACACTCACATGCTAATATTAACATAATGCCTCAGGCCTAAATAGCAAAAATTACTGGATGACACACAGGTTTCTATTTAAGTTGACAACTCAATAACTTGACCTTTGCATTGCATCTCTATTACACTGGAATCTAAATGGTACATTATAAAGCATTCTTTTTATCTTTAGTTCACCATCTGATTGTCCTGGAATTTGCACTCCTCATGTGTCTGTGACAGACCAGTGAATGTATCATTATCTCTCCTCAGTCAATGCCAGTGGTAGAAACTGTACTTATAGATACATGAGGGTTTGATGATATGTGCTTCTCTGACAAGGAAGAGTTGAAAACAGTTTTGTAGTTTTTTTTTTTTTTTTATGTAATATAAACATATTTAAGTGTAAAACTCGTGGAAGAGGGGGCAGATTGTTAGAGCCACAAGTTGGGGCATTATGCACAGAGACTGGGGCCTATCCACCAGAACTCTTGAGCAAACTCACAATGCACGATCCACATTCCCCATTGATGAGGGCCCCTTTGAAAGTGGGAGGACGGGGAGGAGGACAATGGAACCAATACTATGAATGTAAAATCAGAATAATAAAAATAAAAAATATATATTTATTTAAAAAAAAATTCTGATCTGGGTTGAAGATGGCTTAGTCATTAAGACGCTTGCAAACTCAAAGAACCAAGGTTTGATTCATCAGGACCCAGATGCACAAGGTGATGTATGTTTCTGGAGTTTGTTTGCAGTGGCAAAAGGCTGCCCTGGAACCTCCATTCTCTCTTTCTTTCTCTCTCTTTCTCTCTCTCTCTTTCTCTCTCTCATAACTAAATAAAAATAAATAAAATAATTCTGAGCCATCCATGGTGGCACACAACTTTAATACCAGCACTTGGGAGGCAGAGGCAGGAAGATTTCTATGAGTTTGAGGCCACCCTGAGACTACATAGTGAATTCCATGTCAACCTGGACTACAGTGAGATCCTATCTTGAAAAACAAGGGGGAAAAATTCTCCCAATAAAGTTTTGTTCAGCTGTAAAGAAAAATAAAATTTGCAGGAAAATAAATGGATCTGGAAAATATTATACCAAGAGAGGTAACTCAGGCTCAGAAAGACAAATGTAACTTGTTCTCTTTCATATATATATATATATATATATATATATATATATATATATATATATATATAGTCTAGCTTCAACTTTCTAGGTATGAATGTAAGTTGGAGAATAAGTAGATTCAAGGAAGCTAAAAGAGGCTATGAGGATGGGTGTTAAAGGAGACTTTAAAGGGAGGAGATAATAGAACACACATGGTATGAAATTATAGGGGTAAAGTACAGGGAAAAATTTAAGAGGAGATAGAGATGAGGTATAGGTTAACAATATTTATTATATATTAGACTAAGAAAAGTAGGGAGAGGACTAATAAACTGTAAAAACTTATAAATAAATCAGGATATGAGATAAAGTACATATTTTATAAGTCTGCTTCCTTTTAGAAATAAAGATATTAAATAAATTCACTTTAGAAATACATTTTATGAATTTGGAAATTTTTTATGGTTGCACTTTAAATAATGAAGTGTAGAGCATAGTCATTATAAAATACCTCTGTTCTCCTCCTGCACTTGACACTGTCTGAAAGGCTTCGATCTGCTCTATAAGATGAGGTAATGGAATTTGAAATATGATCTGCTTCTTTACTTCTGCATTCTTTCTTCTGTACCTCCAGTCTCAACACTTTGATCTCCCCACCTCTTTTTTCTTCCAGAAGACATTAAGCAGAGTTGTAAGGATTGTTGGCATACAGCTCACGTGGAGTGAGGCAATGAACATAATGAGAGATGCCCAGGAGCAGCAGCCAATGCAATGATTCTGTGTCAGAGTAAAGTGGTGAGGGCAACCTGGTAGGCCTGGGGGATTAGCCATACAGACATGATTTAGCAAATATGTAAATATATTAATGAAAATAAAAGCCAGGTTTCTCAAAAAGAAGGTGCAAATGTTGAGATCTTGGCATTAGAACACTCTATAACACTCTAATAAGGATTACACCTAGTGTTCATTTGAGTTCTCAACTTTTAAATACCACTCAACACTGAAGCAAACCAGACACTGTTGGAGCAAGAATGAGTCCAGGAATGAGACAGAAAAAGTACAGTAGGGGAAGAGACTTCTTTTATGCCAAATCCCTCATTAGGAAAGGGACCCAGGGCTGGAGAGATGGTTTAGCGGTTAAGGCACCTGCCTGCCAAGCCTCAGAATGTCCATTAGATTCTCCAGGTCCTGTGTTTAGCTAGACCTAAAGTGAAACAAGGGCGCATGCTGCACTTTCCCACAAGGGGGCACACATGTCTGGAATTCATTCACAGCAGCTGAAAGGCCACTGGCACTCCCATTCTCTATTTCTCTCTCTCTCTCTCTCTCTCTCTCTCTCTCTCTGTGTCTCTCAAAAAAAGAAAGAAAGAAAGAAGAAAGAAAGAAAGAAAGAAAGAAAGAAAGAAAGAAAGAAAGAAAGAAAGAAAGAAAGAAAGAAAAAGAAAAAAGAAAAAAGAAAAATAGGGACCCAGAGACCAAGTACCTCATTAGTCAAATGGAGAACAATGGAAAATAGATGAAAAACATGTACATGAAACTGAAGATTGAAGGTTCCTCTATGAAGGCAACTTGAAAGATGATGCATAAGTACCAACACATGAGATCTTGGGCTGAGAACTTTTGTCATATAGGATATTGAGAACTTTCTCTCTGTTCATAACATTTATTACCATTTAATTATGTAGTGATACAAAACAGACTGCAGCTCTAAAATAGACACAGAATCCATCTGTTCACACATATAAATAAACACACGAGCAAATAGTAAATAATACATGTATAGGTGATGAAAAACAATTATTATCTATGTCACACCAACCATAATTCATGTAAGCATTCTCCTATCTAAAGTATGCCAGTCCACACAAAATATTTATTAATCAGGAAGGAAAAGGAGTAAGGAAACCTGTATAACAGCATCTTTATATGAATTAAGTTAACTACACAAGGGCTGGGAAGTAAAACTTGTGTACTACTTGATAGGATACAGTATACACACAAACACACACACACACTACACACACACACACACACCATGTCAAAAGAAGATATAACATAGATCCACCTTTGAGAAGTAATATGATAAACCAAAATTGAGAAATAGACTATAAAATGACAGCCTTACAACTTTGAAAAACACAAAGGTCAATAAATTGAAGAAAAAATGAGGAAAATTCCTAAATGAAGACCACTTGAAAGATGACAAGTGAGCATATATGTTGTGCTGGCCTGAGAACTTACATCATAAGGGACATGATTGAGATGAAGCTTTCACACATTCTGTAAGTGACTATCATGGGGCTTCTATGCAGGAGTCTAGCTAATTTTCAGTAGGTTTGAAATTATTTCAAAGTAAAGTTAATATTTTAAATATTAAAATGGCATATAAATGGTTTTAAAAGCAGTATATTTATAAAAGGATAATTCATATGCCAAATTTCATCTAAAATTTGTGGCTGGACATAAGCATGCATCCATAAAACTGCCATTATAAGCAAGGAAATAAACAGATCTATTACAGCCTAAAGTTTTGCTTGGTTCCCCTTCTTGTATAGAAAGAGCAGTTAGCAGAAATTTGTTAAGATCTACCCTCTGAAACTGGTAAACACAACGGAAGGTATTAAATATAAATGCTTTTTCATTCTTTGGGATTTTTTTTTTTTTTTTTTTTTCCCTTTTAATTAAGCCTCTTCCAGTTGCCTGACATGCAATTTCGGATTTGTCTAATTTCCAGCATATGCTCACATACAAACTTCCCATGACACAGTAATAGAGATATAAGATCAGCAATGATGGGAGGAGTGCTTTTGAACTTCCCTTTTATTTCCTTTGACCTGGACACCTGCATCCGTGATGGTATCACCAGAAGTTCGTCATGACAGTTCAATAGGAAATGGCAATCTTATCAAGCTTCCTGGAACTCCTTCTTTCCCAAGGAAAACAGGGACAAACTCCAGTTAAGCAAAGTTCCCCTTCAGTGCTTGCCTGGGTAGCCTACCAATGGGAACTGCCAACAGATGCCCTGAGGGGATGTTCGTTTAACTCAGAAGGCAACACCATAACCATTTATATTAACTGTCATTCCAAGAGCATGGTGATTTCCCTTGAGACTTGTCCTCAAAGACAACATGAAATAAAGTCTAACTCTTCACATAAGGCCTGTCATTACACTGTACAACTATCTATCATGTGGTCAGCCGCATTGTGTTATTATTATGCTGATGCCAAGCAAGCACAGAATTTCTCAGAAAGACGTAAATGGAACACCACAAAGGACAAGTACAGAAGTGGTTCACTTGCCTCTTAGAAAGTGAGAAGGAGGACTGATGGTTTCAAGGAGGAAAACAAGGCTGAAGGGCTCAGGGAGGGAGAGTATTGTACAAGAACATCTGGGCCTTGAGAAATGTGTAAGAGCAAACCACCAGAGCAAATACAAAATCACATTTGTCCATTTGAATTGACCTGAAATTGACCAGTAAAGCAGCTGAAGATCATTTTGAAAATTATCCAAATGAAATATCTCAAAAACCATCAGTATTCCTGAAAAGGTGTAAGTGAATTGTTATACTATCAGTATTTAAAATTCATATTAACCCACATGTATCTATTTGAGAAGATACCATTACTAAATTGCTAAATACAGAGGAGAGTGTCTAAAGATGCTTGTGCTATAATTTCTTATACTAGAAAGATGATGGACTACAAGATTACATTATGATATTTTAGAGTACAAAATGACATGTTTCTTTTTGTACAGCTATGAGTGTTCAGAGCCAAGTATTTCTGAATCAATAACCCAGGATGCTATTGTAAAATGTGACCAAACCAGGCCAAGGAAATGGCTCAGTTTGTAAAGTGCTTATGATGCAAGTATGAGGTTCTGAGTTTGCAACCCTGGCACATGTAAAAGCCAGGTGTGCTGTCATGCACCTGCAATCCCAGTGCTGGGGAGGCCAAGAGAGAAGAAACCCTAAGACTTCATGGGCAATCAGTTCATGTATCCAAATCAGTTATCTCTCCATGAGAGACACTGTCTCAGAAAAACGAGGTGGAGAACTACTCAGGGACATAACTAAGATCAACTTCTGTCCTGCACATCCCTGCACACATACCTGTGCACATTTACACACCTGTGTGCACCTCCCTATACACAAGGGAACATGTATTCATGCAAATTCTTACTACAATCTCACATAAACAAACAAAAAAAGGGAAAAATACTTGACAAAGCCTGTACATGCTTGCAGAAAAAGATGGAATTTAGAAATTATTGCTGGAGTAACAGGTAACTGGGGGTATGTAGTAGGGTATGTACTACATGGCCAGTTATTTCAGGGTGACAATACCGTCCTATATCTTAGCCAGGCCAGCATTACCAAAATTGGCCCAATATTAAAACCAGGGGACAAAGTGAGAAGTACAGAAGCAACAGTGGAGCCCTAGGGTGTGAAGAAGAGTGAGAAACAGTATAAAGATGAGAAAGTGGGCCAAATAAAAATTAAACCTGACCAACTTCATTCAATGTTTACACAAGGCCAGTGGTAATAGAATATCTGCCCTATCACGACTTGGGTGACTAATAAGCAGAAGAGGGCTCTCTTGGAGCCCTTCTTCACATGCAGCTCTCACATGGCTAGTACTTTCATAAGGGGTTCTTGTTTAAACTCATACTAGTAAACTTTTTGGTAGGTTTTCTTTTAAAATTATACCTTTATTTACTTGATTATTTGTGTGTTTATTAGCTTGGTTTTGTTTGCTGATTTTTTTTTTTTTTTTTTTGCTTTTGAAACAAGATCTTGATATGTGGCTCAGTTTGACCTCATTAATGCTGGAATTATAGGCATAGCTCACTACATGTGGCTTGTGCTAATTCTGTTAAAAAAAAAAAAAAAAAAAAAAAAAAAAAATCTTGCATTTGCCTTCAAATGTAGGACCAATCCAATCCAATTTATGGAGCTAAAACTAGTAGTTTTCATTACAATCATGGCACACATGTGGATTTATTTAGTAAGGACTGTATTATTTATGCATGAACCATTTTATGTTTGTTCCTATGTGTATATGTGTCACTAGTATACATTAACAAGTACAACGATGTGCTTGGATTTCAAGTGCTTAATATAAAGCAAGAGAAGAAAGGCTGACATGTTTTCCTACAAATAATTCTTAGCCTCTTCTCAAAGTTCAGATACAATTAGAAAGAAAGCTACTTATAAATATATAAATAAGTGAAATTCCCAATACTATGCCTCACATAATCTGTGTTCAAACAAAAATAACACATAGCAGGAAATACATTTTTGGTCTTATTTGAAGTGGTATTGTTTGTTTGTTTTCATAGCTGGACATTTGGTTTATTAACTGTAATACTTAAATGGCAAAATAATTATTGGAAAAAGTGAACCATGGGAAAATTGTAATGCCTTTTAAGTGTCAAATGAATAGCAATCCCTACAACACTTATTTTTAAAACTGGAAGTCTAATATCATAAATTTGTCCATAGATTAGAGACAACATAATTCTTATGAGCAAATCCCGACAAATTTAACTTTAGGAAATCTCTGAAGAACAAAAGAAAGAAACTACTCATTGGAGAAGTACTAAGGTTAATGTTTGTTCCTCTTTTCTTTCTTCCAAAATTATACATTTGTATTATTTGAAACAGTTTCCAATGTTTGTAGTAGTTGCCATTGTTGAATGATAACTACCTTACCAAGCAGGATAGGAACTAACTGAACAGAAATGTGTTTGCATGCCAGCCATAAGAACTATTTTGTTTGACTACACAATACATTAAAGTTACTTGGGAAAGAATTACTTGGAATAACTCTTTGAAAAAACTTACATTAATTCTGCTTTTATCAATGCTAATTTTAACTATTTTCCCAGATTGTTTTGATTGATATTATTTGGGTATCTGTGAAATTATAAAAGCTAGAATGAGTTCTCTATAGAATACATGTACACCCCCTCACACACAAACCCATGCACATATTTGTTAAGTAGATTTACCTATTTACCTTTAGAGATTTCTTTGTTTTACTTTTGTCTTTGTGTTTTGTTCTGTGTTCTTTGTTTTTGAGACCTTTGCTCACACTCACATTAGCCCAGACTGGCCTCGAACTCACAGTGATCCTTCTGCCTTGGATTCCCAAATATTGTCACTATACGCTTGTGCCACAAACTGTGGCTTAGGTACTTCTTTAGATATTTTGGGTTGGATATTTCATTAAGTAAACACACACACACACACACACACACACACACACACACACACACACACGTATGTATTCTTATTTATATAATATGGTTAATTAGTTTGCTCATACATCATGCAGTTTATATAAATACAATTTCCTTTAGTATAAAAAAATATTATTCCAGGGCTGTAAGGATGGCTTAGCAATTAAGGCACCTGCCTGCAAAGCCAAAGGACCCAGGTTCAATTCCCCAGGATCCACATAAGCCAGATGCACAAGGGGGCATGTGCATCTGGAGTTCATTTGCAATGGCTGGAGGCCCTGGTGCTCCCATTCTCTCTCTCTCTCTCTCTCTGCCTCATTCTCTCTGTAAAATAAATAAATAAAAATAAAATATATTACTCCATTGTCTATCTTCTAGAGCTGCTGGTAAATAGTCAGAAGATATTCCAATCCTTGATTCTTCTTCCAATCCTTGATTCTTCACTTGTAAATCATTTTAAGTTAATGAAGGGATGTGATATTGCCTCATTGTTCCTGGTTGTTTCAGAATTTTATAATTATGTACATTGGGAAATCACATATCAATTGACTATGGTGGCATTTGACAGGGGTTTTAAATTTGGAAAGCCATGTTTTTGTTCCTGGAAAGTATGTATTATTTTTCTGTATAATTTTGTTATGATACATCTATTATCTGGATGGTATATTTTTTTTAGAATTCCTTATCTGAATTCTCAACTTTCCTGTTACCCTGTTTTTATTTAAATTTGTAGTTTTTAATTTGTGCTGAGAAGGGTTATCTAATTCATAGTGTTTAAGCTCCACTTGGTCACTTAAGAATGAGCCCTGGGCATGGACAACTTCATAACCAAGAGATAAAGAGGGTTCAATCTGTCCTGCAGCTATCATCTTGTGTGGGAATATTCTCTCCTTTTTTCTGGCATAGTACATACTCCTATATTCTGTTTCAACCAATGAGAAAATGTCCATCCCCATCTTTTAGTACCTGTGACCTCACAAGGAAGTTGCTGATGTCTTTCGTGTGTAACTCTAAGTGTTCTGTGTTCTCCAACCTCACAGCTGTGTAGCTCCAGGTACCCTAGGAACCCACTTCCTACATTGAGCTCTGTACGATTTTCTTCTGCTATACATAAATGATATACCACTTGATGTGCTGGAGAGATGCCTTCATGGGCATCTTTAGGCTTATCTGCAAAGCCTAAAGACCCAGGTTTGATTCTGCAGTTCACATGTAAGCCAAATGCACATGGTGGCTCATGCATCTGGAGTTTTTTTGTAGTGGCTAGAGAACCTGATGTGCTCATTATCTGTCTGTCTCTCTGTCTCTCATAAATAAATCAATAAAATATGTCAAAAAATTTAAAAAAATGATATATGAATTGAGCTAGTGAGTGCATCCTCTTCACACAAATCTTTGGAATTCATGGATTTCTCTCCTTAATGGCCCCATCTGTCATTTCACCTTGGCTATACATCCTACACTCTCAGGAAATGGGAAACAATATCTAAAAGCAGTAATAATTTGTTTTTTAAAATTTATTTTCATGAATATTTTGTTGTTTCTGAGTCTTTCTTTTTAATTTTTTTTATTTATTTGAGAGAGATAGACAGGAAAGGAAGAAGGTAGATAGAGAGAAAGTAAGTAGGTATGCCAGCCACTGTGAAGGAACTGCAGATGCATGAACTACATGGTGCATCTGGCTTTACGTGGGTAGTGGGGAATCAAAGCTGGTCCAGCAGACTGAAAGAAATGCCTTTAACAACTAAGCCATCTCCTCAGCCCTGTTTGTGAGTTCTTTTGTCTTGTTTTACTCTCTGGATAAATTCCTTCTATATCTCCTTAACAGTGAGTGTCTGTCTAGATTTGAGAGTACCAGGATTAAAGTGCAGTTTGGAAACAGCCTTTGGTGTGGATGGTCAATTGTCGTCTCACTGAGTAGTTATTTGCCTGAAAACTCCCTATACCACTATATTTATGCTTTGCTTTTTCATTTCAAAAGACTATTCTGTTTTCTAACCGTGTTTTCTACTCTGAGAATCACAGAAGAAGAAGATATGTTGAGGAACAAGGTGTAAGCATTTTATACAAGTGTCCATAGGTAGACTTAGTTAATTTAACAATAGACTCAATTGTATTCAGTATACCCATGTCAGAGTTCCCTTGCTTCATTCTCTCCAGAGCAGAGTTAATCATTCTTCTACCAAGATGGTGCTACTGCCTGCATACTTACTGCATTCTAAAGAATGTGGAAGTGAAACACTTTTTACCAATCCATCCCCTTCCTACACTCTCTTCTCATGCAATCAACTTCCGAAGATATTTTGTTGTATGTAAATTCCTGAACTCTTGGGTATTCTGGAATGTAAATTGATTTTGACCTCTTTCTGCTCATTGTTGCTATCTGTCCTTCTGTTTTCGAGAGGAGGAGGTCTCACACTGTAGCACAGGCCAGCATGTAACTCCTGATGTATGTCAAGTAAGCCTCGGACACCTAGCAATCCTCCTATCACAAACTCAGTTGTGGTAAGATTACAGATATGAGCTACCATGCACAGAATGTTGTTTTAAGATTCAATTTTCAGAGTTGGAAGGATGGTTCAACAGTTAAGTGTACTTAAGTGCACTTTCTGAATAATTATAAAGGCCTGAGAGAGATCCTGAGACTACCTATGCATAAATCCCCATAACCCACATAATCAGATAGGCATGGCCACATACACCTGTAACCCCAGACCCACAGAGGAACAGAGACCCAGCACTCACTGGAAAAAGGTCAAGCTCTGGGATCAGTAAGCAACTTCATCTTAAACCTGAACAGGTGGAAGAGAGATGGAGCTGGATATCCAATGTTCGTTTCTGGCCACTATGGGCAAACATACCCCAACACAGACCAGAGGTCAGTGCCTGGGGCCCTGCAAGGGCACATACCCATGCACAACACACACACACACACACACACACACACACACACACACACACACCACATTACACATCAGAAAGCAAGATTCAGCTATTTTGGGTGGAGAGTATGGTGCTTGGTTTCAAAGACTGCTATCCAGGGATTCAATTTCCAGCACCCACATAAAGCATGCCTATGGGAGGCAGAGCCAGGATAATCTGAAGAAACTCATGGGTTAATTTTATTTGTCATGGCAAGAGATTTTGGCTCACAGAAAATGCATAAATACGTCAAGATTGTCCCCTGACCTCTGCACATGAGCTATGCTTGTGCATGCCTATACACATATACACATGTACATTTACACAAAAATAAATAATGCCATTTTCTGCAGGCATAAATGCTCTCTGCCATGCCTCACAATTCTAAGTGTACAGCAGCACTATCCAGCACTGGGGTTTGAGATTTAGGGAAGGGGTGAGTGAAGGCAGATTGACTGGTTTATTGTTGACTTTGCTCATGGATGCAGCAAATACCAGACAAAAGTAACTTTAGTCAGGTAAGGCAACTTTTGGCTTCCAGTCCATCATGTCTGGGTAGGCAACTCGGCGAGAGATGAGCAGCTTGTCACATTTTATCCACAGTCAGGAAGCAGAGAGAAATGAATGCTTACAAGTATGTTTTATAATTGATTCAATTTTATTCAACCCATTGTATAAGGTTCTCAAATTTGCTGCTTTCTGCTCATTCTGTCCTTATAGATTTAGACTTTATTTTTCATGTCAGTGAGATGTTTTAGTGGTGAAATTGATATACAGCTTCAACCCATTAGAACCTGAGATTTACATTTCAACATTTTATATATTAACATTTGAGTCAAATTATTTACTTTTTCCAGTTTTTAATTTTAAAGAGTGTGAAGTCATAATAGTGTTGACATTACATGTACTATCATCTATATGTGACATTCTAGTTAATCTTTATTAGAAGTCATTTGCAGACAGGCCCACCCCATGACTCACATGTTGAGTTATGGACACATGACACAGTTAAGTGTGTAACACTACTTGAACAAAGCAGATTAACTGTGTGACTTTGTTTCATACCAGAGTTGTGATGCTAATAAGTGTTGACTAAACTTGAGTTCTCTTAAGAAACTAGGGCCACTTTAAGACTCAAAGAAACATAGCATGCAATGTAGGATAAAGGCTGTGAGAGATATTAGAAGAATTGGAAGAGTAAAGTGAAGGATCAGTAGCTGGGAAGTCAGGGAAGGAGACACTTAAAATTTCAGCTTAAAGCACTATAGAAGGCAGATCTCAAACACTCACAGCAAAATCTGTGCATTCTCCACTATATCTGAAAAAAAAATAGCTGTTTCACTGTGCATCACAAGTGGGTATTCCTGAAACACCTGCAGAACACCGTCTGTGGATATGCAACCACTTCCAGAGAACTGTGCACTGGACTTGCCTTCTACATCATACCCATGCACATTTGAATGCCAAAGACCAATGGCAAAGAGCAACTAAGATTATTGAGTGAGGGAATTCTTGTCACAGTGCAAAGGGGAACTTAGAAGGAGTGAACTGGAGGCTCCACACGTAGTATAAAACTTCTGCTTGTTCTAGCATGACCTGTGGATGTAGGCTTGTTTGCAATGGCATTGGTGGGACACTTCCAAAAAGCAAGACATAGACTAAAAGAAGCTGAGGGAAGGAGGGAGGACACGAGCCAAAGTGCTTTCCTTAAATATACATATGAAATGTTCCTACTTTTAAATTAAGTCAATTTTGTAAAGAAAGCCAAAATAAACATATAAGGAAGGAACAAAGAAAAAAATTCCTCATGCAGTTTTTTTAGTAATGAGCAGAGAAAGTTAAATACCTTTTTAAAAAGCTGGGGTAAGGGCAATCTCTATTGGCTTTAAGCTTCCAGCAGGGTACACAGAAACAGAGCATATTATTCACACATGATAAAATGAGGCAAAAGAAGGCTGGTTCATAATTTTGTCTAAGTCCTGACACAAACAAGGTTACTATGCTAACCACAAAACACTATATACTTCTTTTTTTAGCTAAACTGAATTCTTATGATTCTCTAGTAATTAAATTTATGCCAATTTTAGTATCCTTTTCCTGTAAACAAAATGTATTGAAATACCAGTCATAAAAGCACCCCATTTTCTCACAGTATTTCACTATAGAGCCAATCTCCTTCTTCCCTGCCTGCTTCCTTAAACCTTTCCAAATCATTCAACTAAACCCTTACAATCTTGTAACAGATTCTTTCTAAACATGCTCTTAACTGAAACTCCCCATGATTCCTCATTGTGATGGTTAATTTTACTCTTGGCTAGGTGCCTGGTTGTTTGGTCTAACAGGAGTCTCCATTTTGCTCTGAAGGTATCCGAAGACCGAGTGAAACAGATTACTCTCTGTGCTGTGCTTGGCCTTATCCCAAGGTGTCTGTTCTCCTGACTGCCTAGAGTAATAAAACCAGTGTGTACAATATGTATCTTACTGATCTTTTACTGAGGGGCATTGACACTGTTCTTTCTGAATTATTTTAGTAGTCAAAAACAGGAAGTGAAGGTACTCTACCTCCCATATTTAAAAAAAAAAAAATCAACAACAAAAAACAACAATCATGATAGATTTTGTTTTTAGTGTTTTAAATTTTCTCCTCCATAAATAAAGAATACTGAACATTTGAAAAATAATAAATGCTTACATATTTACACAATCAGCAAAGACTCCAAACTTAAATTACCAGATCATTGTGAAGGTGTATCATTTTGATGAACATTGTAGGCCAAATCTCCACTATTTCATTTTATGCTACACACATTAAGTGTCATAATCTTGTGAAGCCTGGTGAAAATATTGCTGAGAAAATCAATTTTGAAAACACATGAGAAATGGTGAAGTTCCTCCCAGGGGATACAGATTCTCATCAAGATATGTGTGTGTTTCTCTCAAATTATCAGTGATATTATAGGAATGACACATTTTGAAGAATTCTGTTTAATGTGTTTCCTATGTCCTGAACAGTTTTTTTTTTTTTTTTTTTTTTGCTTGTACTTCCTGTACACATAATTTGGACAATTTGTAAATTTCCACTCTTTCACAGGACATTGAAAAAAATTATAAGGATATTGAAGGCTATGGTTTATGTGGAAAATCAATCCTAATAGGAAATTGGTGAGTTCATTTACAGCCAGGAAACTATTAAGGAAATTCTGTGTTTCAAGAAATCCCTTTTGGTCATGTGTCGGTGAGCAGCTCGGTAATTCAGTCACTCTTACATAGCCATTAGAAAAAAAAAAAAATAACATCAGGCTTTTATATGTTAGGTGGCCCAATGCCACTGTACCCCAGGCTGTGATCTTATCAGCTCTTGCACACAGATCAGAGTCAGATCAGATCTCCATTCACCATGGAAATTTTCCAAGGAAAACCCAGGTGCTGCAGGAAGTGATACAATATGGTTGATGCAGTATTTAGTGATCTTTCCTCTAAGGCAGTTCTGGCCCAGTCACCCAGCACCAGACCAGAGAGCATTGCTGGGTGATGGCCTGTCACTAACCTCAACTTTACAGGGTGCACAATTTTTCTTATTAAACTGAAACAGCTTTAAAAACTGCCAATTTATTACATCTCCTGGCAAATTTATTTTATGTCTTGTATCTTTGCTTATTTTCCTCATATCTAATTAAAGTTATAAAGCTGATGTCAATTTAAAGAGGTTAAACCCTAAGTGTTACAAAGATTCTCAAAGGACTCTTTGGGATTATGTGAATGGAGCCTTAATTCTGAATCTTAAATGATCACTCCTATGAGTTGTGGAATTGGGATGTAGACTAAGTTTTCTCACATTTAAATCAGTCACCCTGTTCCCATGGACACTCTTTTATTTCCCATGTTCTCTTGTAATTGTAGCAATTAACTTACTTTAAATTCCAAATGGGTTGCATAGTCAGTTAAAATAAATAGCATATTTGTGAGTGACTGTATTTTTCTCCTTTATTTCCCTTGTATTGACAAACCCAGGGCCAATTTCCTGTAGAATTGTGATGAACTTCAGCTCATTAGTAGTATCATCATTCATTTCTTAGTCCATAAAGAAGATGGGTAATTTTTTCCATTTACTAATTTCATTTTGTAACTTCTGTGATTCTTCTAATAAGATAAATCTATACAGAAAGACATTGAAATAGATATGTCTATTTTTTAATACTAAAGATGTCTAGGAAATGAATGGTTAATAGTTTTATGTATAATTTATGTATTATATACATAAATATCTTATTATGCTATCATAAATAGGATAAGTCATAAAATAATGTTACTGACTGGTTGTTACTTTATTGGGAAGGTGCAAGGGCAACACAGATTTGTCCAGAAAAACAGAAATGAAAAGCTGGAGATACATCTCAGAGGTTGAGGTGCTTGCTTGCAGAGCCTGATGCCCTGGGTTCAATTACCCAGTATGTACTGAAAGCTAAATGCAGAAAGTGGCACATGTATCTGGAGTTCTTTAGCAGTAGTTACAGGCTCTGGAACACCCATTCTCTCTTCTCTCCGTCCCTGTCTCCCCTCTCTCTCTCTCTCTCTCTCTCTCTCTTTCTCTGCTTGAAAATAAATAAATAAAATATATTTTTTAAATTGAAATGATGGAACTTCTCATTAAATGCCAAAACATTTGCTTTGATTCAAATGACATGAAAATAAATATATAGCAGATGGACTGTGATAGATCAAATTTCATCTGAAGCATTTCAACAAATCTGAAACATCTTTACACCTGAACCATTAAGGCACATAGGTCAAAAGGATTGTGCCTTATACAATTTCATTTAAAACTACCCTGCCTCCCTGAGCTTTCGCTATTTCTTGACTTACTCCACGTCTAATTCTGTCTAATTCCTATCTTTGCATATTTCCCAATGTCAGTCAATGATCTATGGTTCTGGGCCTAGGATCTGATATCCAAGTACTCTCTCTCTTGTGTTGGAATCATGGTTATCTTTAGTGATCTGGGAACCCAGGACGACTCAGCTGTTATGACACAATGACAATAGTAAAAAGAGAAATAGCAAATCTGAGGATTCAGTTTAAAAACATTTAAGAAGGTTGGAAAAAGAGCAAAACAGTTTTAAATAAAGATTAGTTGTCCAAAGAGATCTCAGTTCAGATGGCATTTGAGTATACAGAAATTTTGCAAACAGGCTTATTTTCACCATTGGACAAGTAATTAAGTAATGACAATTAGCCCACAGCTTTCCAATCTCTCTCTCTTTCTCTCCATCTTGCCCCACCCCCACCCCATTTCCTTCTTACTGTGCTAGTGTTGCTTTCAAATCTGGGGTCTGTTGCATCCTAGGCAAACTCTCTACCACTGAGCTATTGCTCCTGCCCTGAAACAAGGGTTTTTTTTTTTTTTTTTTTTTTTTTTTTTAATATATATTTTATTTATTTATTTGATTTATTTTTGTTTTTATTTTTCAAGGTAGGGTCGCCCTCCAGTTCAGGCTGACATGGCATTCACTATGTAGTCTCAGGGTGGCCTCAAACTCACAGCGATCTTCTTCCCTCTGCTTGTCAAGTGCTGGGATTAAAGGCAAGTGCCACCATGCCGGACTATTTATTTGAGAGACAGAAAGAGGAAGAGAAAGAGAGAGAGAGAGAGAATGGGTATACCAGGGCCTCCAGCCAGATCCTCCTGCAAAGGATCTCCAGACGCTTGTGCCCCCTTGTGCATCTGGCTTACTTGGGTCCTGAACAATTGAACCAGGGTTCTTTGGATTTGCAGGCAAACACCTTAACTGCTAAGCCATCTCTGCAGCCCCTGAAAAATGGTTTTCTAAACAAATAAACTGAAATTATTTAAGGTCAAGGACAAAAGATCTCAAAACTGTCTGGGAAAGTGTCAAGTACTTAAAGTGACAAGAAATGAAGTGAGATGTGTGTTCTCTGCTGTGGATTTCATGCCATGTGCTGACTTTGTACCGGATCACCTCAGCTAAGCTGGAACTGCATTTCTCACAATTCTCTTCCATGTATTACTTTGGACAAGAAAGCTGTATGATGTTAGGTACACTCAAATGTGAAGCAACATTGTGTTTGTGTCGAATGGCTGAATAGATAGAGTCATGTACTTGCAACTTACCCATGCTGTTGTGGATTTGCAGAACCACTTTGTTGGGCTGAAGCAGCTCTTTGGCCAGTTGCTTACCCAGCTACTGATAGATGTCCTCCCTTAGGTTTTCAATGTGTTTAGCTTAGTGACAAGCATGCTAGCTTTTTCTTTAGATCACATTGCTAGTTATTGGAGGACCAGAGGCAGTGAGGGCCAGGTGTAGCTCAGCCACACAGGTTTCAAGGCATCAGGTGGGCCAAGCTCACCCCAGTGCTCCCCTTCACTGCACACCCATCTTTTTTAGTAGACTAGCTGCTCTTCTAAGTTCAGATACAGCATTAGGGGCACATTCTACAGACACATATATATTTTTCAGCCATTCATAGAATTGCACAAGAGCAAATTTCATCACAGTACCTCATTTTATATGTTTTTGTTCACGCTGTTTCTCTATCAGAACCCTGATGATACAGGTGGAGTACAAGAGGTGGTTGAGAGTTCTTAATGAATACTAAGAGGTGAAGAATCAAGATCAGAGAAATGAGTTATAAAATTTATTCAGATGTATATGGTAGGCTAGATGAAATTCAGACAAAATTGGAAGCAGAAAGACAAATAAGGTGACCTTAACTAAACCTTCTGTAGAAGGACTGAGTCTGAGCAAACACACAAGATGTGACAGCAAGGAGAGTGCCAGTGTTGGTAACCAGAAGTCAGTGCAGGGCCACCTTCACTGCTTTGTGATGTGATGTGTCAAGGAGTCCTGAAATCAAGTCAGAAAACATCAGTATAAAGTATAATTAATTTCAAAATGGGACCATCACATTTGGTAGTCAAATGGGACTTTCAATATAGGTCTGGTGATGTGAGTCATAAATTCAAGAGCAAGATTTAATAGTTAAAGTATGAGGAATGGAAGAGAAGGGTGGTTTCCAAAACAAATTTTGTATTAGAAAAAATTGTGTGGGTGTAAGATAAAAGTGGTGGGAGATGCTAAAAGAACATATGGGGGTTTGAAAGGGAGAAAATTTTCATAAAGATATTAAGCAACAAGATTGCACAATTGTTATATCCATAAACTTTGTGCTTACTACAAGCCCTTGTTATATTAGTTATGTAGACATTGGCCTTTATAACATTGGCTTCCTTAAAATTCAATTATATAAATTAGAATTAAACTTATAAAGTTGATAGAATTGTTAATAAAGATAAATAAAGCACTTAACATGTTAATAATCATTACAATGGTTATTATAAATCATAAATGTCCATTACAGTAACATCATTATATGACAAACTAGTTGCCATCAATTTCATGCTTTGTTGGGTTATATTTCTAGATATAAACCAGATATATGAACCTCAGAACTATGAAAACAGAATAGAATTTACACATATTAATAAAAATGTCTTGAATACCATAGTTTATAGGTGTAAGTCTAATAATTGTACTGATAACAAACTTGTAACTTAAAAGTTATCATTAATAGAAAATACTCCATGTATTATTTTTTTATTTATTATTTTTGGAGAGAGACACAGTGAAAGACAGACAGAGAGGGAGAGGGAGACAGATAGAGATGGGCTCACCAGCAGTCTCTCAGCTGCTGTGAACGAAATCCAGATATGTGCGCCCCCATGTGGTCAAGTGCACATTGCACCCTTACGTCACTTTGCATCTGGCTAAATGTGGGACCTGGAGATTGGAACCGGGTTCTTAGGCTTAGCAGGCAGGCGCCTTAACCGCTAAGCCATCTCTCCAGCCCATTCATGTATTATTTTTCATTAAAGTTGAATATACCAGTCATAACAAAGCATTTATTTTGTGTGTGTATATAAAATATATTTTCCTTTACATTTTGTTTTACTTTTTATCAGTGTACAAGATTTCACTTCATATTTATGTAATTGTAATGAACCATTGAGGTTTGAGAATTGTATGAGTAGTGAATTTCATATAAAATGGAACCAAAGTATTAAAGATACATATTAATAAATACTTAGCTTTAATATTTAAAGTTGGAGTATCTTCCTATGGCCCAATGGAGTTTGGAAAAGTTTGTGAAAAGTGAGTCTGTACTAGAAAACAAACAAGCCCCATACGAAATTCTGCTCTCTAGATGAGCAGTCACGGCCCTGATAAAATGCAATGGGAAATGCATTTGCAAGTCTTCCCCCCGCCCCCAGCAGATTCTGCAGCAAAACAGCTAGATAGCTGTTTTTTTTGTTGTTGTTTTGTTTTGTTTTTTTTCCCTGCCCTTGTTGACGTAGCTACACATATAAGAAAAAGTAAAACCCCCTTGTTTGGCAATTATTTGATGAGAAGGAATTTATATTGCTTTATAATTAGATAAAAAGGCAAGAGTTGCCAGGCATGGTGGTGCACACCTTTAATCCCAGCACTTGGGAGGCAGAGGTAGTAGGATTGCTGTGAGTTCGAGGCCACCCTGAGACTACAAAGTTAATTCCAGGTCAGCCTGGGCCAGAGTGGTGAGAACCTACCTCGAAAAACCAAAAAAAAAAAAAAATAATAATAATAATAATAATAATAAAAATAACAACAACAACAACAAAAAGGCAAGAGTTGAGACTTTGGTTATGGAAACTTCTTATTCTAAAACCATTGTACATTTTCCCTAGAAAAATGAGATTCCACACAGTATCACAATTTCAGAAGAACTTATGCTTAATAAATGAAAATAAAATACTCTTAGATTTGTTTGATATTAAATAACATATGTCAAGAATGATAAAATATTTTCTTCTAGAAAATTGTAACATATTAAGTAATCACTTTGTGCATCTGGTTTATGTGGCACCTGGAGAGTTGAACATGGGTCCTTAGACTTTGCAAACAAGAGACTTAACTGCTAAGCCATGTTTCCAGTCCAATTTTTTTCTTATTTATTAATCACTAAATGCATGTGTTATCCTTCACTTAAGTCCTCTTCCTCTGTCAATAACCTTTTCCCTTCTACTTCCTTTGCCATTTTCTCATTTGATGTGTTGTCTGTCATATAGATCCTTCTATAACTCTCAGACTTTTCTAGGTCTCCCTTATCCATACAGTTTGCACACTGCAAGCAATCTATTATAATCACAAACTTAATTACAAGTTTCCCTCTTTTAAAATGCCTAATTGGCTTTGAATTGCTCAACACATAAAACTCAAAAATTTTAAAAGAAAATACTTGCTCTGTTGCATTGTCTTTCTATGCATTCAACAGCTTCGTCTTGCCAGGCATGGTGGTGCATACCTTTAATCCCAGCACTTGGGAAGCAGAGGGAGGAGGATCACTGTAAATTTGAGGGCAGCCTGAGACTACATAGTGATTCCAGGTCAGTCTGGGCTAGAGTGAGACCCTACCTTGGGAGAAAACAAAAAGTGTTGTCTTCTTCAAATCCAATAAAACTTCCCCTTACATTACAATGAACCATATTAAATAGCTATCCTTCAGTCAGGCACTTCAAGTGTCTGGACACCACTATAAAGGGAATTTGTTTTGCCTAAAACAGTTTCAACCATTTCACTGCCATCCTCACTATTGCTCATGAAAGATGCCTAAACTCTGATTCACTTTAAATTCTCTAAATTCACTGATTCTGGTGCACATGCTTCTTTCTTCAGGAAGCACTGCCTTATTGCACATGAAGTTTACATTTTAAGTTAAAAAATCTTCTCACATGTTTCTAAAGTATGTTTATTTAATATGACCACATCGAATAAGAATTAAACAATATAATTCCCTAATACTTCCTCACTATTCTTTTAGACAATAATCTTCAAGTATGTGGACATTTTCTTCCTTTCAGTGTTCTGTGTCCAGAGATTAGTACTGAAAATTTAATGTGCATATAAACGTGCTTGACTAGCTAGAAAACTATTTCCTAACTATGAAAGTCTTGGTCATAAAATAGATTATCTTATTCAAATACCATTTACATATCTGTGAAATAAAAGTAACATCATGATGAAAATAAATGTTAAAATAACAGGTCAGGTTTTACATGGACTAAAGTAAACAAAAGAAATGTTTGGGAACACCTTATAAATTGATTTATAGTCAGTATGATCTAAGAAGTAAGCTCATTTCAGAACTAAGTCTATTTTCAGTAACTAGCCAAGCAGGAAAAGCATAATTTTCAAATAATTTCACAGATCTTATAAACATTTTTCACTGTTGAATCTCTAAGTAATTTTATAGTTTAAATAGAAAGCTGTTTAGGAAACTGTTTGGTTTCTATGTTCATATGTATTTGAGCAAGCATCTGTTCTTGATAACTTCCACAGGTTGATTTTGGAAACAAGGATTTGGGCTTCTGTAGCAGTTGATTTATTATCAAATATTGAATTTACCATTTGTTTTACATATCATTTAATGCTTGTGAGTAATTCTAGCCAAAATAAATACTAAGCCTGCAATTTTAAAACTTTAGGATTTCTACCATTAAACAATAAGATCCAAAGAAGATAAATATTTGGAATATATATATATATATACATACATACATGTGTGTATTGCATTGGTGTTTTGTAAAATGAACATTCATACTATAGTTCCATATAAAAATCAAAAAGGATTCTGGGTGAAGTCATAAAGATGACACGCTGAGAATGAGATGTTGTGGAGAAAGATGAAGGATAACATACATGAAAGAATTTTATGAAGACATGATAAAAGTATTCATTAATTAGCATGCTTGTCCTAGCCAATACCTGTGATTATTAAAACTTGATATACAGAGTGACCAATACTATCAAATCTCCAAGACTCTATCTAACATGGTCTGCATAGGAACCAGACTACATGGCAAGTAAATTTAAATCTAGTCATTGAAATAATTTTAATTACTATGGAATTTTATCATGTAAAAGTCTTCAATTCTTTTAAAAATGATAGAATACTAAAAAATAAAAACTTATAGTTAAGACTGAATATTTGTAAGTATTGATCATACATTTATTATGAAGACATTTTCTATAAAATTTCAATATGCATGGCTTTGTTTTGTTTTTGTTCATTTTTGAGACAAGATGTAATATAGGCTAGCTGAAAATTTGCTATGTTGCTGAGTATGACCTTTAATTCATTAAATTCCTGCTTCCTCCTACCAAGTTCTGGGATTAAAGCCATGTACACCAGTGTCTGGCTCAAATCATTCTTTCCATTTTAAAGGGTTTAGAATAATTATGGTTCCTAAAAGAATGTAGAAGAGTAAACCTGCAGTGGTCTCTTACATACCATTTATTCCAGAGGGACTCAATGAGCAGCTATGAATCCAATGTGAGTAGAAGATACTAAGACAAATATAGAACCCTTGTCTCCAAGAACTCAATGGTTATTTGGGGAAAGGATGAATCAGACAAGAAGGATAAGTAACATATATTCATACATTAACTCTTTTTGTTTGTGTATTAGTGTATTTAAAATGTGAAGAGATTCAGCAAAAGTACTGACTGTCACAGTGAAACAGTATTTAGAAGGAAGAGTATGACAATGAACACTGGCATCAGAAAATAAGAAAGATTTCAAGAAAACAACCCATTATTGTCTCTCAAGAAACCAACCCCAAATTTAATAAATAAAATAATAATAAAGATCAAACATAAATAAATCTAGAGGATAATAAAATAAACAAAAACTCAATTTCAAAATGAGGTAGTTCTTCCAAAAAGATGAAACAAGAAAACCCTTAGTCAAGTTAAGAAAATGAGAGGAATTGCAAATAAATCAAACCAGACTTGAAAGGAAAGAATTAAAACCAATACCACAGAACCACAAAGGATCATCAGAGGTTACTTGGAGCAACTATACACTAGTGAATATTATATTACACAAAAGGTGAGCAAATTCCTAGCATATTCACCTTTGAGTTGTACCAAACATTCATCAAAGGATGAGGCTAGAATGATAGTCACATCCTCAATAAAATTCAGGCCGGGTGTGGTGGCCTGCACTTTTAATCCCAGCACTCAGGAGGCAGAGGTAGGAGGACTGCAGAGTTTGAGGCCACCCTGAGACAACATAGTGAATTCCAGATCAGCCTGAGCTAGAGTGAAACCCTACCTCAAAAAATCAAAAAACAAACAAAAAATCCTATATCATATTAAAAAGATTATTTTCAAGGACCAAATGGGATTGACCACAGAATGCAAGGTTGATTCAAAGTATGTAAATCATCAAATATGAAACTGTACATCTACACAATGAACAATAAAAAGCACATGATGGTCTCAATAGATTACAGAAAGGCACTTCATAAAACAGGCATTGCTTCATGCAAGAAAAATACTAAATAAAATTGGTATAGAGTGAATACATGTTAACCTAAAGTGGTTTTTATAAGCCAATAGTACTCTATAGAATTGGGGAAAGCTTGAAGCTTTTAAACTCTCAGACAAAATGCTTACAAGTAAACACTTTTATTTAGCAGGATACTGAAATTTGAGTCAGAACGAGTCACCAAAGGAAAAGAACTAAAGAGAACCAATACTAGAAATGAAAAAGTCACATTATTTGTAGATATTATGATTTTATATTCAGAAACCCCAAAGACCATGCCAAAAAACTGTTAATACTACAAAATGCATAGGTGTACGATACAGAATCAGCATATAACAATGAATCACGTTTCTACATGTCTCTGTTAGGTCTGACAGGTCCCAATATGCAGTCACCAAGGACAGAAGGATGGTGACAGAGAGATTAAGAAGTGTATTATCCATGATCCTCAAGAAACAACACAACCATTAACCTCTCCTTGCCTGAAATGCCCCCAGGTCATGGTTTCCTGCCCCCTTATTTTGTAAATCACCTCCTAGCTGTTCTGATATCACACCCTGGCTATCTTAGATCTCCCCTAAAGGACCCCTATAAAGCCCACTACTTGAGGAACTAAGGTGGGCTATGCTCTTCTCTTGTGAGCCAGTCCTGGTAGCTCGTGCTTTTCCCTAATAAAAGCTTTCATCTTTGCCACAGAGTGGTTTGCATGATCGTGGTCACTCCTGAACCATACATCGGGTGCCGAAACCCACGAGTGTCCCTTGGGGTAGAACTGTCTCCTCAATCACCTGCCCTGAAGGGAGACACATCAACCACCTTATCCAGCCTCTCCAAGAACTCATTGCCCCTACAGTCAGCACCATGAAGAAACTAAACTTCATCTCTTATCATTAACAAAAGGCTGGAATGTTAGTTTGAACAAGTCCCAATATGGAGTCACCAAGGAGAGCAGGATAGTGACAAAGACATAAGGAAGTAGAATATCCACATTCCTCAAGAAACCACCCAGCCATCATCTCCTCCTTGCCTAATATGCCCCCAGGTCATGTTTTCCTGCCCCTTATTTTGTAAATCACCTGGTCTCTGTTCTGATGTCACACCCTGGCTATCTTAGATCTCCCCCAAAGGAACCTTTCTTACTCAAGCTTTTCCCTTCCTCATCTTTCCCCAACTGAAAGCCACATAAATCCCACTACCTGAGGAACTCAGGTGGGCTATGCTCCTCTCTTGTGAACTAGCCTTGGCAGCTTGTGCTTTTCCTGAATAAAAGCGTTCGTCTTTGCCTCAGAGTGGTTTGCATGGTCACGGTCACTCCCAAACCTTATATCTGGTGCCCTGACTTGGATAGGAGTCTTCTGGCTGCCCTCTTGGGTGGCCAGACCTCCTTTCCCCTACCAGACCAGACCACAGAGCTGCCATTTACCCTCTGATGGCTTCAAACCATTTCTGTCTGATACCGGCCTTCACTCCCACACAATTTGCCCTTGCCATTCTTCCCTTCATCTTGGTAAGTATCCCTCTTGGGGTGGCCTGCCCTTGGGGTTAATCCCTCTTTGTGAAAGCCATACTGGCATGTCAGGCTACACCCCTTGCCCACTGCGGAGCCCCAACCTGAGGTCTTGAGAAAGATGCGCTCTTGACACCTCAGGTCTTTCGCACCCTAATGTCTTCTCTATCATGCTTCCATTAGCAAGGTTTGTTTTTTGCCTCCAGAGTTGTAAATAGAATAGAAATTTAAAATGAAAATGCATAGCTTCTAAATGAATGAATGAATTGTGAGGGGGAAATGGTTGTCTGGAGTCTATATGAAAAGTGCACTTGGAATGAATGTGTGTACACAAATATGTATGTGGCTCACAGCCCTAAGGCTGTAGAATGATTTCTGTTCTGAACAGTGCCATTTCATTGTGGTAATGTTCTCCACCAAGCCTACTGTACTATATGGTATAGCCAATTTTTAGTGTTGAGTGTCCCCCAAAAGGATCAGAAAGCTACCTTGCAACCCTGAAGGAAGTCAAAAACTCTCCCTTGAATTTAGTGGGGAAAAGGGGATCTTTCTTAGTTTCCCTGCTTTGCAGAGCCAGGGGGCTGCAGGCACAGGGAATGTCAGGATCAATACCAAGTTTGCTGTAAATAGATGGGGACTTATAAGAATTTGTAACTATTTTAATTTTACTTTATTTCTCTATGCTTCTGTGGGACTACTAACAGTAAAACAGTCTCGAGATTTATGTTTAAATTTAGATGTGCCTGATACTGAATTTATAAGAAATTTTTTAATAATGTTTGAATCTGCTTTCATATTTTTTAAAAAATGTGTTTAACTGACTGAAGAAGATAAACTGGGGAGGAAACTTTAAATGTTGGAAATGTTTGATGAAAAACATTGTTACAGAGTGATTACATAGATTGTAAAGTAAAAGTATCTAGATGAAGGTATGAGTAAAGTATGTAGATGAAGTTATGAGTAAGCTTAAACAGAAGGTTAAAGACAAAGCACTTAATCAGATTACAGACTTCTTGAGATATAAAATGACTACTGGCCTAGGGCTTATATGAGACTAACAAAGCATGGTCCTGGATGGTAGGAGGTTGCTATGGTATTCAGGTTGTAAACTTAACTTTAACTCATTGATTTTAATCTGGTCATAATGGTCATGAAAGACTGAATTTAGAGTACCCAACCAAGTTAGCTAGGTTTCTCCATTTATCAAGCTTTTAACTAAATCTTAGAGTTAAAATTGACTCATTACTATTTAATTCTCTCCTAAGGTTATTATATCTAGAACCCTGCCTCAAAAGAATCTCAGAAAAACTATCTATTCTCTTTTTTTCCTATTTTATAAGGTAAATAGATTACATTTGGAGACACTGAACCATATTTATCTGTCATACACTTGGAAACAATTTACTTCCTTGTGAGCAGTAAAAGAAAGAATGTGTATGCTTTGTATGTCCCAGATATAGTTTACACTGTCAACTGACAACTAAGCTTAAATATTCAGAATGATTGTAAACTATTGTGTCATTTTGTAGCCAGATCTGTTTTGCTAACCAGATATGCTCTACACCTTTTAACTAATATGTTTTGTTAATCATATATGTACAGTCTCTCTGTGTGATTAATAACCATATGTAGAAAATAAATCAATTGGAAACACTGGAGTTAAAAGGATAACCAGTATTTTGGTTCCTACTCCAAGGTCCAAAGGCCACAGGAGATAATGGGATAGCTCTAACTTCTAGCTTCTGGTAAATTACCTATCTTCTTGATCAGAGAGGATATGGAGACCCAGAGATGAATTCCAAGTGAGTGTCTCTGCAAGAGGAGAGTCACATCAAAGGAAAATCAGTCTTCCAGACATCCCAAAAGAGGAAGGGCTACTTGGTCAGCAAAGCCTTGACTCCTCCAAGCAGATGACAATGCTGAGAGTCATAGAACTCTTCACAGGTCCCTAATCACCCAATAAAAATATAACTACAAAATATAAGTATAATATAAACAAACATTCAGACTAATAAACTCCTCTCTCTAATGCTGACTTACAGTATTAAACTGCCTTCTGCCTCTGTCTGTCTCTGATTAACTTCACCTACCCTACTCCAGGTACTCCCACTTGCCTTAGCCAGAATCAGAGCTATTCCACAGGCCCCCTCCTTCATTAGCCTTTACCCTATTTCATCCAGGGATAAATACACTGCCACCCCAATGAACACTCTCACACTGATGCCCCTCTGCCTCCTTTCTCTTGCCCCAAACCCTCTAACCCTCACCTCTGAGGGTTCATCTTCCCCCTTGCACTTGGTGTTTTGATGTCATAACAAGCTCCTTAATTCTTCCCTCTGTCCTTTCATGGAGCGAGCAGAGCCCATCTCATTCACCTTCTCTATAACAGATGTCACCAGCAACTGCCCTAAAGCCAGCTCAATACAGGGATGGTACTAAAGAAGTCTCTGTTTCATTCAGGACCAAGTCATAACAGCATGCTACACTGGCGCTGATGGAGGGTGCTCACTATTGATCTCACCACTTGCCTCCTTTAGCCACCATGAAACTGCCTCTTCATCACCTGCCCTGAAGGGTGCTCCATCAACCACATTATTCAGCCTCTCCCATAAGAAATCATCACCCTTAAGGTCAGCAAGAAGAAACTAACCTTCATCTCTTAGTAGTAACAAAAGGCTGGAATGTTAGGTCTGACAGGTCCCAATATGGAGTCACCAAAGACAGCAGGATGGCGACAGAGACATAAGGAAGTGGATTATCCACATTCCTCAAGAAACCACCCAGAAATTATCCCCTCCTTGCCTGAAATGCCCCCAGGTTATGTTTTCCTGCCCCCTTATTTTGTAAATCACCTCCTAGCTGTTCTGATGTCACACCATGGCTATCTTAGATCTCCCCTAAAGGACCCTTTCTTGTTCAGCTCTTCCTGTCCTCACCTTCCCCGACTGACCCTGTAAATCCCACTACCTGAGGAACTCAGGTGGGCTGTGCTCCTGTCTTGTGAGCCAGCCCTGGTAGCTTGTGCTTTTCCCTAATAAAAGCTTTCATCTTTGCTTCTTAGTGGTTTGCGTGGTAGTGGTCACTCCCAAACCTTACAGTCTCTAGTGAATTACCTGAAGTACAAATCAAGAAAAAATAGCTGCATAGAAACTTATTAAAAATAAATTAATCATGGATAAAATATTTATATGATAATATTATAAAATATTTCTGACAGAAATTTAAGAGGGCACAAAAATAGGTATTCCATTTTCATGTATTAGAAGAATCAATGTTGTTCAATGTTCATAATAATCAAAGTGATTCCAATTTCAATGCAATCCTCATAAATACCAAGGCTATTCTTAAAATAACTTTAAAATCCATTCCTGAATTTTGTATGAGGCAAAAAATCAGCATGGGAAAATAACAACAACAACAAAAAAAAACAGGATATGCTATCTTACCATGCAGGCAGCTTCAAGTTCACTGAGATGAACTTCCAGACCAATCTTAGTTATGAAGGAAGGGATATTTATTGAAGCTTACAGATCCAGGGGAAGTTCTATAATGGCAGAAGAAGCTGGCCAACCTTCACAGGTCTAAGCAGAAAGAGAAAAGCACAAGCCAAAAGCCGCATAGCACAGGACACTTCAGGAACTCCAGCTAGACACACTTTGCCTATCATTAGGTTGGCATCTCAAACCTAACACCGCACCTTAAGGCTGTACTCTAAGATCCGCTAAATGACAACACTTCCAGCTAGGTGGCTGCAAATCCAAACTACAAGTTAATAAAACACTGAATATATTGGGGATCATCTATTCAAACTACCATACTTACCTTTCTTCAAAATACATTGCAAACCCTAGTAACCAAAATAGCAAGTCCTAGGCATAAAGATGTCAGTGGAACAGTGTGATAATTCAGTTCTGTTTTCAATTGATCAGATTAAGAAGTAAATAAGAGAAAAGCTTTGGGAAAGGTCTGTGAGGCAACTTCCATTAGGACTGGTGGAGGGAGGAAGTACTTCATCACAGTGAATGGCCTTCCAATGGTGTATTCTCCCTCATGAAGCTATGAGAGAGCACCTTTGCCCTGCCTGTGCTGTTCACTGGTGTGTGCATTCTGCTGTTTCTATTGTCCTTCATGAGCCTCATAACCAAGCTTCAACAGCCTTATACAGTAGACTGAAAAACAGCAGTTCTCTGGGAATCTTCTAGGTTTTCTGTGCCTGAATGGGACTGCTGAGGCATCCAGCTTCATAAACAAAACAGCTACTAGGTCTCCAGCATGCTGACGGCCATTGTTGGACTCTCCTACACATATCATGCAAGCCGATCTAGTAAATTCCCCTTATAATACATACGTATTCTATCAGTTCTGTTCCTTTAGAGAACCCTGACTAATACAGGTAAAAGAATGAGCCTCAAAGTAAAGCTGTGCTTCTACAAGCAATTTATTATATTCATGACATTGAAAAGAGCTCTTAAAAATATTAAATATTTTTCAATCCTTTGAGTTTTATACAGGGGGAGCTTAGGTAGCCTGAGCAGAATCATCTATTCCACTTGCCCTCCTGTGTATTTTATGATCACTACGTCATGAAGGAAATCCAATTCAAAGTAGTTGCAGTCTGTGAAATTAACTTGACCTAGTATTTGAAGTTAGAAAACATTTTAGGGACTCACATAGTCTATAGTCTATAGTCTATTTATCACACATCATTCACTTCAGTTGGAAGGGAATAATTACCCTTTAACCATCTCCATCATAAACTCTTAGTATAGGTGGACTTTGTGATTGAAATAACTATCCAAAACTCGGAGTATGGACTATTTACTTGAGTATGGAAAGTGACTGAACTATGTAACAAAATCTTAGAGTTATTTTACTAAAAATAATGTGTAAGGATTTATTTGGTTTGTGCACTTCAGTTTATCATATATTATTTGTTTCATCATAGTTATAATTATTTCTCTGTAAGGTAGGGTCTCTGTTTTTTTTGGGGGGGGTTTCAAGGTAGGGTCTCACTCTTGTCCAGGCCTCGAACTCATGGCAGTCCTCCTACCTCTGCCTCCCAAGTGCTGGGATTAAAGGCGTGCGCCACCACACCCGGCTGGGTCTCTGTTTTTGTTACCGTCATTTTACAAGTAAAGTTAAAGTTTCGTTTTTCATAGTCATAATAAAGCCTTTGGTTGGAACTTAAATATTCACTCACATACTTTTTACTTTTTAAACATTTTATTTATTTATTTATTTATTTATTTATTTATTTATTTATTTATAGAGAGGGGGAGAGTGTGACAGAGAAGAAGAGTCAGATAGAGACAGAGAATGGGTACACCAGGACCTCCAGCCACTGCAAACAAACTTCAGACACATGCACCACTTTTTGAATCTGGCCACTTTGTGTATGGATACTGGGGAAACAAACCTGGGTCCTTAGGCTTTGCAGGCAAGCCCCTTAACCACTAAACAATCGCTCCAGCCCCCACTCATAGAATTTTGATTAATTTTATTGTCTTGATTCTACTTTCACAGTCAATTAATAAATGATCTTATAGTTTAGACTTAATTTCCTAAAAGTTTTAAAAGCATGACTACCCTGAGTTCTGGCTTTTAGATGTGTATCCTAATGTCATAACCCTTATTGGTTATAATAACCCTATTTCATCCTTCATTAGTGTTTTTTGCTTTTCTGATTCTTTGTTTTTCTCATTGTTCCTGGTTTGAAATTTATTTTGTTCTTTAGGGTGAATTAATCTTAATTTCTTGTATTTTTATTCTCTTGATAACTAATGATGAACTAATGGGACCTGACTCAGCCCAGCAGACTATCACTAATCCTAATATAGTCACCCTCACTAGGCAGCTACCTAACAATATGGCCACATTGGGACCAAGCTCCTGACATCTGAATCTTTTTGTTTTACTAGTTATGTACATATTCAGTGTGTAAACAGCACATGTTTGCACCATCCTTACCCTGATCCCTCCAAAGGGACTCTCCTCCTTGGGGATGCCAGTTATCACCATGGGGATTGTGGGTTGTGCATTGTGGAGGTAGCCATCAGTTATGGGGAAGAGGCAATGTCTCTGTGTGTAATGTCCCAACTTGTGGTTCTAAAAATCTTTCCGCCCCCTCTTCTGCTAATTTCCCTGAGCCATGTTGGGTTCATTTTAGGTCTACTTCAGTGATGAGGTCCTGGGAGCCTCTGTGTCTCTGGATATCTGGTTTGGTAGGAGTTGAGTATTCTCTGTGTCTATCTCCTTCACCCTTGTGCTGATACCAGGTTCACCAAGAAATCAGCACTCTTGCTCATTTCCCTAATTACTCTATGATTTCAGCTTGGGCCCTGGTGAGGTGTGATGGGCTGATTCTCTCATAGGTACTGCATCCATCTGAAAAAGAAAGGCTGATTCTCCAATGCAAAGTGAAGTTAGCACCAGATAAATGGGGTAACCATTATTAGTTTAGAGAAAATATAATAGGTGCAAGCCCTCTTGTAGTGAAAGATTGGTGGGAGCTTAATATTGGAGAACAAACTCATTATTTGGATATGATTCTGACTTGTTTCCCAGTTCCAGCTATGGGTTCCATTCCACTGAGTGGATCTGTTAGCCAATCCAAGAGCGTTTGGTTATCCCCCCATGGTTGTGTGTCACTATTGCACTTGGGTGTGCATCACATCAGGTTGTTTGATACTGAGTAGATTAGACCTCAAGTTGCTTGAACAAATGTTGGCCATTTTCCCCCAGTAGATCATATAGCACCTTATGACACTAGACAAGCTAACTGTCTGTGGACTCACTCTCTTCCAGATATCCACCAGGTCTCTCCATGTTCCATACTGACAGAATATGGTGTCTTCCCCTACTGCTGAAGACACCATATGCTACTGGGATGGAACATGGAGATACCTGGCTGGAATCTGGAAGAGAATCGGTCCCCAGACAGTTAGTTTGTCTAGTTCCTGAAGGTGCTACATGAGTGACTTGGGGAAAATGAACAACATTTGTCTAATCAACTCATGGTCTAAACTACTCAGCAGCAATCAACCTGATGTGATGCTCACACAAGTGTAATAGTGGCACACAGCCATTATGGGTTACCAACTGCTCTTGATTTGGCTAACAGATCCACTCAGTGGAACAGAACCCATACTTGGAATGGGGAAACAAGTAAGAACCATATCCAAAAATGAGCCCACTCTCTAATATCAAGCTCCCACCAATAGTGGGATACAAGAGGGCCTACACCTATTAAATTCTCTCTAAAATAATAATGGTTATCCATGTATCTTACACTGATATCACTCTCCATTGGAGGATTTGCTTCTCTTTTTCAGATGGGTGCAGAACCTGAGGAGAGAATCAACCCATCACACCTCACCAGGGCACCTACTGAAGCCTTAGAGTTATTGGGGTAATGAGCAAGAGTGCTGCTTTCTCAGTGAACCTGATACCAGCACAAGGGCAAAGGAGATAGACACACACACACACACACACACACACACACACACACACAAAAAAATCCACTCAACTCCTACCAAATCAGATATCCAGAGACACAGAGACTACCAAGACCTCATCACTGAAATAGTCCTAAAATGAACGCAACATGGCTCAGGAAAATTCGTGGAAGAGGGGCAGGAAAGATTGTTAGAGCCATGAGTTGGGTCATTATGCACAGAGACATTGCCTCTCCCGCATAACTGATGTCTACCCCCATAAGACAAAAGCCACATTACCCATGGGGGGAGGGCAGGGAGAAGGCTAATGACGGTACCATCATGGCTGTATATACACTATATACATAATTAATAAAAACGAAAAGAAAATACCCCTCAAAAAAGAAATAAAGAAAGAAAAAAAGAAAAAAAGAAGGAAGGAAGGAAGGAAGGAAGGAAGGAAGGAAGGAAAGAAAGAAAGAAAGAAAGAAAGAAAGAAAGAAAGAAAGAAAGAGAAAAGCCTGAGTACTTTGAACAGAAGTGAATATGAAAAGATTTCAAAAGCAGCCCCAGGGCTGGAGAGAGAGAGCCTAGTAGTTAAGGCACCTGCCAGCTAAGCCTAAGAACACCCCTTAGATTTTCCAGGTCCCATGTTTAGAAAGATGCAAAGTGACACAAGGGCACAATGTCTCACTTGCCCACAAGGGGCTCACACATCTGGAATTCCTTCACAATGGCTGAGAGACCACTGGCACACACATTCTCTGTCTGTCTCTCTCTCCTCTCACTCTCTAAAAAAAAAAAAAAAAAAAAAAAAAAAAAAAAGCAGCCCCAGAATGAAAATCTTTGACTTCCTGCCTTTGGCTTCTCATTCTTCTCTCAAGCAAGTCTAAAACTAGATTTCCTCCTCTATGGGAATTATAAAAACTAGAACACATTACCCCTAAAACCAGTCATAAAAATTAGAATTATCTCACAAACATTCATCCCTGCTTATCTTATAGATAGCCACAAGGACATTTTCTGACATTGTCTTGTCTGAGAATAGCTTATAAGACACTTGTTCCTGAGGGGTTATAGCCATACTTGGGAAGAAAAAACCTACAATTTTAGAGGTCAAGAAGGACCTGGATAGATAAGTCTTGCTGGGTTTTCCCATTCCATCTATTAGCATTAGATTATATTGTTTTTATCCAGTCATATTTCCATATGACCACCCTACTTCGTTGAATCTAAGCATAAAATGGACATTTTCACTTGTGTCTTTGAGTCTTCCTTCTGAATATACTTGTATCAAATAAAACTGTAATTAACTGAATTTTAAAAAAAGAATATGGTGTCTTTGGCAGTAGTGTCTTACCATTAATCTTTGGCGGGTCATCAAGTGCTCTGACAGAAGTCTGTCTTCTTTTGGGAAAACTTACAGGTCTCTCTGATGAACAGCTCATTGTGGATAGTAACTGCATCCAGGTAATGGGAGTTACAGGTCAGCGCCAAGGGAAAAGAAGGAAGAAAAAGATAGATAATATAAAAGAGAAAGAGAGAAGAGAGAGAGGGAGAGAAACAGGAAAAAATTAAGGTTAGTCTTCATCATACCCTCTCCAAAGCCTTTTGATTCAGGTGTTCCCTCTAAGGATCTGATGCAGGTTCAACCTTTTATAGTCTGTTTTTCAGGATATAGGATTTTATGGTACCTGTTCCATTTGGGTCCAGTTTTGTGCCCCCCCCCACTCTGACATCTGAATCTTTGAGGACACATTATATAGATATCATAGGAGGTACATATTAGGACCACAGTTTAACTCATGGCCTTAAGTTCTAAAAATTATTTTCCTTACCTCTTTCTCTAGGAACTCTGTTGTCTCTCTAACTAGGTCTTAATAGGAGTATGAAACAGTGATATCATTACTTTTTCCACTCTCTGTGGTATTTTTAAAGTTTTCTTATTGATTTAACAAATTCAACAAATATATACATATAATATTACATGTATATGTGATATAGATACACACACACACACACATATATATATATATATATATATATATATATATATATATATATATATCACATATATACATACTAGAGCATATTTTAATTCTCTGGATATTGCAGTTATACTATGCTGTTCCAGTTTTATTCTTCCTTACAATATTTTTATTTCCTTTTAACCTTTAAAAGTATTTTCAGGGACTAGAGAGATTGATTATTGGTTAAGTTCTTGCCTGCGAAGCCTAAGGACCCAAGTTTGATTTTCCAGTACCCAAGTAAGCCAGCTGCACAAGTTAGCACTTGCATCTGGAGTTAGTTTGCAGCAGCCAGAGGACCCACATAAGCCAGATGCACAAGGTGGCATGTGTGTCTTGAGTTCATTTACAGCAGCTGAAAGCCCTGGCACATGCATTATCTGTACCTGCCTCTTTCTCTCCCTCACTCTCACTCTCTCAAATAAATAAAATAAACAAATTTAAAAAATAGTTAAAAAACAAGACCTGACAGAATAGTGATGTAGCAGGACCCCAGACATTGACATTTCATTCCAGCCATCACAGTCAACTGCATGAGGCAATGGAATGGCACACACATGGGCATATACCACACATACTTCACCACACACACACACCACCTACCACATCACACACACACACACACACACACACACACACACACGCTGGAAAAGTTTCTTTGTTTTGAATTCCTGAAACTTCTAGCTGAAGTAGGATAGGCGAAAGCTAGATTTTTTAAAGGAAGTTTTAGTTAGAGATTGAGGCCCAAAGAGAGCCAGGGAATACTACCCCACATGCCAGCTTGTCATGACACAATATTGGAACTCTTGGCAGAAATGGAACTCATGTCAGATAGAGATAAGTCTTCAGCACCCTCTGCTGCCCACAGTCCAGCACGCTATTGAGAGAGATGGCTCATGTGGGCTGGCTCTGGGGTCTGTCCTATCAACCTACCAACCAATCTGTTTTTCCCCTTGCCTATAAAGTCTCCTGTCTTCTTCCTGTCATTGACTCCACTCCACTCTGCTTTACTGGCTCTTTTCTGCTAGTCTTCCTCCCTTTTGTGCTAGGGCCACAGGGACACATGTGAATCTGGCTTCCCCTTCATCCTGCCTGGCTGTGGTGGTGGGGGGGAGAGAGCATAATATTGTTGGTTTGGATGGTTTTCTGCTTGTTGCTGTGTTATAGTTTAAGATAACTTCTGACTTTGATTACAGGAAAACTTTGGTTTTCCTCTGGTCTCTGGTCTACCACATGGATGCTCTCACTAACACCAGGTCTGCTACCTCTGTTCTTTCCTTAAACACAGGATAATCATGAGCATAACCCTCTTCATTACTCATTTCTCCTCTGAATCTATTGCTCTCTGCTTTGACATCTGCCTTCTCATTTTTCCTTGAACATCACCACCTGCTCTATTAACTTTCCTACATGGAAAGCACATGGAAGATGCCATGCAGGTTCCTCCAAAGTTTTCTTGCACAAGCTCCTAGTTCCTTCCTTCTAAGTGCTGGCAGCTTTGTGTCAGCTGTCCCTCCCCCACAAAAAGCTCAATTTATCTTAAATGAACCTTATAATCTACGCAGTGTTTCTACCTGACAGTGTGTTTCCTACTCCCAGAGGTTTTGAACTCTGTTCTATCTTTCCTTCCTATACCCCAATCTCCCTTAAATAAATCCCACAATTTGTGATTTTCCTAAATAAACTTAATAATTCACAATTTATCCTTCTTGAGTTTGTCTTTATTAATTCTTTATTAAAAGTAGGACATGACCAAAAACTTGGGGTTCATTAATTCTGGAGGACTCCTGAGCCTCCAAATCTGCATCATAGTAGTATAAAGCAAAATCAGAAAGCTGGGGTCACTAACCCCACCCATAAGCAAGAAGTTAAAAAAACTTCAAATGCGCTGTTTGTGGGGATATGCTCAGTAGTGAAAATGATAGCAGGAAAAATGTCTAAGATGTTGGCACTGTGCCCAACTCAAACTGACGTCCACTAGCTTCCTATTAACCTATTTCCTATTATTTCTCTTTCAATGGTATTTATTTTTAAAAATATTTTACTTTTATTTATTTATTTATTTGAGAGACAGTAATAGAGACAAAGAGAGAAAGAAAGAGAGAGAGAGACAGAGACAGAGACAGAGAGACAGAGAGAATGGGTGTGCCAGGACATCCAGCCACTGCAAACAAACTCCAGACATAGATGTCACTGTGTATCTGGCTTATATAGGCCCTGGAAAATTGAACTGAGGTCCTTTAGCTTTGCAAGCAAATGCCTTAACCACTAAGCCATCTCTCCAGCCCTCAATGGTATTTGTTAAAGAATTTCCACACAACAACCTGGGCCAAAAACATGGCACAGAAGATTCATATGATCAAAATGTATCTAGTGTGTCACCTTTCTAAGAACATATAGCTGTTATCATCAATAATATTTATCAAACTTTAATTCACCATGGAAAGAGAGCAGTATGTGAGACACACACATATATAGTCTGTTAAGTGCACAAAGCATCTGCCTTCAGAATATATGGAACTCCATTACATTACAATGGACACTGAGCAGCTATAGGAATAACAGCCTGTAAATCAATGTAGAGTTTGCTTAATTCATCATGATGTGACACATCACAGCATTGGAATCTGACAAACCTCAGTAAAACTCCAAAGTTTGGTATCTGTTCTTTCTTAAATCTATAAAAATAAGGATGTTAATAAAACATGCATAATTGTGGTGATTATGAAAACATGTGTTCTGCTGCTAATTCTTCCTGGCATATATATCATGTATGTTTTGAATTCATGGTGGTATTATTTTATCCATTCAACTAGTATCTATCATGTAACTGTTATATGGTACAGATAAAATGGGGAGTAAAGCTGACAGAGTTTGTATTCATTGGAAATGATAGCAGCAAAATTCATTTTATTGGTTATTTCCAATGTGTATTTTAGACTCTATAGTGGGAATATTTTGTGGTGACAATAAAGGTAAGAGTCCTTATTCTCATGGAGATAATGAAACACAAAATTATCAAAATATACCTGAATATTCAAATTAAAAGTCAGAAAATAAATGGAGTGGCATACTTAATCCTACTGCTTAGGAAAGAATTCCTTAGGCATGGCATTTACATAAGTCAGTGTGGGGTAAGTAGCCAATACCTAAGGGTAACGTGAATAAGCAATTCTGGAAGAAGAAATAGTGTAGTCAATTCAAGTGAAAGCTCCTCTGAGGGAAGATGTACTATGTGTCAAAGTCAACTAACAAACAAAAGGCAAAACAAATCATTGGAGTGGAGCTAGAGAATGACTTGACATGGGATTGGAGAGCCAGGTCATGGGTAGAAATCTATACCAGAAGCCATATAAGTATTGGGATTTTATTCTAAAAAATAATCATGCATAGATGTTGAAAGATTTTTACTGAAGTTTGATTTTATTTGTATTTAATTGTCCTTGCTATTTAAAGAAAGCTGAATTAGGAGAAAAATGTGGATATAGGAAGTCACATTGTTAGGTTCTTGCAAAGCTTCAGGCAGAAAAGTAATCTAGACATGTTAATGGCAAATAAATTACAATAAAGTAAATGTTATGACTCAGCAAGAAAATAATGTACAGTCACGAAGACAGCTGCTTTACTTTAACTAACAATAGTGAAACATCCTTGCCAGTTTTGAAGGGCAGGAACAAACATATGGATGTATCTATATATTCTATGAATATCATGTAACACATTAGTTTTGATGCCAGTCCCCCTGTATTCTTCAGCCACATCCTCACTCCTTTTGGGAAGTCTAGGTCGGATTTCAATCCCTTCTGTAACCAGGGGATGGTTCAACTGAACTATCTCCTTGATTTTGAATCTTTTAATTGTTCAACAGGAGGGCATTTGGTGGCTGATTTTGCTCACCAGTTCCAGCCTGATGAAATCATTGATTAGCTTCCTCCTCCAGAATCCCGACTCAGTCCAAGTTCCAGCTCCTTCCAGTTCCGCACCTCTATATTTCTGGGTTCTTTCATATAGCTACAGTAAGTTTCCATTTTGCTAAAGCCAGTCAGACTTTTTGTGCGGATTGCAAGCAACATAACTCAGCAGAGCTGCACACAGTGCTAAGATCATGTAGCTTGAACTACAGGACCTCCAGAAAGACATTCAGAAGCTCTTGAAACAGCACAGTGGTTGCTAATCATTCATGAATGTGAGAAGGCCACCGGTCTTCTTCCTCAGGAAATTCATATATGCACAGACACGAAAATATGCATGCAGGCCCAGGTAGTTCGTGAACCCCATAATCCCTTCTGTAGAAGTCCTACGTGTTAGAGGAGCCAAAATTAAGAACACTTGTATAAATAAACAAAAAAAGAAATGTTTCACATTTATTTTTTCCTGACATTCCCTTTAAAAAAGTACATGCTGTGGAACATGTGGGGAGCCATATAACAACAGTTGACCTAAGAAAGAAAAGAATTATAACATATCTCATGTCAGGTAAGAAAGTTTTAAAAAGCATTGATAGTAACTTTTTCTTTATCAACTTAGGTCATATGTTACCTGCTGGGGCTATATTTGACATAATGTTATTACATTTCACATGAACAGGAAATTATCCCAGTTACCTATGATTGTATCTAAACTTTAACATGAAAATGTGAATATTACCTAGAAATGCATGAAATATATTGACTGACTGTAGAAATCTCACTATAAATACTGAAATCCCCAGAACTGAGAATTTAAATGGAAATGCAATTTTGGACTTGCTGAGAAATATCAAAGAAAAATTTAGGTTTCCTAAGAACTTTTTTCCCCTCAAATCTAATGCTTACTATTCATAATCAACTAGAGCAAATTATTTTGGATGACCCATACTTCATAAAAGTACCAGAATGGTGGACATTTTACAAATGAAAATAGATAGCGTTAATCTCCAGATTGGGGGGAAATATAGTGAATTTTCACACTGGGACAATGTGAAGTTAGAGAAATTGCTAACTGTGACATATAGAAATAAAAGTTAACACCTACATAATTTAATGTACAAAATCTTTTCTCAACAAATCTGTTTGTCATAGACAAATTCACATTGACCAAAAATAACTGCAGATTTTCAGTAATACTAATTATTGAAAATATCTGCTAAAATTTCTTTTAGCAAAATTTCTTTTAAAATCCCAGATGCTTTATACTTATAGTTATTTAGTCAAATGTCAATTATATTTGACACTTATATGTATATAATCATTATTATTAATTTCATATATTCATATTTGCTCATTCCAAATTCAATGCATTTTATTTAAGGATTGCTGAGATAGAGGGAGGTATCAACATGTGTTTAAAATACATCACTTTTTTTTGACAATCATGGAAGATGTCAATGCTGTAATTCACTCACATATTTAAAATAAATATGTGAAATGCATTTCATTAGACATGCAACATATGCAGCCAATGGAAAATAAAGATTGGTTCCTTATGGGGGCTCTGCTCCATTCCCTGACTGCCTTCAAAAAGATAACTCAAAATAATAGATTAGGATCATTTTACAGCCCGAATGGTAGTGTTTGGATTTGGAATAGTAAAGCAAACCTATGGCTTAAAGTGACTACATTAGAGCCAATATACATGGCACAAAGGGATCCTGGGGCTTTGAAGCCTAGGTTCTGTCTTCTCCAGAGAAGCTCAGGGTCTTTGTGTCTCCCAGTACAGATGTAGGCAGAGGTACCTGTACTCTGTAAGACATGTTGCTCTTGGGGTGATAATCTTCAACTTCCCAGAACCAACCTGTTGTCCAGAAATTCATGTTCTTGCAAATTAGCTCATCCAGACTCTGGGAAAAACTTGTAGACTATTTTTCCAAATCTTACCTATTTGAATTGAAAATGAGAAACAAGTCTGAAAATGCTTTGATATTTAAAATGTGAAAATCAGGGCTTTGATCCAAAAAAGAAATCTAATCAAGATACAAAGAATTGAAAAATCGTATATTTTATTTGTTGCAGATCTTGGAATGAGTATCATTTCTTACATAAAATCTAACAGCAATAAATGTAGTAGCTCTTCTATAAGAAAGCTCTTCTCTCTTTCTGAGGAAAAGCCCTATTATGACTCCAGTAGATACATAGTCTGTATTTCATGAAACTTTGCATTTCCATTGTGCTGCCTTTAATCATGGGCATGGCTTTAGCTCTAGTCTGGGATTTCAGGAAATTGCACAAGTAATTGTCATCACAGACAGGGCTTAATTTCTAGTGTAGTGATGACATAACAATTTGCCCAAGGCCAAACTGAAACTGGAAGGGATTTTAGAAACCTATGGGTGGTTTATTTCATAGCTTTATAATTCACTATAATATTAATGTAAGATGCTAAAAAATTTAGCCTCAGCTCAGCTTTAAAACATAAATGCAATTGATTACTTGGGAAAATATCAACATTATTGTGATTCTAAGGTTATACGATGTTCTACAATACACACACAAGTACTTATGTTTTATAGAAATCAAATGTTACCTACATAAAAAAATCTATATAAAAATAAAGGAATAAACTATAGATAAAACCATGTACATAAATGTCATTATTTCATACTTATATATGACTTTATTCACATGGGGAAATCAAGGAGAGTTGTTTCAGCTATTGTTCTCTTTCACTGTAAAATTTTGATAATTGTAAAATATTTTATTTTTTTATTTATTTATTTATTTATTTGACACAGAGGGGGAGGGAGAAAGAGAACGGGCACAGCAGGGCCTCCAGCCCCTGCAAACAATCTCTAGATGCATGCACCCTCCTTGTGCATCTGGCTAACATGGGTCCTAGGGAACCAAACTTGGGTCCCTTGGCTTTGCAGGCCAACACCTTAACCACTTAGCTATCCCTCAAGTCCAAATTTTGATAATTTTAAATTTGAGTTCTTAATATTTGTATTCTAATTCTTTTATTTGTTAAATTACATTTAAAGAAAATATGTATATAAATTCTTGAATATAATTCCTGGGACCTTTTGGAAATACAGCAGAAGATAGCTGAGGCACTGCTTAGTGTGGGCAATGAAGACACCCTTTTCCTAAACAATGGACCTGGCAATATGTTGACAACCAAGGACCCATATTTGTGTCAAGCTGAATGTATATTATTAAACAATGGACTAGTTTTCTCCTCCACTTAGGAGCCATTATATGAGGTGATCAGTTTGTATTCACACATGTTCTTATATAGTTCCTGAATCAGAAAATAGCAGAATAGAGGTCCATCCAGCCTGACTAGCATTACAAATATGCAGTGGGGCAAACTATGTCCTATATGTGAAGAGAAAAGGTTAAGCACGTTTTCAATAAAAAGCAAAATTACTCAACCTAATCCCCTACCATTTGATCTTTCCTTCTTGTGGACTCCTTATAAAGGAGTCCTGGACAAAAACTGCTGCCCCTGATTATTCTCCAAGTGGCCCATTATGACAGTGCATCTCAAACATTTACTATTGGTTCCCTTAATAAACTTTCTTGCTACTTCACTACTTGTGTGCACATTTTATCAATTCTTTGATTAAGACAGGAAGCACTTACTAAGACCCAGAGACCACTATAACATAACTATTATGTGCCTTGTGTGTGTGTGCGTGCGTGCGTGCGTGTGTGCGTGCGTGTGTGTGTGTGTGTGTTGAGAATGCAGCCCAAGTCCTGATGCATGCTATTCACATGCTCTACCAATGACTGGCATTCCCTAGGAGATCTTTGAGATATTTTTATTCTGTTAGTATTTAAATCCTTGATATCAACAGTATTTGAAATGAAGAACATTTAAAATGCAATTCCTTTAAAAGAAATATTTGTAATGGGCAATCAATGACCTAATATGTTTTGAGTTTAATGAGAAAATTATGTTTTTTGAACTGAAAATATTTCTGTTTTTTATCATATTCCAATCTTTCCTTTTTCTTCAATGCTTTAGCTCCTGGATTTCATTTCAAGGCACACATTGAACATCATATTAATGCTTAATGATTTATTTTAAGCAAAGTTCCACAGATTCAGACAAATAACATTTCTGTGTTACATTAGTTAGATAGTAGAAAGCATAGAAAAAAATATGCAGGATAGAAGGTTGCTGAAAATTAGCACTTATACAAAGTAATGTCTATTCAAAACTTTAAAACCATGAAGAATTTCAGGACTCAAAAGGAATTTGGGAGGTTATTAATTTTCAATTCCTCCCTTCCATAGAAAATTCTCTAAACAAGTTTAGTTGCTTTGCAGCTTACTTTGCTTGGAAAGTGTTCCATGCAGAGGAATCCTGCCTTTCCTCTAGATATTCAATTACAGCACACGATCAATTTCAATCCATTTGTTAAATGTCTCTAAAGGCCTGTGTTAGTCAGATTTCCCCTGCTGTGCCAAAATACCCAAAATAAATTAACTAAATGGGGTAAAAGAAAAACCTTAGTTCAAGGTTTCAGAGATTTCTTAGCATGTTTCTGAACCTATGATCAGGGAGATCATGATTAAAGTGCAAGGTTAGAAGAAAGTGGTCAGGAAGCAAGGGTGGATGGTACAGATAAAATACGCCATTCAAGACATACCCTTTAGTGGCCTACTTTATCTGACAAGGTTTTATCTCATAACATTTATACCATCTCCCAATAGATAACCATGAACGAGTCCATTTATGGGATATAATTCATTGTGGAGATACAACCCTCAATATTCATACATGTACTATTCCTGTACTTCTAAACTTTGCTACATTGGGGGAATAAATGAAGTAGTAACATGAAAAAATAACAAAACTTAGCAAATTGCCTTTTCTTAGTATATGCTTGCAGGAAATTAACAGCATTTAATATTCTGAGAAGATTGGGTCATGATGGAAATGTGGGAGTAACCAGCATGTAGACGCTATGTAAAGTCAATGAAAGTAGTTAGATCATATGAGGAAACAGTGAATGTGATTAGTAGAGGATGTGAACATGGAGATAATGTATTCTTCAAAGTGAGGGAGAATGATAAGAAATTGTATGAAAGATAAAAATAAATTAGCAGAATTTTGCATTTGGGAGGCCAGGAAGGAGAATGTTTTAAAAACAGAGCAAATAGAAAAATGGATTAGAGTTAATTAAAAAGTAAGTAAGACAGCAAGGGAGTTTCCATTGGAAATTATTCAGGAAGTTGGGGATTTAGGCAAGAGGTAGGTGGACCAGCTAACAAACAAAAATAAAGAAAATAAAAATGATACCATGAGATACATTTCAGGAAAGAGGAAGAAGTAGAACATTACTCATAGGACTAAAGGAACAAGAGGGAGTGTGAGAAACTGGGAGGGGTTGTGATGCCATGTGAACTTGGAAAAATAGTTTGTGATAAGAGGAACAGTATTTCCCCCATGATTTAAGATTTCAGCTATGAATGGGAGAGGGAGCTAGGTCTTCTCTAAGAAGAGAAGTGCTCAGACATCATTAGCATGTCTTGTCAGTGCTGAGGAGCCTGTTAATGTTGACATCATGTGTCTATCTTAATGGTAATATTATGGCCATTGAGATGTCCCCACAGTGTTCTGACGGTGCACAAAAACCAAGTGTTTTCATTTATCATTTTAGAAATTGAAGTTTGTGCTTGATTAACTGCACACAATGAACCAATGACAAATAGGAAAGTGAAGGCAGTAAAAATTGAAGGACAATGCCGGGCGTGGTGGCGCACGCCTTTAATCCCAGCACTCCAGAGGCAGAGGTAGGAGGATCACCTTGAGTTCGAGGCCACCCTGAGACTACATAGTTAATTCCAGTTCAGCCTGGACCAGAGTAAAACCCTACCTCGAAAAAAAAAAAAATTGATGGACAAAGAAACTGGACTAGCAAAGTGATTATAAGTACTCAGTAGATGGAAAATTATTAGCAGTCCAGATGTTAAAGCACATTGAAGTTTGTGGGCAGTGAAGGAGCTCATGTTCATGTATATATTTGCTTAACAACATAGGTTTTGTTACTTGAACACATACTAATGGCTGAAAGATTCCACCATGTGGATATGTTTAACCATCCCCACACTTAGGTTGCTCCTAGCATCTAAACTATGTTATGATGAGCATTCTTTTTCATAAACTTAGAAACCACTAAGAAACAGAAAAGACAATTGTCTGCTCTGAGTAACCCAAGGGTTAAATCTCTGATGTTCAAATTTCTGAGCCAAGGGATATAATGGAATCAAAATCAATTTCTAGAAATTTCCTCCTTGCTATTAATTGTACAATACCTATATTTTTAATACATTGGTTCATTAGATTATATTATTTTTATTGAACTACTGTATTTTCTTTTTTACAAAGGAGGTACATGAAATTTGAGAAAATTAAAGGTGCCTGTAATACATAATTTGGGATCTATCTCCTTAAATTATCAAATAGTGTTAATATATTTTAGAGAACACTCAAGGTAGTATAGTCCACTTCCCTTCATCTAAAGTTAAAAAAAAATCTTGCTCAGAGCAGCTTATCATATTTTCTAGTCATATAACTAATTCCTTGAAGGAAGAAGGAACTAGATATTAATAGATGATATTTTCACACATATATAATTAGTACTCTCAGAAAAAAAGGTATTATGATATATATAAAGGAATTCCACATGATATGCTAACATTGGTTTAAGGAAATAATAAAACACATACAGAATTACAAAACTGATAAAATGTATTCATTCAATTGATTTTACTGCTGGGAAAATGCCTGATAAAAATCAGTATAAGGGAGGAAACATTTATTACAGCTTATAGTACCAAGTCATAATTCATCATAATGGGGAAGGTATGGCAGCAAGAACTTGAAGCAGCTAGTCACATTCAGTCAACACTGAAGAAGCAGAGAGTGATGAATGATGCTAGCTGAGCCAACTCTCTCCTTTTTATGTACTTCAGGACCCAGACCAATGATATGGTACCTCCCACAGTATGAAAGGCTTAACCATGTGGCTACTAACACGTCCTTGGGAACTTCATATAATAATTTCATTTTTGAGCAATTGGCAACATATTCTTTTTGGGGGGGTTGGGGATGAAGGCTGGTATCTATTATTCCACTACTTTGGTGATGACTCCAAAATAACCAAGCAATATGCTCAAAAACATGTTATTAGCATTTATGAGTTAGTGAAAATATTCTTAGTAAGCAGTACTGAATCATAGAGGAATCTATGTGAATATAATACCCTTTAGAATCTTTTCTTTAAATTTACAAAAATAGTGATTATGAATTGGTAAAAAAACTAAGTTCTACATAGACAAGAAGGTAGAACATTTTAAAAGGCAACATTTCTCCAACTATGTAGTGATAATAAAATCCTGCTCATGAGTTAACATTTGCATGTAATTAAATCATGTTTGGAACCATCTTGAGCCACATATTGCTTGTAGAAAGCTGCTTGTTAAGGGCTTTAGAAATGCTGCTGCCTAGTGTTATAGACTAACCATTAATGGTCTATCATGCAAGGGAGACCACTGAAGTCTAGACTCAAAGTAAATTCTCACCCACCTCCAAGGTCTGAGTTCCTTCTGTAGACAGTGTTAGGCTGGTGCCAATGTCTGGAGGGAGTAGGCCAGACCCATTTACAGACTTCTTCCACCTCCCAGGCCTGAGTTCCTTGCAAGAACATTGTGTGGACAGGCACTATGGTATGGTTTGAGTAGGCCAGAACCATTTCTGTGTTCTTCCAACCTCCCAGATCTGAGTTGCCTGCCCTGGTCTGTGTGCTGGAGGGCTCCACATGAAGTAGGCTATATCCCTGTTCTTTTGCTCCTCCCAGTCCCCTGTTCCTAGTAGGTGCAATTATACCCTAATGGGGAGGCATGGTCCCTGTGTGAGCTGTGGAATCAGGCCTTTTGCTTTGGTATCCTGACTGGCCATTAGGTACCAACATCCCTGTTCACCTGAGTTAAAGGGTGAACAGGTCATAGGAAAGAAAACTTGTTTCCTCCACAATAAAATAAACAGTACTAAAATGGGCAGACAACAATGCATAAAATCCAACAAAAGCCAGAAAACTGAGAGATCTCACCAAAAGATGACGAGTCCTATAGTGGAAGCCTCCTATGAAATCATAGATAAATCCACAAATATTTATTCCCAACATGAAAATACAACCAATGAACCCCTGATTTTATTTTATTTTATTTTATTTTATTTTATTTTATTTTCCTTTTTTATTGACAACTTCTATACTTACATACAAAAAATACATGATATTTCCCTCCCCTCCCCCCATTCCCCTTTAGAACTCCAATCTCCATCATATCCCCTCCCTCTCTCCATTAGTCTCTCTTTTAATTTGATGTCATCATCTTTTTCTTCTAATATGAGGGTCTTGTGAAGGTATTGCTAGGCACTGCAAGGTCATGTATATCAAGGCCAATTTCTGTCTGGACAGTTGCATTGTAAGGAGTCGTACCCTTCCTTTGGCTCTTCCATTCTATCTGCCCCCTCTTCCGCAATGGTCTCTGAGCCTTGGAGGGTGTGACAGAGATGTTTCAGTGCTGGGCACTCCTCCATCCCTTCTTCTCAGCACTATGTTGCCTTTTGGGTCATCCCAGTGGTCATTGCCATCTGAAAAGAGAAGCTTCTCTAACCAGAAGTGAGAGTAGCACTAATATGTGAATATGAACATTAAGTGTAGTGCTTTCAGGGCAGCTTGGTGGGAATAAATATTCATTTAGTCAGACAAGAGCTCATGACCTCCCCTGCCATAGACTTTTGCTCAGGTTTTTCAGTACCAGGTATGTATTCCCTCCTGTAGAGAGGGCCTTCAATCCAATTATGGAGCAGTTGGTTACCCCATGAGTAGACATGCCACTATTGCACCCATTCAGTCATTGGGCCTGTATGGCCAAACTTGAATATTCAGTGTTCACCGTTTTCACTACTAATGACTTCTGTATCCCATATGGCTGCATGCAGTGCAGTTTTTTCCAGCTTTCAGTTGGCTGGTCTACAGCAAGAAGGTTTTCTGCTCAGCACCAGCTTGCTTTCTCAGTGACCTTGCCTCTCAGGCAAGAGATATCTTCAGCAATAGGGTCTTACTATCTGTTTCTCAAAGGAAACCAAGGGCTTTGGCAAAAGCCTTTAATGTTTTGGAGGCTACCAGGACCTCCTTGGCCAACAACTCACTGGAAAGTATCCCATCCCAGGCACTGAAAATTTTCTAGTAACAGTCTACAGCTTCTAGATGTGCCATTATTCAAAAAAGTGGGTTTACATAAGTCTTATTCACACTATCTTGAATTTTGATTGACCCTCCCCCTGCCCTTCTTTTATGCATTCTCTTCCTATGGCCTCACTTAGGCCATTCCCCTCCTTGTAATCTGTTTTTCTACTTACATATGTGCAATACCATACACTTAATTCCTTTCCTTTCCTCCCTCCCTTATATCCTTTTACCAGCTTACTGGTTTCTGGTACCTATTTTTGGTTCCAGTTCACACACAAGTCTATACATTTGTAGCAAGGATCCACATATGAGAGAGAACATGTGACATTTGGCTTTCTGAGCCTGGGTTACCTCACTTAGTATAATCCTTTCCAGAACCATCCATTTCCCTGCAAATTTCACAATTTCATTTTTCTTTACCACTGAATAGAACTCCATTGTATAAATGTACCACATCTTTATTATCCATTCATCTGTGGAGGGACATCTAGGCTGGTTCCATTTCCTAGCTATTGTGAATAGAGCAGCAATAAACATGGTTGTGAAAATATCTCTAAGGTAGTGAGAAAAGTCCTTCAGATGTATGCCTAGGAGTGGTATAGCTGGATCATATGGTAAATCTATTTTTAGTTGTCTCAAGAACCTCCACACTGATTTCCACAATGGCTGCACCAGATTACATTCCCACCAACAGTGTAGAAGTTGAACCCTTTATTTTATAAAAAGTTCAGAACTTGAAGTAAACTATCAAAGAACCAACAATCGTATCAATGAAATTGAACAGAATTGTCTCCTACAGCATTCAGCTTTTGACAATAGGTTTAACCTGATTAAAGAAAGTGTTAGAATAAATAGAAGGTAAGTCAAGAAATGGAAGACCTTAACAAGCGGTTGATTAACCAAAATGAAGACTTGATCAAATGCAAAAAATAACTACAAGAAGCATCAGGAAAAACAGAATTTGAATTGAAATAGTACCTCAAAAAAGAGATGGACATGATGCAAAACAATACAACAAAAAATCAAATAGAAATTATAAGAACCTCTCTAGAACCACTCACCAACAGAGTTACTCATGTGGAAGACAGAACCTCTGACCTGGTAGATAAGACAGAAGAAATTTATCTCGAGGAAAAAACTTTGCTAAGTTTTAAAAATCAAGTGAACAGAATATGAGAGAACTGTATGACACCCTAAAATGATCAAATATCTGGCTCATGGGTATACCAGAAAGAGAGGAAATCCAGGCATAGAGAACATGCTCAACAAAATTATGGAATAAAATTTTCCAAATCTCACAAAAGAGAAGCCCATCCAGATACAAAAAGCCCACAGAACACAAAACAGACAGGTCCAAAGAAGACACTCTCCATGATACATCATCACAAAACAAAGAGAGAGTGTTATAAGGAGCAAGAGAGAAGCAATTCACAACATACAAAGGCAATTCTATCAGAATTACATAATATTTCTCAATGGAAAACCTGAAAGCCAGAAGGGCCTGGAATGGAACACTACAAAGTCTGAAAAACTACAGCTTCCAGCATAAGTATCCCTCATAGTAGATGGTGAAAGAAAATCTTTCCATGAAAAAACTCAACTATATGATTATATGAATACAAAGCCAAACCTACAGAGAATACTTGAGTGAATACTCCACACAGAACAGACAACCAACCAATCTCAAGAGCCAACAAGATCAACAAAACCAAAATAAGCTAGGCTCAAAACAGTATATAACATAAGAATGCACTTGACTCAATAAAATACCTCACCATGGCAAGGATTAATTCAAACCTCACAGTAATAACCTTAAATATTAATGGTCTTAACTCACCCATCAAAAGATGCAGGTTATCAGCATGGATCAAAAACCTGGACCATTCTATCTCCTGTCTTCAACAAACCCACCTCACCACTAAAGATAAAGACTTCCTCAGGGTGAAAGGTTGGAAAATTATATTCCAAGCAAATGGAAACTAAAAAAAAAAAAAAAAAAAAAAAAAAAAAAAAAAAAAAAAAACAGGTGTTGCTATATTAATATCTGATCAATTAGACTTCAAACAAAAATTAATCAAAAAGGACAAAGAAGGCCACTTCCTGCTCATCAAGGAAACGATCCAATAGGAGCACTTGTGAATCATAAATATATATGCACCAAACACAGGGGCACCAGTTTATACAAAAAAATCTACTGAACAACAAAACAGAAATAAACACCAACACCATCATAGTCGGAGACTTCAATATTCCAGTATCATCACTAGAGAGATCATCCAAGCAGAAAATCAACAGGGAAATAATAGAGCTCAAAAACATTATAGATCAACTAGACCTATCGGATAACTACAGAACATGCCACGCCAACTCAGAAAACACATTCTTCCCATTAGCCAGAAGAACCTTCTCTAAAACTAACCATATATTAGGCCACAAAACGTGTCTTCATAAAGTCAGGTAAATTGAAGTAACTTTCTACATACTGTCAGATAGCAAAGCTTTAAAGCAAGAAATTAACAACAAGAGTCACCTTAATAACTCCACTAGCTTTTGGATTCTAAACAACACACTTTTAAACAATTAATGGGTCATGATAAAATCAAAAAAGAAATTGTAAAATTCCTAGAATTGAATGCTAATGAAAACACAACCTACCAGAACTTATAGGACACAATGAAGGCAGCTGTAAGAGGAAAATGCATAGCACTAAATGTCTTCATTACAAAGACAGAGAGGTCTCAGATCAATAACCTGACTGTCCACCTGGGAAAAGACTTACTAAACAAAACACCAGTAGCAAAGGAAATTAAAGAAGCACCCAACCAATGGAATCTCATGAAGCTAAAAAGCTTTTGCAAAGACAAACATACCATAAGTAGAGCCAATAGATGACCCATTGAATAGGAGAAAATCTTTACCAGCTATACCTCTGACAGAAACCTAATATCTTGAATCTACAAAGACCTCAAAAAACTAAACAATAAAACATGAAACAACCCATTCCAAAAGTGGGGCAGAGAGCTAAATAGGGAGTTCTCAAAGGAAGAATTACAAAAGGCTAACACACACTTAAGAAAATGTTCAACATCCCTAACTATTAGGGAATTGCAAATTAAAATGATGTTGAGATTCTGCCTTACCCCAGTAAGGATAGCAAATATTAGAAAATCAAATGAAACAAATGTTGGGGAAGCTGTGGGGAAATAGGAATACTCATTCACAGTTGGTGGGAATGTAAGCTGGTACAACCACTATTGAAATCAATATGGAGACTCCTGAAAAGGATGAATATAGAGTTACCAACAGACCCTGTTATTCCCTTACTGGACAGTTACCCTAAAATATCCACATCTCAGTTCAGAGGTATTTGCTCAAGCATGTTTATAGCTGCTCAATACATAATAGCTTAATATCTGGAATCAACCCAGGTGCCCATCATTGGATTAATGGATAACCAAGATGTGGTATATCTATATGATGGAATTCTACTCAGCAGTAAGAAATAATGACACATTGAAATATGTAGAAAAAATGAACTTGGAACAGATCATTCTAAGTGAATTCACACAATCACAGAAAGACAACCATCACATGATCGCATCTGCTGAAGTTTCTGACATAACTAAATAGCATCTTGAAGCTTGGGCAATAGGGAGGGTAGGGCTTGGGGGAAGACATAAAACTGAACCCAAATTGAACTGGTATAATAGAATCCTATATCCTGGAAGTCAAACTAAAAGGTAGAACCCTCAAGAGGACCTTAGGGGTAGCACCTGCATCGGAAGGCCCTGGAGAGGGTGAGATGAACCCTAACCTCAAATTTCTCCTATTTCTCTTTCTTCTCTGTCTTTTTCTTTCTTTTTTTTTTTTCTTTTCTCTTGGTGCTTGCCTGTAATTCCCTGTACCAGGATGTTGTCTGTGTCCACAATGAGCTGTTAATCAGAAAGACCTAGTAGATCTCACAAAACAAACAAGACAGACTTATGTTAGAGCACTTGATTACCCACCAGAGGTTAATGGTGAGACCCTACTGCTGAAGACACTAAGTGCTGTTGGCACAGGCTATAGAGACCTGGTTGGAATCCAGAGGAGAGCCAGTCTCCAGACAATTAGCCCATCTAGTTCTGGAAGGCACTATATGAACTTCTAAGGGAAAGTGGCCAACATCTATCCAAGCAATTCAAAGTCAGAAACAAACAACCTGATGTGATGCTCACACAAGTCTATTAGTGGCACATTGCCATGGTGGGTAACCAACTGCTCTTAGATTGGCTAATGGATCTCCTCAGTGGAAAGGAAACCATATCTGGCACTGGAAAACAAGTCAGAATCATATCCAGATAATGATTCTGCTTTCCATTGTCAAGCTCCCACTAACCTTACACTATAAGGGGATCTACACCTTTTTAATTCTCTCTAAATTAATAATGGTTATTCCATTTAACTGGTGCTAACTTAGTTATCCATTGGAGAATCTGATTCTCTTTTTCAGACAGGAACTAGACCTGAGAAGATAAACAACCCAGTGTACTCCATCCAGGCCCTAGCTGAAACCTCAGAGGAACAGGGAAATTGAGCTAGAGAGTTGCTTTCTCAGTGCATCTGATATCAGCACAAGGGTGAAGGATATAGACACTGAGGACACTCAACACCTACCAAAACAGAGATCCAGAGGCTCTTGAGTGCCCAATACTGAGGTAGACTGAAAATATTCCCAGCATGGCTGAGAAAATTTTGCGAAAGACATATTGTTAGAGCTACAACTTGGGACATTTTGCACATTCCCTTTCCCTCCCCCATAATGCATGACCCACAATCCCCAATTGGTTTATATGCACCCCCAACAATGAAGGCCTATTCAGAAAAGGGCAGGGAGGAGGGAAAAGATGGTACCAAAATGCATTGTTTACATACAAAATATGTCCATTTCTAATAAAAATAAGAAAAAAGTAAAAAAGACAAAAGTAAATTGTCTGAGTTTCAATAGTTGACAGCACTTAGTCCAGTCATTTTCCATGAATCTCTGAGATATACAAAGGATAAAAAAATTCCAATTTGGGGCTGGAGAGATAGCTTAGCAGTTCAGGTTTCTGCCTGCTAAGCCAAAGAATGCTGGTTTCAATCTCCAGGTCCCATGTTTAGCCAGATGCAGTGACACAAGGGCTCAATGCCGCACTTGCCCACAAGGGGCCCACGCATCTGGAGTTCATTCACAGCGGCTGAGAGGCTGCTGACACCCTCATTCTCAATCTGTCTTCCTCTCCCTCTCTCTCTCTGTCTCGCTCTCTATGGCTCTCAAAAAAAAAAAAATTCAATTTTAATTTCACTTATTTAAGGAAAACAAAACTCTATCATGAGGCATATGGAATAACTTTCAAGTATCAGAATAAAATAAAATTCATTTAGAGATGAAAAAATTTAAGGCAGAAAAATCATTAATATGTGAATAATAGTTCTCAAATGTGAAAAGTATGATAAGCAACCATTAGTTGTATGCAGCTAAAAAGGAAATTATATCATTTATTTGTCATATAAAATAAAGAAAAACCCATTTTCTTATCAAGAACATGGACACAATAGGTGGACTTTAGATCTGATTTATGAAAACAGTTGGATATAATTATATGGAGCACAATGCATTGAGATATAACATATAGTATTTCTAAAATATTATTTTAACATATCAAATATATTTAAATGAGACTCAGCAAAACACATTAAATCTAGATATTTTACTAGAACTTGTTGAACCAGTGGTATATAAAGTGCTAAATCAAATTAGAAATAGAAAATATGTTGCAGATAGAAACATTTTATATAAGTAACCATTTGATTAATAACATTGTAGTACAAAATTGAATATTAAAACAAGGCATTGTCAGGACTTTACACATTAAAGGAAAAACAAGTTATTGCTTAGATTTCTTTATTATTATTAAAGTTAACATAAAAAGTAAATAGTTTATTATAGTATTTTTATAGCATGTGTCATGATACTTTGTTCTCATTCATTGTCCTTCCCTATAACCTTTCTAACCTCCCCATGGCTGGTTCCCTTCCTTCTCCTAAATAGTCCCCCTTCTGCTTTCATGTTACCAGGTGTCATAGTCAGCTTTATATTGCTGGCCTAAACCTCCAAACCAGGCACAAATTATGGGAGGAAAGCATTTATTGAAGCTTACAGATCCAGGGGAAGTTGCATAATGACAGAAGAAGCTGGTCCCCTTTCACAGGTTCACCCAGAGGAAAAATCAGCACCAGCATCATGAGCAAGCACACTTCAGGCACCCCAGGCAGAGCTTAAACACTGTGCATACCTTTAGTCTGGAGTTACAAATCCACCCACAAACATACCTTAGGGCTGGTCTGCCCACATTGACACCTCCTCCAGCCAGGCAGCTGAAAAATCTAACAAATTACAAGCTTGAATAAACTCCTGACTCTATTGAGGGCCATTCATTCAAACTACCACATAAGTATTCTAACTCTCTTTCTGTACCCTGCCTCACCTAAAAATCTCTCCTTTCCTTTCATATATACTTTCAAATTTTATCACAAATGTGCACCAACAGACTACAATGCACATAAATGCTCTTGAATTTAGATCCTGCTCCTGAGAGAAAATATACAACTATGCATTTTTTTTTCTTAACCTAATGATTTCCAGTTCTATACATTTTCTTGCTCCTGCAAATATCATGATTTCATTTTTCTTTAGTCTAAATAAAATTATATCATGTATGATATGACATTTTCTTTATTCATTTGTTGATAAATATCTAGGCTAGTTCTATTTTCTAGCTATTGTGCATAATGAAGCAAAAACTATGTACATGAAAATATCCCTGTCATATATTCACTTAGCATCCTGGCATGCATGAGTCATATGGTGGATGTGTTTTGACACACCTCCATGCTGATGTCCATAGTGGCGTCACCAGTTTCCATTTGTGCCAGCAGGAAATGAGGTTTCCTATTTCCTTATATAATCACCATCATTTTTTTGTCATTTATTTTTCTTGAATAGTCATTTGCATTTAGGTGAGATGGAGGCCAAAGCAGCTTTAATTTACATTTTGCCAATGGTGAAGGATATTGAACATTTTCTCAAGAATGTATTAGTCATTTATCTTCTTTGAAATCTGTTTATTGAGGTAGTTGACCCATTTATTGACTGGGGATTTTTTTAGAATTTAATTTCTTCATTTACTTATAGGGTCTACATATTAATTTCCTATCTAATCTGAATTTGTTAAAGACATGTTTCCTATTGTGTATGCTGTCTGTTCACTCTGGTGATAATTTTCATTGCTGTGCAAAAGCTTTAAATTTCATATAATCTCATTAATTCATGAGATTTTTTCCTCCTATGCTATTGTAGTACCTTTCTGAAAATTGCAAATGATTTTGGGTTGTGAGTTCCCTAAAGGTAAAATTGTATGATAAGAAACAAGAGCTCTTATATACCTTTAAATATTTCTCATAAACTATGCATTCTTTAATTATAAATATTATCATTTTGCTTATGTAACTTAAGTGTAGGCAAGGAAGATTTTCCTCAAATTTGAAACCTCTTTCATGCTAACTCTTCTAATAATAATGTATTAAACAAAATTAAGTATATTTTATATGTCTCTGTCTATATGGTGAAATAGAACAGACTAATTTCTTATTTCAATCATAAAACATATTCTATACATTTTATTTTACTTTTTTCTTTATTTAGGGGAATTTTTTTCTTTATTTCGGGAATGCAGACAAATAATATTTGGACTCTCAGTAATATCAAAAGAACCCAAGAAAGAAAGATTTGACAGCTGTTCAACTGAAATAGAGCAAATCAGGTAAAAACAAACCAGTATAAACTGCACCACACATTTACTATATAACCAAACATCTTTCCTGTCATAAGCAGATCATAAAGATCATAATAAATAACCTTTCATAACATAAGATGTGCAAACCATGGAAGAAAGGCTATGAAAACGAAACAGACTTTCCTAGAATTTTACCACACTCTATGAATTATTTTCAGATGTCTGTATTATGAAAAGCTAACTAATTTCTTTATCTTATTAAATAACTCACATTAAAGTAGTTAATTATGTGATCAAAGAGATCTTAGAAGCAGCATGTGTTTCTCCTTTTATATTTTATTACTAACAATAATGTGGAAATTATATGTAACTCAGAGATAGAAGATTATACACAAGAATTAAATATGACCAGTTCTGAAAATTTTTGGATGTATGTGAGGAAGCATTTATGATTTTCCATTACTATTTGCTATTTATGACTTACTCTATTATCAAGACAATATTACCATCACTATACAGAATATTAGATCTCCAGCATATAATCAGTCTTCATTACTAAAAGTTTGAATTTTTTGACCAACATCATACATTTCTGATTATATAAATGACAACATGTAACATATAACTAAAACTAGATAGTTTGGAATTTTATGTCTTTTTTTGAAATATGAATCTAAAGAAAATCTAATGTTAAAATCAATCCAATCTTGGCTATTAATGATTTCACATATATTTTATACAATAATTTATTCTTTAGCTATGTTTTTAATCTTACAGTGCAGAAAAATAATTTTCACCCTTTCTTATTCAGGAATATAAGACATGATGGGGCTCTGTGAAGACAGTCACAGAATTAGGTGTCCCAGGTTATCATAAGGAGACCTATCAAGGTATCAGGAGACTTAGGAGGAAAACACTGAACAATTATTACTTTAAATTTTATTATTGATTCCAACAATGTTTATGATTCTGTTTTGATTGGTTTTCATAATAAGAAAGACTGTTTGAATTGTTTAATGAATCATACACTAGAAAATGTGATAATTAACAAGAAAACCATAAAGCAGGTAACACAGTGCCTGGCCCATCAAGGATTAGTACTAATACAATTATACCTCCTCAAAAAAGTAGCTTAAAGATTTCTAGATTCTTGGATCCTGTAGCAGACAGCTTCAGGTTTGCTGAGATGAACTTCCAGACCAGGCACAGTTATGGAGGAAGGGATATTATATTGAAGCTTACAGATCCAGAGGAAGTTCCAGCAGAAGAAGCTGGCCTTTCTTCACAGGACCAGGCAAGAGAGCAAAGCCAACCAGCCACACAGCACACTGAGCAAGCTACAGCCCAAAAGCCCAGCACACTTCAGGAACTCCTGCTAGGCACACTTTGCATATCTTTACAATGGAATCTCAAACCCACCACAAACACCTTAAGACCAGCCCCCAGTGAAATTGCCTCTAGCAAGGTAATTGTAGATGCAAACTATAACTAATAAAATACTGAATATATTGGGGGACATATATTCAAACTACCACAGACCCTAGTAAACCAAGAAAAAAGATGGAATGAAACTATTCTTTATGGAATTTGAATATTTTTTTACATTAAAATTTTCTTGCAAAAAGCATTACTCATACTATCTCAATTTACATGTGTTATATAGCTGAAATCACAGTTCAAAAATGGTGTCTTTTAGTCTTATAAAATATGTTCAAGTAATTTTAGGAAAGTGTTACTAAAATTTAAAGATAGCGTTTTGGGAACTTCCGGTCAAGATGGCATCTGCCTAACCATGCCTTACCTCAAGGGGAAGGAAAGGCAAAACATTTAGGGATAAGGTGGGGGAAGGGGGCCTGGTTAAGGGCTTAATGATTCCAGTAAACCTCTAGCTAGAAGGTAAAGAGAACAAAGTAGGGAATCCACTGATTCCCATACTTTTGGGTAGCCCACCAGTCCCTTAGTCCCCCCAAGCAGCCATCCAAGCCACACTCCCAGCCCTAGGTTCTTCATGCACTAACCACTGGCTTATCAGACCCAGGCCAACAGGCTAACATTAATTCAGCCTGCCCCACCCTGAACTGTGGTTTCCTGCCCCATGAAGCTTCACATGAAAGCCATCCCACTTGCTGTGACCCAATGTGTGTGGACACAGAGCCTAGAGTTTGCTCCACCCGGCACCAACCTAGGCTTTCCCACCCTCACAGAGCTCCATGCATGAAAGCCACCCCACTTGCATCCACCACAGCCCATGTGCAGACACAGATCAAGGGTAAACTAAAGCTTCCTCCTAAATTGAATAAGATGTCTTCACTGTGATGGGCAGACCACAATGCAAAATGTATAACATGAAAAATCAAATGCAAGTAAATCCAACAAGATTGCCCAGTCCCACAATGGATATCTAATCAAAACATAATCAAAACATAGAAGAGACAATAGGATCATAACCCCAAAATGAAGACAGAAGCAATTCAACCCTGGCCAAGATCATAGCAGAACATGCAGAAAATCAACAAAGGTCCAATAAGTGTAGGAATGCTATTAGACCTAATAGAAAAGAACCAGGAAGGGCTCCAAAGACAGTTAAATGACCTGAAGGAGAGTGAAAAAAGAGTGGACATCAATAACTAGCTAGCTATGCTAAATGAAGCCATAAATAAATATAAGGATGAATTCCAAGAAACATTAAGAAAATCAGGAAATGATGTGAAAAGGGAAATCGATCAAGGGATGTTAAACTATACCTAAAAAAGCAGTACAAAGTACAAACCAAATCGAACAAGCCCAAACTCTATAGAAGCTCTCAAAAGTATAGTCAGCCATATGGAGGATAGAAACTCAGACCTGGAAGACAAAACAGAAGAAACAGTTTGTGAATACAAAAGTTTCAATAAGTACAAAAATTTTTGTGAACAGAACATGAGGGAACTGTGGGATACTCTTAAATGTCCCAACATTAGGCTCATGGGGACACCAGAAGGGAATGAAATTCAGGCCAGAGGAATGGAGAACTTATTCAACAAAATCATAGAAGAAAATTTTCCCACTCTTTCAAAAGAAAGTCCCATAAAGTTACAAGAAGCTAACAGAACTCAGACTGAACCCTAGGTAAAATTCTCCAAGACATATTATCATTAAGACTCTAAACATCAATAAAAAAGAGAAAATATATATGTATAAAGGTAACCCCATCAGAATTACTTCTGACTTCTCAATGGAAACCATGAAAGCCAGAAGGGCCTAGAATGGAACACTGCAAAGTCTAAGAACTTATGGCTTCCAACCCAAAAGCATTCTACCCAGCAAAAGTATACCTCATAATAGATGGTGAGAGAAAAGTTTTCCATGATAAAATTCAAATATGCAATCAAAGCCAAATCTACAGAGAGTACTTCAGGGAATTCTGCACACAAAAGAATCAAACAACCATCCTCAAGTGCCAACAAGAAGCAGATCACAATAACCAAACTCAGAGAAGGCAAGAAAAACTAAAACAATTAAAAATAAAACTAAGAAGTCAAAGAAAACACCAAGCCACCTAAACCACCACCAAATGGCAAAAATTAAATCAAACCTCACACTTATTACCCTGAATGTTAATGGCCTTAATTTTGCATCAAAAGACATAAGGTAACAGGGTGGATCAGAAAATTAGACCCCTTAATCTGCTATCTTCAAGAAACCCACCTCATCACTAAAGACAAACACCTTCTCTGGGTGAAAAGGTGAACAATGATATTCTAAGCAAATGGAAATAAGAAACAAGTGGGTGTTGCTATACTAATATTGGATCAAATATACTTCAAACCAAAAGTAATCAAAAAAGACAATGAAGGCCACTTCTTACTTGTCAAGGGAATGATCCAACAAGAGGATATCACAATCATCAATCTTTATGTACCAAATACAGGTGCATCACAATTCATAAAACAAAATCTACTTGACAACAAAATAGAAGTAACCACCAACACCATCATAGTTGTGGACTTCAATATTCCACTATCAGCAATAGGTAGATCATCCAAACAGAAAATTAACAGGGAAGTAAGAGAGCTCAACAAGACCATAGATCAACTAGAGCTAATGGACATCTACAGAACATTCTACCCAAAATTTCCACAAGATGGAAAGGAATAATTAAGTTCAGAGCAGAAATTAATGAATTGGAAACTAAGAAAACACTTAAGAAAATTGATGAAACAAACAGCTGGTACTTTGAAAAAATAAACAAGATTGATAAACCCCTGACCAATTTGATCAAGTGAAAAAAGATATGCTTCAAATTAACAAAATTAGAAATGAAAATGGAGAGATCACAACAGACATAAGTGAAATCAGGAGAATCATCAGGACTTACTTCAAAAACCTCTGCTCTACAAAACTGGATACTATGTAGGAAATGGATGAAATCCTGGACACATACCACCTACCAAAGCTAATCTCAGAACAGATTAATCTCCTAAACAAACCTATCACAACTACTGAGATTGAAAAGGTAATTAAAAACCTCCCCAAAAAGAAGAGTCCAGGACCAGATGGCTTCTCAGCTGAATTCTATCAAACCTTCATGGAAGAACTAAAACCAATCTCTCTCAAACTGTGCCACAGAAGTGGAGAACAGGGAAAGCTCCCCAACTCCTATGAAGCTAGTATCACCCTAATACTAAAACCAGGCAGAGAAGCCACAAGAAAAGAAAACTGTAGGCCTATTTCCTTGATGAACATAGACGCAAAGATCCTGAACAAAATCCTTGCAAACCAAATTCAAAAACATTTCAAAAATATTATCCACCTTCATCAAGTAGGGTTTATTCCAGGAATGCAGGGGCAGTTCAACATATGGAAATATGTCAATGTAATACAACACATAAATAAGCTTAAACACAAAAACCATATCATCATTTCAATAGATGCAGAAAAGGCCTTTAAAAAAATACAGCATCACTTCCTGATCAAAACATTGGAGAGAATAGGAATGGATGTTTTATATCTCAACATAATAAAGCCTATATATGAAGCTCCTAAAGCTCAAATAATACTTAATGGGGAGAGACTTAAGGAATTCCCACTGAGATCAGGAACTAGACAGGGGTGTCCACTCTCACCTCTGCTCTTCAACATAGTACTGGAAGTCCTAGCTCAAGCAATAAGACAGGAGAATGACATAAAAGGGATACAAATTGCAAAGGAAGAAGATAAGTTAGCCCTATTCATAGACAACATGATTTTGTACATAAGTGACCACCTGAGAATCTCCATCTCAAAACTATTTTTAAAATTTTTTTAAAAATTTTTATTTATTTATTTGAGAGAATCAGAGAGAAATAATGGGCATGCCAGGGCTTCTAGCCACTGAAAATAAACTCCAGATGCATGAACCCCTTGTGCATCTGGCTAACTTGAGTCTTGGGGAATCAAACCTGGGTCCTTTTGGCTTTACAAGCAAATGCCTTATCCTCTAAGCCATTCCTCCAACCCCCATCTCAAAACTCTTATTGGTAATTAAGTCCTTCAGCTAAGTAGCAGGATACAAAATCAATGCACAAAAATCAGTAGCCTTTCTATTTGCAAAAGACAAAGATATAGAGAATGAAATAAATGATTGTCCCAGTTTCAATAGCAACAATAAATAAATAAATAAAATACCTTGGGATAACAATAACCAAGGATGTGAAAGAACTTTACAATGAAAACATAAAAACACTCAAGAAAGAAATTGAGGATGAGTTAAGAAAATGGAAAGACCTACCATTCTCCTGGAATAGGCAGAATTAATTTTGGAAAATGTCAATCTTATCAAAAGCAATATACAGATTTAATGCAATACCAATAAAAATCCCAACATTTTTCTTCACAGAGATAGAAAAAAGTATTTCACAATTCGTTTGGAATGGCAGAAGGCCTCAGGTATGCAAGTATATCCTTAGCAAAAGAAACACCTGTGGAGGCATCACCATATCTTATCTAAAGCTATACTACAAAGCCACAGTAATAAAAACAACATGGTACTGGCATAAAAACAGGATTATAGACCAATGGAACAGAATTGAGGACCTGGACTTTGGGTCATATAACTATAGCTACTTGATATTTGACAAAGGCCTTTACAATATAGACTGGAAAAAGACAGCATTTTCAACAAATGGTGCTGGATAAACTGGATAATCATATGCAGGAAAATGAAACTTGATACAAACATCTTGCCATGCACAAAAATCAAACCCAAATGTATCAAAGACCTCAATATAAGAGTAAAACTGTGCAGAAAAAAATAGGAGGATCTTTCCATGTTATAGGAGTGGGAAAAGACTTCCTCAACAAAACCCCAGTAGCTCAGGAAATTAAACAATCACTCAACCATTAGGATCTCATGAAGCTGAAAAGTTTTTTTCACTGACAAACATATAATAAACAGAGCCAGTAAGGTTACCCACAGAATGGGAGAAAATTTTTGCCAGCTATACAACTGACAGAGGCCTAATTTCTGTAATCTACAAAGAACTCAAAAACCTCAACAATAAAAAGTCAAACACCCACTCACAAAATGGAGCAGACAATTGCACAGGGAGTTCTCAGAGGAAGAAATACAAATGGTAAACACACACTTAAGAAAATGTTCAGCATCCCTAATCATCAGGGAAATACAAATTAAAACAACTATGAGATTCCACCTTACCCAGTAAGGATGGCAAACATTAAAAAATCTAATGAAAACAAGTGCTGGTGAGGCTGTGGAGAAATAGGAACCCTCATTCACTCACTGCTGCTAGGAATGTGAGATGGCACAACCACTATGGAAAGCAATATGGAGACTCCTAAAAAGGATGACTATAGAGTTACCAACAGACTCAGTTATTCACTTTCTGGGCATTTACCCTAAAATCTCCATGCCTCAGTTCAGAGAGATTTGGCCAAACATGTTTATAGCTGCTCAATTCATAATAGCTACTAACTGGAATCAATCAAGATGTCCATCATTAGACAAATGGGTAAGCAAGATGTCATATATCTACATGGTGGAATTCAACACAGCAGTAAGGAAAAATGGCACAATGAAATTTGAAGAGAAATGGTCAAAGTTGGAACAGACCATTCTCAGCGAACACACCCAATCACAGAAAGATAATCATTGCACGGTCTCACTCATCTGTGGCTCCTAACCTGAATCTGCCTGAGATGCTGACATAACTAATTAGCATCTTGAGGACTATACTGCTGAAGACTCCACATACTTAGGCTTCAAGGTCACTGAGAAATCTTGCTGGAGCTGAGCTGAAAACCTCCTCCATGTGGACCAGCTCACAGAAAGCTGGAAAAAGCTATGCTACATGCAGTTAAATGGGACACAGAGAAAACACCAGTGAAGATACTCAACAATGAACACTGTAAGCTTTAAATTGGGCCAGCCAGGCCAAATGAGCCAACAGGTGCAACAGTGGCCTGTCTCTTATGGGGAAACCAATGGCTTCCTAATTGGACTTGAGGCCTGTTCTATGGGAGGGAATATATCCCTGATACTGAAAACCTACAACAGGGGTAGTCATGAGCCCTAGGGGTGTACCATCTGCTTGTTTCTGGCTAAATGTATATACTATGCCCACCAAACAGCCCAGTAAGCACTTATCTTCATGGTCATACCCATATATTAATGCTACTCTCACTTTTGGTTAGAGAAATTTCTCTTTTCAGATAGTGGTAACATTGGAATGACACAGAAAGCACTAAGGGGCTGAGAAGAAGGGACAGAGGAGTGCTCAACACTGAAACATCTCTAACACACCTTCCTAGGCTCAGGATCCATTGTGGAAGAGGGGGTAGAAAGAATGTAAGAGCCAAAGGAAGAGTAAGACTCCTTACAACATGCTCCTCCAGACACAAAATGGCCTGGATATCCATGACCTCACAGTGCCTGACATTACCTACACAAGACCATCATGATAGGAGGAAAAGATCATGACATCAAAAATTAAAATAAAGATTGATTGAGGAGGGTGGATATGATGGAGAGTAGAATTTCAAAGGGGAAAGTGGGCAGAGGGAGGGAAGTATCATGGGATATTGTCTACAATTAAGGAATTATCAATAAAAAATTGAAAAAAATTAAAAAACAAAAAACAAAACAAAACAAACAAACAAAAATTCCTGGGCTGGAGAGATTGCTTAGTGGTTAAGGTGTTTGCCTGAACCTCGGTTTGATTCCCAGGACCCATATAAGCCAGTTGTACAAGGTGGCACATGTGTCTGGAGTTTGTTTACAATGGTTAGATGCTGTGGTGTGCACATTCTCTCTCTCTCTCTCCCTCTCTTTCTTTTTGCCTCTTTCCCACTCTAGCTCTCTTAAATATATATATAATTTTGAAAAAGTGTGGTGTATGCCCATCAGGTATTCCCTTTTATCACCCTTCTACCTTATTTCTCTGTGCCAGATTATCTCGTGAACTTGGAGTTCATCTTTAGTAAGCCCCAGTGATGCTCTTGTCCCTTCTCAGCTCTGGGAATACAGTCATGTAAAGCATTTTTTTTTCTTTAAACGTTGGTGCTATGGATCAGAGTCCTGTCCTCAGGCTTGCACAGCAAGCACTCTTACCCTCTGAACAATCTCCTTTCCCAGGACTCTTATTTAATCTTGTTGGTAAACTTTCTGGATTCTAAATACTATTGCAACAATGCTGCTATAAATAAAATTCAATGATCAAAATAGCAAATAAACTAGATATATATAAGGAAGTAACAATTTCTCAATGCTTCACATTCACTTATGATAAACTATTGGTGACTATTTAAAATTTTAATGTCTAGGTAGCAAGAACTAAAATATTCCTCTTATGGGTTGTGCTAATTTTGTTAAGGTATACTCAGCACATTCAAAGAAATTTGGGAAGAAAAATAGTGTTATTTTTTAGTGTGCAAAACTCAAGTAATTTTCAATTAATTTTTGTGTGGCAAGTCCAAAGTAACCCTCTGCTCAGTATTTGGTTTCCTCTTCCATTTATAACTATCAATCACCAAATCAAAGTATTAACACATGAAGACATTAATAGTTTTCTCCCTCTTGTTTACTATTATTTCTTTATGTATACAGAACATAAACATGTACAAGAAATGTACAATTGTACATTTCAGGACATGACAAACTGCTGTCATTCCCTATGTTTTAATTCTTAGAAGCATTTTAACTCACACCCAATCTGCAATTACAGTTTCATGTAGTAACTCATCATACCTGATGAAGAATTTAACAAGGACAAATTTTTCTCATTGACATGGTGTTTTGTTAGAACAATATTGTGGTATCTTTTTCTTTCTTTTTTTTTTTTTTTTTGGTGTGTGTGTGTGTGTGTGTGTGTGTGTGTGTGTGTGTGTGTTTCTGAGGTAGAGTCTCACTCTAGCCCAGGCTGACATGGAACTCACTCTGTTGTCATAGGCTGGCCTCAAGCTCACATAAATCCTCTGACCTCTGACTCCTGAGTGCTAAAAACAAAGGTGTGCACCATCACACCCAACTTGATATTGTGGTGTCTAAGGAACAAGACATTGTATAAGTCACAGGGTTTGTGAAAGTTCAATTGCTAGAGAAGAATTTTTAACATAAACTTCAATATTTATCAATTGTCTTTCTCAGTAAATGAAGATAAAATCCAAATAAGATTCTCTGATTTTATTTCCATTAAGTATTAAATATAAAATGATAAGAACAATTCTCCCAGAGTGCCTTATGGCTACCATTAGGGCATATTTCTATGTATTGCTATTAATAATATTTGATTACTAATTAAATATTATCAGAGCTAAGAGTATAGTTCAGTGGCAGAAAGCATAATTAGCATGTATGAGGCCCTGGGTTCAATCAATACATCCTCCCAAAAGCATATGTTCTTTATATTTTTCTAACAGCAGAACATCTAAAGATGCTTAGTAGGTGATATATAAATATAAAAGTGTATCAGCTACTTATGACACTGTTGTGTGACTTCTATTGGGGAGATGTGAGTAAATATCTGTGACATAAAATTGAGACTCAGCTAGGAAATAACTTGGGAGAAAGACATAGACTGCTACCCTATTCGATTACTTGAAAGAAATAGCAGAGAAAAAGGAAGAAACAATAGAAGTGTTAGAAGTGTTGAGTTGTTTCTTAAAGTGGGTAAGATTTAAGAGAAAGAAAACACAATTTAGATCTGTGTCAAAAAGTCCAACTTGAAAAGAACTGGGAAGTAACAGGAAGAGAGAGAGAGGAGAAGTCATAGAAGATATATCTCAGATGCAGCTTTTAGCGAGAGGAAGGGAAGGTAAATGGGTGCATGCCAGAACTATATGTAAGACTCTATTGCTGAAGACACTCCCCCACATGCTTTGCTGGAAGGATGTGTAGAAAGCAGGATGAGGCTTATCTACAAGTTCCCTCTATACTGAATGGCTTTCATAGTGCAGAAGGAACTCTGCATAGTAATAGTAGAATATTGTTGATGATAGTCCCTGTTCGGATATAGACTCTACATGTCCAGTGCCAACAAGCCAGCCAAGTGGCTGTAGCAAAAAGGGTCCAGTCACTGAGATGGACTTCAAAACCAGAAGCAATTATGGAAGAAGGGATATTTATTGATGCTTACACATCCAGGGGAAGTTCCAAAATGGCAGAAGAAGCGGGCCTGCTTTCACAGGTCCATGCAGAGAGAGAGAGAGAGAAAAACCACACCACACAGCACATTTCTGGAATTCCAGGCACTTTGCATATCTTTAGAATTGAATTTCAAATTCACCACCACACTTTAGGGCTGAACCCTAAGATCCACCCAGTGACACCTCCAGTCAGGTGCCAGCAGATCCAAACTACAAACTAATGAAACAATGAGTATATTGGGGCCATCTATTCAAACTACCACAATGGCCTTTCTGGTGCAGTAGTGACAATGACTGCTATGCACGCAACCAACTGCTTCTTGATGATGTTTAAGATCTACTCCACAGGAGAAATCTCATGATTAGTGCTCTAAGACAAAAGTCTTTGGCTAGGGTGGCCATAGGTCCCAATGGGAAAACTACTGCTATTGCTTTATTAAAATGATGGCATGTGCCTGTCAAAGTGCCTTCTTAGTATTTGTATTTACACTTATACATTGCTATTACTGTCAGCCTCAGTCAATCATAGAAAGAAACTTCTTTATTCCATAAACAGTGTAATGAAAATACTCATATCTAGTCAGTTCCTGAAAATAACTTACTGTTGGCCTGGCACAGTGGTCCAATTCTCCACCATAAGTGGAAGAAAATAATTAGATATTTATGTCACGCCCTTCTGAAACTCAGAGAGCATCCTCAAAGAGGGAGCAGAAAGAATGTGAGACAAGAGGAAGGGGTAGAATTTTGTGAGGCCATTTCCTCCAAATCGCAACATTCTCACCTGTAAGGAGTAGAGAAGTCTGTGCAATTTGTAATACTCAAGGAGCGCATGTTCTACAATTCAAAAGTCTCCTCTCCAAGATCTATGAGAGGTAACAATTGCTGGAAATAGAGACTATCCAGCAAGTTAAACTGACTAAAAAATTGTATAGGAAGCTCTGAGGATGTGGATTTCTTGAGGTGTCACCCATGTATATTGGGAATTTTTTGGTGATTCAGATAACTTTGAGTTACCTATTGTCCTGTAAGTAACCCCAATAAACTCATTGATTCACCAATTAAACTTGGGTTATATCAATTCTTTATCCTGTTATTGGTTACCCTTTCAGTATGAATAGATATGTGTTGTCATCTCTTCAGGAAAAGTCACACAAAAGATAAGTAAATATTATCAATGACATAATGGTAATTTTGGCTGACTTTTATGTTTAATATGAAATCCATTATATTTTATTTCATTGCTATTATAAGCCTTACTTATTATTAAGCAGAATGTTTCATTGATAAATAACAGTGATTCTCATATTTATTTTAATCATTACAAGAAAATACTACTTGCCATATATCTGTATTCAGTTAGAATCTGGATGATATATTATTAGCGTTCCACTCAACTTCATTTGGATCCCAGTTGCATCCTGTAATACTTTCCTAGGAATGTCATAGTGAATTACCATAAGCCCAGTACCTTAAAACTATAGAAATTTATTATTTTGCAATTGTGGAAGCCAAGAATCTGAAATCAAAGTGTCAGCAGGGACATCTTCCCTCTACAAAGTCTCCAGGGTCGCAAAACCTCCCTGCCTCTCCAAGTTCCAAGTTTCAGTGGATCCGTTCAATACTTAGCTTGGGGATGCATGACATAAACTTTTGGCACCATCTTTACATAGCCTGCCCTGCTGTGTGTCATTGATTTGGCCTGTCTAATGTCCCTAGGCCTCATTTTTGGAAGGATACCTGGTACTGATTCTAGGATATACTCAAGTTTTTGTGCATTATATCATTATGCAATCAAGTAAATTAAACATACCATCCACCCCCACATTAAATCCACACTCAGGTTCTAGGAGTTAGGATATGTGCATAAGCTTCTGGGACAGCTATTATGAATGTAATATTGAAACATTTTTCTGGCCCTTTGTCAAAAAGGTGTCTACTTTTATGTCAAGGTTCCATTAAGAGACATAAATCACCCTTTGATTTCAACACGAGAAGGGTTACTATACAAAATTATTAACTGTAAGTGCAGATATGTGTTAGAGGAGATGGAGTAACAAAAGTTACATGAAATGACAATTAGTATAGGACTATAGTATAAGCACTGATATCACTATTATCCATGGTTCATAGAGTACAAAGAAAGAACTCTCCTGTCTACCATGCATGGTTCTGGATCTCTAGCTGAGTGAAGAAAGTATAAAACTGACCTCCAAATTGTAGAGGGTTGCTGGGGAGCTATGCATAACTGCAGAACTTACTAGAAAACTGCCTTCTAGTTGAGTATAAAAAGTCACTCATCAGTAGTTTTTCTCATCAGAACCTTTCCAGTATGAAGAAGGTGCTGACCACTGGCTGTACGATCTGCAGGAGTTTTGACCTGGAGAAGTGATTTGTGCCACAGGATTTTGGGAAATAGGTAAACTGGACACCCACCCAGGAATCCCAGAACAAAGGTGTAAAACTCTGATGCCCTTTCCTGTCTGTCCCAAGTCTTCTATGACAAAGTTTAATAGTACCAGGTAACCAAAATAAATATGTTGCAAGGGAATGTCAGTTGTCTAAGAGCAAATAGGGTAGGATGATTTGGAGCCAGGAGATGACAAATGAGTAAGTGGCAGAGTGGACATTCCACATGTAATTAGGAAAATAATTATACAAGTAAAAGTTTTGTTTTGTAGACTTTATTTCTTTGTCTATGGGTGTGTGTCATGCTGTTCATGCAACTGTAAATGAATTCCTGTTTGTTTTTTAACCTTTGAGCCATCTCTTCAGCCCTCAAGTCTTTTATGTATGAGTGAAGAAAAATCAATGGGACAAGTGGTGTTTTCACAATTAAATCTCATTGCCCAAATCCATGAAAAGTGTTTTCTATTTCTTACACATGACTTTCTCCTACAAAACATTATGGCTAATTATTTGTCTTGAATTATTGTTCATAATTCCACATATCACTCAATACCGTTGCACTATGGGTAAGTATTTAGAATTTTAGACTTCAGTCATAACCTAAGTACCTATTTTCCTTGACTCTTTTCATGCTAAAAAGATCAGGAAAATATGGCAAAATGTGCCTTAAGAAGGTGTTCCTGAAAGCAAATATATTACAAATACCTAAATGCAAATTCTTGAATTAAGCAGCTTGTAGACTACATTGTGCAGTGTTGTGATAAACATTGGCAATTTTTTCATTGTTGTTGTTGTTACAGACAGATGGACAAAATTTTAACTTATTTTTATCGTATGATTTAGAGAAAGCTAAAAATTACAACAATAACCTCTTATACCCTTATTCCTATATTTTTAAATGTAACATTCCAATTAAGTTGCAAACATGCATTTCCTAAAATACTGTATATGACACAGTATCTTTAATTAGAAACATGGTCTGAAGGGAAGAAAAACAAAAATATTCCAATTTGTTAACTGCTGAAAGTGTATCAAACATAATAACATGTGATTGCAACTGATTCACTTAAAATTCACTTTCATTTATATATAACCGGGCTAAATTTGCAAAAATGACAATTGAAGCTTAACATAGGAACAGAATTTAGGTTTTACTATCTATCTGTTGCAGAGTAGTCAGCTTTTCTTGACTTTCTACACTGTCTTCCATGACCTTTAGTGACACCATAGAAATTGAGCACCAAGATGCTTCTCCATATCATAGGACAATGAAGTTAGTTAGATGAGCTATAAAGTACATAGCAATTGTGCAAGAACAAATTTTATTTAGTGATTTTGATAAAACATAACAATTTATCATTTTACTTCATCCCATTCAATGTAATGGTTTCTTTATTAGTTCACAAAATAATTTAGTCTGAATGTGAACAAAGCCCTATCTTATTTTTATTTTTTTTCAATTTGTGCATATTGCTTTACTGAACTATCTTGAGAGTTAATGAGTATGATGGTCTCAAGCACAGTCATTTTTCAATAATATGGCAACATGCTGATTCAACAGAGGTGTCTAGTGTGGCAATTAAAACACTAAAATTTGACTAGATTAGTAAGCCTAAAGCCTATTAAACATCATAGATTTAAAGAACATAGCTATAAATATAAAGAATTCTATAGGACAAATAGTTATTTCCTAATTGGATTTGTTGGCTTTGCATTGATTTGTTTTTAACAATAAGCTATACAATAATTTGACTTAAGTGGGGTATTCTTTTTTTTTGATTGTTTGAGACAGGGTTTTCTGTGTAGCCAGGACCAGCCTATAATTCACTATGTATTACAGCAAGGCTGGCCTAAAATTAACAGCAATCCAAACAATTCTCCTGTCTCAGCCTCCTGATTTACAAATGTGAGACACAATATCTTGATGGAGGTTTTATCTTTTAAACTATATGGATAGAAGTAATTCAGTGTTCCCTAACTAATCACTGGCATTTTTGGTTTTGTTATGATATATCATTATATCTATTGTTAAAATTAATGCATGGAGGTATAAATTAGAAAAAGGTGTAATAAGCATAATGAATAGAAATGAGATAATGAATTTTATGTGATTATATTACTGAGAAATACGGGATATAAAAACAAAAGCTATGTACTACATTAGTGTTAATTTTACCTTTGGTCAGAGAAACTCCTTTTGGAAATTAATAGTGACTTTTGGGGAGACTCAAAATTCATCAAAGTGCTAAGAAAAAGGGACTGTTGATTGTTCAGCACCAAATAAAACATCACTATTGTACCCTCTAAGGCTCAATAAACATTTCAGAATAAGGAACAGATCAATGTAATAACCTGAGGATGGGGAAAAGTGTTTTGAAATGTTGTCTTCCAGATATGAAATGACCATTGCATTCACGACTTCATAGCAACTACCATTACCTATACAATAACTGTACAATATTGGGGCCATCAACATTCCATCATAGATAGCAGGTTAGGGCAAAAAAAGATATAAAAGTGGAAGGAATAGTTGGGAGGAAAAAAGGGCTCATTGCAGCTAAACATGGAAAGAGAAGGTAATGGAAGGAGATTCTGACCAAATTACATTATGTGCATATATGAAAACTGTCAATAAAAGTTAAATAAATAAGAGTAGTTCTCTAGCTCAATTTCTACTTTAATATGCTATTAGCCAATATTTGAGGATAAAATAATATTGCTAATATAGACATTCAGGATTATATAAACTCCTTATTCTATCATCAATTGGGCATTCACGATTTTTATATTTCTTTACAAATACATGCACATAGGACAAAACCTAACATGATTTTTACTCCAGATCATATATTCAATATGAAAAACCACAGTATGTGCTATCTCCCCTCAGGTCACACTAACGTTCTAGGATGAGAACTTTCTAATCCCCCACATTTATATTTCTATCTACAAAAATTGTTTGGATCTTAAAACATCTTTGTGTGTCCAATTCTTTCCCTCTGAAAGGATATTCTGTATACCAGGACCCCATCAATGTGACCTTATTTGGAAATAGGGTGTTTGTAAATATAATCAAATTAAAATATAATACTACTTGTTTATACTGGGCTATAAATCTAATGACTTACATATCTGTAATGTAGAAGCTTAAACAATGCCAGAAGCGGTGCACAGATGTGACATGGCAGAAGCTGGGGTGACAGACAAGAATTAGAGTGATGTCACCACAAGCCAAGTGGCACAAAGGGCTGCTACAACCAACAACCAGATTCTATAATAACCAAGGGAGAGTCTTCCTCAAACCTTTTGGAAGGCAGTAGGCCCTGTAAATACCTGGATATAAAAAATCATTCTTCAAATGAGAAAGAATAAAATTCTGTTGTTCTAAGATACCACCAAAGCTGTGGGAAATTAATAGGACAGTTCTATAAATCTAGCATATACTTTGAGAGTTTGTAAAGCCAAATCCATTGAGATACAAACAGCCTAGAAGCCACAGGTTTCTCCTCTGAAGCTTCACTATGTGCACAATACACCTAATTAATTAGATAGTTTAAGTTTTTATCTTTGGTGATATTATGAAGTGAATGATGCAGGAATATTTCTGCTGATGGTTATCATCCCTATGCTGTTATCATGTAATAAAACCAGAAAATCTAGAATTAAATTAGCTAGAGCTATTTGAACTTGATATTGCTTTGGAATTTTTGGTTTTGTCTTTTTCTACAGTTCATCACAAGTATTAAGGATTTTAATGTACATATCTGTTTGCTTTTCCAAGGGACTATATGACCCTGCCTATATAGAGTCCATAAGACAAAGTAATATTTATAGCATATAAGGACATAACTATTGCATTATGCCTTATTATTTTCACCAAAATATGTCACATTATAATAAGAAAATCCTTTCTCTTACTTTGAATGATCTGCTTTTTGCTAGAAAAAGATTTAAATAACTTAATTTTAGACTAATGGATATAATATTTGAGCTCTGTTTATACAACTTTTTTTAAATTTCTATTATTATTTTTATTTTCCTATACTCTATATAGTTATAAAATTTTAAGCATTCATTGGGAGTAGGCTGTGTGTGCCATGAGTTCATGGGTATAAAATGGATCATGGTCTCATCCTTATTAACTTCCAACTTTCTTTTAAATTTACTCATTGAATGTAGGAGAAACAGATCCCCAATTCTGAAAATGAAGACAGTCACTCAAGAGCAATGTCTACAGATTTCTTTAAAAGAATTCCTGCATAAGGAAGAGAGTGAATGGTTTAACTTTTAACTCTGCTTACCTTTATAAATTTGAATAATAGAGATCACTAATGATGGTAGTTTTTTTTCATAGTAAGTTCAAAATCTAATAAAATAATATTGTTTTGCATGATTATGAAATATGCAGTGAAACAAAACAATATTTTAATTAGAACATTTTGTTCTGAAGAGGGCAAAAATCTCTAGACTGGGAATCTCTGACATTCAGAACATTAATCAGCACCATCATCAATACTCCACCTTTTTAATTATTCATTTTAAAATTTATTTATGTTTTTTTTTTTTTTTTTGAGGTAGAGTCCCACTTTAGCCTAGGCTGACCTGGAATTCACTCTGTATTCTCAGGGTGGCCTCGAACTCACTGAGATCCGCCTGGCCTATACACCACCTTTTTAGTTTTTAAAGAAATCCACATGAACAGCAATCCTATAAAGGGCCTATGTGCATATTCTATGCAATGTTGTGCAAAATTGAAGGAAAGTTATTTCATTATTATCCTGGATGACACATGGAGGCTATTTTCTTGAGATATAAAATAAATAGAAGCAGGAATTGATGAAAAACAGCTGAACTTTAGAACTACATGGAGTCAATATTTCCATACACCTTTTGGTGTGACGTCACTTTCAATAGAAGTTACTGTCCTGCAGGAACCTCAGGAGCTTTGCTCATAAGTAGCTCCAGAACCATCATAAAACAATGCCCTATGAAAGAATGCACTTAAAACCCAAAACTAATTGCCCCAAATTCAAACAGTTTATTATGCTCAGAATGTCTTAAAAATAAAACATAAGTTCAGTTTTATAAGGCAACATAAAAGATCATTGCTTAAGAGGCAAACTGCCCTAGAAAGCTTTATTGCCACCCCACCCCCGATAATTTATTATGGAATTAATCCATTGCGTGTTTGCACCAGGTCAGTCTGTTGAAGAGAACCTGCAACTTATGGAAATCAGATTGAGAAGTACAAATAGAGAATCCCTAATGGAGTCCTAAGCAGACTTCAAAAGCCCAGCATATGGACTGTGTTATAATTTCTGAATGGCTTTCCTTGAGTCATAAAGTTAAGTCCTGCTCCCAGCATACACACCAATGCCACAAAGTTGCCAGTGTTATTTTTTCCTACTTATCTATGAAAAATCTAGGAAGACAGTATCTATGGTTAGAAATATTTTTGTGTTAAAATGAAAAAGTAATTTTTTTGTTTTAAAATAAAAAATAAATCTTCAGGATAAGATCTTTAAGATCTTTTTGTTTCTTCTTGATTTCTTATTCTCAAGAAACAATTGGACATCTTATTACAAAAAAATAAGTATAGGGCTCAGCAGTTAAGGTATTTGCTTGCAAAGCTTAGTTACCCTGGTTTGATTCCCCAGTATCTACATAAAGTCAGATGCACAATGAGGCACCTGCATCTGGAGGGTTTTGTTTTGTTTTGTTTTTGTAGTGACTTGAGGCTCTGCACCCATAGGTACACTCATTCTCTCCCTCTGTTTCCCTCTGTCTCCCTCTCTTTCTCTTCTCTTTTTCTCTCTCTGCTTGCAAATGAATAAAAACATATTTCAAAAAATACATTTAAAAATAAGTCTATGATGGGATTCACATTTCAATTAATTCAAATTAGCAATCCCATCATGTTTCAAAACATCATATTGACATGATAAATATATGATATTTGTAAACTAAAGATATATAAACTTATTTGCATAAAGATGTTAGAGAAAACATGAGAAGACATTCAATCATTCCACTGAGATAGATAAAAGTTATTTTTAAAAATATTACAATTTTGGGATGGAGAGATGGCTCAGCATTTAAGGGCTTGCTTTCAATGCCTGATGGCCCAGGTTTGATTCCCCAGTACCCACATAATGCACAGAATGGCAAATGCATCTGGAGTTTAGATACAGTGGTGAGAGGTCCTGGCATGCCCATATTCTCTTTCTATCTCTTTCTCACTCTGTTTGAAAATAAACAATAAGTAAAATATTTTAAAATATCACAACTTTATCAATCAAGATTAATTGACACAAATCTACATTTATAATGTGGGTACCAGTAAGTCATCATATATGAGAAATAGTCAGGCTTGGGAGTCAAATAAATTAAATTTGTAACATTTGTATGCCACAGACTAACCACTTGCTCTATCACAAAAACCTAAATTGGAAAAAAAAATGCTACCAGTAAGGTTTCTGAAAGATAAATGTTTAGAGAATCAAATGAAATGTTTGTGAGAAATATTATATCTGGGAATTGAACTGTGATGTAAGATGATTTTTATTAATGAATATACTTAATCCCTGAATCTCTACATAATAAGATAAATTTCTTTTGCTTAAATAATACCTGAAGTATGTCAAAATATAGTAATTGAATGTCACCTCATTTTACAGGTATGAATGCTGTGGTTGTTTGAATAGATGTCCCCCAATATAATCAGTGTTTTATTAGTTTGTAGTTTGCATCTGAAGCCACCTGGCTGGAGGCTGTGTCACTGGGCTGATCTTGGGGTCCAACCCTAAAGTGTGGTGGTGGGTTTGAGATTTCAATCTAAAGATATGTAAAGTGTGCCTAACTGGAGTTAATGAGGTGTGCTGTGCTGTATGGCTTTTGGCTTTGCTGTCTGTGTTTGGTCCTGTGAAGGCAGGCCAGCTTCTTCTGCCATTATGGAACTTCCCCTGGATCTATAAGCTTCAATAAATATCCCTTTCTCTATAACTTTGCCTGGTATGGAAGTTCATCTCCGTGAACCTGAAACTGTCTGCTACAGAAGTTTGAATCTACTTAATCCATAAATGAATGATTCATGCAGTAAAGTTCAATGCCACTTTAACTTACTGGAAACTAAATCTCTACATAATGAGATAAGTTTATTTTATTTAAATGATACCTGAAGTATGTCAAAATATATTAATTGAATGTCACCTCATTTTACACATATGAATGCTATACATACATATGTAAACATACCTCTGTACATATACACTTATTTCAAATTAATGACACAAGTCACATCTCAAAGTCATATCTGTAGTGTTAACTTTTGTTAGAAATATGTACACATAAGATCTCCCAAATAAAGTTCCTTCTAAAAATGAATTTAAAATAAAGGTATGTCTTGGGAGGGAGTTTATTTTGAGAGATTTATTTTATTTTGAGTATTTTATACATGCCACTAACAAGAAGACAGGATTGACAGTCAAGATGGGTCACCATTTTCTAGGACATTTATAGTAGATGATTTGTTCATTCATGTCTTCCTCTGCCTTTAAAATCTACCTCTCCATTGTTTTCTTTACTGAATTTTTTTTTGTTTTTGTGGATACACATTTTAGGAGCTCTATTTTCCTTTATGATGATTTTTGCTTGTGTTAACTTATAAAGTAGAGCTTAGCCTTCAATCATACCATAAGGTGTTTTATGGCTATGTATACTAGAAAGCCCAGTAATTTATTTTTCTCTGTCTCCAATATGCTACTGAAGGCCTGGAATTTGACCCATAACTTCAACTAAAGACCCCACTCACCTATCACCTTTCAAACTGCTTAACCAAACACTCTTAACTAGTCAAAACCAAAGATAGAAGAGCCTCCTACTGTGTGTCTGTAGTACTGTGTGCTGCTTGACAGCTGGAGAGAAGGCTCTCTGTAAGCATATTTGACATGCCCTGGTTTATGTCTGCTGGGTTTTACTGGAAAAGCCTTCAGCAGGTCACTGGCTGGGCCTTCACAGCCGAGTACTAAACATGGGAAGTGTAAATGATGATTAAGTGCTGGCACGATTCTCAGATTTCCACAGTTTAGCCTTGCAGGTGTTCATGGGGCAGCTGGAAACAAATTCTCATTTTATCAGAAGTTACATATCAGTACTAATTGCAAAAAGCATAAACAAATTGAGTGAAATTGTTCACTCATGCTAATGTAAAGAAAGTGGTTAGGTTTAGCACAATGTTTCATAGGACATGTTTTGGAGTCAGGTAAAATGTAAAATTTAAAAAAGTATTTTGTTGGATACGAAGCAATAACACTACTCTACAAAAGGCTTGCCTATCAGATAAAGTCAAGATGGAGAGCAATAGCAAGCATTAATTAGATGAGCTAGAAACCTATCATATCTCACTTGGGATAGACTTACAATGACTATTTCCAAACTTTTACAAGAGCTATCTACTGAACTTGGTATGATTGGTGTGTATGTCTGTGATTGATAATTATAATATATATTCTTTTATTCCATTTCCCCTATTTGCACTTTCCTGGAGCCCTTCTCAGTCCAGATGATGTAGTGGGGACCATGCTTCAGGGTATCAGGGTATTCCCACTCACTATGTGGCTCTTAGAATCTTTCCATCTCCTCTTCTACAATGTTCCCTAAGCCATGGCAGGCCTTTTGGCAGTCTGCATAATATATTATTTAGAAGGATTTTTTTGTTTTTGTTTTTTGTTTTTTGAGGTAGGGTTTCACTCTAGTCCAGGCTGCTCTGGAATTTACTATGTAATCTTCGGCTGGCCTTGAACTCAAGGCAATCATCCTACCTCTGCATCCCAGTGCTAGGATTAAAGGTATGTGCCACCTTGCCTGGCTATTTTTTTAGAATATTTTCAAATCAGGGAATTATGAGAAAAGACATGATATTACATTTAATAAACTACTGCATTAGTTAGTAAGTGTACAGGAAAAATACTGTGATAGAATAATATCTGCCCAAAGATATCCACATCTCACTCTTCAGAATTGTGTATATATTACTTTACATAACAAAGGATAGTGCAGAATGAACAAGTTAAGGTCTCTGAGTTATCTTTAAGAGGTTAGACAATAAATGTGATGATGAAAGCACTGTTAAAATGTGGTAGTATAATGTATGTCCCTCATAGACTCAGGTGTTTTATTGAAGTTTGTAACTTGGTTCTTCAGCTACTTGGCTGGAGGAGGTGTCACTGGGGGCAGATACTGGGGTGCTACATACAGGTGTTTTGGGGGGTAGCTGTGAATTCCAGCCCAAAGATATGCAAAGCAGTCTGAACTCTGGGGTTCTGCCTTGCTGCACATTTTGTGCTTGTTGGTTTTTGTTGGATGGGTGGTTATTTCTCTCTGCTTGGATGTATAGAAGCAGCTTCTTCCACCTTTGATGAAACTTCCCCCTAGACATGTAAGCTTGAAACAGATTCCTTCCATTCCTAAATGGTGTCTGTTTGGATGTCCATCCCAGCAACATGAAACTGACTACGACACAAGGAATATGATTTCAAGAAGTTATCATGTTGGCTTTGAAGATAGAAAACAGGAACATGAGCCAATGAATGACTCTTCTCTAGTTGTTTACTTTTTAAAAAAATATTTTATTTTTATTTATTTCTTTATTTGAGAGAGGGGGGGGAAGAGGCAGAGAGAAAGAGAGAAAGAATGGGTGCACAAACTAGCTCCAGACACATGTACCACCATGTGCATCTGGCTTATGTGGGTCCTGGGTAGTCGAATCTGGGTCCTTTGGCTTTGTAAGAAAGTGCTTTAACTTCTGAGTCATCACCCCAGCCCTATAGTTGGTTTCTTAATTGAAACATTGCCACTGGAAGACCTCTCTTTTAGACTCAGGAAATAATTGAACCTTACAAGACTCAGGAAGCAAATAAGACTCACAAATATCAGGAAGCTCCTGATATTTACAGGATTCACTAACCCTCTCTTCAAATTTATATCAGCAGTAACAATTATAGAGGACAGGGGGCTTTCAACTTGCTAAACAGACCAAAATTGGAGCAGAGAATGTCAGGAATGGAGTTTCCATGAGGCATCCCCCATATTGTGGAGGGCTTTCTATGATAAAGCTGCCTTTGAGTCATCCATACTCCTTATAAGTGAGCTATCGCCCATATTTCTGTAAGTTATCCAGTAAACTCACTGCTTCTCTAAGACAAACTTGGGAGAAATCATTTCTTTAGTCAGTCATTGAATCCCTGTTTGGGACAAATAGATGTTTGCTCATGTATGCCCAGGAAAAGTCACATAACAGTGGCCCCAGGCAGCTTATGAAAGAGGTAGAAGGAACTCCCAGCATGTAGATGGAATGCACCCCTGGTGACCCATGGGTTCTAGACAGTTAAACTCATTTCAAGCTGCTGAAATCTATTTCTAGTACTATAAGCCAAGAAATTCCAATTTATTATAATATGAAGTTCCCAGAAAGTACAGCATTCAAGTAAGGCTGAATTGAAAGTGTTGTATCTGCCTCATATAAGTCTGAATGGACTGAAAGGTCTCCTATAGAGATAGAATAGTGCAGGATCAGAGCCAAATGACCTTGGGCTAACTTTAGCTTCCTTACAGCCATTTATTGACCACCTCTGTGTCTGACCTAACTTCCTGGTGACTGCCAGTTGATCATGTGTGATGCTTATTGAAATGTAAGAACAGACCCCCATCTACCACTAACACAAGAACTAAGAATGCTATCAGATAGTATCTGAAGTCTATGGTAGAGATTTCCCCACTTGGATATGGTCAGCGAATGCATTTGAAAAGTTCCCTGATTTATGACTTCCTTTTGCTCTATAACTATAAAACCTTCATGAAATGTTAACACGCTGGAACATGGAATTTGGGGTAACCTAAATCTGTATTCCCAAGCCATGTTCACTCATATTTGGTTCCAGAATAAACTATCCCTTATCCTCTTTGAGGTGAGAGCTGCATCTTTTGCATTGACAGTAACATCAATAGGAACCACACAAATTCCACCTAAAGATTTTGCTATTAAATATTTCAAAATCTCTGAATAATGATCACGCAATGAGTACAATGACATATTCGCAACCACAGGATGACATCCAAGAGAAAATATTTAATCATTAAATTTAAACCAATGAAAAACTTATTACAAGCAATCAATTACAACTATATAAAACTAATGGAGTAATATAATTTTGACATGACATTTGAAAGATTTCTAGCTAATTTAACTGAAGACAATATGTCAACATCATCAGAGATTATCAAAGATAACATTTTATTTTATAAAGGATTTTTGATTTTTGAGATTCTTAACCAGGCTGAAATTATTTCTGTTTGTAATGCAAGATTTTCCTTGGGGAAATCTGTTATAATTTAAGTGATATAGATAAATATAATCACAAAAGTATCTAAATAACTGACATATATATTAAAATATAACTGTACAACTATCATGTTATTATATTACTAAGAAAATGAATGATTTATAAGTTTAAATTAATAAAAATGTTGTTTCAAAATGCATATTTCTTTGCTTCCTGGTGCACCTACATGTGAGCAGTCCCAGCCACATTCTGCTGCCATCATGACCTCCATCTATCATGATAACCATGATAGTCACTGCTCTCACAAACCAGGAGCAAAAATGAGTTCTTTCTCCCAATAATAAGAAGAAAACAAAGAGAAGAACAAACAGATATATACTTGTCTATCCCATAAATGACAACTACTTTGTTTTGGAAATAAAATGGGCTATAAAATAGAAATCTCAACCTACAGAATACTTGTGGGAGGGATCAAGCTTTGTTAGGCAGGTAGGGTAACTGGACCCTTGAAAGTAAAAAGCAGGAATGTCTTTGGTTTTGTCCTTACAGTCTGTGCTCCCTCTGCTAGAGATCAGAGAAGAAGCCAATCTCCTTATCTCTTGCCTAAAGGAATTCCCTAAACCTGATTTTCCACAAACAACCTGAGCACCTCCCTGGGAGCAAGGTGAGGTCCCTTTTCCTAGAATTTAAATCTAATCCTGACATTAAGGTTGATCAAGTTCACCTCCAGAACTTGGCATCATGGCCAGCCTTTTCTTCAGCCAGCCTCTCACACAGACCAAGCAGCTGTCTCTTTGTCTCGCCTGAACTAGAAGGTAGGATCTACCACCATAAGGTTATAAATACATTTACCAGGGGAGGGCAAGCTCTCATGGCAGCCCCTGCATCATTCCTGAACCTCCAGGTTCTGGTAAGTCTCCTCTATTGTCAGCCTGTGCCTAGAGGAAGAGAAAATCCCTTTGGCCCCTTTCTATCCCTCCTGCCCTCCACGTGGCGGGAACTCTCTGTACTTTCTCTCCTTTTCTCTCTAAAACTCTTTTCACATTTCTTCCAGGCCTATTGCATAGGCTCTCAGACCAGGTGAGTGTATCAGTTTTCCTTCCCTTGGTTTTGTACTTCCCTAAATAATTATAATAATTTAATAATTATCTTTTTCAGTTTGGTTGGTCCAATTCCTGGCTTAACTACAGACATAAACTCAAGCTTTGGAGTTCAAGCACTTTCCTGGACTTCCCACAAACCCCATATCACTTGCAAATACCTTCAGTGGGATAATTAATAAAACAACTTTTATTACATTTGATTGGATTTAATATGAAACTCTTGTTATGAAACTATTTCCTAAAATATTCCTGAAAATCAGAATGATTTAGTTGAAAAGAAATTGAATTTTGGAAAGAAGGTAACCCCTCCCCTATGGAGTTTGAGTAGGTAATGTTCTATGTCTGCACTTTAATTTTTTCATTGACAAATTGGTCTTGATAAAAATCATTTCTAAGGTGCTTTTGAATTTAATCTAATACTGCTTCAAGAAAATTTTCCAAGGAAATTATGGCTACTATAAAGAAAAATGAAGCTGGAAAATAGAGTTCTTACTGTTTGAAATATCCTCTCTCATAAGAGAGTAGATGTTAACATTCAAGTTCAGACTGACCGAATGAAATGATCAAGAAACATCCCATAGATCCACCTTCTGTATCATTCACTTAGACACCTCGCCAAATTTGGCTTACCATAGTAATAAGGAAATAATTGCCCTTCTAATAAAAAGTAATTACCTATTATACTATTTCAAGAGGTTAGTTCTTTGTTTTTCATATCAATGTAGCCATGGTTTTACAAATCATTACATATAAATATAATGTCAACTTGACATTCAGATTATTTATTTTTCTAACCACAAGAAGGAAGACTATTTCTAAAAGAATTATTTATAAACTCATCTTGAAAAAATGCATTTTCCTATTTGAAACAATACTTGCAAAACTGTTTATTTGACTTGAGAAGTAGTTCACTATTTCCCACTAAATAAAATCCATACATTTTACCTTGTTATTCCAGATCCCACACAACTTGGCACCAGCCTATCTTTACAGCATTATCACCAACTAGCTATTTTCACACATCTCAAACTCTTAAACTGTTTACAAGTTACTGCCACTGCCACAGCTGCCAGATGCCTTCCCTGTGTTTTCAAATTTGATTTATTTTGAGGCTCAGATCCAGTGTTGCTTCCATAATACAAATATCACTGAACCTGAAATCATATTTGCCTTGTGACAACAGTGTCATAAATGATATCCTTTTCTAAAATTTAAAGATAATCTTAAAATAATCCCTAAGGTTATTTAATATACCCAAATCAATACTCATGAAATGAATGTACTTCTTCAAAAGATTGAAAACTTTTGAGAGGTGAACCCATAATTTTTAGCTGCTACTATTATTTGTCTCACTTGTTTCTTAGTATGAGAATATTTTGCCCACAAAATAATACATAAATGACTATTAGCTAGAGAGAGGAATGAGAAAAAAACTTGATGTCTCAGATATGATATTAATAGGTATGTCTTAATATCATGATGCAATTACAATTGTACATACACAACAGTTTTCAGGTTGTCCTGAGAAGGTGTTAAATCAAGGAAGGAAATAACCCATTTAAGAAAATTCTATTTTTTGAAACAGTTACAAGCCTGAAGGACAAGCCATTAACCCTTTAACCCCTTTTATTCAGACATATCCCAAGGCTGTAATAATATTTTATTTTTTATATGGAGAGTTACATTTTCAAAGCACGTTATAATCATTAATTTGTTAAGCCAAACAACATACAGTGGACAGGGTGAGTGTGATTAAATGCATAAGACAGATGAGAAAACAGCATCTAAGCTGAAGCATCCTTTTCACAGCCAGTGGTAATCTGGAGCTTCCTTGGGTGCCAGACCTGAAATTTGCTTCCTGGAAAAGCAAGCAATGGAACAGCTCTCATTTACATTACTATTGAATGTTTTTCACTTCTAGTTAGAAGCAGACTTTATATAAAAGTTTGTTCAAACTCATGCCTGATTACAAAGTGAAGTGTTTTCTTAAAAAAATTATGTTTTATTCATTGAGCAAACGTTATATTTCTGCTTTTAGGTTAAATCTAATTTGGAAATACTAATCAACAATCAAACACATTTACTTATATACATTTATATTTATATTTATAAAATAAAATCAACAACTCAACTTTACAGTGTTATTTGGACTGGGTTGACAAATAATCTTTCCCAAAGTCTTCAAAGTTCTTTCCTAAACTAAAATTATGAATAAATGCATATATACATGATAATATATTTATAAGATATAATATAATATAATATAATATAATATAATATAATATAATGTAATGTAATATAATATAATATAATATAATATAATATAATATAATCAGTGATGTAAATCTTTGCCATAGGTATCAATTCCTGTCAAAATTCTAGTCCCTTACTTTTATATGCAAAATTGATTTGAAAGTAGATTTTCTCCTTTTATATTTGAAGTTGTGATTGGTGAAATGTGACAATAATTTATTTAAATTTATTTTCTCTGTATTCCTGGAGCAAACAAATCTCAAAGGAATTTTCTGTCAGTAGTCAGCATCTCAGGAATGTAGTATTATTTTATCCCAGTGGGACTAAAGGTTTTTCACCTTTATTTATGGCTGGCTTTTTATGCTTTTGACTCACACTGCCACTTTCTCACTATGAAACCATTCACATTTCCTGAGAAAGGTTAAGATATACACCATGGCAATATATATATATATATATATATATATATATATATATATATCTATATATATATAGATAGACACACACACACACACACACACACACACACACATATCTATATTCTGATGCAAAGAATCAGACACATGACTCCTATTCTTGTCAATCCTATTGATGCACAATGAAAAAGTCAGGACTTGCTTGAAAAGCATCTGGTTCCTTTGGTTTCAACCTTCAACAGTCTTTGCATATGCCCATATGCTCAGTTGGCTCCCAGAAATACCATGCATAGGAATAGCTGGGTGTGGTGGCACACACCTTTAATCTCAGCACTTGGGAGTCAGAGGAAGGAGGATCACCATGAGTTTGAGGCTACCCTGAGACTACATAGTTAATTCCAGGTTAGCCTGGATCAGAGTGAGACCCTACCTCAAAAAACCAAAAAAAAAAAAAAAAAAAAAAAGAAAGAAAGAAAGAAAGAAAGAAAGAAAGAAAGAAAGAAAGAAAGAAAGATTGGGAAGAATACCTAATGTATTAAAAGGATATGACTTTTGATATCTAATGTATTCAGAAGGATATGACCTTTCTTTGAATCTGTTATATAGATCTAATAAAGACTGAGTGTTTATCTGACATGAGCCATTAGAAAAATTTATTTCATCAAAACTGCTTAGTCCATTCAAACCAAGCGTTTCCTCACAATTCCATGCATAATGGTTTTATGGAATTGCAAGGAAAAGTCATTGTCAGATTGTCACAAAGGAAGTGACCACTCTTTTTTCCTCTGAAAAATATGATACAGACTCTTGTTGTATAAAATTAAGCATCCTGAGCTAGAATGAGACCCTACCTTGAAAATCCAAAATAAATAAATAAATAAATAAATAAATAAATAAATAAATAAATAAAAATAAAATTAAGCATCATCCTCAAAGGCAACCAAAACAGGTTAAACTGTTCTCCTCAATCCCTTCTTCTTTCAAATATCTTTAGGGAAGGTGAGAGTATAAGGGTCAAATCTACATCTGAGTTTAATTAAAGGACACTGTACTGGGATACTTTAGAGACTTTTTTTTTACTTCAAGTTACAACATGTGTTATGGTTAAAGGTGGAAAGGCTATTTTCTGCCTCCACCTCACTGGAAATCCAGGATCCTTGCAACATTTAGATACTTTGATGTTTTCATTGGGTTTGGGGCTACTTGAGGAATTAATTTAAGAGAGAATTCTGTTTCAGTGTTATGATTTTTTTAAATGGTAAAACAAATAGCTAGTTCAAACCAAGTCATCAAAAACATTCACAAAGAAAAGCCATTTTCTTGAATCTGTAAAATAACAGAATCATCTATAGTCCAAAACTCTGAAATATTAAAAACCAAAAGGTAAATGGATGAACACATAAAATCTCACTTAGCAGCATGCAGATACATACATTCACATGGTTTTACTGTATTCCAGGATATAGGATTTGAGGGTACCACTTCAATCTAGGTTCAGTTTTGTGATGCCCCACCCTTCCCCTTATTCCAAACCCTACTCTTCCTATTGTCCAAGCCTCAAGATGCAATTCAGGTATGTCAGCAACTCAGGCTGATCCAGGTTAGGAACTGCAGATGAGTGAGATAATGCAATGGATATCTTTCTGTGATTGTATGAGTTTGCTTAGTATGATCTGTTCCAAGTTCAACCATTTTTCAACAAATTTCATTGTGTCATTTATTCTTATTGTTGAGTAGAATTCCATCATGTAGATATACCACATCTTGGTTATCCATTCATCCAATGATGAACACCTTGGTTGTTTCCAGTTCTTAGCTATTATGAATTGAGCAGCTATAAACATGGTTGAGCAAATATCTCTAAACTGAGATATAGAGATTTAAGGGTAAATACCCAGTAAGGGAATAACAAGGTCTATTGGTAACTCTATAGTCATCCTTTACAGGAGATTCCATATTGATTTCCATAGTGGTTGTACCAGCTTATATTCCCACCAACAGTGAATGAGTATTCCTATTTCTCCACATCCTGTTTTTGTTTTTATTTTTTAATGTTTTCTATCCTTACTGAGGTAAGGTGGAAACTTGGAGTTGTTTTAATTTGAATTTCCCTAATGGTTATGGATGTTGAACATTTTTTTAAATTTTATTTGAGAGAGAGAGAGATACAGAAATAGGCAGGTAGAGAGAGAGAGAGAGAGAGAGAGAGAGAGAGAGAGAGAGAATGGGTGTGCCAGGGCCTCCAGCTACTGCAAACGAACTCCAGATGCATGCACCCCCTTGTGCATCTGGCTTACGTGGATCCTGGAGAATTGAGCCTTGAACTGGGGTCCTTAGGCTTCATAGGCAAGCGTTTTAACTGCTAAGCCATCTCTCCAGCCCTGGATGTTGAACATTTTTAAAGTGTATGTTAGCCATTTGTAATTCTCCTTGGGGAACTCCCTATTGAGTTCTCTGTCCCACTTTTGTAGTGGGTTGTTTGATTTTTTTTATTGTTTAGTTTTTTGAGTTCTTGGTACATTCTAGATATTAGACTTCTGTGAGTGGTATAGCTGGAGAAGATTTTCCCCCATTCAGTGGTTAATCTACTGGCTCTGCTTTTGGTATGTTTGTCTGTGCAAAAGCTTTTAGCTTCATGAGATTCCATTGGTTGAAAGCTTGTTTAATTTTCTGGGCTACTGGGGTTTTGTTCAAGAAGTCTTTTCCAAGTCCTATATCATGGAAACTGCCTCCTATTTTTTCTTCCAGTAGTTGAAGAGTTTCAGGTCTTATATTGAGGTCTTTGATCCATTTAGACTTGATTTTTGGGTATGGAGAAATGAGTGGGACTAATTTCATTTTTCTACATATGTTCATCCAATTTGTCGAACACCATTTGTTGAGGATGCTGTCTTTTCTCCAGTCTACATTATTGCCACCTTTGTCAAAGATCAGGTAGCTATGGTTACTTGACCTAAGGTCTGGGTTATCAATTCTGTTCCATTGGTCTATGTTTTTATTCCAGTACCATGCTGTTTTTATTACTATGACTTTGTAATATAGCTTTAGATCAGGAATGGTGATACTACTAGAAGTAGGTTTTTTTGTTTGTTTTTTCCTGAGGATATGTTAGGCTATCCAAGGTCTGCTGCCATTCCATATGAATTTGACTTCATTTTTTCAATTTCTGTGAGGAATGATGCAGATAATTTTACTGGTATTGCAGTAAGTATGTATGTTGCTTTTGGTAGAATTGCCATTTTCACAATATTATTTCTCCATATTTCTATCTAGGATCATGAGAGGTCTTTCCATCTTCTCAAGTCCTCCTCAATTTCTTTCTTGAGTTTTTTTTTTATTTTTTATTTTTTATGTCTTCATTATATATGTCTTTCACATCCTTGGTTAGTGTTATTCCAAGGTATTTAATTTTTTGTTGCTATTGACAGTGGGACAGCCTCAGTGATTTATTTCTCTGTATATTTGTCCTTTAAATATAGAAAGGCTACTGATTTTTGTGCATTTATTTTTGTATCTTGCCACTTTACTGAAGGAAATAATCACCTTTTGAAGTAAGTTTTGAGATGGAGACTTTCTTGACTTCTTCCTTTCCAATTTGAGTCCCTTATATTTCTTTCTCCTGTCTCATTGCTTGGTCTAGTACTATGTTGAATAGCAGTGGTGAGAGTGGGCACCCCTGTCTTGTTCCTGATCTCAGAGGGAACTCCTTGAATCTTTTCCCATTAAGTATTATTTAGACTTTAGGTGCTTTATATATAGTCTTTATTGTGTTGAGATATAAACCCTCCATGCCAATTCTTTTCACCATTTTGATCATGAAGTGGTGTTGTATTTTGTCAAAGACCTTCTGTGCATCAATTGAAATAATCATGGTTCTTATGATTAAATTTATTTATGTGGTATATTACGTACACCTATTTCCATATGTTGAACCATCCCTGCATCCCTGGGATGCAGCCTAGTTGGTCAAGATGGATAATACTTTTGATGTGCTGCTGAATTGGGTTTGTAAGGATTTTGTTCAGGATCTTTGCATCTAAGTTCAACAGGGATATAGGCCTATAGTTTTCTTTCCTTGTTGCATCTCTGTCTGGTTTACAGTGTTGCTGGCTTCATAAAAAGGAGTTGGAAAGTATTCCCTTGTCTCCAACTATACCAAACAGTTTGAGAAAAATTGGTTTCAGTTCTTCAATGAAAGTTTGATAGAATTTGGCTGAGAAGACATCTGGTCCTGAACTTTTCTTTTGGGGGAGGTTTTTAATTACCTTTACAAACTCCATTGATGTAATAGGTTTGTTTAAGACATTAATCTGCTCAGCACTTAGTTTTGGTAGGTGGTATGTGTCTAGGAATCCATCCATTTCTTCCATATTATCCAATGTTGTATAGTAGAGGTTTTGGACATATGCTCAGATGATTCTTCCAATTTCCTTGATGTCTGTTGTGATCTCTCCTTTCTCATTTCTGATCTTGTTAATTTGAGACTGTTCTTTTTTATTTTCTTGATAAAATTTCAAAGATTCAGCTCTTTGTTTATCAACTTTTTAAATAATTTTCTTAGTTTCCAGTTCATTACTTTATGTTCTAATCTTGACTTTTTTTTCCCATCTGGAGCTCTTTGGGTTGGATTCTTCTTGTTTTCCAAGTGCCTTTAGGTGGACAGTCACATTATTAATTTGGGATCACTCTGTCTTTGTAATGAAGGCATTTAACTCTATGAATTTTCCCATTAGGACTGCCTTAATTGTGTCCCATAAGTTTTGGTAGATTGTGTTTTCATTATCATTCAAGTCTAGGAATTTTAAAATTTCTTTCTTGATTTATTTTCACTACCCATTCATTGTTTAACAGTGTGTTATTTAGTCTTCAGGAGGTGGTTGATTTCTTGATGTGTCTCTTGTTAATTTCTAGCTTTAAGGCATTGTGATATGTCATGATGCAGGAAGTACTTCAATTTTCCTGACTTTATGGAGGCATGCCTTATGGCATAATATATGGTCAATTTAGGAGAAGGTTCTATGTGCTGCTGAAAAGAATGTATATTCTGGAAAGTTCTGTAGATATTCTGTAGGTCTAGTTGATGTATGATGTTGTTGAGCTCTATTATTTCCTTGTTGATTTTCTGCTTGGATGATGTATCTATTGATGATAGTGGAGTATTGAAGTCTCTGACTATGATGGCATTGGTGTTTATTTCTGTTTTATTGTCGAGTATATTATGTTTTAGAAACTGTTATGCACCTCTGTTTGGCACATCTATATTTATGATTATGATGTGCTCATGTTGGATAGTTCCCCTGATGTGTAAGAAGTGACCTTCTTTGTCCTTTTTGATTACTTTTGGTTTGAAGTCTATTTTATCAGATACTAATATAACAACACCTGCTTGCTTTTTGATTTACATCTGTTTGGGATAACTTTTTCCAACCTTTCAGCATGAGGAGGTGTCTATCTTTAGTGGTAAGGTGGGTTTGTTGAAGACAGCAGACAGAAGGGTCCAGTTTTTTTATCTACCCTGATAGCCTGTGTCATTTGATGGGTGAATTAAGACCATTTATATTTAATGTTATTACTATGAGGTTTGAATTATTCCCTGCTAGCATGAGGTATTTTATGGGGTTTGATGTTCTCTTGAGTTTTTACTATGTTGAGCTGGGTCTGTTTTTGGTTATTGTGATCTTCTTCTTCTTGGCTCTTGAGGTTGGTTGTTTGTTCTATGTACAGTATTCCCTCTATTATTCTCTGTAGGTTTGGCTTTGTGTTCATATAATCATAGACTTGAATTTTTTCATGGAAAATTTTCCCTTCACCATCTATCATGAGGGATACTTTTGACAGAGTAGCTTGGGTTGGAAGCCATAGTTTTTCAAACTTTCAAGAGATCCTTTCCAGTTCCTTCTGGCTTTCAGGGTTTCCATTGGGAAATCTGACATAATTCTGATGGAATTGCCTTTGTATGTTTGACTTCTCTTGCTGCTTTTAACACTCTCTCTTTGTTTTCATTGTTAAGAGTTTTAACTATGATGTGCCTTGGAGAGTTTCTTCTTTGATCCTGTCTGTTTGTGTTCTGTGGGCTTCTTGTATCTTTTTGGCCCTCTATTTTGAGAGATTTGGAAAATTTTCTCCCATGATTTTGTTGCCTCTGGCCTGGATTTCCTCTCCTTCTGGTATATCTATTATCCAGATGTTTGGTTATTTTAGGGTGTCCCACAGTTCCCTCATATTCTCTTCACTTGATTTTTTTGAACTTAGCAATGATTTTGGCCTCCTGATCAATTTCTTCTGTCTTGTCTTCCAGGTCAGAGGTTCTTCTTCCACATGGGTAACTCTGTTGGTGAGGGGTTCTAGAGAGTTTTTTTATAATTTCTATTTTATTTTTGTTTTCTGTTGTGTTGTTTTGCATCATGTCTATCTCTTTTTTAAGGTACTAGTTCAGTTCCAGTTCTGATTTTCTTGATTTTTCCTGGAATTCATTATTGCATTTGATCATTTCTTCATGAACTGGTTGTTGAGATCTTAAATTCTTCATGCACTTCAATTTATTATTATCTCTATGAAAGGTTCTAACATTTTCTTTAATCAACTTCAACCTGTTGTCAAAAGCTGAATTCTCTAAGAGATAATCTAAGAGAACCAATAATTGTAGTTTCTTTGATGGTTTGCTTCCAGTTCAGCAATTCTTGTGATCAGGCTCTCATTGGTTGTTTTGCTTTCATTTTGGGAAAGAATTTCTGTTGATGTCTCTGTGATTTCATTGGAGGATTCTATTGCTGGACTAGGTATCCTGGATGGAGATCTCTCAGTTTTCTGACTTTCATTGGCTTTTTTGCATCATTATCAATCCATTTTAGGGAAACTTGTTATTTTATTTAGGAGGAAGCAAGTTTATGTCCTTTGGCCTATGCACCCTCTGACTCAGGTGAAGAGGGATGTTGATACCCAGTGGCCAATCAGGAAACCAGAATAACGGGCCTGATTCCACAGGTACATGCAGGGATCAGGCCTCCCCATGATAGGCACAATGGGGCCTACCAAGACCAGAGAAGTGGGAGGAGCCAGGGAACAGGAATCTGGCCTACTCATTCCTCATTGTGCCTGCCTGCACACCATCCCACAAACCAGTGCAGGGAACGCAGACCAGGTTGCTGGGAGGAGCCAGGTTCTGACCTATTCAGTCTGTACCTACCCACATACTGTTGCACCAACTGATCATGACTTTTTTAAAAGCTATTTGTCATCATGGAAATGAGACTTCTTTATGGAATTTCCTGATTTGTGTGAGGAAAAGTGAAAATTAATTCTAAGAACGTTGCACAAGTGATGATTCTCAGTGGAAAAATACTTCAATGTACAGCCTTCATAAATGGGATTGGTGGCCTTATAAAATGTATCTCAGAACTCAGTCTCGCCCTTCTTTGTCCATGCTAGGGTACAAAACAGATTGAGTAGTTTTCAACCAGTAAAAGAGTCTTTCCCATAAGGAACCACAATGATACATTGAATTTAACATCTATCTTCCAGAGCTGTGATGTCTGTTTTCATAGCTGAACCAACTCATGGTATTTGTTACAGCAATCATACTCACTGAAGTATTATCCTTTTTCTTTTGCCAGTCACATCACAATTTCCTTTTCTTCATCTATGTTTTTTCATAATTAAATTACCATTTGTATAACATTTTTGCTAAGATATTTCTGACTGTTGTTTATTATTTACTGTTAATGTGTGCTTGAATCATTTACATTTACACTGAAACATTTTGTCCATATAAAGACAATAAAGTTCATAGTCACAAAGTCATTTCTTAAAGACTTTAAGTAATATATAATAACTTTTAAGATGGATTCCCTTCTAGGAGGAAAATATGATCAAACTAGACTAAGAACTATAGCATTCTTAGTGTAAGAAAAATTATTTTGCTCTAAATATTCACTTGTAGATATGACTATTTCTGATCTTACACCAGAATAAGATTTTCTCTTATTTCTTTTCCCCAGAAGCACATGTGAGACATTCTCCTGGTCTCCTCTTCCCCTCCCAGCCATGCTACCAATGAAGACACTTCTTTTGGCTTGGGTGCTTACTTCCTTTGCTTGCCCTCTTAACTTTCCCTAAAATAAATCTCAAAATTTACTCTTCTCTAAGTCTTCATTTACAATTCATTGTTAACATGAACAAGGACCCAAAATTGGAGTTTCCTAGACTAGGGTTCTCCTACCTCTTCATTGACATCTAATCCCTCCAAGAACTCCAACCCTTCATCAGTATGAAGGAGAAGCCCTACCAAGCACTAGCTTTATGACTAATTGGCACAACCCACTATGGTCTGGGGTTTTACCTTATTCATTTGTAAAATGGGAATGTCTATGTGGAGTCAAGGAAATTCTTTTTATACAGTCCAACTTAAATTGAAAAACAAGTGTGGCAAAATACAACTTCAAAGGATAGCAAAGATGGCTTCCCATGTGTTGATAAAAATAATCTATCCTTATAGGCGTGAATTAGTTTGTTCCTGGAGATTGAAATAGACTCAGGAAAAACAAAAACAAGGTTATTTCCAGAGAAGAAATAGCATGGAATTTATCATACAACTTCTGGGTACAGGAATATGATGGGTAGAAGTCCAAACCACCATGATAAAACACATAGAGCCATGCTACATCATGGGTTTGGGTGCTTTCTTCCTGCCCTCTTAACCAAATCATACTTGATATACTTACTTCCTATCCAGCATTCTTTATCACTCTACATAGATATAAAAGTTGCCATTTTCTTTATAAGAAATGAAGGGTTCTTCTCACATGCATTTAAGTGCAGGCCAGCTAACAACAAATTCTTCTATTCTTGTTTGGATTAAATGAATCTCTTACATTGAGTTTCCTTAGAGAACTCTGTACCTAAAATTTCAGGGCCTTTCCTCATTTTGGAAGAAATATCTTCTTTCCTTTTTATTTTAAGTCATTGCTTCCTCTGTATGTGTTTGTTGCATTTAAGGTGCCTGCTATATAAGTATAGTGAGCTTTTGGTTCAGTTTTCTTTGTTTAGCCTGCTTGTGTTTGGCTAAGTTTGTTAGGTTCTTGGTTTTATATTTTTCATTTATGTCAGGGAACTGATATTTTGACTTTTTTATTAAATAGAAACTACATTGTACATTGGTAACATCATTTCCCTCCTCTTTTTCCCTGCTCTACTGAGGACCCTCCTTAGTGGGATTGCTGGTATTTACCATGGAGTCATGGGTTATAAGTAGTGAGAGCAGCAGCAGTCAGTAATTGGGGGGGGGGTGAAAATGTCTCTGGATATTCCCTGCCACCTGTGGCTCTTATTCTTTCCACTCTCCCTTCTGCAAATATTTGTTTTAGTCTTATATATCTCCTAGTTATATACTTAAATCACACTTATACACTTAATACTTAAATACTTAATCATAATTATACTCACATTAGATCATTTGATAATGCTCCATTCATGAAACAGATAGTTTTTTTTTTCTACATTGTCATTTCTACCTCTTATTCAATTTGCATAATTCTTTTTGCCCTTTATGGACATAGTGGCACATATTCTTAATCCAGCACTCTGGAAGTCAAGTAAGAAAGATAATGAGTTTGGGCTACTAGTGAGACACTATCTCAAAGAAAAAGTACACACACAAAAAACAAAACAACCTATTCCCCTTCCCTAAAGTCTGAAGATCTTTCTGGTGTTGTGTATGATCAGCCACATGTTGACTCCAGTGTTACAAACCCTTTCTTTGTTGAAATCAAGATTTGTATTTTTGCTTGCCATAATGGTGTATGCCTTTAATCAGATCACTTGGGAGGCAGAAGTAGGAGGACTGGGGTGAGTTCAAAGCCACACTGAGCCTACATAATGAATTCCAGGTCAGTCTGGGCTAGAGTGAGAGCCTACCACAAAAACAAAAACAAAACAAAACAACAAAAAAAGTATTGAATTTTAAAACATTCCATTTTATTATCTTGTAGTTTCAATTCTATTTCTCTTTCTGTTGTATTTATATTTATTAAAGTATTTATGTCATACCTTTGTCTAATTTCATTATCTGTGTCATTTGGGGACTTGCTTGTAGTCATTGTATTTTCCCCTAGTTACACAGAAATGCTTTGGGGACTTGATATGTCCAGTGAGCATATTTTTTTAACAGTATAGACATTGTAAAAATGAAGTTTTGGAAGGTCTCTACATGTGTCTTGTAAAACATCTGCATTTGTCCCAGCATTGAGGTTAAAGATCAGGTTAATTAATTCATATTTTGCTTTCTAGATATTTAGTGTATATTAAGTAGAGTTTGGTGATAACTTAACCCTACTACTAACATAGGCTAGATTAAAAAAAAATCTTTGATATACAGAAGTCATTCCATTTGGGTTGCCATTTACTCTCACTCCCAAATCCTATACATGCTCAAATGTCTGTTAGGATCACAAATCACAATACTTGTTTTTATTTTATTTATATTTTTATTTATTTTTTTATTTTTTTTTTTGGAGAGAGACTCAGAGAGAGACGGACAGACAGAGAGGGAGAGGGAGATAGATAGAGAATGGGTGCACCAGCAGCCTCTCAGCTGCTGTGAATGAAATCCAGATGCATGTGTCCCCCTTGTGGGCAAGTGTGGCATTGCGCCCTTCCGTCCCTTTGCATCTGGCTAAATGTGGAACCTGGAGATTGGAACCAGGTTCTTAGGCTTAGTAGGCAGGCACCTTAACCTCTAAGCCATCTCTCCAGCCCACAATACTTGTTTTTTATAACAAATCCTCACTAAGACTTACCCTACAGATGCATAAGTTAGCATTTAATGACAATTTCAAGAAAACCAAAGGAAATTTTCTTTCTGGTAGCCAGATCATAAATTTCAACTACCTTAGCTTTTACAGAATTTAACTTCTGTCTCCTTAGATTGGAAACTCGATTGTTCTTTGCTTTGATTCTCATTCTCTGCTTCATGGTCTAGAAAGTCTCCCAAGGCATTAAGGTTTATAAGATACATTTTAATTTCTAAATCCTTTTTATTCAAGTATATACATTGTATAAAATGAGGGTTTCATAATGACATTTTCAATCTAGTGTACCATGTACTTTGACCATATTCACACCTCATTACTCTCTTGTCCCTAATGCCCCTCACTAGTCCCATTCCTCTTACTTATACCACATTAATCTCTTGTCCCTCTTCCTTTCTCAAGGGTCACCTTTCTTGATCAAGTCATCATATATCATAAGTGAGTATATATATTCTATGTCCCATAGCTGAGACAAAATATGTTACATTTGGTTTTCTAAGTCTAGTTTGATTGTTTTAATTGTTTACTGCAGTGACCTGCAATTCCACAAATTTTCTATATATAACAATTACATTCTTCTTTTCTTCTTTACAGCTGAATAACTTCACTATATATAATATATTATATATATATATGGTCATATATGGTATAGTATATACAGATATACACATACTGTTGCAAAATCTGTTGTTAAATATTACAAAACTATATAGACTTTGTTATATATAAATTAATAATTTGAAAAATGGAGATATAATATTTCGTATAAGCAGTTAACCTTTACTAGTATTGTTTCTTCTTTATCTAGTTATATTTCTAGAAATATTGTGTTATCTTTTAAAATTTGTATTGTATTGCATTGACAACTGATTAATATGATGAATATGATTAATTGAATATGAATATGAATTAGGTCTCCCTTTCATAGTGTCTCTTTCTTGATTTGGTTTTCATTTTTATGCATAAGTTTGTCTACCATTTTAACCAAAATGACATTGCCTTAATATTATCACTTAATAATATCACTTAATATTATATCAACGATTAATATTGGCCTTTATACCAGGTAATAATATTGTAAGTCTCCTGCATTTATGTTCTTCATTGATGATTTTGAGTTTCATTGCCTTTTACATTGCTGAGTTTATTTTAGAATCAGTTTATTTGTTCTGCATGATTGTCTATCATGACTATATTATATGCAGAGATTAATTTGGAGATGATTGACATGCATGCAATACTGAAACTGCCAATCTATCAGCATGGATCTTCACCCTCAGATTTAGATCTTCTTGAAATTGTCTCAGCAATGGTTTACAATTCCCATGCTTTTTCATATAATTAGTTAGATATATGATTGAAATGACTTGGTTAAACTATTAGGAATTCTATTATCTATCAATTTCACTTTTTCATTTTACATATTGCTATTGAATCTATAAACAGTGTATACAGTATACAGATTCAATATCTATACTATACATACATATATGTGTGTATACACACACATATACACTCACAATGGATACTTTCTTATAAGGATAATATATCTTTAACTGCATGCAAAAATGTGTATGAATCTGAAAAATATGATAATAAAATAAAATAAGATATCCAAAACAAGGCATGTGTTATTCTTCTGTCCATATAAAATATTTAAAAGTAAAAACTGTTTTGCTCAACTAACAGAATATGGCTACATTTAGAGCATAGCACTAAAAGAGATTCTAGGGTGGCTTATGACTGAAGATAGTGTTTCATTTCTTAGAAACATTACTTTGTGGTTCCATTCACATTTTCAGTAAACAATATTTCAGAAAGGTATGCTTTTTATATGTTTCATTTTAATAAAATAAAAATATAATTTTTTTAAAATCACAGATAAATTTTGCCTCCAACTTACTTTTACTACATACCAATGTTCATATTTTAAATTAGAAATGTTATATTGAGAAAAAATAGGAGAAAACCATGAAGGTTGTGATAGAGATAAACCTTAGGGGCAGTTTTGCATGATTTTTACCATTAGTAGTCAAGAAATGCTCAACTTATGACGTCTTTCTTTGCTTCATTTGTAGGACAGCTGGCTGTCATTGTGTTCTTTCTAAATTCCAAATATTTTTTTGACTACTAAAACTCTGGGGAGAAGCTATGGTGGAAGCTGCATGAAAAACATATTTGCTTGAACAGTAACAGTCACGCAAAGGGAAAATCGAGAAAGGGGAAGGGGGAGAGAAGGGGCTGCTGTGGTGGCAACAGCTGCTAAGCAAGAGCAGTACCACAGGGAAACAGAGGTCAGACTGCATCAGAGAAGGTTAACACATTAACTTCCAGCTTCACTGAGGTACTGGGATGCTGTGTGCCCTGAGAAGTATAGAATTTGCTTACAGTGATTTCCATTAAAAGTATATTAAGTAGTCATGTGATATGAACTATATAATTTCAAGTTTCAGGCCTGCATATTTTTCTTACCTAAAAAATGTTACAAGCTTATGTTATTGTACTTTTGTTCTATATATGTTTATTTATGGCCTGCCCTTAGCAAACACATTCAATGTATTGCATTATGATGAGCTTACATGTTTAATGATGAAAAAGCCTCCCAGCAATCTCTCAAGATTTTCAATCAGATTGTGACAAGAATGGTTTTTGGCATTGTTAGGTTTTATAAATATGCATATATGATCTGTCTAAATAACAGTACTGCTCATGTCTAGATCCATTTTAGTTTTGTTTTTAATGGATATCCAGACTTGCTAACAGATCTTTAAAAAATAAAAATAAAAACTTATTCCCCAAAAGAAGTATACAATTTGCCTCTCAAGTGTAGCTTTAGGAGCTTATGTTAACTCTAAACAAAACAAACAAAAATTCCACTGATGTCTAAATGGCATTATTCCAAATTAAATAGAAATTCATAGCAAAGAAAAAATATTCAAAATGATGCAACATCATGAAACTTCTGTTATTAAGACCTCAGTATATATTGTAAACTCACATATTCTTAGGCATCTGCAAGAGATATTTTATTTTTTTAATAAAAATTCAGTGCAAAAAACATATAACTAAATTTGAAAGCTGTCCTTGAGTTCAGAATAATCATCTCATACCTTAGCTAAGCCTGCATGCTTGGGAGAACTTCCAGTAATGGTTTTTCATTTGCCTGATTTCTTTTGTATCACATTAAAACTCCATGGTAATTTTCTATGCATTTCCATAAAAAATAAGTTTAAGTGAATGGTACTATTGATTGCACATAGTAATGAATAGTAAGCATTTTGTAATTCTTACTCCTTTATATCACATGAGCAAAAAACACAGTTTATGATTTAGTGTTTTACTGATACCATATGTTATCAGAAATTTTAAGTCCGAAAGAAATAACAATAGTAATGTTACACTTCAGGTTTAAACTGATGAACAAAAACTACAGAAAAGGACTGTCTAGAATCTTCTCATCCCACATACTCAAATAATCAACTAGAATACTCATGTGCAAAAATATTTTCATAAGAGCCAAGGAAACCAAGCAAGAGATTATAGCCCCTAAGTAGGTCACAGATACAAAGAAATATTAATGGACATTGGCAGGGAGAACAATTTTACATCACTTCTATAATCCTTCAAGAGCTTCAAGCACATGATGAAGAGGGAGGTATTTTACACACTGAGTAAGGAGCAGGAAGTACTTGGTATTGTCATAGCTTCCAATGCTACTGATCCAGTAAAACTCTAACCAGCCAGGTTTCTATAGCCTCTGACACCAGGTCAGTGCCTGTGGACTGAGTTTCCTATCCTGCCTTGTCTCCAGGGAAGATATTATCACCCGAGATTTCAAGTAATTGGAATAGATATGATCTCACTACTAGGCTGTTGCATATGGTGTTGGGTTTCACGTCTACTTCAAGAGTCATACCAACCAGAACCAGATAAAGCCAAAAGCAGACATTTCAAGTCTGGTCCATAGCCAAGATGTACTTTTGACCACAGTCACCAGCCTGACATCCAAGGACACACATTTCAGGGCTCTGGTGCCAATTTGGTTCCAATTATTCCTCCCTCCAGACCAGCAAATTAAGGATCCAGACTTGACCCAGAAGATCCAGTGAACAAGTTCCTTCCAGCAGATACAGATACCAGACTAAGCAGACTGAGATTCTGGTATCAGCCTTAGAGACCTAAGACCCAGGCTAGCCTTTGAGGGGACAGGATCAAAATTTAGCTTGCAGAGCTAGGCTCTGGAACTGCTAGAAGATAGATCAGCAACCCCCTTCCCATGGAGTCATCAACCAAATTAATTTCAGTGCCTGAAGCCCACCTGCATATTCAAGTTCAAGTCGCAATATTCTTCCTTGCACAAGTTCTGTTTATGTGTATCCAAGCTTCATGATATCCCCTATAGATTCAAGTTGTAGATCTGTCCTTATCAACCTAAGCTTGAGATCCATCCACATCTGCTGAACCAATAGATCCATCACACTGAATTCAAATTTGGGCTTCAGTACTTCAAACCTTACTGACAATGTTATAAAATTACTTTAGCAATAAGCTAGCCTCCACCAAGAATTAATGCACAAGCCCACCCAAGGATAGCATCAGATGACCTGCTCAGAAACGTTAGACCATCCAACTACTGAAAGACTTCCTAAAACAAAGCAATCTGCAATTGTTGAAATAAATCCCTTCATCACATACACTGACATCAATAATAAACCACAAGGAATATGAAAAACTAAGGAGAAATAAAACCATACCTCTTAGTACCTAACATCAAAAAGTAAAAATAAAAACTTCCACTGTCATCTATATAATATTAAACTATTTTGAGCACACTGTAGTTGTTCACTTTTATTGCCAAATGATTAGATTGAAAAAATGGCCAGGAGTGTGTGTATGAGAGTGTTTGTAGAGACAATTAAATCATGAGACCTCTGATCTAAAGTACAGTTTAATTCATTGATGGATTTATTGTTTCACTATGTCTGGAGATGGGACTCAGTGTTCAGCCTCCTATTGTAGCATACAATCCCCAGTACCCCATATTGGTTTGTTTGTAAATAATGGGTTAAAAATTAAAGGACTTTTTAAACCTGAGTAGAAAAAACAAACCAATATGCACCCCAAAATACCATAATTATAGGATGTGATATGTCCAATTCTGACAAGTATAGCATCCCTAATATATCTGCATCAATGAGAAAATAATCACAAAAAACCTTACATGACATCTAGTAGATGTAGTAAGTAGTAAGATGTAGTAAGATGAACGTGTTTTCCTGCAAGTAAGAAGAAGAAAAAACCAAGACAAAGTTATAAAAGGAAAATAACGAAGGTGTCAACATAAGTAAATGATAAATAGCAACAAGAAACAAAACCAAAGTGGCTTGTTTCAAAAGAAAAGCAAATGCAAATTGGTAGAAAGTCAACTAAAAAAAAAAAAAAAAAAGTGAAACAGTGCACAAAACACAATCAGAAATTAAAAAGAAGACATTGTAACTACACAGTAATCCAGAAAAGGATCTTGCCATTTTTATGAATAATTGCATGCAAACATATCAGATAATCCAGATTAAATTCCTGGATACATAAACATGCCAAACAAGAAGAATTAAGAAACTGAAAATTGAAATAAACCAATATTGAGCAAGAAGGTGGAATTATAAAGAAAACATGTTCAATCAGAGAGAAGAGTGGTTCATAACTTCTTTACAAGTGAATTCCATTGAGTTATTTAAAAAGAACTACTATCAATCCTTCTCAGACACTTATTCCATGAAGTCACCATTTTCTTGAGGCTAAAAGTGGATGATACTGTAAACAATTACAGACTCCTATCTCTGATTACCCTAGATGTGAAACTCTCAAGTACTAACATAAATAAGCCAGTACTATATTGAAGGAATCATTGGTTATGACCAGTTGCTGTTTGCTCCAGGGACGAAAGGATGTTCCAACATGTGCCCATCTTCAAGTGTTTTATAATCCATTAAAGGGGGAAAAAAGGCTGGAAAACCATGTGACCATTTTAATAGATACCAGGAAGATATTTAACAAAATCCAACAAACATTTCTGAAGAAAACCACCAGAAAATTAGAGGTATTCATCAACACAAAGGACAACATGAGGTAAAAGATGAAAATTTGTCTCATTCTTAAAACTTCTACTATAATATTGAAAGTCCCTATGATAACAAGTAAGGAAAAAAAATGGCATTCAAATTCGGAAAAATGGAGAAATTATCCTTGTGAAGAAGACATGGATCTATTATTTTGTAAAAAATATAGACTCCAAAAAACTATCACACTAACCTAATTCAAAATGTACTTCAAAGCTACAGTAACAACATCAAACATTGTATAATAGTAATGAAAAGAACAGAGATTTTAGAAATAATCTTGACAAAGTCAGAAAGAAAAAACAATGGGGAAAAGACAGTTCCTTCAATAAAAGGTATAGAACAATGGGTATCTACATATAGATAATGAAATTGGTCCCTTTCTTACAGTCTATTTTTAAAAATCATCTTAAATATGATTAACAACTGAAATATAAGACATGAAACTAACACTATTATAGGAGAGCACAGGACTACAAAGTTAGTGCACTGCTAAGAAAACATTCAACAGGGCATAGGAACAATATATGGACTAGGACAAAATATTTTGTCCATATGATACATCTGATATGTATTTGGTTGCTATTCAAATTGTATGAGATAAGGGTTGGTAAAATATCTCAATGATAGAGCACCTGTTTAACATGTACATGGCGTTGAGTTCAATCTCAGAATTGCAGTGTGTGTGTTGTGTGTGTGTGTGTGTGTGTGTTGGAGCTGAAATACATCATTTGCAAGAAAACACTTTCATTTTAAAAATCTGTGAAAGTATCTGGACAGACATTTCTCAAAATAAAATACAAAAATAATCATCAGGTATAAGAAATAATGAATTTGGCATGTGGTGCACACTTTTAATTCCAGAGGTATTTCCAAGTTTGAGGCCAGCCTAAGACTAAATTGTGAATCCCGGGTCAGCATGGGCTAGAGACAGACCCTACCATGAAACACACACACACACACACACACACACACACAACATGTTTAGCATCATCAATCATCATAGAAATGCAAATCAAAACCCCAATGAGTTATGATATCACACTTATAACAGTCACTGTTACAAAATAAAGTAATGAAAGACAACTGCCTGGGAGGATATGGAGAAACAGAATCATTTCAGCACTTCTAGGGAATGTAAGTTAGTTTAGCCATAAAATTGGAAGGAAGCTGGGCAAAAATTAAAAAAAAAAGAATTAGTGTATGATTTGTCTTATTATTTTATGAAATTTTAATAAATTCTCACATAATTCATAATTTAAATATCATTAAATGTAATTAATATGTCATATTGATTCCTAAACTTTCATATGGCTTGTAGTATTATTCACCACATCCAAAGCATACGATTGACCTAACTTGAAAAACTGCTACACATAATACAATACTCACCCTGGACAAAAAAGATAAAGTCTGTCATTTGGGAATAAATGGATGAATCTGATGGGCATTATATTAAGTAATATAAACCAAGGTCAGATAAACTTAAATGGAGTTTTAAAAAGTGGATCTTAGGACTAGAGAAATGGCTCAGTGGTTAAGGTGTTTGCCTGCAGTACTAAGGATCCAGGTTTGATTCCCCAGCTTCCATGAAAATCCAGATGTACATCTGAGGCTCCTTTGCAATGGCTAGAGGCCCTGGCATGCACATTCTGTCTTTCTGTCGGCCACTTACTCTCCATTTCTCAAATAAATAAATAAATACAATTTTTAAAATGTTGACCTCAGCAAAGTACAAAATAAAATGGTTCCATGTAGAAAAATGAAACTAGGCCGACTCCTCTCTCCATGCACAAAAATCAACTCCAAATGGCTTAAATACCTCAATACAAGAACTGAAAATCATAAGTGACTAGAAGAAAAAATAGGGGAAACTCCCCAAGATATAGGAATAGGGAAACACTTCTTGTATAATATCCCAATAGCCCAAAAAATTAAACACTCAAGTAGTGGGATTCATGAAGCTTAAAAGCTTTTGCTGCTGGGCATGGTGGTGCACGCCTTTAATCCCAGCACTCGGGAGGCAGAGGTAGGAGGATCGCCGAGAGTTCGAGGCTACCCTGAGACTACATAGTTAATTCCAGGTCAGCCTGGACCAGAGTGAAACCCTACCTCCGCAAAACAAACAAACAAACAAAAAAAGCTTTTGCATAATAAAACATACCATAGCCAACAGACTACCCATGAAATGGGAGAAAATCTTTGCCAGCTATACCACTGAGGGAGGCCTAATATCTAAAATCTACAAAGCAATAAAAAGTCAAATAATCCACTCAAAAAAATGGGGTAGAGAACTGAAGAAGGAATTCTCAAAGGAAGAAATACAAATGGCTAATACTTACTTATAAAATGTTTAACATTCTTAACCATCAGGGAAATGCAAATTAAAACAACTGTGAGATTCTACCTTACTCAAGTCAGGATAGCAGTCATTAAAAAAATCAAATGACAATAAATGTTGGTGAGTGTGTGGGTAAAGAGGAACCCATAATCATTGCTGGTACATTGACACAATGGAATTCTACTCAGCAGTAAGGAAAAATTATATAATAAAATTTGTAGGAAAATAGACATACTTGGGACAGATCATATGAAGGGAACTCACAAGTGCAGAAAGATAATTGCTGCATGTTCTCCCTCATCTGTGGTTCCTAACAGGGAACAGCTTGAGTTGCAGGCATACCTGACCAGCAACATGAGGGACAAATAATAGGAAATAGAAGTGTCTGGGGAATAGGAAAAGAAGGTGGAGGGAGATACACACAAAACCTAAATCCAAAATGATTTGGTACCATAGAACCCTTCCTCCTGGATAGTAGATTAAAAGATGTAACCCTCAATGGGAGTGTAGGGAAATTGATCATCTGGTAATAAAGAGGGTGAGATGAAGTCTAACCCTAAAATATTTGGCTCTGGCATCAACTCCCAGTACCAGAAATCTGTTTTTCTGTTTTGGAAGGCAGAATGAACTGAAGACTACCAAAATCTATCAACAAGACAAGAGAAGATAGCCAGTTATCTGGAAGGAGATGAAGCACCCCTCACACATCAGCTAGAGTCTGGTTGAAACCACAGAGAGATTGGCAAGATGAGTTAGAGTACAGCTTCCATGGTGAGCCTGACGACCTGTGCCAGAGTGATGGAAACACACTCTGAGGATACTCAAAGCTTACCAAAGCAGAGATCCAGAAGCTGCTGAGAACACAATGCTAAAGTAGAGTTAATACACACCTACCATGACTCAGGAAATTTTATGGACTAGGGTTAGAAAGATTGTGAGAGCCACAGGGTGGGCAGGAATACCCAAAGGCATTGCCTCCCTCACAATGATTGACTGCTGCTCTCATTAACCATAAACCACAACCCATGGTGAATACCTGCAATCCACCCGAAGAGGACCCTCAGTGGAGTGGGGGCAGCTTGGAGGGAAATGATTCACATACAAAGTTTCTACTTAATTAAAGTCTCTATTTAATTTTTTTAAAAAGAAAATTATGGAACTGTTAGAAAGAAACCACAAGTAAAACTCCCTGATCATGGCTGCCCAAACCATATATAAATAAACTGTTTAAGAAAACAATATTTGTTCATTTGGGGGCTAAATAACGTTTTCTATGGGCTCTGACAACCATTTTTCAAACATAACTTTGCCAGCTATAACTGTTCTATTCACATCAGAACAGGTTTATTGTTTAAACTTGATGACCCATAGAAAGCCCATAACTCATAGTCCTTTCAATATAATCTCTTAAATTCTCAAAGGAATTAGGCCTAGATTAAAAACAACTCTGGTAAATTGAATTGGCTGGATTTATAGGAGAATGACAACATATTATGGACTGAATTGTGTCCCCTAATTTATCATTCCTCACTAGGGATGTTGAAGGTAAACTTGTGGTATCTCTAAATGTGACAATAGACGGTCTTTATATACAGATGGTCTTAAAATGGGGTCATTTGGGTTACCTTAATCCAATATTGAAGCAGGAATAGGAGAATGATAGAATTTTTATAAGTGGCCATTCCAGGGACAAAGACCCCATGAGAACATGGATGCTACCTTGCCTGTCCTGGCAGGACTCAAACCTGTGTCTAAACAAGAATCATCTAAGATGATGGCAAGCAATAATTTAGCAGTTCCTCTGAGTTCTTCTTCAAGTTTACCTGGTCTGGCATACCTGGGTGAGCTGGCCTGAGTCAGCCTCTACAATCCCTTCAATGAATCAGGTCTTTCCATTATACACCTGAGTCTAATGAGGAGGAGGCTCATTCAAAGGAACCTAACCATCTATATAATATTCTTCTTCATCTTGGCTCCCTTTTTCGTGTGCTTAAGTCCTTCCTGCTTCCCAGGGGAGGAATTTCTTATTTGCCCCGGGGAATTTTCCGGCTTGCTTTCTACATATATTTTTGTCTCTGAATGCTTTTCCGTTTCACTACATGTGGGATCTTTCTCTATGCCCTGAGCCCTTCACTATCCTATTTCTTAGTCTTTTCTGACCCTCTATGTGTGTGAAAGTTTGGGCTCTCATGCTTTGCCTTCCACATGGCATATGCCTTCTCCAGAGGCCTTTTCCTGGGAGATTTCTCTGTGATAAAGATTCTCTCCATTCTCCCCTTTCCCTTTCCAGACAAGCCAGGGGGAGAATTCCCTTCTGACTTGGGTCTTTCAAATAGCTTTGCCCCTAGATATAATTTTCCCTAGACACTGATGTATTTACAAGAAAATTGAATACACAAAGAGAAGAAAATATAAATACACATTAGGTCAGTTTTCTTTCAGTGAGACAAAACTGTCAAAAGCTCTGTACAATATCATTTAGTTTCTTTGGACTTCTTTTCTATTTGTCATAGACAGTGGCAAAGTTTAGAAGTCTGTCTTTTGTGAAAACTCAAGATTTCCCTCAAGTAGGTTGTCTCAAGACATAGCCTGGGCTGCCAGAAAAAAAAAAAAAAAATCTGAGGGTGGCTTTAACAATAAAGACAAACTCTCACATAGTTCTGGAAGATAAACTCCAAGATAAGGATGGCAAGCTGGCTGAGACCTATGACGCTCTCTTCCTTTTGTATATGGCCACCTTCTTGAGAATCCTGAGGTAGCACAGAGACAGTTCTGATGTTTAGTCTTTCAAGAACATTAAACTCTTCGTGCAGGTTACAACCTCATAACATAGTGTAAAACTAACTATACCTCAAAGGCTACATATTTAAATATCAACATATTGGGGAATAGGAGACATGAATTTAGACATAATTCAGTCTGTCTGCTGAAGATAACAAGTTTATTATGCTCTAATGCCAAGATGTATCTTCCCATAGTGCCATTTGGTATTTTCACTTTTTGATTCTTTTGGTAGTCTCAATTTTTCCAGAAATTAGTAGGATGGAAGCTATTTATTGAGACCTTAGAGACATCCTGGAAACTATAAGCTACTTGTAGATTGACTTGATAAAGGGAACTGGTCTCTGCTTTCATATTAATAAAAGTTTGTGTGGTAATCACCAATTCTGTTTTGTTTTGTTTTGTACCAACTGCCAGAATCATTTTTTTTTCCTACCTTGCCCATTTACCCTAGATGCTGGCCAGTTATCTGAGACACTGAGAAGGCCTTGATAAACATCAGATTTAGGGATATAGCTCTGATTAACCATGACCTAGAGTTGTTTTTCTTCCAAGATTTTCTTTTGATGTGTATTATACCAGGAACAGATGAATAAACCACATTTGGAATTGTTGAGCTATTTCTCAAAATATTTTTCAAATTTTTAAAAACCAAAATGCATTCTCATAAACACGTTTCCCATTAAGGCAGTTTGTATTGTAAGGAAAAATTTTTCCCATATGGTTCTGATTCATTTACACTTAACTCATCAAAATGTTGTTTAGGAAAAAAAAAAATACTTGATTGCCCAGGAAATTGTTTGATCTTTTCATTTTAAAAACAAAGTATGTTATCCAAGATAAACAAAATCCAGAGTGGACAGTTGGTGTCTGAATTCTGTCCTGTTGTTCTAAGTTTCAGTGTTCTACACTCTCATATCCACATTGCCATTTCTAAAACAATTACTCATGTATTTATAAATGTGTATTGCTCTCTACATAAATGTGAAAATGCAGTTTTTGCCCCTTAGTATTCTGGTGTTGTGTCCCAATATTGCTCAATTAAAATATAAGACAATGGAATGACTAGAACCAGGCTCTCAATCAGATAAATACATTGCAATGACACATGATTCAAAGAATATTTGAAGGAAAAATCACTGTGATATTTCAGGAAAAGCTCAAGTTAGAATGAGTTGTTTTGATATCTTTAATCATAATTTCACTTATGAGTATTATGTAAAAGCTGAATCAATTTTGATTTCAATTATGTATAATAGAAAACAATTTGTAACACTGAGGTGATAAATGTGAATAAGCTTTTTACTAATAGGATATAATATTTCTTGTGTTCAGGTCACTAAACATTCTTCTTTACCAATAAATAAGAACACCTAAAGATGTAAAGATGTTAGTACATGAAGATTATGTCCTCAGATAAATATGGATCAGAAAACTTCTCTGAAGTACATCTATAAATAAAATGTGTCTTCCATTTCTATTCTAAAAATCAAATTAAAATAGTTTTATATGTGTTACTTTCAACTCTCTTAATTGTGTTACTTTTAGAAATATTTTTATCTTATTTTACATAGGAAACTGAGGAGTTATTGTATAATTCTTACTCCTAGTATTCAGTAACAAAGATATCTTAACTTGGATTTTTTTCAAGGGTCTAATTCTTTATTTCTTATTATTAATAACATGAGTTAACAAAAATTGCTAAAATGTAAATTCAGCAATTTTCTTGTTTTTATACATACACAGAGCAAAGAATGTTTTTCATTCTAGCAAACAATATTTTTGAGTCACTGAAGGAAATCAAAATAAGGATGTGTCGTGATGTAAAAAAGATAAATGGAAATTTTACTGTTCATATATACTGCTTTTCCAGAATACAGCCATAATCAATTGCTAATAGTCCATGGCTTCTCTAATAAAGGCACAGTTAAGTAATTATAATAGAAGCTATTTAGATTACAGAGTATAAAATATTTATAGTATATACTAATCTGGAATAATATTATGTTTAATAAACTAAATATAATAAATTTTAATTATTTTAATTTTCTGAGCCATACAATACTGTATTTATAGGAAAATAGGTAAGATTCATAATTTAAACTGTGTAAACTAGATTTTTCCCATTTAATTTGGCTAGAAGTCACATAGAATTTAATTAATTAGTATAAGTTCTAAAGACAAAATACAATCCTATTGATCTCTAAAACAATGTGATGTCCAAATAAACAAGTTGTAAGCAATTAGTAAGATTTTAAATGTATGGCATAATTTGGAAATGGGGAATTAACTAGAAATCAAATATATGAAATTGTGGAAAAATATGAAAGAATTGCATCTGCTAGCAAATTTTCCCCTTAGAAAATAAACACTCTGGCCTTGGCCTTGAGTTGTTATTTTATTGTGTACTATATGAATTATGGCAGTAGGGTCATCTTGCAAAAATGAAAATATTTTATTTTAATAGATTTTTTTCTTTTTGTCAAGATGTATACGCACCAGGCTCAACATCCCCTTTTGATTACAGTGATATACTACCATGCAAATAATGGATACCATATAAAACTAAACATGAAACTGTCAACTTCCATCTTTAGCTTTTATTGAGAAACCACAAACATTTGGAGTCAAATGTATAAGCTGATATAAGATCAGCTATTGTAATTTATTGAAAAGTTTGGGGTAAGGCAAACTTACAAAGCTAATGGTATCAAAATACAGTGAGGGTACTTACAGTTTATTTCCTTGGGGCTATCTGTCTGTCTAGCACAGAATCACATTAGTCCAATTCTAAAGTTCCTTGGAGGCTTCTGTTTGAGGATATTAATGACTTGGCCTATATAAGGATTTCTACATAAGGATTTGAACACAGGGATCCACTGATGTCAGGCATATATAGCTGTGGTTGTGTCACTAGAAAGAGTATTCAGTGTAGATCAGAGCAGCACAACTATATAATAAAACTATATATGGTGAAAGCTAGAAATATGACACTGAATTAAAATAATGAATAAAACGAATAACTTGTTGGCACCTATAAGCAAATTCTAAAATGTTCACAATTACCTTTATCTAAAACATGGCATCATATAAGTGAATCTCATTTTTCAATAATGTTAAGGATTGTAGATTTTATTTTATTTTATTATATAATTATTAAAGGATTTTTAAAATTTAAACATTTTATTTATTTATTTAAGAAAGAAAGAAAGACAATGGGAATGCCAGGGCTTCCAGCCACTGCAAAGAACTCCAGACACATGCATCACCTTGTGCAGCTGACTTACATGGGTACTGGGGAATCAAACCTTGGTCCTTAATCTTTGCAGGACAACACCTAATCTGCTAAGCCATCTCTCCAGACCATTAAAAGGGAATTTTGAACTTTAAAGACATCATCCTTATTATGTTAATGCATTTTATTCAACACACCATACAATGAAAACTTATAGTCATGTAACATCATTGAATGATCTTCAAAGAATATGAAAATTAATGTTATTATCTTGGTATACTTTCAATAGATATTTGAATAAAGCATTTCTATTCTTAGTGCTTTAAAATATTTATTGGTGCTATAACAAGAAGTACTAGAAGTGAAAAGATATACAAATTAAATGCTAACAAATGAGCCAAATGTAGAAATGTGGTCACACACCCCTTCAATCCTAGCAATCAGGAGGCAGAGGTAGAAGGTATCACTGTTGGTTCGAGGCCACCCTGAGATTACATTCTGAATTACAGGTCAGCCTGGGCTGGAGTGAGACCCTACCTCAATAAAACAAACAAAGCAAATAAACAAACAAATATTAAAGAAGTGTTTAGAGGGAAAGTAATGTTATTGGTGAAAATGGTCAAAAACGATGAAATAAAAATGACTTCTTTGCTGAATCAAGAAACTTATACAACTATGTCAGTTACATAGGCTAGATGACATAGAATAGGAAATTTGGCACAGTTCCTGGTCTTTAGCTTCCTTGCTCACAGACATACCCATTCTGTACCCAGCTGATCCCTCTCAACTTGTCTATCAGGCCTGCTTTACCTTACCGGAATGCTCTAGTGTCATGCTGCTTGGACCTTCCAGTGACTAGAATTGTGAACTAAATTAACCACTTTTTTTCTTTATAAAACACTCAATCTCAGGTCTTTTTTTTTTTTTTTTTTTTTTTTTTTTTTTTTTTTTGGTAAGGGTGGCTTTTAATTTTTTGATAATTTTCATATAAGATGATAATGTAATTTGATCATAATCCCCTCCCAATACCTTATTTTGCCCCTAGCTCACTCATCCCATTTCACCGAACTCCTTTCCAATAAGACACTCTTTTATTTTTATGACTTTACTTTTTTAGAGATTATTTATTTAGTTAAAAGAGAGAGAAAGAGGCAGATAGAGAGAGAATGGGTACATCAGGGCCTCAGGCCACTGTGAAAGAACTCCAGATGCAAGTACCACCTTAGGCATATGGTTTATGTGGGTTTTGGGGAATTGGACCTAGGTCCTTTGGCTTCGTGGGCAAACACCTTAACTGCTAAGCCATCTCTCTAGCCCTGACTTCACTTTTTTTTGTTCTCTTTAATCATTCATATGTTGATAAGATCATTTTGTTCTCTGAGTTTAAGAGGAGTATAGATGTCTCAATTAGCACCAAGCACTCAACCTTCAATTGTTCTCAACACTTTGAGAAGCTTGAGTCTCCCTGGTTGTCACCACAATCTTTAAAGAAAAGTTTCTCTAACACAAATTCTGATCAGCACTAATAAATATAATATAAATATTTAAAAGGATATTTGAAAGTCACAGCTATCCATTTAGTCATTCAACAGTAGAAGCTTCTCACCAAATCTATACTATTTGCAACCACAAATCTTTGAGTAGGTCTTCAGTATCAGGCCAATATTCTCTTCCCTGGAGCAGATATCAGATCTAATCAAAGAGAATTTGGATAACCCCATATCATCCATGCTACTATTACACCATCTTGGCTAGCTACTCAGTTATGTAGCCAGCAGGGTTGGTTGTTCAGCAATTCAGTAAGCCTGTTGATAATTTTCAGAGTCAGAAGGATAAAGATATTATTATAAAAAAAAAAAAAACTTTCACTTCTCACTCATGCTCAATGGATATTGGCAGACTTAGAAAGTTCAAGTTAAAAAATTTCCACAAGTTCAAGGATAGCCTAGATACATCGTGAGTTAAAGGCTAGCCTGGGATACATAGCAATACCATTCTCAAAACTTAAAAAAAAAATCCAATATGTAGAGTTTCTGCAATTATTTGTGGTTGTTTCATTTTAGTACACAATGATACACTTTGGATTATAAACCCACTTCAATGTCAAAAAGGATACAAATAAATTTACAGTGAATGCCCATAAAATTCCTACTCTCTTTTCCTTATTCTTCATTTTGTACATCTATCTCATTTTTAACTTAAACACCTTTTTCTAAAATCACTAAACATCTGCTTATCTTTTCTCCTTCCCATCCTTTGTTTGTATCTCTTTAATACTTTAGATATATACCATAAATATATGTTTTAATAAAAATAATCTTTCTCATTAAATTTATTTCAATTCCTGAAGTAATAAGAAGTAGGAAATAGAGATTACCATAGCATACACATTGCTCACCACTGCATGTGTAAAATGATTATCTTTCCTTGAAATCATTCCTTTATTTTTCAATTCATTATATTTTAAGGGTATCAAGAATCCAATAATAATTATGGAGTAATTTCACTTTTGAGTCGATAAATTATATTCTGGTGACTTTACCAGCTGTTACATAATGGAAATCACAATTCAAAATGGCAATGTTAATTTATGTCATCCAGTAAGTCAACTGCCTTTAAATGTTAGGGTACTTATCCTTACATTCACTTCAGAAAGAACTTCATTCAACAGAAACTGATGTACTCCTATAGGTAGTTCAGACAACAGGGACATGTTACATTTTTCAATATAAAATTGTTGTAGTATTTTTGTTTATCTTACATCTTTTCCTGAATTCATAAAGCTATGTCCTTAGTCATCTACAAGTATTGACATGGGCCCTTCAATTTCTCCTGTAGTCTCTCTGGGAAGTAAAATATACAACTGCCTCTAACTTGGATTCTGCATGCTTCTATCATATCTCTGTAATGTCTCCACCCTTATTGTCTAATGAGCCGTAGATGGCTGCATAGTCCATAAATAGTCCTTATAATCATTTACTCAATATCTAAGAAGTTTACACTTACTTTTTTTTTTTTCATCAGCCCACTAATATTTCACATATCATTACTAAGGATTTGAAGCCTTCCCTGAAGAGCTTAAATCATTAGTGTCATGCTAGACTTGGCATTATTTTTTTTTTTTTGAAAATGGCTCCAAAGCAATAGAATCCTTCCAGATTTCTGCATATTGATTTTGAACCATCAACCTATAGAGAACTTCCTGCGTCTCCATCATGTTGTGAGCTATGAAAGAGATCACTTCCATAGTGGTCCTGTACTTAACTCACTTATCCTTGGGCAAAATACTTGTTGTGCTAGAAGTAAATTTGAAGCCATTTCATAAATATAATTTTGACTTCACTCAGTCTATGAAAAAGGCCTTATAATCACTTGTATATCCTCCTTTACTTCCTTTATCAACACAGGCTTGCTTTGTTTTCAGCTGCTCCTATTCAAAGCATATGGATTGTCATCAAGAATCAGCTGATAATGTGCACCTCATGTTTTCATCAATAGGTTAAATCTAACACAGCATGCTGTCAGGGCTCATAAAACTCCAATTCAGAGAATTAACTTCTAAAGGAATATTAGCTAATACCATTCTGTCATCTTACCCATTAAATGTTCTAAGTACAATTTCTCAAACAAGACATATGACTAGGAAGCTTTGTACCTGGAATCATTAATACTTGCAACAAGAAACATCTTCTATGGTACATATCTTATTATGTTCTCATGTCTTATTTGAAGTTAGTATAAAAAACTTGTCATTAAAAGTGTTTTGCATATGCAAATAATCATTTTTAGGGATTATGTCAACTTGTAATTATAGAATGCCTAGCAAGAATAAGACCCCATTGAAGGAACCAGTAGCACAAAGGACATAACCAAGGGCACTTGTTTACCCTTAATGCATTTAAAGACAGGGATAAGTGTAAATAAAATTGTATGTCACAAAATCTTGCTTCAATGACTTTTCAAATGCTAAATTTTATTAAATTAATAATTAACAAATTGGTTAAATTTATAATAAATTTCTTGATTTTATTGGATGAGTAAATATATATTTCTCTCATAAACTGTGTCTAGGAAACTAGCCTCAGCAATAGGAACTTAGAATTTCTCTCATTATAAATTTTCCTATATATTCCTTTTCTTTTACTGTATTTTGGTAAGTCAAATAATTATTTAATTATTAAGAGAAATAATAAATGCATGCCTCAATTTCATACTCAAAATTTTGATTTTACCATGATTTATGTGTTATAATAAATTTTGAATCAGTCATTTTTGTATATATTAAAATTTATTATCTCATTAGATATTAGTTCACAGTGGAACTTTTAAATATGGTTATATCATTTTCACCAATTAAGAAAAATTTCCAGGCAAATATACTATATAAAATAACTTAAGGTTTAAATTATTTATTTAAATTATTTATTTAAATTTATTTAAATTATTAAAAACACTAAAATTTACATTTACATACATATATTCAACACATTGTGAAACTTTTTTATTTTTAAATTAATTTACAAAGTAACAGATTGTTTATGGCATTTTCATATATACTTTGTTTCAGCTGATGCTATTGACAACTTCCTGTTCCCTCTTCCACACAGTACTTTTTTGCCCTCAGTATTCTGCCTGCCATTTTGCTGTATCATGTGTCCTAATGTCTTCCCCATACCCCTCCTTTAAAACCTCTTTTTTAAAAAAAATCTGACAGACATTTTAAATTTATAGGAACCTTCACATTTACTTTCATGGCTACTACCACAATTTACTGGTGGTTCCCTTTCTCCACACCCTCACCAGCATTTGTGGTTTTTTTCTCATTTACTGTCATTCTGCTGAGGTCAAGATTTAATCTCAATGAACCTTTCATCTTTTTTAACTTTTTAATTGATGTTGTTCATATATGTATGAATGTATTTTTATCACAACCCCCTCCCATTACCTTCTATCCTCCTTTCTTCATCGCTCTTCCATTGAATACCTTTTTCTATCCAGGTATCTCCCTCCTATTTTTTATGTCCTCCTTTCCTTCTTTTTTCACATTTTGTGGAGGAAAAATTCTTATTTTTATTTTAAAAATACTAAAATTTACATAATTCCCTCCTACGATCCTCTTTTGTCCTCATCCATCTTCCTTCACCAAGCCTCCACTTCTTTCCTAATATTTTCTCTTCAATTTTAATGCGTTTTATATACTCTTCCATCATCAATGATAACCTATTGATGGGCACAATATTATTCAGGTATAGTGTTGTTTTTTCATCCACTTATGGTCATAAATATAATCATGAATTGTGTACCTGGAAGATAGCTTTCCAAAGAGCTCCTCCTCATCCTGTCCCTCTTCATTTAGCTTTGTCACCTCTTCCACAATCATCCAAGATTCTTGGATGATGTGATAGAAATGTCTCATTTTGTGCTGAACATTCCACTGTCACTCCTTTTCAGTACCTTTATGGGTTTTGAATCTTCCCAGCAGTAACCATCATCTGAAAAGATAAACTTCTTTAAGCTGCTAATTAAACCTGTGCAGAATATATGGGACACCTCAGTTTTTCTTTTAACACCAAGTTTTGTGTATAACTATACTTTTACTACCCTTACATGCTCACACACACTCACACACATACACACACACACACATGCACATGTGCACACACACACGCACACGCACACACACACATGCACACGTGCACATGTGCACACACACACACATGCACACACATTCACAAACTACACCCAGGTACAAAATTGTTTTTCTTCTATATAATTTCATCATGGAAGAAGGCTGATAGCTTTAAATGGGTCACTTGCCTATATGAAATCACAGAATTAAACAAAGGTTTTTAATTATAGAAGACTTAAATCTCTTATAGCACAACTTAATAGCCTTTTTCCCGAAAAATATTAATGACTTTCCAGCTTAGTGAAAATTAATTGTTTTCCTACCTTGACAATTATATTGTAATCAATCAAGTTTGAAGAACCTGCAAGGGTCATTTGCGCTAATTCTATTGCAATCCATTAACCGCAGCAGATGAAAACATTTAGCTTAGTCACATATTAAAGAATTCTAATGGCAGCTCTGGATGTCATTGTTTATACAAAAAGTGATACATCAAGTTACCTCTCTATTTTAGCTCAGATGAGTAGGTTACCCCTCCTATGTAAAGATATTTCTGATTATATAACAGAGCTCAAATTCATTATATAATTTTTAAATTCAATGAATAAGGAAACAATGCAAGTGTGTTTAAAACTGTATTAAATTTTAAAATGTGATATTTATCCATACTAAAAATTTGACCTGTTTTCCAATATATGATTATGCCAATGAGAAATATTTATATTGATCAAAATGTAAAAATATTCAAAATATGTATTGTGCTATAAGAAAGAGAGTGAAGAATTGTGTACTGTGGAAATTCAGTCTAACCTGTAGAACCAGTCTGCAAAGTCAATTATTACCTGCTTCTCTAGAAGAAATTCAGAATGGGATGAGGCTAGATTGTTCCTCCTTCCTGGATAGCTGTTAGTCCTGGAAAGTAGTAGCTGGCCTGCTGGGATACCTTACCTCACCATGGATCTACCCTTAATGCAATGCAACTAAGTATCCAGACAAGAGTTTCACTCTGGTGTAATGGTGTCATGATAGTTATTGCATAAATAAAAGCTTTCTCTTTCATGGGAGGAGATTCCGTATCTATACTGAAAACCTAGTCCAAAACGTGAGCGTAGAAGGTCATGGACTCTAGGACTAAAGACACTACTGTTGATGGACTAAAAGACTATGTGGTAGCCATTAATTTCTCCTTTAAGTATTTATTATGTTTATCCCCATAGATTAGTGATCCTCTCACCTTTGGTCAGAGAAGCTTCCTTTAGCAGACAATAGTGACTCCTGAGGAGACTCAAAACTTATAAAAATGCCTGAGTTCTGCCTGGAGTTGCAGGGGTGGAATGTGGGAGTTTGAATACATACCCCCTCCCCCAAAAATATTCAGAAGTCTATTAAAACATCTTGGTTTTCTAACTACCTGGTTGCAAGAGGTGTCACTGGGCCAATATTATGGTCCACCCCTAAGGCATGATGGTGGATTTGCAATTCCAGCCTAAAGATATGAAAAGTGCCTAGAGTTCCTAAAGTGTGTTTGTTTTGGAGTGGCTTTTGGACTTTTTGGCTAGGGGCTTTTCTCTCTGTACTTGGACCTGTGAAATCAGGCCAACTTCATATGCCATTATTGAACTTCCCCTGGATCTATAAGCTTCATTAAATCCCTTCTTTGATAACTGTGCCTGATCAGGAAGTCCATATCAGTGACCTGAACCTAAATTGGTACTAGAATGTAGGGTGAAATGAATCTGACCATGGGTTTTTTAGTCTTTTGGAACTTTTTTTTTTTTGGAGGAATGGTCATGGACATGGTGCTTGCAACTGAAGATGCCTTCTGGAGAGGTAAGCCAAGTATTATGGACTATTCTTGTGAGAGTTTGAAAAAGTGCTAATTGCTAAAAGAATTGAAGTTGGAGGCTTGGCCTATCAACTTTTAAAGGGGAAGGAAAGACTGCAGAGGACTTTGTTGTGTAAGACCCAGGAAGTGAGGACTCCCCGGGCTCTGTCTCGGGAAAGGTGACACCCCAAATCACTCCGAGAAACAGTCTTGATGCAAACAGCAAGAGGAGTTTTATTCCAAGTGCACTGGTGCCCCCAGTCATACGCCATGCAGGGGTAGAGGACTGGAGGCCCCAAGGGTAGAATCAGGGCAGCTTTTATTGGATTCAAACAAAGGAGAGGAGAATTTATAACATGATCGGTTAACAATTAAAAATAATGTACATGTAGTATGCTCATTGGTTATGTGGTTACTATGGCATTTTGAGCCGTCTTATCTATAACTTGAGGATCACAAGTATGTATAACATTTGCTTAGTTTCTTCTGACTGGCTCATTTCAAGGATTATTTTGGGTACTGGGCAGTTTGGGGTTTTTCCAGTAACTGCAAAAATGCTGTGTCAGTTCAGCCCGGAAATAGAAACTCAGGCCTGTGAATATTCTTAGAGCCTGTCATGGCGTTACTTTAGTTTGGGCATTTCTTGCTTACATTCTTTACATTTCTATCTATATACTTTTACTTTGTAACTATTCTGTTTATCCTTTCAGTTGGAATTGGGCTACTGGGATAAGAGCTGGCTGCATTCTGCTGCGCAGACTCAAACAGTTTGATAGAGGTAAAATCTGTAATGGACTGATGTGCTTGGCTAAAGATATAGGACTGAGAAATTTAAGATTTTCAGTTGGAAAAACTTAAGCCAAGTTAAAATTACAGGCACTGAGACTGGTTTTAGGTTACTGAAGGTGCTATTGTCAAACACATTAGCAATCTTAAGGAAAGATGGCCCAACTGCTTTCTATTAAAACAATGGGAAAGGATGATTGAGAAAAGACTTTGATAGAAATGCAAACTCTTTTGGAAGTTGACTGGAGAAGGATCTTTCTTTTCAAGGTTATAATTTATTTCCTCTCTGAATTAAGAATACGGCTGTGAGGCCGGGTGTGGTGGCTCATGCCCTTGGTCCCAAGGCAGAGGTAGGAGGATCAGAGTGAGTTCAAGGCCACTCTGAGACTACAGAGTGCATTCCAGATATCCTGGGCTAGAGTGAGACCCTACCTCCAAAATAAATAAATAAAAAGAAAGAAAGAAAAAGAATACTGCTGTATCCTACATACCTGGTGTTAATTTTGGAAGCTTGAAAAATGTGTGGAGTGGTCATGAATTGCACAGAGTTCCAGCAGCCACTGCTGACATGAGGCATATGGTAGGTCATGATGACCCCGATAGCCTAGCAAAGCCATTAGAAGATGGACAATGGTTTGCATAAAGACCCAAAGATATTTTGGATATACCAGGACTCTGCAAGGACTAACATGGAATGTAATGTTGGCCTGGGTTGGAAGTGTTACCTGGCTACTTTGCCCAGCTGTAGGGGCAGAACTGGAAAATCTGGAGTCTATCAGTCTGGTTAATCAGACTTGAACTGAAGAAATTTGATGTTTGCTTGACGGTTGTTGAGTTTTCATTGTTCCTGTCTCTCCTTGTTATGTCTTCTAGTAGTTGAAAATGTCTTCTCTGTGTCTTTATATGTTGAAAGTATATAACTTGTTTGATTTTACAGGACTCACAGCCAGAGACAATCTTAAATCTCAGAGGAGACTTGGGACTTTGAAACTATATTAAGTTGGTAAAGATTGTGGGAACCTTTGAAATTGGACTGAGTACAATTTACATTGTGAGATGGTTTTGAATCTATTGTGGTAATGGTTAGAATGTGGTAGTTTGAATTGGCACCACCCACCACCCAACAGATTCAGGTATTTATTAAGACTTCTTGGATTTTCAGCCACTTGGCTGGAGGAGATGTCACTGAGCCAATCTTTGGGTCCAGCCCTAAGGTGTGGTGAAGGATTTGCAATTCCAGTCTAAAGATATCCAAAGTATCTAGAGTTCCTGAAGTGTGTTTTTTTGTGGTGTGGCCTTTGGGTGTTTTGGCTTGGGGCTTTTCTCTCTGTGTTTGGACCTCTAAAAACAGGCCTACTTCTGCCACCTTTGAACTTCCTCTGGCTCTGTAAGATTTATTAAATCCCTTCCTCAAATTTGTGCAAAGATTGGAAGTTCATCTCAGCACCCTGAAGCTTTCTACTGCAATTATGTTATATCCCTTAATTTCTCTTGTAAGTATTTATAATATGTTTATGCCCATAGATGAATGCTCCTCTCACCTTTGGTCAGAGAATCTTCATTTGGCAGACAATAGTGGCTATTGAGGTGACTCAAAACTTAACAAAGTCCTGAGAATAAGTGACAGTCAAGTTCTCAGCACTACATAAGACATCTTTTCCATGCACTTCTTGGCTAAGGCAATATTGCAAAACAGGAGGCATAGAGACTATAAGAACCAGAGGATTGGGGGTGATAATTTGGGACACTGTTTGCAAGGAAGCCTCTTGTTCATTTCTTCATGACCTTAAGTCATAAGATAGAAGGTCCATTGGAAAGAAGTTCAGAAAGGGAGCAAAGACAAAAGAAAGGATTTGGCGAAGATTATGATCAACTATTATGTTCAAATATATAAATTGTCAATTAGAAAGAAAAAAATAACTACTATAAAGACAAAAAATAAACAATTTCAAGTATAACTGCTTGGGCTGGCATCCCAGCTTACTTGGTAAGGCATGTATCATGAGGAAAGTTGTTTTACTTCTTTCTGTATGAGAATAAAAATCACACATGTCCTATTGGATTGATATAAGTATCATGGAGGTTGGGATTGGCAATGTGCAGGTAAAAGAGGAACCTGTCCCTCTGCCTCTTTCTACAGTGCCTGGGTAGCTTGTAAGGCCTCAAATATTTATCACTTTCCAGGAAAAATCTGGCATCCCCTGACTTGGGCTCTTGGATGAAAAATTCTTTAGAATAATACTACATCCTGAAGAAGTATTTAATAAACTCTGTGTTATCATCATTATATGGGTATTTATAAAATCTTCTTCCTCTAGGATGGGTCTATTTCAATGTGTGGAGCTATATACATCATGGTTTACCCTTATGAGTAAAGACTTGGGTCTGGGGCAATAACTCAGCTAGTAAAGCTCTTGCCATACAAGTGTGAGAACCTAACTTCAGATTCACAGTGTTCTCAGTGTGTAAGTTCCAGGTGGTATGCCTGAAATCCTAGCCCTTGGGAGGCAGAGATAAGACAAGGGCAAGCTGGCTAGATATACTAGCCAAACTGGTGAGTTCTGGGATCAAGTGACAGATCTTGACTCTATAATTAAGTTGAGTGTGATTTAAGTAGAAATCTGACATCATCTTCTAGCCTCCAAATGCACGTGATCACATGTGTATCCACACACAATGCATACAAACAAGCACATACACACATACACAAACACCAAACAAGTTCATGGATATGGTATTTGTCAGTCTTTCTCTCTTAAATGATCATAGATTATTGAGGAAGGCCTTGGAATTCAAGACATTCAAGTCCAATAAAGTAAAAACTTTTAAGATGGAAAAAATGGGATATAACCTGTATCTCTATGTGTTTACTCCTCAGTATATGTCCTCCCAAATTGTCACAAGTTTCAGCCAAAATGATTTATACCCACTGTTGTCATAAATTGGAACCTGGGACTATGGGAACAATTTACATAAATACTTTGAAGAATTGAAAAGAAAAAATGAAAATTAATGAAAAAAAGATTATTTATGGTATTGTATAGGCATATTGTTATTTATCAATTTATTTATTTGAGTACTAATTACCACCCTAATTGCTTTTATGTTTGAAAAAAAAACAGCTTCCCATTAAAATGAGGAAAACCACTAAAACATGGAATCTTCCCTAAGGAATTATTACATTTCCTATGTTTTCACACCTGAAACAATGTGCTGATTTTTTTTCACAGATGGTAGATGTGATCTTGCTTTGCTGAGTAAGCAAATCTGTCTATGCATTAAGCTTGAGGTCATGGCCATTTCACTTATTGACATCTCTATTTCTAGTCCTTAATGACAATTTTCTTTGAACTTCTATGGCAAACCTAGATTATCTCACACCTAATGTAACTCTTAACACAACAGCTCCATAAAATTATCTCTGTAGTCTTCCTAAAGAATTCTGAGGAAAGGGACTAGATCTGATTTTTCTGTCCTTCATGATTTTTAGTGGTATAGGGTGTAATATAGGGTGTAATAAGACATGGCTCTTTGCATATTACAAATGTTTGAACCAGCCCTATTCTAAGGATTATGCATATTTCTTAAAATAAAACAAAATTGGTTTCATCTTGAGCTTGTCTTTCAGAGGCAAGGGGAGACATTTTGTCAGAGATTTTAAATAGATACAAATGTCCAGTGCAATCTGCACCAAGGCATCCAGTGATGGAGAGGATGGGAACACAGTGCTGATGACAAGACTGGTTTGTACCTGTACCTGGAAAAAGCAAAGAAACTAAGGATATGTGCACTGTTCCGTAAGTGCTCCAGATAACTGGTCCCTGGAGAAGTAATGAAAACACTAATTACTGAACCTTGAACATCACTCTTATGGTAACTTGTTACCTCCTTTATCATAGGCATTTATTTTTTTTCACAGTAAAAGGTAAAATGTTAAAAGGCAATATTCTTCACATAGAAAACACAGTAGTGACTAATTATTCTAAGTATAAATGAGTATTATAACCATATAATAAAACTTTCCAAAACTACTTTTAGGAAAAGGGAAAAATACTAATTCAAATTTTATAATAGCTGGAATAAACCAAGACTTATCCAGGCACATTGAGATTAAGTCTTATCTTCACTAACAACTATTTCTTAGTCATCTGAAATAAAATAAAACTATGTAAGGACAATAGAAATGAACACAGAGCCTACTAAATTCAGAAAATATGTAAATAAAGAAAGGTTAAATGTACATTAAGGCATATATTTGTAAGAGCTCTTCAGCTTCTGAGCAAAGAGAAATTATGTACTGAGATAATTTGGCAAAGTATCATTAGAATGCATGCAGCTCAGTTTCACCAGATCTCTAAAATGAATTAAATTTCTTGTGATTTGCAATTAACATGGTTGATTACCTCTGATTAAAGTGCTGGGGAACAGACATGTAACAAACTTTGCTCTGAGATAGGCTGTTTTTCTATTAAGAAAACTTGATTTTCTAATATATCTTAACTACTTAAAATTACCCTTGATATTATTAGCCCTAATTTTCAGAATAAGAAATCATGGTGGGTAGTAAGTGTAGTAGGTTTATAACACTCAGAATTATAATTACTATTTTTGCTGGCTTATGTGGGCAGTGGATATTCAAACCTAGGTCCTTAGGTTTCACAGGCAAGTGCCTTAACCATTATGCCATCTTTCCAGCCCCATACTATTTTCAAAATTGTTACATAAATTCATATTACCTGAAATAGTTTATAACGTTTCCCTTTTGACTAAATTCATACCTCTTGGGCTAAAGAGATGGTCACCAATTAAAGTGCTTGCTTCCAAAGCTTAACAAATTGGGCTTGATTTCCCAGTACCCATGTAAAGCCAAGTGCACAAAGAGGTACTTGTATCTAAAGTTCATTTGTAGTGGCTAGGGGCCCTGTTGTGCCCATTCTCTCTCTCTCTCTGTCTGTCTCTCTCTCTCTCTGTCTCTCTCTCTCTCTTTCTCTCTCCTTATAAATAAATAAATAAATAAATAAATTAATTAATTAATTAATTAATATCTCTCCATCAACATTGGTCTTTTCTCCTTTCTTTTCCTCTTCATCTCCTTTTCTTCACTCCCATGTTCCACATCTTCCTCTTTTTCTTACCCTCTCAGCTATTCCTCGTTTTTCTCCTTATGTGGTACTAAGCTTTTTCATGAATATTTTTATTTATTTATTTTCAAGCTGAAAGAGAGAGAAAAACAGAGTAAGAAAATGTGCATGCCAGGACTTCTAGCAGCTATAAATGAGCTCCAGATATATGCACCAGTTTGTGCAGCTGTCTATACGTTAGTGCTGGGGAATTGAACCTGGACCATTAAGCTTTGCAAACATGAACCTTCACCACTGAACCACCTCTGCAGCCCTGGTGTTGAGCTTTAACCAAGTTCCTTGCATGTACCAGGCAAGTCTTCTTTACTATATATATTCTCAGCCCCTTTATTATGCTTTTGATTTAAGAACCTAGCAAGCAAACATCAACAAACATCATCAACTGAGCTAAAGAATATAAAGAAATAAACACTGTATTGAAAAATATCAAAATAAGCTAAACTAGAAGGTTGCATGGACTTCAAAACTATGAATAAACTCACATTTATTGAAAAGAATAAGAAACCAGAATCAAGGATAATATTTATATTACATAAAGTACAATTCAGGCTGAAATGATGAAATGTAATGTGAAATTTTCCAGTGCTGCAAGTTTGCACTCACAAAAAGAGGTACTAGAAAATCAGTGCGCTGGTAATGCAACCCCTACTTTTTAGAACACTGTAAGAAATGCAAGAGGAAGCATACCTAAGGTCAATGAAGCAAATACTTAATTAAATTATTAAAATTTGATTTTCAGTCAAAGTAGGGCAATGCTGTGTATGTATATGGAATAATCAAGAGAATCACATAAATAAACATCTAAAACTACATTTGGACATTCACAAAACTTGATCAATATTAGAACATACTAAAAGTTCATGTAGTAAAAAGCTATATCCTTTGATCACAAGACAGAAAAAAACTATAGTAATATTTTAAAGGAAATGAAGAAGCCTTGTGCACTTGGAAATTTTAAACGTTATTATATGTACTTTGGTTAAAGGGAAATTCTTTTTCTTTATTTTGAAATTGCTGAAAAAAATAATGAAATACTATCAGAACTTGCTGAAAACAATTAAGGTACAGATGATTATTTGAAGCTATGATTTTTCTAGCTGCATTGGTAAAAATGAAAGTATTAAAATAAATAATTTAGTTCTTGACTTAAAATACCATAGAGATGAAAGTAAGGTTAAGAAACAGGAAAAATGGAGCTGGGAAGATTGTTCACTGGTTAAAAGGTGCTTGTTTGCAAAGCCTGCTGACCTGGGTTTGATTCCCCAGTACCCACATTAAAGTCTGATGCACAAAGTGACAAAGGTGTCTGGATTACATTTGCATGGGCAAGAGGCATGGGTGCACCCATTCTCTCTCTCTCTCATGAATAAGTAAAAATATTTAAAATAAAAGAACAGGAAAGTGTATAATATCACTCACAGAATAGATATAAAATTGTAACATAATAAAATATTTACAAGTTGATCCCACAGTTTACAGAAATTATGATATATTATGACAAAATTATAGAAATATTATTGTTTTATATTTGAAAATCAATCAGAAAAACTGAATATATTAATAGTGAGCCAAATGAATACATAATCTTAATAAATTAAAAAATAACTTTTGAGTGGGCTGGGGAAACATCTTAATGGTTAAGGCACTTGCCTGCAAATCAAAAGGACCTAGGTTGCATTCCCCAGGACCCATGTAAGCCAGATGCACAAGATGGTACATGCATTTAGAGTTTGTTTGCAGCAGCTGGAGGCCCGGGTGCTCCCATTCTCTCTCTCTCTCCCTCTCTCACACACACAAATAAATAAATTAAAAAACAAACTTTTGAGAAAGCTCAATATTCACTTGTGATTTATAAAATAGAAATCTAGTAATAAAAAGAAACTTCAAAAGAAGTGAATTTTCTATCATAGCAAAGGGTGTAAGAATAATTTAGAATTTTTGCCTAATTTCTAAAACAAGAAAAGTATTCTACAACACAATCCCACTGTCCTATATTCATGGATGATACAAAAAAAAATCAAGGGAATTTTAAATATAGATATATGGTCTAAGCAGTGGAGGGAAAAAGGAAAATTTAACCTTTTATAGATAACAGAATCTTTTTATACACTAAACCCTAAGTGATCAACAAAATGTTACTTCTAATGATAAAGGAATTAAGTCTGCTCAAAGAATGAACAATCAATATGAAAAATCAATTCTAGTACTATATTATAATGACTAAATGTTAGAATAAATAATTTAAAAATTAAATGTAAAAACAATTGTATTTATGCTGACAATAAATCATGAAAAATGCAATGATAAATAGAATAAAATCTATGCAAGACTTTTACCATGAAAACTAAGAAAACTCATTGCAGGAAAAACTAGTGATAGTCAAAATAATTGAAGAGACACACAAGTATTCATGAATTGAAGACTAAATACCATTAACAGCTTTAATTTTCTCAGGCTAATTTACAGAGTCTACATATTTTCAATATTTTTCCAGTGTGAGCTTATAAAATTGACAAGACATTTTTGAATGGACATGAATGTAAAAAGGTCTTACAATAGCCATAGCACCCTTCTGACAGAATAGAAGAATGATTTAAAGATCTATTCCAAACCTATACTCATCAAGAGAGTGTTGTAATAGCACAAGAAAGTTAAAAAAACAAGTGCTAGATATTATCAGTTTGTCTTTGATAATGATAATTTGATAAAGATAATTCAATTGGGTGAACAATATTGATTCAAAAGTGTTACTGAAGCAATTCATGGTGCATATAGGAAAATTAATATTTCCTGACACAACAACACAAAAATTAACTTCAAGTAAGTGTAAGTCTAAATAGACGTGCATGGTAACAGTATGTAAAATCAAATGTACAAAAGTGTTCACCTGGTAGATTTGGGGGAAAGCAAAATGGAGAATCATTATATGTGTTTTCTTTAATCCCTTCTACTTTAAAATTTTCAAAATAAAAAATAAGAGAAATTTCTAAGGTCAATATTAAAGTGTTAACTTCTATTCAGTCTCTTTGCTCGGTATAAGATGTTTTGTTAATGATTTTCCTATTTAATGCATAACATTAAGAAGAAATGACTAGCAAAAAATGATTAACTTCAATGATATTACTCATTCATCAAGTTGATTTGATTGTAAAATTTACAATGAAGTGTTACACCTATGAAAAGGATATTTCATATGTATTTTTCAAAGTTTAGCTTGAATTAATTACCATTGTGCCTTGCTATGGGGATATGACTTGTTTATATGCAATACTTCATAAACTTCAAACAGGTCTAAGTGGCTGTAACTTCTTATTTATCATAGATTTGCTGAGAACCAAGCTTCAATATGTTTGAAATTAAGACAGTCTTTGATTTCTATTTAAATTCTGAGATTATTATATCAGATTGAATCCCATTACATTCAATAACAGCATTATGTTGCAACCTTGCCAGAGATAAAGTCATTTATTGCTTGGTAAAATTTTGTCTATTTTCATTTTAGTCTCACAACAATACATTTATTCATTTCTGCTATTGTCTTTTATCTCAGAAACTCAAAATGGTTTATGAAAGACACAGTAACAGTATCCCTTCTAAAGAAAAGGAGGTGGAGATGGGTTTGCTCTATTTCAGGGTGCCACCCAAAGCCTGAAGCAATGGCTACAGAATTCAATGATCCAGACTTCTGAAGTGGTGCAAAGTTACATTCACTCAAATACAATGTACATTGTGGGTTAGGATTCATGTTTCAGTAAAATTGTTCTTGAGTTTATTTTGTTACAAAGCTAAAGAGAAATCAATCTTGAACAAAACACTATGCTTTTTAGAAGTGAGATTTTAAACTCAGATATGAGAAGTATGATAAAGATGTTCAAGTGCACATGAAAGAGAATGTATGTGAGAAAAGTACATGGGAGAAAAGAACAAGGAACAGAGAGCCTGCAATCTCCAAATCAAAGCGGTCCTTAGAGATGATCTTTGGGCTCTGAGAACTGATGATGCACAGAAAGTAATGTGCATTGTGGGACATTTGAAACCTGCAAAACACAAGCCATCTGCAATGATAAAACAGTATGTTTCTAAAATTTCTTTGAAAGACATTTGTTGGGAATTCAGAAGAAATTTTCTCACAGCGGACTATGTTACCCACAGTACTTTTAGGAGTTAATTTCCCCATCAAGATTTCATAAACTTCTTATGTAGCAAGTTGACCTAAACTGCAGTACATATGATCCCTTACTTATGCTTTTGTCATTAGATCAGACACATGGGATCTCTAAGGCTTCCTTTATTTAAAGAAATTGTGGATAGCCACCCTAAAATTGGACCACAGCATCAGCATGTGACTTCTTGAAAAAAATAACTGTCATGAGATGGGGAGGTCATTATGTCAGGCCCAGTTCCCATACAAAACTGTTTCTGGGTAATGGTTCTAATGAAAATATAAGGTAATTATAAAAAAAAACTTGAAAAAAAAATCTATGGTATGTTGATATTTCTATCCTCAACTCCTAACTTTTTATATCATGTAACTCCCTAGTGCTATGACTTGTTATTCTGTGTGGTAGGATATTTGCTACTTGATTGCCAAAAATAATTATAAATCACCAGTAGTAAAATATAAAGTTTTGTGATTAATTTCACAGTTATATGATTATAAGTAATTTATTACTTATTCATTAATAATTAATAATTCATTAATAGTACTAGCTAGCTTACATTGAGTATCTATATAAAGCATGCAATTTACTTTGCTCTTAATTCTAATAACAGCTCTGAAAAGGAGACATTATTTCAATAAACACAGGAGGCCACAGATGTCTAGGGAGATTTAAACTATACCCTGAGTCATTGGGCTTTGAATTGGCATAATTCTGCATTTCCTACATCCACTTAATTTACAATTACATTCAATAAATGTTTGCTGGGAGCCTACCATCTGATAGACAGACTGCTAGAAAACTTATACATTAAAAGACAACTGTTTTTAGGAACCTGTCCAGCCAGCATAAAGGGACATAGATCACAGAAAGAGATAGAGCAGATTTTATTAAAGAATTGGAGAAGAGGGAAAATAGGATAAAACTACTAGGTATTTCTATGATTTAAGGGATCAGGGATTACAATAGAGATAATTTCATTTTTTACGCAACTCACACATGCCACATTCACACAAGATGATAATTCCCATTGAGATGCTACAGATTTTTCCATTAAGCTCCACTTGCTTGGAATAATAAATTCACATCCTAGATAAGGTATCACCCAGGAAGGAATTATAGTGCATGTGTTTCTGTCTCCCTCTGTCTCCCTCCATCCCTTCCTTTTCCTACCATGCCTGGATTTCTATTATGTTTTTGGAATATATGAAGTGAAGATTGCTAGCCATAGAGATGTAACAATGCTTAAAAAAATCATTATGTGAGACATAATGTGAGACATTATGTGGAACTTCTGACGAAAATGAGATGCAAAAAAAAGTGCTTGGTACAGCTTTATAGCTTCTAATCAGTGAAGGCAACACAGCAACACACCAGTGGCATGAGAAGAAAATGATTCTGCCACAACATTAACACATTTAGGAAGATGAGAGTCTTGGAAATGTACACTGGTTTGGAGAACAAAACAAAAATAGTCTACCATTACAAGCGGTTAGGGTACTTGGAAATCAAACTGTAGCACTGGTGGTGGAGCTATAGATACAGGCTTTTGTCATTCACTTGACAGTTATTAGGAAAAATCTGGTGACTAGTCTTGGAAATTTAGAGGTACTGTGGGATTCTGTCACAATATAAATACCACAGTTCTAATGCCTGTTGGCATGTGGCATTCCTACAGCCTGTTTTATGACTTCTCAAATGAGAAACACTCTGTCTCATAGAATGGTTCCCCACATCTGCTGATATGAGCTCCAGCTAAGTAAGTGTTAATGATCTTCATGCCATCCACCCCACCCAGGTCTTTGTGCCAGTGACATTTCCAATATAAATGATATGTGGATAGAAACGGTTGTAATTCAAGAGAGTCAGTACACAACACTCCACAGGTTCCTATCTGAGCTCTGAGGCAGTTAGGCAACAGGAATAGGAAGATGGAGGAAAAATAATACCCAGTGGCCAATATACTAATCTCCAGGTGTTGATGCTTTCACAAAAGGATTTGCCAGGGTCACCCATATGTGCGTAGACAAACTGGAAGAACAATAGGACTCACCTGCAGCCTTACATCCCCAAGCTGGTTAGGAGGTTAGGAGTAGAACAGAGCACTGCATCCTACCCTGAAGGTGGACCCCAAAGCAGTGTGAGAAGATGAAAACAGCTGGCAAAACAAGCCCAGTGCCTACTCCCAGACTGTCACTTTTTGATTCTGGGGAACACGTCTATAGGAACAGAGAGAGGAAGAAGGACTATGTTAAAAGGATAGCGCTCTGAAAAGAAGGAAACAGTCAGAACTGGGGATTACTATCTCCTCATCCTAAAGTAGATTGTGTACTAGTCATACATGTGTGATCGTCATCAATGTATGAAGAGCTTCTCATTTATGACAGATACTATGATATTGTCTGAAACACAAAACATATAAAACATAGCATTCAATTTCAAGCAGTTTATAAGTGTGACATATATTATTAAGATATTCAAAGGAGAACTGTTAATATAATGCAATGAATTCAGAATATAAATTAATATTATATTTATTTATATATTATATATTCTAACAGAGAATTTCAGGTTCGCTGAGATGAACTTCTAGACCAGGCACGGGTATGGAGGAAGGGATATTTATTGAAGCTTACAGATCCAGGGGAAGTTCCATAATGGTTGAAAAGGCTGGCCTGCTCTTACAGGACCAGGCAGAGACAGAGAAAGCCAAAAGCCAAAAGCTACACAGCACAGCACAACTCAGGAACCCCAGCTAGGCACACCTTGCATATCTTTAGATCGAAATCCTAAACCCACCACCACACCTTAAGATCCACCAAGAGACACTGCCTCGAGCTAGGTGGCTGCAGATGCAAACTACAAACTAATAAAACACTGAATATATTGGGGGCCATCTATTCAAACTACCACATATATATTGCATATATTATATTTATTTATATAAATATTAATTTTTCTGTGAATGATATTCAGGTTAATAGCTATGTGAAGTTTTAGACCAAATATAGTCATGGAAAATAAGTTGCTTTAAACTTCACCAACTTGAAAAATTCAGTCCTTATCTGGTGTTTTACATTACCAATAATTTCACATCAAGAATTCTATTTTTTTACTTTATCTTTATTAATTTTTAATTTTTTTGTTCATAACTCCCAGACATGTGAGACTCCCATATCAGTGTCTACCCTCCATATATTTAATTTAAGTGTTCTGTAAAAGTGAAAACCAATAGTATTTTGTTCCACTTTTCCCCCAAAGATGGACTTCATTAAAATATGATTCTTTGTGTTTTGACAACTGAGAAATATATTAAAATAATATAACAAGAATCTTCTGTTTTGTCTTCAGTAATAAGCACCAATCAATAGGATTTTGCTTAATTTCATGCTATAGCAGGTCATATTTTATAAAGGTTCCACTGCATTTACAGTGAACAATGGCCCACTATGAAGAGATTTCTATTGACACAGTCATTCTTTTATATCTGGAAACTTTCCACACAAATTAAAGGCTACCTCAAATATAAAATGGATTTTCATATAAAGGCTAAAAGAATTGATCCTTTAAAATTTAATTGTTGTATAAATGAGTGTGCATAACACCAGAGACAGAAAATTATCTGGTAACTAATCAATATTGATTCATGGCTACTCTTTATAAGAGCATTGGATATGTTATCTCATAATACATTTCACATTATCACAACAAACCAATACTCGATTTGTTTCACATAGGAAGGGATTGGAGTATGAAGTAAACAAAATATTATCAAATGCTCAAGTGTCTAAATAATTGTTCAAAATCACAATAAGTATGAGTGATTGTGGATAGGAACTAGGCTCCAGAAGACTATAGGGCCAGTCTTGAAATATCCCACCTCTTTTTTTTTCTTTTCTTTTCTTTTTCTCTTTTTCTTTTTTTTTTTTTTTTTTTTTTTTTTGAGGTAGGGTTTCACTGTAGTCCAGGCTGACCTGGAATTCACTATGTAGTCTCAGGCTGGCTTCTAACTCTTGGCAACCTTCCTACCTCTGCCTCCCAAGTGCTGGGATTAAAGGCGTGTGCTACTATGCCTGGCAAAATATTCCACTTCTAATAGTACACCAAAATGCTTATATAATTATATAAAATTTATCACATGCTGTTAGAATGACATAAATAATATGTAATATAATTAGCAACATGGGATATAGTCATGTGCATACATTATATTAACTACCATACATATATAAAATGTATCATTTATGAATGGATTTGAAATAATATACTTAATAAAATTTTTTAATATGAAGTTATACCAGCTACTTACATATTCTATATTAATTTCAGAAACTTTACTGCAACAAAAGTGTAACAGTCAAATATTTATACTAGCAATGCTAACGTAAACTTGAAAGAATTTATACAATACATTTTATGGCAAGTACATTTGTTCAAGAACACATATGTGTATGTACTTATCCTTTTGGAGCTTGACTGGTGAAATAAATAACAGTTACACAAATAAGTAAATAGTAGAGGGCTAAAGAGATGCCTCACCAGCTAAGGTATTTGTGTGCAAAGCCTAATTCCCAGGGTTTGATTCCCTCACAGCTATGTATGACAAGATGCACAAAGTGGAGCATGCTTCTGGAGTTCATTTGCAACAGGTATAAGACCTGAAGCATTCTTGCTCTTGTTAGTTCTTTCTCTTTCTCTCTTTCCTTGGAAATAAATAAATAAATAAATAAATAAATAAATAAATAAATAAACAAACAAAATTTTAAGAATATTTAGAAGTAAATAGAGAAGACTCCACTATGAATTAAAGTATGTGAAAAATGGCATTTAGCAAAACAAATATTTGTTCTAAATATGTAAACAGTGTCAGTTTTAGCTGAAATTTGCAGCTGAAAATTGGGCAGAAAAGAAATGCCCTATTCCTTTGGGCTCCAACTGCAATGATTTTAAGAATCAATTAGAGGGCTTGTTCTACTACAAGATTCATTTGAGGAAGGCTATTTAAACTGACATCTCTATGTTTGTGATATTTCAGATACTGCTAATTCTAAAGCATGATAGTAACTGGTAAGAATAATCAAAAAATAAATAAGCAGTAGGCCCATTCCTTGTACTGACAAACACCAGCTTTCAGGCTATAGACGTCAAGTACATGTGACTGGAGAAATAAGTCAGTCATGGCATTTTAATTTTCTATATAGAATGTATAAAGATTTATAACTATAGTATTCATCTTTTTCATTACAGGAACAAAATGCTGGACCAGATATATCTTAGGAATGGAAAAGTGTTTGTTTCAGCTTACCAGAGGTCAGAGTTCATCATGGCAGGAATGGAAAGCCAGTGACATATTGTCACATGAGAGATGAATGTTGAATCCTTTGCTAGCTTCCTCCTTCTCATCCTCCTCCTGCTACTCCTCATCCTCCTTCTCCTTCCCCTTCTTCACCATTTCCCCTCCTTCCTCTTCTTTCCCTTCCCTTCCTTACCCCTTTCACCTTCCCCTTGCTTTTTTCCACCTTCTCCTTCCCCTTCTTCTTCTTTTTTTTTTTTTTTTTTCAGGAACACAGCTCATCAGGTGGTACTGCCCACACTCAGGGAAGGTGCTCCCAAGTCAAATAGCCTAATTTAGAAAATTATTCAGACATGAGCAGAGATTTCTTTTTATGATTATTCTAAAATATTTGATTTTTATTTATTTATTTATTTGACAGAGAAAGAGGGAGAGAGAGAGAGAAAATGGGTACGCCACTGCAAATGAACTCCAGATGCATGTGCCCCCTTGTGCACGTGGCTAACATGGGTCCTGGGGAATTGAACCTGGGTCCTTTGGCTTTGCAGGCAATTGCCTTAACCGCTAAACCATACCTCCAGCCCATGATTATTCTAAATCCTGTTAAATTGATAAGAAGAGATCAACCAGCACAACTATTTATAACTTTATACTTAATACTACTGTGTTTAAAATGTACGTTACTTAGTATACAATTGTTTTTTTCCATTAACTTTGTTGTTGTTTTTGTTGTTGTTGTTGTTGTTTGTTGTTGTTGTTTTTAGAGGTAGGGTCTCTCTCTGGCCCAGGCTGACCTGGAATTAACTATGTAGTCTCAGGGTGGCCTCAAACTCACAGTGATCCTCCTACCTCTGCCTCCCAAGTGCTGGGATTAAAGGCGTGCACCACCATGCCTGGCCCATTAACTTTTTTTATCTCTTTCTTATATTTTGTTTCTTCCAAACCTTTTTTATTTGTCCTAACTCTTCTCATGTAGATTAATAAGTATTTACAATGTTTTATATGTGTGATGGTTAAGTTTGTGTCAACTTGATCTGTTTAGGAATACACAGACATTCTTCATAAGTGTTTCTGAGGTTGCTTCTAGGAAGGACTAACTAAAGGAAGAATCCTTCCCCCAGGGTGAGCCCTTTCTCCAGAGTAGGCAGCACATCAGAGGAGGAACTTTATCTAAGGAAGCTCTGGGAAGGAAAGGATCCACTGGCTGCCCGTGTTGCTCGCTACTCTCTGCTTGCTATTCGCTGCTTACTGCTCAGTGCTTGCTGCTTTCAACTGTGGACTGAAGACCAGCATGGACCAAAGAGCAGTGTCTCTCCAGGACACGGCCTTCAGTGCCGGATTGGGACTGCTGAGGCATCCAGCCTCGTGGACTGAGCAGCTATTGGGTTGCTTGATTCTCAGGCCTGCAACCTGCTATTGTTGGGCTGTCATAAGCTAATCCCAATAATTTCCCTTTTAATACCATTCATTCTATCAGTTCTATTTATGTAGAGAACCCTGACTAATACCAATTGTGGTTCCAGGAGTGGTTCTAGAGAAACAGAATTGTAAGGATGGATTTCCCTGGTGGGCTTGGTGCTCTCTTGAGTTGATTCTCCAACTTCAGTGCCACTAAAGGCTCTACTGGTAATAAGGAGAGCACTTTAACTGAAGGAGGGCACTAATAATCCATAGTGTGAACTATTTAAATAACTCCATGAGATAGATGTATTTGGTGATCTTGAGTCATGTCTTATGTTGAGCAAGGAATTTAGTGACTCTGTATCTAGAACATTAGAATATCTTGAATATTTGTGGAAAAGTAAGACGAATGATGATGCTTGATGGTTACTTCCAGCATCTCTGGATAAACTATTGAGAGAAAAGCAGATGCTCAGTAAGGAAATTTCCAAGCTTAAGACTCACATACATGATGTGAAGGTTTCTATGGGTGCCCTGGAGGAGAGTCTCCTTTCTAGCCAGAACAGGGTTCAAATTGTAAGAAACCAAACCCAAGCTCTCATTGTAAGATTGACTAACTTGCAATGTAAGCTCAATTCCCAGCCTCACAGGCTATCAGAAATTAAAGTGAGAGCATTGATTGGAAAGAATGGGATCCTATGACTTGGGATGGGGATGTGTGGGACGACCCTGAAGATTCTGGGGACATTGAACTCTCAGATTCTGAAGAAAATTTTGCATGAGAATATGGCTTCACCTCCTTTAGGGGTAGTTGCATCCCTACCCCCACACACTGAAGTATTGCCCTCTCCACCCTTGCCTGAGGGAAATTACTCCTTCTTTGTCTGAGGAATCAGCAATGACCCTCCCTGCAGGAGGTGCTGATGCTTCTCAGTGCCCACCCATCTTTGCCTCTAGACCTATAATGAGGTGTAAGGCTAGTCATGCCCCTAAAGGTGAGTTAGAAAGTGAAACTCAAGAGGAAGTGAGGTACACCCCTAAAGAACTTCAGGAGCTTTCTAGCTTGTACAGGCAGAAGCATGGGGAATATGTGTGGGAATGGATTTTAAGGGTGTGGGATGATGGCAGAAGATATATAAGATTAGATCAGGCTGAATTTATTGAAATAGGCCCACTGAGCAGAGATTTTAGATTTACATTGCAGCTCATGCAGTTGAAAGAGGTGTCAAGAGTTTATTTGATTGGTTGGCTGAAGTGTGGATCCAAAGGTGGCCTACTGTGAATGAGCTTGAGCTGCCTGATATTCCTTGGCTTAATGTTGATGAAGGGATTAAAAGGTTCAGAGAACTTGGAATGCTGGAGTGGATTTACCATGTAAACTCATCTTTGCCACTACAATGGGACCATCCAGAAAATGTGCCCTTCACTAAGACTATAAGAAACAGATTTATGAGGGGAGCCCCAGCATACTTAAAGTTGCCAGTAGTTGCCATAATATGTAAAGAAGACATCACAGTGGAAGCCGCAGTTGCTGCCTTAGGTGACTTAGATGCAATGGGTGTAACTGAATCTCAGGGTAACAAGGGCCAAGTATCAGCACTGAATCACCAAAGGCAAGGTGAGCGTGTTTACCATAATGGGCAGCATAGGCAAAACAATGTCCATAACAGTATGACTCATGTAGACCTTTGGTACTGGCTGATTAATCATGGTGTTCCTAGAAGAGAAATAGACAAAAAGCCTACTAACTTCCTGCTTCATCTGTATAAGCAGAAAAGTTCCAGAGCAAAGGACTGAAAGGCCACTTTGAATTATAGCAACAGAGAATCAAGGCCTCTTAACCAGTTTCCAGACTTGAGCCAGTTTACAGATCCTGAGCTTGAATGGGTGGCCAGGTCCCTTTGAGAAAGGACCCTCCCACAACCCCAATAGTTTTAATATTAAGCTTAGTTCTATCCTTCCTCAGCAGGATCTGCGGCTTTTTGCTAGGGTAACTGTACACTGGGGAAAAGGAAACAATCCGACTTTTCGGGGCTTACAGGACACTGGCTCTGAATTGACAATGATTCCAGGAGACGCCAAATGGCCTTGTGGCCCTCCAGTTACAGTAGGTGCTTATAGAGGTCAGGTGATCAATGGAGTTTTGGCAAATGTTAGACTGACAGTGGGTCCAGTGGGTCTCTGAACTCATCCTGTAGTTATTTCCCCAGTCCCAGAATGCATAATTAGGATATATATACTTAGGAGTTGGCGGAACCCCCACATTGGTTCCCTGCCTGGTGGAGTGAGGACTATTATGGTTGGAAAGGCCAAATGGAAGCCATTGAGGCTCCCAACACCAGGGAAAATAGTAAACCAGAAACAGTATCACATCCCTGGAGGAATTGCAGAGATTAATGCCACTATAAAGGACTAGAAGGATGTAGGGTGCTTGTTCCCACCACATCTCCCTCTAACACTCCTATTTGGCCTGTTCAGAAGACAGATGGATCCTGGAGAATGAGAGTGAATTATCAGAAACTTAATCAAGTGGTGACTCCAGTTGCAGCTGCTGTACCAGATGTGGTTTCTTTACTTGAGCAGATTAACACATCTCCTGGTACCTGGTATGCAGCTACTGATTATGCGAATGCCTTCTTCTCCATACCTGTCCATAAGGATCATCAGAAGCAATTTGCCTTCAGCTGGCAAGGTCAGCAGCACACGTTTACTATGTTACCTCAAGGTTATATTAACTCTCCAGCCCTGTGTCATAGCATAGTTCACAGGGACCTTGATTGCCTGTCCCTTCCACAAGGTGTGTCACATTGGTTCATTATATTGATGACATTATGCTGATTGGATCAAATGAGCAGGAGGTGGCAGCCACTCTGAAGTTGCTGGTACAGCATATGTGCATTTTGGGATGGGAAATAAATCCATCCAAAATTCAAGGACCTTCCATCTCAGTGAAATTTCTAGGAGTTCAGTGGTGTGAGGCATGCAGGGACATTCCTTCTAATGTGAAGGATAAGTTGTTACACCTGGGCCCCCCTACCACTAAGAAAGAAGCACAATGTCTAGAGGTCCTATTTGAATTTTGGAGATAGCACATTCTTCACTTGGGTGTGTTACTCCATCCCATATACCAAGTGCTTCAGAAAGCTACTAGTTTTCAGTAGGGCCCAGAACAAGAGAAGACTCTTCAACAGGTCCAGGCTACTGTGCAGGCTGCTTTGCCCCTTGGGCCATATGATTCCAGTGAATCCAATGGTACTTGAGGTGTCAGAGGCAGATACGGATGCTGTTTGGAGCCTTTGGAAGGCCCCCATAGGTGAATCACAGCAGAGGCCCTTGGGATTCTGGAGCAAGGCCCTGCCATCATCTGCAGAAAATTATTCTGTCTTTAAGAGACAGCTCTTGGCCTGCTATTGGGCCTTCATAGAAATTGAATGCTTGGCAATGGGCTATTCAGTTACTATGTGACCTGAGCTGCCCATTATGAGCTGGGTGTTATCTGACCCACCAGGCCATAAAGTTGGATGTGCACAGTAGCAGTTCATCATCAAGTGGAAGTGGTATATCCATGATCGGTCTCAAGCAGGCCCTGAAGGTACAAGTAAATTACATGAGGAAGTTGCCCAAATGCCTATGGTTGCTACTCTGTTTCAATGCCTTCTGTTCCCAAGCATGATCCTATGGCATCATGAGGTGTGTTCTATGATCAACTGACTGAGGAGGAGAAAACTAGGGCATGATTTACAGATGGTTCGGCACGTTATGCGGGCACCTCCAAGAAGTGGACAGCTGCAGCATTACAGCCCTTTTCTGGCACAACTCTGAAGGATTGTGGTGAAGGGAAGTCTTCACAGTGGGCAGAACTACAGGCAGTACACATGGTTCTATATTTTTCTTGGAAGAAAAAATGGCCAAGTGTGCATTTATACATTGATTCATAGGCTGTGGCAAATGGTTTGGCCAAGGACTTGGAAGAAGCACAATTGGAAAATTGGTGAGAAGGACATTTGGGGAAGGTGTATGTGGATAGAGCTCTCTGAATGGACAAAGGATATAAAGATACTTGTGTCCCATGTTAATGCTCATCAGAAGGTGACCTCATCAGAGGATGACTTTAGTAATCAAGTAGATCAGCTGTGGATAGTGGTCAACCTCTTTCCTCAGCCACCCCATCATTGCCCAATGGGCCCATGAAAAAACTGGCCATGGGGCAGGGATGCAGGTTATGCATGGGCCCAACAACATAGACTTTCACTAAGGCTGACTTGGCTACGGCTTCTGCCTACTGCCAAATCTGCCAGCAGCAGAGACCAACTCTGAGCCCCGATATGGTAGCATTCTTGGGGGTGACGAGTCAGCAAGTTGGTGGCAATTTGACTACATGGGACCTTTTCCATCATGGAAAGGCCAGTGTTTGTCTTTAGTGGAATAGACACTTATTCTGGGTATGCATTTGCCTTTCCTGCATGTAGTGCTTCTGCCAAAACTACCATCCATGGGCTTACAGAATGCCTTATCCACTGTAGTGGAATTCTACACAGCAAAGCTTCTGACCTAGGAACTCACTTCACAGCCAAGGAAGTACAGCAGTGGGCTCATGATCATGGAATTCACTGGTCTTACCATGTGCCCCATCATCCTGAAGCAGCTGGCTTGAAAGAGTGGTGGAATGGCCATTTAAAGAAACAGCTACTGCACCAACTAGGTGGCAATAGCTTGGAGGGCTGGGGGCGTGTCTTCCAGCAGGCTGTATATGCTCTGAATCAGCGTCCTATATATAGTGCTGTTTCTCCTATAGCCCAGATTCATGGGTCCAGGAATCAAGAGGTGGAAATGGGAATGGTACCACTTATCATCATGCCAAATGACCCATTAGCCAAAGTTTTGCTTCCTGTTCCCTCAATACTGTGCTCTGCTGGGCTAGAGGTCTTGGTTCCAGAGGGAGGAGTGCTTTCACCAGGAGGCACAAAGAACATTCCATTGAACTGGAAGCTCAGACTTCCCCCTGGCCACTTTGGGATCCTCATGCCCTTGAGTGCACAGGCTGAGAAAGGAGTTACAGTGTTAACAGGGGTGATTGATTCAGACTACTGGGGGAAATTGGACAGCTACTCCACAATGGAGGTAAGGAAGAGCATGTCTGGGGTGCCGGAGATCCTTTAGGGAGTCTCTTGGTGTTACCATGCCCTGTTATCAAAGTCAATGGACAACTGCAACAACCCAATCAAGGCAGTGTGATATATGGCCCAGATCCTTCAGGAAGGAAGGTATGGGTCACCCCTGCAGGTAAAGAATCAAGACCTGCTGAGGTGCTTGCTGAAGGTGGAGGAAATACTGAATGGGTAGTAGAAGAAGGCAGTAACAAATACCAGCTAAGGCCACGGGACCAGTTACAAAAACATTGACTGTAATTGCCATGATTGTTTTTGTCTCACCTTGTTAAGAGTGTTTGTACATATCTACACCAATATTAAGATGCTTTTGTTCTTACTCTATTTCTCTATGAGGTAATTAATACTGATTAATATCATATCACTAGTTAACCACTATTGAATTTATATTTGACTCATTATATTAGAGACTAAGCATTCCTCAATGAACTTTCTTTGTGTTACAGGGGAGAGATTGTGCATTTCTGGTTGTACAAGGGATAGTTATATCATGTTAGGAGGAGTTATGACCTTGTTAATGTCTTCATTTGGAAATTAAGTATAATGTAAGGAGATATGTTTTGGTGTCAAGTTGACAAGGGTGGACTTTGGATGGTTAAGTTTGTGTCAACTTGATCTGTTTAGGAATCCACGGACATTCCTAATGAGTGTGTCTCTGAGGTTGCCTCTAGGAAGGGTTAACTAAAGAAAGAATCCTTCCCCCAGGGTGAGCCCTTCCTCCAGAGTGGGCAGCCCCTCTTGGAGGAGGGGGCTGATTTATCTAAAGAAGCTCTGGGAAGGAACATATCCTCTGCTTCCCACTGGCTGCCCATGTTGCTTGCTGCTCACTACTTGCTGTTTGCTGCTTTTTGCTTGGTGCTTGCTGTTTTCCACTGTGAACTGAAGACCAGCATGGACCGAAGAGCAGTGTCTCTCCAGGATGCCTCCAGGCCTTCAGTGCCTGATTGGGACTTCTGAGGCATCCATCCCCATCGACTGAGCAGTTACCGGGTTCCTTGACTCTCAGGCCTGCAACCTGCTATTGTTGGACTGCCATAAACTAATCCCAATAAATCCCTTTTTAATACAATTCATTTTATCTGTTCTGTTCCTCTACAGAACCCTGACTAATACAATATGTCAAGATAAAAGGAAAGCCATCCATAATCATATTGAAACTAATGCATGGAACTAGGGTTCAAATTTTTGGATCTCACTAATTAGCTATATGACCTTGAATAATGTCCTCTAACTTTTGGTGTTTGTTTTTGAGACAGATCAAGTTCATTGTAATGCAGGCTGCTCTGGGTGCCATTGTCCTCCTGCCTCAGCTTTCCAACGGCTGGGATTATACATATGTACCATCATTCCTGGCTTCCTGTAATTTTTAATCTGTCAAAGTAGCTAAAATCAATCTTCTTTTTAAATCATATTGTGTAAATATGATGAAATAATGTGAGAAATTAATGCACAGCAAGAAATCAATTGTAAAACTTCATCTTATCTAATCAAGTTAGTATTCTATATACTTTGTTAAAAATGTTTTTCAGCAGTTTCATCAAAAATATATGAGTAAAATATTTTTGATTGTTGCATTTTGGTGGGTTTTACTTGATACAAATAAAAATTTATGGTGCTGCATGTAAAAAAAAAATCAATTGACATGGACAATGGAGGATTTTTGCAAAGAGAAGCTTTAATCAGCCTTCACAAGTCACAAGATAATAGGGTACATTTCCTGAAAAACTTTTAAGGAATTTTGTAAGATGAAGCTCTCAATATATTCCTGATACTTGCCAATAAATATTTTTACTTGTATTCATTGGTTGTGACTTATATTCCTTGAGCTAGAAGTTACTAAATTCAAACATACATTTAGACTGACTCATTCTATAAATACATGTTTATCAATTATATCACAGTGAAGTCAACATATCTTACATGTCAGATAGAGCAATATTATAACATAACAAAGCATTTATAATATTACTAGACTTATTTTAGAAATCCAATAATATCAATTGATTTACATTTAGTGTGTAGTATACAATTGTTCATTCATATTTGGAGATGTACTTTAAGAATATTTAAATGGTGAGACAGAAAAGATTTATCTACATAATACTATAAATGATAATTGGTTTCATATTTAATCAAATAATTCACATGTATATTATAGACTTTATTACCATAAAATTACTCATATAGTAGTTACAGTAATGTTATAAGTTTATTATATTCTTAAATTAAGAATCAATTAAGACTACTATAAACAAAGTATTGTAACAGCAAATAAAAATTAAGACGAAAGAAAATAAAAATGGAAATTGACACACTTTTACTATAAAAAGTGAGGTAGTGTGTTAGCATTTGCAATACTCTCTTCCTTCTACCTAACCCTCCTTCTCTTTCTTTCTGTCAAACTGATTACCATACATAAATACTTTAAAGGCTTGGAAAGTACAACAAAAGAAGCTTTGAAATTGATTTGTACTGTAATACGTTGAATTATCAAAGTAATTTTAGAGAACAGTATCACATTTTCCAATGTAGGGTTTGAAAAATATTTGAATAATACTGTTTTAAAATTTTACTTAAAGAACTTTGGGGTGGGGGGAAATGGATGGATCTGGAAAGGATAATACTAAGTGAGGTAACCCAGGCTCAGAAAGCCAAACGTCACATGTTCTCTCTTATATGTGGATCCTAACTACAAATGTATAAACTTGTGTGTGAACTGGAACCAAAAATATGTACCAGAAACTAGTAAGCTGGTAAAAGGATATAAGGGAGGGAGGAAAGGGAAGGACTTAAGTGTATGGTATTGCACATATGTAAGTAGAAGAACAGATTACAGGGAGGGGAATGGCCTAAGTGAGGCCATGGGAAGAGAATGCATAAAAGAAGGGTAGGGGGAGGGTCAATCAAAATTCAAGATATTGTGAATAAGACATATGTAAACCTACTTTTTGAATAATGGCACATCTAGAAGCTGTAGACTGTTACTAGAAAATTTTCAGTGCCTGGGATGGGATACCTTCCAGTGAGTTGTTGGCCAAGGAGGTCCCGGTAGCCTCCAAAACATTAAAGGCTTTTGCCAAAGCCCTTGGTTTCCCTTGAGAAACAGATAGGAAGACCCTATTGCTGAAGACATCTCTTGCCAGAGAAGTAAGGTCACTGAGAAAGCAAGCTGGTGAGGAGCAGAAAACTGTCTCCTTGCAAACCAGCCAACTGAAAGCTGGAAAAAGCTGCACTGCTTGCAGCCGTATGGGAGACAGAAGTCATCAGCAGTGAAAACAGTGGACACTGAATATTCAAGTTTGGCCATACAGGCTCAATGACTGGACGGGTGCAATAGTGGCATGTCTACTCTTGGGGTAACCAACTGCTCCATAATTAGACTGAAGGCCCTCTCTATGGGAGGGAATACATGCCTGGTACTGAAAAACCTAAGCAAAAGTCTATGGCAGGTGAGGTCATGAGCCTTTGGGATATAAAGCCTGCTCTTGTCTGACTAAATGTATATGTTATTCCCACCAAGCTGCCCTGAAAGTACTACACTTAATGTTCATGTTCACATATTAGTGCTACTCTCACTTCTGGTTAGAGAAGCTTCTCTTTTCAGATGGTGATGACCACTGGGACCTCCAAAAAGCAACATAGTGCTGAGAAGAAGGGATAGAGGAGTGTCCAGCACTGAAACACCTCTGTCACACCCTCCAAGTCTCAGGGACCATTGCAGAAGAGGGGGCAGATAGAATGGAAGAGCCAAAGGAAGGGTAGGAGTTCTTACAATGCAACTGCCCAGACAGAAATTGGCCTCGATATCCATGACCTTCCAGTGCCTAGCAATACCATCGCAAGACCCTCAAAATAGAAGAAAAAAAAATGATGACATCAAATTAAAAGAAAGACTAAGGGAAAGAGGGAGAGGATATGGTGGAGATTGGTGTTCTAAAGTGGAATGGGGGGAGGGCAGGGGAGGGGAGGGAAATATATGTTTTTTTGTATGTAAATATAGAAAGTGTCAATAAAAAAATTAATTAAAAAAATAACTTTTGTAATTAAGTATAAAACATATTATAGATCAGTTTATTTAGTACAGAATACAGACACACAACAATGCAGTAACAGTGAGTTACAGAATAGTGTCACCACCAGACAAACAAAGAATACCTAAAATAAAGACAACCGGGCACTTTATTTTTGTATTTAGCCATAAAATTCCATATCATGTGCCAGGAATCTGAATTATGAACCAAGTAATAAAAATGCACAGACTTCTAGTAATGAAGTGTCACCCACAGAAGGGAAAGGAAAGAAAAAAATGTATATGAGGATAAAATTCAATAACATTAGGATGCAATTATTTCTTCATGAATCTATATGCATAGTTTTATTTTTTAAAATATGCATAATTTTTTGTAATATATATATATATATATATATATATATATATATATATATGTAACTTGTAACTCAAATGCACAACTTTAAAACATGATTTCATCAATTGATATAAGTACTGAATTGATTTTATAGAAGCAGATTATGGAATTGATAGCAGATAGTATTTCATTAATAATGCTCTGGATGAATCACTTAAAAATTTCTTAGATTTTTTTTTCAGAGTTGTTTCTGTTGGTACAGTTCTATGGGATGTTAGAGAAAGCAATCATATGACAGTATATTGCATCTGTGCATGTATTTTAAGGATCATGAGGCCTGGAAGTCAATTTATTTTCCTGGAAGACTTATCTTTACTCTTGCCTGGAAGCTTTAGTATGCATTACCAATCTAGTGCAGAGAGAAAAAAAAAAAAATCTAGAACTATTTCAAGACCAATTGATATTATTGCTTACATACTGATTTTGTAGACTTGTTTGGGAAATGAAGCAGAGGAAGCTGCTGAGAAAGCTCAGCAGGGATCCAGAGAGGAAATACTTCAAAGAACTGAACAAATCATCCTGGTATACTACACAATGCTGGGAGGAAGTATGAAGGACTGGTCATGTCATAATTGAAAAAAAATAAGCCATGGGTTCATTTTGGTTATTTATGAGACAGTTTATATGCTATATAAATAAATATTATGTGTAATACAATATGTCTATAAAATATATTATGAAATATATATGCATATCTACAAATGAAAAAATGTAAACTAATGCATTTGCAATGATTACTATTTCTTTCTTTGGATTTTTTACCAACTAATTCTTAGTTTGTTTAATTAAAAAAAATAAAATGTTGGTTGATAGTTAAAATGTGAACATTGACCCACAGTTTAGTGTTTGGAACCCACATCATTAATGAATGTTTCTGGTAGAGACCAAGAGCATCCATGTGATTTCTAATGGAATGGTTTCTGTAAACCACGCCCCAGGTAGTCTTCTTTCAAGACCATTTCTTTCACAGGGAATCAGCTAAAGCAACATGGGGAACAGGTTAGAGGTGCTCTCAAGTATAAAAATTTCAGATGTGAATGTGAGAACCCACTGAGTATCTATGGGCAAAATTAAGCAAATTTAAACATTAAAATGAATCATTTTCTTTACTTGTTATTCTCCAACATAAAATACTTAATATAGCACTAAGGAAATATCAGTTTCAGTCTTTGTCTCATGTGGTGAACAAGCAGATATTAGTTAAGTGTGTTGTGATTTTTAAGTTATTAGAAAAGCCTGAAATTTTTACTCTTTGGGATTTGTAACAAGAAATTAAAATACTTTTCTTTCTCAAGACTTACAGGAAAGTTTAAGAAGAAAATGTTTATTAATATGAAAATGTATGGCTTAGTGGTTAAGTCACTTGCTTATGAAGCCTACGGACCCAGGTTCAATTTTCCAGCACCCACCTAAGCCAGATGTACATTGTAGAACATATGTCTGGAGTTCCTTAGCAGTGGCCCTGGCTTGCCCATTCTCTTTCTCTCTCTATCTGCCTCTTCCTTTCTCTCTCTCCCTCATAAATATGTAAAAATAAAATATTAAAAATATTTTTATTATTTATTTATTTGAAAAAGAGAGGCAGATAGAGAGAGAAGGGGTGCACCTCTAGACCTTGTGCATCTGGCTTATGTGGGTCCTGGGGAATTGACCCCAGGTCCTGAGCTTTCACAAACAAGTGGCTTAACCACTAAGCAAGCTCTCCAGCCCTTAAAAATAATTTTATCAGGAACTTAAATATGTAAATATATTACAAAACATTCATTTTCCCATTGCATTATACTCTTATGGCCCCTCTATTATTTCCCCGTTCCACTGAGGGCCCTCCTCAGTGCTAATCACTGTGAAGTCATGAATTCACCAATCACTGTCTGGAAGAGGAGGAGGGGAAAGGCAATGAGAACCACCTCCAGGAAGATGGCAGTAGACACTGAGGAAATTAAAAACTCATCCAAGAAAAAACTGGAGATGACAGAGAGTTCAACACTAAAGTAGACTTATAGAAAACCTTCCAAGAATCAGGGAACATTGCAGAAGAGAATACAGAAAGAATGGTAAGAGTCACATAGTGGTAAGGTATACATTGAGGCATACACACACTTTAATCTACATTGATATTTTGTTTTTGTAAGATGGTGGTACAAGTCCAGCAAGTACAATCTATGCAAATAAGAGCACAGGCATGTAAACATTACATAACTGCCATTAACATTTAATTATAAGAGATAGACATTCTAATTATTGATTTCTACCTTAATCTGCTAGAATCCATTTATTCTGATGCAGGAAATTTACATGAAATTACAATAAATGTAGCATGACTTGGACATTTTTACAAAATATATTTAATTTAAGATTTAAAAAATTTAATCCGTAAAAGATCAATCATTTCATAAAAGAATGCAAAGATAATTTCTGCATTCTCAGTGACTATATTAATTAAGCATAAAATTTTCTCTCAGGGCTAGAGAGATGACTTTGCAGTTAAAGGCACATACTCAAAGCCTGTTGGCCTGGGTTCAACTGCTAATGTTATGTAAAGACAGGTGCACAAAATGGCTCATGCATCTCTAGTTTGTTTGCAGTGGCACTAGGCTCTGGCATGCCAATACCCAGCCTCTCTTTCTCTCTCCCTTCCTCCCTCCCTCCTTCCCTCCCACTCTTCTTCCCTTCCTTTCTTTCTCTCTGACTTTTTCCCTTTCTCCATCTCCCTCTCTCATCTCTCAAAAATTTAAAAAATAATTAATTTTTTCTCTCAAGCAAGCCAAAATTCCCCTTAATCATGAAAAGTGACAGCTCCCAAGACAGCTGAAATCCAGTAAAGAATTCATTATTGATATTTTATGTTAAATTTTGATGCTAGTTATTTGTAATTTTATTTTTTATCTGTTCTTTATTCACCATTCTGGTGGAGCCAGCAGCTAAAACCTATTCAGCTGTCAGTAGATGGAAATAAGCCTGGAACACAACTTTTAGAAATACAAATAAATTTATTTTATCAAAATGCATTTTACAATGATATTACTTGATAAGAAAAAAGTAAAAATCATAGTCCCAATGTTTCTATACCATGCCATGTAGCTTATGACCATCAATGAAAGTAATGTAATAAAGATGATGTCTTTTGAACTCGTGCCCAAGTATCAAACTCTCAAATTGCACTTTATCTAAAATAAAACATATTTGCATTCAATATAGTAGTCTTAGTCTTATCAGAAGTGGCTGTCTTCCAGAAGGTTTATAACATATTTACTCTTATGCATAACAGAGAAATATGGATGACAATATGGATTAGGATGGGAATTGATAATGAGATATGTTACATGAATTGTACCAGATACATACATAGATATTCACCATACCTTTCAATTTTCTTTTGTGAAATACACTGAAATACTCCTTGATCTGTTCATATGATTGTCATGAAACTATATTTATTCTCTACTAAAAAATGTTAACTAGGATCTTTCCACTACACTAATAGGAAACACCAACTACAGTCAAAAGTGTCTTAAGTTTCTCACGTAAAAACATTAAGAAACATAAATCAAGCTGGGCGTGGTGCTGCACACCTTTAATCCCAGCACTTGAGAGGCAGAGGTAGGAAGGATCACTGTGAGTTCAAGGCCACCCTGAGACTACATAGTGAATTCCAGGTCAGTCTGAGCTAGAGTAAGACCCTACCTCAAAAAACAAAAATAAAATAAAATAAAATAAAATAAAATAAAATAAAATAAAATAAAATAAAATAAAATAAATCATTCTGCAACATTTTCATGTAGTATTTTAAGACTTACATCTCAAATTTATGAGGATTAATTGTCTTAACACAAGCTTATGTTTTATGAAAATGATTGTATGCTATAGTTGTCAGCAATACATATTTTTTGTTAAATATTTTATTTATCTGTTTGCAAGTGGAGAGAGAGAGAGAAGGGAGACATGCAGAGAGAATGGGCACACCTGAGCCTCCAAGCCTCTGCAAACAAACTCCACATTCATGCACGATTTTGTTAATCTGGCTTTACATGGGTCCTGAGGAATTGAACCTGGATCCTTGGGCTTTGCAGGCAAACACCTAAGCCCTGAAAAAATCTTTCCAGCACAAGCAATACATATTTTAAACAGTGTTTTATTTCTTCTAAGCTTTAAAATACTCACAATGTAGTAGGTTTTGCAAACAGTATGGAAAAAATTATGGTGAAATTATGAAATTGATTACAGTTAAGAAGGTAAACTTTATATTTTTTCTGTCTTTACTTAGCTTTAACTCCTTTCATTGACAATTCTCATAGATGTACATAAAGTATTTTGATCATAATCCTCTCTAATTACTTTCTTCTGTCCTCCTCCTTCATACACCTTCCATTGAATCCCTCATCTATTTTAATGTGTTGTTTTTTGTCTTCCTCAGTCATCCATGACAGCAGGTTCATGGATCCAAAATTGTGCAGTTACCAGTACCCTCTGTGGGGTAGGAATGCAGAGGCCATTTTGTATTCATAAGACTGTTTCCAAAGGGCACCTCCCCATTCTCTGGCTCCTACATTGTTTTCTCCAGCTCTCCCACAATGTTGCCTGAGCTTTGAAAACTGTGAGGGACACATCTCACCTAGTGCTCACTTCTTTCTTTGTTGAGTATTGGGTCTCCTTAGTAGTCACCACGATCAGCAAAAAGAAACTTTTCTGACCAAAAATGAGAGCAGCACTATTCCATGGACATAAATATTTAAAATTAGTAGCAACTTGATGAGCACAACACATCTGCTTAGCCAAACAACAGTGGTAGATTCCCCATAGGAGCCATAGGCTTTTTTTCTTTTTAATTTTTTTTATTAGTGATATATATATATATATATATATATATATATATATATTATATACAACCATGATGGTACCATCGTTAGCCTTTTCCATGTCCTCCTCCCTCAGGGATTGTGGGTCTTGCATTATGGGGGTAGCCATCATTTATGTGGGTGAGACAATGTCTCTGTGCATAATGACCCAACTTATGGCTCTAACAATCGTTCTGGCCCCTCTTCCACGAATTTCCCTAAGCCATGTTGGGATCATTTTAGGTCTGTTTCAGTTACGGGGTCATGGGAGTCTCTGTGTCTGTGGATCTCTGACTTGTTAGGGGTTGAGTGTTCTTTGTGTCTATCTCCTTCACCTTTTTGCCGGTACCAGATTCACCAAGAAAGCAGCACTCTTGCTCATTTCCCCAATAACTTTATGGCTTCAGCTGGTGCCTGGTGAGGTGTGATGGGCTAATTCTCTCCTCAGGTTCTGCATCCATCTGAAAAAGAGAAGCAAATTCTCCAATGGAGAGTGAGGTCAGTGCAAGATACATGGATAGCCATTATTGTTTTAGAAAGAATTAAATAGGTATAGACCCTCTTGTATCCCACTGTTGGTGGGGGCCTTGATATTAGAGAACACACTCATTTTTGGGAAATGGTTCTGACTTTTTTCCCAGTTCCAGGTATGGGTTCCGATCCACTGAGCAAATCCGTTAGCCAAATCAAGAGCAGTTGGAATGTAAGCTGGTAAAAGCACTATGTAAAGTGATATGGAGACTCCTAAAAATGATGACTATACAGGTCACAACAGACCCAGTTATTTCCTTACTGGACATTTACCCTAAAAGCTCCAAGTCTCAGTTCAGAGATATTTGCTCAACCATGTTTATAGCTGCTCAGTTTATAATAGCTAAGAGCTGGAATCAACCCAGATGTCCATGAGTAAATGGATGGATAACTAAGATATGGTATATCTACACAATGAAATTCCACATAGCAGAAAGGAAATATGACACAATTCAATTTGAAGAAAAAATGGTCAAGCTTGGAACAAATCATTCTCAGTGAACTCACCTAATCACAAAAAGACAAGTGTTGCATGGTCTTACTCATCTGTGGCTGCTAACCTGAATTTGCCCAAGATGCTGACACACCTAATAAGCATTTCTAGGACTGGACAACAGGGATGGTGGGGCATGAAGGGAGAGTAAGGGGGGGGGACAAAATCTGGACCCAATTGGAAATGGTACCACAAAATCCTATATCCTGAAAGACATATTAAAAGGCTGAACCTTCATCAGGTGCTTAGAGTGAACACCTGAATCACAGGGGCCTGGAGAAGGTAGGATGAAGACTAACCTCAACCTTCTCCTGTTCCTCTCACTCACTCCCTCTTCTTTCTCTTCTCTCTCTCTCTTTCTCTTTCATACTACCTATATTTTTTCTTCCTTTTTTTCCATTGGCACTGTCCTGTAACTCCCAGTACCAGCATGTGGTTAACATCCCCAATGAGCTGTTGATCAGTGAGAACTACAAGGTTTCCCAAAAGAAGACAGATTTCTGTCAGAGTACTTGAGGCTAATATGGAGAGTCCTGGCTGGAATCTGGAAGAAAGTCAATCCCCAGAAAGTTAGCTTGTCTAGTGTCAAAAGGTTTTACATGAGTGACTGGGGAAAATGACCAACATCTGTCTAAGCAACTTGTGATCTAAGCTACTCAGAAACGAATTACCTGATGTGATGCTCACATAAGTGCAATAGTGGCACACAGCCATGGTGGGTTACCAGCTGCTCTTGATTTGGCCATAGGCTTTTGACTAAGCTTTCAGCACTGGCATGAATTCTTTCCTGTGAAGTAGACCTCAATTTTTATCAGAAGATAGTTAAGATAGTTGGTTTCCCCCAAATAGTCATGTCACTATTGTACCAGTTGGTACAGCTTGCCTGGCTCACTAGTTGTCCATTCCTGGTAAGACTATTGGTGATTTTTTATTTGCTTTTTTTTTTTTTTTTTTTTTTTTTTTTTTGGTTGGGTCTCACTCTAGGCCAGGTTGACCTGGAATTCACTATGTATTCTCAGGGTGGCCTCGAACTCATGGCGATCCTCCCACCTTTGCCTTCCGAATGCTGGGATTAAAGGCATGTGACACCACGCCCAGCTGATGATTTTTTAGAATATATTTATTTATTTATTTATTCATTTATTTTTATGAGAGAGAGAAAGAGGCAGAGAGAAAGAGAAAATAGGAGTGCCAGGACCTCCAGCCACTGTAAACAAACTCCAGACACATGCATCACCTTGTGCATCTAGTTTACATGGGTCCTGGGGAATCGAACAGGGGTCCTTTAGCTTTGCAGGCAAAGGCTTTAACTGCTAAACCATCTCTCCAGCCCACTATTGATGATTTTTTTCCCCCAGCAGCTTTTCTATCACTTCTTAGAACTATGAAAACTAGACAGCAAAGGGAAACCTTGCAGTTCAGTGCTAGCTTTTATTTCTCGGTGTCCTGCAACATGCACATATGATATCTCCAAAAATAGTCTTATTGTCTAGTTCTGGTGAGTATCCAAGAAAATTTTCATTAGTCTGATTTGGGGGTGGGGGGTCCTCATGGGATCCTCTGATTAATCACTGGGAAGTATCACCTCTGACACTGGAATGTTCCTTTAACAACTTATGGCTTCAAAGAGTAACATTCTTAACCTCTACAGAGAACTTCTACCCAAACTCTTTCCTTCCTCCTTCCATCTTTCCTTCCATCTTTTCTTCCTTTATTCTTTCCTTTCTTCCTTTCTTCCTTCCCTCCTTCCTTCCTTCCTTCCTTCCTTTCTTCTTCCCTTCTTTCTTCCCTTCTTTCTCTCTCTTTCACTCTATTCCTATGCCCCCAATTATATTTTTCATTCACTGATGAAGTGGGTTTCCATATAGCTTATTCGTGTCATCTATAGTTTTAGTTAAACCTACCTACAATGCTCCTTTCTTCCATCCCTTTTCACATTCCTTCTCTTACATCTTTACACCCTCAGTATTCAATCCCTCTGCTTATACCTCTCTTGTGTATTAATTTATATGTCCTATTATAAATATAGGCTATGAGGCTAACTGAGTGGATAAAATGTTTTCCTCTCAAGTTTAACTGAGTTTCTGAGTTTGGATTTCCAGAGTCCACATAATATCCAGAAGCAATGATGGATTGCTATAATCCCAGTGTTACTGTTTGGAGAAGGGTGGTGTTACAGTCAGGTTCGTATTGCTCATGGAAATCACCCAACCAAGAGCAGCTTGTGGGGAAAAAAAGAGGTTTATTTTGACTTACAGGCTCAAAGGGGAAGCTCCATGATGGCAGGAAAAACAATGGCATGAGCAGAGGGTGGACATTACCCTTGGCCAACATAAGGTGGACAACAGCAGCAGGAGAGTGTGCCAAACACTGGCAAGGGGAAGCTGGATATAATACCCATAAGCCCACCCCCAACAATACTCTTCCTCCAGGAGGCTTTAATTTCCAATTGCCATCAGCTGGAGAGACTAGCATCCAGAACACTTAAGTTTATGGGAGACACCTGAATCAAACCATCACAGGTGGTATAGACCAAACAATTACCTGGGCACTCAGGAGAACAGTGGTGTATGAGAAAAAAATACCTCAAACAAACCGAAAGGTGAGAAGTCATTTGACCATTGTCTTCTGACCTTCACCAGTGCACCATGGCACACACATGTCCTAACTAACATACATGAACACACAAATACACAAATAAGTAAATAAATTTTAAAAATAGAAATACTAACTACCATCTGAAGATACTTCTTTTGTTTTAAATAACATAATCTCCTTCATCACATACTGAAAGCTGAATTTATTTTTGAATTGTAGGCTGATTGAATAAACTATTTTAATGCTAATTTCCTGGTTTCATATCCTCATACATTATTTCAAAGAAGTGTCATCATTCTATGATTTTTCAGTATAAAAAGTATGCAATAATTGCTTTCTTTCTTTCTGGGATAAAAGTATTATTAAGCTAAGGAAAAAGTTATACATTGCAACACTTTAAAAACACATTTGGAATGTTAGTCTTCATTTGGAAAGCATCAATTAGAATTACATAAAAATTATGCACCAATAGTTCTTATAAATATATATCATTTAAAAACATTTACCTGATTGTGTAAAGTTGTAGTTATCATTATTTTAAAATATATTTTATTTATTTATTTATTTAATGGGAGGGAAGGAGAGAGAGAAAGGGAATGTGGGCATGCCAGGGCCTCTAGCCACTGGAAATAAACTCCAGACACATGCACCACTTTGTGAATCTGGTTTATGTGGGTGATGGGGAATTGAACCCAGGTACTTTGGCTTTGTAGGCAAGTGCCTAAACTGCTGAGCCATATCTCCATCCCATTAATAATTATTATTATTATTATTAGAAAATTTTTATGGATATATCATGTGTTGGTACCATTTCCCTTTTCTCTGCCAACATTCCACTGAGGGTTCTACTAAGAGGGATTATGGTATTCACTATGGGGTTGTGGGTTATGCATTGTGAGAGCAGCAGTCAGACACTGAGGGGAGGGAAATGCCTCTGGATACTCACTACCACTCACTACAATCCTGTGGCTCTTACAGTCTTTCCAACCTTCTTTCACAAAATTTTCTGAGCCTTGGTGGGTATCATTAAGTCAACTTTAGTGTTGCACTCTTGGCAACTTCTGCTTAGGTAACCTTTTGAGTATCATCAGTGCTTACACCATCACCCATGGTTTTTGCTGCTTTATGTAAAAGAAAAACAGATTCTCCAATGGAGAATGAGATCAGCATAGGTTAAAGGGGTTAAGCATAAATAATTAAGAGAAATTTTGATGGGTGTAGTCTCTCTTTTGGCAAAAGACTAGTGGGACCTGCTCATTGGAGTCCATGATACTGGTCTCCATAGGATTCTGACTGGGGTTCCCAGTTCAAGCTATGAGTTCCTCTCCATTGAGCAGATATCTCAGCCAATTAGAGAACAATTGGTTACCCAACTAAGCTGGAGTGCCACTATTGCACAATCATGTACATCTTGTCAGACTGGTTGATTTTATATAGCAATGTCACCTACTTGCTCACAACATTGTTGGATATTTTCACCCAGCAGCTAGGTAGAACTTTCCAGCATTATATGGTCTAATTATCTGGGAAATGACTTCCTTCCAGATTCCAGCCAGATCTCTTGATGTTCTGAGTTGGCAGCCTGTGGTGTCTCTAGCAATAGGGCCTTACCTTTAACTTCAGGTGGGTAAGTGCTTTGACAGAAGCCTCTTTTGTTTTGCTGACTTTTTTTTTTCCTGATCAACATCTCAATGTGGGTTCTTAGCAATTACTGGTAACAGGAATTACAAGACAAAACCAATTGTTTTCATTTAGGCTTCACCACCCTCTCGAAGGCACCTTCTTTCTACACAAGCCCCCCAAACTCCTATTGAGTCTGCTTTCCAGGAGGAAGCTTTCTATGGTACTAGTACATGTAAAGCTGAATTTTATAAACTGAAACTTGAAAAACATAATTTGGTCAAGGCTAAACTAAAATCATAAATATTTGGTAAATGATCCTAAGTGAAAATTCTTAAGGGTCTTTCAAAATTATTGAGCATATTATTTGGGTATATGATCAATAATTGTATGCATTCACTCATTGCACATTTACTGGGTACCTATACACCAGGTGCTCTTCCAGGTACCAAATCTATAGAGTCAAGCAGAAACACATGTGTGCATGCAAACAGATATATACATCTATGTATACAATAAGTGAATTTTAAGATAAAATATATTATTTCACGATAAACATAAAAAGTTATAAAGCATGGGACAGGAAATCATGATTGAGGAGATTCTTCTACAGAGATCTTAGGGAGTTGTTTATTTAAATCATATAAATATTGCTGCAAACTGAATATTTGTGGTAGTAATTTATGATTATGAAATTGGTTCATTTATCAAAATTATTTTATTTATGCATTAATTTGTTTATAATTTTCACTTATTTAAGGTAAATTGTGTCTATGATAAATCCCATTTCACCCCTGAAATAGTAATTATGTTTTTGTTGTGCCAGGACTAAATCCAAGCTTTCCTCTGGGGTTCTATCACTGAGCCCTACCCCAGCTCTCAGATTAGTAATCATGACTTCTTTTTTTCCCTGCTAATGCTGATAGTTTTGATAATTGTATTAATCGTTTTAAAAAGCAAGCTGTTTCATTAACATTCTCCTATTGCTCTTGCTCTCTACTTTCATTGAATTCTTTTCTTCACTGTTTTCTCCCTCTGTTTATTTTAGGTTTAATGAGTTCTTCTTTCACTGGTCTCCTGAGTTGAATGGTTAAATCATTATTTGGAATTTTGCATTTATAATTTAATTATTTAAAGTTATGAACAACCTTATTGGCCTTATTTTCTCTACGTCATACAAACTTTGCCCTATTGTATTTTTATTATAAATATACGTATGTATGTAAATTTGTATTCTGAGGGAGGTGACACTATGCATCAAAGTAGGTTGCAAATTTTTATTATTATTTTTTTATGATAGCCAGGCCAAGGTAGGCACAGGTTCTTTTATTCCAATCTTTTTTTATATAAATATATATTTTTTATTTATATTATTCTGATTTTACATTCATAGTATTGGTTCCATTGTCCTCCTCCCTGTCCTCCCACTTTCAAAGGGACCCTCATCAATGGGGAATGTGGGTCATGCATTGTGAGGTTACTCAAGAGTTCTGGTGGGTAGGCCCCAGTCTCTGTGCATAATGCCCCAAGTTGTGACTCTAACAATCTTTCTGCCCCCTCTTCCGTGAGTTTCCCTGAGCCACATTGGGGTCATTTTAGTTCTACTTCAGTAATGAGGTTTGGGGGACCTCTGTGTCTCTGGATATCTGCCTTAGATGGAGTTGGATGTTCTCTGTGTTTATTTCCTTCAGCCTTTTTCTGGTGTCGTGATCGCCTTGAACATTGTATTCTTGCCCTTCCCCTGCATTGTTCTAGGGTTTCAGCTGGGGCCCTAGTGAGGTGTGGTTAGCTGATCCTCCCTTCAGGTTCGTTGTCCACCTGAAAAAAGATAAGCAAATTCTCCAATGGAGAGAGAAGTTAGTACTAGATAGAAGGGATGACCATATATGTTTTGGAGGGAATATTATATGCATTGGCTCTCTTCTAGCCCACATTTGGTGGTATATTGATCTTGGAGACTGAGCTCATTTTTTGTACATGGCTTTGACTTATTTCCCAGTTCCAGCAATGAGTTCCATTCCACTGAGTGGATCTATTAGCCAAATAAAGAGCAGTTGGTTACCTACCATGGCTGTTTGCCACTACTGCACTTGTATGAGCATTACGTCAGATTGTTTCCTGCTGGGTATCTTAGACTGCAAGTTGTTTGGATCAATGTCGGACATTTTCCCCCAGTTGCTTGTGTAGCACCCTCTGGTACTAGACTAGCTAACTGTCTGAGGACTGACCTTCCAGATTCTGGCCAGGTCTCTCTGTGTTTGGTCTCACACACTTATGCTGTCTTCAACAGTAGGGTCTTACCATTAACCTTTGGTGGGTCACCAAGTACTCTGACTGAAGTCTGTCTTTTTTGGGAAACCTTGTAGGTGTTTCAGATCAACAGCTCATTGTGGAAGTTAACCCCGTGCTGGCACTTGGAGTTATAAGTCTGCACCTAGGAAGGTGAGGGAGGAAAAAGATAGATAATATAAAAGAGAAAGTGAGTATACAGAAGAGAGGGCGAGAGAGAAAGAGAGAAAGACAGAGAGAAGAGAAAGAGAAGCAGAACAAGATTAAAGTTGGCCTTCATCATGTTCTCTACAGGTTCCTGTGTTTCGAGTATTCCCTCTGCGGGCCTGCTGAAGGATCACTGTTTTAGCCTGTTGTTCAGAGTAAAGGGTTTTATAGTATTTTTTTTCCTTTTGGGTCCCAATTTGTATCCCCCCCTTGTCCTCCCTCCCTCCCTCCTTCTTGTCTGGTCCTCAGAGTGTTTATTAGGTTTGGCCGCATGTGACGTGGATTCAGGTTAGGGCCGACAGATAAATGAGACCATGTGACGATTATCTTTTTGTGCTTGGGTGAGCTCACTGAGGACGATCTGTTCCATGTGTGACCTTTTTTTTTTTTTTTCAAATTTCCTTATTTCATCTTTCCTTAATGCTCCGTAGAATCCCATAGTATAGATATACCACATCTTTGTTATCCATTCATCTAGTGATGGACACCTGGGTTGATTCCAGCTCTTTGCTATTATGAATTGAGCAGCTATAAACATGGTTGAGCAAATGTCTCTGATCTGAGGCTTGGAGCCTTTAGGGTAAATGCCCAATAAGGGAATAACTGGATCCATTGGTAGGTCTATGGTCATCCTTTTCAATAGTCTCCATATAGCTGTCCATAGTGGTTGAACCATTTTACATTACCACCAGAAGACTTGTTCCTATTTCTCCACAGCCTTGCCAGCATTTGTTTTCATTGTTTTTTTAATGTTAGACATCCTTACTGGGGTAAGGTGGAATCTAATAGTTGTTTTAATTTGCATTTCCCTGATGATTAGGGATGTTGAACATTTTCTTAAATGTGTGTTTGCTATTTGTATTTCTTCTTCTGAGAACTCCCTGTGCAGTTCTCTGCCCCACTTTGTGAGTGGGTTGTTTGGTGATTTATTGTTTAGGTTTTGGAGTTCTTTGTAGATTCTAGAAATTAGGCCTCTGTCAGTTGTATAGCTAGTGAAAATTTTCTTCTATTCTGTGGGTAATCTGCTGGCTTTGGTTATAGTATTTTTGTCAGTGAAAAAGCTTTTCAGCTTCATGAGATCCCAATGGTTGAGTGATTGTTTGATTTCCTGGGCTGCTGGGGTTTTGTTCAGGAAATCTTTTCCCACTCCTATATCGTGGAAGGTTCCTCCTATTTTTTTCTTCCAGTAGTAGCAGAGTTTCTGGTTTTATATTAAGGTCTTTGATCCATTTGGACTTAATTTTTGTGCATGGAGAGATGTGTGGGTCAAGTTTCATTTTCCTACATATGGTTGTCCAGTTTGTACAGCACCATTTGTTGAAGATGCTGTCTTTTCTCCATTCTGCATTGATAGGGACTTTGTCAAATATCAAGTAGCTGTAGTTACTTGACCCAAAGTCTGGGTCTTCAATTCTGTTCCATTTGTCTATATTCATGTTTTTATGCCAGTACCATGTTGTTTTTATTACAATGGCTTTATAGTATAGTTTTAGATCAGGTATGGTGATGCCTCCAGAGGTGTTTTTTTTGCTGAGGATGAGCTTGGATATCCGAGGCCTTCTGCCTTTCCATATGAATTTTGAGATACTTTTTTCTATCCCATTGAAGAAGGAAGTTGGGATTTTTATTGGCATTGCATTGAATCTATAAAGTGCTTTTGGTAAAATTGCCATTTTCACAATGTTAATTCTACCAATCCAGGAGCATGGGAGGTCTTTCCATTTTTGTAGGACCTCCTCAATTTTTTTTTGAGTTTTTATGTTTTCATTGTATAGGTCTTTCACTTCCTTTATGTTATTCCAAGGTATTTTATTTTCTTTGTTGCAATTGAAAATGGGACAATGTTAGTTGTTTCTTTTTCTGTCTCTTTGTCCTTTGCATACAAAAAGGCTACTGATTTCTGTGCATTGATTTTGTATCCTGCTACTTTGCTGAAGGCGCTAATTACCTTTAAGAGTTTTGAGATGGAAGTTCTCGGGTCACTTATGTATAGAATCATATCATCTGTGAATAGGGACAACTTAACTTCTTCCTTTCCAATTTGTATCCCTTTGATTTCTTTCTCCTGTCTTATTGCTTCAGCAAATACTTCTAGCACTATGTTGAAGATCAGAGGTGAGAGTGGACACCCCTGCCTTGTTCCTGACCTCAATGGGAATTCCTTCAGTCTCTCCCCATTAAGAATTACTTGGGCTTTAGGTGCTTTATATATAGCCTTTATTATGTTGAGATATGGGCCATCCATACCTATTCTCTCCAATGTTTTGATCATGAAGTGATGTTGTATTTTGTCAAAGGCCTTTTCTGCATCTATGGAAATGATCATGTGGTTTTTGTGTTTCAGCTTGTTTATGTGGTGTATTACATTGACAGATTTCCATATGTTGAACCACCCCTGCGTTCCAGGGATGAAGCCTACTTGATCAAAGTGGATAATGCTTTTGATGTACTGTTGAATTCGGTTTGCAAGAATTTTGTTCAGGATCTTTGTGTCTATGTTCATCAGAGAAATGGGCCTATAATTTTCCTTTCTTGTGGCATCCCTGCCTGGTTTTGGAATTAGGGTGATACTAGCTTCATAAAAGAAGTTAGGGATCTCTCCCTGTTCTCCTATTGTGTGGCACAGTTTGAGAAGAATTGGTTTCAGTTCTTCCATGAAGGTTTGGTACAATTCCACTGAGAAACATTCTGGTCCTGGACTCTTCTTTTTGGGGAGGTGTTTGATTACCTTCTATCTCAAAGGGTGTGATGGGTTTGTTTAGGAAATTAATCTGCTCTGGGTTTAGCTTTGGTAGGTGGTATGTGTCTAGGAATTCATCCATTTCCTCCTTATTCTCCTGTTTTATGGAGTAGAGGTTTTTGAAATAAGTCCTAATAACTCTTCCTATTTCACTCATGTCTGTTGTGATCTCTCACTTTTCATTTCTAATTTTGTTGATTTGAAGTGTTTCTTTTTTCCGCTTGATCAAATTGGCCAGGGGTGTATCAGTCTTGTTATTTTTTTCAAAGAAACAGCTCTTTGTTTCATCAATTTTCTTAATTGTCCTCTTAGTTTCCAATTCATTAATTTCTGCTCTGAATTTAATTATTTCTTTCCGTCTGGAGCTTTTTGGGTTGGCTTCTTCTAGCCTTTCCAATGCCTTTAGGTGAATGGTTAGGTTATTGATTTGGGATCTTTCTGTTTTTGTTGCGAGGGCATTTAGTTCTATTATTTTTCCGCTAAGGACTGCCTTCATTGTGTCCCACAAGTTTTGGTATGATGTGTTCTCATTGCAATTGAATTCTAGAAATTTTGCAATTTCATTCTTTATTTCATCCACAACCCATTTATTGTTTAAAAGTGTGTTCAATTTCCAGGAGGTAGTGGGATTCCTGGTGTACTTTTTGTTGTTGATTTCTAGCATTACAGCATTGTAGGCTGATATAATGCAGGAAATTACATCAATTTTCTTGAAAATATGGAGGCAGGCTTTGTGGCCCAGTACATGATCTATTTTAGAGAAGGTTCCATGTGCTGCTGAGAAGAATGTGTAATCTGTAGATTTGGGGTGGAATGTTCTGTATACGTCTGTTAGGTCTAGTTGCTCTATGGTGTTGTTGAGCTCTCTTACTTCCCTATTAATTTTCTGTTTGGATGATCTATCCATTGTTGATAGTGGAGTATTGAAGTCCCCAACTATGATGGTGTTGGTGTTTATTTCTGTTTTGTTGCCAAGTAGATTTTGCTTTATGAATTGTGGTGCACCTGTGTTTGGTGCATAAATATTGATGATTGTGATGTCCTCTTGTTGGATTGTTCCCTTGATAAGAAGTGGCCTTCTTTGTCTTTTTTGGTTACTTTTGGTTTGAAGTCTATTTTATCTGATATAAGTATAGCTACACCTGCTTTTTTTCATATTTGTGTTTGCTTGGAATATCATTTTCCACCCTTTCACCCTGAGGAGGTGTCTGTCTTTAGTGGTGAGGTGGGTTTCTAGAAGACAGCAGATTGAGGGGTCCAGTTTTCTGATCCACCCTGTTAGCTTATGTTTTTTGATGGGTGAATTAAGGCCATTAGTGTTCAGAGATATTAGTTTGAGGTTTGATTTAATACCAGCCATATCGTGGTGGGTTGTGATCTTTGTGGGGTTTTTTGGGGGGAAGGGGGAAGGGGTTAATGTGGACTGCTTCTTGAGGGCTCTTGAGATTGATTATTTGTTTCTTCTGTGTGGAGAATTCCCTGAAGTACTTTCTGTAGGTTTGGCTTTGTGTTCATATATTTGTAAAGATGAGTTTTATCGTGGAATGTTTTTCTTTCACCATCTATTATGAGGGATACTTTTGCTGGGTAGAGTAGTTGTGGCTGGAAACCATGGGTTCTTAGAGTTTGCAGTGTTCCATTCCAGGTCCTTCTGGCTTTTAGGGTTTCCATTGAGAAGTCTGGGGTAATTCTAATGGGGTTCCCTTTATATGTAATGTGTTGTTTTTCCCTGGCTGCTTTTAGGATTTTCTCTTTGTGCTTGATGTTTAGAGTCTTAAAGATAATGTGTCTTGGAGAATTTCTCCTTTGGTCCAGTCTGTTTGGAGTTCTGGTAGCTTCTTGTAACTTGATGGGATTTTCTCTTTAGAGATTGGGAAAGTTTTCTTCAATTATTTTGTTGAATAAGCGTTCCATTCCTTTAGTCTGTGTTTCTTCCCCCTCTGGTATGCCCATGATCCTAATGTTTGGATGCTTCAGGGTATCCCACATTTCCCTCATGTTCTGTTCACAGTAATTTTTGAACTTGTTGAAGTTTCTGGACTCACAAACTATTTCTTCTGTTTTGTCTTCCAGTTCTGAGTGTCTATCCTCTACTTGGCTGACTCTATTCTTAATAGCTTCTATAGAGTTTTGGGTTTGTTCAATTTGGTTCATATTTTCTACTGTTTTTTTATTTATAGTTTCCATCCCTCTGTCTAGTTCCCTTTTCACGTCATTTTCTGACCTTCTTAATGCTTCTTGGAGTTCATCCTTGCATTTTTTTTTTTACGTCTTCATTGAACTTAGCCATTTGGTTATTGAGGACCTCTTTTTTTTTCACTCTCCTTTAGCTCATTTAACTGTCTTTGGAACCCTTCCTGGTTTTTTTCTATTAGGTCTAATCTAGCAAGGATAACATTCATGCAATTATTGGCTCTTTGTTGAGTTTCTGAGAGTTGTGCTATTTGCTTGGCCAGGGTTGCATAGCTTGTCTCTTCATTTTGGGGTTCTGATTCTAATGTCTCTTCTATGATTTGATTTGAGACATCCATTTTAGGACTGGATAGTGTAGCTGGATTTACTTGTATCTGGTTTTTCATGCTATTCCTTTTTCGCTGTGATCTGCACATCACACTGGTTCAGAGACCTAGGATGTGGAATGTTAGCCTGGGGTGTGTTGGGGTGGGGTGCAGTGGTAACTGTCAGGGAGGTGGCCCCTTTATTTCTGATAGGCTGGGGTAGGAGACACTGGCCTGCTGGCCCGGGTTTCCTATCTGAGGTGGGAAGGAGAGGGGATCGCAACTGCCCTAGTTGGGTCAGGGATGGTAGTGTGGGAACACTGGTCTACTACCCTGGATCCCTGATCTGCTATGGAGGGGGGAGGATGGTGGGACCTGATTGGCAATGCTATTCAAGGAGGCTGGTGAGGCACCTGACTAATGTTGGGGCTTCTGGGGCTCTGGCCAGCAAAAGAGGGATCAGACCAATGATGGGGTTCAGGAAGGTCCTGACCAGCAGTGGTGTGTGGATCTCTGGCTGGCAAGAGAGGGACCTGACCAGTGATAGACCTCAGGCAGGCCCGGTGGGGCCTGATGCGGCTCAAGCTGTCCCAGGGTGACCTGACCTGGGATGTTGCTTGGGGCTCTAGCTGTTAAGGGAAAGATCAGAGCAACAAAGCAGCTCACACTGGCTCAGTGGGATCTGTCTTGTGATGGTACAGGGAATGGGTGGGACTTGACCTGCGATGTGGCTCCATAGGCCCAGGGCACCTGCCTGCGATGGCACACCGGGGCTCTGGCTGGGGAGCCAGAAGTGGGACGAATATGTCTTGCTCAGCGGATCCACAGACCCAAGCACCTGGCTGCAATGGCAAGCTCAGGGCCTCTGGTCAGGAGCAGGAAGTGGGACAAATCCGTCTCACTCATTGGATCCACAGACCAAGGCACCTAACTGTATTGCCGCACCCAGGGGCTCTGGTCAGGAGCAGGAAGTGGGACGAATCTGTCTCACTCGGTGGATCCACAGACCCAGGCTCCCGACTGCATAGGCGCACCCAGGGGCTCTGGTCAGGAGCAGGAAGTGGGACAAATCTGTCTTACTCATTGGATCCACAGAACCAGGCACCTAACTGTATTGCCGCACCCAGGGGCTCTGGTCAGGAGCAGGAAGTGGAACAAATCTGTCTCACTCGGCGGATCCACAGACCCAGGCCCCCGACTGCATAGGCACACATAGGGGCTCTGGTCGGGAGCAGGAAGTGGGACAAATCTATCTTACTCATTGGATCCACGGACCCAGGCACCTAACTGTATTGCCATGCCCAGGAGCTCTGACCGGGAGCAGGAAGTGGGATGAACCTGTCTCACTTGGCGGATCCACAGACCCAGGCTCCCAACTGCATTGGCGCACCTAGGGACTCTGGCCGGGAGCAGGAAGTGGGACGAATCTGTCTCATTGCACACGTCCACAGACCCAGGCAACTAACTGTATTGCCATGCCCAGGGGCTCTGGCTGGGGAGTGGTAAGTAGCACAAATCTGTCTCCCTTGGTGGATCCACAGACCCAGGCACCTAACTGTATTGCTGCACCCAGGGGCTCTGGCTGGGGAGCAGGAAGTGGGAAGAATCTGTCTCACTCAGCGGACCAAGGCACCTAACTGTATTGGTGCGCCCAGGGGCTCTGGCCAGGGAAGTGGGGTGAATCTGGCTCACTCGGTGGGTCCACAGACCTGGGGACCTGGCTGCAATGGTGCTCTGGTTCTGGCTGGCCAGGGGCTTCAGGCAAGGTCCGGCGGGACCTTTCAGGCAGTGGCGCCTGCCAAGAGCTTGGGAATCAGTGGTTTCCTTATTTTGCAAATCCACCCCCTCCCTCTGGAAGCATGCAGGAACCAGCAAACCCTTTAAAAAGGTCCCTTTAACCTTAAGTATTCTTCTCTTTACTTCCTCATGAAGTGAGGCGAGGTTAGGTAGCCGCCATCTTGACCAGAAGTCCCCAAGGTTGCAAATTTGTCACATTTCTTTCAGCCTTCTATGTACTGGGATTGCAAGTGTGTTCTACCACATAGGACCTGCTGGATAAATTTTAAGCTTTATACTCCCTTTTACACCCACAGAATTGCTTACAAGAGTGTTGTGTACTTTCCCACTATTTATAAAATTTTCTCTTATTTTTATCAGTATTAGATTGATTACATTAATATAAGAAATATCTTCTGCATGATTTAATTCTTTTATTTTTTTGAAGTTGCTTTAACTGGGTACATTCTAATATGACTGGAAGTATTCTTTGAGTATTTGAATGACTAGAAAGTTTATTGGAAAAGAGTTATGCACATTTTGACTGGATTCTGTTCAGTAATGCCTCATTTTTTTTGAATAATTACTATAGTTGTAGAATGTCTGTCTTTTGAATTCTATCAGTTTATGTTTTAAATGTGTTGTTTTGTACATAATCAAGATTTCCATGTCATTTTGATAGACTGACATTACAAGTGGAAAAAATAATAATTATTATTATTATTTTAATTGAGAACATAATCATTTCTCCCTCCTTTGACTACCATCTCCACCAGTATTCCACTGAATACCCTCCTCTTCCCAAGTTGCCTTTCATCCAGTTTTATGTCTTATTCCTTTTGTCGTCCTCAGTCATCCATGTCATGTTTATGGATTCAGAACATTGCAGGTCTTGTAAGGATAGTAGCAACCACTGTGGGGTCGTGAATGCACCAGTCAGTTCACATGGGAAGGACTTTGGCCAACTTTCCTCTTTTCTACCCTCTGACTCTTACATTCTTTCTGTTCCTTCTTCCTCAATGTTCTCTAAGCTTTGAATGGCTTGATAGAAATATCTAGGATAGTCTTGAGCTCACAACAGCTTCATATTTTAAGCTTTAATGCTTTTGAGTCTTTAGTGTCTGGACATCTCCATAACGTAAGTTGTCTGTCTAGCAGTGAAAGCAGCACTCACAGTTATTTGGATCACTTCTGCAATGTTCCCTGGGCCCTGGAAGATGTGATATATATAACTTGTCCAGTGCTACTTTCTCTTCTTTCAGTGGTGGTGGGTCTTAAGTCCCCATGCATGATTTAAAAAAAAAAAAAAAAAAAAAAAAAAAAAAAACAAGGAAAAGAAAAAGCTTCTTTAACCAAACATTTAACCTATTGTTTTTTGATTGAATCAAGTCCTCAAAATTCTTATGTTGCTGAAGATCAGCTTATATATTGAAATTCTAATTCTATCTCCTTTTTCCAAGAGCTGCAATGTCAGGTTCAGGTGAGTGCTATCATGTCCAATATATATGATAATATGATATGATACACTATATATGATATGAGCTTGAAACCTGGACCTCCTGTATACTAAGTAAGCACTCTACTGCCTGATTATTTAATCACTAGATGATGTTCCTTTCTCTTCCCTGTAATTTCTACTACCATAACATTTACCTTATTTGATGGAAATATAACTACTATTGCTATTTTCAAATTAATAGTTATATATATATATATATATATATATATATATATATATATTTTTTTAATCTTTTTAGTTTTAAATTACACATATAGTGTATATTGATATCTATGTGAGTATTCAGGAAATAGCAAAGAATCATGAGAGGGGAACAAGAAATTTTAAGGGTGGTAAGAAATGGAATATATGTAATAAGAAACAAAGGTGAGGCTAAGAAGAGCAAAATAGGATACCAGGTATATGAAGCTCATAGGGACAAAAGGTTACAGGAATTAATGAGAATAAGTCATAAGGATATATGTGTATGAAAAAAGGAAAGTCATTTTTTTTTTTTGAGAGAGACAGAGAGAGAGAGGAAGAGACAGAGAGACAATGGGCTCACCAAGGCCTTTTCAGCCACTGAGAATGAACTCCAGACTCGTGCACCCCCTTGTCCCCTTGTGCACGTGTAACATTGCATGTTTGCATCACTTTTGTGTCTGGCTAAACGTGGGACCTGGAGATTTGAACAAGTGTTCTTAGGCTTTGCAGGTAGGTGCCTAAACCACTAAGCCATCTCTCCAGCCTGAACCCATTATTTTCTATGCTAACTTAAAAAATACCCATAAATTTTCATTTGAAATTGATAGGAGACAAATTGGCTGGGCAGTCAGCGAAACAGAACCCCCAAAGTGAATTGTTTTTAACTTCTTGACTAAAAGCAGGAAATGTCACTAAGCTTGCAGAAACCTGGATATTACACCCTCCAGGAAAGATTTTCTAAATTCGCTTGCACCCTTCCTAGAGGACAAAAACATTGATCCTTACCTAAGATTACTGGCAAAGCTGTAACATCTCGTCTGTGTCCACAGTAACCTTTCTTGCATAGCCACTCCCCATAAAAAACCCAGATCTGAGTCTTGATGTGGGCTTCTCAAACTCCCTTTACCTCTCTGGGCAAGAGTTCTGCCTTCTGCCATCATGGGATTTCTGGAACCTCCTCTTGCCTCCCTGGACAAGAGCTTCACTTTGCTTCCTTCTCTTATGTTCTAGGCTTAACCCCCCTTCTCTTCATCCTCTTAAAACTTTAAACTGTAAAAAAAAAATCTTACTGAACCTTATTCTTTGGTCTGTGGATTTTATTCTTTGAAAGCATAAGACAAGGATCTGGGCACATCACAAATTATTGGTGCATTGGTATACAAGGAACCAAAACCTCCTATATCAAAATACAGTTGCATCAAGTTATTTTCTATTTAATAAAACATTATTTATAAACTGTATATTCTGTATACATGAAGGGATATATGTATTGCATTGAGTAATGTCCCAAGAAGTCTTATCATGACATCTTTTTTTTTAAATTTCAGAGAGAGAGAGAGAGAGACAGAGAGGAAGAGACAGAGAGAATGGGCACGCCAGGGCTTCTCAGCTGCTGTGAACAAATTCCAGAAGCATGCACCCCCTTGTGCACATTGGCAACATTGCATGCTTGTTTTACTTTTGTGTTTGGTTAAACGTGGGACCTGGAGATTCTAACTGACCTTCTTAGGCTTTGCAGGCAGGCTCCTAAACCACTAAGCCATCTCTCCAGCCTGAACCCATTATTTTCTATGCTAACTTAAAAATACCCATAAATTTTCATTTGAAATTGATAGGAGACAAATTGGCTGGGCAGTCAGCGAAACAGAACCCCAAAGTGAATTGTTTTTAACTTCTTGACTAAAAGCAGGAAATGTCACTAAGCTTGCAGAAACCTGGATATTACACCCTCCAGGAAAGATTTTCTAAATTCGCTTGCACCCTTCCTAGAGGACAAAAACATTGATCCTTACCTAAGATTACTGGCAAAGCTGTAACATCTCGTCTGTGTCCACAGTAACCTTTCTTGCATAGCCACTCCCCATAAAAAACCCAGAGCTGAGTCTTGATGTGGGCTTCTCAAACTCCCTTTACCTCTCTGGGCAAGAGTTCTGCCTTCTGCCATCATGGGATTTCTGGAACCTCCTCTTGCCTCCCTGGACAAGAGCTTCACTTTGCTTCCTTCTCTTATGTTCTAGGCTTAACCCCCCTTCTCTTCATCCTCTTAAAACTTTAAACTGTAAAAAAAAAATCTTACTGAACCTTATTCTTTGGTCTGTGGATTTTATTCTTTGAAAGCATAAGACAAGGATCTGGGCACATCACAAATTATTGGTGCATTGGTATACAAGGAACCAAAACCTCCTATATCAAAATACAGTTGCATCAAGTTATTTTCTATTTAATAAAACATTATTTATAAACTGTATATTCTGTATACATGAAGGGATATATGTATTGCATTGAGTAATGTCCCAAGAAGTCTTATCATGACATCTTTTTTTTAAATTTCAGAGAAAGAGAGAGAGAGAGAGGCAGAGAGGAAGAGACAGAGAGAATGGGCACGCCAGGGCTTCTCAGCTGCTGTGAACAAATTCCAGAAGCATGCACCCCCTTGTGCACATTGGCAACATTGCATGCTTGTTTTACTTTTGTGTTTGGTTAAACGTGGGACCTGGAGATTCTAACTGACCTTCTTAGGCTTTGCAGGCAGGCTCCTTAACCACTAAGCCATCTCTCCAGCGCCATCATGGCATCTTATTTGAGAATTATTGAGCATTTTCAACAAAGAGCATTAGAGTTTTCAGAGAAGTGGAAAAAATTAACAAGGGATTTGATTTGGGGAAAAAATACATGAGAAACTAATACTAAATAAAGCTTTGTTAGGAAAACCTCTGGTGCCAGCTGTAGGCTGAAAAGGGTCTAAAGTCTCTGATGTCCAAATATTTTTTGTGGGGGTGGAGAGATGGCTTAAAAGCTAAGGTACTTGCCTGTGAACCCTAAAGAATTATGTTCAATTCCTCAGTATCCATGTAAGTCAGAAACACAACGTGTAGTTCATTTGCAGTGGCTGGAGGCCCTGATACACCCATTCTCTCTATCTGTCTCTGTCTCTCTCTATCTCTCTCTCTAGCAAATAAAACAAAATATTTTTAAAATATATTTTGTAATTTAATTTTGAATCATCATCTCTTACATCAATTTATTTATGGGGTACTATATATATGCAAGATGTAAAAACAAATTAAATAAGCATTTCAGTCTCTATATAGTTTCATTTCTGACTAGTATACCTTCAAACTCTCCTCCTCAAGTTATTTTATAATGTATAATTAATTTTACAGGTTGTATTTGACTGACTGTACTATATAAAGTTAAAACTACTTCTACCACAAAACTATTTTGGAATCATCACCCACCATTCCCTTCACTATATAATTTCCTCCTCCCCTATTTTGCCTATAGAAATTACTATTGTATTCTGTATCTCCATATGATCAAATTATTTTAGCTTCCAAATATTATAGAAAATATATAGCCTTTATTTTTCTATGCATATCTTATTTCATTTAACATAATGTCCTATAGTTCCATTTATGATCCCACAGTGACTAATCTGTGGGGAGTAAAATGTCAGACATGTGGTTTTTACATGCTTAATAACTTATTAATACCCAATCTAAATACTTCATAGTTAACTAGAGATGTAATTCAGAATTCAATAAAAGGCCTGAGATGGACATATGGATAAATATTGAAATAATCATTGTGTTTGAACCATAAATAATGAAGAGCAGTAAAGAAAGACAGAGGTAGAGATGAGGACAAAAGATGGAACCTTAAGGTCCTCAAATGTTAAAAATATTTGAAGAATAAAAATTAGCTAAGAAGAATGAAAAGAATTGAGCAGAAAGATAGAAAAAAATCAGTGTGACATCTGGAAGCTGAGAAAACAGTTCAAGCAGAAAGTGGAGGTCAGTGGCATTAAACTGTTTCGATAGATCAAATGAAACCAGGACTGAGATTTACAATTGGATTTCTATCTCATCTGTTCAGGCGGCCACAACAAATTTCTCTGTACTCAGTAATTTACAAGCAGCAGACATTTATATCTCAGCATTCTGAGCCTGGGAAGTCTATATCTACATTCTGAACAGTTTGGGGTCTGCTGAGGATCCATTCCTCAGAAATGGCGCTTTCTTGCTGCAACTTAATATGGGTGACAGGGCTCAGAGATCCTACCATTTGTGAGGGCAGAGTCCTCTTGGCCTAAAAACCTCTCAAAGACCAAACTAACTAATCTTAATACATTATGTACAAGCTAAATTTTGGAGGAAACCAATATTCTTATGACAATAAGTTGCCATCTGTGATAATTACTTTCTGAGAGCTTCCATGGAAAATGTTCACAAAGTAGATAGCTTAAAGCATAAAAATAGTAATTTTATTTTACTAGGAAAAAGACAGTTTATGAAATCGTTTTCAGTAGGGCTATGATCCATCCTGAAGTCACAGGCAATAATCTGTTTCTTGCCTCTTCCAGAAAGGATTAGAGGTAGATGATATCAATCTGGTTTATAGCATCAGAACTCCAAAATTTGCCCCTATTATTACACAGCCTTCTCTCATTGTTTAGCTTAATCTCACTTCCTCTTGCCCAGAGACACATGTGATGGTATTTTCTTCCTAACAGATTATCCAGGTTAATCTCCTCCAGTTAGTATTCTCGGTTATCTGTTAAACAATTTTACAGCATGAAGTAAGAGTCACCGATTTCATGGATTAGGGCATTAAACATGTCTCTGATGACTATTTTCAGCCTCACTTAATGTATAAGACAAGTAGAATATGTATTTCTGTTTTATCAGAAGCTGAGTGATGGACAGTGTTCATGGACAGTGTTGCAATGGACTTCAGTGGGGATTGATACACAGAACAAAATCTGTCTTATAGTGCTTAAAGCCAACCAAGGCAACAGCAGTATGAGATACTTGCTGGCAATGTAGTGATCCTTTAGAAAGAGTTTTGAGGAAAATCTTCTTGAGTAAATTCTCTTCTCTAGGACAAATGAAGAACTTTGAACAAAACAGCAAATAGAATAGAATAGAATAGAATAGAATAGAATAGAATAGAATAGAATAGAATAGAATAGAATAAAATAAAATAAAATAAAATAAAATAAAATAAAATAAAATAAAATAAAATAAAATAAAAGTTGTAAGGGCTGGAGAGATGGCTCAGCACTTAAGATGCTTGCTGACAAAGCCTAACAGTCTGAGTAAGATTCCCCTGTAACTATATAAAGCCTCATGTACAAAGGATTGTATGCATCTGGAGTTCAATTGCAGTGGGAGGAGGCCCTGGTACACCCATACTCTCTCTCTCTCTCTCCTTCCTTGCAAATAATAAATGAATTATAAATCAATAAATAACTATAAAGTTTTAGAGAGATGGCACAGCAGTTAAGGCATTTATTTGAAAAGCCTGAAGACCAGGGTTTGATTCTCCTGTACCCTAGTAAAGTCAGGTGCATGTATCTGGAGTTTGCAATATCTAAAGGCCCTGGCATGCCCATTCTCATTTTCTATCTCTCTCACTCTTTCTCTATCTCTCCCTCATCTGTCTCTTTCTCTCAGTGTCTCAAATAAATCATTATTTTTTTAAAGTTTGAAAGGCTAGTTACCAGAATAAAGATGACATCAAATGAGTATAGCATTGCAGAAATGAAAATGCTCAGAGCACCAATAAAGCTCCAGTACAGTCACATATTGATGTGCCCTTTATGTTTGATATGTGCCTGTGCTGGGTTGATTCAGGTGTCCCCATAAACTTAGGTGTTCTGAATGTAGGTCCCCAGTTGATGGACATTTGGGAATTAAAGCATCTTTGAAGCAGTGTACTGTTGGGGATGGGCTTATGGGTATTAGAACCAGTTTCCCCTTGCCAGTGTTTTGCACACTTTCCTGATGCTGTAGTTCACCTGATGTTGGCCAGGAGGTGATGTACAATTTCTGCTCATGCCATAATTTTCCCCTGCCATCATGGAGTCTGTAAGCCAAAATCTTGAGTCTGTAAGCCAAAATAACCATTTTGTTTTCCTACAAGCTGTTCTTGGTCAGGTGGTTTCTGCAGCAATGTGAACCTGACTGCAACAGTAAAGTTGGTACCCAGAAATGGGATCATTGCTGTTAGAAACCTTATTCTGTGGCTTTGGCTTTTGGGGACTGCTTTGCAGGAGGAATGTGGAAGGATTCGAAACTTTGACTAAGAGATGCTTTCCAATGCTGTAAGTAGAGCTCGATGGACCATTCTGGTCAGAGTTGAAAGACATGAATGCAGTAAGAACTGTGGACTATGAGGTTTGGCTTGTGAGTGTGAGAAACAGCTTTGCCTGAACTGGGCTTGAAGCAGTTTGTGTGACAGGCTTGCAATTATGCCCATGTCCTGAGAACTTGTGCAGAGTTGGATTACACAGAAATGGACTGGTGTGAGCAGAGGGATCTGGCACAGAAAAAAAAAAATGAAATCTTTGGATCAAAACTGCTGCCTATTCAGCTGCAATTATATGACAGATTACAGCCATTGAGATTGGGCCAGTTTATTTTCACTGAGACAACAGAAGAGACTTTTGAAAGGGTCTGAATGCTGTAGGAGTGTCCTGTTCTTCAAAGTCTGCTTTATTTTCCCCTGGTTTAACAAATTGGCATTACACCTCACATTATGGAGTATAAGAAATGCAGGAAATAGAGGGTCATTGAATTTGCAACATGTTTTTGTGTTTTGGAAACAGCCATGGGCAGTGTGAAGCAGGATTTCTTGCATGAGAACCCAATGGAGCTGTTAGGATGGACCATAGTTTGCAGTGGAGATGATGGAAATTAGATGTAAGTAACTATAAAAGATAAGACAGAAGGTATAACAATAGTAGCAGGGAACCATCTGCTGAAATACAAAAACACCAGAAATAAAGATATCTTTAATATCATCCTTCTCTTCCTGTCAATCACTCCATTTGAGGGAGAGCAAAAGCAGCAGAGAGCAAATACCTTGTAGAGTGCTTTATAATGAAGTCCCATAGCTTTTAGAATGTGGAGGGAAGTCCAAGCTGCTCTAAGTTTGACATGTTTGATTTTTTTTTTTTTTTATTTATATTGTGCTTCTAGTATTCAAAACAGAGACTGTTTATTCCTGGAACTGTCTGAAACTTGTAAGAACCACTACATGGGGGAAAAAAAGCCACTTTATTTGGAGTTTTTAAGGGATCTATTTAAAGGACATTGTTGTACTGTCTAGCTCAGAACCGTTTTTAAATGGATATATAGTAGTAACAAATGGATGTTTTTATATGCAACGTACTGTTTCCAATAAAACTAATAATTACATGGATTAGGCAACCATGTACTATGCCCTTTAGTTTACCTTTTATCATTAATATGCTCTCTATCCACCACTTCTTATCTCCTGCTGACAATGAAGATTACAGCTTTCTCAATTCACAGAAAACATTGCTATAGAAATACCTCTGTGGCATAAAAAATACCTTGTTATGCTTATTGCTGCCTTAAAGTGACACAAACTGACTACATACATATATCAGTGCATTTTAAATAGATCTTGAAAATGCCAAAACTGTGTTATGGGTACCCATGAGTACACTACAAAAAGGAAGAAGTACAGAATTCTTTCTCATTCAGAATTGTAACAATATATTCAAAACATTTCTTTTCCAGAGTAGGAAAAATCTTTACAATGGAAATATGGGACCCACAAGCCCACACCTTTTACTGAGTGAAATAGTGTATGAAAGCAATCTACAGCAACATATAGAAAAACATTAACAGAGTTTCTTGATGTAGTTGAAGTTAGCAATAAAAATAAGCTTCACTGGTGATGTGTGCGATTTGGGGAAGGCAGCTGTCCATCTTGCCAACAAAGCCAAGAAAGGTAAGCCAGCTGCTTTCTGTGAAGAACAGCCACAGTGGGAATTCTGTTCTCCTGGAGACATGAGGATTAGCTGGTGATGATTCAAGTGGTGTTTCAGACCACCCACAATTCAATTCAAACAAAAAGTTAAGTGCAGCACTTGTGTGCCATGATATCAACCAAACCCCTGACTGAATAACTGTTCTTGAAACAATGACAATTAGAGCAGTACCACTGAGTCGTATTTTTAGAAAGATGAGTACAAAAATCTTCTCTGTTCTCTAAGTGCTTAAATAGGTCCTCATTTTATTATGTCAATTGTTCATAAAGCATTCAGATAATTTTTCTCTAATGATATGTTGAGAACAAAGAGTATCTATGAGAGTAGCCTATGCCTTTTCTCTGGAATTATCATTTCATTCAATCATTAATGTGCCTTTTAACTAAACAATTAAAGAATGAAAGTTGTCAACATGAAAATGGAAAATACATGATGCCAGTAAGAGAACAGTTTTGTAGGAAACTTACTGGATGGATTAACATGATTCTTCATCATCCATATGAGGAAGCTGAACTCTTTCATGGACTAAAATTCCTCATTCTCACAGCTCTCTGTCAGTCACATCTCCATCTGCTTCCTACATTGGCAAGTAATGTTTCAGTTTTCCAATATTTTCAAGTTCTTAAATAATTTGTGGTTTTTCAGATGCAATGTTTTCTGCCAGTAATTAATGATCTTCTGCAGACTTCAATCTGTATACCTAACTTTTCTACTCATTTTTAAAAGATCCAGCTTAAGTTTCACTTTATTAGGTAAATTATTTTGAACTGCATCATATTTTCTTTACCATCTCTTGTGATAATACAACTATCACACTGTATTTTGCAAGGTACATTTTGAATGTATCTCTTTTCTATGGATTGAAGGTTTTGAAAGACAATAATTGTCCACATTAGTATCTTTATTCTTCTGGCCAAATTGTGATTGGCTTTTAAGTGCTGTAAATTAAGTAATAATTTCTTGTGTTCATGAAAAATTAATGGGTCAATGAATAAATTTTTGTGCTATTGTTTTAGACATAAGGTGCTATATCCGAGACTACAGCCTACCACAGCACTGCTTTGACATTCAGAACTTGAAGCAAAAGGTTGTTATGTTACTGACTTAGCAAAAAGAGTGGAAAGCTAAGTTAATGTGAATTTCTTTGAAGCATTTTTCTGCCCCACTGTCCACCTATCCTTAAACATTGTCCCATTTAAAAATGAAATCCAGAGCTGGGGTGTGACTCAGTGAGTAAAGTGCTCAAGAATTAGGACCTGAGCATGGATTCCCACCACCCCCATAAATTTCCAGGAATGTAGGTGCATTCCTGTAATCCCAACACTGTGGAAGTAGATGCTGGAGGATCTCTAGGACTTGGTGGCTACATAGACTGGCCTAGTTAGTGTGTCTGGGGTTCAGTGAGAAACCCTGTCTCAAAATATAAAGTAGAACATGGTGGCATGCAGGACACTGAGAAATGAAGCTGGAGCATTGCGAGGTGTCCCCTCTCTTTTGACTTTCTGTTACAGTGCTATAAAGGACAGTGTAACCTGCTCAGGGTGGAGAGAGTTTAGACACTAGTATCCTATGGCAGTGGATAATGCTGCTCTCGGAAGCCATAGGTTGCTATAGGAAAATCCCAGTGTCAGGACTGGAATATGTACCAGTGATCTGTTGGTCAGGGAGGCCCCTGAGGTACCCAAAGTAATACACTATTGCCAATGCGCTTGTTTTTTTATTGTCCCTCAGAATTAGAAGGTAAGATACTACTGTTAAAGGCACCCTATGATTCTGTTGCAGAACACTGAGACTGGAAGCCTCCTCCTTACTGACTGTGTGCCATAGTGCTGAACGCTGCTGTCTATGCAGGCTGCTAAGGGCTGGGTGTCTGTTTGTGTGTGGGGGGCAGTTGGAGGCAGTTTTAACCAGTTTTAACCATGTGAAATATATAATTAAACAGCCATGCAAAATGTGCCCCCTGGAACAACAATAGTATGAGTGCTATGGTGGTAACCAACTGTTCTCTCAATCTGTTTGGGGCCAGTTATACAGGAGGGAAATCATGCTTGATACTGAAAACCTAGTTGAAAGCCAACAAGTGAGAAGATCATAGGCCCTATGGGAAAAGTTACTGCTTTTGTTTGGATAAATGGATATGTTATGCCCATCAAATTGTCCTTAAATTTTTAGGTTTATACAATATATTATAGCTACTCTCATCTCTGGTCAGAGAAGCTTCTTTTTTTACTTGTGGTTGCTACTACAGAAACTCAAAACTCATCAAACAGCTGAGAATAAATGACTTCAGTGCCCAACACTAAATGATACATCTCTATGATGCCCTACAAGGCTCTGGAAACATTGGAGAAGATGGGTGGAAAGAATGTAAAAGATAGAAGATCAGATGATTAGAGGATGGGAAGCAGTGTTTTGGAAGATTGTGGACACAAATGGATGTTGAATTCAAGTCCTGACAGTGTCTGTCATTACCTGCACAATATTGGGCCCATCAACATTCCCTCGTGGATAATAATTAGGGCAAAGGAAAAAGCAGACAAATAATGAAGTATAAAGTAAACAGAGGAGACTTCCAGTCAAGATGGTGGACTGACTCTTTACCACACTAGAGGAGGTGGGTGGGGTGCAAAATATGGCAAGATTCATGGGGCTCCAACACTATTTCCTGGAAGACGGACCTCCACAGGGAGGGAAAGTGTGGGAGGTGCATGTTCAGGAATCTGCAAATTCCTAAGCTCTCAGGAACCCTACTGGCCCTTCATGTGGGGAACTCTGTTCTCTGCCTAACTCGGGCCTTCTGAGATCAGGCAGACAGGGGAATCCCACGATAGGTCTTTACCCATACTTCCTACATGCAAATGAAAGAACAATCCACTGAATGAGTACAAGCACAGCAGTGTGAGACCAGGTCCCAGCTTCTGTCCTACCCCACACCTGTCACTTCACCCACCCTCATCCCTCCAATTGTGTCCCTCTCAGATCCCCTATCCCACACTGTCCCAGCAATCATCTGTGGATTCCCCAAAACTGCATCACCCCTCCATGGCCCCGTGTGAACCCCACACATATGACATCCCGTGTCACCCCCACTCATATGAATGTCTCCCACACTCCATGTAGCACACACACCCCTGCAAGGCCTCCACACTACCACCATTCCTGCATTTCAGTCTCCCACAGCCCCAGTCAACCCCTGCCATGATCCCCACCTCACATAGACAGCCTCAGTTCCAACATTTGTTGCCTCCTCTGACTCCTGGCTGCCTCCTAATACCAACACCCCCATAATGGCCAACTACACTTCCCTGATCTGATCTGTCCTTGGAGCCCAAGGACACCCACAACTTCTATCACCCCTCCCCTCCCAGCAACTACCTGGGGCATCTCATATGGGGACAACAGGAATATCTGGCAAATACCTGCCAGGGGAAACCAATGAATCCACCACAACCTGTTAAGTTGTGTACAGTAGAGGAGCTAAAGAAAGTGCTACTACCCCTGAGCCCCACAGGTGAGGCATGGCTACATTCCAGGCTGAAGGGATTCTGGACCTCCAACCAGAGCTTTTGTATCAGCCAAGAGCCTAGAGCTGCTGGCACACTTGTATCCTCAACAACCTGTGCACACATGGATACAATTCCATCCCACTCCAATCTTGCTCAAACCCAAAAGAGAACACTCATTGAAGATCCTAAAAGGGCAAATTGCTTCCTCATAATAAAATAAGACTTTTACCTTGAGATGAGGCAACCCCAATGTTAAGAAAAATGAAAAGACAACAAAGATCTCCACCAAGGTTGCCTAGTTCCACAATGGAAATCACCAATGAAAACATGGAGGAAACAACAGGAATAGAATCCCAGAATGGAAAGAAAAAGAGGTATGTGACTAAGCAAATTGTGTAAATGTTGGCTAGGATGTGGGGAAAGAGGAACCATCATTCACTGTTGGTAGGAGTCAAACTTGTATAATCACTCTGTAAATCAATATAGAGACTCCTGAAAAAGATGAAAATAGAGCTACCAACTGATCCAGCTATTCCTCTACTGGACATTTACCCTAAAGACTCCATGTTTCACTGAAGAGATATTTACTCAACCATGTCTATAGCTGCTCTACTCACAATAACTAAGAACTGGAATCAACCACATGCCCATCATTTGGTAATGGGATAATGAAGATGTGGTCCATTTCCACAATGGAATTCTACTTAGCAGTAAGAAAAAATGATGTGATGAAATTTGGAGGAAAATGGATAGACTTAAAACAGACTATACTAAGGGAAATCACTCAAGCACAGAAAAACAAATGCTGCACATTCCCCCTCATTGGTGATCCCTAACCTGCAATAGGTTGAGTTGGAGGGCCAACTGACTTGCAACTAAGGGCTAGGGATGGAAATGTTTGGGAGAAGGGGAATAGGTGGGTGGGGAGAGATGCACGCAGAACTCAATCCAAAATGAATCGGTACCATAGAAAACTTTCTCCAGGATAATAGACTAAAAATAGAACCCTCAGTAGGAGTTTAGGGTGGTATTGTCTGGTAAGATGAGCCCTGGAGAGGGTGGGATGAAGCCTAGTACCACACATTTGTCTCTGGCTTGTAACTCCCAGTACCAGAAATCAGTTACAACCCACAGTGAGCTGTTGATAGGAGAGACTTATCAGGTCCCCAAACAAGGCAGACTTCTGTCAAAGCACTTGATTACCAGCCTGAGGTAAAAGGTAAGACCCTGTTGCTGAAGACACCACATGCTGCCAACATAGAATACCGAGAGAGCTACTGGAATCTGGAAGAAAGTCAGTTTCCAGATGGTTAGTGTGTAGAGTGCTGGGAAATGCTGCATGAACATCTGAGAGAAAATGCCCAACAATGTTGTGAACAAGTAGGGAACACTGATCTATGAAAGCAACCTACCTGAAAAGTGCAATAGTGGTACTCAGCCTTTGTGGGTAAAAAAATGGCTTTCTAATTAGCTAGGAGACCCACTCTGGAAAGGAACCCATAGCTGGAACTGTGAACTGAGTCAGAATCGCTCCCAATGATTTTTGCAGCCAAAGAGATGAAACACCAATCAAACTCCCTCTAATTTTACAATGCTGATCACCTTTGTAGATCTTACTCACCATTGGAGAATTGGTTTTTCTTTTTTCAGAAGGCTGCAAGAACCAAGGACAACCAAAATCTAACAACAAGACAAGAAAAGATAGTCCACTCCCTTGCAGTAGATGAAACAGCCCTCACATAGCACACCTTAGCTAGGGCTCAGGTGAAACCACAGAGTTTCAAGATGAGCAAGAATGCTGCTTCCATAATGAGCCATACAACCTGGGCCAGGGTGATGGAGACAGACACTGAAGATACTCCCAATGCACCAAAGAAGAAATCCAGAAGCTGCTGAGAGCACATTAAAGCAGACTTAAAGCACACCCACCATGGCTCAGAGAATTTTGTGGAAGAGAGGGGAAGAAAGATAGTAAGAGTAACAAAGTGGGAAGGAATATCCAGAGGCATTGCCCTGCTCTCTCCAATGACTGACTTCACAACTTATATCCTACTACGTCATGGTTTATATCAGCAATCCCAACAAGAAGGGACTTCAGTGGAATGGTGACAGGGAAATGGAAAATGATGGTAACAGCACCTGATGTATCCATACAAAGATTACACTTCAAAAAATTAAACACGGACTGCAGGGACTATTTCAAAAGTAGTGGGGTTCAGTTAAAAGGGCATGGAGGGGGACAATATGTATTGGGAGGGAATTAGGAACAAAACACATTCTGTTTGTGTTTGAGAATTGTCAATTAAAAAGTTCAAAAAATAGTTGGGTGTGGTGGGGCACACCTTTAATCCCAGCACTCTGGAGGCAGAGGTGTGAGGCCACACTGAAACTGCATAGTGAATTCCAGGTCAGCCTGAGCTAGAGTGAGACCCTACCTCAAAAAAATTCAAAAAATAAAATGGACAGCATGAAGAAGAAATTCAATGTAGATGTCTGACCTCCAGATACATGTTCACATGCAAACAAACATGTGCCCAAATACATATGAAAATGCATAAATATTCATGCATACTACCCATAAATAAATAAATAAATAAATAAATAAATAAATAAATAAATCCAAAAATAGAAACCTTTATCCAATACCTCTGGAGATAGAGTTTTGTACAGGTTTTATTTGTTGATTTTGCTTTATTGTTGAGTTGGTTGTGAATTGTGGCTAAATATGTTATGATTTTTATCAGTTTGTTTCTGAGATATCCTTGTTTTCATAGAAATTTTACAATTTGAAAACATTCCAAACTGTATATAAATCATGCCTCACATTATCATCTAATTTACCTTCTGAAGTAACCATAATATAGTCGAATTTATATCATCCTCCCATATATTTATCTTTTTTGTGTATGTGTATTTTTGGGTGCTTTGTTTATGATATTAATATATATCAATATTTTGTGAATATTTCTTTTTGAATTTGACTTTTTTCCAAGTTTTTTTTTTTTTTTACCTGTGAATTTGGTGTGGTGTGTATGCATCTGGGCACACATGTTTGAGTGTATGGCACTTCTGTGTTTATGCATATGGAATTCCAGAGGTTATCATCAGGTATCTTCCTTTGTCTTTTTATAATTTATACTGATTTATACCACTGAATACAAACCTTGAAGGTTCTGCTAGTCTAGGTAACCAAGTTGCCCAGGGATCCCCTGTCTCTATCTCCCAAAAGCTGGGATTGCAAGCAGGCCACAGTCAATACTTGCAATTTACACATGCTGGGAACTTAACTTGTGACCCTTGCACTTGCTCATCAAGCACTTTATGCACTGAGCGATTTTCCCAGCCCATTATGGTCCAGTTTTTACAAAGCTTGCATGTCATGTCAATATTACAAAATCATCCAAACAGTCATACATTTTATCTGTTTCATAATCTGTTATAACCTTTTCTTCTCTATCTTACCTTTCTCTTTCTTTTCACAGTTTCTTTTTCTGTCTTCTCTTCTCTTCTCTTTTCTGTTCTCTTCTCTTTTTCTCTCTTGGTAACCACATATCCATACACCCTACCTAAGAATTAGGTATATTCAATTCCTCTATTATGAATGCCACATTTAATTTTTAAAAAATAATTCTGTTGAAAGAAATTTTTATTTAGTGAAGCAGAGCTTGCAAAAATATTCAGTGCAAGTGTCCTTTGAAATATCATTGGTGCTTGTAGGAATGAAAAGATGAAATTTTTACTACATTAATCTTGCTTCAGCTTTTGTTGGAAATGATGCAATGTGTAGTTTTTCAATAGATTCCTATTCTTTTACTTTCACAATGGTCAATGATTAAAATGATTTCCAGAGAAATTATTTCTGTCATACAAATCTTCACATATCTGTATAAATAAAAATTTTATTATAGAGTGCATATATACATACCCACAAAGGAAAAATAAAGTTATAGGAAAAGGGTAAGCTCAACTTGTAGATCAATGATGGTCAGTAGTAATAATAGTATAATAGAAATTTTTCCTCACTTAAACAGAAAAACACAAATTTAATCATGTGTACTTTAAATTTTTATTCAACTCACCATGTTTTTCACAGTACTACATCATCTATGATATTACTGTCTTTATATCTTTTGTTATTTTTCTACCAAAACACTTTCAAAAATTGTTCTAATTTTGCCAACATTCTCCTCTGTACTTTTCATATTACTGCCTAAATATGGAAATAACTAAGAAAGTTAAAAGTTACTCCATATTTTATCTCTATTCTGAAATATATGCTTCCATATTTTGTGATTGCATTAAGTAGTAATAAAAATATTGCTATTCCTTCATTAAAAAACATAGATGATAAAATTGAGACCAAATATCCCATAGACATAAAGTATAATTCAAGCAAGTTTTAATTCAAAGACACATCTGACATTCAGCCTGTGTTTTCTTCTTTATATTTCATTGCCTTTCAAATAAAAGATAACATCTTAATTATGGTGCTATAAATTGAGTTAATATTAAATGTTTATTAAAAAGAAAAAGAAATGAATGATATTTTTTATAAAGATAGACATGATAATTTTGAACTGCATGTTTTTAAAAAGAAAAATAAAATTAATACAGTGATATTTCTGATTTTTATAAAATAATAGGTATTTAATAACTTAATATGTTATACTAACATCATTTTCATAATAAAGTTTCTAAATTATACCCACAGCAAATAGATACTATTAAACCACAAGGAAAGAAATACTTAATATATATTCAAAGAATAGAATAGAATGAGACACATTCACTAATTAATTTTAATTCATTCTGAGAGGTTTGCTAATAGTAAAGTTTTTACTATATAAAACTGCAAGCATTATCACAAAAATAAGCCAACTAATAAAAAGTTATAATGTGTATTATTACCATGGAATTTTTTTCATATTCTCTAAATAGCCCAAATGACTAAAAAATGATACACTTTGCCTTCAACTCGGGGGCCTTAAATAAAAAAGTCTTCAGTGCTAGAACCTAATCAAATCTTTGTATCAAAACACTTTTTTTTTTCATGACTTCTACTTCCAAACTATTTTGCTTTTCCATAATGACCATCATGGCTACTGACTTCATAGAGAGAAGGATTTGGGATTAGGGTTGCCTCAGAGAATGTTAAGAGCTCTAAAATGACTCAAAGAATATTTTCCAGAAATTTCTGCAGACAGTGAAGAGCAAATTTTAAAATGTGTTATTAAATGTCATGCTCATGCTTTGTGTTGTGTAATTACTTATCTTCAATCTTCCATTATTCTGATGACACAAGCCTTTAGCATTAAGCCACTACTGCCTTCTGCTCTGCCTTATTGGCTCTTTTATTTTCCAGCCTCAGTGATTGAACTGTCTCCATAATCACCTTGTACTTGCTTTTTTATGTCATAGTACATACATAGGTACTACTAAAAACATTTGATGTTTTAAAATATTTACATCACTTTACATGGCATATAAGTATCAATTTGGTCCATGAATATTCAACCATTAATGAGTTCACAGCAAACTATGCCAAAACATACTTGCCATAAAAGAAAATTCATAAGGGGATGAAATATACCATGCCCCAATAAAATTAATATTACAATAATATATGTACAAATATTTATATATCCCTAAAGACATTCAGGTGTCTTTTCATGATTTAAAAGTAATAAAACTGGGATGGAGAGATGGCTTAGTGGTTAAAGTGCATGCCTGAGAAGCCTAGGAACCCAGGTCCGATTCTCCAAATCCCATGTAAGCCAGATGCACATGGTGGCACATGCATCTGGAGTTCCTTTGCAGTGGCTAGAGGCCCTGGCATGCCTATTCTCACCCTCTCTCTCTATTTCTCTCCCTCTCTCAGTCTAATAAATAAATAAATAAAATAAAAAAAAAAATCTTTTAAAAAGTAATAGGCTGGAGAGATGGCTTAGCAGCTAAGGTGCATACCTGTGAAGCCTAAGGGCCCAGGTTTGATTCTCCAGGTCCCAAGTAAGCCAGATGCACATGGTGGCACATGCATCTGGAATTTGTTTGCAGTGGCTAGAGGCCCTGGCATGTTCATTCTTTCTCTCCCTTCTCTGTCTCTCTCTCTTTCTCTCTCACTCTCTATGGGCTCTAATAAATAAATAAAAATAAAATCTTTAAAAAATTAATTAAAAAATAATTAAACCTTGTCATGACCCCACAAATATTTTGATAGTTATTCCTTGCAATTTATTAAGATTTATGGTTTTTAATAGTCAAGATAGTTACATTGTCATTTATTTATTTGAGCATAGATATCCCAAAATTCATTTTGGATTTATTAAAATTCATAACAGTTTTATAAATTATTCAGTACAAAAATACACACATGGGGCTGGGGAAATGGCTTAGCAGTTAAGGTGTTTGCCTGTGACTCCAAAGGATCACAATTAGATTCTCGAGGACCCATGTAAGCCAGATGTACAAGGGGCATATGCATCTGGAGTTCATTTGCAGTGGCTAGAGGCCCTGGCATGCCCATTCTCTCTCTGTCTGCCTCTCTTCTATCTCTCTCTCTCTCTCTGCTTGCAAATAAATAAATAAATAAATTTAAAAAACACATATAAAAATAAAATATTAATTCGTGCATTTTTATAAAGTAGAGTGAATTAGCTGATGGCTACAAGCAAATCAGGATTTGTCAGTATTCAGTAGAGGTCTCTCAACAGTTTGAAAATCTTGAAAAATTACTCTTCAGTACTCATCCAACTGCTACATACACCCATTAACAAAAATTCTTGCTACATGTTTGCAATGAAGCAGATAAATTTGAGTTTGGAGGGAAAGAGAGGAAGAATGTTCCTTGTTATTGACTGTGTTATCTGCTTATTTGGAATAATCTTATTGACTATATAAAACTGCCAATTAAAAAAAAAATTCTGTCACAATCATAAGGAAATACTGGAAGATAGGGTATATAGCTCAATGTCACATTATGAGTGACAATACAGGGATATAATCACAATTTTCATAAAATTCCAATAGTAATGTTTTTAGGAGGAAAACCTGGTAAAAGACTATACTTGCCAGAAACAAAAGCTAAAGTTTGTGATTGTTTTAGAACATGACAATAGAATTAGTGCAATTAATGAATTCTTAGTTTGATTATGGAACAATTCCATTCTATTGAATAGGATCTTCTGTCCCACTAATTATTTTGATTACTCCCAATGAGAGCTATCATATTACGGCTCCAACTTAGTTGAGTTTGTAAACATTGGTTAGTAATTTAAACATTCAGAGGCTAAATAAATCCCTCTCACCTAAAGATCTAAAATATTAAATTAGTGTAAGAATTTTGGCACTATAAAAAAAAAAACTGTTATTATCCTTTTGCGTGGAAAATTACAATTTTCCACCTTATCAAATACAGAATTGTAATTACTAAAATGATTATTCTAAAAGTCCAAAATTATGGTAATTATACCTTTGTCAAAAGGGAATTTTTAGTTGCTAAGATGTAAACATACCCTGTCTGTTCTACTGTGTAATATCTGAAGTTTGACTTTTCTCCCAGAGACAATATTTTCTTAGAAACAGAACTATGTAACTAAAAGTTTTCAGCACTTCATTTCTTCATTAGTACTCTATTTCCAAGAGGAAAGCTCACATAAATTCTTAAGGATATATTTGCTTTTTTTTGAAGAACCAATCATTCTTTTGTAAAGACAGTTTTGCAAGTAGAACATCATCCATTCTGACTAGTTACAGGTGGCAGTAATTACTACACTGTTGTGCAGCATCTAAAATGCATAGTACACAGTGGTAAATACATATATATATTTAGACAAATTTACCTATGACTGAATCACATCAGTCTATTATAGAAGATATTTTCAGACAACCTATATTATACTTTGCCATGGTCTTCAAAAATGATAGAGAAGTATATTCTGAACTTCACTCAGCATTCTCTTCTACTTTTAAATAGTTTGGCAACTAAATATTGCTAACTGATATATGGACTTTGCAATCAGAGCTTCTTCAAATGAGCTCTTTCAGTGAGCATTAATGAAGAATGGTGAAATTCAAGAAGTGCAAAAACATGTCAGGATCATTGTTTTTTTAAAGAAAACTGTCAATGTACCAGCATTTAATGTGATTATATGTCTTCTTCCAAAATTGAAATTAATGCTCAGACAACAACAACTTACAGACTTAAACATTATAAGCTGAAAGGAAATTCTAGCACTGATACATGATGGTTCCTTACTGGGTGATAAGGCAGTAAATCACAGCTACCTAGTTACTTTGCATTCCAATTTAGCAGTGGAGAATCTGTTACTTGGCTTTTTATCTTAATGATATTTCCCTTTTCCTTTTTTTTTTTTTTTTTTTTTGTTTGTTTTTTCAAGGTAGGGTTTCACTCTGGTCCAGGCTGACCTGGAATTAACTATGTAGTCTCAGGGTGGCCTCAAACTCTCAGTGATCCTCCTACCTCTGCCTCCCTAGTGCTGCGATTAAAGGTGTGTACCACCACGCCCGGCTTTCCCTTTTCCTTTTCTTAATACACACAAAAAGGCCCTTTAATTCACTGATTTATATCATGCAACTGAATCTTTAATGGCAGAGGGAAAGTACCAACATAATATATGTACAATTATATACTCAGATAAATTGACCATTACTGAACACAGAGCCCACAAACTATGTCTGTAACTTATTGCATTTTGAAATATACAACAGAAAAGAATGAACCCTTAAGGTGTCTTGGATTTCAGAGACTTTTTTGTCTATAATTTATGAAAATTTGGTCATGGCAAGAAAAAAATGCTTCCCTAGATAAGATCCACTCATGCAGACAAGCCACACTTTAAAGTAAGAGTACTTCCTTATTGACGTGGTACACATGGGCAATCCTAATACCCAAAAGGCAAAGGCAGGATGATGAGGAGTCTGAGATCTGGCTGTGTTACATAGGGAAATCTTGCTTTGAAAAAGTCCCATATATAGAAGTTTTATATATCTGATTAAAATAAAACATTTTTTTAAAAATAAACACATAAAAATCTGTTCAAAAATTTCTCAATAGGATGACATAACATAAACTTGGAAGTGTGGATAATTTGATAAAAATCTGTAACATAAAAAGGACAGCAGTTAGAAATTAAGAAAATATTAAAAATAATGAACTTAAGCCGGGGGTGGTAGCACACACCTTTAATCCCAGCACTTGGGAGGCAGAGGTAGGAGGATCGCCATGAGTTCTAGGCTACCCTGAGAATATAGAGTAAATTCCAGATTAGCCTGGGCTAGAGTGAGACCCTACCTCAAAAAATCAAAAAAAAAAAAAAAAAAAAAAAAAAGAAAGAACTTTATTTAGTAGCAATGTTCTATTATGGGTTCAGAACTAAAGAAAATGCAACATCATGATATAAGGTCCCAGAAAGGGGAAACTGAACAAGGGGTCTGAAAACTCTACACTACCTAAGCAAACTTTTCTATAACCTAAGAACATTAATTTTTAATAATGGGATTTAGTAAGGTGTAATAGCATTCAAAACCCACACATGTCTATATTTGGAAGGAAGAATATTCTAAGAAGTAACTATGAAGATTTAACAATAGAACAGGCTTAAATGCTCACCTCCAAATAACACTAAAAGGACTTTGATTTTGAAGGTTATATTTCTGAGGAAGAATAGTGAAAAAAGCAGTTAGGTAGGACCTTTTTGACACAACAACCTGTGTATCAGGTTTATGAATTGGGATCTTATCCTGAGTAATTTAGAGGGAATAGGAGGATGGTGATAGAACAAGTTACATATTTGACTACATTTTGGACAGGACAGATATACATTGTGTTCAGATAGACTTGTAGACTCAAATTCTGATAGGACTTCCTGAGATCCTCCCAGCTGGACCCTTACACAAATGAAAGGTATATATTTGACACTAAAATAAGCAAAGCAAACACAAAATGTGAATGTTTTGGAGTGTCATGAAAGGAGGCCAATCTGAAAAATGTACAAATTGGTGGCAGATGGCATTAGAAGTGGGTGATGTACTGATTGTCTTAGCCTTAGACCAAAAAGTACAAGAATATAAATAAGCTGTACATATCTTCTAAGACACAAAATTCCTTAGGATAAACATGACCAATGAAAAATGAGGAGTCTTCCTCATGGCAGGAAGCCAATAGGAGGAAATGGTAAATTCTTTGTATAATTTTTGTTCAAATCTGTGTCTGGCCTCAGAGTTACACAAGTGTAAAACATAGCAAAGTACTCTCTTGAGAGAACAGACTTATTTTTTGAGTCTGTTCAAATTAATTTCTTGCTAGAACAACATATGAACACCATTTCACAGAACAAAATAGAATCCAATCTCTATAATAACAGAGTCAAAATATCTCAATACTACATACAAAGGTACTCAATTCTTGATTTAATGAAGAATCAAAATTTGTCCCAACATCAAGAGAAAAATATCAGTTGTTAGATTTAACAAATAGGATTTGAAAATACCCATGCTTAATAAAACGAGAAAACAATATGCTGCTATAGATAAGAAGACATGAACTCTCAAAAATAAAATTATAAAAAGAACCAAGTTTGTGCATATTAGTTACACAGAATGATGGGTTTTACTGTGAAATTTTTATACTTGCAGGTAGCCTGCTTTGATCATAGCCACCCCTTACTGCCCTCCCTTTCTCAGTCCTCTCCACTTCTGATCACTTTCTTCTCTAATATAATAGTCCCCCTTTTACTTTCACAAGGACTTTCATGTCAAAGAGACATGTCTTGATAATAATTGTGCATATGTCTAATGACACACGGAGATAAGGGAAAACCAAATGAATTCAATGGATAGAGTTTCAATTAGCCACTATACATAGGACTGTAGCTAAAGCAACCTGAGTATAAAAGTCGCAGTTCACACTTGGACAAGCCAGGTACGAGATGCCTGATTGACATTTCTGAGCAGGGAGAGAAAAATGTCAGTTGACTCGTGAGTCTTCAGGCAGAAGTAGTTAACTGGATATGTTCATTTGGGAATTAGCATACACACTGTACTTCAAGCCAAGAGAGAGCCTCAGCAAAGAACAGATGTAAGGCTTGTTGTATGCTTATTTTTACTTTTCTAAAGCCTAACTTTAAATCTACTAATATTACAGGTTAATAGAAACAAAGAGGAGTCTGGAAACCTAACTTAAACAAAGCAACCAGAAAAAATGGGAACAAAACCAGGAGAAAATGGTGTCTTGAAAACTAAGGAAAGTGCACAAAGAGGAGAAATGAACATTTATCACTTTATTTATTGGACGTAGTTGCTGTTGCTGTAAAGAAATGTATCATCAAGGCTGGCATGGTGGCACATGCCTTTAATCCCAGCAGTTGGGAGGCAGAGGTAGGATGATCCTGAGTTTGAGGCTAGCCTGAGTCTACATAGAAAATTCCAGGTCAGTCTGGGCTGGAGTAGGACCCTACCTTGAGAAACAAACAACAAAAAATAAAACTTAAAATAATACTAAATACCAGTAAAGTGCACTGCAAAGTATATTTAAGGCCATACTAGTTTATTCAAATTTAAGGAACCTGGCTGAATTAGTTTGGTTAAAAATTCACTTTTGTTATGAAACCATTTAACATATTCAAATATCTTTGGATTTCTATAATAACATTTTTGGCAATACTTATAGTCTGTAGTTAAATGTAGGAGGATTAAGAGTATTTCTTATTTACCAATCAACAGAAATATAATCACAAATTCCACTGTCCTCATCAACTTTTCAGTATATTTACTTTGTTAACTATCTAATCATTTTGTTTGAAAACTATTTATTCAAACACACACATATGACTTATACAGATTTTAACTGAAGAACTAGAAGCTACAAATATGACACTTCATAATCTTCATTTTCTAGACACATCTTACATATCTATATTTCACTGAATATAGCCTGAGTCTCAATGTTTTCATCTAAGAAGAAACCACCATATCAGGTTGCATAAAATAAAATTTTACAAGTTGTATAAATATTTCCAAGTTTTAGCCAACTTTTGATCCCCATAGTCAATAATGCCATCTGGAATTTATACAATTAGGTAAAACAAATTTCAATTAAAGAAGGGTACCCTATTTGAATATATATATATATATATATATATATATATATATATATATATATATATTAAAAAATTTTAGAATCTTGTGGATTAAGGTTAGCTATATAAATCATTTAACTATATTGAGCCAAATTTAAACAACTTTTCTAAGACTATCAATTACTGAATTTATAGGAATATAGGTGTTTTACAATTGTAAACAAAACTATTTTATTTGCTTTTTCTGAAGTATGGCTGATGGTTCTGTTTAACATTTTGAGTAAAGAGATCTATCTCTAGTAGTCAAAAGAAATTGCCTTCTCAGTTTGAATCCCCTTTAGCCTTCTCCAAGATTCTATGTAGCTTTTGTTTGCATTTGACCTCTTTCTCATTTAAAATATAGGTATGAGAGCTATTATTTTGTTCACAATATAAAATCCAACTCTATTATTAACTTATTTTACCTGAAAAAACCTCTTGAAGCTTCAATATTAACAAAAACACTAATTTTAGAGTTTCATCTCAAATGAGCAGATTTCTTTTGCTTTTAAAAAATGTTTTTAACAAATGAAATAATATGACTGAATGCCACTAGGATTTTATCGCCATCTGTAAGGTAAAGTAGTGAGTTTAAAAATCAGATCAGATTTCATTGTAATACATAATTCTACAAAAATACAAGTCTGGAAGAATAGCCTTTATTCTGCAATTCATAAATGAGATCATGTTTCTGGAACAGCAGAAAAATCATTGCTATAAGTTTACAAAGTCTTAAATTATTGAAATATGTTTAAATGGCTGTTGAAGGGCAAGAAGAAAGTTTTCTGGCTCTAGGACAAAAGTGGAGTACAGAATCACTGCTTTTCCAATCAAGCTAAATGGCTGGGTTGGGATAATATTTCAGGCAGGAGAGTTATCTGAAGAAACAGCTCCCTGATTAGAGCAGAAGTGATAAATCAGCCATGCAGGGTTCTCAAGAGCAGCACCTAGTTCAGTCACTCCAACAACAGGAAACCCCCTTGGACTGAAAGTAGGAAGAAGTGGTACAGTGAAAGCAATCTGCTAATCCACAGAGGTTAAGGTGTATGTGAATATTTTCTTTTTCTTTTTCCTAAATCCTTTAAAAGTGCTTCCTTCTCAGATGTTTTCAGCAAAGGATTTAAAGTTCACTCAAACACACCACATTATTGATTTGAAATATTTATAAATTATTGTTCATAATATAAGTGATTGGTAGCACAAATTCTCATCCTTTGAAAAGCTTTTTTTATTCCAACAAAACCAAGATAATTTTCTCGTAGGATGTCTAAAATTTATCATACTGGAAAAAAGTCAAATTCTGAAAAGCAAGCAGTGGAAAATGCATCATTTTCTGGTAATTTTTTTAATTTTAACAATGTATTGTTCTGTATGTGGATAATGTATGGTTCTGTGTGTAGACAAAGCCAAGTTACAAAAGCATGAGGAAAAAGATCAGTTTCAGATAATTTTACAGAAAAAAGATTTATTGATAAATTCATATTCTTATTACAAAGCAAGTGTGAAATTGATACATTTGTTGAATTTTAATATTATAATGAAATAATTAGTATTAAAAATTTGAAACTAATATTCCCCTGACAAAATTTGTTTAACTACTCAGTAATTTATAACTGTACCCTAAAATGTCTTTGTTTGGTGCCTCTAAAAGTAAAACCAACAAATGTGAGGTCACAGTAGGCATTGCTCTGCAACAGACCATGCATGGATGACATTGGATCCTGCCACTTAACCACCTCTTCACCTGCCAGATGCAGAGTCCACCATCATCCTCACTCCCAACACATCTTCATAATAAGTCAGACTCGGTTTACCTGATGATGAGTTATAATTTTTGGCGAAACAAAAACTCAAAGAAATTTGATTATTGCCTTTATATACCAGAAAGGAAAGCTTTAAAAAAAAAAAAAAGCAAACATGAAGGGGAAAGAGAAGGGAGATACCAGAAAGAAGCACACAGATACCTTTTGCTCCATCAAAACCAGCAAGAAGACCCTGGACAAAGGAAGGAGAAAGCAGAAGGTATGTAAACAGAGAGAGTTCACACTGGAGGTATGGCTGCATTTGGTCATGTCTGAATGAAATAACAGTAAATTCTTGAGGATATGTCTCTTCAAGTGAACCAATAGTTGCTTATTAGACTATGTCCTCTTATGGCAGGAGCCTTGCATAGATCTTTTATTTTCTTTTGTTTCCCAGCTACTCGCACTTTGATCTAGTCATTTAGCATACTACTTTAATGCCCCCCCACCACGCCCCTCACACACACATTTGGATTCTGAGCACTTGTTCCCCACCTGGTGGCTGTAGTTTGGGAGGAGGTGGAACCTTTTGTAGGAGGCCCTGGCTAGCACAAGTAGAGCACTAAGGGAGACCTTTAAAGTTATCAGCTTGGCTTCAGTCCTTGACATCCTCTGTTTCATGGTCTGCTGAAAATTAATACCCATAGGATCCAGCATCCACCATGCCTCCCCCTTAGAACAGACTGAAATACCTCTGGAGCCATGAGCCAAGATATACCTTTTTTCTTGAATTAGCTTCCATCAGATATTTTGGTCAGTGTGAAAGAAAATTAATTTACAGTTACTAATTTTGTAGTAATGCAATTGATATCCAGGAATATTGTAACTGTTTTATATTATTCACAGTGTCTAAGGCCCTGGTGCACCCATTCCTCTCCCCCCCCAACACATCTTGCTGTCTCTTTCTTTCTCACTCAAAAAAAAATTCAGTTTTTTTTATTTAATATCAGTGAATGCAGATATTCCAGGCTCCAAATTCATAAATGTCTTACTATTAAATGCAGCCAAGTACTGCTATGGGCAGCTCTGTTTCTTCTTCCTGTGCATTTATTCAATTATCAGATAAGTGCAACTTAATTTTTCTTTGCTTAATCCTCCTTATGAACACATTTTGTTCATAAGGTTTTCCTCAGTTAATATTATAAGATGATGAGAGTTAAAGCATAGCTGTCAGAAATACATCAAGGCAAAAATAAATAATAAGGGCTGGAGAGATGGCTCAGGGGTTAAGGCACCTGCCTCCTAAGCCTAAGAACACTGGTTCCAATCTCCAGCGGTTCCAATCTCCAGGTCCCACGTTTAGCCAGATGCAAAGTGAGGCAAGGGCGCAATGCTGCACTTGACCACAGGGGCGCACACATCTGGATTGCTTTCGCAGCAGCTGACACACTGCTGCCGCGCCCATCGCTGCCTTCCTCTCTGTCTCTCTCTGTCTCTCTCTGTCTCTCTCTCTCTCTCTCTCTCTCTCTGTGTGTCTCTCTCCAAAAAAATAATAATAATAATAAATGTATTTTTTTAAAAAAATAAATAATAAATAAACAAATAAATAAATGTTGAGTTAATTCTGGTAAAAATTGTCAGGTTGAAATTTTGAAGACATTTTCCTTTAGATTTTGCCTTTAGCTCTGCAGAACTGCATTGGTTTCTGTTGTTAACAAACATTGATTGTGAAGATGTTTTCTTTTCCTTTTTTTCTTGAATTCTGTGAATAATTCTGTTTTTTTTTTTTTCCACTGAATGTAAAATTTTCTTATTAATATAGATACTGCTGTTTTCTGTACTGATAATGCAGGAAGTGAATGTAATATAGAAGGTTAGAGAGGGTAGCCACATGTTGCCTTTGTCAAGTTCCATCCCAGTCAGTACCTGAGATCATATTATTAGTAGTGGTAGCTCCTCTTTTAACTTCAAAGGTGTCTTGTATTGGGTAATACATTGGAAAATAAACATGCATGAGAAATTTAAATGAAGATGATTGTCAATTACAGGCAGGGCTCAAGAATCAAGCCCATCTCAGCAGGGCTGAGGACATCATACAATAACCTCTCCTACATGTTGTCTCTTCCCTTGGAGTAGCTTTTCTAGGTTGTACAGTTCCATGTCTGTTAGAGATGTTAAAGCAATTAAATTTTATTACATAAATAGGTCTAAAATTCCTAGGTGTATTTTTAGCTCAATTCATAGTATAAATCTCCCAAGTCCAAGGGGGAAAATATGATGACATACATTAGAGAACAGAATTCAGAATCAGTTTTTGATCCTGTTCCATGACTGGCTGCAAATTACATTATCTTTTTCTTAAGAAGTGATGTGTGTTTTATGTACAGAAAATAGTAAATGAATATTTGAGTATGTTAGAGGAGCATAGTGCTTGGGGTTAGCATTGTTTGCTCTCACTTTTGTCATAAGATATTTATCTATTTCCACTTATTATCATGTGCTACCAATGCTTTTCCATGGGCAGAATGTTCTTTCTAGCTTCCTTGCATGACCCTGTGTTTGACTGGCCTTGACTGAAATGTGAGGATAACAAACACATGCTTAGTGTGAGCAGATCTTAAGACTCACAAATTTATGTTATGTTTATTAATGTTGTTAGTAGATCACTATTTTCTAAATACAAACTGATCTCCCTGCTTGAATTATGCAATGAAGGCACATGTAATAGAGTTAATAATATTGTTTCCAGTGTACAAATATAAATTATGGGATGGTTTATTTCTGCTGCATAACTACACAAAATTCATTCTCAGATCAATTTTGACAAAAAGATATATCAAGTATGAGTTAGTAACCAATGAAAAACAAATACATATTCTCAGATTTCAAACATATTTTATTGCCTTTCAAAATTTGTGCAAACTTCAAGAGTTATAAATTATGTTCTATTCTTCAGATAAATGGATTTATCTTCATTTTTTTCTTCATGAATAAAATTTTCTGGAAATCAGAAGGGTTTATAATATGTGAGAAAATTTCAGATGATTAGTTTATTACTCTAATAACATACTTCCATGATGTTATAAGTAAAAATTAAAAAAATGATATTAATTAGACTTGCTTACATTATACACTGTTTATTGTCAAAATGTTTAGCTAGTGGCATGAACTTTCTGAAAACTCATTTTCCTAGGTCTTTTATTTCACCTTGAAAATTTTCATGAGCTCCACTGACCCTACTTTCTATGTAAATATTACAGATAGCATGTTAGAAAAAGAATGTTAATGTAGCATTTTCTCCATGATCCAGAAAATAATAGAATCAATTTCAGTCCTAAATGTGAGTTAATGAGGTAGTAAATATCAGGTAGAAAGAAACAACAACTTGAATTCTCACTCTGTTATTAGAAAAACCATATACTGGGTATGGTGGATTGAATGAAATGTCCCTCATTTGTTTTGAATACTTGTTACTCAACAGGAGGCAATTTTGGAAAGTTGTATAGCCTTTCAGAGGTGGAGCCTTGCCTAAAGAGGTGTATCATTGGGGGCCTACCTTAATGTTGATTAGTCCAACCAGCCCATTACCTGGATGTTTAAGCTCACTCACCCAGACTTCTTTCTTCCCATTAATGTGAAGATTGTGACCCAGTTTTCCTATTCAGGTTTGTTATGTTTTCCCTGCTGTGATGAACCTTCCCCTTAGAATCTTTAAGCAGAAATAAACCCTTTCCTCTCATAAGCTGATTCTAGTCTCGTGTTTTGTCCCAGTAACAAAAAGGAAACTAATACAACAGGACATGACCATTCACATAACACCCATACATACATAATGTGTGTGTTTTAGATTTTCAATTAATTATAAAGCACATGAGAAAGTTCTTCATAAAAACATGGAAATTATAGAGCTGGATAAATGACTCAGTGATTAAAGGCACTTGCTTGCAAAACCTGACTACTCAGAATAAATTTCCCAGTACCCATCTAAAGCCAGTTGCACAAAATGATGCACATATCTAGAGATCATTTCTACCAGCAGGAGGCCTCTGGCTTTCATTCATTCATTCATTCATTCATTCATTCATTCATTCATTCATTCTCCTTCTCTGTCTCTCTCTTCCTCTCTCAAAAAATCAATAATGTAGAATTCATAATTATGCAACTAAATCTATGTGAATAAATGATTGTATTTTATTCTTTAGTTGTTGTTTGGTTATGTAAAAATGAAATACATATACATGATGTGCTATATGTATCAATGATCTGAATGTTCAAGATGTTTCCTTGCCAAATCATTAAGACAGTTGTCTAAACTTTTTATCTTATTTGTTAGGTTGTTTTTCTCTATTGAACATTAATTTGCTGAACTGAGATTTCCAAAACTCTACGGTCTATGATGCTATAATTGTACTAGTGACAGATTTGCTCCAAGAAGAATGATGTTTCATTTCAGAGTCCCTCTGGCCTATGTCCCATGTGTCACCTTAGGGAAGAGCTTTGGCTTTAAGTCCACATGTGATATGTTAATTTGTAAATGTTAAGAAATTACTTTGGCACTGTAGAGATGGCTTAGTGGTTAAACACTTGCCTGTTAAGCCTAAGGACCCTGGTTTGAGGCTTAATTCTCCAGTACCCAAGTAAGCCAGATACACAAGATGGCATGTGCATCTGGAATTTCTTTGCAGTGGCTGGAGGCTCTGGAGCACCCATTCTCTCTTTCTCTTTCTCTCTCTCTGCCTCTTTCTCTGTCTGTTGCTAATAAATAAATAAAAATAAAACAAAATTTAAAAAGAAGAAGAGCTGGATGTGGTGGTTCATGTCTTAAAAAAAAAATTACTTTTGATATCAGTTTGTACCTGCATTGTCTCTTTGTACACAGACTCCTTTCATCCATCCTAGTTCCACTCAAACTGAGTGGTCAAAAGCATTTGTTATTTGAAATATTCTGTTATCCTAGTGAAGAGGGTAGCCAGAATTGTGTAAAGATGGTGCCTCTAGCTGGACATGGTAGCACATGCCTATAATGCAGCACTTAGGAAGCAGAAGTGGAAGGACTGCTGTGAGTTCAAGGTCCCCCTGAAACTACAGAGTGAATTCCTGGTCATTTCAGGCTAGATTGAGAAACCACCTCAAAAAAAAAAAAAACAAAAACAAAAACAAAAACATATGATGCTTGCACAAAATCTGGATCTGTGTTCAGTTTTCCAGTCTCAGCTACATTATCTCAGTGCTCCTGGCAAATTGAAATAATGTTTTTACATAGAAACTGCCTGTTGGCTTTATACAATTATTTTCCAATGTTGACTAAGAGTCAGTCCAAAATCTATTGCTGAAACCTACACTTCTTACCTCAAGTTACAATGAACCATTTTTTTAGAATAACCATAATATTTCATCAATAAATTTATCTAGGGGGGCTGGAGAGATGGCTTAGCGGTTAAGGCACTTGCCTGCAAAGCCAAAGGACCCAGGTTCGATTCCCCAGTACCTACATAAGCCAGATGCACAAGGGGTGCATGCATCTGGAGCTTGTTTGCAGTGGCTGGAGGCCTTGGTGCACCCCTATTCTCTCTGTCTGTCTCTTCCTTCCCTCCCTCCCTCTCTCTCTGCTTGCAATTAAATAAATAAAAATTAAAATTAAAAAAATAAATTTATATAAATATAATAGTTTGTATTATATGAAGAAAATATTCTCATGTAATTAATCTTTATATTCTTCATAGCCTCATAGAATGACCATCACATTGCATAATAAGTATTGAAATAAGTATTGAAAACTGAAATAACAAATATATTTTATAGGTTTGATTTTGTCAAAAACCTGAGGTATTAATTTGAGTCTTGTGAGACCATGAACAGAAAACTATTCAAAACATTAGACTTTTGACAAACAGGAGACAATAAGTGACTTCACTTTTAAGCTTCTGGCAATTTGGTATGTAGCCATAAGAAAGAAATCTTATTTCACAAGTAGTCCAGAAAGACATAGTTGTTCACTATGATCCATAACACTTTTCCCATTGAGCTTCTATATCACAGAGCTCTCTTGATTTCTTTCCTCCCACCTTGGCTATTTCCTATCAACCTATTTGGATAAATGTTTCTTTTCTCCCATGAGATTTTAGTGTTGAAGTGTCCTACCTTTGGAATCTAATTCTTTCATTCCTGTGTTAACTCTTTCAGTTAATTGCTTCTAGTTTCATATTTAAAAAATACTTCATGGACATCAATGACTCCTTATGTTTTTCTCCAGTTGAACATTTCTTTTTAACCCCAATCTTGTATTAAACAATCTATTTTACACCTTATAATAAATATTTCAAACCCATACTCAACTTCCTTCTTTCCTTGTTCCAAGGCCTGCTCAACAAGTTGTTCTTTTTAACCTTATGATAGCTCCTTGTTGAAAAATAATTAGATTGATGTCTCCATTACTTCTGAATCATTTCCAAGCCTAAAATATCTTCAAGATTCCCTGCTTTTTAATTCAAAATGTGTCTCCTTGCAGGGTGTGGTGGCTCACGCCTTTAATCCCAGCAATCTGGAGGCAGAGGTAGGAGGATCTCCATGAGTTCAAGGACAGCCTTAGACTACATAGTGAATTCCAGGTCTGCTTGGGCTAGAACATCACTCTACCTCAAAAAACCATATATATATATACATACACACATACATACATACATACATACATATATTGAATATATAATAAATGGTTTAATTATATATATATATATATATAATTATATATATATATATATTAAACCATTATATATATATAATTATATATATATATATTAAACCATTATATATATATATATATATATATATATATATATATATATATATATAATGGTTTAATTAACACATTGAATGTATAATAAATACAACATATTCAACTGTATTGATTAAGTCATTCCAAGATATGCTTCTGGTACATAAAATTGGAAACTGATGGGTTTACTTTCAGAATTTTGAATTAAGGAATAAACTTCATCCTTCTCATTCCATAAATATGGAGATATTTTAAAGGAATTGTAAGATGGAAAGTCATGAAAGAATAGATTATTTTCAACCTTCAAGGAAGCTCCAGGGCAGGAGAAAACCCAAAAGGCACGGAGAAGTCAGAAGATAAGGAAAAGACTAAGCAAAATGGTGTTTCACAACAAGAAGTTTCAAGACAAACAGAGTGGTGGTCATAAAAGCTTTACTACAGCAGCAAAGTAAGGTCATCTGAACTGAGCATGCCCTTGGAAATTATGGTAGGGCAAGTTCCCAGGAATTACCAAGTGCTTAAATTTGTGTGCAAAATGATTATGAATACACTGTAAGAAGAAAGATATATTTGGCAGCCGAGAGACTCACAATAGAAATTAGACTTTGAACTACAGCAGGAGTGCAAAAAGTGACTCAGTAGATTTTTGCAAGAACTATGGATATTAAACGGTTTTACTAGCTGCACATCTTTAAGGTATCTGGTCCTAACAAGTTTTAGGATATGGAAGAAGACATGACCAAAATCATGTTCAAAACCATGCAAAAGTTCCAAGTCTGTCTTTCACTGTGGTCAATTCCTCTTAGTTGAGAAGGATTTAGCTGAGATTCAGCTACTTCTGATACTTCCACAAGCAAGAGGGAGGAACACCTCAGACCAGAAGAGATTGTGTAGGTGATATACCTGAATATATCACATCAGCAGTGTTTCTGCAATCTTTGCCCATGTGTGAATCACTTGTCAATATGTTGAAAAGTTTCTCAAGTTGGAGGACTAGGTAGGAGAGGGACTAATGATTCTAATTTTTTCACAAAGCTTTAGGTGATGCTGACACTGCTATTTCAGGAATCACCCATGGAGAACAAATTCATTACAATCATGACTCCAAGTTATTAAGGGAATAGTGATGTCAGATGCACCATGCTAGTGTGAAAGGTTGAGGAAGGAGAGCCAAATGAATGAGAATATATATGTTATATGCATAAAGACAGAGAAAGTAATACAATTAAGGTAACATTTTATGCTGCTTGGTTTTAATACTATAAAAGATTGAACATTTATAGTGATGAAAACATTTTCCAAAACAATGTCCTTACTCAACTTTCCAAACACAAACTTGTAATCTCAACTTCATTCAATAAACACCTACCACTCAACTGTTCATGTCACCAGGAGTGTTCACCTTTGACTAACCTCTTCATATGTTTTTAGGATATATATCAAAGATTGTATCTCAAATCAATTGACTTTCTTTCATTTCTAATCAACCATCATGGCATAGCAACTACTCTTTTGTTGGGACTACTGTTATTGCTTCATAGTGATTCCAGTCTTTATTTTTTTCTCTTTTTTCATTTTGCTTTTTTCTTTACATTTTTGTTTGGTTTCATATGTTTGTCAGTATTGTACTGGGAACAGAAGTGAGGACCTGGCATATGTTAGGGAAGATTATACCATTTAACTATAGCTGCAACTCTTTTAGTAGTTTTTATTTGAGACAGGGTCTTACTGAGTTGCTCAGGCTGGCCTTGCATGTACAATTCATTCTCCTGATGCAATCAGGATAATCATGTATATATAACTCAATCATCCCCCTTCTTGAAATGTGTCAACTTCTTCCCTTTGAAATTAGATCAAAAGTTTAATTTTTTTCCATAGTTTACTTGGTTGTACCACTTTTGATCTTGCTCTCATCTGTAAATATTTCCTTCTACCCTCATGACATTAGCTCTTGTATTATTCTTGCTGTTTTATTTTGTTTTAACCTGCATAGAAGGCTCTGCATTTGGCTTTTCAGATAGATCATGCTTTTTCTTTCTTCAAGTCTGAGGATAAATTTTCCCCCATTCTAGGATGTCTTCCAGACTCAACACATAACCTTTTTCACAGAGTCTGTGAATAAAGTATGAATGGGGAAAGGAATGAAAAGGACTTGTTGATAAAGGCATAGAAAGAATCATAGTCTCTCCATTGTATTTTTCTACAAGATGTAATGATGCTATTTGAAATAAGAAACACTGAAGAAGGTAATGAGCTCTGGAATGCAGCTGCTACATGAGGGGAGAGTTGCTAGATGGAAGAAAGGAAATCAACTAGAATGAATGAAAGGCTGACAGAATGGTGATGGCAGTCAATGAGTGCTATAAAACTCTAGGCATACCAATTTTAAGGGTGGTGTAATGTTCTTTATAAACTCACAACAGTATAGCAGATTAATACAAGTTTCTTGTCATATGTGGGTCCTAGGTTTAATTAATTAATTAATTAATTAATTATTTGAGAGAGAGAAAAAGAGAGAGAGACAAAGAGGGAGAATGGGCACACCAGGGCCTTTAACCACTGCAAATGAACTCTAGACACATGTGCCACCTTGTGTTCCTGGATTATGTGGGTCCTGAAGAATCAAACCTAGGTCCTTTGGCTTTGTAGGAAAGTGCATTAACTGTTATGCCATCTCTACAGACCTTCAGATTTAAGGTGTGTGTGTGTGTGTGTGTGTGTGTGTGTGTGTGTGTGTGTACATATGGTGATATAGTTATGTGCCATGAAACTAGAAAGTGAACTGTGAAAGGGGTTGGAGAGATCATAGGGAGAGGATAAGAAAACAAAGGTAATAACCTACATATGACATAAAAGCAGAATAGGGCTATATTTTCAGGAGGAAATGGGTGAGCAGGAGAGAGTAGAAGAATGGGGGAGTGTTATGAGGGGTGTAGGAACAACAAAACAAAATGTCACAATGAAAACTACTTCTTCATTTACTAATTTAAAATAATCTAAAATGAGCAACACAATTTTTAAAATTATATTTTTGATTTGATTAATACTCAATTGGAATTTTGTGGAAAGGTTGAAAAAAAGAAAAGGAACAGGAAAACTGACATTAACAACTGAAGAGAAGAGTCTTTAATGTGTTGATTGCAAAGTAGGATGAGGGATCCAGAAGTAATTAAACTGTGAAAGAGTCAAGATAGCCATGAGCTCAATAAGAGAGGATAAGGAAGAACACAGGCAGTATCCACAGAAAATGGGTATTGAACAAAGAAATAAGCTGTCAGTTTTTAAAGGGATGGCAGTAAAAAGGAGACAATTATGAACATGATATTACATAAATTCCACATGGGCCATTGTGAAAATTGAATAGTCTGAGCTTTGTGCTTGAGACCTTCCTATAGATAGCTTTTTGTATATAAATAATATACAATAAAAATATTAAATTATTGAAATGTAATAATCAGTAGCAATTGGAGAGATCAAAAAATGAAATATATATTAAGTAGGAAACTGGTCTTATTTTGTAACTTGTGTTATTTGTAAGCTAAAATATTTTTCAGTCCACAAATGACTTTCTTATTCAATGAGAGAAATATACTGGGTGGGCAGGACTTTAATCAAACCTGAAGGGGTACAGTGCCAGAGCAGGTCCGTGGTAAAGGAGGGCACAGCATCTGCTCATAGCAAACCCAAAAGAGGTCTGAAACTGAGAGCAGTGATATCAATTCAGTTGATTTTATAATTGTATTATGTTAAATTGACAGATCACATGATTTATATTTGTGGAGTACAATAATATAGATAAATGATGAGAGAGAGAAAGATGATAGATAGATAGAGAGATATAAAATGTTTAAATCAAGCCAATTAACAAGTATATCCCCCTATGATTTCTTATAGTGATAAGACATTTGAAATTTACTCTCAATAATTTTAAAATATATGTTACATTATTATTAACTGTGATTACCATGTTGTACAAAAGATCTCAAAAACAACCCTTCCATCTAAATAAAATTTTATACTCTGACCAATATTTTATCCATTCAAGTTTTTTCTTATTATGTGCATATCAGAGCCTAGGATAATGCAATTTTATTTTAAAAGATGTCTTTGAGAGGACACAGTACCTGTGTTCTGAAAAGAAAATAATTGTTTTGTCCTACTTCATGACCATGAGGAACATTTCTAAAGGGCTAGACCACCAGCACATCTGTCCTCTTGCTGGATTTTAGATCAGTAGACCAGAGTGTAGTAAATCTTTCAAAACAAAAGTAGGCTAGGTTAACCTATGGCAAGGCAGTGTGTCACCATAGAATATAAGTTTACTAACATATTATGGGACTCTTCTGAGGTTAAGAAAAACTGGATTCCTCCAAGTCATCATGCAGAGGAAGATTTATTGTCACTTCAGTGGATCTTATGAGCCTGCACTTTGCTTAGCCACAGTCATGAACACTCAAGGTTAGCTTTATCCTGCTTTTATGCATCCTGATTTTGAAAGGCTTACATGATGATGGGTCAGCTAATTTAACATTTTATCTTTATTACATACTTGGAAAAAAAAAAAAAACAACTTCCAGAGTAGGTTCTCCAAAAGCAGAGCCTTTTATTTCAAAGATTAGAAGTCAATAATAAAATCAGTGACCCTTGTTTGAAATGTATGTGGTAATGATAAATTTTGGTACTGCTAATGAGCCCCATGTTATAGTCTAATAGTTTTAGTCAGAAATTTATTTTCCTTCCAGAGTTGGATTAGATACAGTCTATATATGTTAGACATTTTCATGATGTTGGTTATTAAAAACATAAATTTGGTAATAAATTAACTCTGTAATAATAAGACCATTTTTTAGGGAGTTCCTTGCTGTAAGAGTTTTCCTGCAATATGTTAAAGGTTGATAAAAGTTTTTGCCATAAGTAATTCAATATGCATTGAATATAAATTAAAAGCTCAATTTATGTATTTGGAGGTTCATGATAATCTTGAAAATGCCTTTATAAAAACAGAAGAAGAAAATATTTATGATCTTTCCTAAGATACAGTACTACTCATTCTGTATTGATCAGAAATAATAAGATGGAGGATTAAATCAAACCATTAGTACTTTACCATTAACTGAATTTGATCAGCACTTTTAAACTGAAAATTTGAAGAGAACAAAAGACCACATAATTCTACAAACTCAGAGGACATTTCCAAAACAGACAATTTCAGATTAGTGCATGAAAGCTTTCCTGGTTAAACACAAAAGTTTTAGCAAAGTTTTATGCAAGATATGTTATGTTGAAAAGGCAAAAACATATCTTATAAATAATTTATACATGTGTGAGTATGAGTATAAGCAATATATCCATGTTATGTCTTTATGGATTTATATATATATATACACACACACACATACACATATACACATATACACATATATATATATATATATATATATATATATATATATATATATATATATATACACACACACACACATACACATATACACATATACACATATATATATATATATATATATATATATATATATATATATATATATATACAATCTTACAAATAACTAAACATTGAACTTATTAATATATAAGGAAATATACTCTGAAAAGTTACATAAATTAATCTATTTTAGTTTGATATATATATGAACTAAATTATATATATATAACTAAAAGCATATAAAAAGGACTCAAACCAATTCTTCTGGCATTAAAATTAGACTTCTCTCCAAATATTCCAGAATATATGTCTAGTGGTTGGCTTTGGTAGATAATTTCTGAAAATACCATCATGTATCCATTTATGTTATTAAGTAAATTTTTTCATTAATAAACAAAATAATGTTACATAGCAGAATAAACATTTTGGTTATTTAGATTCTGAAAATTCTTTGTGCATATCTCATTTTAGAATATTCTTACCAGACATCTAAACATCCTTTAAAGTCCTAGACTTTCTTGGGACCATGACTCAAGACTAATCATTTCAGTTTTGAGTTAGTCCAACATTACAATGCAGTCATTAATTTTCTTTATCTCTAATAAATTTATTTATAAAAAATATAGAAGAAGCACTTTCTTTACAGCAAACATGCAAACTTGGATGTCAAATGCTAGTTTATATTGGAAGTGGGTTTTTCCAATATCCCACATGCATACATAAATCAGAAATTCTTACAAATAACTGAAGAAACAAATTATGGTCAAGTTTCTAGTTAATGGTCTCCAAGGATCTTGTATTGTGTTTGGGGAAAATCTATAATAGTCACTCTGGTTTGGAGCCCTTTTGGGAAATAGTCTTCTACAACAAGAAGATATGGAACATAAAGAAAATATTGATATTTATTTGAAATTTTAATATCATGGTAACTCTACATTGACTAAAACTAGAGAAGTAGGTAGGAAGTTTCCATAAAGAAAAACTACAAGTAAGCATATGATAGCTAGAGACTTATTATCTAGAGTATATCTACACATGCAAACTTTAATTATGAAATGTCCCTTCATATTTACTAAACCTGAGGTTATCTAATCTGAATTTTGTATGAATTCTTCATTGTTCTCATTGTGTTGGTTACATCATTAATGGTTAATGTAGAAGCACCATTTGTTGGGCCATAACAATGTTGTCTCTTAATTCCTTCAGCCATGTAGTTCATTTACAGCCAGTTTTAAGAGGTTTTCAGTAAGCTGATAGGGTCTCTATTAAGTATGTGTGTCTCTTTGTTCTACCTAAGAATTTTCTTCAGCATCTCCATGAATAAACTTACATCACAACTGCAGTAGTAGGAGATATGATCTTAGACTTTCTTTCCTTTCTTTCCCTCATATTCATGTCACTGAAAGTGGCCTTATTTCCTATTCCAGTATCTGGACCTTCTGTCCCCTGCTCATGCCAAAGCAGCAATAAAGAACATAAGGTCTTTGTAGAGTGAGCACTGACAGAACACTATATGGAAATGTATATGTGAATAATAAAAAGTTACATAAAAGTGTGTATTCCACAAGACTTCTTACAGAGTTCCCAGCAGAGATAAGCTATAGCTGCTCTCATTAATAACATACCCACTAGCATACTTTTATCATCAATTTTCTTTTGGGGCTTACATTTTCTTTTGTCACTGGAATGCCTCCAAGAAGCATCCTTCACACAATAATCTACTTGAACTTTGCTCTGATTTTTAATCAGCTTTCGATAGATCCATAAGAAGGCATGCTCTTACTATAGATGTCTTCATATCATTGTTGCCAATAGAACTAGCTCTAAATAAATTCTTCCTAAATCAAAATGTCAAACTAATATTGAGATTCATTAACACCTTCAATGTATTAAAGAAGAGTGTTCTTTTCTATCAATTCTTTGTTAAAAACAAACATTAACAATAAAAATAAAAAGAATAAAAAAAGGTCAGGCACAGAATGGAGAAATTCTGCTTCTCTTTTTCAGATGGGAGTGGGACCTGAGGAAACCACCCAGAGCACTTCATTCAGGCACCAGCTGAAACCACAGAGGAATTGGGGAAATAAGCAAGAGTGCTGCTTTTAGTGAACATGATATCAGTACAAGAATGAAGAGTATAGATCGTGAGGACACTCAAAACCTACCAAAGCAAAGATCCAGAGGTTCCTAAGTGCCCATCACTGCACCCAACAAAGCTCAGGGAAATTTTGCAGAAAAGGGGACAGAAAGATTGTTACGGCCAAAAGTTGGGACATTATGCATGGAGACGTTACCTCCCCCCATAACTGTCTGCTGCCCCCACAATGCATGACCCGCAATCCACACAGGGTTGACCTGCATCCCCAATGAGGAGGGCCTCTTCTGAAAAAGAATAGGGATAAGAGTACTAACATGTGTTGTATACATACTAAGTATGTCCATGTCTAATAAAAATAAATTTTAAGAAATGCAACAAAATACATTACTTAACATTGAATCCCAGAATTTTCACTACCTCAAAATGGTAAAACAACTTAAACATGATTTTGGTTGTGGTATATATGCATAGTGTTTTTTTTTTTTTTAATTTGTAACCATGAATTTTGTTGTTTCACATATTTTATCTCATATTCCTTGCTAGAACACTTTAATATTTATTTAGAGGAAGACAAACATTTCTGGTATAAATTAATTCAAGTTCACATGGATATAAGATGAATAAGACCAAGGGATGGCAGATGTTTCATAAGATGATAATTGCATTTTATATATGGATCTGATATACTCATCACTAAGGAGAGTAATTTGACTTTAATTTCCATGCTTGATCCTGCATTTCAAAATAATAAAATGTTAAATTGGTCTTAATGTACCAGTTATGCTTCTGTCCTGATAAGCTCATTTATAATATCATTTTGGAAAGTCATATCACAGCACACATGCATAACTTTTCATTGTCATTTTTTATTTTATTTTTTATTGACAACTTCCATAATTGTAGATAATAACTCACAGTAATTCCCTCCTTCCCCCCACTTTCCCCTTTGAAACTCCACTCTCCTTCATATCCCCTCCATCTCTCAGTCTCTCTTTTATTTTGAGATCATGATCTTTTCCTCCTATTATGATGGTTTCATGTAGGTAGTGTCAGGCACCATGAGGTCATGGATATACAGGCCATTTTGTTTCTGGAGGAATACGCTGTAAGGAGTCCTACTCTTCTTTTAGCTCTTACATTCTTTCCACCACCTCTTCTGCAATGGAGCCTGAGCCTTGGAAGATGTGATAGAGATATTTTAGTGCTGAGAACTCCTCTGTCACTTCTTCTCAGCACTATGGTGCCTTCTGAGTCATCCCAAGGTCACCACCATCTGAAAAGAGAAACTTCTCTAACCAAGAGTGAGAGTAGCATTAATATATGGGTGTGAACACTGGCAGAAGTGTTTATCAGGCAGTTTGGTGAACATAGTAGTATACATTTTAGCCAGACACAACCATGCATTACACCTCTAGGGCTCATGAACACCCCTGTTGTAGGTTTTCAGTATCAGGGATGTGTTTCCTCCCATGGAGCTATCCACTAGTCCAATTAGAGAGCAGTTGGTTTCCCCCATAACAGACATGCCACTATTGCACCCATTGGCTCACTTGGCCTGGCTGGTCAAATTTAAGGCTTTCAGTGTTCACTGTTGAGTACCACCAGTGATAATTCCTCTCTTTCCCATTGAACTGCATTCAGCATAGCTTTGTCCAGCTTTCTGTCAGCTGGTCTAGGGGGAAGAGCTTTTCAGCTCAGCTCCAGCAGGATTTCTCAGTGACCTTGCAGCCCAAGTATGTGGATTCTTCAGCAATAGGGTCTTACCAGCTATTCCCAGTGGGGAACCAAGAGCCTTGCCAATGGCCTGTATTATTTTGCAGGTATCTGTGACCTCCCTGGCCAACAACTCTCTGGAAGGTATTCTGTCTCTGGCACTGAAAATTTCTAGTAACAATCTATGGTTTCTGAGTGTTTCATTGTCCAAAAAGGTAGGTTTCCATATGACTTACTTATATCCTCTTAGATTTTGATTAGCCCTCCCTCCACCTTTCCTTTACTCAATTTCTTCCCCTGACCTCACTTAGGCCTTTTTACCTCCATTAATCTGTCTTTCTACATACTATTACACATTGGCTCATTTAGCCTGGCTGACCAAATTTAAAGCTTGCAGTACTCACTGTTGAGTATCTTCACTGGTGTTTTTGCTCTCCCTTTGAACTGCATGCAGCATAGCTTTTTCCAGCTTTCTGTCTGCTGGTCCACATGGAGGAGGCTTTCAGCTCAGCTCCAGGGGGATTTCTTAGTTACCTTACAGCCCAAGTATGTAGAGACTTCAGCAATAGGGTCTTACCATCTATTCCTGGTGGAAAGCCAAGGGCCTCAGCAATGGCCTATAATGTTTTGGGGGTATCTGTGACCTTCCCAGCCAACAGCTCTCTGGAAGGTATCCCATCCCTGGCACTGAACATTTTCTAGTAACAATCTATGGCTTCTGAGTGTTCCATTGTCCAGAAAACCATATGACCCATTTATATCCTCTTGGATTTTGATTAGCCCTCCCCTCCACCTTTCCTTTACTCAATCTCTTCCCCTTACCTCAAATAGGCCTTTTCACCCCCATTAATCTGTTCTTCTACTTGTATAGATACAATACCATCCTATTAAGTCCGCCCTCCCTCCCTTTCTATTCCCTTTCCCTCTTCTAGCTTACTGGCCTGTGATACTGAGTTTTAATAAAACTCATGGTCAAATATTTTTGACTTTTGAACAGAATCAGGCATGTTCTACATCCAATTAATAATTACCATGATTCCAATTGTAGGCATAGAGTAATATTCAGGTTTTTAATTGATACACATCTTGATTCAGATAAAATTGTGTGCAAATATACTTACTATAACCATAAGAGAATATTTAGTATGAATCAATAATGTTACTCCTGTCTGTTTTCATCCATCTCTCTTTTTAAAAGTTGTTTTGTTACATTAGAGAATCCACAGATGAATGAATACATTTTTTAAATGTTTAGGTGAGAGCTAAACTCATTGACATGTTACAAATTCTTATACTTCTCAGTGTTCCCAAAATAATATTTTAAAATTCAAGCAAAGTTAAAGGAGTAAAAATTTGTCATGGTTTGTGGTATTAAGACATTGACTTTCACATGTGCATTCAGTGGTTTGTAAGAGGCCACAAGTTTGTTCACTTTCAGGGAAATTCTTCAAGTGATGCATAAATTCTGGCTGAGTTTGTTATTCTGTGGAAATTAAAGCTCCCAGATGGAAAGTCTGCTAAAGTATATATTTCCACATCCCTATGTTGATATTTTTTTCTTCAACTTCCAAATATTTAAGAACATCTATGTATCAAAGATAGTGAATGAATTAGGGGTGATAAAGATATAGCTAATTTATTTCATAAATTCTGAATTTTTCAGCAGATGGAATGTTTTCAGTCGATAACACCTGAATTATTATGTGTCAGATCAACACTTGAAAGTAGGTGGTTAGACAAATATCTATTTAAAACATGGAACTGTATATCAAGAGAAGGAAACTTTAAGCACTTGTAATGAGTAATTTATGTAAATGTATAGAAATTATCCTTATACATGTGTTGTAGCTTACTTGCATATTTATATTTAAACAGATTAATCTCTACTGTAATACATTCCATTGCCCTCTGTAAATGCCAGTACTAGCTTGTATATAGATTATATATATATATATTTGGTTTTTCAACGTAGGGTCTTACTCTAGGCCAGAATGACCTGGAATTCACTCTGTATTCTCAGGGTGGCCTTGAACTCATGGCAATCCTGCTACCTCTGCCTCCTAAGTGCTGGGATTAAAGGCATGCACCACCCTGCCTGGCTTGGATTTATTCTATTTAACATATTTACTTTAACTCATTGAATATTTATGCTTTAATTTGTAGTGTATATTGATGTCTTATACTTCTTTTCCACATTTTTTCTGACATAGTAATCTATATGTCAAATAAAAATGGATACTACAAATAAGTATTACCTTCCACCTCAATGCACATTGTAGTCAACAGAGTTATACAATGTGCCACATCAAATTACCTCATGTAAAAATTAAATCTCAGGTTTAAGTGAAAAAAGCATCCTGTCAATAAGATAGATGGATTGTCTAATCAGTGGAATCAGTTAAGAAATTGTTTTTTTTTTTAATTTTTTTATAAAAAATATTTTATTCATTTACTTGAGAGAGAGAGAGAGAGGGAGAGAGAATGGGCACATCAGGGCTTCTAGCCACTGCAAACCAACTCCAGACGCATTGTTCGTCCTTGTGCATGTGGCTTATGTCGGTCCTGGGGAATTGAACTGGGGTCCTTGGGCTTCGCAGGCAAACGCCTTAACTGCTAAGCCATTTCTCCAGCCCAATAAATAGTTTTTCAACAAAGATTTTAGATAAGAAGTGAAGTCTGTAAGTGGCAATATTCATATTGATTCCTTCTACTCTTGAAACTTGGTTTCAAGTTTAAAAGAAATATATTTTCTCATAAAATTGAATATCTGAAAATGTGAAACTTTATTATTTTCATCTTTTGTATATTTATAAATTGGTAATGATGCATTTGGTACTGAAATTTTAAAATTAGAATTTTAAAGAATACACAATAGAGAGTGTGGGGCTCTAATTCAGTGTTAAGTGTTCACTTAGCATTCAGGAGACCCTGTGTTTGATCTCTAGCACCAAAAATTAGAGGGTGCTGGAGAGAGGGCTCAGCAGTTTATATACTTTCTGCAAAGCCTACATACCCTGGTTCACTTCCCCAGTACCCATGTAAAGCCAGATGCACAAAATGGTGCATGTGTCTGGAGTTTATTTTCAGTGGCTAGAGGCCCTGGCATGCCCATATGCCCATTCATCCATTTGCTTTCCCTCTCTCTCTCTCTCTCTCTCTCTCTCTCATACATATATATATATATATATATATATATATATATATATATATATATATATATATATATCTCTGTATCACATAAAAAATAAAATACTTCTTTAAAAAATACACAAAGGAACTATACCAAAAAGGCATTTGCACTCCCTTGTTAATAACATCACATATACCTATTGCACACTAGGATTACTGGAGATAACAATAATAATATGTAGGTTTCCTTAAGGTAAGAAAAAATGTATATTTTTTGTCACAAATAAATGACAGTAGTTTGAGAACCTATTCATGTTTGTTGTGATTTAAACATTGTAAAATGTATACTTGCATCAAAATATGGCAACACAACTATGTGTAGTTTTATGTAGGAGTCAAAAACTTTTAAAATTTTAAAATAATAGAAAAGGAAACATGTAGCTAAAATCACATTGGAAGTGATCATTATTTTGTGGAAAGGATGATGGATGTGAGCTATGTGTAAATCTCTGTTTACATATTTGTCTATAGCAATTATTTTCTTGTGATCTTTTTTTGTAACTTATTTTGCTCTATTTTTCCAATTTAAACCCTTTTGAAATCATAAGCAAATCAGTAGAAGATAATGCTATTAAGTAGTAAAACATATTTTTTACTGACATTCAAAATTTTAGAGAGTAAAAAATAGGCCAAGGTCCTGAACATTCTTGTTTTCCTTTTGCATTCATAGAGCATGATTTATGCAAGTTTTAATTGGAAGCATGTCTAGTACGCTGTGATTAATATATTTCTTTCAAAATCCATAATTGATATCTTTAGATTGAAAAGCAAGCATTTTTTTTTAAGTTTCAGGGAATTCCAAATAAAGAAAAAGTTTTACAGCTTTGTTTTGAAATATTCATATGCTTCTACTGTTTGTTCTGTATATTATCAGCATTGTTTGCTTTAGGAAAACATATCTCTACCAAATGAAGTTTGAAAAACTATAGAACTTGGCAATTCACTGATAACTACAAAATTCCATGGTATTTTTGAATAGTTTTTGTATACAATTTTTTTCAATTCAACTTGCCAACAATTATTTCCTTAGATTCTGTCCACTTGAAATATGTAGAGAAAATAAAGTTTAGAAAATATCCTTTCAGGCTGTTGTGGCTACTGAATACCATCACAATCTACCTTCTAAAAGTAAATAGCTCTGGTACTATCCTCTGTTGATTACACTTCACCCCTCCATAATTGTTTCTGATATCCCAGCTTAATGTCTACGTGTGTGTGTTATGCATATGAATGCACATTTACTTGTATGTAGGTCCACGGATGTGCAGATGTATGTGTGTACATGTGTGCATGTGGAGGCCAGAGGTTTATGTCATGTGGTTTCCTTGATTGCTCTCCATTTTCTTGTTTGCAATAGTAGCTCACGCGAAACTCCAAAGTCGCTGATTCAGCTGGGCTACTTAAGCAATGTACCCAAGGATTCTTCTGTTTCCAACTCCACATCTCTGAGATTGGTGCGCATCACCTGGATTACACGGGTTCTGGATTCCAAACTCAGGTCCTTAGCTTGCACAGCAAGCACATTAACCACTGAACCCTCTCCTTATCCTTTAGATGGTATTTTTAAGATAAATTGACTCAAGATATTAGAATATAGAAGGTAAGTAAAGATGAAAAAGAGAAAACATTGTAGAGACAGAGGAAATTTACAAAACATAATTCCTTGGCCTTATATAAAATCAACCCCCCCCTCTTTTTTATTAGTTATAGACGTAACATGTAAACAGCACATGTTGGTACCATCCTTTCCTTCATCCCTACCTCCCTTAAAAAAGGATCCTCCTCATTGGTGATGCAGGTCATCCCCATAGGAATTGTGGGTCATGCATTGTGGAGGCAGCCATCTATTATGGGGAAGAGGCAATGTCTCTGTGCATAATGTCCCAAATTGTGGATCTAACAACTTTTCTGCCCCTCTTCCATGAAACTCCCTCAGTCATGTTGAGTGTGTTTTAAGTCTACTTCAGTGATGGGCTCTTAGGAGCCTCTGGATCTCTGGTTTGGTAGGTATTGAGTGCCCTCAGTGTCTATCTCCTTCACCCTTGTGCTTATATCAGGTTCACTGTGAAAGCAGCACTCTTGCTCATTTCCCCAGTTCTTCTTATAGGCCAAGATTACTAGAAGCTTGATATTGGAAAGCAAACTCATTATCTGGATATGATTCTGACTTGTTTCCCAGTTCCAAATATGGTTTCCTTTCCACTGATTGGATCTGCTAACCAGTTCAAGAGCAGTTGGTTACCCACCATGGCTGGGTGCCATTATTGCACTTGAGTGAGGATCACATCAGGTTGTTTGCTTCTGGGTACCTTAGACTTCCTGTTGCTCTGGCAGCTGTTGGCCACTTTTCCTCAGTAGCTCATGTAGCACCTTCTAGTACTAGATGGGCTATCTGGGGACTGGCTGTCTTCCAGATTCCAGCCCTGTCTCTACATGTTTGGCACTGACAACATATAATGTCTTCAGCAGTAGGGTCTTACCATTAACCTCTGAGGGGTAATCAAGAGCTGTCTTGTTTTGGGAGACCTTGTAGGTCTCTGATCAATAGCTCATTGTGAGTGTTAAATGCATTCTGGTACTGGGAGTTGCAGGCCAGTGCCAAGGGAAAAGAAAGAAGAGAAAGTAACAAAATAGAAAAAAAGAAAGAAAGATTAAAAAAGAAACAAGAGAAATTTAAGGTTGGGTTTCATCTCACCCTCTCCAGGGCCTTTTGATTCAGGTGCTCCCCCTAAAGTCCTTTGAGGGTTCAACTTTTTAGTCTGTCTTCCAGGATATAGGATTGTACGGTACCAGTTCCATTTTGGTTCAATTTTGTGTCCCCCTAACATCCTACCTTCAAGCCCTGCCTTACCTATTGTCCAGGCCTCAAGATGCCTATTGGGTATGTTAGCATCTCGGGCTGATCAAGGTTAGGAGCCATAAATGAGTGAGACCATGCAATGATTGTCTTTCTGTGACTGTGTGAATTTGCAGAGTATGATCTATTCCAAGTTCAACCATTTTTCTCCAAATTTCTCCAAATTGTGTCATCATTTCTTACTGTTGAGTAAAATGCCATCTTGTAGATATACTACATCTTGGTTATCCATTCATCCAATGATGGACATCTGTGTTGGTTCCAGTTCTTAGCTATTATAAATTGAATAGTTATAAACATGGGGTTGAGCAAATACCTCTGAACTGAAGCATAGAGCTTTTAGGGTAAATGCCCAACAAGGGAATAACTGGGTCTGTTGGTACCTCTATAGCCAACCTTTTTAGGAGTCTCCATATTGCTTTCCACAGAGGTTATATGAGGTAATTCCCCCAACAATGAATCAGGGTTTCTATTTCTCCACATCTTCACCAACATTTGTCTTCATTTGATCTTTTAATGTTTGCGGTCCTTACTTGGGTAAGGTGGAATCTCATAGATTTTTTTTAAAATTTGCATTTCTCTAATGGTTAGGGATGTTCAATGTTTTCTTAAGTGTGTGTTTGCCATTTGTGTATCTTCCTCTGAGAACTCCATGTGCAATTCTCTGCCCCATTTTTTGAGTGGGTAGTTTGATTTTTTTATTGCATAGGTTTTTGTGTTCTTAGTAGATTCTAGAAATTAGGCCTCTCTCAGTTGTATAGCCAGCAAAAATTTTATACTGGGCTGGAGAGATGGCTTGGCAGTTAAGGCACCTGCCTACCAAGTGTAAGAACCCTGTTTCCAATCTCCAGGTTCCACGTTTAGCTGGATGCAAAAAGTGACTCAAAGGCATAATGCCACACTTACCCACAAGGGGGCACATGCATCTGGAGTTTGTTCATAGCAGCTGAGAGGTTGCTGGTGCACCCTTTCTCTCTCTCTCTCTCTCTCTCTCTCTCTCTCTCTCTCTCTCAAATAAAAAAAAATATATCCCATTCTGTGGGTAATCTATTGGCTCTGCTTATGGTATGTTTGTCTCTGAAAAACTTTTCAGCTTCATGAGATCTCAATGGTTGAGAGATTGTTTAAGTTCCTGAGACACTGGGGTTTTGTTCAGGAAGTCTTTCCCAACTTCTATATTGTGGAGAGTTCCTCCTATTTTTTATCCCAGTAGTAGAAGAATTTCAAGTCTTGCATTGAGGTCTTTGATCCATTTGGACTTGATTTTGGTACACAGTGAGACGTGTGGGTCTAGATTCATTTTTCTGCATATGGTTATCAAGTTTGTTCAGCACCTTTTGTTAAAGATGCTATCTTTTCTCAATCTACATTATTAGGACCTTTGTCAAAGATCAAGTAGTTATAGTTACTTGACCTAAAGTCTGGATTCTCAATTCTGTTCCTTCGATTTATGTTTCTTGGTATAGAGTATAGATCTTTGATTACAATGGGCTTTTTAAAGTATATAGAAGAGTAATAAATAAAATTTTAATAATATCCAGAAATTTGTAAGTATGGCTTTCATCAATTTATCCAGGCTTACTACAATGTGTTGGGAAAAATATATGAAAGCTACCATTTTGAAGTGGAAATCATGAAGTGGAAATCAAACATAAACTTTAGGTGTTAAATTTGCTTCAGTATATACAGCTTACACACAACTTCTTCATCTTACCTAAATTTGAATTTGAATTTAATAATAATGAGTACATTGATTTTCAAACACCATTCTTAGGAACACAAACATGTCAATTTAAAAACCTTAACTGTTACTCAGGTATCTCTTACACAGGAAAAAATATTAATGGTCTATTTAACACAAAGTTACAGCAAATGAAATAAAGAAAAATAAATTTAAAAGAAGCAAAAAGAAGTAAAATGGAACATTTTTAGGGTGAACTGTGTCAACCTAGTGCTTGAATTATTACTGTCAGAAGTATGATGTCAGGTAATGAAGACTGAATAACACTGTGGAGGAAAATTATAATTTCACAGTATTCATCACTATACTCAAATACTAATAACTGTCTTTCCTTTTTCAATGTAATGTGTTAATTATTGTTTGACCTTTCTTCAATCTGAATGTTTCTATTTCATAATATGTACAGAATTTGTAGCAATTCCATCTTAGACCAACTCAACCCACTTTCAGTGAACATCTGTTTGGGCTGTGTACTTCACAAGGATTTGAGAGTATAAGCATGTCACCCCATTTCTAAAACAAACATAATATAGCTATGGAAATTGTGAAGTTCAATTTTGTGGTTGTTGCTATGACAAAGATGTTCTGATGGAGACATTGTTCTTGAGGAATTTAAGAAGTGGATGTTGAAATGTATATGAAGTCTAGCAGATTAAAAAGCAGTAGTGTATGACTGATTCCACAAAGGAAATATCAATTAAGGCAATAGACCTATGGAAAAACCATCTGAGGAAACCAATCCATGTTACATGAGTCAGAGCCTCACAGACGAGGAGCTCAGGGCATAGGACTTTTGTACTGACTTAGATGGCTTGAATTGTATGCAATATATGATGGGAACCCAAAATGAATATCGGCTTAAAAGGGAAAAGTGACCAGAAATACCTCAAAATTGAAGGAAAAGAAATAAACAAACAAGAAAATATCCATGTCCATGTATTTTTCCCTTTTATTTCTTGCCCATTTTTTCTGCCTACAAATCCTGCAAACTTGCAATCAACTTCAGAGTTGAATATGAAATGTTCCAGAAACCATTACTAAGTCTTGAAGTAGACTAGGAAAAATTTAAGTTACTAATTTGCAATTTAAAGAGAAGCTTACACTGTAAACAAGCAAAATCTCAGACCTGCCTTTTATCTTACTGGGGTTGCATTACCTAGAGAATTTTCATGTGTTTAGAAAGTGGGTCACAATGTTCCCCTTTGTAAAAGTTTCCTCTCATTCTTCCTTTCTCCACATTAAAGTGTTTATGAGAGTTATTGTAGAAAAAAATCCACTAGAGAAGATGTGAATGTAAAATGAGTAAAGTAAAATAGGAATGGAACTTTCAGCAAATATCGATGCCTTCCTAATATATTGTAGAAAATGTTATATGGAATTCAATGGGCATATAAGTAAACATTTATAGTAGAACAACATATCCTGATATATCTTTCCTAAACATTCACTCTTTGCTACTCAATTATACATAATTTAAAAGATTTAGCAATTTATTACTCTTTTAAATAGGAATTGAATATTTATCACCATATTCATTGTATTCATCCTTTTAGATATGGATTCTAACTCTCAACGAAAGAATCACAAAATATTAGTTATATGCAGGTACAAGGCTAGCCTAATAAACTAGAAGGCATTTTCATATTTACTGGGCATTGTGTTTTACAAATATCAATATGGTTATACAAAATAAAGTCATTATAGTGGGAATTTGGCAACAAACAGATATATATAATCTTATGAAATCTCATTGCCTATCCATGTTTTGTTCTAAAAATGGAAGAATTGATGACCAGACTGGTAATTTTCACACTACATGTAAAAGTTGATTGAAAACTAAAAATAAAAAAGAATCTCAAAAAGAAATTCTATTATTAGCTTTGAAAGAGTCACACTATAAGATATTCTAAACCTTCAATAAAATGAATAAGATATTTACATAATTCTATAAAGTGATCTACATAACACTTTGCTAACTAAAGATAGCAAAGCAGAGAAAAATATGTATGCATTTCCATAGCTTAACAAAAAGAAAGGAAAGGAGGAGGGCGTATGTAAATATATAGTTCAGTATATGTGATTTTTCTATAGTTATATATCTAAAAGTACCATCATACTGAGTATAGATATGTGAATGGAAATGCATGCTTATACAAAAATGTGAAAGAAAAGAACTTTATATTTCAAATATTTACTTAGAGTGGAAGAAAAAAATTGGTGTATTTGGTATCATACCTAGATCTCTCTGAACACATCTTTGTGTATATGGCCTTAGGCCCATGTAAATAATTTGTATATTGCAAAATAAAACTCAAATTAGAATAGCCAGTTCTTTAAATATTAAATCGTATTGCAGTAAATAAACTCTGAAGCAAGCTGATCAAGCAAGTCAGTGACATAACTACATAGAAAACCAGTGCCGGTGAATTTAAAATCCAATAATTTAAGTTTAACCCCTACACTTTTAAGAACTTTTCCATTAGGCATATGTTGGATAATCCTGCTGTTGCTGTGAGTTTATTCCATGTTCATGCAAGGAAAACGCAGGTTACAAATTCACCTGAGGTGTCACTGAGGATAAGGAACTTACTTTTGTAGAAAAAGCAAGGTAAGACCCACATTCTCCATTGATGAGGGTCTCTTTGAAAGTGGGAGGACAGGGAGGAGGACAATGGAACCAATACTATGAATGTAAAATCAGAATAATATAAATAAAAAAAAAGAAAAATGTTCTTGAGAAAACCACTGAAATCTTGGATTTAATGTGGAACAATCATAACAATACATACATAATTGACCTTTTCAAAGAAAAAGACTATTTCCAAATGAAAAGGATGAGCAGAATTGGCAAATTTAAAAGAAAAATGCAATAAACTCACCTGTGACCCAGCAAGAATTTAGTTTCCTTTTGTAGAACAAAAAGTTACCACAAATCTCACAATTTAAACATCACAAATTTATTATCTCAAAATTTTCAGGGTGAGAATTATTGCATATAGAACCTAGTTTCTCTACTCAGGTCTGGTAAGATTGCACTAAAGGTGTAAACAGCTTGACTCATCAGCATAAAGGAGAGCTTTGCTTCTATACACCTGTGGATTGTTGGCATAACACCTTTCCTTCCAGGCACCGGACCCAGTCTTTGCTCTTTCCAGACTGTTAGCTATAAACTGTTCATAGTTTCAGAGGACATCAGCATCATCAATAGTCTTTCTCATGTCAAATCCTCCTCTCATTTTTCCTTTCTGTTACCAAAAGTTGAAAACTCCCTTCTTTTGAGGGGTTTATGTAATTAGATTAAATGTACCCAGATTGTCTCACCAATAAAACCTATTCAAAATCCTGAGTCTTAAGCTGGGCATTTACAGTAGGGTGCAGGTATGGAAAATCTGGGAGGTACATCTTAGTATATACTTTATCATAGTTTTCAAGCCCATTTTTCTCTAAAAGTTACCAGAACAACCTAAACAGACTACTGATTGCAAGTGTGTAGGAATAAATTTAAAGGATGAATTTTGAGTACCTTGTCCTATCAAGCTATCAAGATATTTTTCTGTCATAGTAATAATGCTACTGAGTAATTCAGGTTTTTAAAATGTAGGGATCAATTTGAAAAGCTCTGAGTAGTCAGAGGAGACCTACCTTTCATACATGTTGGCTTATATTGAAAAGGTTTGTTGATGTGCAGTTACAAAAAAGCCATGTGGCTGATCTTCAGGCTCTAGCTCCTCTTCTGTCTCCATTTCCTCCAGGGCAACAGTGGCGTGCTTTAAAGCCCCTATGATCAATCACATGGTGAGATGACCTGGGGACTAAAGCTCACCCCAAACAGACCTTCTTCTTAGCAGGACATTGGAAGGGCTTAGAGCTTAACACACACTAGCTGAGGGCAAAGGACAGACCCCTCTTTGGTTAAACTGAATTTCCCACCACATTTCCCACCACACTGTGTGGAAATCTATTAACTCAAAATGATGGTAGAAATAATGACACACATACTCCTCAACGCTATGGATGGATACTATTGAATCAACCATTATTTTTAAAAACGGAAATTGAACAAACTTAAGCATTTACTGTGCCTATATAATTTGCAGCTTTGGGTAACAAATTGATCTATGTTAATATTTCTAGTTAGTAAATTAATAAATTTTATTTAACACTATCTTTCCTAATGAACAAGTAGATCAGGGCCATGAATAGCCATGGCTGCTAAGATCACAAATAAGAACCAAGAGGACATCTTGTGCATCTTGATAGAAATTCACAAAGCATGGGCCAAAGTGCACTAGGGATAAAATCTAAACAATAATGTAAAGGAAATTGAATAAAAAGTAGCAAATAATACCATAGCAATGAAACATGCCAAGTTCAAATTGATAAATTGCAACAGAATAAAAAGTCTGCTGTTCTTCAAAAATAATAAGTGGTATCATATATAGATTTAAAAGGAATTAGAAATATATCAATAAAATGTAAAATATTCTATTAATTGTATTATGACTTTTCTTTTTTAAATATTTTTAATTAGTTATGTATATAGTGTATATACAGCCATGATGGTACCATCATTAGCCTTCTCCCTATTCTCCCCCATGGGTAAGGTGGGTCTTGCCTTATGGGGGTAGCCATTAGTTATGTGGGAGAGGCAATGACTCTGTATATAATGACCCAACTCATGGTTCTAACAATCTTTCCATACCCACTTCTGTGGATTTCCCTGAGCCATGTTGGATTCATTTTAGGTCTATTTCAGTGACAAGGTTTTGTGAGACGCTGTGTCTCTTGATATATGATTTGGTAGGGGTGGAGTATTGTTTGTGTGTATCTCTTTTGCCCTTGTGCTGGTACAAGGTTCACCAATTAAGCAGCATTTTTGCTCATTTCCCCTATGACTCTATGGCTTCAGCTGGTGTCCTTTTGAGGTGCGATGGGCTGATTCTCTCCACAGGATCTGTGTCCATCTGAAAGAGAGAAGAAGATTCTCCAGTGGAGAGTGAGGTCAGTGTAAGATACATGGATAACCATTATTATTTTAGAGAGAATTTAACAGGTGTAGGCCCTCTTGTATCCCACTATTGGTGGGAACTTGATATTAGAGAGCGGGTTCATTTTTGGATATGGTTCTGACTTGTTTCCCATTTACTGGTATGGGTTCCATTCCACTGAGCGGACCTGTTAGCCAAATCTAGAGTAGTTGGTAACCCACCATGGCTGTGTGCCACTACTGCACTTGTGTGAGCATCATGTCAGGTTGTTTGTTGCTGAGTAGCTTAGACAGATATTGGTAGTTTTCCCCAAGTCATTTATGTAGTGCTTTCTGGCACTAGACAAGCTAACTGTCTGGGGACTGACTCTCTTCCACATTCCATCCAGGTCTCTCCATGTTCTGTCCCAACAGCATATGGTGTCTTCAGCAGTAGGGTCTTACCAATAACCTTTGGTGGGTCATCAAGTACTCTGACAAAAACCTGTCTTCTTTTGGGAAACCTTGTAGGTCTCACTGATCAGTAGCTCATTGTGGATGTTAACCACATGCTGGTATTGGGAGTAACAGGTGAGTGTCAAAGGAAAAGAAGGAAGAAAATTTATAGGTAATCTGAAAGAGAAAGAGAGAAGAAAGAGAAGATGGAAGGATAGAGAGAGAAACAGGACAAGATTGAAGTTAATCTTCATCATACCCTCTGAGGGCCCTGTGATTCAGGTGTTCTGTCCAAGCACCTGATGCAGGTTCAACCTTTGTGTCATTTTTCCTTAGTGCTGTGTAGAATTCCATTGTGTAGATAGAACACACCTTAGTTAACCAATCATCTAATGATGAACATATGGGTAAATTCCAGCTCTTAGCTATTATTAATTGAGCAGCTATAAACATGGTTGAGCAAATATCTATGAACTGAGGTTGGAACTTTTAGGGTAAATGCCCAGTAAGGGTATAACTAGGTCTGTTGGTACCTCTATAGTTATCCTATTTAGGAGTCTCCATATTGCTTTCCATAGTGGTTGTAGCAGCCTACATTCCCACAAACAGTGAATGAGGGTTCCTGTTTCTCCACACTCTCACCAGCATTTGTTGTCATTATATTTTTTAACATTTGCTATCCTTACTGTGGTAAGGTGGAATCTCATAGATGTTTTAATTTGCAGTTCCCTGATGATTAGGGATGTTAAACATTTTCTTATGTGTATGTTTGCCATTTGTATTTCTTCCTCTGAGAACTCCCTGTGTAGTTCTCTGCCCCATTTTGTGAGTTGGTTGTTTGATTTTTTATTGTTTATGTTTTTGAGTTCTTTATAGATTTTAGAAATTAAGCTTTTGTTTGATGTGTAAATGGCAAAAATTTTCTCCCATTCCGTGGGTAACCTATTGTCTCTGCTTGTTGTATGTTTGTCAGTGAAAAAGCTTTTCAGGTTCATGAGACCCCAATGGTTGAGTGATTGTTTCATTCCCTGAGCTACTGGGGTTTTGTTCAGGAAATCCTTTCTCACTCCTATATTATGGAATGTTCCTCCTACTTTTACTTACAGTACTAGCAGTGTTTCTGGTCTTATATTGGAGGTCTTTGATCCATTTGGACTTGATTTTTGTGCATGGCAAAATGTGTGGATTGACTTTCATTTTCCTGCATATGGTTATACAGTTTGTGTAGCACCATTTGTTAAAGATGATGTCTTTTTTTTTTTTTTTCTAGTCTATATTGTTGGTGCCTTTGTCAAATATCAAGTAGCTGTAGTTACATGACCCAAGGACCAGATCCTTGATTCTGTTCCATTGATTTATCATCCTGTTGTTATGTCAGTACCATGTTGTTTTTATTACAAAGATGTTGTGGTGTAGCTTTAGATCAGGTATGGTGATGTCTCCAGAGGTTTTTCTTTTGCTGAGGATATGCTTGAATATCATCAATTTCTTTCTTGAGTATTTTTATGTTTTGATTGTAAAGATCTTTCACCTTGGCTAATGTTTTCCAAGGTATTTTATTTATTTTTTTGATGATATTGAAAATGGGACAATGTTGCTTATTTATTTCCCTGTATCTTTGTATTTTGCATATATAAATGCTACTGATTTTTGTGCATTGACTTTGTATCCTGCTCTTTTACTGAAGGAGTTAATCACTTTTAAGAGTTTTGAGATGGAGGTTCCCAGGTCACTTATGTATAGAATCATGTTTTGTTCAAATAGGGCTAAATTAACTCCTTCCTTTCCAATTTTTATCCCTTTTATTCCTTTCTCCTGTCTTATTGGTTGAGTTAGTATTATGTTGAAGAGCAGAGATGAGAGGGGACACCCCTGTCTTGTTCCTGATCTCAATGGGAATTCCTTCAATATCTCCCCATTAAGTATTATTTGGGCTTTAGGATCTTTATATATAGCCTTTATTATGTCCATGCCTAGTCTCCCCAGTGTTTTGATCATGAAATAATATTGTATTTTGTCAAAGGCCTTTTCTGAATCTATAGAAATGATCATGTGGTTCTTGTGTTGAAGCTTATTTATGTGGTTTATTACATTGACAGATTTCCTTATGTTGAACCATCCCTGATGTCCTAGGATGAAGCCTACTTGACCCAGGTGGATAATGCTTTTCATGTGCTGTTGAATTTGGGTGGTGAGGATTTTGTTCAGGATCTTTCATCTAAGTTCATCAGGGAAATAGGCCTTTAGTTTTCTTTTCTTGTGGCATCTAGGGTGATATATTAGCTTCATAGAAGGAGTTGGGGAGCTTTCCCTGGTCTTTGATTGTGTGGCACAATTTGAGAAAAATTGGTTTCAGGTCTTCCATGAAGTTTGATATAATTCAGCTGAGAAGCCATCTGGTCCTGGACTCTTTTTTTTTTTAGGAACATTTTTGATTACCCTTTCAATGTTGATGGTTGTGATAGGTTTGTTCAGGAGATTAATCTGCTCTGAGATTAGCTTTGGTAGGTGGTATGTGTCCAGGATTTCATCCATTTCCTCCATAGTATCCAGTTTTTGTGGAATAGAGGTTTTTGAAGTAATTCCTGATAATTCTCCCAATTTCACTGATGTCTGTTGTGATCTCTTCTTTTTCATTTCTAATTTTGTTAATTTGAGTTGTCTCTTTTTTCCATTTGATTAAATTGGCCATGGGTTTATCAATCTTGCTAATTTTGTCAAAGAACCAGCTCTTTGATCAATTCTCTTAATTATCTTCTTAGATTCCAATTCATTAATTTCTGCTAAGATCTTAATTATTTCTTTCTGTCTGGAGCTTTTAGGGTTGGATAATTCTTGTTGTTCCAATGCTTTTAGGTGGTTGGTTAGGTTATTGATTTGGGATCTCTCTGTCTTTGTTATGAAGGCATTTAGAGGAATGAATTTTTCCCTAAGGACTGCCTTCATTGTGTCCCATAAATTTTGGTATGATGTGTTCTCATGGTAATTCATCTCTAGAAATTTTGTAGTTTTCATTTGTTATTTCTTCCTCTACCCATTTATTGTTTGAGAGTGTATTGTTCAAGTTCTAGGAGCTGGTTGGGTTCCTGGCACAACTTTGGTTGTTCATTTCTAGCAATATTGCATTGTGATATAATATCATGCAGGAAATTATGTTGATCCTCCTAAATATATGGAGGTAGGCTTTATGACCCAGTATATGATCTATTGTAGAGAAGGTTCCATGGGATGCTGAGAAGAATGTGTAATCTGTGGTTTTGGGGTAGAATGTTCTATAGATGTCAGTTAGTTCTCATTCATCTATGGTGTTGTTGAGCTCTCTTACTTCCCTGTTAATTTTCTGTTTGGATGATCTGTCTGTCGTCCATAGTGGAGTATTGAAGTCCCCAACTATGATGGTGTTGGTGGTTATTTCTGTTTTGTTGTCAAATAGATTTTGTTTAATGAATTTTGGTGCACTTGTGTTTGGTGCATAAAGATTGATGATTGTGATATCCTCTTGTTGGATTGTCCCCTTGATGAGCAAGAAGTGGCTCTCTTTGTCTTTTTTGATTACTTTTGCTTGGAAGTCTATTTTATCTGATATAAATATAGCTACACCTTTTTTTTATTGTTTCTGTTTGCTTAGAATATTATTTTCCACCCTTTCACCCTGAAGACGTGTCTATCATTAGTGTTGAGGTGGGTTTCTTGAAGACAGCAGATTGAGGGGTCTAATTTTTTGATCCACCCTGTTAGCTTATGTCTCTTGATGGGTGAATTAAGGCCATTAATATTTAGGGTAATAACTGAGAGGTTTGATTTAATACCTGCCATATTGTGGTGGTTTATGTGGTTTGGTGTTTTCTTGGTCTTTGTAGTTTTTGTGCCTTCTCATGGTTTGGTTATTGTGATCTACTTCTTGCAGGCACTTGTGGTTGGTTATTTGCTTCTTCTGTGTGTAGAATTCCCTGAAGTACTTTCTGTAGGTTTGGCTTTGTGTCCATATAGTTGTATAGCTGACTTTTATCATGGAATGTATTTATTTAACCATAAATTATGAGGGATACTTTTGCTTTATAGAGTAGTTTGGATTGGAAGCCATAAGTTCTTAGAGTTTGCAGTGTTCCATTCTAGGCTGTTCTGGCTTTTAGAGTTTCATTGAGAAGTCTGCAGTAATTCTGATGGGGTTTCATTTATAGGTAATGTATAGTTTCTCCCTAACTGCTTTTCTCTTTCTCTTTGTGCCTGATGTGTAGAGTCTTAATGATAATATGCCTTGGAGAATTTCTTCTTTGGTACAGTCTATTTGGTGTTCTGCTCCCTTCTTTTGTCTTGATGGGACTATCTTTTTAGAGAATGGGAAAGTTTTCTTCAATAATTTTGTTAAATAGGTTTTTCCATGCCTCTGGTCTGAATTTCTTCCTCTTCTGGTATATCCACTATTCGAATGTTTGGGTGTTTAAGGGTATCCCACATTTCCCTCATGTTCTGTTACCAGACATTTTTGAACTCATTGATATTTTTGGACTCATGAACTGTTTCTTCTGTTTTATCTTCCAGTTCTGAGTTTCTATCAACCACTTAGCTGACTCTATTCTTGAAAGCTTCTATATAGTTTTGGGCTTATACAATTTGGTTTGTATTTTCTACTGCTTTTTTATGTACAGTTTCTATCACTCTGTCAAGTTCCCTTTTCACATCATTTTCTGATTTTCTTAATGCTTCTTGGAGTTCATCCCTGCATTTTTTAATGTCTCCATTGAGCTTAGCTAGTTGGTTATTGTGGTACTATTTTTTTTTTTTTTTTCTCTTTCAGATCATTTAACTGTCTTTGGAATCTTTCCTCATTTTTTTCTATTAGGTCTAATCTAGCAAGGACACCATTCATACAATTATTGGCTCTTTGTTGAGTTTCTGCAAGTTCTGCTATTTGCTTGGCCAGGGTTGCATAGCTTGTCTCTTCATTTTGGGGTTCTTTCTGATCCTATTGTCTCTTCTATGTTTTCATGAGATACATCCATTGTGGGACTGGGCAATCTGGCTGGATTTGCTTCCATCTGATTTTTCATGCTATTCCTTTTTCACTGTGGTCTGTTCATCACAATGGTACAGAAAACCTAGGATGTGGGATGCAAGCCAGCTGGCCTGGGGTGGAGGGACAGCCATGATTTTAAGGGAGATTGACCAAAGATTTCAGATAGGCACCTGGTTCCCTCTTTATGGATGGAAGGGTCAATGACAAGTACATGCAGGACTCAGAAAGGCTAGGGCAGGGACAGTGGTCTTCTGGCCTGGTCTTCTGGCCTGTGATCATGCATGCCCTGTTAGAGCTGGGACAGGGCCTGCTGAAGTGGGTGGGAAGAGTTGGCAGTGGGTATCTGCGATCATGCACATGGGTCTCAGGAAGGCTAGGGTGGGACACTGGCCTGCTGGCCTGGGTCCCTGCTCATGGGTGTGAGGAGTAAGCAGCAGGTAACAGTGATTGTGTGCATGCACACAGGGCTCAGAAAGGCTAGGGTGGGGACACTGGCCTGCTGGCCTGTGTCCCTTTTCCTGGGCAGGACCAGGTATTATGGCAGGACCAGGGGCTAGGTCAGGGCACTGATCTTCTGGTGTATCCCTGCACAGGGTGGGACCAGAGAATGGGACTAGTGGGTCTCAGAAAGGCTAGGGAGGGGTCGCTAGCCTGCTGGTCTGTATTCCTTCTGGGGGACTGGACCTTATAGTGGGACAGGGGACACACACAGGGCTCAGAAAGGCTAGTGTGGAACACTGGCCTACTGGCCTGTATCCCTGCTCAGGTGCAGGGCCACGGAGTGGGACCATGGACATGCAAGGGGCTCAGAAAGGCTAGGGAAGGGACACTGGCTTGCTGGGCTTTATCCCTGCTCAGGGGTGTGACCACAGAGTGGGAGCGAAGATACGCTCGGAACTCAGAAAGGCTAGGGTGGGGACACTGGCCTACTAGGCTGTATCACTGCTAGGGGTGGGACCATGAAATATAGCTTATTTAAGAATGTCAAATCTGGCCATCCATCAGATTTAACATATAATTTTCCATGACATGGATGTTGCAATTAGCCCTTCCAATGCAAACCTATATACCAGGTTTATTTGGCAGGTACTGACCTGATGTAATCCCAGTTACCTTTTGGGATAGCTTTGGTCTCAGCTATGCTGAACATGGCTGCTTGGTTCCCTCTTTGCTGTGCTGTGGGCTCAGGTAGGCTGGCTGGGTCTGTGGGTCACTGCTCTGATTGTGCAGGGCACTTTATAGGTGAGTTCCCTTCCCCAGGTCTCTGATGCTGGCTGGCACTTGTGCTGGTGGTGGGGGAGGAGAGGATATGGATGGAGGCTGAATTCCTCCTGCTAGTCCTCACGATCTTCTTCCTCACAAGCTGCTCCATTGGTCTTTGCCATCCTCTTTCCATGTTTCTTGAGTTTGCGAGGAGGCCAGTGTGAATGAAGAATCCCTTCACCTGTTTTTTTTAACTCCCATGTGGCTCAGGCAGAGCCTGGCAGCTGTGGCAGCATGGAACTCACCACCACTGCTGGAGCACCTTCTGCCTGTTTCTGTGGGCTCTAGACGTTCTTGATCACTCCTACTTCTCTGCTGTGGTTGATAATTTACTATACACCTCACCTTTTAGTAGAAGAATGTATGTTGCTGGTTGTTGTTTTGTTGTTGTTGTTGTTGTTGGGATTTTTTTTGCTTTTTCTCCCCTAGGCTGTTTTGGAGTGGTTCCTACATTGCCATCTTAACCAGAAGTTCCCTAACTATTATTTTGGGTATAATAATGGTATTATAATTTTATTTGAGAAAAATATGCCTTTTTCTTCTTAAATGCTTACTGAACTCTAAGTAAATCACATAATGTCTGGAATTTGTGTTTACATAACAAAGAGGAAAGACCAAGTAAAGATAAATATAAATAAAAATTGGATGCTGAGATCACTGTTTGATACAATATATGAAGGGCATATAAAGGCTCATCATACTGTTTTCTGTGTTTTATCTTGCTTTTGAAAGTTTTTGTGATAAATATTTTAAATTTTTCAAGTCAAAAATGTCTTCCAACTCAATGGAACTTACCTGTATTAGCATGACATAGTAAATAAGTAAACACTACAGAAACAGTTTGTGGGAAGCAATCAAGTCTGATACTGATGAGAAAATTAAAAGGAAACCTTCTTCCTTTTATTTACTCTGAACACACCATTCTCCAAACTTTCTTTAGTCTCAAATTTAAGCTATTTTTAATTCAAAGAAAAGGGTTTTGACTACATTTTTTTCTAATCATTCAATTTAGTAAAAGCAATTCCTATGTAGTTAATGGATTGAATAATGAACTTTATTATATAACAGTGTAGAATATGTGTTCTGTTGTTAATAAATCAGTTATAATCTTCATTGTGAAGAGATTAACTTCAGACCTGGTTTAAAATATTTTAAGTATAAATTAATTAAAAAGTTACCTATTTCAAGCTGGGCGTGGTGGCACACTCCTTTAATCCCAGAACTCGGGAGGCAGAGGTAGGAGAATCGCCATGAGTTCGAGGCCAACCTGAGACTACATAGTGAATTCCTGTGTGTAGGGTATGTAGTGTAGCCTGGGCAACAGCAAGAACCTACCTCAAAAAACAAAAACAGAACAGAAAAAAAAATTACCTATTTCTAAAAGTGCAACATTTCTCAATTTCAAAAATATTAGGTCTAGGGTATATGTATATGTCACTTTGAATAATATAACTTAATTATAATTGATATTTATAGTTTAAAGGCTCTACCTATTAATCTCCAGAATGGCAAAGCAATAATCTTTGCCAAAGATAACAACAATAATTAAAAACATATTTATATGCTCCATGCTCTATCAAATAAGTTTTCAGGTACTTATCCAAGACAGATGCTGCTTGAGGATAACATGAAAGAGCCACACTGTCATGACTCAAATAATGTTCTGGGTAAGTTTCTATGCACAGCTAAACATGAGTTTTTGTTTTAATTAGATTCTTATGCTATGGTTTCTGGCATTTTTAGGTAAAATGTGGATCTGTCCACTGCTTTCAATTAGTATGAAGAAAACAGTTAGTATGAAGAAAATTATTATGAAGAAAAAAATCACTGATATTTGAACCTCAGTAAAATGACCGTATATCATAATTAAATTGAAATTAAGCCAAAAAAACCTGAAAAAATGGAGAGTTCATGTCCTATAAAAATGATTGCCATAACTATAGACAATACATCACTCAAAGCTGTTTTCAAAATGGGGAACAAAGTAATGTATTTTGCACTAAGAGAAATCCACCAAAAACTTTAAAAAGAAAATGTGAAAAAAATAATCTAAAGACAGAAACAAACTAAACATTATTTAGTAACAGACATGCTCCTATAAACACCACTGTTTCTGTTTGATGGGGGTCAATATGTACGATTCATTTATACATATTTATTTTATAACTTCCCTTTAGTGCTGGCTGATTTTGTACTCATTCACATAAAGACCTTGAATTGTCATTTGTTGCTTGTTTGTGTTTGCTGAGTCAGGTCTTGCTATGTAGTCCTGAATGGCCTCAAACTTCCAATGTATCCACACTTGCATCAAACTCATGATTTTCCTGCATCTGTTTCTCAAAGCTTAGTATACCAGGTATATACCACCAGGTCTGGCTCTTTTAATTTAAGAAGGTCTTGGGCAAGCACTCTACCACTGAGCTACATCCTCACCACAATAATTTGCAAATAAATAATTTTTCCACATTAAATGCCAGTTTTTCAAGCACTTTAATACTTTACCTCTATTTTATGTTCCAATTTCAAAATTTTTTCTTGTTTAAGAATAATATTTCTCAGGGCTGGCAAGATGGCTTATTGGCTAAGGCACTTGCCTGAGGAGCCCAAGTATCCAGGTTCAATTCCCCAGCACCCACATAAGCAAGAAGTACGAAGTATATATATTTTATTCAACCATAATGAAAAAATGAAATTATGAAACTTTCAGGAAATGTATTTGCCTAATTCTTTAGTCAATATGCCTTTCCTTCCTTGAAGCACTGAAGTTCATCACACCTTAAATCTAACAGGTACAGCCAAAAAACAAATAACTTCTGTGGGATCTATGAGATTAAGGGGAAAAAATCATCTTAATAAATTCATTGCTTTTTCAAGAAGATTGAAGTTTTACTTGTTGATTTTAACTTAAATCACTGTAATCTGTGTGTGTTATGAGGGCTACTTAATTTTCCTCCAGCACAGACTCCATATTTATATATATATATATATATATATATATATATATATATATATATATATATATATTCTGTTAAAATAAGAACTATATCCCTCTTCTCTGGTGTTGCCATTAAAAATGTGAGCCATAGAATTCACATATGAGGGAAAATAATGAAGTAGCGAACCTTTATTGGCCACCTGATATATGCGAGACATTAGCAGTCTTCTTATAAAAGGACAACAACAGATTATTTTCAAGGAGCATATTCCCTGGTTAGCAAGTGACAGAGAGGTAAGTATGTCACTGAAATAGATGATTATCAGTGCTGAGAGTGCTAGAGTCAAAGAAAATAATGAGAATACTGATAAGGTAGCTTTGGAGACTTCAGTGATTACAGTAGTTTTCCTGCCTAGTCTATTTGTTCACTTGAGGCCTGGATAATGTATGTCTTACTGAGCTGTAGAGGTAGAGATGTAGGAAATGAAAATATTGAGGATAAGGACATGTATAAGAGAGATTCTGTGTTCAGGAAGATATAAATTATTCCTGTACTTATAACATGATGTCATTCATGTTCAAGAGGGAAAGCATAGCATGCTTATACTGGAGGAAATGAAGGCTTCTTTTCAAACTTGAGATTTTAGTCCTTTATAATGATGTAAAGAATAACCAGGTCAGAATGCTTACCTAGCATGCACAAGGCCCTGGTTCACATCCCCAGATCCACAAAATAAATGGGAAAATTTAAAATAAATAAATGTATAACCGAGTGGTTTTAAGTAAAGAATCAATGCAATTAATGCTGCATTAGATGCTAAGACCCTATTTTCTCCACTTTTTTTTTTCTAAAGAATGCATTATGATTGTAAGAGTGAGTGAGAATTGGGCTACAGTGTTATAGAATGTTGAGAGGTTTCAAGTCTTATAAACATTTTCAAAGTCTGTGATATTCTGAATAGGTCTCCTCTACAAGGCTCTGAGTGATAGATAGGAAACCCAGGGAAACTGTGAACACAAAGCCTATGGAATGAACAAGTTATAAAAACATACATTTGACTTATATATTGGCAATTCAGGCTATTTTGGATATACTATACTTCTTTATGTTTGAAGTCAAAAATACAACTTTTATGACTCATTGTCTAGACTGAGTGTTCCACAAGTCATTTCATCTGATTTGATCTCTTTTTTTTTCACAGCATTTACTCTGTCTTTGATAAAACCTTTTCTTATTCTAAATATTTCCTGTATGCCATAAATAACAAAATTTGATAACATACGCACACAAACACACAAATAAATGAAATGTGAAAATGCTACCCTATTGTTTTTTACTTAGTGCCAAGTTTTTAGCTAAGCTTTATACATCTAACTTTTCAGACTTTTACTCACATTGTTCTTTATATAACACAGTGAACACAAATTGTAGATACTACCTCCTTTCAGCTCCTTTCCCATATACAGCTGATGTTTTGGCACTTAAAATAAGCTATATTTTTTATTTGCTTTCATCTAATTGAGCACATATGGAGTATTTCTTCAGAACTAAACTAAAGTCCTATGATAAAACTCCATAGCTATTGTACATGATTCTTCCTTGACATCCCCTATTATTTCCAGTATGTCAGACAGGAAAGTTGGTGATAATAATTGAGTAGGAGAGGAAGAAAGGGTTTGTCTAAATGATTACTGTAGGAAGATGTGAGTGAGGGCAATTTCTCTGAGTTGTTGTGGCTAGTGAAGTGGAATGGGAGAATTTCCAAGTGGAAAATTAACTGCTGGACAAATGTGCATTGAAATTATTTTGCTGGAAAATCAAAAAATGTGATTATATGTCAATTCTCTCTAGAATATGTAAAGTGTGTGCATGTGTACATGTGCATGTATATATGTATGTATGTATGTATGTATGTATGTATGTATGCTTATATGTAATCTTGTCTCACATTAAACAACCATCATCTCTTATGCTATGTCTTCTATTCCTTTTTTCTTTTGCTGTTAGATAATCTTGTGTTTTAATTTCTGAGGTCTTTAGAAACCCTTTGTTTTTGTAGTGAAATATTTCCCTTATTCTATTATGTTTTGTTTTGTTTTGTTTTGTTGTGTTGTGTTGTGTTTTGTTTTGTTTTGTTTCGAGGTAGGGTCTCACTCTAGCCCAGGCTGACCTGGAGTTCACTCTGTATTCTCAGGGTGGCCTCTAACTCATGGCGATCCTCCTACCTCTGCCTCCTGAGTGCTGGGACTAAAGGTGTGCGCCACCATGCCCATTTTTTTAAACTGTTTAAATAAGTTTCTTAGGCATTAAAGAAAAATTATGAACCCATTATGGTAAGATTTTATCTTGTCCTGTAAATCATCCAAATTTCCCAGAGGAATTAAAGAATAGGAATGATAAGAACACTTGAACTTAAGATACTTATAAAATGATATCAGAACAGGGACCAATTGTTTGCAATGCAATATTCTTTGATAACATTTCTTTTAGTTTAAGGCTCAAGTGAACACCTTTATAGTGTCCTTACCCTTGAAAACATGACCAACCCTAGTTTGCTAACAAGAGAATAAGTTTGTGTTAGCTAGAGTCCAGAATTGAAAATGCCCCTAGCCTTGTTCTGCTACTACTGCTGTTAATATCTCCAAGCTGTTATTCTCAGAGATTCGAGGAACTTACATGACATCATCTATGTAATATTCTTCCTAAATGTGGCTTTTTTAAACTTTACCTCCCAAAGCCTTGGTTAAACTCAATTGTGGTTTTTACCATGAATCAAACCCAAGAATGTGGATGAAAATCAGAAATGTGAATAATTAAAGAGAAGATCCTTTCCAACATCATCCCATGCAGCAATGGCATGCACAGGAGGGACTTGTGGGCAGAGGCCATGTTGCCTTGTCCATCTCTGTGTGGATGTGCATCATTCTTTGTGTGTCTGCTGCACACCAAGGGCAATGAGAAGTTGCATCTGAGTGGGAATCACATTGTTCATTAGGAAAAAGTCACGGAGCTTAGTGGTTTAAAGATGCTTGTTGCAAAGCCTGCTTGCCCATATTCAATTCCCCAGTACCCACATAAAGCCCAGTGTACCAAGTTGCACATGGATTTAGAGTTCATTTGCAGAAGCAAGAGGCCCTGCCATTTTCATTTACTTCCCTGCTGTCTCTCAGAAAATAAGTAAATAAAAATATTTTCTTAAAAAGCCATTGCAAAAATCAACCAGTTCACACCTCTTATTTCACAAGAATAATAGTGTAAGGCATAGGAACATGACGATAAGAAGAGAAAGAGCCAAGTACTAGATGCTCCTCATACCATTAGGTACAGGAGGATACATATTGTTATGTTAATAAAACTAACATAGATTACATTATGTTGGGAATTGGATGTTTCGTGTGTTTTACCTTTAAGGAATGTTGAATGGGTTCCAATTCAACTATAGGAAGGAATCATTAAATGTTAGAATTAACAGAAAGTACTACTGAGTTTCCAAGTGGCCAGGAGAATTTGACTAGTGCACCTAAAGCTGTATATACCTTTTCTTTTTCTTTTTGTTTTCTTCTTCTTTTTTTTTTTTTTTTTTTTTGTTTTTTGAGGTAGGGTCTCTCTGTAGTTCAGGCTGAACTGGAGTTCACTAAGTAGTCTTAGAGTGTTCTCGAAGTTATGGCATTTCTCCTATCTTTGCCTCCAAAGTGCTGGGATTAAAGGCATGTTCCCCCATGCCTGGCTAGCCATGTATTCTTGATAGAGATCAGAGAATTATCTGCCAGTTTATCTGTTTTATAAAATATAAAAGTTGTGCTAATGGTCAGAAATATGAATGCAAGGCATTGGTGAAGGCAGGCCTTTTTTTTCTTTGGCAGATTCCAAAAGATGGCTACTATGGAGTCTCTCGTGAGCTAGGGTCACACCAAGTTGCAGCTGTTGAGACAAATATGCTTGGCTAATTCTGGCAGGTTTCTCCCAAAGAATATCGATAGCTTGTTTTCCTTGTTTCCTTTGGTGGGAATTCTGTACCCCCCAGGGAATATCCACTATCTTTATTTTGTCAGTTGTATGATAGAATGCCAGACAACGTGGGACAAAACACAGTTGCCCAAAACAGGAGAGGTAAGGGAAGTGCTTCAGTATGTACTTACTGGCTGCATAATGAGGAAAACTGGCCCCTACTTGGAACCTCAAAACTCAATAAAAATAATGTTTTTTAAAGCCCAAAATAGGGCTGGAGAGATGGCTTAGTGGTTCAGGCATTTGCCTGCAAACTGAAGGAACCAGGTTTGATTTCCCAGGACCTACATAAGCCAGATGCACAAGGTAGCACATGCGTTGGAGTTCATTTGCAGTGGCAGGAAGCCCTGGCACTCCCATGCATATTCTCTCTGTTGGCCTCTTTCTCTCTGTCTCTCTCTCTCAAATAAATTAATAAATAATCTTCATATAACAAAAGCCATCCACAGGCAATCTGGAATTGTCTTTAAATATGTCCTTAATATTAGCACAATATTAAACAGGTTACCTGCATTTCCCTTAAATGAAAATACCATGACACAAGACCCTATGTTTTTGATATCTGCACCAACATAAATTTGCCTAGGTTTTCTGATTATTAAATTTTAAATTATAGTGCAGGGTGAAATATTCAATAAAGTATAGTAGAACAATGTAGTCATCATCAGATTAAAATGTGCATTTTTTTTTTGCAAAAAGCACAAATATATGTGAATTGTTTGCATTGTACTCTTCCACTTACCTTTGTCTTAGACCCATAGTTTCCAATACCCAAGTGACCTGAAACAGGGAAATCCTATCTATATTTTTAGCACTTCCCTCTCCAACCACTGCTTAATTTTTATATGTTCACTTTGCTCTGTTTTCTTTCTCTTGATGACAAATATTGTTATACTATTTATTTTTCTAGCTCAGGTCTCAAGAATAACACCAGTACTTAGAAAAGCAGCTATTGGGCTGGAGAGAGGTTTCAGCACTGAAAATCACTTGTTTGCAAAGCCTGATGGTCCAAATTTGATTCCCCAGTACCCACATAAAGCCATATGCATAAAAAGGCACATGTGTCTGGAAGCCCTATCATGCACATACTCATTCTCTTTGTTTGCCTCTTTCTTTCTGTCTCTCTCAAAAAATGAATAAATGTATTTTTTCTCAAAAGATAAAGCACTGTTATTATAGAACTAACCTTTTTTGGCTGTATTGATCAAAAACATACTTAGGGGGACTTCTGATCAAGATGACATCAGCCTAGTCACTCTTCACCTCATGGGGTATGAAAGGCAAGATCTGAGGTATTAAGGGTCTGCAAATCCTAGCCGACCTTCAGATGGTTCCCATGCTCTTGGATAGCCAACCAGTCCCCAAACCCCTCAAGGGTACATCATAGCCGCTGTGCCTCCAGGTTCCTCCTGCACAACCTGTGGGCTATGTTGACTCAGCTTAGATTGCTAGCATTCCTTTTCCCTCCTATTACTCCCTGCCCGCTGCCCACCACCAGGACTGCAGCACACAGCAGTGAGGCAGAGACTGGGATAGCAGCCACTGCCATGTGCTGAACAGGTCCTCCTGCAAGATACATGGACCCAGGCCACCCCACTATCATTCCCCCTCCCTCCCTCAGTTTTCCTCCTCCCCCTTCCCACCATTAGGACTGCCACCCCATCCCCCCACCTCCATGTCACTGGACCCAAAACAGTCCCATTCCCCCACCTGGCCATGTCACAGGTCCCCCACAGTCCCATCCAACCCCTGCTTCATGGTGCCAGAAAACCCTACTATCACATCCCCTCATCCCCGCATCACAGGACTATGCAATCCCATCCTCCCCTGCCCAACTGCAACACCAGACTGTTCTGTCCCATTCCACTCTACCCCAAGTCCCATGGGCCACCTGCCAAGACAGTCCCATACTCCAAACCACTGACCAATGAGCCCCTCCACCAGGTCTTTGTGCCCCAACCAGAGACCTGTAGACTCCTCTGGTATGAGCAGACAGGACCCATTGCCACCAGAAGCCCAATCAAGTCAAACATAACAGGAATAATCACTGAAGGCATTTCAAGGATAAACTACAGCTTCCCCCTGAACTAAATAAGATTCCTACACTGTGATGGGCAGACCATAGCACAAAAGGAATAACATGAAAAATCAAATGTAAATAAATCCAACAAGGTTGCCAAGTCCCACAATGGAAGTCTCTAATCAAAACATAGAAGAAAGGGCTGGGGGGATGGCTTAGCACTAAAGGCATTTGCTTGCAAAGCCAAAGGGCATAGGTTCTATTCCCCAGGACCCACCTTAGCCAGATGTGCAAGGTGGTACATATATCTAGAGCTTGTTTGCAGTGGCTGGAGGCCCTGGCATGCCCATTCTCTCTGTGTCCATCTTTCTTTCAAATAAATAAAATAAAATTAAAAAAACATAGAAGAAGCAACATGTTCAGAACCCCAAAATGAAGACACAAGATAGCCTGAAGCATTAAGAAAATCATAAAATGACATGAAAAGGAACTCACCAGAGGGATGGATACTACACATAAAAAGGCACAGAAAATATAAAACAAATTAAACAAGTCCAAATGTCTATAGAAGCTCTCAAGAATAGAGTCAGTCATGTGGACAAAAGAGACTCAGAACTTGAAGACAAAACAGAAGAAACAGTTTGTGAATAAGTTCAAAACTTTTTGTGATATGAGGGAACTGTGGGATACCATTAAATGTCCCAACATTCTGGTCATGGGAATAACAGAATGGTATTCTCCATCCCAAAGGTGTAGAGAATTTATTCAACAAAGTTAGAAAAATTTCCCATCCTCTCAAAAGAAAGTCCTATCAAGTTACAAGAAGCTAACAGAACTCCAAACAGACTGGACCAAAGGAGAAATGTTCCAAGAAATATTATCAGTAAGACTCTAAACATCAATAACAAAGAGAAAGTCCTAAAAACAGCTGGGGGAAACAACACATTACATAAAAAGGTAACCAAATCAGAATTATTTCAGATTTCTCAATGGAAACCTTAAAAGCCAGAAGGGCCTGGAATAGAACACTGCAAAGTCTAAGAACCTAACCATCCACCTAAAGACACTGAAAAACAAGAAGAATACATTGCAGAGCCCATTTTTCTTTGACAAAAGCAACAATAAAATAAAATAAAATAAAATAAAATAAAATAAAATAAAATAAAATAAAATAAAATAAAATAAAATAAAATAGATTGGAATATCACTAACCAAGGATGATTGAAAAGGTAATCAAAACCTAAAAAAAGAGTCCAGGACCTACAATGAAAAATATTGAAGAGAATAGGCATAAAAACACTCAAGGGCTGGAGAGATGGCTTAGTGGTTAAGGTGCATGCCTCTGAAGCCCAAGGGCCCTGGTTCAAATCTCCAGTACCCATGTAAGCCAGATGCACATGGTGGTGCATGCATCTGGAGTTCATTTTCAGTGGCTAGGACCCTGGTTCAAATCTCCAGTACCCTGGTGCACCCATTCTCTCTTTGCAGTCTCCCTCTCTCTCTCTCTCTCTCTCTCTCTCTCTCTCTCTCTCTGTGTGTGTCTCTAAATAAAAAATAAAAAAAAAAAAAAAAAAAAAAAAAAACAAGAAAGAAATTGAGGTGGACTTGAGAAAATGGAAAGACCTCCCATGCTCCTGGATAGGCAGAATTAACATTGTGAAAATGGCATACTTACCAAAAGTAACATACAGATTTAATGCAATATCAATAAAAATCCCAACATTTTTCTTAATATAGATGGAAAAAATTATCTCAAAATTCATATGGAATGGCAGAAGGCCTCAATATAAAAGCATAGCCTCAGCAAAAGAAACACCTAGGCAGGCATCACCATACCTGATCTAAAGCTACATTAAAAAGCCATAGTAATAAAAACAACATGGTACTACCATAAAAACAGGATTATAAACCAATGGAACAGAATAGAAGATCCAGACCTTGGGTCAAGTAACTGTAGCTATTTGATATTCAATAAAGGTCCTAACAATACAGACTGGAAAAAAGACAGCATCTTCAACAAATGGTGCTAGACAAACTGGATAACCATATGAATGAAAATGAAACTAAATCCACACATCTCACCATGCACAAAAAAAATCAAGTCCAAATCAGATAAAATACCTCAATATAAGACAGGAAACTATGGCACTACTAGAAGAAAACCCCAGTAGTTCAGGAAATTAAATAATCACTCAAACATTGGGATCTTATGAAGCTGAAAAGTTTTTTTTTTTTTTCACAGACAAACATACAATAAGCAGTGCCAATAGTGTACCCACAGAATGTGAGAAAAATTTTGCCAAGTATTCAGTTAACAGAGGCCTAATTTCTCGAATTTACACAGAACTCAAAAACCTAAACAATGAAAAATCAAATAACCCACTCCAAAAATGGGGCAGGGAACTGAACAGGGAATTCTCAGAGGAAGAAATATAAATGGCAAACACACTTAAGAAAATGTTCAACATCCCTAACCATCAAGCAAATGCAAATTAAGACAACTATGAGATTTCACCTTACCACAGTAAGGATGCAAAACATTAAAAGATCAAATAAAAACAAATGTTGGTGAGGATGTGGAGAAATAGGAACCCTCATTCACTGTTGGTGGGAATGTAAAATGGTACACCCATTATTAGACATATGGATAACCAAGATGTGGTATATCTATACCATGGAATTCTACTCACTAGTAAGAAAAGATGACACAATGAAATTTGTAGAAAAATGGTCTAACTTGGAACAGATCATTCTCAGTGAACTCACCCAATCACAGAAAGACATTAGTTGCATGGTCTCACTCATCTGTGGCTCCTAACCTGGCTCATCCTGACATGCTGACATACCTAATAGGCATCTCAAGGACCGGATGATGGGGAGGGTTGGGCTGGAGGGAAGGGTAAGGTGAGGTGACAAGAAACTGCACCCAAATTGAACTGGTACCATAATATTCCTATATCCTGAAAGATAGATTGAAAGGTTGAACCTTGATCAGGTCCTTAGATTTTCTCTAAATCAAAATTCCCTGGAGAGGGAATGATGATGATGAACCTTAATTTTCTCCTGTTTCTCCCTTTTTCTCTCTCTCTATTTTTTCTCTTTCTCTTATATATTTTCTATCTTTTTCTTTCTTGTTTTCCCTTGGCACTGGACTATAACTCCCAGTACCGGGATGCGGTTAACATCCACAACAAGCTGTTAATCGGAGAAACCTGCAAGGTTTCCCAAAAGAAGTCAGACTTCTGTAAGAGCACTTCATTACCCACCAAAGGTAATGTATGCTATCAGTATGGAACATGGAGGTATGTGGCTGTAATTTGTAATAGAGCCTGTTCTGAGACAGTTAGCTCGTCTAGTGTCTGAAGGTGCTACAGGAGCTACTATGGGATAATAGCCAACATCTGTCCAAGCAACTTGAGGTCTAAGCTACTCAGCAGCAAATGACCTAAGGTGATGCTCACCCAAGTGAAATATGGCACACAGCCATGGTGGATAACCAGCTACTCTTGGATTGGCAAACAGATCTGCTCAGTGGAACCAAACCCATAGCTGCAACTGGGAAACAAGTCAGAATCATATCCAAATAATGATTTCATGCTCCAATATCAAGTTCTCACCATTCTTAGGCTACAGGAGGGCCAACACCTATTAAATTTTCTCTAAACTAATAATGGCTATCTTATTTATTCAATTCTGACTTCCCTCTCTGTTGGAGAATCTGCTTCTCTTTTTCAGATGGACACAGAACCTGAGGAGAGAATCAGACCATCACACCTCACCAGGGCCCCAGCGCAAACCATAGAGTAACCAGGGAAATGAACAAGAGTACTGCTTTATTGGTGAACCTGGTATCAGCACAAGAATGAAGGAGACAGACACAGAAACACTCAACTCCTACCCAACCAGAGATCCAGAGACACAAAGGCTCCCAAAACCTCATCACTGAAGTAGACCTAAAATGAACCAAACATGGCTCAAGTTAAATACACAGAAGAGGGGGCAGAATGATTGTTAGAGCCACAAGTTGGAACATTATGCACAGAGACATTGCCTCTTCCCCATAACTAATGGCTACCCCCAAAATGCATGACCCACACTCACCATGGGGATAACTGGCATCCCCAAAGAGGAGGGTCCTTTCAGAGTGAGGTGGACAGGGATGAGGGTAAGTATGGTACCAACATGTGCAGCTTAAACACTGAGAATGTACATAACTAATAAAGAAAAAAATAATAATAAATACTTAGGATATTTAAAGAATATGTTGTGTTTGTGTATTCATAAAATACTGCTAATAAGTATATAAAATTAATAACATAGCATATACTTTTAATAGCTTTAAGGAGTTCCTTATATTTCCTCAGAAGTCAACATGCAAATTTTCAATCACAGCATCCATTTCTGCCTTAAATTATTAAAATAATGTAATGAAACTTTTTTCCATTTGTGTCACCTTCTTAAATATAGAAACTGTGACAAGAGCTGCAAAGTACCATGGTAAATTATGTGAATAGATTTTCCATAAAGTAAATATAATAAATGAACTATAATAAGAAACAAATGCATTTTGGAGATAGCAGTGATTTTTTAGTTAATGACTTTTTCTATATGCTCCAGTTAAATATCTATAACAATTATAATTATTATAGTAATGCAATTCCCTGATGGTGCTTAAGTGGTGTTATCTCAATTTAGATATTCTGAAGATACTTATGTAGTTTGGACTCTTAGATTTTGGAGATATATTAAGGTTGTATGTGTGTACATGTGTGTGTGCATGTTTTTATGTGTATGTGTACAACTATGTGCCAGTGTGCATGCAAGTATGTGTGTGTGTGTGTGTGTGTGTGTGTGTGTGTGTGTGTGTAGGCCAGAGGACAACATTTCTCACAAATGCTTCCTGCCTTTCCATTTTATGTATTTTTTCTTCTTTTCTTGTTTGAGTAAAGGGTTTTTCACTGCCCTGGAGCTTATCAAGTAGACTAAATTTGTAGACTCATTGCAAGGCAGGCACTTTGCCAACTGAGCTTTCTCCCCAGACCTTAGATTTTTTTTTTAAATTTAATCACATTTTTTCATTTGAAAAGGTAGTCATATGCTAATGAAGCATGATTTAACAAAAATGTTCATTTCTCTTTTCTAGAGAATCAAATATTTACTAACAAACTTAAGAATTAACTTAAAAACTTAAAAACATATTTTAAAGGTCTCTCTCTCTCTCTCTCTCTCTCTCTCTCCATCTGTCAGTCACACAGACAGACAGACACAAACCAAAGAATACAGCAAAATTTGGTATCACAAGGGCACCAGGAGAATCAATGTGTAAAACAAAATTTACATTCATAAATAGATCTGCATTATAAGAAACTAAATGTCAACTGATGTTTCATATAATTTTAGGAATAAAAACAACTGTTTAAAAGACAAATGCCACACTTGATTACATGCTGATTTCATTGAAGAGGATAATAGAATACTATAGGGCTTAGCAAAGCCTGGTAGAGTAGCCTGAGGCACAGCAATTGAAGGAATGGAGAAAGATTGGCCAACATGTTATAAGTCATAGTTTAGCAAGATTAGGAAGTCCCCATGTGCTATTGCAGAGCTGAGTGACTGTCAGTAACAATAATGGACTATCTATTTCACAAAACTAAAAGAATATTTTGAATATTATCATCACCAGGAAGAAAATGGTGAGATTATGGAATTCATAAATATTTTCTAAGGAATCAAATATCACTATTTCAAAAACAAACACACACTCCACCAACAACACCAACTTTGGTTGAGTTCTAGGAATACAAATTATCCCTAGAACTCACAGGGCAATGTTATGTCCATATTAACTAAAACCCAACAAAAATCCTAAGATACAAAGGCCAGTGAGTTATAATATCTCAGTTTTCTGAACTGGATTATGATATTGAAAGGTAACATTATAAAGGTAATATAGGAAAGATTAAACTCTTTAGTTTTATCCTTAAACTTGTATTCAATAAGTTAATTAATCAGCAATAGCAAGGAGTTAAATGCACTATATATTTATACATTAACTTCCATGTAAAAAATATTTTGATTGTGACTATATTCATCTAGTTTTACAACTTACTAATGTAAGGTGATGTCAATGGTGAGGTATATGTAAGAAAGATTGAACTTTCTATCAAGCCATTAGTATACAAGTTAAGCCAAGTAAAATTAATTATGCATTATTTTAAAACGTTATAATAATTGTTTAATGTTTGATTATATATAAAAATTGTTATAAGCCAAGCTACTTCTTGCTTTCCACATAGCAAGTCACCTTATAAATGTCACTGAGTATTTTTGTTGTATATGTAAGTTGTAATTTATACATAATGAGCACCCCAAATAGTATAAAGGTCCTTGGCATATCCAAATAAATTTCATTCTATGAAATAGATACTAGGGAAAATTCTGAGATATACCTCATTAACCATCCTGATTAGATAAACTAATAGTAATGAAGATACTTATAATAATGAGTGGAAAGGGTTGTACATAGTCCCAGTGTGGGTTTCATCAGAATATGGACAATGCAAGCCAGTTTCCAACACATGGAGAAGACAGGGAAATTCCCAACAAGAAGAAGGAAAAACAGAAACAGGATCTCACTCCAGTACTATACCCTTAATTTCCCATAATATATGTAAAATCAGAGATATCAAATGTATAATAAAAAATCATTTCAAATAATACAAATGTGAAACCAAAGGGTTAAAATACTAGCTATACTTTTAAAAAAAGCTATGTCAAGTGGAAGAAATTTTGTCAGAAATGTATATAGAAACAAAAAAAAAAGTAGAAGCATTATAACAGCAGCCATCCATCATCATGCAGGAAAGAGATTGATCTGAACTCACAGTGAACCAATAATAACAACCCAAGCACTCTTATGGGATGAGAAGTAAATCTTTTGAGGAAATAGATACATATGGCTGTTTTAGGCCAGGGGCATTAAATATTCAAATTATCTAACCTCCCTTTGGCTGTATCTCTTCCTCTCAAACACCATCTGATTCTGTACTTACTCAACAATCTTGAGATAATGGGCTCTTCATGTAGTTTTTCTTAAGGAATTGTGCTGCAAAGGTTATGTTTCTGTTGTAAAAAGAAATGGCAGCTACATATTTCACTGTTAATTTTAATCAACACAAGTCAGCCTTTTATGTCTAGTCAATTCTACACTATCCAACTGCACCAAGAATTTATCACAATAAAGCAGAAGAGAAGGTGGCCACATTCTATACTGTGAGTACGTTACCATTGCACATATTTTCACAGCGTCTCTGTAAATTTGTGATCCCTTTTCATGATATCTTCAAGATAATATTTTCAAAATCTATAAGTTCTAGTACAGTGAATGACAAATAATTATAAATATCCATGAAAGTATATTCCAAAGTCTCATTACATTACAAACACAAATTATTCTGTTATTTATCTCCTTACTCTTACTGGAGAATAAGCATTTTCTTCCTCTTATTTAAGCAACTAATTTTATTGACAAAGAGAATGTAAAGGCTGTATAGATGCAAAGTAATTTGCATAATTTCTACTACCTTCTTAAATGAACACTACCATTATTCTGAGATATCATTAGGGAATTCTGTTCTCATTACTTCTTTCAAAATTTTGATTTGAGCACCTGCATGCCAGGAGGATATACACATGAGAAATCTCTAGGCATTACATAATTGTTTCTGAATAACCCTTGATTTAGCTCTTAATCAAAAGCAGGAATCTTGCCATGAAAAGGATAAACCTTGTTAAATAAAGTCTGAGTTTTGGAGTTTCTTAACTTTATCCATAACACATGGTGATGGCTACTTTGTTACTTGAATAGTAATTTTAAATCCTTAATTCATGCAAGAGCAAGAAAAATGTTTCAGAAAACCTTTAATTAATATTTGTTTGTACATTTCCTACTCTACCTCAAAATGGTCAAGCCTTATAATTGGGAGTGATTCCAGTCATTCATTGAAGCATTTCTTCTATTGGTATTGTTCTAACTACTGAATACCGATGAAACAGATTTGAAAACAGTAGTAAACTTAGAATATATGCAAACAGAATATCCAGTAACAGAAGAATTTGTATTTCCTCTAATTCTTTCATTTGGCTTCATTTCACTTGACAAAATAATATTTAATTGAATATATATTGCATGCTAAAGTCATGAGAGGTAAAAGCCATCAGGCTATAAGATAAAAGATTGAGGTAAACATGACTAATATAGACTTTATAAAAGCTATATTAGCCAGGTGTGGTGGTGCACGGCTTTAATCTCAGCACTCAAGAGGCAGAGGTAGGAGGATCACCATGAGTTCAAGGCTACCCTGAGACTACATAGTGAATTCTAGGTCAGCCTCAGCTAGAGAGAGATCTTACCTCAAAAAAGAAAAAAAAAAAAGTTATATTAACATATATACCAAAGAGTTGTGACAGAACAGAAGAGTTGGAAAGAACCCTTAGCAAAAATTCAAGTGGTGATAGTGAAAAAAAATCTTAGAAAAATACCTTTCAAGGAAGGACATGGGTCTTAAACCAACCCTTGATGGCTAATAACCAGGGGTTCTGCAGGTAATGTGCATGGACAGAGTATAGCAAGTGTAAACATGTATTCTAAGAACAGCATTTTGATAAATGCCTTTTGGGTGGTGGCCTCTACGCAAGGACTGTAATGATGACTTCAGAAGAAATCAGATGCTATCATTCATTTCTGAAATTACCTTTCATAATGACCACACCAGAGTCACTGTTGCACTGGAAATGCAGTACAAGTTAAACTCAGCTATAGTCACTAGTGTCTATCTCTAAGTCTTAGAGAAGATATTTAAGAGTCCACAGAAACAGCAGCTCCAGCATCGATGGCGAGTTCCATGCTGCTGCAGCCACCAGGCTCGGCCTGAGCCTCAGGGGAAAAAAAAAAAAAAAAAAAAACAGGTGAGGGGATTTTCCACACCCACTGGCCTCCTTTCAAACTCAGGAAATGTGGAAGGACAGCAGAGACCAACAGAGTACAGAAGGACTTCAGCCTCCATCCACAGCCTCCCCTCCCCCACCGCCAGCACAAGCACCAGCAAGCACCAGAGACCTCGGGAAGGGAGCTCACACAAACAGCACCCAGTATGATCAGAGCCAACCTTCCTGAGCCCACAGCACAGCAAAGAGGGACCCAAGCGGCCATGCAGCATAGCTGAGACCAAAGCAATCCAGAAAGGTAACTGGGAATACACCAGGTCAGTACCTGCCAAATAAGCCTGATGTATAGGCTTGCATCGGAAGGGTTAATTGCACCATCCATATCAGGGTAAATTATATGCTAAATCTGATGGATGGTCGGATTTGACATTCTTAAATAAGCTATATTTCACAGTCCCGCCCCAAAGCCTGGATACATCCCAGCAGGCCAGTATCTTCGCCCCAGTCTTTCTGACTCCAGTGTGTGACTCCTGTTCCACTCTGTCATCCCGCCCTCAAGTAGGGATACTTTTTATGTAATTAATTTATACTTAAAATATTTTAAACCAGGTCTGAAGTTAATCTCTTCCCAATTGAAGATTATAACATATTTATTAACAAGTAGAACACATATTCCACACTGTTATATAATAAAGTTCATTATTCAGTCCATTGACTACACAGGAATTGCTTTTACTAAATTGCATTATTAGAAAAAATGTAGTCAAAACCCTTTTCTTTGAATTAAAAATGACTTAAATTTGAGACATAAGAAATTTTAGAGAATGATATGTTCAGAGTATATAGAAAGGAAGCTTTCCATTTATTTCTCATCAGTATCAGACTTGTTTGCTTCCCACAAACTGTTTCTGTAGTGTTTACTTATTTACTATGTCATGCTAATATGGGTAAGTTCCATTCTGTTGGAAGACATTTTTGAATTAAAAATTAAAATATTTATCATGAAAACTTTCAAAAGCAAGATAAAATTAAAAAATCAGCATAATGAGCCTTTATATGCCCTTGATATATTTTATCAAACAGTGATCTCATCATCCAATTTTTATATAAAATCCTATATCCTGAAAGACATACTAAAAGGTCAAACCTGCATCAGGTGCTTGGAGAGAACACCTGAATCTCAGGGGCCTGGAGAGTGTATGATGAATACTAACTTCAATCTTCTCCTGTTTCTCTCTCTATCATTCCCTTTTCTCTCTCTCTTTTCACTTTCTCTTTCATATTACCTACACTTTTTCATCCTTCTTTTCCCTTGGCACTGACCTGTAACTCCCAATACCTGCATGTGGTTAACATCCACAATGAACTGTTTATCAGTGAAACCTACAAGGTTTCCCACAAGAAGACATATTTCTGTCAGAGAACTTGATGACCCACCAAAGGTTATTGGTAAGACCCTACTGCTGAAGACACCATATGGTGTTTGGATGGAATATGGAAGAGACCTGGTCCCCAGACAGTTAGCCTGTCAGTCCCCAGACAGTTATTGGGGAAAATGTCCAAGTGTCAAGAAGGCACTACATAAGTGATTGGGGGAAAATGACCAACGTCTGTCTAAGCAACTCGTGGTCTAAGCTATCCGCAGCAAACTATCTGATGTGATGTTCACATAAGTGCACTAGTGGCACACAGCCATGGCGGGTTACCAACTGTTCCAGACTTGGCTAACGGATCTGCTCAGTGGAATAGAGCCTGTACTTGAAAATGGGAAACAAGTCAGAACCATATCCAAAAATGAGCCTGCTCTCCAATGTCAAGCTCCCACCAATAGTGGGATACAAGAGAGCCTACACCTATTAAATTCTCTCTAAAATAATAATGGTTATCCATACATCTTGCACAGACCTCACTCTCAGTTGGAGAATCTGCTTCACTTTCATATGGACTCATAACCTGAGGAGAGAATCAGCCCATCACACCTCAACAGGGCACCAGCTGAAGCCATAGAATCATAGGGAAAATGAGCAAGAGTGCTGCTTCATCAGTGAACCTGGTACCAGCACAAGGGTGAAGGAGATAGACACAAAGAACACTCAACCCCTGGCAAATCCGATATCTAGAGACACAGAGGCTCACAAAACCTCTTCAATGAAATAGACCTAAAATGAACCCAACATGGCTCAGGGAAATTCACAGAAGAGGGGGCAGAAAGATTGTTTGAGCCATGTGTTGGGTCATTATACACATTATGCCTCCTGCATAAGTGATGACTACCCCCATAAGATAAGACCCACATTACCCATGGGGGGGAGGACAAGGAGAAGGCTAACTATGGTACCATCATGGTTGTATATATTATATACGCAATTAATAAAAATGTAGTAAAATAAATAAATAAAGCTTTTATGCACCAAAATGAAAAAAAAATTATATCTTGCTGGAAATAGGAACCATTTACAATGTGTTCATATGTTAACATTCTCAAAAAAGTAACCAAGCAAATAAAAGTTTGATCACTCTGCACATGAGTAAAAATATGTTCTAAGGGACACAACTAAAATAAAAATATTTGTCTTGAAAAAAATGTATCCTAAATATATAAGATGTATATGAAATATGTTGTTAATAATAATATAAAAGGAAAAAAATATGAGATGGGGCAAGCATAGGATGATAACCAACATCTACCTTACATATGTGGAGAAGACAAGATTATTTTAGGCAAAGAATATTTCCATCTAATAGTTTCACACTTGTAATTGCTCTCTATCTCCATTACCAATACATATGTCAAGCAATACAGTGGGATGGGTAGGAGCAGGGAAACCTAAGCCACAACAAGACTGTATTCTGACTATACTCCTGATTATGTGTATAAATAAGTGATAGGATGGCCCTTGGGAGACACCCTCCAACACTAAAAGTTTACACCAGGTTGTTGGGGCATGTCTCACAATGACAGTGACAAGAGAAGGAAAAAGGAAAAAGCCTGGACCTCTGAGAAGCTGGACAATGATGGAGTTGCAGCAGAGTAAGTCAGCACTTCTCATATGACCTTGCAGATCTAACAAAGGTTAGGCAAGTCCTCCATCCTAACCATAAATCAGACGAGTCCTGTATCTCCCAGCACCGTGCTTGCCTTGGGTATCCCTGCCATGCTCATTCTGGGGCTGGGAGCAGCCTGAGGGAAGTATGTAGTCATCAGAGTCAGAGTATGTTTCAGAGTAGAGCTGGGAGGACTTGGCAAAATTCAGTTCTTTGTGGCTGGAGACCTAAAAGGCACATTCTTGATGGCATCATGGTTTTATCAAGTAGACAGTATTCTTTGCAGTCTGTCAAGCCAAGTCAAATCCTGTATATTCAGCTTTGTTTCATTCAGCCACTTGCATGAAATTGATACAGTATTTGGGGGTTCAGGGTATGCCCTAGAATTTATGAATCACAAGTTTTGGGTTCCATCCTACCTTTAATAATTAATAAAGACAGGCTCAAGAAGGATAAATTATGAATTATTATGTTTATTTATGGGAAATTACAAATTGTGGGGTTTCTTTAAGGAATATCGGGGTTTATGGAGAAGGCAAAATGTGAAAAGTAAGAAGCATGCACTCACATGGAAACATTGTACAGATTATAATCTTTATTTAAGAGAAATCTTTAGAAAAGGACCCCAACAGAGTTGTAAGCACATGCAATGGTAGAATTTATATATTTAGAGAGACTCAGAAAACACACATAGCATCTACTATGTGCTTTTCTGAAATGGGAGAGTATCAGTAGGAGTGAAATTGAGGGTCTCTAGGGGTAAACTGGAGTAGAGCCACAAGCACATGGACTTAAGAAAAACTGAGACTTTAAGGAGAAATTAGGGTAAAGCTGCAAGTATGTGGCCTGGAGAGCAGTTAAAGCTTTTAAAGAAAAAATTAGGACTGGGTGTGATGGCACACGCCTTTAATCCCAGCACTTGGGAGGCAGAGATAGGAGCATCACTGTGAGTTCAATGCCACCCTGAGAATACATAGTGAATTCCAGGTCAGCCTGTGCTAGAGTGAGACCCTACCTCAATAAAAATAAAAATAAAAAATAAAATAAAAATTAGCATAAAGCAGAATCTAGGAGCTTGTGTAGGGAAACCTGGGAGGAACCCACATGGGAGTTACGAGGACGAACAGTGAGTCTCAGGAAATATATTGAGAGGGCAGAGATCAGAGCAGAGACCAAGGGAGGAAATAAGTAATGATGAGAGTTACGTTCACGGTCACTCTGAGTTAAGAGAAATTACATAGGTAGCAAGCCTAGAGTTGGTGAGAGAATCCACGTTCTACAATTGGAGTGTAATTAAATTACACATACGGTAGATGCAGAAAGCAAAGGAAAGTCCTACATGTAATTAAAGAGTAGTTACACCAAACTATAAAGCAGAGACAAGTGGAAAAGTTTAGATCAAGAAACAGTGCAATACTCTCCCAGGAGTGGGGGTAGAGGCCAGCCTCATGTGTGTTACAGGATAGGAGCTGGAGAGAACTAAGGTCCATCCAGAGAGCAGAGAGGCCTTTATAGCATCAGATTCATGTATGTAAGGGGAAGACCTGATTGGCTAATAAATTTGGAGGATGAACCTGAGGGTCAGCCCCTTTGGATGGCCACACCCAAGTAGCACACTAGACTTGGGCACCAGGGGATGCTGTAGATCTATCTCAATTAGACACAAGTTTCATTCTGGTGCCAGGGTAAGGTGGCATGTAAGCTGGCACCTCCTAGTTCTCCTTAAGCCTCAAGCCCTAACTGAAACTGCCTACAAAGGCTAGCTTTGTCCTATCCTCCTTCAAAATGACAACTAAAGGTGTTTGGGGTACATGTTTCCTGACACATTGACAATAACTCCAACATATTGTATGCTGTGACTATTATATTTTAAATTGCAGCACAAAACGTTGTGGAATCGTTATATATTTTCAATTTGTGTGAATTAGGATCGTCAAACTGGTCATGCTGACATGTGCATTTCAGTAACTTCTAGGGCTTACTATGCAACCTCATCACGACAGCAAGCCATGATCATCAAGTGGTACAGTAAGAAGTACAAATGCACTAAAATGATGACTGGCGATGAACACACCTGGGAGGCTCCCTCTCTTGCATAATGTGCAACTTCAAAGCAAATGCTGAAGAAAATAGAAAACTTATCATTAAGTAACAAAGATCATAAAATTCTATTAAATGTCAATACTTTTATACAGGAGAAGAAAATAATTTAGCAGAGTACAAGTATGTTGATTTAAGCAAATCCAGCAGCCAAATTGTAAGCAAAATAAAATGTCTGGTGCCCTACATTCAGGAATGGGGCTGTTCTGCAATCAAGACTTCTGACCAACCACAAGTCACAAATAATTTTTCACATATTGACTAGTTTAGAAAATGTATTTGTCAGTAGCAAATCATGGGTTATATTTTATTTGTGAATTAATATGGAACAAACTTTTGGTTTATCGTCATGCAAGTCATATTACAAAACTAATCAGTTACACATACAGAGAATTTAACAATGCACTTTTGTATCAATTTCTTCCATAGCCTGACTGTATTTATAGAAACATAAATACAATAAACCTGGAGAGGAGCAAGAAACATAATTTTCTTTTTTGTTTGTTTGTTTGATTTTGTTTTGGTTTTTGAAGTAGAGTCTCACTCTAGCCCAGGCTGACCTGAAAGTCACTATGCATTCTCAGGGTGGCCTTGAACTCATTAATTCCTCTTTCCTCAGCCTTCCAAGTGCTGGAATTAAAAGCATGCACGCTCGGCCATTTTTCTTTTAATAAACGCAAACCACCCTATGATTAAAGAGATTATTTTATGAGGTGGCAAATATAACCAGTACAACAGAGTGCATTTGGTGATCAGCATCTTTATTTATTTCATATTATAATAGAACAAAGTTAATAAATAAAGATAATGAAATATGTCCCCATATTAGGAACATAAGTAAAGAAAGTATTAAAATTGAATTTAGTTTGTTAAAATTTCAAAAACAGAGCCGGGCATGGTGGAAGACGTAGGAGGATCGCCTTGAGTTAGAGGCCACCCTGAGAATAAACAGTGAATTCCAGGTCCGCCTAGGCTAGACTGAGACCCAACCTCAAAAAAACAAAACAAACAAACAAAAATACCCAGGATATCCATAAATTTAAAAATATATATATTAGTTTGCATTCTAAAATCATATACTTCAGAATTTTCACAGTGTTAAAAAATGTGAATAACTATTAACATTGTACTCTGGAAATTAACACAAGTATGTCCCACCCTGTACATTCATTCAGATTGCCCTTAAACTTTCAAACTCTTCACAACTATTATGCAATAAAATCATTGAGGAATAAAAAAAAATAATACTTTGGAAATTTTCATATAAATATTAAGTTGAATGTGTGCAGTGGCTGTCTTTGTCATTAATTAATGAGGCAATCTCAGTTCCCATTCCTACTTACATCTTGAGCAGTTTTTCAAAAATTTAAGGGATGCTTCATGGTTTAAAATTCTATCACAGATATAACAGTTTTCAAAAACTTACTTCTTTATATAAAAGGAGCTTAAGAGATAATCTCTAATCTTGTGAATTAAAAATATTTAATTGAAATTCTCTGAGTCAAGGACTTAATTTGGACTTTTTTATTTTTATTTATTTATTTGAGAGAGGGAAAGAAACAGAGAATGGGCACACAGGGTTTCCAGCCACTGCAAACAAACTCCAGATGCATGCACCACCTTGCACAGCTGGCTTACGTGGGTACTGGGGAATCAAACCAAGGTCCTTTGGTTTTGCAGGCAAGCACGTTTACTGCTAAGCCATCTCTCCAGCCCCTTAATTTGGACTTTTAAAAAGTATTATTTAAAATTGGTAAGCTCCCTTTTAGGAAAATTTTCATTCCAGTTTTACTAGATCTTAGCAACAGTCTGCAAGACTTACATCTGATAATTTATGCTGAGCACATCTGCTGTGAGTGGCTGGAAGACAAGCATGCTCATTTGTTGGAAGTTTATGTAAATGAACATAGTGCCTTTCTGTGAATGCTTTTACAAATATCTCTTAGAATAAAATCAGTGCTATTTGGTCCATATAAGCATATTTAATGTTTTTTTACTCATCCTCAAAACAGATTTCTTTAAAACACTTCACTCTAGAGATAGAAATCCCTCTTGTGGAATACAAACAGAACACAGCAGTTCAGCTTCCAATACTCAGGAATATAAACACCATAACAAATTGTATAAATGATTAGATCAATCAAAGTAATTAGTTAAATTTCTGCTCCTAGAGTTCATTATTTGACTATAGTAAACAAATTTGAGAAATATTGTAATATGACTCCATTGCATTAATTTGCTAGGTCATTATTGCCTCAAACAGTATATAGAACCAAGATAGAGACACTAAATTATCTTTGTTAGTATTTTTTTAAACATCCGATGGTACTACATGTATGGCTGTGTGGCTTCATTACAATTTGAAATATCTGCCTAGCCCAGATCCTCAAAGCAGCATAAATGAGATGTTTCACAGCCTATGGACACCATTATTTTAGGCCTGTTTAAGATGTCTTTTAAGTTTAGAAAGCAAGAATTATGACACATGAAAGGAAAGGGGATTTGTAAAGTGGCCAATCATTCTAGGCAGAGGAAACAGAAGTTGCACAGCTATGAATGCAAGAAAGTAGTTTACACTTGCTGGATAATGAATGAGTGAACACCAATGTGGACAGGCAGTGGCTTTATTTTAAAGTACTTGATATGTCACCTACAATAAGAAATTGCTTTTTGTTGCCATCTGATAAAATTGACTTGAACAATGCAGGGCTAGGGGTGCTGACCATCATACATTCAAAAAGCCACTTAACCACTATTAACTTGCCTTATTGATAACACAGCCAATTTACACATCCTACAATACATGGTGAAAAACACATGAGAAACACGAAAGGACACTTTTTACTCACATAAGCAATTTCAGCCAGGGTGATTAGCAAAAATAGTGTCAAGATGGCTTTTATTTAACAATTTTATTTTTATTTATTTATTAGAGAAAGAGAGAGCGAGAGAGAGAATGGGCACACCAAGGACTCTAGCCACTGCAAACAAACTCCATATGCATGTGCCAGCTTATGCATCTGGCTTAGGTGGGACCTGGAGAATCAAACCTGGGTCCTTAGGTTTGCAGGCAATTTCCTTAACCACTAAGCCATCTCTCCAACCCAAGATGGCTTTGTAAAGTAGATACTCAAAGATTTTAGGTCAACACAATAGTATCTTGAAATGGCTATAGAATTATAAGAGTACTGTACTATGAAGTTTCTGTTATACTGTATCTTTAAAAAAATGTGCTCATAGAATTGCAAGCAGAGAGAGAGAGGGAGAGAGAGAGTATAGGTACATACCAAGGCCTCTTGCCACTGCAAACAAACTCCAGATGCATGTGCCACTTTCTCCATCTGGTACTGGGGAATCCAACCTGGGCCCTCAGGCTTTGCAAGCAAGCACCTTTAACCACTGAGCCATCTCTCCAGCCCATAATGTATCTTTTGAACTGTGTCTTTGTTCCCATTTATACTATAGGCTCCTTTGTATTGGTCTTAACTGATGGAATATATGCTTATGAGAATATAGGTTTTGATTCTCTAACTTTTAATGATAGTTTGTACATGTTTAAGGCACTAAATGATGAAAAAGACCATTATCTACATGTTTTATACATTGGTGACTTACATTTTTCCTAATTTTATCAACATTTCTAGATAGCAAAGTGCATATGGGAGTTTTTCAAATTGCTACAGTTCTCTCAGAAGAAAACAACTGTATCTGTGTGTAAAGTGGAACTCATCTTTATAGCCATACTGTCCCAGAGACATGAGACAGACACACACCTATACACATGTGACTTAGATAAGAGCTTGCTGAAATATTTATCCTAACTATATATTCCACATTTTAATATTTGTGATATTATTCTCTTTTTCCTTTCTCTTTTCCTCAAATAGTAAACATGAGGCTGATTTCATAATTCACTGTGGGTGACTATGTAGGTGTAAAAGAAGGGTGTGTGATTTAGCAAATGAGACTAGCTTCCCAATTAAATTAAAATAACAAACAACAAATAAAAGGTTAGTAGATTTTTCATTCAAGCACCACAAAAATATAACACATGTATTTAAAACATTACAGTCAATTTGTAGTTTATCTGGCAATAATAATCACAGAGGGTGTAAATATTAAAATATTTTAGCATGAAGTGATAAATTGAGATAAATAACCTAATTTCATCTACAGGTCCCTTGGATTGCCATAGGACATATTGACTAGAGACATGAAGAAAAGCTCAAGCAGGAGGCTGCTATGTGTCACAGCCTGTATGGAGGACCTAGAATGTTGGCTTCCTGTAATTTAGGAGAGTGAGTTTGAGAAATCTGCCAGGTCTCATAACAAAAAGGATTAATTGAGGTAAATTACCCTATTATATACTGGCATACTTGTTAAATATGCTTTAAGTTGTAATAATTATTTCACATGAAGTTTTAGATTCTTCAATAAGTTTTCCATTCATGTGAGAAAATACTTGATATAATCAACTTAATAAAGGAAGACTCATTTTGGTTTCCAGGGTTGGAGGGGTTAGTCTGTGATTACTTGGCTCTGCTCTTTAGCATCTGCTTTCACAGTGCATCCTAGGAGGGAGCATGAGGTAGGGGTATCCAATTTCTTCACCTCATTGCAGCCTGGAAGCAAGTAGAAACTCACAGAAAGGGACCACAAACCCAGTGTGACTTCAAGGACATGTCCCCAGTTATCTAACTTATTCATACCAGAACTCACTGTTCTACCTGTCCCAACAATGCTAATCCATTTAACACAGGGATCTTTAGAGGATTCTGGATCCACCCTACAGCAAGTCTGTTTGAAGCATTCCTTTCCCAACCAACCTGGCTCTACTGATTAGACTTTCACCCTCCAGAACCTGAAAGTTTGGGGTCATGGTTTCAAGCCTATGGACAAGAAAGGGAGTTCAGGATGCTACCCTGCAGATTCTGTCGGTAGAGCTTTGTGAAATGGTTTCTGAATGGATACCACTGAGGTTTAGAGAGGTCCTTAGAATGGAATTTTTTTTTCATATAGTAACATGGATCCTCAGATCAATCATATAACAGTATTTTGAGTTAAGTAACTTTTATTTAAATTATTTTGTATATTATTTATCAAACATTATTAGTGGCCCTGACTCCTTAGAGAACATAAAGTCTAATCACAATTCTGTCTTTACCCAAGCAAATCAGATAATCATTTAAAATTTTATTTTGCCTCTTAAAGTGTTCTTAACACTAGTGAAAATTATTTATCAAAATTACATCTCTGGTATAGGGATATTGCTCATCTTTAATAACAATGTTTATTTTCATAATGTAATGTTGGTTTGGCATTCTTTTAAATGAGTCTTTGAAAATACAAGTATAACTTAAAAGAACACAATTTCATTGTACAATGGTCCATGAAATCACTAGGATTTTTCAGCATTAAAAAACTTGAAAGGATGTAAGTAAAGTACTAAATCCCATTAACTATATTAAATAAAAATCCATCCTTTAAACATTCAGTATTGGCTAAAATAACATGGGTAAATAGTTGAGACAATAAAAAGGTAAGTGATGAAGACAACTTATTCAAAATTCAAAGTTAATCACATGTAAGCCACTGAATAAAGATGTGAACTAAAAATATAATATCTGTGTTATTGAACACAGTAAGTGGATTCCCATGTTTCCTGGTGATTGATGTAATTCCTATGCAGCTCTGATAATCCCTGGACTGTTCCATAATAAGGTTGCTTTTGATCTCAGCATTTTATAAATACAAAATAAATATAAGTTCAGTTGAGTCATAAGCTCTTTCCACATGTCTATTATACCTAGTAGACATTGTTATTGTTGGATTTTTCCACATTAAATTGAAGCCACATTTCATATCTCTCAGCATTAGGAAGAATTTAGATTTCATTAGAATTAGAGCAATTATAATACACAAACCTCTCCTATCACAGCAATTTTCTATTTAATGTGAATCCAGTTATAATTTTTAAAATTTATTTATTAGATACAGAGGTGCAGAGAGAGAGAGAGAGAGAGAGAATGGGCATGTGAGGGACTCTAGCCACTTCAACAGAACTCCAGATGCATGTGCCATGATGTGCATCTCGCTAACGTGGGACCTGGAGAATCCAACCTAGGTCCTTAAGCTTCACAGGCAAGTGCCCTAAGCTCTAAGCCATCTCTCCAACCTATTATACTTTTTTTCTTTCTCTAATATTTAAAAATCATTGTGTTTATTAATATTAAGTATGTTCATCATTATTCATGTTGATAGAAAATTACCATAAAATTGTGATGAAGATTACATGTGCAATCAGTTCAGGAATTTCTAAATCATGTAAAATTAGATTAAAAAACTAAAATTCCACATATTTCATTTACCAATTGGTTATTCAGTAAATTGTACAGTGTGATATAATCCAGATTATCCCAATAAAATGAATATGAACTTCAAAATATGAAGATTGCATAAATTATTTGTTAAAGTTTTCATACATTTTAAACTTGTGTTTGGAGAAGAATCTTTTTTAGGTCAATTAATATCTAATTCTAACTTTCACTGTACATAATAAATGTAATTAAAAATAATAGTACTAATAGGCATACTTTTGTGACACATGAAACTTAAATGATTTAATTTCAGGATTAACAATGACTGCTTACCACCTCAATCACTATATTTTATACATCTCATCCCCTATGGGAAGAGTGATTTATTGTTAATCTACTATTTCTAAACACTAAAAACCTTTGAAAATATGGCTAACAAGTGACTTGTTGCTTTGAATATTCCTTTTCCATTTGCTTTTTTACAACCTAAGAGAGAACATTTTGAAGTGTGTTTATAATCCCTCAACATTTTTCAGACAGCTGTGTGTCTTAATTTTGTTGAATAAAATGATAATCTTCATAATAGGCTGTTATGTGAATACAGTCTATATAATACTATGATCACACATTTCATCTCACTCATATGTGCATAATTCAATGTATCGTGCCTCTCACTCCTAGATAATGTTTAGTAGGTAATAGATTAACAAGATATCTAAAGCCTCAAAGTTACAAACTCCAGTGTTTCCTGCATACCATTTTCTTATATTGAAATATATAATCTCCAATCCAATCAGGAAATGAGAAATTACTCTTATAATATTCATGCCACTATTGCCTTAGTGGTCTTTTCTTGCCTGGAAATGGGTCTGTAGAATATCAAGGGTCCACTGTTAAGTAGGGTTTTTCTCCCATAGCAGCATGCATAGCACCTTCTGTCATGAAGAAAACTAGCAATCAGGAAGGAAAGTTCCATGTCAGTTCTATTTTATTGTCTATATGACCTCCAATTGAAACATGTAATGTCTTCAGCAATAGGGACTTGCCATCTAGTTTTGGCAGGCAACCAAGAGCAATGGCAATGGCTTATATTGTTTTAATGGCCTCTCTATCCTCCCTGACCAAAACCTCTTTGGGAGGTATCTCATCCCTGGCACTAGAATTTATAATTAACATCCTATGGGTTCTGAGACCAGCTTTACCCACTCACATAGTAGACCTTCATTCAAAAATGTTTTAAATGGTATTTTCATTGTATTATGAAGTAACCTTAGTGACGATTCATCTTCCCACCCTTTCTCACTCATTCCCTCGCTCCATCTCTGCTTAAACCTTTCTTTTTCTCCATTACTCCCCCCCCACTGTAATTTTATGTATTACTTGTTCTGTTATCTCCCTAAAATCCTACTCCAATGGACACTTTCTAATTTCTTGGTCTCTAGAGATACTCCAACATTTAGCCACCAATCTAGAAATTTCAAGGCTTGCATTTAAGGGAACAGGAGGGATTGTGGGGGTGGAGTGTGGAGAACATGCTGCGTTTGCATTTCTGAACCTGTCATAGCCTCACTCAGTATGACCATTGCCAATTCCATCAATTTTCCTACATTTTCCATATTTCCTTGTTATTTGCAGCTGAAAAAAAATCCCATTTGAGTGTTGCATACCACCTCATCATGATCCATTCATCACTTAATGGATATTTAGACTGATTACATTTTTTATTTACTGTAAACAGAATAACAATAAACAGATCATTTAAGTAGAGTGTAGAGTCTTTAGGACACATGCCCAGGAATGGTATAGCTGGGTCATGGGCTAGTTTTATTTTAGGAAATGTCTGTACCACTTTACATAATGGTTCAAAAACTTGTACAACAATAAATAAGGGTCCCTTTTCCCCAACACTGTTGCCAGCATTTGTTGTCATTTATTTTTCTGATGCTAACCATTCTGGCCAGAGTGAGATGGAATCTCAAAGTAGTTTTAATTTACACTTCCCTGGTGGTTAAAGATGTTGACCACCTTAAAAAATATTAGCAATTTTTATTTCATCTTCTATGTACTCTCTGTTCAGTCCATCTCCCATTTTTGACTGTGCTGTTGATATTTAGGGGTTTTTAGGTCTTTGTACATTCCAGATATTAATCTTTTGTAAAATCTGTAGCTGGCAAAGACTTTTGTTTTCCAATTTTGTAAGATGCATCTTGACTCAACTGACTGTTTCCTGTGGTTTATAGTAGCTTTTTATTTCATGTGGTCCCATTTGTCAATTTTGGGTCTTCTTGAGCAACCAGGTCGTATCCTACTCCTTAATCTTGTGTACTCTCTACTTTTACCTGTAGCAATTTCAGAGTTTGGGGTCCTATGTTGAGATCTTTGATCTATTTGGATTTCCTTTTGGATTTGGTGTTTATATGTCTAGTATACTATTTATAATAATGTGCTGTTTTAAAAGATGATTATAAGACACTTTTTATAAAAAATGTAGTTATATGTCAATACCATTTTGCCAAAAATATTGGACCGGAGAGATGGCATAGTAGTTAAGGCACTTGCCTGTAATGCCTAACGACTCATGTTTGACTCTCCAAGTCCCACATAAGCCAAACACACAAGGTGACACACAAGGTCACACATGTACACAAAATGGCACACATGACTAGAGTTCGATTGCAGTGGCTGAAGGCCCTGGCATGCAGCTTCTCTCTCTTTCTCTCTCTCTATCTTTCTCTCTGATAAAGGAAAATATTGAAGGTCATGTCTTCATAAACATAGAGGTTGAACAGATTTATTTTGTTTCTTTCCCCATCAAAGTATAATCCCTGTCCTTTTTCATATGTTCAAACTTCCTCTGAGAACAAATATTTTGTTCCTAAGTGAGCCCAAGCCCTTCATTATGGTTTATTTGAGTACCTTATTTATTATAATGGTGACTTTTAAATGTACTCATCTCAAATCCGATTTATTAAGAAAAATGGTAGGAAGTAACACCACTTAAGCACACCTGGATAACATTGCGGTGAATGCCTCTAATCTAAGCATTCTGGAAGAAGCAACAGGACCACAAGTTCAAGGCCAACTGGGCTACAAAGTGAGTTACAGGCTTGCCTGGACTACATAGGAGGCAACAAGAATATTTTCACAAAACAAATACAAATAAATACAAAAGTCATGCATGGCATATTTAATTGAATTAACCTTATTTAGAAATACTAAATGTGGGCTGGAGAGATGGCTCAGAGGTTAAGGTACTTATCTGCAGGGCTTAACAATCTGGGCTTAATTCCCCAGTACCCACATAAAGCCAGATGTTTAAGGTGATGCATGCATCTGGAGCTTATTTGCAGTGGCTGAAGACACTGGCATGCCCATTTTCATCTCTCTTTTCTCTCTCTCTATCATCTCTCCTGGCAAACAAATGAATAAAATATTTAAATAGTAATATTTTTCTGCCAAAAAGTATTGTGTAGTTATATGGGTATAAATTTTCCACTGATATTTTACATTATTCACATGCAACATATTTAATTAGAGAATACTTTCTGAAAAAGTTTCAGGCTAATTTTTAGCAAATGTGAATTGTACTCCTTATTTTGAAAAAAAAAAAAAAAAAAAAAAACATGGATTTTCTGAATAAGTGCCTTTTAGATTTCTAAAAATCAGTATAATCACAGAGAAAATAAAAGCCTCCTATATTTCTAAAATTGCTTGCTATTTGAAAACAATTTTTTCTGTACTCACTAATTATATTTTTCATATTAGTTTCTAATGTACTCTCTCTTCTAATTGATGTTCTAGCTTTCAGAACAAACTGAAATGAAATTAATCCATATTTATTTGTTACTTTGTTGGAAATATTGTTTCACTATCATAATCATTTTGTTTTTAATTTTATCTCTTCTTACCTAAAGTGTTGGTATGATTTTACATTTTTATTTGTTTATATTTTACCACATTTTTAAAAGTAGTTTAGCTACTTGAGAAAAACTAGAACATCAAAATAAAAGAGGGACTGGTCTGAAAGAAGGGGTTCAGTGGAGAAAGTGGGTGAGGGACAACAAAGTGGGAGGGGGTTATGATCAAAATGCAATAGCTGCATGTATGAAAATTGTCAATAAAAGTTTGAAAATATATTATCTATGACTAAACTCATGGGTGCTATATGGTATGCATTATTACAAAGAAAATATTGACAATTCATGGGTTTTCATATCTCTTTTGAGAATTATTTTCTTCAATCTCCACCTTAGATTTTGAGACAAGGTCTGCCATAGAATCTGGAGCTCACCAATTTGGCTTGACTACTTATCCAGCTACCCCCAGAGATCCTACTCTTTCCAGTTCCCCAGTGCTTTATATTATTGGAGCCTGCAGACCTGCCTAGCTTTTACATGGGTGCTAGGGATCCAAACCCTGGCCCACATATTTGGGCATCAACACTTTACCAAATGAGTCCTCTCAAAAGCCTTATTTTTTTAAGTTAAACTATTATATCACAACATTAAAATTATACATAGTTATTGTGAGCCATGTGGTGTTTCAATGAATATAAAAAATTATAATCATTAATGCTTAAATTACAATACACATATATATCTCCTCAATTTTACCATTCTTTTATTTTTACTTTTACTTTTCATTAAAATTTTATTGGCTTAAAAATAATTAAGCTTCATTATGGTGTTTTCATACATTTAAAAAAAAAAATTCCTTTCCCCATCTCTTCCTCTTCTCCTTCCCTTGTGTGTTTCCCCAACTTGCCTCATTTCAGGTTATATACATAATTCTCTTTGTTCTTTTCCCCCTTCTCCTCATCTTGTGTTCTCTTTTCATGCTTTCCTACTTTGAATCACAACCTGTACTCAGTTTCACACCTCCCTTTTACATATATACAAACATAAAAGTTAGGATCCAGATATGAGAAAGAACATATTTTTTCTAGTCAAAAAGATTCATTACTCTTTCTACTAGCTAAGTGAAAAATGCAATTCATAATTATTATCTATGGTTGGAATCCTATATAACAACATAGTAGAACTTTTTATTCTTATGTTCAGTAACTTCTCACCAACCCTCCATTTAGCCTATTTTACACAACCATGAATAACCATTATCCTTACATTAATTCTCAAATGATGAACAATTCTTCCATATACAATTGGTCTCCAGAAAAGAAAACACACTTCTCTTATCACATCAATTTAAAAATCATTGAAAACACTAGCTGGAGGCTGGTGAGATAGTTCAGTGTATAAAGACCTTGCCATGCAAGCACAAGGGCCTGAGTTTGGATACCCAAAACCCACATAAAGCTGGATGCTGTAGCAGGCATCACTAATCCCAGCATACCTAAGGTGAGGTGGGAAGAAAATGACAGGGCAATCTCCCAGAAGTTTGCAGGCCAGCTAGTCTGGTGAACACAGCACTGAAGAATAAGAGAACCTGCTTGAAAACAAGGTGAAAGGCAAGGACCATCATCTCAGGTTTCCTTTGACCTCCACATGTCAAAGATCACACAGATACATACAGAGACAGAGACACAGAGACAGAGACAGAGAGAACAATAAGGGCTATTTCAACTTTTGTATATTTTCCTAAAATTTAAATTCTAAAGAATATATACGTACTTTTCCTTTATTTTTCATTCATGTGTTTAGCAATAGAAGCAGACTCTGAAGTAATACCAGAGTAGATAAAGAAGCATAGTTGTGTTTGTGACACATGCTTAGTAATATTTAAAGTATTATGTGCAGGCTTAAAAGGTGTGCACTTTTTACTTTCATAAAAAAATAAATGTATATATTCTAAAATCTCAAATTTTCAAGTTAATGTGTTATATATCTGTCTTAGGAATACTGGAAACAAGGTTTATTCAACTTAAATCATTGGACAGCCTGATTTTAGTATAAAGATCTTTCCAAAAAAAAAAAAATCACAGATAAGAATTTGAGAATATAAGGCTAGAAAACTTACCTTGAACAAACATTATTAAAGCAAATTACAATTATATGTTAAGACAAAACAAAACACATATAAAGAAGAAAAGAGAGATCAGGACTTTGTTTTTTAAAAAAAAGATATTTTATAAATGTATATAGCCCATCCAAAAGATAAAGTTATTCTGGTAATATGATACCTATGTACATGTTTTAAAAGTTATAGCTACTGGAACAGTAAAACATCAAATAGACTTTAGTCATTTTGAAAGGAGAGCTTCCTATATGAGGGAAGGACCGTTTCCTCGAGGGTACAAGAGTGGACGTGAATGCAAAGTTGTGTCATAATTTTGAATAAGAAGTCAAAATAGACCCTTACGAATTATCAAGTATGTTCACAAAAGTAGAAGGGGGATTATTATGAATTATGGGAAAATATGTAAGAATAGCAAAGAGACCTCTCAAAATAAACTAGGACTGGCTTTACTAGATACATCACAACATCTCAGATATTTATAGTTTTAGCATGAGGAAAGAAAATAAAGTCAGGAATATTACCATATACATTTGGCAACTCAGCATGTTTAGTCTTTCATGGTTCTCTGTAAATTATATTAAGTCAAATGAACACAAATTATAAAAAACAAAGTACATAATAAATGACATTGTGGTACTTTAAATGTATATCCCTCATAGACTCAAGTGTTCTATTAAAACTTAGATATCCAGCCACCTGGCTGCAGGAGGTATTCCTGGAGTGGATCCTGAAGTCAAGCCCTAAAGTGTGTTTGGGGGAATCTGAAAGTTTACAAGCAGTCTGAGTTCTGTTTGGGTCCCTGCTGCTTGTTGCCAGTGTGTGCTGTTGCTTTAGGTGTGCGCTAGCTGGTGATTTCTCTGCTTAGATGTGTGGAAGGAGCTTCTTCCACCACTGCTGGTACTTCCCTCTGGATTTGTAAACTTGAAATAATCTCTTCCTCTCTTAAACTTTGCCTGGTTTGGATGTTCATCCCAGCAACATGAAGCTATCTGTAACAGACATAAATGTAAAATACAAATTAATTGAAAGAAGAAAATAAAGTATAAGTTCTATTAGTTTTGCAAAAGAAGAAGCCTTTATTATTTTTTTTTAACAACATACACAGAATTAGGTTTTAATGAGTTTTAAAAATAAATTTTCTTGTTTCCCTTTCTCCATGTTGTCTACACCCCTCCTCTGTGTGTATTTCCCCCCCATGGTCTCCTTTCCACTTTCATGACACATGTTTCTTCCCCACCTTTCTCATCACCTCTCCTTCTGCTCTCATGTTTAGTTTTATAGACTATTAAATTTTCTAGCCCACATTCAGTCTCACAACCCTGTATTTACATACATCTGTGCATGTATTAGTAGTTAGGATCTGCATATGAGAAAGAATATGCAATTTCTGGCCTGGAAAGATAGTTCAGTGGTTAAGGTACTTGCCTGCAATGCCTAATGACCTGGGCTCAATTTTCCAGTACCCACATAAAGCCAGTTGCACAGTTTGCAGGACTGGAGGACCTGGTGCATCCATTCTCTCTGTCTCTCTTTCTCTCTCTCTCTGTCTGTCTTCTCACTATCTGCCTCTCTGATTTCAAATAAATAAATATTTTTTTAAATAATATGCAATTTCTAAAAAAGATTCTGAGCCTGGGTAACCTCACTTAGTGTAATATTTTCCAGTTCTATCCATTTTTGTAAAATTTCATAATTTCTTTCTTATTTATAGCTAAATCCATGTGACATAAAAAGATTGATAAATTTAGGCTGCAGAGATGATTCAGTGGTTAAATGTGCTAGCTTGCAAAGCCTGATGGCCCAGATTCAATTCCCTAGCACACATTTAAAGCCAAATACAAAAAGTGGCCATGTACCTAGAATTCATTTGACGTGGCAAGAGGTTCCAGTGTACCCATCCTCTCTTCTCTCTATCTCTCTCTCCCTCCTCTTTGCAAATAAATACAATTTTTAAAGGGATAAATTTGACAGCTTAAAAAATAGCCATGAGAAACAATGATACCAACTTCACAAGTCACGTGGCAGTGTGAAAACTGGTAGCTGAGTAGAACTTAGGAAACTGGATATCTGTGTAGCATCCAAACATCATCTCCTGCGTTCACACCTGTCAAGTTATGATGAGGAGCACCACACATTGTGGGGCAACAATGAGGGCCAACACCACAGCGCAGCGCTCAGACTGTCAGTAAAGGAGGCTTAGGCATGCATGACAAGCCTGCGGGGGGACACAGCATGGAATCCATATCACCTGTGAGGAAAAAAGACTGAGCCCATACTGATTTCATATTCACATTTGAGAAAAAGATAGAGCATAAAGAAAGATGAGATCAGGTATTGTGGGGAAATAACAGGCAAGTCAAAGCTTGAGGCCAGTATGCAGGAAAAAAGCCTACTGACTTCAAAGTATTCTTAAAATGAAAACTAAACCAATAAAAAGCCTGAATTGATAAAGTAAATATGTGTAAACATGGAAAATAGCAATTATTAATAAAATTTCACGGAGTGCAGAACATTATGAAAATCTGACAAAACTTTACATATACATTGTTTATATACATTTACAGAAGATCCAAGTGTAGCAAAAGTTAACAATAAAGGTGGATATGTACTGTGTGGTCATGTTAGAAAATGTACTTTTTTTACTTTCTCATATATCTTTCCACAGTAAAATTTATATTTTATGTTAATGTGAGGCTCTTCTTAATATTTAAAATAAGATTGATACTAAAATGTTTAAATCATCTTTTAGACTCAATATCTTCTCCCTTGGTCCTTTGACCAAATAAATATGTAGGTAATCTTTGGCATGTGATTTCTCCAAATTCTCATGTTTCACAAAGTGGGTTTGTATATCTTCTTACATGAGAAGCAACTATAAAAATAGAGTCAAAATGCTTTTCCAGAGATGATAGTTCACACCTGGAATCACAGCACAGGGGAGGTTGAAGCTGTTAAAGTCCATGAGGTCAAGGTCAGTCTGGGATAAATAGTCAGTGCCCTGTAAACCAGGAGTACCAAAGAAAAAAGAAATGATTAGATTTTTAAATTCTACTTTCCTTAGCACTTCTCCCTCCTTTGTTGTGCTATAGCTGTGAAAAAGATTACTTTTTACATTTGAAGGGCTGTCATATGGATCATGTGTGCACATATGTGCAATGTTAATTTTTTGGTCTTGGTTCATGCATTTGCCCTGAAATACATTTATGTAGGCATCATTATTATAGTACATATATACTTAATATGTGTACTGAATAATAGTCCTTCATATAAAGAGAGCTCCTGCCCCCTGTGAAACCTAACTGACCCCTTCAGATGGATACTGTCTAGAGAGCAGCTGTAAAGAAGAAAGTAGTGGCCAGACAGCTGCAGCCAGGCAGGCTGGTTGTGTCCAGGAACAGGCCTGTGACCACCACTGCAGCAATGCCTCCAGCTGGGTTCATTTATCAGTCTGATACCTTTCAAATACTTCTCTAGTAAAATGCCTTCAGCAAACACTCAGCTTTCCAGGTGCGGTCCTATTAGAATACTATAGACGTGTGTAAAACTTTTTCAGGAAATGGTTGTTTAAAAAAATCATATTTGTGGGAATCATTTCCCTTCTAAAAGTTCACTTTCTACAACTTTAACTAAGTTTATGTGGTCATGACTACTCACTGTCAAATATTCAGACCCAAAGGAAATTTCTCTCTAATGCTTTCTGCTCCGAACTAATGATAAGATGATAGAGGACTCAATTTTCAGCTTCATTCATAATGGAAATAAAACATACATAAAAGAATTGTTTATTAGGATTATTCTTATCTGTTAAACCAAATCTCTGTTGTGAAACATTTATGAGACATATGGTGGCTTCCTCATGCTGCTTGAAAATGCACTCCAGTGGTGGTCAAGAATGAAACATGAGCTCCCCCACATATGCACTACTGCACACACCCATATGCACAGGCTCTTTCTAATAAAATAATAAGATTCACAATCAGATTTGCCATAGTGGCCCACAGATATGCACAAAACAGACATACAAGATGCACAAATGCTGAATGACCTCCCCTGCATTTATTTCTCCCTGTGGATGTGTGGTTTGCAGCTGTCTCTGCTCCAATGTGGGTGAAGCAGGAGAAAAATATTAAAGAGCCTAAAGAAGAGAAGGTGAATGGAGACAGATTGTTTCTGTTTTGAGTTAATAGAAAATCTTGGAGAAGAAGATTTTTCCCACCTGTATCTATATCCAAGCCATTTATTCCAATATGGAAATCATTTGAACTGCTGTACACACAAGGAACAAAAAGTAAAAGAAAATATACTATGACCAGACAATTAAAGCAATTCATCCTAGTTTACTCTTGCAAAAATATGTGAAACAGAACCCACTGGAGCATCCCCAACACCCTTTTCCCCTGTGCCTGTTGTTTTATTTGACATCTGGGCCATATTTGTCTGCACTTATCTATTAATTCATTACCAGATTTTTTTTCTCAGTTGGCTGTCTCTGAATGGACGGCCTACTTCAGATTCCTTTACAGAATATTACTGCTCACATTTGATAGGGGACATAAGGTTTGTGCATCCCAATACTGTCTTATGTACTAGTCCCCATTTCTCCTCATTAGGATCATTAGTCATGCTGTGTGTTCTACATATTGCCCAGAATGTTCCAGCAGATAATGACTTCACAAAGAGCATTTGAGGTCTCTTTCACTAACAAAGTATCACAATCCCACACAATTTATCCCTTGTGGTTCTTCTTTTCCCTAAGTGTTAAGTGTTACTATTCAGACATTTTATTTCTTTAGGATGTTCAAAATGCATTTTATTAAACTGGAAATTTTTTATGTATTCACAAATAGAAAACTTATTTCTTAAAATCTGAGTTTAGCAATGAAACATTTTCTCTAGGCTAAAATTTCCAAATAAAGCACTTCAAACTGATTCAGTTTTAATCATGCTTCTCATGCACAGAATTAACATAGTATAAAAATTTGAACAAAGAATAAATTATAATGAAGTGTAAAGATTAAGTTTAAACTCCTTATTGTATGAATTAATGACTTTGCATGAGTCCAAACTGAGCTAGTTTTTAATCATTAGGACTCTTGGAATTCTTCATTAATTTATTATGATAAAAACATTTAAAATTCTAATGATATTGTCCTGCTACAGGCACATGAGAAGAGGCCACATAAACAAATAAGGTGTGGGTAGGCCCTGAGGTGTGGAGTGAGTAGGCCACACCCCTCCTCCCTGGCTCCTCCCAGTTAACTGGTCCAAGTTCCCTGAGCTAGTATGTGTGCTGGCGGGGACAGCATGGAGTAAGTAGGCAAGATCCCTGTTCCCTGGCTCCTCCCAGTCCCCTGGTCCTGGTATGTCCCATTGTGCCCTGCTTGGGGAGGCCTTGTCCCTTTTTCAGCTGTGGATTCAGGCCTTTTGCTCTGGTATCCTGACTGGCCACTGGGTACCAATATCCCTGTTCACCTGAGTCAGAGGTTTCATGGGCCAAAGGACAAAAACTTACTTCCTCCTCATTAAAATAGTCTTCCTAAAATGGGTAGACAACAACACAAAAAAGCCAACAAAAGTGAGAAAACAGAGATCACCACCCATGATGTCTAGTCCTACAATGGAAACCTCTGATGAAATCACAGAGAAGTTAACAGAAATTCATTCTCAAAATGAAAATAGAAAAACCAAGGAGACCCTGATCAAAAAAAAAAAAAAAAAAAAAAAAAAAAAAAAATCACTGACCTGGAAGCAAACCATCAAAGAACCAACAGTCGTATAAATGAAATTGAACAGAATCATCTCCTAGAGCACTCAACTTTTGACAGTAGGCTTAACTTGATTGAAGAAAATATTAGAACCTTCCTGTGGTAGTTTGAATATATGTCCCCCAATATATTCAATGTTTTATTACTTTATAGTTTGCATGTGCAATCACCTTCCTAAGGCAATGTCACTGGGGGCTGGTCTTAAGGTGTTAATGGTGGGTTTGAGATTCCATTGTAAAGATATGCAAATGTGCCTAGCAGGAGTTCCTGAAGTGTGCTGTGTGACCTTTTGGCTGTTTTTTTGCTCTGTGTGCTGTGGTGGCTACTTGGCTCTCTCTCTCTCTCTCTGCTTGGTCCTGTGGAGAGCAGGCTGCTTCTCCTGCCTTTATGGAACTTCCCCTGGATCTGTAAGCTTCAATAAATAATATCCCTTCCTCCATAACTGTGCCTGGTCTGGAAGTTCATCTCAACAAACCTGAAGCTGTCTGCAACACTTCCAAAGATGTATGATTAAACTGAAGATAAGTCAAGAAATGGAAGAATTCAACAACTGGTTGATTAAGCTTAATGAAGACTTGACCAAATGCAATAATAAACTCCAGGAAGCATCAAGAAAATCAGAATTCAAATTGAAATCATACCTCAAAAAAGAGATGGACATGAATAGCCCAACAGAAAACAAAAGTCAAATAGAAATTATAAAACACTCTCTAGAACCCCTCACCAACAGAAATTGAAAAGGTAATCAAAACCTCCCCAAAAAGAAAACTCCAGGACCAGATGGCTTCTCAGCTGAATTCTATCAAACCTTCATTAAAGAACTGAAATCAATTTTTCTTAAACTCTTCCACAAAACCAGAGACCAGGTAATCCTCTCTGACTCCTTTTAAGAAACCAGCATCACAATAGTACCAAAACCTGACAGAAATGCAATAAGGAAAGAAAACTATAGGCCTATGTCCCTAATGAACTTAGATACAAAGATCCTGAACAAAATTCTTGCCATCCGAATTCAACAATACATCAAAAGCATTATCCATGTTAATCATATAGGCTTCATCTCAGGGATGCAGGGATGGTATAACATACAGAAATCAGTCAACGTAATACACCACATAAATAAACTGAACCACAAGGACCACATGATCATCTGAATTTATGCAGAGAAGGCCTTTGACAAAATACAACACCACTTCATGATCAAAACGCTGTAAAGATTAGGCATGAAGGGTTTATATTGCAACAAATAAAGGCTATCTATAAAGCTCCTAAAACTCAAATAATACTTAATGGGGAAAAACTCAAGGACTTCCCACTGAGATCAGGAACAAGACAGGGGTGTCCATTCTCACTACTATTCTTCAACATAGTACTAGAAATACTAACCCAAGCAATAAGACAGGAGAAATAAAAAAGAAAAGGATTCAAATTGGAAGGGAAGAAGTCAAGTTAGCCCTATTTGCAGATGAGATGATTGTTTATATAACTGACCCAAAAGTTTCCATCTCAAAACTTCTAAAATGGCAGGATACAAAATAAATGCACAAAAATCAATGGCTATTCTATATGCAAAGGACAAATATACAGGAAATCAGTGAGGCTGTCCCATTTTCAACAGCAACAACAAAAAAATTAAATATCTTGGAATAACAGTAACCAAGTATATAAAAGACCTTTATAATGAAAACATAAAATCACTCAAGAAAGAAATAGAGGAGGACTTGAGAAAATCAAAAGACCTCCCATGCTCCTGGAAAGGTAGAATTAATATTGTAAAAATGGCAATTCTACACATTTAACAAAATGCAGATAAAAATAACAGCATCAATCTTCACAGAGATAGAAAAAATGATATCAAAAATCATATGGATAAGAGAAAGCTTCATATATCCAAACATATCTTCAGGAAAAAAATTAAAAAATAAAATAAAAAACCACCTCTGGTAGTATTGCCTACCATATCTGATCTAGAGTTATGTTACAAAGCCATAGTGACAAAAACAGCATGGTACTGGAATAAAAGCAGAAACATAGACCAATGGAACAAAATTGAAAATCCAGAACTTAGGTGAAGTAACTACAGCTGGTTAATCTTTAGCAAAGGTGGTAATAATGTAGACTGGAGAAAAGACAGCATCTTCAACAACAAATGGTGTTAGACAAATTGGATAACCATATGTAGAAAAATGAAATTAGACATACTTATTTCACCATACACAAAAATAAAGCCCAGATGGATTAAAGACTTCAATATAAAACCTGAAACTCTTCAACTAGTGGAAAAAAATAGGAGGCACTCTCCATGATATAGGACTGGGAAAATACTTCCTGAAAAAACCCTTGTAGCCCAGGAAATTAAACAAGCACTCAACCAATGGGATTTCATGAAGCTAAAAAGCTTTTGCACAGACAAATATACCATAAGCAGAGCCAATAGATTTCCCACTGAATGGGAGAAAATCTTTGCCAGCTATACCACTGACAGAAGCCTAATATCTAGAATCTACAAAGAACTCAAAAAACTAAACAATAAAATAATTAAACAACCCATTCCAAAAGTGGGACAGAGAACTAAATAGTGAGCTTTCAGAAAAAGAAGTACAACTGGCTAACACACACCATAATGGAAATGAAAATTAAAATAACAATGAGATTTCACCTTACCCCAGTAAGGATAGAAAATGTTAAAATATCATATGAAAGCAAATGTTGGTGAGGATGTGGAGAAATAGGAACACTCATTCACTGTTGGTGGGAATGAAAGCTGGTACAACTGCTATGGAAATCAATATGAAGACTCCTGAAAAGGATGAATATAGAGTTATGCAGAGACCCTGTTATTCCCTTACTGGACATTTACCCCTAAAAGTTCCACATCTCAGTTTAGAGATATTTGCTCAACCATGTTTATAGTTGCTCGATTCTTTTTTTAATCAATTATTATTTTTGTATTGACACTTTCTATACTTACATACAAAAAACATATGATATTTCCCTCCCCTCCCCCCATTCCACTTTAGAACTCCAATCTCCTGGATTCAACCCAGGTGTCCATCATTGCATGAATGGGTAATCAAGATGTGGTATATCTACATGATGGAATTCTACTAAGCAGTAAAAAAAAAAAAAAAAAAATGATGCAATGAAATTTGTAGAAAAATGGTCAAACTTGGAACAGATCATTCTAAGTGAACTCATATAATCACAGAAAGACAACTGTCACATGGTCTCACTCATCTGCAGTTCTTAACCTGGATCAGCCTGAGTTACCTGAGTAGCTTCTTGAGGCTTGGGCATTAGAGAGGGTAGGGTTTGAGGGAAGGGAAGGTTGGATGGGACACAAAACTGAACCCAAATTGAACTGGTACCATAGAATCCTTTATCCTGGAAGTTAGTCTAAAAGGTGGAATCCTCAAGAGGACCTTAGGAGGAGTACCTGAACTGAAGGGCCCTGAAGAGAGTGAGATAAAACTTAACCTTAAATTTCTCCTGTTTCTCTTTTTCTTTTTTCTTTTCCCTTGGTGAGGGCCTGTAATTCCCTGTACCAGGATATGGCTTACATTCACAATGAGCTGCTGATCAGAGACACCTACTAGATCTCCCAAAATAAACAAGACAGACTTCTGTCAGAGCACTTGATTACCCAGCAGAGGTTAATGGTAAGAACCTACTGCTGAAGACACCATATGCTGTTGGCATGGACCATGGAGAGACATGGTTGGAATCTGGAAGAGATATAGTCCCCAGACAATTAACCCATATAGTACTGGAAGATGCTACATGAGCTACCAAGAGAAGGTGACCAACCTCTGTCCAAGCAACTCAAAATTTAAGTGACTGAGAAGCAAACAACCTGACATGATGCTCACACTAGTGCAATAGTGGTACACAGCCATGGTGGGTAACCAGCTGCTCTTGGATTGGCTAACATATCTGCTTAGTGGAAAGGAAACCATATCTGGAACTGGGAAACAAGTCAGAACCATATCCAGATAATTATTCTGCTCTTTCTATTGTCAAGATCCTATAAGAGGATCTATACTCTTTAAATTCTCTCTATATTAATAATGGTTATCTCATTTAACTGGTGCCAATTTCTCTCTCTGTTGGAGAATCTGCTACTTTTTCAGATAGGAGCTAGACCAAAGGAGATAAATGACCCAGAACACTCCACCCTGGCCCCAGCTGAAACTGCACAGGAATTGGGGAAATGAGCAAAAATTATGCTTTCTAGATGAAAGCATCATCACAAGGGGGAAAGAGATAGACACTGAGGACATTCAATACCTACCAAACCAGAGATGCAGAGGCTCCTAAGTGCCCATCAATGAAGTAGACATAAAATGCTTCCAGGATGGCTCAGGGAATTTTGCATAAGAGGTGACAGAAAGATTCTTAGAGCCAAAAGTTGGGACATTTTGCACAGACACATTGCCTCTCCCCACATAATGCATGACCCACAATCCCCATGGGTTTGACCTGCATCTCTAATGAGGAAGACCTCTTCATGAAAGGGGCATTGGAGGAAGGAAGGGAGGGTACAAACATGTGTTCTTGACATACTAAATATGCCCATATCTAATAAAAATTAAATAGAAAAAAAAAAGAAATAGTTCACCTATTCTAGGCCTAGCAAAGTGAAGAATCAGTTCAAATATCTCAGATCTCACAGATCATGAAAGGGAGAAAATATAAAGCTACAAACAAATGGCCTTCTTTTAGCAACCCCATCCAGCTCTAGACATTTGATATAAACTTAACACCCTGCACCTATTATTTTAAAGCTTATTATTTTAAAGCTTCAATTTGCAGTCACCACACAAGACTTTTATCAACATTAAAATAGTTGTTATTTTATTCAACTAAATATTCTGACAATTTATTATGCATAAGAGAACTAGATTTCTAGACATGGGTTAATTGCATGACAAAAAAAGATATAAAATATTTGATATCTTTCAATCTAAAGTAGTAAATAGGGGCTTAAAGAACATTGTAGTACAGGATAAAGGATTCAGGCTGCTGAGAGTGAGGACATGACACACATAAAGATATTTAAAGTTAAATAAAGGATATACACTTACAGGAAAATGTTAGAAACTTACCTTTTCAGTGAAAAGGTCATGGGAGTCTCTGTGTCTCTGGATCTGTGGTTTGGTAGGGGTTGAGTGTTTTCTGTGTCTATCTCCTTCACTCCTCTCCTGATACCAGGTTCACTGAGAAAGCAGCACTCTTGCTCATTTCACCAATTATTCTATGGATTCAGCTGGTGCCCTGGTGAGGTACGATGGGCTGATTCTCTCCTCAGGTTCTATGTTCATCTGAAAAAGAGAAGCAAATTCTACAATGGAGAGTGAGGTCAGTGCAAGGTACATGGATAGCCATTATTGTTTTAGAGTGAATTTAATGGGTGTAGGCCCTCTTGTATCCCACTATTGGTGGTTGATATTGATATTGGAGGTTGAACTCATTTTTGGATATGGTTCTGACTTGTTTTCCAGTTCTAGGAATGGGTTCCATTCCAATGAGTGGATCCTTTAGCCAAACCAAGAGCAGCTGGTAATTCACCATGGCTGTGTCCCACTATTGCATTTGTGTGAGCATCACACCAGGTTTATTGCTGCTGGGAAGTTTACATCCCCAGTTGTTTAGACAGATGTTGTTCATTTCCCCCCAAGTTGCTCATGTAGTACCTTCTGGCACTAGAAAAGCTAACTGTGGACAGACTCTCTTCCAGATTCCAGCCAGGTCACTCCATGTTCCATCCCAACAGCATATGGTGTCTTTGGCAATAAGGTCTTACCATTAACCTTTGGTGGGTCATCAAGTACTCTGACAGAAATCTGTCTTCTTTTGGGAAACCTTGTAGGTCTCACTGATCAACAGCTCATTGTGGATGTTGACCACATGCTGGTACTGGGAATTACAGGTCAATGCCATGGGAAAAGAAGGAAGAATAATATAGGCAGTATGAAAGATAAAGAGAGAGAGAGAGAGAAGAGTAAGAAGAGGGGATGAGAGAGAGGAACAGGAGAAGGTTGAGGTTAGTCTTCATCCTACCCTCTAGAGGCCCTTGTGATTCAGGTGTTCTCTCTAATCACCTGATGAACGATCAGCCTTTTAGACATTTTACAGGTTAAAGGATTTTTGGTACCATTTCCAATTGGGTCAAGTTTTTGTGTCCCCCCCTTCCCTTCCCTTCCCTGCCCACCATCCCTATTGACCAGTCCTAAAAATGTTTCTTAGGTGTGTCAGCATCTCAGGAAAATTCAGGTTAGGAGCCACAGATGAGTGAGACCATGAGACACTTATCTTTCTGTGATTGGGTGAGTTCACTGAGAATGATTTGTTCCAAGTTTGACCATTTTTCTTCAAATTGCATTGTGTCATTTTTGGTTTTTTTTTTTTTTTTTTTACTGCTATGTAGAATTCCATTGTGTAGATATACCAAATCTTAGTTATCCATTCTTCTAATAATGGACATCTGGGTTGATTCCAGCTCTTAGATATTATGAATTGAGCAGCTATAAAAATGGTTGAGCAAATATCTCTGAACTGAGGCTTGAAGCTCTTAGGGTAAATGCCCAGTAAGGGAATAATTGGGTTACCTTTATGGTCATCCTTGTCAGGAGTCTCCATATTGCTTTCCATAGTGGATCTACCAGCTTACATTCCCAGCAACAGTGAATGAGGGTTCCTATTTCTCCACAACCTAACTGGCATTTGTTGTCATTAGATTTTTTTAATGTTTGCTATACTTATTGGGGTAAGGTGGAATCTCATATTTGTTTTAATTTGCATTTCCCTGGTGGTTAGGGATGTTGAACATTTTCTTAAGTGTGTGTTTGCCATTTGTATTTCTTCCTCTGAGAACTCCCTGTGCAGTTCTCTGCCCCATTTTGTGAGTGGGTTGTTTAAGTTTTTATTGTTTAGGTTTTTGAGTTCTTTGTAGATTCTAGAAATTAGGCCTCTGCCTGATGTGTATCCAGGAAAAATTTTCTCCCATTCTGTGGGTAATCTACTGACTTTGCTTACTGTATGTTTGTCTGTGAAAAAGCTTTTCAGCTTCATGAGATCCCAATGGTTGAGTGATTGTTTAATCTCCTGAGCTACTGGGGTTTTGTTCAGGAAGTCTTCTCCTACTCCTATATCATGGAAAGTTCCCCTATTTTTTTCTTCCAGTAGAGCAGTGTTTCTGGTCTTATACTGAGGTCTTTGATCCATTTGGACTTAATTTTTGTGAATGATGAGGTGTGTAGATCAAGTTTCATTCTCCTGCATATGGTTTTCCAGTTTGTCCAGCACCATTTGTTGAAGATGCTGTCTCTATTATCTTGTGCTTTATTGAATTGGTATATATTTAAAGGCCAAGCAAATTTTCTCTTCATTTTTTTTTTACTATCCATTCCAATGTACAGATTTCACGTCAGAATCCCTAAATACTCATAGATTTGTGAGTCAAGAAGAGGATTGATAGTACTTTTATTCAATCTTCTACTCAGTGAACATGTGTCCATTGAATTGCATTTGAATGTCACCATTCATAGGTACCACATACCTCCTCCCTGTGCCATTCATAAAATTCAAACTAAACATTTTCATATATGTTGAGTGGTAGACTACTATACTAGTCAAGGTTCTCTAGAGGAACAGAACCAATAGAATGAATTGTATTAAAAGGGAATTTATTGGATTAGTTTACAGCAGTCCAACAATACCAGTTTGCAGGCCTGAGAGTCAAGGAACCTGGTAGCTGCTCAGACCATGTGGCTGGATGCCTCAGCAGTCCCAATCCACCACTGAAGGCCTGGATGCTTCCTGGAAAGCCATTGGTCTTCAGCCCAGACTGAAAAGTAGTTAACAACAACAGCAGCCAGGTGGGAGAAGAGGATACTTTGCTTGCCAGAGCTTCCTTATATAAAGCCCTGCCCCCTCCAAGAGGGGCAGCCTACTTTGAAGGAATGGCTCACCCTAAGGGAAGGAATTCCTCCTTTAGTTAATGCTTCCTGGAAGCAAGTTCAGAGACCTACTTTTGAGGCATGTCTGTGGATTTCTAAACAGATCAAGTTGACACAGAACTTAAACCATCACAACTACTTCAAGTGATTTAGCCACAAAGTAAAATTAAGAATCACTAATTAAGATCATTAGTTTTATCACTCTACAAACAAAGTTTGAAAGATTTGATAAAATTTAATTTTTAGCACAGTTAGAAGGCTAGATCAAAAGATCTTTGAAAAGTAAAAATGCCAATTGTGTTAGAACATGCCTTTAATCCTAGCATTCCAGAGTTTAAGGCTAGCCTGTGTTATGGTGAGGACATCGAGAGAAGACCACACAGACACCAAGTAGTAGGAAAGGAATCTTTATTAGCTGGCCATCAAATATATCCAGGACTCAAGAGCCTGAATGCAGATACCAGGCTGTACTTCAGGGCTCCATTTATAGGAGAAATCCATAAAATTGCACATATTGGTTTTACAGACCAGAAGTTCAGTAATCATAATCTTATAAAACCAAGACTTAATTTTAGTTGTTTTTATAAAAAGCAGAAAATGTTCTAGAATCTCCCCTCCCTGCATTTTCCCTCTCCTGCAACTGTTGGCAAGCAACAGTTAATACAGAAGCTAAAGATTGCATTTAGCACTAGCAAGAAAAAACACCTTATCTTGTGGTGACCCATTGTGTTAAAGCAAGCCAAACATAAAGTTCAAGTGCAGGTGAGACCATGTCCTAAGGTACCAGCTAAGTTGAACTTCTTTGTTTAAGTTCACAATATGGAGTGACTATTGTCCTTATCCAGCTTATGCCTTTGTCACATTCCCCACTGGTTCTATGGGCATGAGTAAAATTATTGACTCATCTTCAGGGGGTAGTGGATTAAGTGATTAGTTATTTCTCCCTCAGTTATGTTTCTTAGTTTAGGGAGAATGGAGGGCAGCCTTCCAAACATTATCTCATAAGGAGTGAAACTTTCCTGATACAAGGTTCATCTGGTTATAAGGAGAGCGACAGGTAGGAGGTTGGATTAACTTTTGCCTGTTTCTATCACGAGTTTCGTGAAAGTTTTCTTTAATTTCCTGTTCATTCTTTCCATTTGACCTAAACTCTGTGGTCTATAAGCACAATGTAATTTCCAACTGACATTTAGTGCCTTTGCCAAATTTTAAAAGATTTTTCACCATGAAGGCCGGGCCATTGCTGGACCCCAAAGTAAGAGGCAAGACACACCTAGGAACTAAGTCTTGAAGATACTTCCTAGCTACTAGGGAAACAGTTCTGTTTGAGTTTGAAAAGCCTCCATCCATCCAGAAAATGTATCTACAAAACTAGAAGGTATTTATACCTGAAAATAGTGGATCTGATTTCAGTAAAGTCAAATTCCCAATGTTCTCCTGGTGGATCACCTTGACCTGGGCACAGGACAGACACTTAGTCATGGTGTCTTTCATGATCAGGTCCAGTTGGGGGATATAATACCTATTTCTGAGGAGTTCAATCATTCTCATGACTCCCAGATGTGTAGTCTGGTGAGGCAAGATCCCTAACTGTCTTCCCAGGGCCACTAAGAGAATGAGTCTCCTATCTGGTAACAGCAGCCATCTGTTGCCCTCTTGGTTAGCACTCTCCTATTGTGCTCAGGCTTCTTCCTCTCAGGTGTAGGTGGGCTTACACTTAACTTCTGGTCTGTAAAACTAATATGTGGAATATTATGGATTTCTCCTATAAATGGAGGCCTGAAGTACAGCCTGGAATTGCATTCAGGCTCTTGAGTCCTGGATATGTTTGCTGGCTGGCTAATAAAGATTCCTTTACTACTACTTGGTGTCTGTGTGGTCTTCCCTGGGGGTCCTCACCATAACACAGGCTATCCTTAAACTCATATCATTGGTAAGAACTTTGTGGGGCTCCACTGGTTCTAGGGCCACCTCCCAGGCAGCCAAATATTCTGTCCTTTTTTCCATATTTCTCGTGGGAGTCTCCCTTCTGATGTCCTTTACAATGGACACCCTTTTAGGTAGCCTCCTCCTTTCTATTGATATTAAGGATTGTTTCTTTTTTTAATATTTTATTTATTTATTAACTTGAGAGAGAGAAAGAGGGAGGGAGGGAGGGAGGGATGGAGGGAGGGAGGGAGAGAGAGAATGGATGAGCCAGGGCCTCCTGCCACTACAAATGAACCCCAGATGCATGCATCCCCTTGTGCATCTGGCTTACGTGTGGCCTAGAGAGTCAAACCAGGATCCTTTGGCTTTAATGGCAAATGCCTTAACTGCTAAGCCATCCCTCCAGCCAAGATTTGTTTCTTTTCTATCCCCTGCACCCCAGAGACTGAAAATGCTTTGCATTCTTGGTCCCCTCTATCAATAATGCAGCACCTGCTAAATGCTTTGAGTGTATGGTTCTGCCCCAAGGTACGGCTAATAGCCACACTATATGCCAAGATGCAGTTGCTACGGCATAAAGGCCACATTTAGATCAAGGCCTTAACATTTATCATTACTTGTATGACATGCTAGTATGGAAAGACTCCTCTATCTCACCAGCCGAGCTAAGGTATCAATTAATATCTTCCCTCCCTGAAGCATGCTTCAAAATTGCCCCATATAAATCAAACTTATCCCACCTATAACTTTCCTGGGGACAGAACTCTCCCTCACCTCTACCTGGACTCTTAAACCTATGTTCTCCTTTCTCCAGAACCTCACATTGGCCATGCTTCAGAGCTTTCTGGGAACCTCAGTTGATTCCAGCCATGGCTGTCTGTCCCCACCAGTGATTTACAACCCTTATTTGACATGTTAAAAGGTGACAAATCCATCCTCCCCTCACCTCCAAGATTAATAACATATTTTCTGATATGGCACTTGCCCAGGACTTGCCAGACAAGCCAATTCAGCTTATATTTAACTCCTCCCCAACCATCATGGGAGTGTTATACCAACCCCAAGGAGTCCTGGAATGGCTCCACACTTCAATTGGCACTGCCCAATGCATATTAACAGAGATTGATGCCCTCGCAGCCATGATCAAAACTGGGTAAGACCAGGCTCTCCAAACCTTGGGCAAAGAGCCTGACACTATCATAACTCCCTTCTCCCCCACTGATACACAATGGCTATTCAGGAACCACTCCCAATTTGCAATCAGCCTAAAAGGCTTCCCTGGTCAAATTGACAACCACTACCCTAATGAAAAATGGATTCCATGCTGGGCGTGGTAGTGCACACCTTTAATCCCAGCACTTGGGAGGCAGAGGTAGCAGGATTACTGTGAGTTTGAGGCCACCCTGAGACTATATAGTGAATTCCAGGTCAGCCTGAGATAGAGTGAGACCCTACCTCAAAAAAACAAAAAAAAAAAAAAAAACCAGATTCCTGCCATACAACTTTTAAAATGGCTCCCCCTTGCCTCTTTTCAAGAAAACCAATCCCTGGAACACCCCCACACCATTTTTATAGATGAGAGCAACCCACCCATTGGATCAAACTCCCACCATCATTTTTAAGGAACTTCCTGACAGGTCCCCACAATAAAAGGAACTATATACCATCTATCTGGCACTCCTAGATGAAGAGGGCCTCTTTAATCTCTTTTCAGATAGCATTATGCTGTTAACTAACTCCCCTGGCTTGCTCACTCACAAATCTGACTGGATGAAAACCCTCTTCCACCAGTGTTGATAAAATTCTCCAATCTCATTTGCAAAAGACCCCCCACACACACTTGAACAACACATAAGGTCTCACAGCCCCTTACTGGCCCCCTCACAGAGGGAAACACACTAGCAGATTAGGCGGCCCAACAGTCATCTTCTTGGCCACCCTTGAGGAAGCAGCAAAATTTGATGCTAATATCCATGTGAACCTTAGGGTATTACAATCACACTTCCCTCTAATTCCCCAAAATGAACTCCAATGTATACTGAAACCTGCCAGTCCTGTGCCTCACTAATAACAACACCTGCCCTTCAGACAATGGGCACTAAGCCCCGAGGCCTCAAGGCCAATGCCCTTTGGCAGATTGACTTCACTCATATTCCCCAATTCAGACATCAGAAATATGACTTTGTGACTTTGGATACTTACTCCCATTATATATGGGCCATGGCACAAACAGGAGAGAGCTCACAAAACCTCATACATCATATGCTTTCTACCTTTGCCATCATGGGTCTCTCCCACCAAATAAAAAGTGGCAATGGCCTGGCTTTTGTCATTTACTTATTCAAAGACTTTTGCATGCAATGGAAGATTACTCATCATACAGGAATCCCAAAAACCCACAAGTCTAAGGTATGATAGAAAGGACACACCAAACCTTAAAAGCCCCACTTAAAAACAACAGCCCAATAACTATCTGCCCATCCTTCAGTTAGCCATGGATCTGGCTAGTTTAAACATTTTCAATATCTACAAAAACTCCCAATACCCTCCATCACCCTCCACTGCCCTCCCATCCTGGTGCTTTGATGAGATCCTTTAGATGGATTTGCTTGTGTTTTCCAACAGGATTGGCCCAGGCCCATTTGGGTACCAGCTCAAAATGTCCGATTCCACCCCACTGACCAAAGAGATGGGCCACCTGACATTGACAAATGAGAGAGGAAAGACATGGAGGAAGCACTGTCCCTGCTGGCAACACCTGCATCAGAAAAAAGGAGCCCCTTTGGGGGGGTCATGACCTTGTGGACACAGCCAAAGCCATATGCCCACCACAGGCCTCCCTCTTACTTATTGTGTTGGCGGCTTTAAGAATCTTACATTCCAATGCAAATGTCTGTCTCACTGCCTGTTTTGTCCCCCCACCCCCAGTGAAAGATGGCCCTTTGAAGCCTTAGAGACCTATCAACGGGCTCAATAAGAACATTGGCACAGAATATTGCCCTACTAAGGGCTGCCAAGACACTGTCACCTTCTGTGTCAATCCTATGTCTGTGGTTTGTGTGAACAATCATCTATCACCAAACTAATAAAGAGTGCCTTAAAGACCAGGACTCTTATGGGGATGCCAATACGATTACTGTGTCATGGACAGCTGTAGGCATCCAAACATTATCTTTAAAGCCTCCAGGAAAACTGGAGAATGTATACTCTCCATACGAGACCTCTGGCATGAATGTTGGAGGATAGGGGCAATGGGAAAACTCTATGTTAATATCTACTTCTCATCATCTCCCTCTGGTACCTTTCACATTGCTAGACAGTATGTCCCTGCTTCCCACCCAGGGAAAACTAACCATCACATTCGTTCACAGGTAAAACAAGTCACAGAAAAGATACAAGCCACTATAACATGTGTGCAATATATCCAATATGTGGCCGATCTTCTCCCCTGTACTAACCATCCTAATGCTTCTAAGTGCTTCTTTTGTGCAGCCCTACCCATCCCCTGCCAACTGCAGTGCCCATTAATGCCACCGTTGAATACCCTACATAACAAGCTATTCCCAATCCCACCTTACTGATATTCCCCTCTTTGATTCTGGTCAAGGTGTGCCTCTTTGCCTGTACAGCTCCAAAATGACCAGAGCTGAATGCCCACTCAATATTTCCATAACCAGGACCACTTGTGTCAAGACACCTGTTCTCCTTTGGTGCAAAGGGATAACCACCCTATGCATAAATGTTTGCTCTCCAACTTATTGTTCCCCAGTTTTGATTGTTCCACAGGTGTATCTCTATGAGGAAGAAGAAGCAGCTTAAAAACTCCAACTCTGACCACATCAACTGAGATTTTCATCCCCCTACTGGTGGGGCTCAGTGTGATGCTGTCCCTGGGGGCCTCTGGCGCTGTGGCAGCTGCCCTGGTCCAAACCAACCACCTCACAGGGGACTTCCAAAACAAGCTTGATCAGGCCATGATATCCACTACCAACAGCCTCGAATCTCTCCAAAGACAATTGAACTCTCTTGCAGTGTGGTACTCCAAAACCATAGAGCCTTAGACCTCATGACTGCTGAATGTAGAGGGGGACATATGTGGTCTTGGGAGAAGAATGTTGGTTTTATTTTGTTATTGAATCAAATATTGTTGAACAAAGTGTTGAAACTCTCAAAAATCTCCACAAGGAGCTGCTTGACTGCTACAAGCCTGAGGACTGCACCACCTGATTCTCTAACCTTTAGTCACTTGGCTTCTACCCTTCCTTAGCCCCTTCCTTGCTGTAGGAACCCTATTACTTGTAGCCCCCTGCCTAGATTTCTCAGACAACAAATAATTAATATTGCTAAAGTGGCTACTAGTCTGGTCCTAGTGTACCATTTGCTCTATACGAGCCTATGATAGATTATAAAGATCTCACTCAATATGATGACCCTGCCCCATTATAAAAACAAAGGGGGAGCTTTTGGACAAAGGCAGGGCCCTGGGTTAAAGCAGGCCTAAGCTATCAGACATGACTAGAGCCCATGGCTATGGAGAGGTTGCAGCAGCCTGGACCCAGAGCAAATCTCAGGTCCTGGGACCTGTAGGAATAAAGCTCCTCCCCCCTCCCAGGGGTCACAGTGAGCCTGGACCCCAGACAAATCTCAGGCCCCAAAGACTGGAAGGAGGAGGGTCTCTTCCTCCCCCCAGCCCAGGTCACCTGGATATCCTGATAAGACTTAGGCTTTGCTCATAGCCCTGTGACTTTTGGCCAGTTACCTAGGAAACTCCTTATACAGTATCAGCCAACAGCCTTCACACACTCAACCCCCTATGACTCACACCCTATTCCTCTTCCTGCCACCAAGTAGATCACCTGACCCTCTCCATGCATGCTGGAATGAATGTCCTTTGAACCTACCAATCCTCTTGGGACTTTAACACAATGGGTCACTACAAGATAACATGTTTTTTTCACTATTGCTAAATGCAGTCTTTAGCTTCTGTATTAACTGATGCTTGCTTGCAGTTTCAGGAGAGGGAAAATGCAGATTCCAGAAATTTTTCTGATTTTTAAAAAAAGAACTAAAATTAACTCTTGGTTTTGTAAGATTATAATTACTAAACTTCTGAACTGTAAAAGTAAGATGTTCAAGGTTATAGATTTCTCCTATAAACGGAATCCTGAAGTACAGCCTGGTACTGCATTCAGGCTCCTGAGTTCTGGATACAGTCGCCGGCCAGCTAATAAACATTCCTTTCCTACTGCTTGGTGTCTGTGTGGTCTTCCCTGGGCGTCTTCACTATAACACCTGGAACTGCAGAATGTTTCTGATCAGCTTGGACCACAATGAGACCCTACCTTCAATAAACAACAACAACAACAAAAAGTAAAACATAAAAATGAGTTATACTGGAAAATCTCTCATCTACAAACTGAAAACCCAAAGAAAGAAAGTGAAAGAAAGCATAAGTAAGTGCTTCTTGTTGCTCACTATTATTATTCACTCTTTCCTCCATTTTCTATTCATCTCTTCCTCTCCATAATAATAATATCAACTTCATATTCTATATCTTCTGTGTTATATCCAACACCTGACTGTGTAGTACACCATAATTATAGAAATCATCAAGTCTACCTTGATGAGCCACCAGGTAATTTCCCTATGAACAAAAGAAGAGAAAGGAGATAGGCAGCAATTGTATTTCCATATCCTAATTTATTTCATGACAGAACTTTAAGAAAACAATAAAAAAGTTTTAAGACCACTATTTTCTCTAATAAACTATTTTACATGACCACAATATTATATTACTTTGGCATAATTATATATGAATATTCCATGATACCTACATGTACTGCCACAAAAAGTAAACAGGTCTACCTGATGTATGTACTGTTTTGCAAAATTAGCTAAGCATCATAACAGTTCTAAAATCTGTTAAGTTTAGCTTTCTCTTAAAAAATTCACTACTGATCATAAATAATCATAGGAAATTAAATCATGTTGATTAGAGTTAACATTCCAGATTCCCTGTCAAGATGGCATCTACCTAACCATGCCTCACCTTGCAGAAAGGAAAGGCAGGACATTTAGGATTAAGTGGTGATTTTCACAGTCTGTTGATTCTAGTAGACCTCCAGTGGGAGGGTGCAGAGGATCAAAGTAGGGAATCTGCTGATAACCATGCTCTTGGGTAGCCCACCAGTCCTCCAGTCCCCCAAAGCAGCCATCTGAGCCACACTCCCAGCCACAGATTCCTCCTGCACTAACCACAGGCTTAGTGGACCCAGGCCAGCTGGCTAGCATTTGCCCCTCCTGGCCCCTACCTAGGCTTCCCCATGCCTGTGGAGCTCTGCAAGTGAACCCAGTCCCACTCGCTGCCACCACCTTCCCCCATGTACCAACTCAGGCCAACAGACTAGCATTCACCCTGCCACACCGGGCCCTGCCCTGAACTAGGCTTTCCAGCCTCCACAGAGCTCCATGCATGAAAGCCATCCCACTCACTGCTGCCCCACCCCCATGCGTGGACCCCAGTCAACAGGCTAGCATTTTCCCCACCCCAACCTGACCTAGGCTTTCTCGCCCCCACAGAGCTCCACATGCAAATCCTGTCCCACTTGCCACCAGAACTGTGCCCCGCACTCCCTCCCTCATACACTGGACCAGGCCAACAAGCCAGCATTCTCCCCACCCCAACCTAGGCTTTCCCACTCCTGCAGAGCTCCACCTGCAAAAGCTATCCCACTTTCCTCCACTGAATAGGCTAGAGTTCGCCCCACTCTGTTCTGACCTAGGCTTTCCCACCCCCAGGGAGCTATATGCATGAAAGCCATCCAACTTGTTGCCACTGAATAGGCTGGTATTCACCCTGCTCCATCATGACCTAGGCTTTTCCAACCCCACAGAGCTTCACCAGCGAAAGCCACCCCACTCACTACAGTCCACCCCCCATGCACAGACCCAGGCCAACAGGATAGCATTTACCCTGCCCCACCCCATCCAAGGCTTCCTGCTTCCACGGAGCTCCATGCGTGAAAGCCATCCCACTTGCTGCTGTCCCCTGTGCATGGACCCAAGTCAACAGGCTAGCATTTGCTCAGTCCCACCCTGGCATAGGCTTTCCCCGCCTTGCAGAGCTCCACAGATGAAAGCCATCCCACTTGCCACTACCCCCCTGTGGGTGGACTCAGGTCAAGGGTAAGCTACAGCTTCCTCCTAAATTTAATAAGATTCCTTCACTGTGAAGAGCAGACCACAGTGTGAAAGCAATAATATGAACAATCAAATGCAAGTAAATCCAGCAAGTTTTCCCAGTCCCACAATTGATATCTCTAATCAATACATAGAAGAGACCATAGGATCATAATCCCCAAAATGAAGACATAAGCAATGCAACCCTGGCCAATAAAATAGAAGAATTTGCAGAAAATCAACAAAGGGTCAATAATTGTATGAATGCTGTTCTTGCTAGATTAGACCTAATAGAAAAGAACCAGAAAGGGCTCCAAAGAGAGTTCAATGACCTGAAGGACAGCAGAAAAAGAGAGGACCTCAATCACCAGCTAGCTAAACTCAATAAATACATAAATGAATGCAAGGATAAATTCCAAGAAACATTAAGAAAATCAGAAAAATGATGTGAAAAGGGAACCTGACAGAAGTAAGGAAACTATACATAAAAAAGAAGTAGAAAATACAAACCAAATTGAACAAGCCCAAAACACTATAGAAGATCTCAAAAATAGCGTAAACCATGTAGAGGATAGAAACTGAGAACTGGAAGAGAGAACAGAAAGAACAGTTTGTGAATCCAAAAGATTAAATAAGTTCAAAAAATTTTTGTGAACAGAACATGATGGAAGTGTGTGATACCCTTAAATGTCCCCACATTTGGATCATGGGGATACTAGACAGAGATGAAATTTGGACCAAAGGCATGGAGAAGTTATTAAATAAAATTATCAAAGAAAAATCCCCTTATCTCTCAAAAGAAAGTCCCATCAAGTTACAAGAAACTAACAGAACTCCAGACTGGACCAAAGGAGAAATTCTCTGAGACATAGCATCAAGACTGTAAACACTGATAACAAGAGAAATTCCTAAAAGCAGCTAGGGAGAAACAACACATTACATATAAAGGTAAACCAATCAGAATTAATTCAGACTTCTCAATGGAAACCCTGAAATCCAGAAGGGCCTGGAAGGGAACACTGCAAAGTCTAAGAATGTATGGATTCCAACCCAAACTACATTACCCAGCAAAAGTATCCCTCATAATAGATGGTGAAAGAAAAAACTTTCCACAGTGAAACTCAGCTTTACAACTATATGACCACAATGCCAAAACTACAGACAATACTTCAGGAAATTCTCCACACAGAAGAATCAAACAACCAACTTCAAGTGCCTACTAGAAGCAGATCACAATAAAAAATGCAGAGAAGGCACAAAAAATTAACAAAGTCCAAGAAAACACCAAACCACATAAACCACAACAACATGGCAGGAATTAAATCAAGCTTCACAGTTATTACCCTGAACATTAATGGCCTTAATTCACCCATCAAGAAATAGATATAAACTAACAGGGTGGATCAGAAAATTAGACCCCTCAATCTGCTATCTTCAAGAAACCCTTCTCTACACTAAAGACAGAGAGCCCCTCAGGGTGAAAGGGTGGAAAATGATATTTGAAGCAAACAGAAATAAGAAACAAGCAGACATTACTATACTAATATCAGATAAAATAGACATCAAATGAAAAGTAATAAAAAAGAGAAAGAAGGCCACCTTTTATTATCACGGGAACAATCCAACAAGAGCATATCAGAATCAACAATCTTTATGCACCAAACACAGATGCACCACAATTCATAAAACAAAATCTACTTGACAACAAAACAGAAATAACCACCAACACCAACATATTTGGGGACTTCAATACTCCACTATGAACAATAGATAGATCATCAAAACAGAAAATTAACAGGGAAGTAAGGGAGCTCAACAAAACCACAGATCAACTAGATCTAACACACATCTATAGAACATTCTACCCAAAATCCACAGCTTACATATTCTTCTCAGCAGCCCCTGGAAAATTTTCTAAAATAGATCATATACTGGGTCATAAAGCCTGCCTCCATATATTTAGGAGTTCAACATAATCCCCTGCATGATATCAGATAAAAATTCTGTATTGCTAGGAATTAGCAACAAAAGATGTGTCAGGAATCCCACCAGCTCCTGGAAACTGAATAACATATATTTAAACAATAAATGAGTAGTGGAAGAAATAAAAAATGATATTCAAAATTTCTAGAAATGACTGACAGTGAGAATACATCATACCAAAACTCATGGGACACAATTAAGGTGGTCCTCAGAGGAACATTCACAGAACTAAATGCCTTCATAACAAAGACAGAGATCCCAAATCAATAACCTAACAATCCATAGAAAGGCACTGAAAAAACAAGAAGAATCCAACCCAACAAAGCTCCAATGGAAAGAAATAATTAAGATTAGAGCAGAAATTAATGAATCAGAAAGTAAGAAAATAATTAAGAAAACTGACAAAGAGCTGGTTCTTTGACAAAATAAACAATATTGATAAACCCCTGACCAATTTGATCAAGCAAAAGAGAGAGAGAGAGAGAGAGAGAGAGACCCTTCAAATTAACAAAATTAGAAATGAAAAAGGAGAGATCACAACAAACATAAGTGAAATTGGGAGAATCATCACAACTTATTCAAAAACCTCTGTTCCACAAAACTGGATAATTTGGAGGAAGTCGATGAATTCTTGGACACATACCACCTCCCAAACCTAAACTCAGAGCAGATTAATCTCCTAAACAAACCTATCACACCCACCGAGATTGCAAAGGTAATCAAAAACCTCACCAAAAGTCCATGACCAGATGGATTCTCAGCTTAATTCTATCAAACCTTCAAAGAAGAACTGAAACCAATCTTTCTCAAACTGTGCCACACAATCGGAGAACAGGGAAAGCTCCCCAACTCCTTCTACAAAGGTAGTATCACCCCAATTATCAAAACCATGCAGAGATGCTACAAGAAAAGAAAACTATAGGCCTATTTTCCTAATGAACATAGATGCAAAGATCCTGAACAACATCTTTGCAAAACAAATTCAATAAAGCATCAAAATTATTATCCACCTTGATCAAGTAGGCTTCATCCCAGGAATGCAGGGGTAGTTCACATATGGAAATCTGTCAATGTAATATACCATATAAATAAGCTTAAACACAAAAACCACATGATCATTTTTATATATGCAGAAAAGTTCTTTGACAAAATACAAGATTACTTCATGACCAAAACACTGGAGAGAAAAGGCATGGCATGTATGGTTTATATCTCAACATATTAAAGGCCATATATAAAGCTCATGAAGCCCAAATAATACTTAGTGGAGAGAGACTGAAGGAATTTCCTCTGAGATCAGGAACAAGACAGGGGTGTCCACTTTCAACTCTGCTCTTCAACATAGTACTGGAAGTCCTAGCTGAAGCAACAAGTAGGAGAAAGAAATAAAAGGGGTACAAATTGGAAAGGAACAAGTTAAGTTAGCCCTATTCAGAGATGACATGATTCTATACATGAGTGACCAGAGAACCTCCATCTCAAAACTCGTAAAGATAATTCACTCCTTCAGCAAAGTAGCACGATACAAAATAAATGCAAAAAAAATCAGTAGCCTTTCCATATGCAAAAGATAAATATACAGAGAAAGAAATAAGTGACATTGTCCCATTTTCAGTAGAAATTAAAAAAAAATACCTTGGAATAACATTATCCAAGTATGTGAAAGACCTTTACGATGAAAATATACAACCACTTAAGAAAGATATTAAGAAGGATTTGAGAAAATGGAAAGATCTTCCATGGTCTTGGATAGGCAGAATTAACATTGTGAAAATGGCAATATTACCAAAAACAATATATAGATTTAATGCAATACCAATAAAAATCCCCAAAATTTTTTTCACAGAGGTAGAAAACATGATCTTAAAATTCATATGGAATTGCAGAAGGTGTCAGATATCCAAGCATATCCTCAGCAAAAGAAACACCTCTGGAGGCATCACCGTACCTGATCTAAAGCTATATTACTAAGCCATAGTAATTAAAACAACATGGTACTAGCATAAAAATAGGATTATACACTAATGGAACAGAATTGAGGACCCAGACTTTGAGTCAAGTAACTACAGCTATTTGATATTTGACAAAGGCCCTAACAAAGTAGACTGGAAAAAAGACAACATCTTTAACAAGTGGTGCTGGACAAACTGGATAACCATATGCAAGAAAATGAAACTAGATCCACACATCACACCATGCACAAAAATCAAGTCCAAATGGATCAAAAAGCTCAATATAAGACTGGAAACTCTTCTACTACTGGAGGAAAAAATAGGAGGAACTTTCCATGGTATAGGAGCAGAAAAAGACTTCCTGAACAAAACCCCAGTAGCTCAGGAAATTAAACAGTCACTCAACCATGAAGCTGAAAACATTTTTTCACAAACATAAAATAAACAGAACCAATAAATTACCCACAGAATGAGAGAAAAAAAAAATTGGCTATACAACTGAGAGAGACCTAATTTCTAGAATTTTAAAATAACCCAAAAACCTAAACAATAAAAATTCAAACAACCCACTCACAAAATGGGGCAGAGAACTGCACAGGGAGTTCTCAGAGGAATAAATACAAATGGCAAACACACACTTAAGAAAATGTTCAACATCCCTCACTATCAGGGAAATGCAAATTAAAACAACTATGAGATTCCACCTTACCCCAGTAAGTATAGCAAACATTAAAAAAAAATCTAATGAAAACAAATGCTGGTAAGGTTGTGGAGAAACTGGAACCCTCATTCACTTTCGGTGGGAATATAAGCTAGTACAACCACTATGGAAAGCAATATAAAGACTTCTGAAAAGGTTGACTATAGAGTTATCAACACACTCATTTATTCCCTTACTTGGCATTTACCCTAAAATCTCCATGCCTCAGTTCAGAGAGATTTGCTAAAAACCCTGTTTATAGCTGCACAATTCATAATAGCTAACAACTGGAATCAACCCAAATGTCCATCATTAGACCATTGGATAACCAACATGTGGTACATCTACACTATGGAAATCTACACAGCAGTAAGGAAAAACGACACACTGAAATTTGAGGAAAAATGGTCAAACCTAAAACAGATCATTCTCAGACAACTCACCCAATCACAGAAAAACAATCATCACATGGTCTCACTCATTTGTGGCTTCTAACCTGGATCTTCCCAAGATGCTGACATACCTAATAGACATCTCAAGAGCTGGACAATATTGAGGGTGGGGCAGATGGGGAAGTTAAGGGTCTCGGGGTGGGGGGGGGGCAAAAAACTGTACCCAAATGGAAATGGCACCATATCATCCTATATCCTGGAAAACAAGACCAAAAGGTTGAACCTTCCTCAAATCCTTAGAGGGAACACCTGATTCCCAGGGCCCTGGATATGGTATGGTGAAGACTACCTTAAGCTTCTCCTGCTCCTCTCTCTCTCTCTCTTTCTGTCTCTCTCTTTACCTCTTCTCCCTCTTCTCTTATTCTATTCTATATTACCTATCTTTTTCTTCCTTATTTTCCCTTGGTGCTGTTCTGTAACTCCCAGTACCAGAATGTAGTTAACATCCAAAATGAGCTGTTGATCAGAGATAACTACAAGTTTTCCCAAAAGAAGACAGATTTCTGTCAGAGTACTTGATGACCCACCAAAGGTTAATGGTAAGACCCTACTTCCTAAGACACCATATGCTGTTGGTACAGAACATGGAGTGACCTGGCTAGAATCTGGAAGAGAGTCAGTCCCCAGACAGTTAGCTTTTCCAGTGCTAGAAGGTGCTACATGAGTGACTGGATAAAGTGACCAACAACTGTCCATGCAACACAAGATCTAAGCTTCTCAGCAGCAAACACCTGATGTGATGCTCATACAAGGGCAATAGTAACACACAGCCATAGTGGTAATCAACTGCTCTAGGTTTCACTAACAGATCTGCTCAATAGAATGGAACCCATAGCTGGAACTGGGAAACATATCAGAACCATAAAAAAAAAAAAAAAGAGCCCATTCTCCAAAATCAAGCTCCCACCAATCATTGGCTACAAGATGGCCTACACCTATGAATTTCTTTCTAGAATAATAATGGTTATCCCATTTATTTGGTGCTGGCCTCTCTCTTTGTGTGAGAATTTGCTTCTCTTTTTCAGATGGACACAGAACCTGAGGAGAGAATTAGCCCATCGCACCTCACCAGGGCCCCCAGCTGAAACCATAGAGTAATTGGGGAAATGAACTAGAATACTGCTTTATTAGTGAACCTGATATCAACAGAAGAGTAAAGGAGATAGACATAGAGAACATTCAACTCCTACCAAACCAGATATCCAGAGACACAACTTTGGTAGTAGGCTCACATTACAAATCTTCAGGAGAGAAAGAGAGAAGAGAGGTAAGGAGAGAAGGGAGACAAGCAAGACCTAGTTCTGAACATTCAGCAGGCAAGATTCATCAACCTGAAGGTCCATCCCTAGCAACACACCTCCTCTAGCATAGCTCCATGTCCCAAAGGCTCCACCAGCTGAGGACAAAATAAAATGTTTAATCACAAATACTTGAGGCTATAGGAGACATTTCATATTTAAACCACCATACATCATCTATTTTCTGTTATCTTTGCACATGTTTACTTTACATCTGTTATTCGTATTTTATATACATATCTGTGTATTACAGTACTATTATTTTGTGCTGCACATTGTAAAGTATGTGATCTTCATAAAGAAAATTAGTTTGCATGTTTATATTTCTTAAACCTTTTTAAAAAGACAAAAAATTAAATATGGTCTTTTTAAATTTTATTTTTATTTATTTCATTTAAAAAAATAATTTATGTATTTGTGCATGCACTTTTGTGTGTGTGTGTGTGTGTGTGTGTGTGTGTGTGTGTGTGTGTGTGCATGTCAGTGGTCTTGCCACTTAAAACAAATGCCCATCTAGCTTTACGTGAGTAGTTGAGGAACTGAACTTGGGATAGTAGGCTTGGTATGAAAGCAACTTTAACTGCTGACCATTACTCCAATTCCAGGCTCTTATTTTTTTTTCTGCATAAGATATTGCAAGTATATAAAATTGATCTTTCAAGTTTTTCTTTTAGAAAAGGAAGAAAAAATTACATAGGCTCAATTTTAGAGGCCTCATTACATCATAGTGGAGAGGAAGTCCTGGAGCTCTAGAACAGTGATTTAAAGAAGCAGGGTGAGAGAGTGCCCTTGATTGCAGGCCACTCCTTTCAGTTTCTGTTCCATCCAGTCCCCATTCGTTTCAGTTTCCTTCATGTTGATGGACAAAACACCCAGCCAAAGGCAGCTGATGGGAGGAAAAAGTTTCTTTTGGCCTACATCTTGAGGGGAAGCTTCAGCATGGCAGTAAAAGAGACGGTGGACATCACAGCAAGAGTGAGATAAGCTACAGGAAAGGGAATGTGGACTTTAATACCCCATAGCCTACCCCAACAACACAACTCCTCCAGCATGGTGCCACCTCCCAACAACCATCACCTAGGTACCAAGCATTCAGAACTCAAGAGTTTATGTGCAAAATGTGATTCAAATCACCATTTCACCCATGGCCTTCTTCGTCTCACAACAATCTAATGATTTAAGATACATTCAGTCCAACTTTTAATGTCTTCATAGTTCTTACCATCCCAACACTGTTCAAATATCCACATTGTCCAAAGTCACAAAACTATTATCAATTTTTGTGTCACTCAGACATTAAAATACCTGAGGGGAAAAATTAACTAGACATTTATTGAAATCACACATCCCACCCTTATCTTTAAACAATTAACTATTTAGTTGTCACTTAGGCAGAAATTGCACTCCTAAATTATAAAGGTGTATCTTTTGTTTTTAGCAATTACCTAATGTATTATGAACAGAATATTTACAAAGGAGAGAGTTATAACATAAATATTTCAGATAAGTGAAGCTTCTTTTTCACTAGCTAATTAGTTTTAGTAACTTCTAAAACTTAGTTCTAATATTACCCAAGACTTCAGTATTGTTGGGTGAAAGGATAGAATCATTTCAGCCATAGAATGTTGGCACTAATATAGAGCTACTTTACCAAAGATATATTTTTCAGTTTCTTTTATCTAATCATTGAGTAAAGATTTATAGAATTTCAACAACTCTTCTCTACTCCATTACAATTTTTTCTTCCATAGACATCAAATCCATGTAATCCATTCAGTTCATTTCCATGGAAAATCTATTATTTAAAATATATGTTATAATTATTTGAAATACAACATATATATATATATATATAGAAAAACCAAGAAATATTTAATCCATACTTTGATTCATGCTATCTCAAACTTTTCAGGAAATGGAAAAAATATTAAGTAATTTTTCTCATAAGTATAGTCAGATAAGATTCTAACCTGCAAATTTTAATACAATTGTTTTATTATTAAATGATCATTGACTTTGTTTTGAGTAGTTTGCATGATTATTGATACTAGTTCATCAAATGGAAATTTGTGTTTTCTTATATGTGACCACAATCTATTTAGAATAAAGTTGTCTTTTCTTGAAAATTTTAGTTTATTTCAATAATGATTCATTGTTTTGTCAATTTTCTTAATTGTCCTCTTTGTTTCCAATTCATTAATTTCTGCTCTGATTTTAGTTATTTCTTTCCATCTGGAAATTTTTGGGTTGGCTTCTTCTAGCTTTTCCAATGCTTTTAGGTGAAAGGCCAGGTTATTGATTTGGGATCTTTCTGTTTTTGTTATGAGGGCATTTAGTGCTATGATTTTTCCCCTAAGGACTGCCTTCATTGTGTCCCACAAGTTTTGGTATGATGTGTTCTCATTGTCATTGAGTTCTAGAAATTTTGCAATTCCATTCTTTATTTCATCCACAACCCATTTGTTGTTTAAAAGTGTGTTGTTCAATTTCCAGGATGTAGAGGGATTCCTGGTATACTTTTTGTTGTTAATTTCTAGCATTACAGCATTGTGGTCTGATATCATGCAGGAAATTACATCAATTTTCTTGAAAGTATGGAGGCAGGCTTTGTGGCCCAGTACATGATCTATTTTAGAGAAGGTTCCATGTACTGCTGAGAAGAATGTGTAATCTGTAGATTTTGGGTGGAGTGTTCTATATACGTCTGTTAGGTCTAGTTGCTCTATGGTGTTGTTGAGCTTTCTTACTTCTCTATTAATTTTCTGTTTGGATGATCTATCCATTGTTGATAGTGGAGTATTGAAGTCCCCGACTATGATGGTGTTGGTGTTTATTTCTGTTTTGTTGCCAAGTAGATTTTGCTTTATGAATTGTGGTGCACCTGTGTTTGGTGCATAAATATTGATGATTGTGATGTCCTCTTGTTGGATTGTTCCCTTGATAAGTAAGAAGTGGCCTTCTTTGTCTTTTTTGGTTAATTTTGGTTTGAAGTCTATTTTATCTGATATAAGTATAGCTACGCCTGCTTTTTTCATATTTGTGTTTGCTTGGAATATCATTTTCTACCCTTTCACCCTAAGGAGGTATCTCTCTTTAGTGGTGAGGTGGGTTTCTTGAAGACAGCAGATTGAGGGGTCCAGTTTTCTGATCCACCCTGTTAGCTTATGTCTTTTGATGGGTGAATTGAGGCCATTAGTGTTCAGAGATATTAGTTTGAGGTTTGATTTAATACCAGCCATATTGTAGTGGGTTGTGGTCTTTGTGGTTTTTTGTTGTTGTTGTTTGTTTTTTGGAGGGGTAAGGGGTTAATGTGGACTGCTTCTTGAGGGCTCTTGAGATTGGTTATTTGTTTCTTCTGTGTGAAGAATTCCCTGAAGTACTTTCTGTAGTTTTGCCTTTGTGTTCATATATTTGTAGAGATGAGTTTTATCATGGAATGTTTTTCTTTCACCATCTATTATGAGGGATACTTTTGCTGGATAGAGTAGTTGTGGCTGGAAACCATGGGTTCTTAGAGTTTCCAGTGTTCCATTCCAGGCCCTTCTGGCTTTTAGGGTTTCCATTGAGAAATCTGAGGTAATTCTAATGGGGTTCCCTTTATATCTAATGTGTTGTTTTTCCCTGGCTGCTTTTAGGATTTTCTCTTTGTGCTTGATGTTTAGAGTCCTAAAGATAATGTGTCTCGGAGAATTTCTCCTTTGGTCCAGTCTGTTTGGAGTTCTTGTAGCTTCTTGTAGCTTGGTGGGATTTTCTCTTGAGAGAGTGGGAAAGTTTTCTTCAATTATTTTGTTGAATAAGATTTCCATTCCTTTAGTCTGTGTTTCTTCCCCCTCTGGTATGCCCATGATCCTAATGTTTGGACGCTTCAGCATATCCCATATTTCCCCCATGTTCTGTTCACAATAATCATGGGCTACATAATCATATTTTGCTTAACAATGACAATTTGTATGATGATGGCTATAACATACATCGTAAGAGTGGTATAGACTTCACCAAGTAACTTTATATTAGTTTAATCTGTAATAATTGTACAGTGGTGAAAAAATTTTCTTACAATACCTTTCTCAGATATAACCTGGTCCTTAAGCAGCTCATGACTGCAAATTCAGGAGCCATGGAACAGCACTAATGCATAAATCTTGAACAGTAATATAAATGTATATGTATCTTTATATGCAAAGCATCTTTGTTTATTTCAGAATAAGTGGGATGTTCAAATATGCTATGATGATGTTCTATTATCTTTGGATTTCAAACTTACCATCATGCTTCATATTTACTTAAAAGTATACTGACTTGAATTATCATGTTTTTTCCATGAGAATTTACTAAAATATCAAAGGACTGTTTTGAAGATATTTTTTGCTCTTACATTTCTTTTCATCATTTCCTCAAAATATCAAAAATGTGGACATATTGGGTTCAAGAAAAGCAGAATTCTATTTTTCTGCATGCATACAAATGATAGAGATTAATAACTAACTTTAGCAATATTTAGAAAAGGCAGAGAGAGAATGGATGGTAGTGATTTAATGACTCATAAAGTGAAAGTGATCTGAGGCTCTTAATAATATGAATTAGGGAGTGGAATTCAATAATAGTATGCCTGAGCTTGCTCAGATGTTCTGTCTTGCATTTCTTGACATTAAAGAATTTTTAGCTACTCTGTTGTAAAATCATGACTGTTTGGTCACCCAAATTATTTTTTTCAAATTCTTTAGGCTCTTCACTATCCAATTATTTTATAGTTCAACATTTTAACATCTTATTAGTGTAACTGGAACAGAATTTCTACCTTAATACCAAATCTTCACTGTCATCACTGCAACCAGCTCAGGGAGACAATTAAAGTAAATATTTTTCAAAGACATTTTAAGTAAAATAACTCTGTGTTATTTTTTACATAAACTTGTCTATTTATGGCTTCCTAAAGAATAGGTGGAATATACATGGAAGATAACAAAGCCAGCTACTGTCAGAAACAAAAATGTGCTTGAACAAGTATACTTTTATCTACATTTTCCAGGGAAATAATATGTTCCTACTTGTTTAGAAACCTTAGCATGCCTCATATATAGGCATGCACATATACTCTCACACAATAATTATTTTAAAATGAAAAAAAATATCTGTCACTATAGAAGGTAGTCCAATAGTGACTGTGCATTTTGACCCACTATCAGTCTTTTGGGTTGGTTTCACTTCTACAAAAGGTCTGCTTGTCTTCAACTTGTCAACTATGTGATACTGTGAGGGTCTGAGCCCCTGGACCCAGATGAAGCAGGAAAGAGTGTCAGGCACAGCAGTCAGCAAAATTCAGCCTTCAAAATTGCTGCCCTTTGGCAATTAACATCTAAGATCAAGTTTGTTATGTTTCATAAAAGGTAATAAGTAAACAGGTATCCCATTCTCCTGACTCATAAAAATACCAAGTACTTTTGGCAACTGATTATTAAAAATTAGCCCACTCACTTTTTTAAAGTGCTTGTGGATAAGAATTTGGGAGATAACATTACCTTAGCCTTAAATTTCTATAGAAGACTGACAATTTAGGAAGAAAAGCTAACAAGCCCCTATAATTCCAGATTTCCCTGTTGCTTACTATCCTTTCTAGGCTTTTATGAATCACAAACTCAAAGAAAGCATGCTTGTTTTTTGTTTTTGTTTTGTTACTTTATGAGAACAGTTCTTTTCCCTAGAGATGCATTAAATAATGCAGCCAATATTTTGGGTTAACTTCCTTATTCATTTATCTATTTAAGCTTTCCAAGATATATTTTTCTTGTGACTAATAGTATCCATGATTGAAATTGTGATTCATGTATACAACTAAATACAAATCAAACAATTGATAAATTCAAGTACATGTAAAGCAGAAAACATACCTAAGCAAATACATTTGAAAAACTAATGAAAAAGTTTTTATAACACAACTTAGAGAAATAATCTCCTCTTTACATATTCGTTACTAAAAAAGTTGAAAAAATAAGAGTATATATTTCACAGTGTATGGAAACAATATATGATTATTAAGTAAAAATTAAAAGCTTCATTTTTTCTGTATTTCACTAATAAAGAGATTGCATAAATTTCTACATGTATAATATGTACAAAATACATATATGTGTATTTTGGTTTTATACAATCTGTCAATAAGAAGAGTAGGAGGACACAACAGTCCAATTTGCATATAGATGTTAAATTTGTAGATTCAATTATCTTGTTGTATATTGCCAGAGCTCTGCTTTTGCTTATTGTAGAAGTAGAGACTTGCTAATGATGATTCTAATAGATAAATCAGTACAGACTATCTAAATTTATCACAATCTGACTCTAGTAGCAGACATGGAGTGCACATGAATGAGTTTATTTCTCCACTTGGTCCATGTTGGGTTTTGCCCACAAGACTAGCTTTAGCTAATTCACTTCAGCTAACATACTTACACAGAGGCACAGAGACTGCATGATTTGCTATGCTAGTTAGATGGCTATGCCTGGGTAGCTGTTTATACAAGATAAATGCAGAGAATCTTTGCATATGCCTGGACTGGACCCACAGCACTGAGCTCAAAGATAGCCTATAGGTCTTCTGGAGAACCATGATAAAAGGAATGACAATTTTATCATTGCTGTCCTCTGTCTAATATCATTTTGGTTTAAGTTGACCATATAAAAAAACTTACACTGTAAAGTAAATCCCACCATCCTCCAGCCACCCACATAAACGCATTAGTACTGAAGAAGCTGAGAAGGTAGTAACCGATGTGATGAAGTAGCAAGCACTATGAGAATATATATTTCATAAATTCCTGTGTATGGGCAAGCTTTCTGCAAAGAGTGATGATTTCATAAGTAGTTACTTAGCTTCAACAGAGCCTACCTCAGGGTAAATTAGTTAATAGAAAAAAAACAGTTTATAAGTACAATATAAAGGAATATAGATATAACACTTCCCAATATGTCTCTTATCCAAGAGAGCCACAGAATTTCTACCCTTGAGATAACATTGCAGAGAAGGTGTAAGAAAATATCTTAGGCTGGATTACTAGTCCTTAGGTGAACTTTGCACCACTACTTATGTGAAACAAAGAGGTAAACTTCTTTGAGTAAAATTAATTACAAAGAAACCACAAGCTTGAATTATAACTGTATTTCATTGCATGAAGGTTATAACAAACATTAACTTCTCAAATTTGTGATTATGCTATGAAATCTGTACAGTATCTGACAAAGAAAAGAAAAATTATTCATTTTATGTATTAAACAGTGAGAAGATCTTTATTTAGAACCTGTGTTGGAGTTTCAGGGCAATGGAGTTTTGCAAGAGGATGCAGACACATGACTCAACTCCAAATACAAGAAAAAGTAGAAAACTGTGGTAAAGGAACAGGATGAAGTTCTGTGGGTGAAAAACCATTAAGATAAATATCAGGGATAAGGGTCATTCTTACTAAACTCACCTAACAGGATTCAGGCACCAGGCAGGCCAGAAGGCTGGATTTCACCTGTGGTATGGCTAAGCGTGACGAATCCATGGTGATCTGAAAGCAAAGAAGGGTATCACTGTCATACCCAAGAAAGTTTGTTCCCTAGAGCCTACTTCAGCTCTGCCCATGAAAGCCAGAAAGCCTTTTTTCCTTATATTTATTTATTTATTTATTTATTTTTTAATTTATTTATTAGAGAGTGAGAGAGAGAATGGGCATGCCAGGGCCTCTAGCCACTGCAAATGAACTCCAGATGCATAGCCACCATGTGCATCTGCCTTACATGGGACCTGAAAAATCTAACCAGGGTTCTTAGGCTTCGTAGGCATGCATCTTAACCATTAAGCCATCTCTCCAGCCCCAGAAAACATTTTCTTCTAGATGAATAGCAGACAGAAGATTCCTCCCTAAGAGAAAAGTCTGGATCTAATCCAGAGACTCCTTCCCCATCCAAACATGCATGATAGACACCGATGAATGTCATATCTTCAGGTGTAAATAAGAGCTTGTTGAAGATAAGGTGAAAGAGAAGAGATGTTCAGATGGTGTAAAGAAATCTTATTTGTCTTCAAGTTTTCATTTTAGTTTTATTTCCTCCACAAATACAATATTCACTCCTATGGAAAGTAAACATGAACAGAAAAAAAAAAATTTCCACTATATGTGAAAAGTCTTTGTTAACATTTAGGTGCAAAGAAAATATAAAATGGCATTATCTGATGGGCATCTAGTATCTACAAAAATTATGTAGAGAGATTTTGACCTCTGCAAAAATACACAAGAATATTAGATATTCAAGATACTCTAATTTCAAAATTAACTTGGCCTTATAAATAAGAGTACTGTTTCAAACATTCATAAATACTGTTTTTGGAATAAGAAACTCATAGATTTCTTTGATAATTCACTTTTAAAAGAATTTAATAATTATTACACAGTGCCTTAAAGACAAGGTCTTTCAAAGAACAAATTGTCATTCTTTAAGTGTTTACTTACAAACTAATTTGTATTTCAATAACCTTTTTTCTGCTAGAATTTCTATAGCTTTTTGGATACATGAAGTAGAATCAAATTATACTGTTTTCTTAGTTACTTATGTCAAAAATAGTTTCATGATAAGTCAAAGTCAAAGAATTTTACAAAAGAGTTCATAAGATAAAGGGTGTTTTTATTTTAGCTCGAGGGAAATTGATTTGAATGAAGTCCAGTTTTCTTCCAACTTTATTCAACTAAATTGATTCTCTCTACTTGAAATAAAATTTTATCCTTCCCTTTCTCAGTACTGAATACATTTACACAGACTATTTTGTAATGCAGATTTACTTCAATGCATGCTAAATTCTGTGGGAATTACAGTCCATGAAATCTTATTTTAACTATTATTTTCTTTTTCTTTTTTGTCTAGAGGTTCTATGACCATAGCTCTACAACTTATAGGAGTGGATGATTGACATTTGGAAAAAAATAAAAACAGAAATGGGAGTGATTTCTTTTCTTTGAGTACATTAAAGATCTCTCCTCCAATGTTTTTATCTCAGGCCAAGCAGAAGTAACTTTTTCTGCTTGTATAAAGTGTCAATTGTAAATTACTCTGTTTGTTCCATAGAAAGAAACAGCATTTAGATTTCATATAGACTACTTATATTAGAATGAACAAAATGGGAATACTTTCACAAAAGATTTTTACTACTGAGCCACACATGTGTATTATTTTGTAGATTCTATTACTCTGGCAATCTCTCTAAAATAGTTTAAATGTGTTTCATAAGCTAGAATAAAAGTCACTGACAATTGGTGCTCAAATGCAAATGATGTAGGATTTGGGGGTTCAGGAGGTATCCCCCAGAATTTATGAACCCCATATTTTGTGTTCTGTTCTATCTTTAGTAAAGAATTGATGAAGATGTCCTCAAGAAAGATAAATTATGAATTATTAAGTTTATCAAGGGAGAAGTCACAAATTGTATATTTAAGGGAAGACTGGAACTTAAGAGAAACTGAGGCCTTTAAGGAGAGATTAAAGCCACAAAAACTTGGAAGGTAAGCTTCAAAGGCTCAGGGTCCATTGTGGAAGAGGGGGCGGAAAGAAATTAAGAGCCGAAGGAAGAGTAGGACTCCTTGCAAGTGCTCCTCCAGACACAAAATAGCCTGGATATCCATGACCTCACAGTGCCTGACGCTACCTGCATAACACCATCCTAATAGGAGGAAAAGATCATGACATCAGAATAAAAGAGAGACTGATTGAGAGGGGGAGGGGATATGATGGAGAGTGAAGTTTCAAAGGGGAAAGTGGGGGGAGGGAGGGAAATAACATGGGACATTATCTACAATTAAAGAAGTTGTCAATAAAAATAAAAATAATTTAAAAAAACTTGGAAGGTAAGAGGAATTGAAGCCTCTAAAGGTGGAGTAGAGTAGAGCTACAGGCATGTGGAAAATTCACTGAAGAGAAACTGAGGTTTATAAAGACAGATTAGAGTCAAGCTGCAAGCACATGGAGGATAGAATTTAGAAGCTTGTGTAAGGAGATTTAGAAGGAACTAATATGGTATCTGCCCTGTCCTTCCTTATGGAGGGAAGGGAAGAGAGCAGATGGCAAGCTCAAGGAAGAATAAGAGGGAGAATAACAAAGCAGAGACCAAGAAATTCAGAGGAGGAATGCGTAATGAAGAGGGTCACACTCATGGCTATCCCAAGTTTGAGGAAATTACACAAGTAGCAGGCTTGGAGTTAGTGAGAGCACCCACATGGTAAATCTCGAGCATAAGGGAAATACACATGTGGAAGATTCAGAGACCAGAGAAAAATCATGCATGTAATCAAAGTGAGAAGTTACCCAAAACCATAAGGTAGAGGCAAGAAGAAATGTTCCCCCAGGCAAAGAAACTGTATAATGTTCTCCCCCCACCCAGCTACTCATGTGTATCTCTGTGGCACTACTGAAGAAGAGAGGGAATCCAGAAAGAATCTCACAGAGCGAGGAGGAGGAGGCTAAATGCAGCCTATAAGCATCAGGTTCAGGTATGTAAGAGAAAAACCCAATTAGTTTGTGGATTTGGAGGGTAGATTCTAGAGCCAGCATATCGGGGACATCCCATCCAGGAACCACACTAGACTGTGGGCAGAAGGTTGGGGGGGGGGGTTGCAGATCAGTCTCTATCACATACATGTTTATTTCTGGCAAGAGGTGGCATGTGGGGCATCCCTGGTTCTTTCTGGGCCTCAATTTTTAATTAAAACTGACTAAAATAACTGATTTTCTCCTATCCTCCTTCACTGTTATAGTTAAATAAATAAATAAATAAATAAATAAATAAATAAATAAATAAATAAAAGACAGTCTTCTAAATGACTAATGATCTGACCAGAGTCCTTTAGTTTCTTATATAGTTTTTCTCTTTTGGTAAGTAACTGTTGTAAAATACTATCATGAAATATACTGTGACATTAAACCATTTACCCATGGTAGTTCCTCAAATCTATATACTTTTCTCATCAGAATATATCAAGAAAGAGATATCTTCTTTGAAAATTATTCTGTATTCTTTGTATGATCCATCTACAATATTCCTATCAGCATTATGAGAGAGATTTTTTCTCCATCTGAAATCATTCATATTTATTCAATAACTGATATATCTTGAATGCTATCATAGTCTTACCCAAATTGACACTATTGACCAATGAAAAATAAAAGACCAAGTAACCTTAAAAAAAAAAAAAAAAAAAAAAAAAACAGGGCTGGAGAGATGGCTTAGCACTTAGGGCACTTGTTGGCAAAGCTAAAGGACCCAGGTTTGATTCCTCAGTGCCCACATAAGCACATAAACCAGATGCTCTAGGTGGCACATGTATCAGGAGTTTGTTTGCAGTGGCTTGAGGCCCTGGTACACCCATTCCCTCTCTATATGCCTCTTTCTCTTCTCTCTCTCTCTCTTTAATTCAAATAAATAAAAATATAGCCAGGCATGGTGACACACGCCTTTAATCCCAGCATTCAGGAGGCAAAGGTAGGAGGATTGCCATGAGTTTGAGGCCACCCTAAGATTACATAGTGAATTCCAGGTCAGCCTGGGCTAGAGTGAGACCCTACCTCGAAAAACCGAAAAATGAAAAAACCAAAAAAATAATAATAATAAAATCAGTCATGTGGCTATGTGGTCTTTCAATTTTCACTTTTATTTGCTACTAGTAATTATATTCCACAATTTTGAACATTTTTCTGGGTTAAGTTGTCTAATAGTAAATAATTGAGACAATATCTTGTGTCCTTTTAAATAAGTTATTTTTGCTTCTAACTGATTTGAATATCATTCACTTATAGGGAAAAATGATGTATTAAAAATTTATTATATCAGCCAGGCATGGTGGCACATACCTTTAATCCCAGCACTCAGGAGGCAGAGGTAGGAGGATCGCCATGAGACTACATAGTGAATTCCAGGTCAGCCAAGGTGAGAGTGAGACTTTACCTCAAAAAAACAAAACAAAACAAAACAAAATTAATATATTCAGGCCTCGTGAGATAGTTCAGTGAGTAAAGCATGAGGTTCTGAGTTTAAATCTCATTACCCTTGAAAATGCTGGGCACTATGGCACATGCCTGTCATCCATGGGGAGATAAAGACAAGTGGATCCTTGTTAAGAGTTTACTGACCATCCAGTCAACTCTAATCAGTATAGATTCATGTCTCAAAAGTAGGGGAAAGGAATACCTGATTCTGACAATTGAGGTTGCCCCACAAACTTCATAACATTTACACACTCCCCCCACACATGCACCCACACACACATAAACATGCACACAAACACATGCAAAAATAATGTAATAAATTTATTTAAGTTTAAATGCTGAGCTTAATTATTTATAAATTTAGAATTAAGCACAATGAATTTTGTAATTTACTTGGCAAGTTATTTAGAAAGTCAAAACAAACTGAATTTTATTTCTGTATGATAATACTAGAGATAATTATGATTCTCAAATTTAAAAAGGTGACACCATTTATTTAAACTTAAAGTCAGTTCATAATCCCACAAGCTGTTGAAGGTAATGTTATGAGGAAAAGATGTTTGTTTTATTCTACTCAGGAAAAACGTAGAAAACCCTTTGGGGATCAAAGATGAATACTGGCAGCCATCCAAGGAGGTCCTGGAAAGAGAGTGAGAACAATCACCTTTTTAATGTTAGAATGAAATAATTTGAAGATAAATACCCAAAAAGTTCATTGGATAGATTTTATGCATGAAAACTTTCAAATAAAATTTTTGTTGGAATATGAAAAAGTACAAATAGAATAATACACTAAGGTGAAACAAATATGGAGATTTTATTATATTTATTTATTTGAGACAGACAGGATAGAGAGAATGAGCATGCCAGGGCCTACTGCCATGGCAAATGAACTCTGGACACATGTGCCACTTTGTGCATCTGGCTTTGCATGGGCACTGGGTGTTTGAACCAGGCCAACATACTTTTCAAGTCCCTTTAGCTGCCGAGCCATCTGCAGCCACCAAATACAGAGATTTTGAGTTGTGGAGAAACTAGCATGTGTCCAGATTTCTTTCTTTTCTTTTTCTTTTCTTTTCTTTTCTTTTCTTTTCTTTTCTTTTCTTTTCTTTTTTTAATTTTATTTTATTTTATTTTATTTTATTTTATTTTATTTTATTTTATTTTATTTTATTTTATTTTATTTTATTTTATTTTATTTTATTTTATTTTATTTTTTGAGAGAAAGAGAGAGAGAGGACACACGCCAGGGCCTTTCAGCAGCTGTGAACAAACTCCAGATGCACGTACCCCCTTGTGGAGCATATGCAACATTGTGTGCTTATGTCACTATACTTCTGGTTTACGTGGGACCTGGAGATTCAAACGTGTTCTTAGGCTTTGCAGGCAAGTGCCTTAACCACTTCGCCACCTTGCCAGCCCATGAGTCCAGATTTTTAAGATGCCATAGAGAGATAACAAAATCTATGATGTCTGTGACATGCCTAGCAACTCACCTCAACCCTGGCGGGGGAGGGACATGAAAGTCACCAAAGGTGCTTAGTTGTGGTGTGGGAAGAACTTCAGCCTACAGGAAAGACCAACCAGGCCAAAACAAGTTAATTTAGATTTCTTTCTTTATTTTTTAATAGTATTTCTTTATTTATTTGAAAGAGAGGACAAAGAAAAGAGAGATAATTGGCATATCCGGGCCTGCAGCCTCTGCTAACAAAAACACATGTGCCACTTTGTTCATCTGGCTTTACATAGGAACTGAGGCATCAAACCCGTGCCTGTAGCTTTTGCAAGCAAGCACCTTTAACTACTCAGCCACTTTTCCAGCCCTACCTTTCTTTTTCATTTATGCCATAAATTTCCTTGAGAAGAGTAAAGGAAATAGATTAAACCCAATAGAGAAAACAGAAGGGAAGGAAAGAAAGAAGAGAGGGAGGGGGATTTTTTCAATAATCTCTATTCACAGCAAAAACAAAACAAAACAAAAAAGAGAATGTGGCATAAGCTCAAAGTCATTTTGTAGAACATCGGTCCAAATTTACGGTACTCACACATGTTCAAGCTTAGGTTTACAAAACTGGCCATGGTCTGTGAGGAGCCATGGGCAAGAAGGTTCATCACAATGGTGTTGGTGGGAGACTAGTATCATAGAGGTGCCATGAGATGAGGCAGCAGGAGCATGGAGGCTATCCCATACATGTGTGGGAACTGCACAGCAGTGTTCAAGGTCAAAGGATGACCTACATATGTATCTAGTAGAGATCTCAAAATATAACATTTTATGGAAAATAGTAAGGAACAACTGATTTGCAAAGCAAAAATTAATAGGTACAATAAACTGTATATTTTACATGAGCCTCAAATAATACATAGAGATAAGATTGCAATAATTTTCATTTAATACATTAAAAACTGGTGTCTGGAGTGGGTGGGAAAGAATAAAACTAATTTTTAAAAAATTATATCACCACAATACCAAAGATAATCTAATTAAGCTGTCCTTAGTGTATTGTTATTCATTATTAGTAATTTAAGAGGAAATTGAAACAGAGAAATCCCTTGAAGATTAGAAATTTATATTAATTATCTCCTCATTAGTCAAGCATTGTCACAAAATTATGTGAAAGAAGCCAACATTTTTCACCTTGGAGGAAAGGGAATTTATGTTACTCATCACAGATTTGCAATGTGAATAGGTGCTTCAACCTACATGTCACTAAAGACTACTGGGCCAGCAGTTCCCAGGGCACATGCCATGGTATATTAGTGGAGTAAAGGGGAAAAGTTGAAGCCACACAAATACTTTTTAGAATGTCTGCTTATATCATATTCCACCAAAATTTCTTTGGCACATTCTGGCTATGTGTCTAATCCTTATATTCATGGCATAAGAAAATACATCCCTTCAATCTAGAGATTTGAAGGATCCCAAGGCAGAAGAGTGGAAAACTGGATACAGGTGAAAAAAATATATAAATGAAGGGCTATAAGATACTACATTTCCTAAGTATGTGCCAATCTCTATATTGTCATCCAATCACAGAATCAGGATGTATGTCTAGGAACTTATGGTCTAATTCAGATCTACATAAATATCTTCTTATTGGGAGGATGTATTAACAAAAAGATAATAAGCTGTCCACCACTTGTCACTGGTAGAAGAAATATAATAAATACTGTCACGTGAAAAGGGAGTATGTTGGGCTGGAGAGATGGCTTAGCGGTTAAGGCATCTGCCTGCTAAGCCTAAGAACCCAGTTCCAATCTCCAGGTCCCACATTTAGCCAGATGCAAAGTGACACAAGAGCACAATGCTGCACTTGCCCACAAGGGGGCACACACATCTGGATTTCGTTCACAGCAGCTGAGAGACTGCTGGTGCTCCCATCTCTACCATCTCTATCTGACTCCCTCTCCCTCTCTCTCTCTCTGTCTGTCTCTCTCAATAAATAAATAAATAAATAAATAAATAAATAAATAAATAAATAAAAGGAGTATGTTGCATTCAGCTTCATATTGCTGGCAGAAAACACCTGACCAAGAGCAGCTTGTGATGGGAAAGAGTTTATTTTGGCTTAAAGATTTGAGGGAACACTCCATGATGGCAGGGCAAAACTATGGCATGAGCAGAGCATGGACATCACCTCCTGGCTAACATCAGGTGGACAATAGCAGCAAGAGAGTGAGCCAAATACTGGCAAGGGGAAGCTGGCTATAGCACCCCAAAACACACCACCAATACTATATAACCTCCAGGAGGCTTCAATTCCCAAATTGTCACCAGCTGAGAACTTAGCATAAAGAACACATAGGTTTATGCAGAACCCCTGAAAAAAAACACCACATTCCACCCCTGGCCCCTATAAACTGAGAACCATACATGATGTAAAATGCAATGCATTCAGTCCAACTTTAAAAGTTTCCAGATTTTTAGCAATCCCAGTGATGATCAATCGTCCCCAAAGTCAAAGGTCTTTTAATTGAGCCATAATACCAAAAGAAGCTTTAATGGCACAGAATAATCATTCACACTGCGAAAGATTGCACTGGGCATAGCAAAGAAATATTAAACCAATAAAAATTTAAAATAAACAGGGCAAACATGAAACTCTGTATCTCCAAGTCTGACAATTCTAACCAGTGAAAAGTCTCCAAATCCAATATTTCTAAACAGTGACAAGTGTCTGTCCCTCCAGCTAGGCTACTCACAGTCCCTAAAAACTTCATCCAGTGCCAGCAGCTCTCCTTGACAGTCTTCCCGGTCTTGGCATCACCATTGGGTCTCCACTGCAACCCACAGTTCTTCCTCATGGCTCCATTGGTCCTCCATGCAGGTACTCCAACAAACTTGCTTCACACAGTCCATGGCCATTTTTCTTTTTTCTTTTCTTTTCTTTTCTTTTCTTTTCTTTTCTTTTCTTTTCTTTTCTTTTCTTTTCTTTTCCTTTTCTTTTCTTTTCTCTTCTCTTCTCTTCTCTTCTTTTCTTTTCCTTTCTTTTCTTTTCTTTTCTTTTCTTTATTTTTTTGAAGTAAGCTCAACAGATTGCCTTTTGTTTATGTGAGCGTGAAAGAGGAAGACAGAAAGAGAGACAGAGAATTGGTGTGCCAGGACATCCAGCCACTATAATCAAATTACAGATGTGACCCCTTGTGAGCATGTGCAACCTTGTGCACTTGCATCACTGTGAATCTGGCTTCTGTGGGACCTGGAGAGTCAAACATGACTCCTTAGACTTCACAGGCAAGTGCCTTAACTGCTAGGCCATTTCTCTAGACCTTTGTTTTTTAATTATTAAGAATATGCTTTGATTAATCCCAGCACTCAGTAGGCAGATGTAGAAGGATCACCATGAGTTTGAGGCCACTCTGAGACTACATAGTGAATTCCAGGTCAGTCTGAGCTAGAGTGAAACCCTACCTCAAAAAAAAAAAAAAAAAAAAAAAAAAAAAGAATATACTTTGAGCCAGGTATGGTGGCATGTGCCTTTAATCCTAGCACTTGGGAAGCAGAGATAGGAGGATTGCCACTAGTTCAAGGCCACCCTCAGAGTACATAGTAAATTCAAGGTCAGCCTGGGCTAGAGCAAGACCCAACCTCAGATTAAAAAAACAGAAAAGAAAAGAAAAGCATCTGCTTTTATGAACACATCTTGTGTTGGTACCATCATTTCCCTCTTCCCTGTCCCCAATCCACTGAGGTCCCATGACAGTGGAGTTGCTGATATTTCCAATGGGCTAGTGGGTTATGCATTGTGAGAGCAGAATTCAGTCATGGGGGGGGGCGACAGAATGCCTCTGGGTATACTCTCCTAACCTGTAGCTCTTATAATCTTTATATGTTGAGTGTCCTCAGTGTCTGTTTCCATCACCCTGTGCAGATTGTCAGGTTTGCCATGGAAGCAGAACTCTCGTCCTCTGTGGTTTCACCCGGGCCTTGGCTGAGGTGCAAGGTTTATCTCTTCAGGTCTCACTACCTTCTGGGAAACAAAAACAGAATTCTCCAACAAAGGCTGATGTCAGCATCATTACATGGGATAAACATTGTTAATTTAGATGGATGTAGGCCCTCTTTTAGCCAAAGACTAGTGGGATTTTGTCATTAGAGACCATAGTCTTGGTCTCCCTGGGATTCTGACTTGGTTCCCAGTTTCAGCCATGGGTTCTTTTCCTCTGAATGCATCTGTTAGCCAATCAAAGGCCATTGGTTACCCACCAAGGCTGTGTGCCACCATTGCATGGGTGCATATGTCTTGTCAGGCTGGTTCCTTTTGAGTAGCTGTGATCCCTGCTTGCTCATGAGGTAATTGAACACTTTCCCCCAGAACCACAGGTAGCTCTTTCTGACATTAAATGGGCTAACCATGTGGGGACTGGCTCCTTTCCAGATTCCAGACAGGTCACTAGGTGTTCTGTGTTGGTAGCATGTGCTTTCTTCAGCAATAGAGCCTTAACTTTTACCTCAGGTGAGTAAACAAGTGCTTTAACTGAAGCCAGCCTTGTTTTGGGGTCATTGTAGGTCTCTCTGATCAATAGTTCCCTGTGAGTAGCAACCAATTTCTGGTACTGGGAGTTATAGGCCAGAGCCAAATATTTTAAGGTTAGGCTTCATGCCACCATCTCCAGGGTCCTTCTTACCAGATGATCTCCTATATTCTTGTTAAAAGTTATATTGTTTAGGCTTCTATCAAAGAGAAAGGTTTCTATGGTAACAATTCATTTTGCTTTTAGCTTTGTGCTTATTTTCCCCCAACCTTTCACTCCCCTCAATCCTGACAGTTCCATCCTTATTGTCTTGCCCTCGAGTTGCCTGTCAGGTATGCAAGCATCTCAAGCTGTTTCAGGTTAGAAACCACAAATAAGTGAGAACATGTGGAGTTTGTCTTTCTGTGTTTGTGTGCGTTTGCTGCCTATGATCTGTTCCAAGTCTGTCCACTTTCCTACAAATTTCATTATATCATTTTTTTCTCATTGCTGACTAGAATTCCAACGTACCACATCTTCATTATCCATTCATCCAATGATGGGAACCATGGTTTATTTCTGTTCTTAGCTATTACGAATTGAGAAGCTATAAACATGGTTAAGCAAATATCTTTGCAGTGAAGTGTGGAACCTTTAGGGTAAATGCCCAGCACAGGAAGAACTGGGTCTGTTAGTAGGTCTATGTTAATCTTTTTCTGGAGTCTTCATGTTGATTTCCATAGAGGTTGTACAAGTTTACAGTCTCACCAATAGTGAATGAGGGTTCCTCTTTCCCCACATCCTAACCAACATTTATTGTTATTTTATTTCAGTTATTGAGGTAAGCCTTTTTTTTTTTTTTAATGTGAGAGAGTGAGAGCGAGAGAGAGATAAACAGAGAGGGAGAACAAGACACTCCTTCAGAATTCAGGCCTTTTGCTTCAAAAGCATCTGCATTCTTACTGCTATCCCAATTCAGATCAGTTGGTCCAATCTCAAATGTTGTAATCTCTCAAACAATTGCAGCTGAACTGACAGCAGTTTTAGCCCAAATATTTGATTTGTTTCTGTACCACATCCTTCTGCTTACACTGGTCCATTTCTACACAATGCAATCCTGCACAAGTTCTCAGGACACATGCATTACAGCAAACCTCTCACATAAGCTTCTTCAATCTCAGTCCAGGAAATGCTCTTTCTTCCTCTTAGAAGCCAAACATCACAGTCCATAGTTCTTACTATATGCATGTCTTTCAACTCTCACCAGAATAGTCCACAAATTTGTACTTCAAGCACTACAAGACATCTCTTAGGCCAAGGATTGAAATCCTTACACATTCCTCTCAAAAATCAGCTCCTAAAGTCCAAAAGCCACATAGTCATGGTTCTGGCAGCAATGATCCCACTTCTCGGTACCCATTTTACTGTTGCAGTCAGCTTTGCATTGCTGACAGAGAACATCCACCCAAGAACAGTTTGTGCGAGGAAAGGGTTTTGGCTTACAGACTCGAGGGGTAGGTCCATGATGTCAGGGGTAAACAATGGCTTGAGCACATGGTGGACATACCCTCCTGACCAACATCAGGTGGAAACAGCCACAGGACAGTATGCCAAACATTGCAAGGGGAAGCTGGCTATAACACCTATAAGCCTACCCCCTACAATGCATCACTTCCAGGAGGCTTCAATTTCCCCATTACTAACATCTGGGAGCCTAGCATTTAGAAGACATGAGTTTATAGGGGACACCTGAATCAAACCACCACAGAGGACAGAACACACATATCAGCTATTATTAATAAGAATTCTTAAGTTCTAAGTGTCAAACCTTGTAGGATTCTTCTAACATTTATCACATGTGCCTTCATTAGAGATTTATATACTGACTAGGAGTAGATTATCCTCAGATTCTGGCTTTTTCACCACGGATGTATAAACACCTATCAAATAAGATAAGGTAGAAAATATTCTGGTTAGTGGAGTTGTTTTCTGAAACCACATTTTGACTGTATGAAGTTAAGTTTTAGACAGGTGAGTATCAAAATATGTCAGTAGAACTCTGATCCATGTACATTTTCTGTGTTTTTGATTCAAGTAAACTTCATAAGTGATTCATTTTGAGCCATGTCATTCTAGATATGGACATGTCATGTTTATGAAAACTATTGTGTAATGAATACTTTTTGTCCAACTCAAAAGTTCTAGAAGGTACTACTTCCATCAAGAGTGTAACAAAGTTTGTGGAAGTCATGAGATTGAATGAGTCATACACTTAAGGTTGAGGAGATGATCCAGCAGTAAAAGATGCTTACTTGAATGAGTCATGCCCTAAGGCCTCATGTTAAGGTGACACCTTAGATGTGGTTTTCGTTGTGAATTTGGACTTTAATAGGAAAAGCAGTTTTCAATCAGTTATTCTTGGTGGTATCAAAATCTTTGGCTTCATTCCTTTTAGTTACAAAAATGAATTTCATCAAATGTTTGTTTTTCATGGATTTCAACCCACACAACCTAGGATGTCTACTTTGCAATTTCCACTAAACCTGTGGGTCAAACTTAGTTTTTGCTGATGTTTGTACCTTGTCTGATGTCCCAGTGTCTGTATACATTAGATTAGCACTAGCTGTGGTAAGTTTTCAAATCTCAGTTGTTAATTGCAATAGCATCCCTGCCCATGTGAGTGTCTAGCACATATGATCCTGGTTGGAAGACATGCTTTTCATTTGAGAAAATATTTTAAACATCATAAAATGAGGGTATACAATTCTTTTGCCCCACAGGAAACATCAGGCATGAGGATGCAGTCACCCAAGTCATCCTGACCTAGCAAAACAAGTTCCTGTGATCTCCCTAACTCCAAAAAGATCATAAATAACCAACAAGAGACTTTCCTTGCATGGTAGATGTATAACATACATGATCAATGAACACTCGGTTTCCCAGGGCTCAAGACTGGAGAAAATCCTCTTCCATGAGCTGCTGATTCACCACAATAACTTTGCAAAAGAGAGGGGTCACACAGGGCTTAATGGACACCTAACCCTCACTGCCACTAGCCAATATTCTAATAAGTTATATATTATTTCCTGTATAAGTGAATCCATGTAGGAGGGTATTATTAAGTTGGAAGATCACAAATGACTAAAAATAAGATAAACAATTAAACTATAATAATATTAACTGAAAAGTTTCTTCTTATTTCAAAATAATTAAATGATCTATATATTTTTAAATTCTACTGAAGTGAATCCCCTTATCCTCTATGCTTTCATATATGGCTCTACTCACTTCTGAGTTCTATTCTTACTAATACTGATAATCTCCACAGATTAGAATATTAGAAGATTTCAGCATATTACCAGTCATCAGTGAGTCTCTGATCATGACAATTGTTCCTTCAAATTTACAGATTTTAAAACAAAAATTGATCAATAAAATGTATGAAGCAAATATGAAATAATGTTATGTTCAAGTTAACCATGATTAAAATTAATTTGTATTTTTTTAGTTGATGACAGAGATATTTTTTCTGTGGCTATTATTACCAGTCAAAGAAGGTAGCCATTTGTAAAAATTTGAGACAAATTGCCAGAGTTCCTCTTAGAAAAAGAAAGATATACTGAATTAAAATTACTTGAGTACTGATTTTTCCAAAACTATAAACTAGAATCACAAAGATAGATAAGTCATAAAACATGATTTTAAGTGTTCATAATATAACACATGCTAAGACATGTGTTGCTAAGAAACCATGAGGTAAATGCCACAACATAATAAAAACAGGTCAGGAGAAGGGCAAGTGAAAAGGGAATACAAAACAAGCCTCCAGATGTGTAGCATGTTCAACAATATTACCCCAAAATTATGTCTATCTAGACAAATAAAATGTGTGTTTTAATTTAAAATAGAGTCTGTATATATGTATTTATGTAAAGTCATTGATCTGAAATCATCCTTGACTTAGGGTGAGCCCTCAATCCAGTGACTGATAATTTTATAAGAGAAAATAAAAGGGTGATTGAGTTATAGAGGAATAAAGAAGGCCATGTAAAAAAATGGATAGAAAATTGGTAAAACACAGATATAAGGCAAAGCATGCTACTGATTTAGGGAGGGAATCACTAAATGCTAGCAAAAGTTCCCTAAGAGCTTTCAAAGACAACATAGCCCTTTCCATATGTTGAATTTAGACTTCTTACCGCCAAAACTATGTGAAAATAATCTTCGGGTGTTTCAAGAGAGCCAGGTATGTGGGACTTGTTACTGAGGCTTAAAAAAAAAAAACACTCATAAAACTTGAAAAAAGATCCTAGAATTAAATAACAATGAATGTTAACCAGCAATTTTCAGAGGTTAAATCCATTTTTGTCACCACGTGCTCTAGAATAGATCTCTTCCAATTTTAAACATGAATGCCTGCCCTTAAAATATCAGGAGAGAAAATATAAAAGTTCAAAACCAAATGAAATTCTGATATGCATAAAAACACAGGTAAAACCTGAAATATCTAACTTGTTTTAGTCATGGTTCTTTAGAGAGACACAAGCAGAGAATACAGAGAGAGAGGTATAAGAGAGTTTTGGGGTGGAACTGGCTCACTTGGTTGTTGAGGCTGAGCAGTACCAAGTTGGCTGTCTGCAAGCTGGGAGAACACGGAGAGCCAACAGTGATTCAGTCAAAATCTGAAGGAGCCCAAACAGAGAATGATAATAGGATCACCTTCATCTAAGGCTGATCACCTAAATGTCCCAGGGTTAATTGGTGTGAGTCCTAGAATTAACAGGTCAGAGTAACTAGTGTTCTGACATCCCAGGACAAAAAGAAGGGCATCATAGTTACATAAGAGAGAACCAATTTTCTGCCTTTGCCCTCTGGACTTCCAACACATTGGATGCCACTCACCCACATGAGTGTATCTTCCCCACTCAGGCCGTAGATTCACCTACCAATTTCCTCTGGAAACACCCTCCCCAACTCACCCAATCATTCTAACCACATGGACAAATCCAGGGTGAATACCAGCAATCCCACTGATGAGGGCCTTCTGTGGAATGGGCACAGAGAGGAAAGGCAGTGATGGTACCTACACATCATCACGCCCATACAAAGTTTCTACTTAATGATAATAATAATAACCATAACAGTGAAAGTAAAACACCTGGGCTTTCCTATCATCAGAAGGAAGATGGGCTTGACACCTGTTAAAGCACTGGGATTATGCTGTACCAGATGTTGGGAAAACTTCCTGCCAAAACTAACATGACTTCCATAAGAACAGCACAAGCACAGACCAAAGAGAGAGGTACTCCCTCCAAGCAAGTAGTAATCAAATGTTTACTAAGGGGGCCTTCAGATGATCGGTCTGGACTGGAACAGGATGAAAGAGCAGCTTGTGATGGGAAAGAGTTTATTTTGGCTTACAGATTTGAGGGAAAACTCCATGATGGCAGGGGAAAACGATGGCATGAGCAGAGCATGGACATCACCTCCTGGCTAACATCAGGTGGACAATAGCAGCAAGAGAGTGAGCCAAATACTGGCAAGGGGAAGCTGGCTATAGCACCCCAAAACACACCACCAATACTATATAACCTCCAGGAGGCTTCAATTCCCAAATTGTCACCAGCTGAGAACTTAGCATAAAGAACACATAGGTTTATGCAGAACCCCTGAAAAAAAACACCACATTCCACCCCTGGCCCCTATAAACTGAGAACCATACATGATGTAAAATGCAATGCATTCAGTCCAACTTTAAAAGTTTCCATGATTTTTATCAATCCCAGTGATGATCAATCGTCCCCAAAGTCAAAGGTCTTTTAATTGAGCTATAATACCAAAAGAAGCTTTAATGGCACAGAATAATCATTCACACTGCGAAAGATTGCACTGGGCATAGCAAAGAAATATTAAACCAATAAAAATTTAAAATAAACAGGGCAAACATGAAACTCTGTATCTCCAAGTCTGACAATTCTAACCAGTGAAAAGTCTCCAAATCCAATATTTCTAAACAGTGACAAGTGTCTGTCCCTCCAGCTAGGCTACTCACAGTCCCTAAAAACTTCATCCAGTGCCAGCAGCTCTCCTTGACAGTCTTCCCGGTCTTGGCATCACCATTGGGTCTCCACTGCAACCCACAGTTCTTCCTCATGGCTCCATTGGTCCTCCATGCAGGTACTCCAACAAACTTGCTTCACACTGTCCATGGCCATTTTTCTTTTTTTTTTCTTTTCTTTTCTTTTCTTTTCTTTTCTTTTCTTTTCTTTTCTTTTCTTTTCTTTTCTTTTCTCTTCTCTTCTCTCCATTTCTTTTCTTTTCTTTTCCTTTCTTTTCCTTTCTTTTCTTTTCTTTTCTTTTCTTTTCTTTTCTTTTCTTTATTTTTTTGAAGTAAGCTCAACAGATTGCCTTTTGTTTATGTGAGCGTGAAAGAGGAAGACAGAAAGAGAGACAGAGAATTGGTGTGCCAGGACATCCAGCCACTATAATCAAATTACAGATGTGACCCCTTGTGAGCATGTGCAACCTTGTGCACTTGCATCACTGTGAATCTGGCTTCTGTGGGACCTGGAGAATCAAACATGACTCCTTAGACTTCACAGGCAAGTGCCTTAACTGCTAGGCCATTTCTCTAGACCTTTGTTTTTTAATTATTAAGAATATGCTTTGATTAATCCCAGCACTCAGTAGGCAGATGTAGAAGGATCACCATGAGTTTGAGGCCACTCTGAGACTACATAGTGAATTCCAGGTCAGTCTGAGCTAGAGTGAAACCCTACCTCAAAAAAAAAAAAAAAAAAAAAAAAAAAAGAATATGCTTTGAGCCAGGTATGGGGGCATGTGCCTTTAATCCTAGCACTTGGGAAGCAGAGATAGGAGGATTGCCACTAGTTCAAGGCCACCCTCAGAGTACATAGTAAATTCAAGGTCAGCCTGGGCTAGAGCAAGACCCAAACTCAGATTAAAAAAACAGAAAAGAAAAGAAAAGAATGTGCTTGTGTTGATACCATCATTTCCCTCTTCCCTGTCCCCAATCCACTGAGGTCCCATGACAGTGGAGTTGCTGATATTTCCAATGGGCGAGTGGGTTATGCATTGTGAGAGCAGAATTCAGTCATGGGGGGTGGGCGACAGAATGCCTCTGGGTATGCTCTCCTAACCTGTAGCTCTTATAATCTTTATATGTTGAGTGTCCTCAGTGTCTGTTTCCATCACCCTGTGCAGATTGTCAGGTTTGCCATGGAAGCAGAACTCTTGTCCTCTGTGGTTTCATCCGGGCCTTGGCTGAGGTGCAAGGTTTATCTCTTCAGGTCTCACTACCTTCTGGGAAACAAAAACAGAATTCTCCAACAAAGGCTGACATCAGCATCATTACATGGGATAAACATTGTTAATTTAGATGGATGTAGGCCCTCTTTTGGCCAAAGACTAGTGGGATTTTGTCATTAGAGACCATAATCTTGGTCTCCATGGGATTCTGACTTGGTTCCCAGTTTCAGCCATGGGTTCTTTTCCTCTGAACGCATCTGTTAGCCAATCAAAGGCCATTGGTTACCCACCAAGGCTGTGTGCCACCATTGCATGGGTTCATATGTCTTGTCAGGCTGGTTCCTTTTGAGTAGCTGTGATCCCTGCTTGCTCATGAGGTAATTGACCACTTTCCCCCAGAACCACAGGTAGCTCTTTCTGACATTAAATGGGCTAACCATGTGGGGACTGGCTCCTTTCCAGATTCCAGACAGGTCACTAGGTGTTCTGTGTTGGTAGAATGTACTTTCTTCAGCAATAGAGCCTTAACTTTTACCTCAGGTGAGTAAACAAGTGCTTTAACTGAAGCCAGCCTTGTTTTGGGGACATTGTAGGTCTCTCTGATCAATAGTTCCCTGTAGGTAGCAACCAATTTCTGGTACTAGGAGTTATAGGCCAGAGCCAAATATTTTAAGGTTAGGTTTCATGCCACCATCTCCAGGGTCCTTCTTACCAGATGACCTCCTATATTCTTGTTAAAAGTTATATCGTTTAGGCTTCTATCAAAGAGAAAGGTTTCTATGGTAACAATTCATTTTGTTTTTAGCTTTGTGCTTATTTTCCCCCAACCTTTCACTCCCCTCAACCCTGACAGTTCCATCCTTATTGTCTTGCCCTCGAGTTGCCTGTCAGGAATGCAAGCATCTCAAGCTGTTTCAGGTTAGAAACCACAGATAAGTGAGAACATGTGGAGTTTGTCTTTCTGTGTTTGTGTGCGTTTGCTGCCTATGATCTGTTCAAAGTCTGTCCACTTTCCTACAAATTTCATTATATCATTTTTTTCTCATTGCTGACTAGAATTCCAATGTACCACATCTTCATTATCCATTCATCCAATGATGGGAACCATGGTTTATTTCTGTTCTTAGCTATTATGAATTGAGAAGCTATAAACATGGTTAAGCAAATATCTTTGCAGTGAAGTGTGGAACCTTTAGGGTAAATGCCCAGCACAGGAAGAACTGGGTCTGTTAGTAGGTCTATGTTAATCTTTTTCTGGAGTCTTCATGTTGATTTCCATAGAGGTTGTACAAGTTTACAGTCTCACCAATAGTGAATGAGGGTTCCTCTTTCCCCACATCCTAACCAACATTTATTGTTATTTTATTTCAGTTTTTGAGGTAAGCCTTTTTTTTTTTTTTAATGTGAGAGAGCGAGAGAGAGATAAACAGAGAGGGAGAACAAGACACTCCTTCAGAATTCAGGCCTTTTACTTCAAAAGCATCTGCATTCTTACTGCTATCCCAATTCAGATCAGTTGGTCCAATCTCAAATGTTGTAATCTCTCAAACAATTGCAGCTGAACTGACAGCAGTTTTAGCCCAAATATTTGATTTGTTTCTGTACCACATCCCTCTGCTTACACTGGTCCATTTCTACACAATGCAATCCTGCACAAGTTCTCAGGACACATGCATAACAGCAAACCTCTCACATAAGCTGCTTCAATCTCAGTCCAGGAAATGCTCTTTCTTCCTCTTAGAAGCCAAACATCACAGTCCATAGTTCTTACTATATGCATGTCTTTCAACTCTCACCAGAATAGTCCACAAATTTGTACTTCAAGCACTACAAGACATCTCTTAGGCCAAGGATTGAAATCCTTACACATTCCTCTCAAAAATCAGCTCCAAAAGTCCAAAAGCCACATAGTCATGGTTCTGGCAGCAATGATCCCACTTCTGGGTACCCATTTTACTGTTGCAGTCAGCTTTGCATTGCTGGCAGAAAACATCCACCCAAGAACAGTTTGTGCGAGGAAAGGGTTTTGGTTTACAGACTCGAGGGGTAGGTCCATGATGTCAGGGGAAAACAATGGCTTGAGCACATGGTGGACATCCCCTCCTGACCAACATCAGGTGGAAACAGCCACAGGACAGTATGCCAAACATTGCAAGGGGAAGCTGGCTATAACACCTATAAGCCTACCCCCTACAATGCATCACTTCCAGGAGGCTTCAATTCCCCAATTACTAACATCTGGGAGCCTAGCATTTAGAAGACATGAGTTTATAGGGGACACCTGAATCAAACCACCACAGAGGACAGAACACACATATCAGCTATTATTAATAAGAATTCTTAAGTTCTAAGTGTCAAACCTTGTAGGATTCTTCTAACATTTATCACATGTGCCTTCATTAGAGATTTATATACTGACTAGGAGTAGATTATCCTCAGATTCTGGCTTTTTCACCACGGATGTATAAACACCTATCAAATAAGGTAGAAAATATTCTGGTTAGTGGAGTTGTTTTCTGAAACCACATTTTGACTGTATGAAGTTAAGTTTTAGACAGGTGAGTATCAAAATATGTCAGTAGAACTCTGATCCATGTACATTTTCTGTGTTTTTTGATTCAAGTAAACTTCATAAGTGATTCATTTTGAGCCATGTCATTCTAGATATGGACATGCCATGTTTATGAAAACTATTGTGTAATGAATACTTTTTGTCCAACTCAAAAGTTCTAGAAGGTACTACTTTCATCAAGAGTGTAACAAAGTTTGTGGAAGTCATGAGATTGAATGAGTCATACACTTAAGGTTGAGGAGATGATCCAGCAGTAAAAGATGCTTACTTGAATGAGTCATGCCCTAAGGCCTCATGTTAAGGTGACACCTTAGATGTGGTTTTCGTTGTGAATTTGGACTTTAATAGGAAAAGCAGTTTTCAATCAGTTATTCTTGGTGGTATCAAAATCTTTGGCTTCATTCCTTTTAGTTACAAAAATGAATTTCATCAAATGTTTGTTTTTCATGGATTTCAACCCACACAACCTAGGATGTCTACTTTGCAATTTCCACTAAACCTGTGGGTCAAACTTAGTTTTTGCTGATGTTTGTACCTTGTCTGATGTCCCAGTGTCTGTATACATTAGATTAGCACTAGCTGTGGTAAGTTTTCAAATCTCAGTTGTTAATTGCAATAGCATCCCTGCCCATGTGAGTGTCTAGCACATATGATCCTGGTTGGAAGACATGCTTTTCATTTGAGAAAATATTTTAAACATCATAAAATGAGGGTATACAATTCTTTTGCCCCACAGGAAACATCAGGCATGAGGATGCAGTCACCCAAGTCATCCTGACCTAGCAAAACAAGTTCCTGTGATCTCCTAACTCCAAAAAGATCATAAATAACCAACAAGAGACTTTCCTTGCATGGTAGATGTATAACATACATGATCAATGAACACTCGGTTTCCCAGGGCTCAAGACTGGAAAAATCCTCTTCCATGAGCTGCTGATTCACCACAATAACTTTGCAAAAGAGAGGGGTCACACAGGGCTTAATGGACACCTAACCCTCACTGCCACTAGCCAATATTCTAATAAGTTATATATTATTTCCTGTATAAGTGAATCCATGTAGGAGGGTATTATTAAGTTGGAAGATCACAAATGACTAAAAATAAGATAAACAATTAAACTATAATAATATTAACTGAAAAGTTTCTTCTTATTTCAAAATAATTAAATGATCTATATATTTTTTAAATTCTACTGAAGTGAATCCCCTTATCCTCTATGCTTTCATATGGCTCTACTCACTTCTGAGTTCTATTCTTACTAATACTGATAATCTCCACAGATTAGAATATTAGAAGATTTCAGCATATTACCAGTCATCAGTGAGTCTCTGATCATGACAATTGTTCCTTCAAATTTACAGATTTTAAAACAAAAATTGATCAATAAAATGTATGAAGCAAATATGAAATAATGTTATGTTCAAGTTAACCATGATTAAAATTAATTTGTATTTTTTAGTTGATGACAGAGATATTTTTTCTGTGGCTATTATTACCAGTCAAAGAAGGTAGCCATTTGTAAAAATTTGAGACAAATTGCCAGAGTTCCTCTTAGAAAAAGAAAGATATACTGAATTAAAATTACTTGAGTACTGATTTTTCCAAAACTATAAACTAGAATCACAAAGATAGATAAGTCATAAAACATGATTTTAAGTGTTCATAATATAACACATGCTAAGACATGTGTTGCTAAGAAACCATGAGGTAAATGCCACAACATAATAAAAACAGGTCAGGAGAAGGGCAAGTGAAAAGGGAATACAAAACAAGCCTCCAGATGTGTAGCATGTTCAACAATATTACCCCAAAATTATGTCTATCTAGACAAATAAAATGTGTGTTTTAATTTAAAATAGAGTCTGTATATATGTATTTATGTAAAGTCATTGATCTGAAATCATCCTTGACTTAGGTGAGCCCTCAATCCAGTGACTGATAATTTTATAAGAGAAAATAAAAGGGTGATTGAGTTATAGAGGAATAAAGAAGGCCATGTAAAAAAATGGATAGAAAATTGGTAAAACACAGATATAAGGCAAAGCATGCTACTGATTTAGGGAGGGAATCACTAAATGCTAGCAAAAGTTCCCTAAGAGCTTTCAAAGACAACATAGCCCTTTCCATATGTTGAATTTAGACTTCTTAGCCAAAACTATGTGAAAATAATCTTCGGGTGTTTCAAGAGAGCCAGGTATGTGGGACTTGTTACTGAGGCTTAAAAAAAAAAACACTCATAAAACTTGAAAAAAGATCCTAGAATTAAATAACAATGAATGTTAACCAGCAATTTTCAGAGGTTAAATCCATTTTTGTCACCACGTGCTCTAGAATAGATCTCTTCCAATTTTAAACATGAATGCCTGCCCTTAAAATATCAGGAGAGAAAATATAAAAGTTCAAAACCAAATGAAATTCTGATATGCATAAAAACACAGGTGAAACCTGAAATATCTAACTTGTTTTAGTCATGGTTCTTTAGAGAGACACAACCAGAGAATACAGAGAGAGAGGTATAAGAGAGTTTTGGGGTGGAACTGGCTCACTTGGTTGTTGAGGCTGAGCAGTACCAAGTTGGCTGTCTGCAAGCTGGGAGAACACGGAGAGCCAACAGTGATTTAGTCCAAATCTGAAGGAGCCCAAACAGAGAATGATAATAGGATCACCTTCATCTAAGGCTGATCACCTAAATGTCCCAGGGTTAATTGGTGTGAGTCCTAGAATTAACAGGTCAGAGTAACTAGTGTTCTGACATCCCAGGACAAAAAGAAGGGCATCATAGTTACATAAGAGAGAACCAATTTTCTGCCTTTGCCCTCTGGACTTCCAACACATTGGATGACACTCACCCACATGAGTGTATCTTCCCCACTCAGGCCATAGATTCACCTACCAATTTCCTCTGGAAACACCCTCCCCAACTCACCCAATCATTCTAACCACATGGACAAATCTAGGGTGAATACCAGCAATCCCACTGATGAGGGCCTTCTGTGGAATGGGCACAGAGAGGAAAGGCAGTGATGGTACCTACACATCATCACACCCATACAAAGTTTCTACTTAATGATAATAATAATAACCATAACAGTGAAAGTAAAACACCTGGGCTTTCCTATCATCAGAAGGAAGATGGGTTTGACACCTGTTAAAGCACTGGGATTATGCTGTACCAGATGTTGGGAAAACTTCCTGCCAAAACTAACATGACTTCCATAAGAACAGCACAAGCACAGACCAAAGAGAGAGGTACTCCCTCCAAGCAAGTAGTAATCAAATGTTTACTAAGGGGGGCCTTCAGATGATCGGTCTGGACTGGAACAGGATGAAGGCAGTATCCTCTCGTACAATGCCCAGCATTTACCAAGGCTTTTATACATGAAAAGAAAAGAAAAAAAAAAAAAAAAAAACGGAAGGGAAACAAAATGTCTCTAATAGTGTGTTAACGCATCACGTTGTTTCCCTAGTCTAAATACTCTCTTCTTACGGGGTTGCTTAGATTCCTAAAATGAGATCAGCCTTTCTAGGAAGGGTGGTGGAAGGTTCTGAGTAACCTTTCTGAGGGGAACTGAGGAAGGTTTTGGGAAGGAGTTGCTGTTTGCTTTCTCTTGTGACAGTGTCCTGAGACTGACTTTGTGGTCACTAGAATACATTTGTACACCAGCTAGGTTATTTGTGTTTCCTTGAAATTGACACCATAAATCTACCATTGGGTTTAGTTTTTTTAAAGCAGAGTCTAAAATTTGTACACCAAAGTGTGTAAAAACCATTATTAACAAAAGATAAAAGGCAGAAAAACTCAAGTGTCAATCAATGGATGACAGATTTTTTTAAATGGTATATACATGTACTTCAATATTAAACATTAAAAAAGAATAAAATTCTCACATATGTAATAGCATAAAAATCTAAAATATTTTGTACTTGTATTAGTTGAAATATTTCAGACACACAAAAAATCCTATTCTTCTAAAAGAAGAGCTAAAACAGGGTTGTCCATAGAGACAGAAAGTTTTTGAAGGGATGTGGGGTGAGAGGGAATGGCATAAAGCAATGGAAATCACATTGGAGAATTATAAGGTTTTAGTGTAAGGTGATGCAAATGTTCCAGAAATAGTTTCATAAACAATGTAAGTATACTTACTGCCACTGAACTTTTTTAAGTTCTTTATATTTTATCAGAATAAATATATAGACACACTTGAGACCCACACCATAGTCCTGAATTGCCAACATGGTTGAAGGGCAAAAGTGGAGGTAAAATACTTCCTGAGAGAACATCACCCTGAGGAGAGGAGACTGGTGAGCTTTAGAAAACAGGAAATACTAACTCTTGAATAATAAGTCATGAATGAGGTTCCTGAGTTCACCACTTCTGGATATGCATCTCAATTTCTACAGAGGATAAATGGTCTGGAGGTGAACATATGTCCTCCTGAACAACAAGCGGTGATTCTTGAGAGCGTTTTGATACTCCTTCCTAAAAGGAAATGTTTAACATAGCTAGGAAGAATCTGAAGGCAACTAAAATTCTCATATTTTTTCAGATAAAGTTGAACTTTTCTCATTATGATTATGGCATGACTGGATCCTTAGCCTGGTATGGTCTGGATAATACTGGTTCTACAAGCTGTTCAGGTTCCAACTAGCATTAGCACTGTCATCAGCAGTACAGAACTTTAAATCTCAAATGCAGAGGTAAACAAGAGTAAAGATTAGCCTTCCTGAAACTGTTGATAACTGTAAAATTGCTTGTTCTATTTTTCCATGACACCAGTAATTTCCATGGGAGCTCATAACTTGGTTCCCTTTGCTATCCATAAATCTATATGAAAGTAATAACCTTAATGTCTGAACAGAGACAACATAAAATGTTCCTCTCTGAATTACAAGTGCTTTTAAACCAATTGCTTGAGGCAAATGTGCTTTTTGCATCAACAAGTCAGTGAAAGTTGATTGAGAGGGAGAGACGCTGAGATTCTCTCGGTGATGGATAACTGCAAGCACCTGATTAAAGGGCCAGCCACTGTGAATTATGGGAGGTAATGAAGCAGCCGCACATCTCGTGTTCACTGCTGATTCCTTGACAACATAATTGTACCTTACTGGCCGATATTTTAATCATAGTGCCAGAGAACACTCAGTTAAACCACAAAGAAGGAATCATGAAGACATCTGTGTACATGTCTTTCCATCTGTAATGAATGATGTATATATATGAAATTAGTTTATCTTGTTTTTTATAGAAAAATGCAAAGGTATGGGGAATGTACACTAATTATAAACTTCAATTTCATCTTAATTTAAAACCATTTTCTGTACCACTATTTTTTTAACATAAAGATAAGCTTTAAGCTGCTGACAATATGTGACATAAAATATAACAAATCACTATATTCTTTCAGGCAATAAATAGATTGACATTAGCAATAAATCTTACTTGCTAATTTTACTACAAATATACATTTTGTGATGAATAATACATTATATATGGTCAAGAGATTTTACATGACATTTCCTTTAAAATTTTCTTGGACATACTGAATTCAAAGAATAAATGGCTGCACTACAAAAAGTAGTATAAATTAAAAATATTCACAATTACTTGTAATTTATTCATTACACAAATATTTTGTTGCTGACCACTACATACACATTCAAAATCAAGATTCTGCAGATTATCTGAAAATGAAAACTGTATCATGGAGTCAATTTCTAATAACAAATGTACTGTACAATATTTTTAATGGAATTCTTACTCTGGGGAAAAATAAAAAGGTCTCTGTGCATACAAACAAACAAGCATAATTTTACACAAAATTTCTTTCTGTTTATTATTGAAACAGTTTGAAATTTCTCGGATTAGAAGTCAAAGGCATGCTATGAACATTTTTTTTTTTTTTTTTTTACCATTTCTAAGTTTATAGCCAACAAGTAATGTTCCCTCAATGATTTCAAACAATGCACCTAGCAATAGTAGAAATGAACAGTCCCTTTTCTGTCTGTATTTTATTTTATTTTATTTTATTTTATTTTTTTATTTTATTTTATTTATTTATTTATCTGAGAAAGAGAAAGTGGCAGAGAGAAAGAGAGAGAATGGGTGGACCAGGGCTTATAACCACTGCAAACAAACTCCAGATGCCTGTGCCCCCTTGTACATCTGGTTTATGTGGGTCCTGGAGAATCAAACCAGGATCCTTTACCTATTCAGGCAAACAGCTTAACCACTAAGCCATCTCTAGAGCCTTCTGTCTGTATTTTTATATTGAACCCCAAATGTCATTTTTATATCTCTTATCAGGTTGCTGGAAGTCTAACAGGGGCTGAATATAGTACAATCCTGGATTTAATATATTTACTGTGTACCAAATACTCCAAATTTTCTTTAAGCAAAAATCCATTCAGCTTTATGGTGTTATTTAACTATTTAATTGTTCCTCAACTTTGTGAATAATATTGATATGTCAAATAGGTGGTGAATGACCTATTCTTTCCTGTTCCTGTTAGAAGTATAGTAACTTGCCATGTCATGTAGCTTTAGCATTGTTTCTTATAACTATGAACATCTGACAGACAGAGAACTTTCCTAGACAGATGTGACCTATAGTTGTTGTCTACTGTCCCTCATTTGATCCTAATTTCTTATTTTTATCAGAAATTAAATTTGTGGACATATAATATTTATGGAAAAGAACAGAAAATTTTAATAGTAAAACAAATAATAGAGTATGTGACTTGTACTGTTTAATTGACCCCTTTATATATGTCTTTCAAATAAATGGGACAGTCAAGTCATTTTTAAAGCTTTAATATATAAGTCACTTTGAAAAAGCTCAAGATTGTTGTTATACTATATGGACCTAGAAAGTTCAATAAAAGTAAAATTTACACTTTGTTACAAGAAAGTTTTCTTAAAAGAATTTTCATTATATATTCATTTAATTTTCACCCTTCTCTTATTAAATGATGCAATGTACTTTAAACTTAAAATGTTATGCCTCACTAAATCTAGAACCAACAACTCACAGGTGTAAATTATGTGAGTTATTGAAAACAGGGCCCTGAGGACTGAGGCACATAGAAAATATGTTTATCTTAAAATGAAGGTAGGCACTGTTTTATACATCCAAGGTGTTTTTACTAGTAGCCTTTGAAATATTTAGTCAGGTGGCTAGGTATAATTTTGGTCTGTAGCACAGATGTGTATCAATGCCTAACAGATCATAAAAACCTAAAGGTTAATAAAAGGATAAGAGGTGTGACTAAGGGTTGGTGTGAGTCCATAGTGTAATTTAACTATGAAGTCTACATAGTGTATAGAGAGGCACCTTAAAGATACCATTTTCTCCCCTGCAAAGAGATATTTAAGTGTTTCCATCTCCACTGAACTTGGTGAGGGGTAATAACCCTTGGCCAGATTATTTTCAGGTGTTGTGTAAATGTACTGAAATGAGAAATGTCAATAAAATTTAGAAGTTAATTGGCCCCTTCCTAAAAAAAATTGGCCCCTTCCTAAAAAAGAAATAGAAATAAAAAGCCTAGGAGCATAGATGATTTGTTAGATATTTTACCATCATCCTATAGAATATGCTGCTTCAAAATAAAATCTTTTCAAAAAAAAAGAAAAGATGAAATCTGACATTTTAATGCAATAGCTTTTGAACAAATATTATTGACACATAAATTTCAAATATATTTAAATTTGAATTGGTTTAGAATCATGTCAAAAATAACTTATACAGTGCTGTTTGATAAGTGTACACTGAAAAGGCCACAGAAATTATTTGGAACTATATCAAAATTATTTGGAAAACTAGCTCTAGAAATCTTTTACATTGAATAAATACCTCTTGGTGAGGCAAATATCTGAACATAAAGAAAGATAAAACATAAAATGTCTTGTTTTACTATAATAATAGCTAATATTATTGAGTTGGGGGATCTAGATTAGCATTGTCTAAACCAGTAGGATAAAAATGATGAGTATGCAATTACAAGAGGAAGTCAATCAGATGGGGTTACATGCTCAGAGGCTGTGGATTCTCATAATCGTGTCTGCAGGAGGGAGGGAATCTGGAAGCCTCATAATCAGGGAATCATGTTGTAGCCTCACTCTAAGACTGAAGTTTGGAAGCTTCCTGTAGGTTCCCTGGTGTGAGCCCATGTAGAAAGCTAAATGATAGTAACCTATCATGACCACCATGCAAATCAAACATGCAAAGTTACCAAACATGCACAGGCACCAGCTCTAGAAGAAATTGGCATGTGTACTGGAGCCTTGGGTAAGCATGCTGCTTCTGTTTTGGTTCCTCATAGCATGTTGATAACACTGCCCACATTCAGTGCAGATCTTTCCTCCTGTTTGCTGAATCTCAAGTCCACATCACTGGAATCACACTCTGAAATCTGCCAGGTTTATTTATTTTATTTTATTTTATTATTTAATTTTATTTTATTTTATTTTATTTTATTTGCACTGCTCAGTAGAGTCAAGTCTGCAACAAAAATCAACTAGCACAAAATAGATACATGCTAAAATTTTAGGACTGAAATACTCAAGGATTAAAGTAATATGTATTTATATAACAGTGATTAATTTTGAATCTGTTAGGAATAACTGAGATAAATTTTCCAGTATCCAGCTTAAGTATATGAAACATTCAGGAGACACATAAGCATGAAGCTTTTGAATGTATTTTGATATGTTAATCATTATTTATAAATATTAAAGGACTATTTTTGGTTGCTCTTCTTTTGAGTAGTTGGCAAAGCTTATTAAGCAATATTCCTGAATTATAATACTACTTAACATAGTGATATGGATTAGGAGCAAGAAAGCTTTTCTTTACTGATGGTGTGGTAGTTTCAATGGATGGCCCCCAATATATTCAGGATTTTATTGCACTTTGTAAATTGGAACTGCAGCCACATGGCTGGAGGAGGGGTCACTGTGGGTGGATCCTAGTGTCAGCCTTAAGGTGTGGGGGTGGATCTCATATTCCAGTCTAAAGATATGCAGAGTGCTTGAGCTCAACTGGAGTTCCTAGGTGTGGTTGCTTGCTAGAGGTGGCTTGTGGCTTCTCTCTCTCTCCTAGGACCTGTGAAAGAGGGCTAACTTTTTTCTGCCATTATGGAATTTCCCCTTGATCTGTAAGCTTCAATAAATATCCCTTCTTCCATAACTGTGCCTGAGGCTGTCTACTATAGGTAGTTAGCTAAGGACTGGCCCACGGAAACAAAGATGCCACCTTGCCTGCTCTGGCAGGACTCACATTTCATCCAGTCTTACCCATGATCTTGGCCAGATGATGATGCTATTCTGCAGGTTCTGGGACCTTGAGGATGTGGAGCCTTGCTGGAGAAAGTAGGTCACTGGGGGCAGGTCTTGAAGTGTTAAAGGTGGGCCTGATTTCTATTCCATTCATTTTTGTTCCTCTCTCTCTCTCTTTCTCTCTCCCCACTTGCTGATATGACAATGTGATGCTGCCTTCATTCTGGGTTGTTTCATATTTTTTCCCAGAACAATGGACTCTATCTACCCTCTGCAACTATAAGCTGAAATAAACCCAAAACCCTTTCTAAGTAGCTTCTCTTAAGGTATTTTGTCCAAGCAATAAGAAAGGAAATGATACAGTATACAAATGATACTACTGAGCTGTAAACATAGTCTTAATACCACTGTCTTCAGCATTATTGAACATTATTGAGACAAGTTTTATACTTGTCTCAATTAATGAAGAACTAATCCCGTACTGTATATGTTGTATTTTAATTCTAAAATGATCACTTGATCTTTAAAACAGATTTCAGGACTAATCAGGTAAATCTTTTCTTTTTACTATTTTTTTGTTCAATGTTTGCTCCCTTTTCTTAGTAGGAAGAAGTACAAATATTTTAACGTTCTTGATATTAAGTTAACACCATGGATCTGTACTTTAGTTTTCCTTTTTTTTTTCTTAAACTTGACCATGAACATGTGGTCATCATGGCTTTTCATAAGGCTGTTTGAATGTTGGATGTTTCATGCAAAGCACACTAGAATCATGTGTTTTGCAGAAAATGTAAAATGGTGATCATTGCATTACAGTCTGGAATTGAGCTGGGCAAGATGGGTGATTTTTGTAAGATTTATTCCACATTCCATTAATCCTAATGGTAAGGCTTTGGACTCCATGGATTTCAGTTGACATTCTGGTGAGAGTTCATCCACACTGTTTTTTTAGCACTTTTCCTTTTAACTGTTAGCCTGTGACCCAGCAGTACCCAATGTTTGCAAGTTTCTTAAGGAGAATATTGTTCTTTTCTGGCATACTATTTAGTCAATGAGCCAGGATGGTCTAGACCACTGCCCTGATGAAAGCACCCTGCACTCTACCAAGCCTAAATACTCAAATTTCTCAGCCTTTAGCCTACACCCAGGGTCAGGAAATTCCCCAATGTGGGAAGTGGTTGTGGACTCACAGTTCAATTCACCTTTTTACAGACACACCCTAGGAAATTTTTCCCTCCTAAACAAGGACAGGTGGCCAGAGATTAGATTCTGTACCACACACTATGGTTTTTGGCTTCTCTGGTGCCTTAAAACACTAGCACAACTTCACAAATTCAGAATTCTGTTAAAGTCCCTCAGATATTAAATTTCATTACCAACTGTTAATAATTTTTGTGGGTTTCTTTTTTCTCATATAGAAGAGCATTGCTTGCTCAAACATATCTCATTATTATCAAATGCCACTAAAGGAAATAGGATGTCTGATGTTGGCTGAGGTGAATAATGTGAATATATCTGAAAAAAAATTGTTTTTGGTTTCTCAACGGGCTGGGACTTCTTGCCTTACACAACTGTGTGATGCCTTTAAGAAGTAGGAACCTGGACTAGAGGGATTGTTCAGTGGATGTAGGTGCTTGCTACAATGCCTGCTAAACCAGGGTTGAGTCCCCAGTATCCGTGTAAAGCCAAAGTGATACATGTATCTGGAGTTTGTTTGCAATGGCATGAGGCCCTGGAGTGCAATTCTCTCCCTCTCTCTCTTTCTCTCTGAAATAAACAAATATTTTAAGATAGAGAAATAGGTACTTTATAATTTAATCAGCTTTTTCTGCATATTACAATGGATTGTTTTCCTTGTCTGGTCTAACTGCATTTTCTTAGAAGCAGAATTCTACCTTTGGTTATGCAAATTATGAACTCTGTATATTTAATTGAAATTCCTTGATTGCTGATGTTTAAGAGTTTGGCTGGACTCTGTGACACAATACCCTGAAGTTCTATTAGCAATATGCAGTTGCTTTTTTTGTTGAAAATAGAAATTTTGGATACCAGCTCACCTTGTTAACCTTCTTTGTGATTCTACATTTGATTTTCTTCTTCTAGGCTGATCTATGGAATCGTCCAAATTGTCCATCAAGGACTTGAGTTTAGAAATGAATCATAGTGCTTTATCCACTGAGTTTCTGTTGTCACTTTTCACTGTTGATGGAGATTTATTTTAATGAGTATCTGTGAAAGTAGATATTGAATACAACCAGACTGTTATGATATCTGATATCTAAATACATCCTCATATTTATCATGAAATAATTAAAATTAGAAGAAATTGTTAGAATATTAAGTTTTTTAAAGATGTTATTTTTATTTATTTATTTATTAGAGATGAGTCAGAGAAAGGGGGAGAGAGAGAATGGGCGCAACAGGGCCCCTAGCCACTGCAGATGAACTCCAGACACATGTGCCACCATGTGCATCTGGCTTACATGGGACCTGGAGAATCAAACTGGGGTCCTTAGGCTTTGCAGGCAAGTGCCTTAACTGCTAAGCCATCTCTCCAGCCCCTGAATATTGATCCACTGGGTTTGATGGTCTATACCTATTATCCTAGCATTCATGTTTCAAGCACTTAGTAAGTAATACCATTTTTGTTTTCTTTTGTGAATTATAAGTAACTACATAAGAAAGTGTATAATGCGACATATAAGAAAATGGATAATGAATCCTAGACATGTTGCCTTTATATCTGATTGAGTCAAGAACTTCATTCTCACCAAGTTTGGTAGCTTACACCTATAATCCCAGCACTTAGGAGGGTGAGGTAGGAGAATCAATGTGGGTTTGAAGACAGCCTGCATTGCAGAGTGAGTTCCAGAATAGTTGAGGCTAAAGGAAGAAACTAACTCAAAATAACAAGTAAAAATAGTAGGAGATTGTACAATAAAATGGCACATGTAGGATACCATGAAGGAAATTAAATACCTGGTAATAATCACCACTTCCAACTACTTCCACATAATATAAATTATAGGCAATGCAACTGCCTTAACAGTAGGATCTTTAGCCATAGACTCCACATCTTTGTGGCCCTGAAAGGTATTCTTCACTAGTTTATAAGTGGTTGGAACTATGTTCCCAATGACACTAAACAAATCAAATCACTGTCATGAAAAATTTTAATCAGATGTTATAATTTATACACAATGTAGAATAAAGAAAAATTACATGATGATTCAGTACACATAGAAAATATCACTTAAAATCTGATCATTCTTGCAAAAACTTTCATTTCACTAGTAGCCTAAAACAATTGCCCCAATTGATTAAAGATCATTATCAAAAATGCAAATAGTAAGAGAATAGGCATGGATGGTTTATATCTCAACATAATAAAGGCTATATATAAAACTCATAAAGCCCAAATAATACTTAATGGGGAGAGATAGAAGGAATTCCCATTGAGATCAGGAATAAGACAGGGATGTTCACTCTCACCTCTGCTCTTCAACATAGTACTAGATGTGCTAGCCCAAGCAATAAGACAGGAGAACGAAATCAAAGGGATTCAAATTGGAAAGGAAGAAGTTAAATTAGCCCTATTCATTAAGTTAGCCCTATTCATTAAGTTAGCCCTATTCACAGATGACATGATTCTCTACATAAGTAACCAGAGAACCTTCATCTCAAAACTGTTAAAGGTGATTAATTCTTTCAGCAAAGTAGCAGGATACAAAATCAATGGACAAAAATCAGTAGCCTTTCTATATGCAAAAGACAAAGATACAGAGAAAGAAATAAGCAAGTTTCCTGTTTTCAATAGCAACAAAAATAAATAAATAAATAAATAAATAAATAAATAAATAAAATACCTTGGAATAACATTAACCCAGGATGTGAAGGAATTTTACAATGAAAACATAAAAAATACTCAAGAAAGAAATTGAGGAGGACTTGAGAAAATGTAAAGACCTCCAATGCTCCTCTATAGGAAGAATTAACATGAAAATTAAATAAAAATGGAAATCTTACCAGAAGCAATATACAGATTTAATGCAATACCAATAAAAATCCCAACATTTTTCTTCACAGAGATAGAAAAAATCATATCCAAGCATATCCTCACCAAAAGAAACACCTCTGGAGGCATCACCATACCTGATCTAAAGCCATATTACAAAGCCATAGTAATAAAAACACTATGATACTGGCATAAAACCAGGATTATAGACCAATGAAACAGAATCGAGGGCCCAGACTTTCAGTCAAGTAACTATAGCTACTTGATATTTGACAAAGGCCCTAACAATGTAGACTGGAAAAACAGTTAACATCTTCAAAAAATGGTAGTGGACAAACTGAATATGGTTATATTCAGGAAAATGAAATTCGATCTACACATCTTGCCATGCACAAAAATCAAATCCAAGTGGATCAAAGACTTCAGTATAAGACCAGAAACTTTGCTAGTACTGGAAGAAAAAATTAGAAGGAACTTTCTATCAATAGGAATGGGGAAAGACTACCTGAACAAAACCCCAGTAGCCCAAGAAATTAAACAATCACTCAACTAGTAGGACCTCATGAAGCTGAAAAGTTTCTTCACAGAAAAATATACAATAAGCAGAGGCAATAGATTGCCCACAGAATGGGAGAAAATTTTTCCAGGTATACAACTGACAGAGGCCTAATTTCTAGAATTTACACAGAGCTCAAAAACCTAAACAATAAAAAAATCAAACAACCCACTCATAAAATGGGGCAGAGAACTGAATAGGGATTTCTCAGAGGAAGAATTACATATGGCAAACACACATTTAAGAAATCAACTTCCCTAATCATCAGGGAAATGCAAATTAAAACAACTATGAGATTCCACCTTACCCCAGTAAGAATGGCTAACATTTAAAAAAAAAAAAATCTAATGAAAACAAATGTTGGTGAGGCTGTGGAGAAATAGGAACCCTCATTTACTGTTGGTGGAAATGTAACAACCCCTATGGAATGCAATCTGGAGACTCCTGAAAAGGTTGACTATATAGTTACCAACAGACTCAGTTATTCCTTTACTGGGCATTTACCCTAAAAGCTCCATGCCTCAGATCAGAGAGATTTGCTCAACCATGTTTATAGCTGCTCAATTCATAATAGCAAAGAGCTGGAATCAACCCAGATGCCCATCATTAGACAAATGAACAACCAAGATGTGGTATATTTACATGATGGAATTCTACACAGCAGTAAGGAACAATGATACAATGAAATTTGAATAAAAATGGTCAAACTTGGAACACATCATTCTCAGTGAAGTCACCCAAGGATAGAAAGATAATTGTCACATGGTCTGACTCATCTGTGGCTCCTAACCTGAAACCGCCTGAGATGCTGACATACTAAAAAGCATCTCAAGGACCAGACAAAAAGGACAGTGGGGCGGGAGGGGAAGGTAAGTTTGGGGGCGCTACAAAACTGGACCCAAATGGAAATGGCACCGTAACAGGCTATATCTTGATAGACTAAAAGGTTGAACCTTGATCATTTCCTTAGAGGGAACACCTGATTCCCAGGGCTCTGGAGAGGATATGATGAAGACTAGTAACCTTAAGTTTCTCCTGCTTCTCTCTCTATATATCTCTTCTCTCTCTTCTCCCATTCTCTTCTATATTGCTTGTCTTTTTCTTCCTTCTTTTTGATTGGCAGAGGCCTGTAAATCCCAGTACCAGCATGCAGTTAGCATGTACAATGAACTATTGATCAGAGCGACCTACAAGGTTTCCCAAAAGAAGACCTCATCACTGAAGTAGACCTAAAACAAAACCAATATGGTTCAGGAAATTTGTGGAAGAGGGGCTGGAAAGATTGTTAGAGCCACAAGTTGGGGCATTATGCACAGAGACATTGCCTCTTCCCCATAACTGATTGATACCCCAACTATGAATGATCCAAAATCCACATGGGGATAACTGACATCCCCAATGAGGAGGGTCCTTTCACAGGGGTGAGGACAGGGAGGCAGCTAAGGAAGGTATCAACACATGCTATTTACACACTGAGTATGTACATAACTAATAAAGACAAAACAATGCAGAGTAACATCATAAAGGAAAAGAAACACAAGAACAAAATAAAGATGACTATTCTTGGGGACTGGAGAGATGGCTTACCAGTTAATGCACTTGCCTGCAAAGCTAAAGGACCTAGTTTCAATTCCCCAGTACCCAAGTAAGCCAGATACAAAAGGTGGCAAATGTGTCTGGAGTTTATTTGAGGCAGCTAGAGGCCCTGCCATATGCATTCTCTCCCTTTCTCTCTTTTTCTATAATAAATAAATAAATAAAGCATCACATAAAGATTTCTATTCATTTTACTTATTTATACTAATATTTTCCTTATACTAGCATCTTGAGCAAGAAAAATATAGAGGATGTTAAAAGGAACCAAAGAAAAAGAAAAGTAAGCTGAAAAGGAGAAAAAGGCAAAATTTATATCAAGGATAGTGAAGAAATTGCATTTATATTAGAACATTATATTTCTTCAATTAATTTCTTGGTACATGAAATTAGATTTATATTCTGGTTTAACATGTACATTATTAAGTCTCTGAAACCCTGCATATTTTTAAAAAAACACATATCAAAAAAGAAAAAACCCAGTAGAATATTTAATTTGTGTAATGATAAGCTAATAACCTTTGGGTATTTAATCCAATTACTTTTCTTAGTCAAGTAATAACTGATTCTCATTATAATGCTCACATGTGAGATATCAGCTCCTTTTTAAGGTGCGATTTCATTTGTTTTATATCATATTTAAACCTTTATATAGCTGAAGAAGCCTATATTTTCTATCCAATGAGTCCCCCATCAAAAAATTTCATCTTAAATATATACATTTGTGACTTCCTTCTGCTTGCTGGTTACAATGAAGCTTTGGAGAAAGCTTTGGAGAATTGTAGATAGTAAGTGAGTATTGTTCAAGGAACTGGTATCCCATTAGTATATCACTTAATAGTAACCAAAAGATTTAGCAGTTTGCCACCTTTGGTAGTTTGAATAAATGCCCCTCCCCAATAGATTCAGGAGTTTGCTATGATATAGGAATTAATGAGTCAATGAGAATAATCAGGCAAAATCCATGGACCTCTGCTTTTTTTCTCAGCTTCTTATTCATGGTTTACAAAAACCTTATTTTCCACCTCTATTAGTTGTGTAATTGTCATTATAGCAAATCCATCTAACTTTTATATGTCAGGTTGAGGCTGCATGAGGAATGCAATGACAATCATTTGCTGGCTTTCAAGGGCTTCTGAACTGAAGAGTGTGTACACATGGAATGGTTCACATAATCTCTCTTAGACTTTGGTGGGTGACATATTGGGTTTTTGACAAATCTCAACTACTTTTGACAAATTTGTTGGTTTCTTTGCTCCTGCTTTCAGTCCTTCCATTATAGTGATTCTGCAATCTCTAAGTGATGCATTTCCCTCTGGAGCATTAAAATCCCAGCCTGGGTATAGACAGAAATTTCTCTCCACATAGGAGTTCAGGTCCACCCTGTCTTCTACTGAGGCATGTGCCATCAGCCAATTTCTGGGTTCTGTTTGAACTCAGTTTCTTTCCGCAGTATTGAAGATGGTCATAAGTAAGTGATGACAATCATCCCAGGTGTGCTGGTGCATATAAAAAGAAGGGTCAACCAATTTTTTCATGGCCTGTGGCTTTTCTGAGTACCAGGGGTATTATGTTTCCAATTGAGAAGATCTGTTGTTTTGAAAGGTTGGTAATAGTATTTAGGTGGATCTGGTCACACAATCCCACCCTGACTAATTACAGGTGGATTTGCTATTGTTCAAAGGGGCATTTGGAAAGCTGGGGGCTTATGCCAGGCTTGATTAACAGAGTGGGGTCACCTAGGGCTCAGTAGCAGGACTTTTCCCATTGAAGGTGTTAATGGTGGTGGTGACCCAGGTCGTGGTGGTATGTCTGGCAGTGGAGGGTAAAGGGATTTAGGTATGGGGGCTGGTGGTTTAGATGGAGTTTGGGGTGCTATCAGAGCCCTAACCACATGTGATGGTAGAGTCAGTGGCTCATCTGGGTCCCCTTGAAAAACTATCACCTTCCATTTGTCCTTTCCCTTGTCCAATTCAACAGAGCTAGTAACCAGCACTATGCAGTCACTCTTCCATTGGTGCAGATCTTGATCCATGGGGGAAGGGCAAGGGCTATGGTAGTCATGAGTCTATATATGGAAATTGGTCAAGATGGGTAGCCTAGACCATTATATGGACCTGCCAAATTTTAATATATCCATGGTAACTTCTGGTGGCTATTCCTTCCCAAAGGCAGGACACTGTTGCTCATACAAAACACAATGCTTTCCTGTGGTCATTTAACTCCATAGTCTTCAGAATATTCTTTAATAAAATTCTTTAACATACCCTTGAGAACAGTAGATTTTGAGGCATTTCCTTCCATGATGAGGCTCTCTATATCCCAGGTGTTTCCAGTATCTCAGCTGTTGAATACCAGTGCTCCCAGCAAGCTCACACCTCTATTGAAAGACAGTAGGCACATGAGGCCAGTTGAGTCAGTGGAAGTAGCCTTCCATCTATTTGATCCAGTACCCTGAAGTACTGGTAGAATTTAAAGCCTACCTAATATAACCCTTTTGCATCTCTCCACGCATTTTAGATAAGAGTCCTGCCTGCCCGATATACTAAAGTCTAATCTCTGATAACTGTATGTTTTTTTTTTCTTTTTTTCTCATTCATCCCTTACTTCCTCATTCCAGCCTTTGTGCTCCTTCTCAGTTTCAGTGACACATGACAGACAAGGGATGGGGTTGCCACCTCAAAGGAAGCCACTCATCTGCCTGTCTGGCCATGTCCTGGAGGAACTTTGGCAGTGCTTGGCAATAGTGGGTTCAGCTTTGTGACTTGTGATTGGAATATATCCGCCATGAAAACTTATGCCACTTGCCATGGTACCACAGAACAAGCTCACTTGAATCTTTTGGTGTTAGTGGGGATCTTAAGGATTCCCAGCCATAGGACTGCAAAGTCAAATTCAGAGCACATGTGAACTGAGTTGCCCATTCACTCACATATTGACACAGAGGTTAAATTACAGTTCCCTCTTCCCTTTTGAAAACTCCCTGGCTATGGCTATGTACATGGCTCCTAATGGCCCCTGTTGGGTCCCTGTAAACCTTTAACTTTCAGCTCAGAACACTTGGAGCAATCCTTGTCTTTAGCTCCAATTGCATGGAGTGACCATTTCAGCTCTCAACACAGCCGGGAACACATGGTGCAATCCTTTCCACTCAGAATACACATGGAGCAACCTGTCAGCCCCTGTTTTGGCCCTGTACCCACATGGGTCTGCTGAGAATGGTCCTAAAGCTCTATACTTAACCCAAGCAACTATCTCGGTCTGCTTTCTAGTCTCCCAGGACCTACTTGGGCCATTTCTCTGGTGGCTCTGTCTGCCCTCTCTTCCAAATCTGATCAGGGGCTCAGACGTCATAGGAGAGCAGACACTGATCCATGTTTGGACCCTGGAAACCATCAGAGTGCATTTTCCAAATCACTCAGAGATTCCATCCCTCCACAGCTGCTCTGCTGCCAATGCCAGTGGCTCAAGGGGCCAGGAGTTTGTGTGTGTTAGACTCTTGTGACTCAATTTCCCAGCCAATCAACACTAGCTATGTTATAGAAATTAATGAGTCAATGACAATAACCAGGCAAAACCCACTATGAGAGAGGGAGAGAGCCTTTATTCACATGTAGACATCTGCTGGCTAACATCAAGACTGACAGAAGTGTTCAATACAGACTGCTTTGGAGTTATATACCTTTTACAATCCTTTGTCTGAATTTTCCCAAACTTGAGCAGAAATTTACATATGTGAGTGCAGGGTTCTCTCAAATAAGATTAACTACCAGTTGCCATCTCCCAAGATAAGGTAATTATATATTGTCCAAAAGGAATCAGGCTCAGAGTCACAGAATTCTTTTTAGCTATCATAAACCTTTAATTGTTTGACAGAATCTCCCCAGCTGTAGCCCTAAAAGAGGAGGATGTATCATCTATCACTGAAAGTCCAGGTGCATTTATATTTTATCTAAACTAATATAGGCTAGAAACACCTGTAACATGGTATTTCCTCACGAGTGAAAACTTGGATTTCCAGCCACATGGCTGAAGGAGGTGTCACTGGGAGGCTCTTGGGGTCTGGCCTTAAGGTGCGCTTCATATGCAAAGTGATGAGATCTGCCAGGAATGCCTAAGTGTGTTTGTGTGTGATGTGGCCTTTTGGGTTTTTGGCTTGTGGCTTTCTTTCTCTCTCTTTCTTTCTTTCTTTCTCTCTCTCTCTCTCTCTCTCTCTCTCTCTCTCTGTTTGGACCTGTGAAGGCAGGCCAACTTCTTCTGCCATTTTGGAACTTCCCCTGTATCTGTAAGCTTCAACATAAATCCCTTCCTCCATAATTGTGCCTGGTTTGGAAGTTCATCTCAGTGATCTGGAAGATGTCTACTACAGAAATTGATACCAGAATGTCAGGTGAGATGAATCTGACCATGAGGATTTTGGTCTATGGAAACTTTTGTCTTGGAGGAATGGGTGTGGACTTGGTGCTTGCAACTGCAGACATCTTCTGGAGTGGTAAGCCAGATATTATGGACTCTTCTTTTGGGAGTTTGAAAATGCTAAGTGCAGAGAGAACTTGGAGGCTTGCTTGTGAACATTCTAAGGGAAAGGAAAAATAGCAGAGAACTTTGTTGCAACTGGGCTACTGGCATAAGGGGTGACTGTGTTCTAATGCACAGGCCCAGAGAGTTTGATCAAGGTTAAATTTGTAGTGGACTGATGTGTGTGGATAAAGACATTGAGCTGAAAGATTTAAGATTTTATGTTGGAGAAACTCAAGCAGATTAAAATAACAGGCACTGAGAGTGGTTTTGGGTTGCTAAAGCTACTATTGCCAACACATTAGCAAACTTAAGGAAGATGGCCCAACTGCTTTACATTAAAACAATGGAGAAGATGCCTGAGGAAAGACTATGATAAAAATGCACGCTTTTGGAAGGGTTGAATCCAGAAGGAACCTGCTTTTCAAGGTCATGATGTATTTTGTCCCTGAATTAAGAATATGGTTGTGTCCTGACAGCTGGTATTGGATTCAGAAGCATGAAAAATGTGTGGAGTGGTCATGAAATGCACACAGTTCCAGGAGTCTCTGCTGAGATGTAGCATATAGGCAGTGCATGATGACCCTCATGAATAGGGTGGAAAAACTTTTGGAAAATGGACCATGATTTGCATGGAGACCCATGTTTTGGATATACCAGGGTTGTTCAAGGGCTACTATAGAGGCTATTGGCTAAGGATGTAAATTTTCCCTAGCTGCTCAGCATAGCTGGAGGGGGAGAATTGGGAAATCCAGAGACTATAAAAGTCACTGGTTATGATATTAGACTTGAACTGCAGAATTTTGATGTTTGCTTGATGGTTGTTGGGTTTGTATTGTTCTAGTCTATTCCTATTATGCCTCATGCCAGTTGAAAATGTTTATTCTGTGCTTTTATATGTTGAAAGCATATAATGTGTTTTCTTTTTCAGGACTCACAGCTTAGAGTCTATCTTAAATCTCAGAAGAGACTTGAGACTCCAAAATTGGTTAAAAAATGTGGAAACCCTCTATATTGAATCAAATACAATTTATAATGTGAGAGGGTTATGAATCTATTGGGGAACAGGGGCTGTATGTGGCAGTTTAATAAATGCCCCCAATAGATTAAGGAGTTTATTAAAACTTCCTGGATTTCCAGCCACCTGTCTGGAGGAGGTGTCACTGGGAGGACCTTAGGGTCCAGCCCTAAAATGTAGTGATGGACTTAAAATTCCAATCTAAAGATATGCAAAGTTCTGAGTTCTGCCTTGAATTTCAAAGTGTGCTTGTGTGGTGTGGCCTATTGGGTTTTGGGCTTGTAGCTTTTTCTCTCTTTGTTTGGAGCTGTGAAGGCAGGCCAGCTCCTTCTGTCATTATGGACTTTTCCCTGCATCTGTAAGCTTCATTAAATATTCCTTCCTCCATAACTGTGCCTGGTTTGTAAGTTCATCTCAGTGACCGGGAGGCTGTCTACTACATCACCACTTTTCTCAAAGTTCACAATATTTATTTTTGAGTCAAAAAAATAACAGCATAGCTCTGTTAAAAATTCACATTACTTTTCAAAAAGCACTATGAGAGACTATAATAACCAATATTACCACATTACCACAGCTTCATTTTAGTAAAGATATGGTTTGAGGGACACTGAAGAAACCCTGCAAAAGAAAGCTCCCAAGACATTTACTATAAATAACTTTGGGTTTCCCACTGACCCTATCATGATGTTAAAATACTTCATGGTACTATTAAATTTCAAGAAAAATTAAAGCTGAGAGAGTAAAAGAAACATAGGCAAATCTGCTCAGTGGTAAAAATAAAAAAATAGAAACAAGTTGCAAGATATAAAATTTATATAATGTCTATATGCTAATAGTTTAACTATCAAAACTTGAGACCACAATTTATAGTATTCAAAACAGAATTAGGAATAAATTTAAGCAAAGAAATAAATTTTCTTTATACTGAGATTATAAAATGTTGACAAATAAATGTGAAAAATACACAAGTAGATGAAAAATATCCTGTGTTCATGGATTGCTATATTTAATATTGTTAAACTGATCATATTACATACAATAATATACAGGTTAATTATAATCACAATAATATTACAAAAGACCCCAAATATGCAAAAAAAAAAAAAGATTGACTTGCTATACTACATAACTTAAAATATAATATTATTAATGTATATTAGTTGCCTTCTCCTTTTTAGAAAATATACCTGATAAAAATCAGACTGACTGAGGAAGAAATAATTCAGTTTTTAGTTCCAAAGTGTAGATTCCATCATTGTGGAGAAGGCATGGCAGAAGCAGGAATTGAATGCCACATCGTTACACAAATGGGAGAAGTAGATGAATGCCACTTCTCAGCTAGCTCTCTCCTTTTCAATATAGTCCAAGACCCAGCCTAGGGAATGGTGTTGCCTACAGTTAAAGTGGGTCTTCCCATCTTAACTAACCTAATCAAGGTAATTCTTCACAGGTAGTCAGTCACAAAAACTAAATTAATCTACATAAGCCCTCAACAGTCAAGGTAAACTATGACCTTAACCAAACCATGATGACACTATAAAGTATACAGCTTCAGGTTCAATGAGATGAACTTCCAAATCAGTCAGAGTTATGGAGGAAGAGATATTTATTAAAGCTTTCAGATCTAGGGAAAGTTCTATAATGGCAGACGAAGCTGGCCCTGCTTTCACAGGTTCAAGCAGAGAGAGAGAGAGAGAGAGAAGCCAAAAGTCAAAACCCACATAGAACACTTCAGGAACTCCAGGTGGAACTAGGCACTTTGCATATCTTTATACTGGAATTTCAAACTCAGTACCACACCTTAAGATCTACCCAGTGACACCTCCTCCAGCCAGATGGCTGCAGATCCAAAGTACCAACTAAAAACACTGAATATATTGGGGGCCATCTATTAAAACTTCCACACACTACAAAAGAACACATATATACACAATGGAAAATAGTAGAAAACACATGAATATATGCATATATTAATAATCAATTTAATGTTAATAAAGAGACCAAGAATATACAGTAGGAAACACTCCTTCAATAATCGATGTAGCGAAAACTAGATATCCACATGAAAAAATGAGTGAAATTAAGCACATTATACTCACAAACCAACACATGGATTAATAATTGAAGTGGGAAGACATCAAACTGTGAAATTAATAAAGCAAACATAAGGGAAAATCAATATGTCATTAGTTTAGAAAGCAGTCCTGTGGATGTAACCACAAAGGCACAGCCTTTTCCAGATAACTGGAATTTCATCAAACTTAAAAGCTTTTATAAAGCAAGCAATGAACAGAGTAAAGACAAAACCGATACAGTGGGAGAAAATACATGCAAATTGCACAAATCATAAGCAAATGATATCCAAAATACATAAAGAACTCAGGCAACTTAGAAACAAGAAAATAATATTAGAATAGACATTAGATATAAGTCAATGTTTCTCACTAAGTCATATAAGTGTCCAACAGGCATATGAAAGCAAAACAAACAAACATAAAAAAAAAAAGCAGTTCAACATCAATCATCACAGAAAGGCAAATTCAAAGTTATTCCAGTAAGAGTGGCTTGTGTCAAGAAAACCAATGTCATGCAGACTGTGGACAAAACGATTATTAGTTAGTGAAGTCATTGTAGAAAATGATATGCAGTTTCCTTAAATGTAAAAAGAAGACACACTTTATTGGGTATATATCCAAAGGAAATGCAACCAGTATGTATAGATATCTTCACTCTTATTTTTTGCAGCCCTACTCCCTATTGACAGAGTATCAATAGATGAAATATGGAATCATCCCAAAATATGAGAATGGTGAGGAGGCTTGTGGAATGCTGTCTTCGGGCATGGCCATTACATTCATAACTCATAGCCACTGCAGTTACCTGCACAATATTGAGCCTGTTAATAATTTGTAGTGGAAGGGGAAAGGGCTTAAAAGATCCCACATCTCCCAGTGTAACTAAAGGCAATTAATAGTTGCCAGAGGAGGAGAGGGAGCCATGTTCCTCTGTAGTGTAGTCACTGGTAATTTACCAATAATCCAGTAAGTAACCTCCCAGCCAGTGCTCACTCAGGCACCCCTAATTTAACTCATTGGATCCAAAAAAAAAGGCATGAACATTAGATGGGGACTAATTGGGAAGAAGGGTTTTAATGAGAGTGGAAGTAGAATAAGAGAGGGTAGTATGGGGCATTAACATCAAAATAGATTATACACATGTAACAAATAAAATAAAGACAAAAAGGAAACATAGTTTTCAGACTCATTGGAATACTAATCATTTACAGAGAAGGAAATATTCTTATTCTTCACAACATGGAAGCACCCAGAGTATGTTAGAGAGTGAAATAAGGCAGGCCCACTGTGTTCTTCAAAAGTGCTGAAGAATGAGGTAAAACTATTCTCACTACAAAGCCGGGCATGGTGGTACATGCCTTTAATCCCAGCACTCAGGGAGGGAGAGGTAGGAAGATTGCTGTGAGTTTGAGGCCACCCTGAGAATACAGAGTGAATTCCAGGTCAGCCTAGGCTAGAGTGAAACCCTACCTTGAAAAACAAAATAAAACAAGCAAACAAACAAACAAAAACTATTCTCACTACAAAAATGATGGCTATGCAGGTAAAATAATTTGTTAAATATTTGGACTTGATCTTCTACATTGTGTAGATGCTTCAAAAATCTCACATTGCACCCAATAAATATATACAATATTGTCAATTTAAAAATAAAATGTTTCGGGACTGGAGAGATGGTTTAGTGGTTAAGGCACTTGCCTGCAAAGCTAAAGGACCCAAGTTCAATTCCTCAGGTTCCATGTAAGCCAGATGCACAAGGGGCACATGATTCTGGAGTTCATTTTCAGTGGCTAGAGGCCCTGGCGTGCCCATTCTCTCTCTGTCTGTCTCTCTTCTCTCTATCTCTGCTTGCAAATAAATAAGTAAAATTTAAAAATAAATAAATAAATAAACTTTTCAAACAATTCCTGTTGATTTAAATGGGCCTTTATTTAAAGTTACCAGACACTTGGCTAGAGAGATGGCTTAGCAGTTAAGGCACTTGCCTGCAAAGCCTAAGAAAGCATGTTTGCATCTCCAGATCCCACAACAAAGGATGAGGCAAGCGCAAGGTTGCACATATCCAACAAGTGGTGCAAGTGTCTGGAGTTTGACTGCAGTGGCTGAGACCCTGTCACACAAATCCACCCCCTTTATCTCTAAAATAAAAAATAAGGGCTGGAGAGATGGCTTAGGGGTTAAGGCGCCTGCCTCCTAAGCCTAAGAACGCCAGTTCCAATCTCCAGTGGTTCCAATCTCCAGGTCCCACATTTAGCCTGATGCAAAGTGATGCAAGGGCACAATGCCATACTTGACCACAAAGGGGCCCACGCATCTGGATTTTGCTTGCAGCAGCTGAGAGGCTGCTGGCATGCCCATCTCTATCTGTCTTCCTCTCCCTCTCTCTCTGTCCCTCTCTGTGTCTCTCTCAAAATAAAAATTAAAAAAATATTTAAAAATAAATAAATAAAGTCAACTAAATAATGTAATGCTACCTTTGAAACAGACCACATACATCTATACAGATACAGTCATTGTTGAGTTTTCTGCCAACTTGATTCTGCATGTGGTCACAGGCATGGAGGGAAGAGACATCTGAGAATTCTACTTAGACTCTGCTAGTGGTAGAGTTAGAAAATGAGCAGCAGAAAAAACAAGATCTGTGTTGTAAGAGGAAGGTGTGGTTGAAAAATCACAAAACTGACTTGACTGGAGAAAATAATACAAAGAAATTGAGGATGAATTCTGAAATTTACATTTGAGTGTTTCAGTCAAGCTGTCTAATTTTGCCAATAGTGATAGTTTGGGAAGTAAGCATTTATACCTTAAAGCCCTTACAGTAGTGCAGAAAAGCAAAGACATTAAGGAGTCATGTCAGGAAATCTCTCTTTATTTCCACCTTGAAAAATGTGCATTGAGCCCTTACTGATTCTTTCTTGACATCCCATTTAACACTAGCCTCTATATTAGAAAGCATCAGACACTTAACCCTGTTTATGATTCTGACATATAATTGAGCCCCTGAATTAACACATAGAAATTACTGGGATCACATTCGGAAGTCAAGCCAGACATACTGTAGAAATGATAACCTTCAATAAAGACCACAAATTACTGTTTTCATTTTCAAGTGAGAACATTAACTTCAGGATTACCTCCCAAATTATGAATTAAGATAAAGAACTCTTTCCAATAATGTCTGAAATCCCAATTAAACCTGTTATAAGAACTATGATAACACTCAGGAATACTATGAAGGGTACAAATGAAGCCCACACAAAATGGGATTAGGGCCAAGTTTCTGGAAGGATATTTGAATTTAGCTCATGTACCCATTGTGCTAACATAAATTAAGAAGGAAAAGTGCCAGTGCTCTGAGGAATAGCATGCCCCAGGCCTACAGACTACAGTACCCACTAATGTGCTCAGGCTTATTCAAACTGAACATGTGCATTGCTATCCTACATGTGAGGTAATACCATGCTCTCATGCTACAGGACAAAAATAATTTCCCTAATGATCCCTATTGACCTGAAAGAAAGGTTTTACCTCATATGGAGGTTTACTTTCAAAGAAGATTGTATTTACTTGGATTTATTAAGTGACTGAGCTATTGAATTCTGGTTAAGAGTATACTAGAATATTCTTCATTCCTGTGGTACTTTTCTTGAAATAGGAAGGTCTATATTTAGTTTCAGATTACAACAGGCTGACTATATTTTAAGACTGAAAGTTAGAGAAAGGCAAAAGCAAATTGGGCTCTGATTTCACTTTTACTGAGTCAGAATGAGATCTAATAGATTTCTGAAAGGATAGATTCTATAAGACCTCAACTACAAAGGACAGTCTCATTGAAGTGGTCAGCATAATACTCTAATAAATTCTGATTTTCTTTGCACTTTTATATAGAAACTGTATTTAAGGAGGATCTGTGAGTGTTTCTCAGTATGTAGGATAAAGTCAAGTTACTAAAACTTGGACTGTTTCACTAAAGGAAGGTACAAAGATCTTGGGTGAGCAGTTAAAGCTAAGCATTCACTTACACAGCTCTGCAGAAAGCCTGGTTATCACCTTGCAGCACCTTGGGCACTGTAATTTCTGTTTAGAGAAATCATTTTCCAGATAATGTTGAGACCATTCAAAAATTCCACCATCATAAAAAACAAATTGCTTGTTGAGCCCACAAAGAGGAAAACCCAATTGACTTGGGGGAATTAGAGGGAGAAATAATTATTGAAACCCAATTCCAAATGCTCTGAGAACTGTATATCATATTTTGTCCTGTGGGTCTCCAAAGGACTTAGCTAACAATAAGGCTCTTGCTAGCCCCTGTGATACTCCCACTGCATCACTTAGAGTTCTCTCATCATTAAGCAGCCAACCTTCGGAGGAGTTGATAAATATAGTCTTCATCATTAACTAAATAATCCTCCCAATAGTATGCTAAAACACATGGAGAGAATAAAATAGAGAAGTTGTTAAGGGGTTTAACTCAATCCATAGAGACAGCCTTTTACTTACTTAGTACTAGACCTCCCCAGTTTAAGTTTATGACACCTTCTTTTCCATTTTTACTTAAATACCAGCCAAGCCTCCAGACCACAGGCACCCCAGCCCCCTTCTTCTATGTGATGGTTTTAAGTTCTTCCCATTTAGTAGAGAACAGGACATAGGACTACTGCAAAGGAAATACAGCTTTATCAAATATGCATTTTGAACATACACACTCGTGAACATTAAAATGGCTTTCTAATAGAACATTTTCATAATTTTATTTTTTTCCTCAAGGACCAAAGTAGTTGAAAACCCTTTAAAAAAAAAAAAAAAAAAACAGCTTCTAAATTAATTCCACTTCTGCCTTCTTTCCACAACGAACTCTTCTTTAATTATCAGGAATAAACATATTTTTGTGTTTGTTCTTTGTGACAATTATTTTGGGGGCACAAGCAGAGAATAGAAAAATATGATATGGCTGCCAACCTGAAGAGAGATGACACAGGAAAGGAAAATAATGGCTGAATGAGTGATTCTGGTCACAGTAATTCTAGGACATTTATTTTGTCAGAGAATGTGTGCTAAGATTGTCTTATTTCTTTAAACCCTTTGATATTGGAATTCCTTGTTTTCATTCTTTACAGACCACTTTGAAATTTTCTGTGTTAGTACCTTTACACATTGAACCAACAGGAATAAATATTCCTCCACGCAAATCTTACCAATCTTTCTTTTTTTAATTTTTATATTTTATTTTTGAGAGAGAGAGAGAGAGAGAATTGTTGCACCAGGGCCTCAGCCACTGCAATTGAACTCCAGATCCTTGTGTCCCCTATTGGCATGTGTAATGTTGCACTTGCCTCACCTTTGTGCCTCTGGCCTATGTGAGATCTGGAAAGTTGAACATAGGTCTCTAGGCTTCGTAGGCATGTGCCTTAACCAGTAAGCCATCTCTCCAGCCCCTTACCAATCTTTTAATGCATTAATTTTTCCTTTCACTTTTTCACATAAAACTTGCCTTACAGTTTTCATTCTCAATATCATTTTATTATAGTTTATATTTTCATGACTTTTCTTGGCTTGGATTTGATCTTTAAGCCAAATCAGCACTGAGTCAGTGACAGATACTATTTCAGAACCCGGAGAAGGTAAGACCTATTTTAATGATCATTATGTGACACTACCATGCCAATTGTATAATTAGTGCATTTTTTTCTAAAATAACAACTGCTTGTTGGAAACTTTCCTGAGTTTAGATTATGTAAATTCCTCTTTTATATGACCTTTATAAAGTATCCCAACATTATTACATTTATTTTATATTTTATTCATATTGTATTCTTCCTTTTTATAACTATTTCATTTTTATTTGTTTATTTTACAGAGAGAGAGAGGCAGTGGAGGGAGGGAGAGAATGGGCCTCCAGCCACTGCAAACAAATTCCTGATGCATACACCACCTTCTGCACTGGCATATGTGGGTCCTAGGGAATCAAAACTGGGTCATTTGGCTTTGTAGGCAAACACCTTAAACACTAAGCCATCTCACCAGTACCAAGATTCTCCCTTTTTCATTATAGTCATCTTGAGATTGAAACTAAATCTTGCTAGTTTAGATTCTTCCAACCCACATTGAGCATCTATCTATTATATGGTAAGTCTCAATAAATATTGAATTTTTACATTCTTGAGAAGAAACCCATATTTAGGAGATCTTTTAACATTTATTTGCATCAATAATGCAAAATTTCCATACTTGCCTATTTCTGTTATTTTTTTTTTATTTCAGAGGAATAGAGTTTTCCTCTCCTCTCCAAATATTCCCTAGCTTTTGTTTGCACTGTGGTCATCGTTGGTTCATTGCTCTGTGTTGCAAGTTAGACCCTCAGAATCAAGTACGCTTTCTCAGAAGCTCAAACTTGACCAGTCTTTTAAAATTATTTATTTCTTTTTTATATTATTTATTTATTTGTGAGGGGAGGGAGAGGGAGGGAAAGAGAAAAGAGAATGGGTGCACACCAGGCCTCTTGCTGCTGCAAACCAATTCCAGACACATGCTCCACTTTGTGCATTTGTCTTATGTGGGTATTGGAGAATTGAACCCAAGCTTCAGGCTTTGTGAGAAAGCACCTTTAACTGTTGAACCATCTCCTAAGCCCAATTGCTTCTATTTGTCAAAATTCCACCAGGACTGAGATGGGCTGGTGCTGCTGAGGCTGGAATATCCCAAGAGTAGCTTCTTGGCAGGAAAACAGCTGTAATGCTAGGATAGTGCCTTCTAATCTTCTTTAATCCCAGGACCTTTCCTATACACGTTCTCTTCCTGGTCTCCCCAGTAGAGTAATCAAATTTATTACATGATGTCTCATGATTCCTGAAACTCCAAAATAGAAAATGCCAGGCCTTCTTGAGATAGATGTCGGGGACATGCATGTGCACTTTGTCAGGGTTGCTGCCTGCTATACTTTAAAGTGAGGCAGTGTCCAGCACAGAGGAGATTCAGGAGACAAACAAACAAACAAACAAATAAACAAGGCATAAATACCAGATAGTATGGCTGACCAGGGGCCAACTTGAGGTTAGTGTTCCTGGGTGTGGGCTTCCTTCTCAAGAATGTTTGTTTCTGCAGTGTCTCTTTTAGCACTGCAAAAGGCAAGACCATACTTCATGACTACTTTTTTCAGAGTATTTCTAGGACAACATTTTACAGAGAACAATAATAATAGCAGTTGCAATAATATGGCAAAAGTACAAAGAAACTACCTTAGCTCTAAAACTATCTGTAATATGTCACAAAGATTATCAACAAAAAGCTTCATATTTGTGTGTTATTACCAAATAGATTAAGATTATAAAACAGAGTTAAGCAGGAATGCCTCAAGAAGCCCAGAAGTGAGGCAGCAAACTTCATAGTCTTTCTTTTTAATAATAAGCCCTTGCCACCTATTCGTTAAGTTTGTTGACTCAAACCATTTCTAAGGTACAAAGGAAAAAAAAATGTTAGCAAAATAGCCTACTGGGCAACTCTGTAAATCCCCAGTACTGTGCTTCTATACTTACAGAAGTTCTAATTCATTCAAATGCCCTATAGTCCACAATAATTATATTTGCTGTGAAACGATCTCCTCTGCCTTCCATTCTCACTCATTCACTCTAACTCTTCTTTCTTATGGGTAAATCATGCTGGATGCTTGGAAACTTCTGCCAGTTTTGATAGCCTTTTCTCTCAGAAGTCAAAGTGTAATGTTTATGTCTAATCGCCAAGGCATTTGGGGCTCTTTCTGCTGACCTGACACTCCTTGTTTGCAATTATGGAAGAGTCATCTATGACCTTCCTAGCTCTGTGTAACCTAATATGTTTGCATTCCATATTTTTCTTAGGCAAAGAAATCAACTCTGACAAAGTAATAACCTGAACATAATTGTTCTTAACAAAAAGGTTACAGTGTTCTCACCAGAATAATAGAGCTGAGAGTTATTCTCATTCATGACTCTATGTCTGTTCATTCTGAACTCTTTAAAAAAATAACAAATAATCATGCCTTATTAAGCACCTTCTCAGTAAGTTTGGTAAATAAGACTATGGAGAAATGAAGTTCTGACCTTTGACTTCTTCTGTCAGGTGCCAGAAGGGTTATTTCTCCTGATCTTAGTTTGACATTGGGGAGCAATTGGCTAATCCTCATATTCTCCAAACTTGCTCTTTGGTCTCTGGCTAATGTGCATCTTGTTCTGTGTCATAGATTTATTATGATTTATTTACCATGTGGGGTAATAGAATCTGCTTTTATCTTGAAAAGAAATAGCATCTATATGATTTTGGGCCCCAGTTCTCAAGGGAACTCAGGAAAGAGGTTTGAAATTTTAGAAATAAGCTTTTATATTATGATTTTGTCTTCTTTCCTAAATGCAAACTTAGGAAAGTAGATCAGTGAAAAGATGTGTCATGGAAAGTGTCTCTGTATAATTAGTTTGGACTTCACACTTGACGGGAACATTGTGGAATAATTTCATACCCAGGAAAAGAACTGTGGATTTGAATAGCATTTCCCAAGAATTTAACATATGTATGTTGAAGTGTAGTAGGGAGCCTTTAGTATTTTTAAAACAGAGTTGGTGTGGACAATGCTAAGTTACAAATATGATAAAGTCCAGAATTATGAATGATTTTAGCCCAGATAAAGTTCAGAATGAAACATGAAATTTAAAAAAAAAGACATTTTGTTAGATCAGCAAAAATAAAGTAACCTTGAAAATATGATTTAGTCTGATGGAAGATACAAAAAGCAAGATTTGTGAAGTTATGATAGGCATATCATAACTAGGAAAAAGCAATAATACCAATAACAACCCATGAAAGGTAACTAGATGAGTGAGTCAGAGACGGGGAGAGGGAGAGCAGGGGAGAGAGAGAGAGAGAGAGGCCAAGACACAGAGGGAAAACCTAAATAGAAAGGAAAAAGCAGCATTGAATTGATAAATTTATATGTAGGATATACAAAAACTCTAAACATGAATTCTATTTAAGAAAACTCCAAAGCAGGGCATAATCAACTCCATGTACAAGTATGAAATTTTAAGTAGGGGACATACTGCTTTCTACATCCAGGAAATGAAGTCAGTTCCATGAATTCACTGAGGTTCCCAATGTGCTTACTGTTTATTCATTCATATCCACAGTATTTCTAGTGTTTGCTACCCTGGACTGAAACTAGTTATCTATTATATCTATTAGCCACTGCTAATCCGTGTGGATTAGTTTTGATTCAAGAAATAAAGTTCTTTTAAGGACATAGGGTTTAGTCTATTAAATAAAAAGGAGGCTATTTTCAAGCTGGTCAATAGAACACAGACAGAGAGTGGGGGGGAGGGAGGGAGGATAAAGGCCTGAATTAAGAGTTAGAATGAGAAATTGCCCAGAAAACACAAGGTCTAACAAGGAGTTCACTGATTGAAAATGATGAAGATCAGGATGGTAACTAAGTTGCATTTGGCTTTTTGTTTAGTGGTGTTTTATATTTATTTGTTTTGCTTTCTCACCACACTACAAGAAAAATTGAAGTAGAAGCCCAAATAGTAAACAGCTTAATTCTATTCAAATATAGGATATTGAAAAAAATATTTTTTAGATATTAATAATATAATTAGTTACATTTGTCACACAACAAATTAAATATGAAAATGTTAGGACTCACACACAAAGTAAAAGGAAGCAATTGAGGAGATCTAAAAGATATTTAATCCTGAACTAATATATTCTGGGTCCCCAGAAGAATTAGTTACTTTTAATGAGACCAAACTGAACTATATGAATCTTGTTCTCAAATAAAACTGATGTGAACTACATACACACATCTGTACATTCTTAGTAATAAAGTTTTATCTTGACTCACACACACATATACTCATAATACCTATTCAATAATACATATGAGTTGAGATGTGGATGATAAGATGTGATTGATGATGGCAATTCAAATCAAAACTTAGAAGTCTATAACTTGGTGATCCTATGGATTAAGATAGTGAAAACTCCTTTTCCTTTGCCAGACAAAAAATAACCTTTTATAATTTTCTTTTTTAATGGAACATTTGCAGAGGAATTTAATAGCATCATGGCATTTTTCCTTGGAACAACATCCTGTTTTTAAACATTTAGAAGTGTTTTTTGGTGGTAAGAAAATCAGAAGACTATTACAATGCATGTGAGATGTAGAAGAATGTGGGGTACATGCAAAACCCTTAGATCTCTCCAGCAGTTGTTTACTAGAACTGGCACATCACTGGAACCAGATAAATACTGTGAAACTGAATGTGTGGATGGTTCTTATCCAGTGCTGGCTAAGCTGCTTCAGGCCATGGCAGGCTTAGGAAAGGTGTGAAAAACTGGGACAACAGATAAAGTTTCTTACTGTCTTGTGAGGATTCTTGCCTTTCCAGGAAATACTAGAGCAGCAAACATGAGTAGCTGAGGTCCTGAGCACTTGGATCTTTTGTGCCCCATTTCATGTAAAGAGCACCATTTGTGAAAATGGTAGAGATAAAATTTTATTCACATCTGGCATTAACCCATTCTGACCTGTGTGTTGGCTGGACAGATAAAGCCTATGTGTCCCAAAATGCATGGGTGGATATAGCCTCTGCTTCTAAGACCCAAGGCTTGGCCACAGACATGTGAGCTGGCTCAGCCCTAGGTCTACCTGCATATGGCGCACCTGTTCTACCTTTCTTACCTTCACATTGTTTTTATAAAATCTCAATCAATGGTTCATTGGATATCCCATACTTTAAAACTATTAGGAATACTTGTCCTCATTAATTCTTTCTTTGCACAAACATTCCCATTACCACATTATTTGAGTTTCTGTATTCTATAGTAACTTCATTCTAAACAAAGAAGGGGAAAAATACAGAACTCAGAACTTTTCTTTCCCTGGCATATTTTGTGCTGTTGGTTATGTTTTGATTTGCTTTCTTACAAACCATGCTGGAAGGAAGCACCACCTCTGGTGACTCAGTGGTGTCAAAACTTTGATCTTCTGCAGCTTACCTGATACACTTATTTTCTTTACTACAGATACATAGGTTGCTTGGCAAAGAAACTGAGGAGGAATCTCTGCTAATATTTGGGATTAGACTGTGTAGTTATAAGAAGGGACTAGAGAAGAAAGAGCTTACTTTGGATTGAGTGTTGTTAGGAACATCAGTTCATTGACAGGGACAGGGTAGGTTCTTCATTTTTTTTAATCAAATAATTGAGATTATTAAAACAAGCTAGAATTGCCAGCAATTAAAAAAAAAAAAAACTATGTTTTTTTCAGGTGAACAATATCCTTATCTCTGTTTCAGGCATAAAAATGGAGTCGCCTAGTCTGTCTTGTCCGTCAGGGTCCTCAAATGACTAGGCCTAATTATAATTTATATTTTACAAAGGTTGTTTATGCTTATTGATGACATTTGATGCAGTCATCAGTTCTCAGTTGCCAAGAATTTGTGTTTTTGAATACAGAATCTTTGTTCATATAGTAACATTTCCATTTGCTCATGCTTCTTCCTAGAGAGGCCTTCAGACAGTCAGAAGTTTATTGTACTTATTGATAGCCAAAGGAAAGATGTGATTAATCCTGTGAAACACAGCTGTGGATTCTGTCCTGAAATCTTCAAGTCTACAAATGGACAGAAGAAAAAATACAACTGCTGTGAATTACTTTATAATATGGATCTATGCTACACAGTAAAGACTGCTGGGATGAAAGAAGTCAGAATGGAGGATGCCACTCTTGAGAAGTCAGTGGCTTAACTAAGGCTCACCAATACCAGTGTGTTCTTTCTGTATTGGCCATAGAGTTCAAGGGCACTCCAAATACCTTCACTCTGGATTAATGATCTCACTCACTTCAGCTTGTCTTTGGTTTCTTTCTTGTGTAAGTTGGGTTAGTGAACGGTGTCATTACTTTCTCATTGCTGAGACAAATACCTGACCAGAGGCAGCTTATGGGAGAAAAGCTTTATTTCAGGCTTACTGAATCCAGAGGACAAATTGTCATGGAAGAAGAAGCTGACTTACTTCCTTAAATCCATAGCCCAAACAACTTCTAGCAGCAGCAAACACCAATAGCCAGAGCTCCAACTATCTCACAACACACCCTAGGGCTGGACTGAAAGATCTATAACCAGTTTTCGAACCCTTAAGCTCATCCAAGTAGTTTAGATATTGCAAAACCTCCAAATATTTAAAAGTTCTCCAGTAACAAATATTCTTATTTTTAATAATAATGTAGCCTTTACTTATATTTATAAACTTGGGTAATTTTTATAAGAGATGGTGAGAAAAAAAGGAAGTTTCTTTCTCAGGAAACATTCATGATTTCTAAAGAATGAAACAAAAAAGAAAGTGATTTTATGATAAGTATCTAAAATTCTTTTGACATACAAGTAGTTATAATTTACTTCTTTCCAGTTATTAAATACTTTATTTAAATAAAGTATGTATATCAAACAGGATAATTATATATTTTCTTGATTTATACATATTTCCTTGAACACTGCTTGAAAAATATGTTTCAGCAACATCACATATTAACCCAGGACTTTTGGAGAGTCTTCTAATTCTGGGTGACAGAACATGTATATTAATGTTTCTTCTTTGCACAAATTATCCCTTTCAAACAAATTTATAACAAATAACTCTATCTCTACAAAGCAGTTACAACCCCTCATAAACTGAATGAATAAAAGCATAAAAAAGTAGAAATTTTAAAATCGCAGTCTAAAAATTGGCTTTACTCACTAATCTGTTTTTTTTTTTTTTTTTTAATGCTAAACACAGACTATCTTTGAGCTGATAAGGGTCAGATAATAGCTCCAAATTATAGGGCATGGTTGGAGGCCCCAGGGCTACTGGAGGATTAGGCAGAACTGAGCTGTCAGGCATGACTAAGAGCCCTGCACCCTGAGTTTGCAGTAAGCCTAAACCCTGAGAATCTCAAGACCAGATAGGAGTGAGGTCGTTCCCTCCCCCCAGCCCCAGGCACCAGGACATCCTGATAAGACTTAGGTTTTTCTTTCCCCAGAGCCTTGTGACCTTTGTCTGCTTACATCACTATATGTTAATAAAGTATCAGCCAGCATCCTTCACACAGCCAATCCCCCCATGACCCATACCTGGTACCTCTTCTCGTCACTACATGAATATTTATAAACTCACTCCCCTGGCGAATAAATGAGCTGTCCTCTGATGCAGTAACCCAAGTGTTTCTTCCCATCATACTCATGGACACTTAAGACCATGCTCCACAGTTGCCTGAACATCTCTGGGGAACCGCATCCACAGGGACCCCAGGAACCACAACAGATGAGACTTCTGTTAAACATTCATTGAATTTCTCAAGTCTGAACATAAGGCACTCACTGGTAAGTATTGAGTTATAAATTCTACAGGAGGGTTATTTCACCTAGTTCAAGATCATTTAACATCTTCCACCAATTTTACACAAAGAAAGAAATGGTCAGAATAGTTTGAAAGGCTAAATTTCTCATTTTAAAGTACCAATACACATACTTAAAGGTTAAGCCTATGAGTAATATACATCGCAATTTCGCTAGTCTAGCCATATATTGATATTCCTCCCCTCCCTCCCTCCCTCCTTCCCTCCCTCCCTTCCTTCCTTCCTTGTCTTTTCATCCTTTAAAGGCAAGATTTCATGTAGCCCAGGCTGACCTCAAGCTCACTATATAGCTGAGAATGACCATGAAATCTAGATTATTCTACTTGTACCTCTTAGGTGCTAAATTTACAGGTGTGCAATGTCACTCCCACCTTTCCTTTCTTCCTTCCTTCCTTCCTTCCTTCCTTTCCTTTCTTTCTTTCTTTTTCTTTCTTTTTTCTTTCTTTCTTTTTTTCTTTCTTTCTTTTCTCTTTCTCTCTCTCTCTCTCTCTCTCTCCCTTCCTCCCTCCCTTTAATTTCTTCTTGATCAAATGTCACCTCCACTTCACTGGTGACTTCAGAACAAACATGTGTCCTGCAGGGGGACTGAAGCCTCTGAGGAATACCTTAGTGATCAAATACATGTGGACCAAGGCCCAAGAAACTATCTTCTCTTTCTGCATAAACTATCCTGGCTTAGAAGCACCACATGTGAAAATATCCTGGATGTTGCATTTCCTATACCTGCCTAGAAACATCAATCCCCAGTAAACTCTATAGAGTGCCATGGCTTGCATTTAGTAGACCATTTTCTCAATAAGACTAACAGGACATGCACTGAGTGTTGGCATACCCTGAATAAGAGGCTAGATGTGTAATTTGGTGGTATAGCACTTGCCTATCTAGACCCTGGGTTTGATCTTCAGCACCATGCAAATAGAATGAACACTCTGTTTCATGGAAAGACATTTATTGTTACTGTGTATTTTTATGACTGTTCAAGAGTATTTATTACCTTTAATTTTATATTTCTTATTCTGTTTTTTGTTTTGATCTTAAATTTTATGTATGTATGTATGTATGTATGTATGTGTGTGTGTATGTATGTATGTATGTATGTATGTATGTATGTATGTATGTATGTGTATGTATGTATGTATGTATGTGTTTGTGTATACCAGGGCCTCTTGTCACTGCAAATAAAAACCATATGCTTGCACTACTTTTTGTGGCCTGGTTAACATGAGTGGCTTGTGAATTGAACCTGGGTCAGCAGGATTTGCGAGCAAGTGATTGTGACCACTGAGCCATCTTCCCAGCTTTTCTGTTGCTGTATGTTTAGGCAAGAGCTCTCTGTGCTGACCAAGCTGGTCAGGCCTCATTAAGTAGATTAGGCTGACCTCGAAGTCTTAATCATGATGCCTCAGCCTCCTGGGTGCTGGGACACAAAGGCCACACTCGGCACAGTCAACTTCTTCTCTGGTTTTTAAGTAGGGAGCTAGGAAATATACTAAGATTTTTGTGAGGAAAAAAAAATATTCCCTAAATTCATGATCAATGCAGTGTATAACTACAGCATATATTTAACCCCATGATAAGGACTAATCCTTATAATCTGAGAATGTCTAGCTATAGGCAGTTACCTGCATTGCACTTAAGTTTCCAGATTACTTTGCTAACTGCTCACTCTAAGGAGTCAAGTATAAGCCAGGCATGGGGAGTTACACCTATATTCCCAGCATTCACCTCAAGAAGGAATGTTCTGAATTCAAGGCCCGCAAGAGCTACAGAATGAGACCTTGCCTCAGGAAAAAAAAAAAAAAAAAAGAAGAAGAGAAGGGCAAGGGAAGAGGGAGGGAGGAGGAGCAGGGAAAATGAAGAAAGAAATCATCTCTAAATGCATGTCTTTATCTGATTCTATTTTTCCAACCTATTTAAAAAGTTATTGCCTATACACATGCATTAACAATACAATAAGCAGAGTGTGGTGGTTCACACATGTAATCCCTGCACCAGGGAGGCTGAATACAAGTAAATACAGTTTGAGGATGAGGTCAACCTGGGATATATCATGAAATCTTGCCTCAAAAAAACAAAAACAACAGTGAAAAGTTTAACTAGAGCTGGGCTAATAAAGTATTGGCAATTAATAAATGTTCTATAACACTCTTATTTTGGTGACCCAGAAGGTTAGCTTCTTGAAAATTCATCCTAATACTAGTAAATTATCAGAATTATACAACATAATTATTTTAAGTTTTAAGACAAAATTTATAAATTAATGCTGGTTTATATTTCTTGCAAAATGTTTATATGCTAAACATTTCTATAGCCTATAAAAATGGACCTATACTATTATATAAAAAAAAATTGTTTAAATGCTGTTTTGAGACATGCTCATATGAAGATAGAAATCAGCATACTTTTCCCAGGAAAATGTCATCCATGCAGGTATGATCATCTGAATAGTAGCCAACAAAGTTTGTCCTGACTCTAACCACCACTGTAAATAAGTAATCTCCAATTATATCATGAGTTGCAACCCCCCATCCACAACTAGAACATGTCCTGTGACATACTGTGATTCTAACAGAAAAATGACCTCATGTGCCACTTCAATGGGATCTCCAAACCTCTCAAGAGGAATGTTTTTCTTTAGCTGTCCTTCGTTCAAGTTTTTCATCATATTTGTATAAACAAATCCTGGTGCATCAATGTTCACTCTTACTTTCTTTCTTGCAACCTCCTTAGCAAGGGCACGTGAAAATTCAACCAACCCTCCTTTGCTGGCACTGTATACACTCTGGCCAGAATTGTCTTTTAATCCCGTTATAATCCCTATGTTAAATAGGGGCCCATCCTGCTGTTGAAGCATAGTCCTCAAGGCCACTTTACACTTGAGCATGGAACCTACCAGGTTAGTCTGAAGGTGAGACAGCATGTCTTCCATTTTTGTTCTTACTAAAAGGCTATCCCTAGTATTACCAGCTGCATTTACCCAGAAATTTACTTGACCTAAATGTTTCTCAATCTCTGCAAAGGTATTGTGAATGTCCTGTTTTTTTTTTTTTTGTTTGTTTGTTTTTGCAATGTCATAGCTAAATGTTAAGTGACTTCCTCCCATCTCGCTGGCAGAAGTCTTGGTCACTTCCAGATCTCTGGCCACCATCGCCAGTCGGTAGCCTTTCTGGGCAATTAACTGGGTTACTGCCTTCCCAATACCCCAGGAGCCTGAAAAATGGTACTGACTCTGTCCATCTTGAACCCCGGAGTCACAGACTAAAGGGAAGGGAGGAGTAGTGGTCCCTATCTGCAGTCCCCAGAGTTCCAAACTTCCAGTCACACAAACATCTGCAGGAAGAGCCCAGGCCACTTTATTTTTATATTTTATTTATTTAATTGCATGAAGAGGCACATAGAGAGAATAGGTATGCCAGGGACTCCAACCACTGCAAACAACCCTAGACGCATGAGCATCTTTGTGCATCTGGCTTTATGTGGGTACCGGGAAATCAAACTTGGGTCATTATGTTTTGGAGGCAAGCACTTTAACTGCTGAGCCATTTCTGTAGCCCAGTTATAGTTTCTCTTTTAAATTATTTTCATAGGTAAGCATGCAAAATAATGGGTCTTATCCTGGTGTGTATGGTTATTTATAATTTTTGTATATTTTATTAACCCCAATTATTCAGAGTAAGGCTCTATGCTTCACTTTTCAAGTAAGAAGGACAAAGGTTTTAGAAAATAGACTGGAAAATGCTGTCCACACACTTTGGTTAGGAATGCCTCAGATATCTTCTTGGCACATAATGGAACACTTCAAACAGAGACTTTTTCAAAAGATAATCATGTGGGCTGAAAAGATGGCTTAGAAGTTAAGGCGCTTGCCCGCCAAGCCAAAGAACCCAGTTTTAATTTTCCCTGACTCTCTTAAGCCAAATGCACAAGGTGGCACATGTGTCTGGAGTTTGTTTTCAGTGGCTGGTTATCCCAATGCCCCCATTCTCTCTCTCTCTCTCTCTCTCTCTCTCTCTCTCTTTCTCTCTGTGTATGTCTCTCTCTCCATCTCTCAAATAAATAAATAAAAGTAAAAATTGTTTTGAAAGATAATCATGTAGCCAACTTACATCTCTAGATTTGGTCTGAAAGAAGGTTTTGGTCAACAACAACAACAAAAATCTAGGGTTATTCTTCAAACTGCCTTTCTTTTCTCAAATAGAAAATAATATTTAGTTGCCATTGGCCACTATGAATGTGTACTGAAGCAATATAGGCATTTTAATGGCTTTCTCAGAAAAAAACACAATTTAGAGTTAATATAGGAACTCCACATTTTCTGCAACCATTAGTACCTGCTAAAAGCAAAATGTCTTGAGGTCATCATTATTTCTGCCACTTCTCACTAACTGGGTAAGATTGATTAGCACTGCTGTCATTTTAAATGACAGGCTATTTAGTTGTTGTTTTTTAAAATAATATATATAATCATATGTGAGAGTCTATATGGGTTACAAATTGAGTTCGAAAACCAAGAGGAGATGGGAACAAGAGATGATGAGAATGTGGTCAGGCAGGGGGGGGAGAACAAAGTAAGTGTGTGGGAGGAGAACAGAAGAGAGGCAATGTTAGAGTGTGGCTAGAGAGATATGAACTGTGAATTTTCAAGATACAATATAAAATAATTACTCAGATTTCCAGTTAACCAAACAATTACTTTTAACTGCATACCTATTAAAACTTTCTGAAAGAATATTTAGAAAACACTGTTAAGGAAACCTATATCGTTGTCCACTTACTCATTTTTATAATTGAAACACTGCAAAGATAAGCTTTTCTGGAATTTTACAGGCTTCACATGCACATATATGCATAGCACCGGGTCACCACTGTTAAGTATATTTATCAAGATAAAATTGTGCTACTGTTTTAGAGAGGTATGCCAGTTTTTTCATTTTCTTATTAATTGAGAATCATATATGCAATCTAAAATGGAAAAATGCTATATTTTACTGTTTTTCTATTTTAAGCCCATACAAATACACAACTATATAATAAAACAAACAACATAAGACATACAGGAGTAAGTTGAACAATCTTGTTAAGTGTTTTATTGTAGTCAGTCAATTATGGTAAAATAGGGAAAGCTGACCTATACCACACTTCTTTTCATTGCCAGAACCATAAACTTAATTTGAATGTAAGTTTTCTGCTACAAACTTAGAATGAAGTATTTATTGAACCCTCCTCCTTTTTTTTCCAAGGTAGCGTCTCCCTTGAACTCAATGGTGATCCTCCTAACTCTGCCTCCTGAGTGCTGGGATTAAAGGTGTGAGCCACCATTCCAGGTATTGAAACTCTTTTGGCAAACCTTTATGCTGTTAATTTAAACATTAAAAATATGCAAGATATATTTTGTTTTGAAGCTATAAAGTATGAGCACACTTATCTCAGTAAACAAAACTTGCTTGGAATTGCAAATGATAAAGATTGAGTCCGAGAAAAACATCTAGCATTCTTATGCAAAAATGCTTTTAAAACTTGCTCCTATAGGCTTTTTAAAACTGTATGGTAAATTGAATGAGTAAATTTCATTTTTACTGATCAGGAGGTCATAAATAAGAAATTATATCCAAAGTCTGATTATTACAATTTCTAAGAACTATTTTCTAAACCAAGCTCATATTTGAACTAATTTAACTATCTCATACAATACTTGCATTATTACATACTTTCAAAGGGAATATATTTTAAGCATATAATATTTAAAAAATGAAGTTTTGACTTAAGCGTCAACAATTGTTACTCCAGAAAGAGAAAGTTTATCTATGCCAGCAAAGGGTTAACTACACATGCAAAGAACCCATGCAGGCCTCTGATTTGGAATTCAGAAGCATGAGTTTAGGGTCCTAAAAACTTGAGGCTATGTATGAAGCATGGGGGTTCAGACCTTGTTTCCCCCATCTTTTTCTCGAAAAGTTTTTCCTAGCTACATTGTCAAGAGCTTTCAAGAGTTTCTTTTTTTCTTGTTCTAAGTACAAATTAAAGACATGTTTATCCATTACATACCCCCAATCTCTGGAATCAATCTAATTATTTAGCTCTGTAAAGAGTCAATATCACAAGGACCTGATGTGATTTTCTGTCCTGAGTCCATACATATTTACAAAAAGAAACTATTTGGTTCATTGTTTTGAAGTTTATACAGGGAATTTTCATTTCACTTTCTTGTCTTCACAAACACTGACTGCCAAGTAATAGGAAGTTGACAATGTAGTTTGAATGAATAATGGAGGGTCACTAAACATAGTTTCCATGGTCCTAATTAGCAAAATATATTGTGCCTAAAAATCATAGCACTTTATAAATGGAGTGACCATCTGTTTTCATATTTGGGCAGTTTTCCAGGAGGGAAGGCAATGAGTGCTAAACCCAGGATAGCATAGGCACAAAGGAATTATATTCAACATCTTTTTATATAGCAAATATAAGGCAGGGAAGATAAAACTGGAAACCACCCGTGGATTTGAAGGAAGATAAAGTGTGTTTCTTTCAACCTCCCTAAAGCTGTCCGAACTCAGAGGCTCTTGACTAGAGCTACTTCTTATCTCACTGCCTCTCTTCTTTCATGGACACCATGTCCCTTTTCAAGACACAAAAATCCTGAAAGCAATGCTCTTCAACATCCCTATCTTAAAGGAATCTTTTTCTTCTCTCTGTTCATGGAAATGTACCTTTTTTTAATTTTTTGCTTCAGAAATTACACTCACACTAAAATGAACAATTGCATCACCCTTCCAATCACTGCATATATATAAATATTTATTTAGAGTCTATATGTCAAGAATTGTTCAGGCCTTAGCAATAGACAAAATGAAAGGACACAGCAACATTTAAAAAGTATGCATGGCCATACAAACAGGTAAATAGAGTTGAGACTAATTACTAGTCATAGTAATATTCTAGGAAAATCATTAACTGAATTAGTAAACACTGATTCATAGCTCCTGTGGAAATATGGACTTAGGGTCCAAAGAATTTCTAGATACAATAAAATATTTTGGCCAATAAATTAATATGTAATTTAAAAAATATATATATTTCTGTTTAATATATTACTTAATATATACTGTTATTTTATTAGCATTGAGATAATGGCCAACAGTACTGCCTCATTCCAGAACAAAGTTTGTCCATATTCTCATAATTAACTAATGAAGGGCTGTCAGTTTTGGAGCTAGAAGTAAAATGTAGCAAGTAGATAAATTCTCAAAGAATCTGTATTTTATAAAGATTCACCAGCTCTTTTTTTCTAGACTGCCTGTTTATCACTTCTGGTGAGTTTCCTTGGCTAGCCAACAAGCCGAGGGGATAACCCCCTAACCCCTACTTTCCAAATGGGCTCTACCCCTGCCTGTTCTCCACATGGTAGTCTACTTTCAAGGAGAAAAGTCACTATGGTACCAGTTCATTTTGAGTTTAGTTCTGTGTTTATTCTCACCCCAACGTCTCCTTCCCCTCCCCCCAAACCTTTCCATCCCTATTGTCCCTGGAGCTGATCCAGGTTAGAAGCTGCAGATGAGTGAGAACATGTAGCATTTGTCTTTTTGTGATTGTATGTGTTCATTGAGTATGGTATTTTCTAAATCCATCCATTTTCCTACAAATTTCATTGTATCATTCTTTCTTACTGCTTAATAGAACTCCATTGTGTATATGTATGACAACTTTGTTATCCATTCATTCAATGATGGGCACCTGGGTTGATTCTATTTCTTAGCTATAATGAATTGAGCAGTGACAAACATGGTTGAGCAAGTATGTCTGTAGTGAAGCATGGGGCATTTAGGGTCAATGTCCAGTAAGGGAATAACAGGGTCTGTTGGTAATTCTATATTTAACTTGTTCAGGAATGTCCATATTGATTTCAATAGTGGTTATACAAGTTTGCATTCCCACCAACAGTGAATGAGGGTTCCTCTTTCCCCAAATCCTGGACAACATTTATTGTTATTTGATTTTATAATGATTGCCATCCTTACTAGAGTAAGGTAGAATCTCATTGTTGATTTAATTTACATTTCCCTGATAGAGCTTTTGAACATTTTCTTCAATCTGTGTTAGTCATTTATATTTCTTCCTCTGAGAACTCCTTATGCAGTTATCTACCCCAATATTAGACTGGGTTGTTTGAATTTTTTTTTTATTGTTTAGGTTGGTTTTGAGTTCTTTGTACATTCTAGGTATTAGACCTCTGTCAGTGGTATAGATGGTGAAAATGTTCTCTTATACTGAGGATAATTTATTGGCTCTGTTTATGGTATATCTGTCTGTGCAAAAGTTTTTTAGCTTCATGAGATCTCATTTGTTGAGAGATTATTTAAATTCCTGAGCTACTTGGTTTTGTTCAGGAAGTATTTCTCCATTCTTATATCATGGATAGTAACTACTACTTTTTCTTCAAATAGTTGAAGAGTAATGAGGTCTTTAATCCATTTGCAGTTGATTTTTGTGTATAGTGAGACATATGGATCTAATTTCATTTTTCTACATATTATCATCCAATTTGTCCAGCACTATTTGTTAAAGATACTGTCTTTTCTTCAGTCTACATTATTGGAAAATTTGTTCAAGATCAAGTAGCTATAGCTACTTGCAGTAAGGTCTGGGTCTTCCATTCAGTTCCATTGATCTGTACTTCTGTTTGTATGCCAGTACCATGCTGTTTTTCCTTCTATGGCTTTGTAGTATAGCTTTAGATCAGTGTGGTAGTTTGAATAGATGGCCCCCAATATATTCAATGTTTTATTAGTTTGTAGTTTGTAACTGCATCTACCTGGATGGAGGCAATGCCACTGGGTGGATCTTAAGGTGGGTTTGAGATTTCAATCTAAAGATATGCAAAGTGTGCCTAGCTGGAGTTCCTGAAGTGTGCTGTGCAGTGTGGCTTTTGGCTGGTTGCTTCTCTCTCTTGCCTGGTTCTTTAAGAGCAGGCCAGCTTCTTCTGCCATTATGGAACTTCCCTGGATCTATTGAGGATACCATTCATATAATTAATGGCTCTTTGTTGAGATTCTGCTAGTTCTGCTATTTGCTTGGCTAGGGTTGCATAGCTTGTCTCTTCATTTGGGGGTTCATATCCTATTGTCTCTTCTGTGATTTGATTAGAGACATACATTGTGGAACAGGACAGTCTAACTGGATTTACTTGCATCTGATTTTTTATGCTATTCCTTTTTTGATGTGGTCTGCCCATCACAATGGTTCAGAAAGCCTAGGGTGTGGGATGCTAGCCTGCTGGCCTGGGATGGGGGGTGGCAAGTGTGAGGGTGATGGCCTGTGGAGTTCAGAAAGTCTGAGTTGGGGACCCTGGCCTGCTCACCTGGGTCCCTGTTTGGAGGTGGGAGGATGCTGCAGGGACTGGGCAACTGGGACTGTGATCTGTTGCATGGGGGCTCAGAAAGGCTAGGTCAGGGACACTGGCCTACTGCCCTAGGTCCCTGATCAGAGGTGGGGGGGGGCTGGAACAACTATCTCCTGAGAGTGATTCAGGAAGGCTAGGTCAGGAACCCTGGCCTGCTGCCTTGGGTCCCTGATCAGAGGTTGGGGGGTGGCAACTGGAACTGTGATTGCCCATGGGGCTCAGGCAGGCTAATACAGGACCTGGCCAGTGAATGGGTGTTAGCACATGGGGCTCAGGAAGGCTAGGGCCAGACCTGATCCACCAATAGGTCCAGGATGATGAGTGGGGCTCAGGAAGACTATGCATAACTTGGATGGCAAATGGATGATAGCCCATGGGGCTCAGGAAGACCTGCCTGGACCTGCCTGGAGTGGGTCATGATCACATGGGGATTTCAGAAAGGTCAGGACAGGCACATCTGTGGAGCTCCGTGCAATGGCAGGAAAGCCTGGGGCCAAGGTCCTAGCCTGCTAGCGTGAGTCCACTGGCCTGGGGTTAGTGCAGGAGTTACTGCCAGTTGGGACTGTGGCTAGGACCACAGGAGACTGGGGAACTGGTGGGCTGCCCAAGAGCATGGGAATCAGTGGATTTCCTATTTTGCTTGTCCACACCCTCCCACTGGGAGCATACTAGACCCTTTAACTTTAAGGGTCTTGCCTTTACTTCCCATGAGGTGAGGCAAGGTTAGGCAGATGCCATCTTGACTAAAAGTCCCCTTAATCTGGTTTTAGTTCTTCCATGAAGGTTTGATAGAATTCAACCGAGAAGCCATCTGGTCCTGGACTTTTCCTTTTGGGGAGGTTTTGAATTAACTTTTCAATCTCCTTCAATGTGATGTCTGTTTAGGAGGTTAATCTGCTCTGAGTTTAGATTTCATAGGTAGTATGTGTCTAGAAGGTCATCCATTACTTCCAGAATTTCCGATTTTGTGGAGTAGAGGTTTTGGAAATATGTCCTGATGATTCTAACAATTTAACTGAAGTTTTTTGTGACCTCTCATTTTTCAGTTCTGGTTTTGTTAATTGGAGACCTCTCTCTCTCTCTCTCTCTCTCTCTCTCTCTCTCTCTCTTTCTCTCTTTCATTTGATCCAATTTGCCAAGGATTTATCAAGCTTGTTTATTTTTTCAAAGAACTAGCTATTCTTTCACCAATTGTCTTTTTTTTTTTTTTATAATTTATTAATTCCTACTTTTATGTTGATTATTTCTTTCCATATGGAGCTCTTGGAGTTGGATTCTTCTTGTTTTTCCAAGACCTGTAGGTGGATGGTTAGGTTGTTAATTTGGATGTCTCTGTTGTTGTTATGAAGGCATTTAGTGCTATGAATTTTCCCCTTAGGGCTGCCTTCATTGTGTCCCATAAGTTTTGTAAGTTTTATTTTCATTTTTATTCAATTGTAGGAATTTTGCAATTATTATTATTATTATTTTATTATTATTTTGGAGAGAGACACAGAGAGAGACAGAGAGAGAGAGAGGGAGAGGAAGACAGAGATGGGCTCACCAGCAGTGTCTCAGCTGCTGTGAACAAAATCCAGATGTGTGTGTACCCTTGTGGTCAAGTGTGGCATTGCACCCTTGTGTCACTTTGCATCTGGCTAAATGTGGGACGTGGAAATTGGAACCACTGGAGATTGGAACCAGTGTTCTTAGGCTTAGGAGGCAGGCGCCTTAACTCCTAAGCCATCACTCCAGCCCTGCAATTATTTTTTGATGTCTTCCACAATGCATTCATTATTGAAAAGTGTGTTGCTCTGTCTGTAGGAGCTAGTGGAATTTCTGATGTGTCTCTTATGCTTAAGTTCTAGCTTAAAAGCATTGTGATATGATATGATGCACGAAGTTCCATCAATTTTCTGAATTTATGGAGGCATGTTTTATGGACTAATATATGATCTATTTTGGAGAAGGTTCTGTGGGCTACTGAGAAGAATGTGCATGTTGTAATGAAATGAAAAGTTCTGTAGATGTCCATTATGTCTAGCTAATCTATAGTGTTGTTGAACTCTATTACTTTCCTGTTGATTTTCTGTTTGGATGATCTGTCTATTGATTACAGTAGAGTATTAAAGTTCCCAACTATGATGGTATTGGTGTTTATTTTTGTTTTGTTGTCAAGTAGGTTTGTAAACATACTTTGGGTGTATCTGTGTTTGGTGCATATAGATTTATGATTCCTTTATGAGTATGAAGTGTCATTCTTTTCCCTTTTTCATTACTTTTGATTGAAGTTTATTTTCTTAGATATTAATACAGTAGTAACTGCTTGTGTCTTATCTCCATTTGCTTGGAATATCATTTTCCATCCTTTCTCCCTGAGAACATATCTGCCTTTATTGGTGAGGTGGCTTTCCTGAAGACAGCAGAAAGAAAGGTCCATTTTTTCTGATTCACCCTGTTAATTGTGTCTTTTGATGGGTGAATTAAGACTGTTTAATGTGTAAGTTTATAACTGTGAGGTATGATTTAATCCTTGCTATGATGGGTGCTTATGGGGTTTGGTGCTTTCTTGGGCTTTGTAGGATTTTGAGCTTGTCCTATTTTTGGTCATTGTGATCTTCTTCTTGTAGGTTCTTGAGATTGGTTGTCTGGCCTTCTATGTGGAGTATTCTCAGGAGTATTCTCTGCAGGTTTGGCTTTGTGTTCATATAATCATAGAATTGACCTTTCTCATGGAAAGTTTTCCTTTCATCATCTAATATGAGAAATACTTTCATTGGGTACAGTAGTTTAGGTTGGAAGACATGGATTTTAGACTTTGCAATGTTTCATTCCAGTCCCCTCTGGGTTTGAGGTTTCGATTGAGAAATCTGAGGAAATTCTGATTGAATTGCCTTTGTATGTAGTGAGTTGTTTCTCTCTTGCTGCTTTTAAAATTCTCTCTTTGTTTACATTGTTTAAAGTTTTAACTATGATGTGACTTGGAGAGTTTCTTCTTTGGTCCTGTCTGTTTGGTGTTCTGTGAGCTTCTGGTATCTAGATGGGACTCTTTTTTGAGAGATTGTACAATTTTTCTTCAATAATTTGTTGAATATGTTCTCAATGCCTCTGGTGTGGATTTCTTCCCCTTATGGTATACCCATGATCTGGATGTTTGGTCGTTTTAGGGTATGCCACAGTTCCCTTATATTCTGTTCACATTATTTTTTGAGCTTAGCACAATTTTTGGACTCCTGGTCAATTTTTCACCAATTAGGCTAGATTGAATGTCCAGTGAACTTCTATAGAACTTATTCATGGTATAATCTATTGTTTATCTCTTAAGATCCCTGATATTTCAGCTTACTGAAATAAAAGTATCAATATGTGGGCTGGAGAGACGGCTTAGCAGTTAAGGCACCTGCCTCCTAAGCCTAAGAACGCTGGTTCCAACCTCCAGCTGTTTCAATCTCCAAGTCCCACGTTTATCCAGATGCAAAGGATGCAATGCCACATTTGACCACAAGGGGGCACACACATCTGGATTTCATTCACAGTAGCTGAGAGGCTGCTGGCGTGCCCATCTCTATCTGTCTTCCTCTCCCTCTTTCTCTGTCTCTCTCTGTGTCTCTTTCCAAAAAAAAAAAAAAAAAAAAAAAAAGGATCAATATGTATGATCTTAACATACAGAAAACTTGCCAGGCATGGTGGTGCATGCCTTTAATCCCAGCACTTTTGAGGCAGAGATAAGAGCACTGATATGAGTTGGAGGCCAGCCTGGAACTACAGAGTGAGTTCCAGCTCACCTTGGGCTAGAGTAAGATCCTGCTTGAAAAATAAAAATAAACAAATAAAAATAGGAAAAAAAAGGTCATCATACCTTATATTGAGATATTTTGTGGAGAGAGGAGAAAGTATGCAAAGATGATATGTGGAAGACTCAGGAAAGAGTCCACACAAATGACAGCATTTAATATGAAACTCTAACCATGTGTCTTTGCTAGCCAGCTGCAGAAATGGAACCACCAATATAGAGGACATAGTCTATGTGGGAGCAATGAAGGAAGCTTCATGTATCCTGAGCATAAAGATAGAAATTCAAAACAAATTCTGTGTTTCCATGTTTACTGTACCAACATTCACAATTAATCAATGTATTACATCAACTTTAGACTATAATGCATAAATGGATGTAGCAGATATACACTATATAATACTATTTGTCTACAAAAAGAAATAAATCCTATAATTTATGAATATACAGTTGAATCTGGAGGACTTTATAACAATGGAAAAATGTCAGCACAAAATGACAAATACTACATAACATCACTTAAGGATGGGAAAATATCAAGCCACATAAAAGTTGAGTGAAATGCTGTTACTAGGACCTGTGGCAAGATGAAATGGGAAGATACTGGTGAAAGGACACAAAATTTCAGTGGCATAGAAGGATGAGTCATAATTTTTAATATTTCTATTATGGAAATAGGGTGTGAGACTGTGTGTAGGCTGTGGAACTAGATAGGAGAACAGAAAATGGGAGTAAGAAGTATTGAGAAGGGGCATAATAGGAAAGAGGCCTCCTGTATCATGAAAGCTATAGTGTAGAAGGGGCATGGAAGAAAGGGTGATGGAGAAAAAGGGGAAGAAATTGAAACAAAAAAAATTGAAGCCAAGCATGGTAGCACATGCCTTTAAGCCCAGTACTAGGGAGGCAGAGGTAGGGGGATCACTGTGGGTTTGAGGCCAGCCTTAGACTATATAGTAAATTCCAGGTCAGCCTGAACTAAAGCAAGACTCTACCTTGAAAAAACAAAAGACAAAACAATAACAACAAAATTGTTTGAAAAGTGACATAATTTTACCTAATTCTTCATGTGCCAATAAAAATTTTAATTAAAAAGATCTATTTTATATTATGTTGTTGACTAAAGTTAATAGCAGTGTATTATGCATATGAAAATTGTTGAGTAGATTTTTAAATGTCAATACAGAATAAATGTAGGTGTTGTGGGTAATGGATATGGACATCAGCTTGACTCAGCCTTTGCAGTGTAAACATGTATTAAGTCATTGTGTTGTATGTCATAAGTATGTAGAACTTTTAACTGTCAATTTGAAAATAATTATTTCTAGAAAAATATTTGTTTTATTGACTTCAACTGTGAAATTCATTCAGTAGGTGTTATAAATAGTCAATACTGGAAGTGGAAGAAATACAAGACAGACAATAAAAAGCCCCTGATATCCTTGTGATATTAGCAAAACTGAAGTTCTATATAGCTTAAGAAATACAAACAAAAAGAAGAAATAGATGCAACAATTTGTAAGACCCTTTTCTTCACATGTGAAGATAAAGAATATTGTAACCAGAGAATAAAGCCAATGAAGAAGTATATTGAAATCAAGAAAGATATGGTAGAAGTTGGGAGCTCCTCCAATGGCCAAAATGGATAAGATACAGAATGTAAGTGGACAGTTAGCCTCCAATTCAAATGCAATACCTTCCAAAGATGAGAGTGTACTGAGGCACAACACAGGTCAATGGAGGATGAAGAGACCTGCAGAGGACAGACTATATATATATATATACATACATATATATAGAAAAATAAAAACAGTACATATTTGTTTTAATTTTTATTATAAGATAAAATTATCCTTTTTTTTTTTAAAAACTATCACCTTTTCAATCATGAAAATGTGAGACATGGCTGTTGAATGGAAGGAACAGCTCCTCTGCCACAGCAATGTTTCCAAACTTTCTTTATATTGCATTCTTGAGAGGAATGAACCACATATGGAAATGTTTTATTGAAAACTAAGTTATTTGGAAGATATTAAAATCAGAAGTTGGAGGCTGAAGAGATGGCTCAGCACTTAAGATACTTACCTGCAAAGCCTAACAACTTGGGTTTGATTCCTACATAAAGCCAGATGCACAAGTCGGTTCATGTGTCTAGAGTCCATTTGCAGTGGCTAGAGGCCCTTACAAACCCATTCTCTCTCAATATGCCTCTCTCTCGAAAGAAAGAAAGAAAGAAAGAAAGAAAGAAAGAAAGAAAGAAAGAAAGAAGGGAGAGGGAGGGAGGGGGGGGAGGGAGGGGAGGGAGGGAGGGGGAGGGAGGGGAGAAAGAAAGAAAGAAAGAAAGAAAGAAAGAAAGAAAGAAAGAAAGAAAGAAAGAAAGAAAGAAAGAAAGGAGAAAGGAAGGAAGGAGGGAAGGAAGGAAAGAAAAATTTAAAAATCTGAAGTCGGAAAATTTCTTCATATTTTACTTGAGTTCTCTTAGCAACACTCCGGGTTCCAGCCTAACATTGGAGTTGTCTGTCTTTAGGATCATCCACATGTAAGCAGACTGTACATGCTCATAGACTGCTTGGTTTTTCTTGGTAATTAGTATTTGGCCACTCTAACTGACATAAGAGTGGATGTAGCACACAGATGGGAACAGGGCAATATCTCTTCTTCCCCTACTATTCTAATGATGAAATTGTGACTCTTGGGGACATGCTACTTGTTTGGAAGTGTTTAATTTAAATTTGTAGCATTCTAATAAAGCCAACCAAGATAAAAGTCATTATGATAATCATACTCTCAGACTTTCACCTGCAAGTACTGATGTCAAAAGTATGGTAAAGTATTTCTGTTGCTTATTCAAATTTAAGATAGATTAAGATTAGCCTAGATGTTCTGATTTGTTATCTTTGTGATTCATAATTTATTGATATATTCCCTCCCAAGAACTAATGGCTTTCCTATTCATTTTTTAAATATATATCCTGAGCCCTTGGCCTTCTGCCTGCCAGCTTATATTGATGTTCAGGTCTGCATTTACAGAAAGTCTGCCACCATGGTGAGGACTTAGGTACACACCAACAGCTCAAGAGACAGTGTGTTCAGCCTCATTTGTGATTGACCTCCTCCCAATCTTTGCCAGACCTGAATGCTGTTTGGGTTCCCATTGGTGGGGGGTTGCATGTAGATCAAGAGGATCCAGCATTTGAACTGTCTTCTAGGAGACCTTTTGTATCTGTGGGTAAATTAGAAAATGATATATTAGTTTTGGTTGGAGGTTTAAACTGGTTAAAAGACAAGGAGCTCAAAACTGTCAGATATATTTATTGTTTTTGTTAAGGCAAAGCCTGATGAGTGTGAGTGTGTGTGTGTGTGTGTGTGTGTGTGTGTGTGTGTGTGTGTACAATTTTTAAAAGAATTCTATGACCAAAAGTTGGCCTGACTGGATGCTGATAGAGGCTAATAGAAACTATTTTAAGGCCTTTGCTCCTAAGCTAAAATACAGCTATGTAGTAGGAGGAAAGGAAACATTACAGTTTTCTTACATTACAGCATTTTCAGAACAATTTACTGAAATAATACAAAGGAACACATTTGTAAGCTAGTACAGAGATATATTATTAGCCTCATCATAGTTAGAAAGCATCTCCTTGATATAGAAAGGCAAATTTAAGATAATGTAACTGGATGTTCAGGTTATTACCTGATATCACTCAGGCTGTCATTCTATTCTTTAGGAATTATAAACAACTGTCCATTCTAACAGTGATCTCAGAGGGAACAATGAGTATCTCCATCTGGCCACAAGGCTCTAGCCTTATTCATTTTCTTTAGCACAATACCTAACCCTGTCCCCCACATCCAAGAAATGCACTCACATGACACACACATTGGCTTTCATCCTTGTTTCCACCAGGGTCTTTCAAGTTGAAGAATGTTTCTTCCTCCAAACTACAAGTCTTTATCTATTCATCCCAAGTCCATCATTATTCTTATGGTTTTAGTTCTCTTACTGTCTAAGATATTGTATTATGGTCCTTACACTTTGTCCATAGCAGTTTCAGAACATGAGCACTGGGTTTTAGTCTACTTATTTCCTTCTTCTTGTCCTTGTACCTAGCTTCTGCTCCAGGTTTTTGCTTTCTAACAGTTGTTTTTCTAAGTGTAATTATTGTAATACAATTTATTTTTGCAATGTGTCTTTCTTATCCCAATGATTTGCTTTTCTTAGTATTCTCTGCATCTACTTCAATTCTTAATATGTCAGAATTTTATAATACCCATTAGTGCAGATGAGGAGCAGGGTTGTTTTGCAAGTAGTCAAAAAATTATTTCACTAGTCACTTTAGGAACACAGGTCAAAATGAACATAAATGCCACCCTGACATGGTGAAATTAAAATAAGCTCTTGTCTGATTCAAGATAGCCATGAGGAACCACTTCCTGATTTTTCTTCTTTAATTTTTTTCATGGTCTTCTTTTCTACATGGATAGGCTCTTTCTCATCTGTGCTTTCCTCCCTGGCCCACCCAATTAAGGTACTTCATATAAATTTGATGTTGGAAACAGGCTCATCACTGGATTCCTAATTTTAAAATGGCCTTATCCAAGTTGACATGCAAAATTCCAGGTATTTTCCCTCTCTGGACCTCTCTTATCTGGGTGAGTGGCACCTCTCTCAGCTTGCAAGCTTGTTTTCCTTCTACTCTTATTTCTCTTTTCTATTAAACTGCATCTTTCATAATTTTCACCTTTTTGTGTCTGCATTTATTAATTCTTTGCTTATTGTTAAAACAAGAATTTGAACCCACTGGCTTGTGGATATCTAAGCCATCCAGTGCCCAGAGGGACTTTATCACTCTCAACCCTATAAAAATTGGAGATGAGGTCATGTCATGCATGAATATATAGGAATACAATATACAAATACACTTGTAATTGATTCTCTTCAGTGGATGTAATCATGCCCACCCAATAAAAATAGGAAATATAGAGAATGAATGTTTGTGTTTCCTCAAAATTCATATATTGAAACCCAATCTTCATTGTAAAGGCATTTAGAGGCAAGGCCATAAGGAAATAATTAAGGCAATGACAACAGATCCTTATGAATGGGATTAGTACTTTCAAAGAGAGGACTAAGAGCTTTTTTAACCCTAGTCATGTTCAGTCAGAATGAGCAGAAGGATGTTGAATAGCAAAGGCACCTGACCATAGTAAGCATAAATCTGATGGGACTAAGAGTTTTACTTCTCGGCCTCTGGAGCTGTGAAAAATCCATGTGTGCTCTTTAGCAGCTATCCAGTGTACAGTGTTTACCAGCATATGCAAAACGAGTATGTTGTTGAACTTTTGCAGCATGCTGAATCGTGGAGACATAGCCAGGAAATATATTATAGAAAAATAGGAATATACTGGGAACAAACAACAACAACAACAACAACAAAAAAAAACATGGAAATTTTCCCCCATAAAACAAGAAAAGTTGCCACATGAAAGCACAGGGTTTTCCATGAACTTTTTGATTATTTTCTCTGGCTGGATTCATTTCTTGCTTTGCATGCATACAAAACAGAATAAATCAGATGGTGAGTAAAGTTTACATATATACAAACCTTCACATCCCTGCACACACAAAAGCTACAGAGTTTAGATTCTCCTTCTAAACAGATTGTTGCTCTATGAGAAATCTGTCTGTCCTAATGCCTTAGGGATATCTCCACTTCAGCAGTTGACATGGAAACTTTCCACAAAGAAATCCAAGGGAAAGAAAAATGTAGATACAGTTCAATAAACATGTTTGTGTGGCTTTGCTCAGTCTTCTAGTACTAAATGATTGCTTCATGAATACTATTCACAATATATTCACCGAACAAATTCTTATTAGATAAAAACACCATTAGATAACTTGTAAATAAAAAAATCAGGGTAGTGAAAAGTTTTTATGTTTCCATCTGTAAGAAGTTCCTTAATTGCATTATTAACTGCCACAGCCTTATTCCTTTTTATGCTTTTTCCATTCCTGGTAAGTTGAAATCTTAGGACAAGGTATTATTTTAAGTGTGCTGTTTTTCTAAATACTCACTATGGTTATTTTGTCTGCCACTTTCTTTTGACACCCACCTTTCTATGTATAATCAGTTGAGCATGCTCCACCCTATATCTTAGTTAGTATGGCATACACACAGTACTGTGGAGGAAAGCATTACCTGACATATCTCCTGATGATAAGTTCAACTTTCTGTTCAGAAAGTGATCTATGCCAAAACTGAAACTGGGATTAAGTCCTTTAAGCCTCCAGCAGAGGTGTGCTGAATAATATACCTTTTAAAGTGGAGACATCATTCATTTGATTTCCACAAACACTATTACTCTTTAAGTCTAGGCAGAAGAGCAATAACTTCTGATCAACAGAGCCTTTCAGCCTTGGCAAAGAGCCTTCATTTGATATATATTTGATACTCACTCTGGAAACCACAATTGATCTAAACTGAAACACTAATGCTAAAAAACAAAGTTAACAGAATATTTATGAAAGAGTAGCTTCAGCTTCACAAATGTGAATGCAAAACTAATCAGAATATACTTTAACTTGTTTCAAAACTGCTGCCTTGTTAACCCCATTATTAAATTTTCTAACTCTATGGGAATGTAATGATTGAGAGACTCATTGAAGAGTACATAGGTGGGTGTGATGGTGCACACTGTTTACCCAGCACCAGGGAAGCTGAGTCAGGAGACATCATTTCAGAAAGGAGAAAAAGCAATTAAGTATAAATACTTATGCTACAACTTAAAATTACTAGTTATTTTATCAATGTTATCAGCCCATATGTTGGGCCCTATGAGGCCCGGGTGTGAGGCCTAGTGGAACTTCCTAAGCCTGACTAGAGTTTAGGGATCTGTCTTTGGCCTACTTCTGCTGAAGAGTGACTCAGCATGGCCTAAGCCGAAACTGCCTCCGCCCAGCTACTGCTGACGTGGTGAAATAATATTGGCCCTTACACCTTTTTCCCATCCTGAGACCCACCCTCTTTCTCAAAACTATATATATATACTCCTTCTCATTACAATAAAACGAGTTCCTGCCTCCACATGACTCCCGGCTCAGTGTGTTTGTTCTCTCTGGTGTTTTGGGGAAGGGTCTGAGCCGCCGACACCTATCTTCCTGCTCATCCTCAAGAAAAGCCGCTGAATCGGCTCTTTCTTCCGTTCTACCTGCCGGGGGAGGGAAACCGGTACCCATAGCCATCCTAACTGTAATTATCTCAGGTGAATTAATATGGCATTTATGTTATTAGAGTACAGATGTAACAGACAGTTCATGATTTATCTGTTTTAATCTGTGGAGCAAGAGAGAATGGCTAGCAGAACCAGCCAGGTGCATCTAAACCTTATCTCTACTCCCACACAGCCTCAGACATCACATCAATAAGATCTCATTTAAAATAGTGCTGGAAATCTATGAGATTGTGTACATTAAATGAAACAATACTTTTAAAGCATTTATAACTGGCACAAAACATATGCTTATTTTTGTTTGAAATAGATTATTCTGGGTAAGTAAACCTACGAAAGTATGAAATTTTTACTAGTAATATATTGTTTTATTAGATTGTTAAAAGTAATTAACATCAAATAATTGTATTCTATTTGCTTCTGTAAGTATTTGTTTTATTATTTATTTATTTATTTATTTATTTATTTATGCATATGGATGCATGTGCCATGGCACTCACTTAGAGGTCAGAGGACAAATTTGAGGTGTGTATGCTCCACCATCTTTGAGATAGGATCTCTTGCCACTCCAAACAAATTGCCAGAGTGCAAAACAAATGTTAGACTAGCTGGCCTTAAAGCTTTACATTCTCCTACCTCCAACTCCTATTGGCATAGGTGTTTTAGGATCACAGATGCATGTGCCACTTTGCATTAGGCTTTACATGGGTGCTGGGGAATTGAACCCAGACCATCAGACTTTATAAGCACACACCTTTATGTGCTAATCCATTTCCCCAGCCCTTTTGATGGTTATACTTATGGGGGCATTTATTCTAAATATTACTTACTTTTTGTAGGATTTCCAAAGATTTCCTATCCTGTCAGATACTTATTATCATTATGTTTTTATTTATTTATTATTAGTTTTGAACTAGACAGATATCTTTAATTTCAATATATATAACAGTTTCCTCTAAGCTTTAATTTTGGCATATTTAACAATTTCCTCTATGGCCTGAGATAATAAAGTTTTTAAAATCAATATCTATCTATCACCTATCTATCATCTATCGAGTCAAAGTCTCATTATCTATTCTAGGCTGGCCATGCACTTTCAATAATGTTCCTGTGTCAGCTACCCAAGTGCTGGATCTTCAGGAATGAGCTTTTGTGACTAAGAAAGCTTTTCATGGTCATTTTCCTTTTCTTATGTTTCTACTTTTCACATTTAACCATCTAGTATGCATTACTGTATGTGGTATTAACTTGAGATGTGCCCTCATTTGCAACTACCTGGCTAGTATCCCAGCATTCATAAGTCTTTCATTGGTTTCAGTTCTGCCTTTGTTATGTATTAATCTATTTTGTGTCAATGATCTGTGGTTACTTTAAATTATACTGATTCATTTGTCTTTGTAATAATGCCATGCTAGCTGTGATAATACAGTTTTGCTATACAACTCAGAATCTGGAAAGTTAAGACTCCTGTTTTAATGCATCTTTTATAAGTTAACTCTGAAAAACAGAAAACCCCAGTATAAATAGTATATACTAATTTTGACTGAGATTGCACTGCATTTATAAACTAGGTTGAAGAGTATTAAAACATTTATACAATGTTTACATATTCCATCCATTATCATAAAGATCTATTCATATGTTCAGATCATGTTTTGGGGGGCAGATGATATTGTACCAGGAATACTCACAGCTCCAAGAGTTTCCCTCTAGTTATAAGGAAGCTCCAGAAACAATGAGATTTGCTATAGTATGGCCCCCTGACTATGAGAATAGGAAGTCAGTGGGAAAGCATCAGGGCCTGCCCTCTGTCTCTGGTAGATCCAGTCCTACGAATGGCTCTTGTGATCTGCCAGTTCATCAGCTGGAACCACAAGCTGATCTCCTTCCCTGCCTTCTCTAAGGAATTACTGCCATGAATGATGTTCCTGCCAACTTGGATGCAAAAATCCCCACAGATGGTCCTAGGCTTGAAATCTGCAGGGTTGGACTGTGCAAGCATCAGTCGGTCTGTTTTCACCACATTCAGCTCCTCTCAGACCATGACAACCAGTGGCCCAGTGTGCATGTACTTTACCAAGCTGCTAAAGAATGGACAATCCTCTAGGTTGATGTGGTGCTCCTTGAGAAGGTCTTCTGAAGCCTTCACAAATTATACCTAACAAGGAAGAATCTCTTCTGTTCCAAAGGCTTGATGATCTTACCCACAAGCATTCACTGGACCCCACCTGGCTTGATAGTAATGAAGGTACATTCAAAACTGGCCATGGTCCCATGCCCTCAATTCTTTTCCTTTCTCCTCAGGACCCCAAACATTCCACATCCCTTCAGCACCCCTCCAGCAGGCCCAGAGCATGTTAGAATTTTGTAATATATATATTTGCAATATATTAATTTTTTTTGGATCCAGAATTATTACATTTTATCTGCTCTTCTTTCCTTTTTAAATTTTATTTATTTGAGAGAGAGAGAGGCAGAGAGAGAGAAGAGAGAGAGAGAGAGAGAGAGAGAGAGAGAGAGAGAGAAGAGAGAGAGAGGAAGAGAGAGAGAGAAAGACTGGGCATGCCAGGTCCTCTAGCCACTGCAAACAAACTCCAGACACATGTGCCACCTTGAGCATCTGGCTTTACATGGGTACTGGAGAATAAAACCTGGGTCCTTTGGATTTGCGGGTAAGCACCTTAACTGCAAGCCATCTCTCCAGCCTTGCTCTTCTTTCTTTATTGAGGTAAGCCAACAGACTGGCCTTTCTTTTTTTTTTTAATTATTAATTTTTTTAATTGACACCTTCTATACTTACATACAAAAAACATATATTTCCCTCCCCTCCACCCATTCCACTTTAGAACACCAATCTCCATCATATCCCTCCCTCTCTCCATTAGTCTTTCTTTTAATTTGAGGTCATCATCTTTTTCTTCTATTTTTGAGGGTCTTGTGAAGGTATTGATAGGCACTGCAAGGTCATGGATATTGAGGCCAATTTCTATCTGGGCGGTTGCATTGTAAGAAGTCATACCCTTCCTTTGGCTCTTCCATTCTATCTGACCCCTCTTCCGCAATGGTCCCTGACCTTGGAGGGTGTGACAGAGGTGTTTCAGTGCTGGGCACTCCTCCATCCCTTCTTCTCAGCACCATGTTGCCTTTTCGGTCATCCCAGTGGTCATCACCATCTGAAAAGAGAAGCTTCTCTAACCAGAAGTGAGAGTAGCATTAATATGTGAACATGAATATTAAGTGTAGTGCCCCCAGGGCAGCTTGGTGGGAATAATATATACATTTAGTCAGACAAGAGTAGGCTTTATACCCCTAAGGCTCATGACCTCCCCTGCCATAGACTTTTGATTAGGTTTTTCAGTACCAGGCATGTATTCCCTCCTGAAGAGAGGGCCTTCAGTCCAATTATGGAGCAGTTGGTTACCCAAGAGCAGACATGCCACTATTGCACCTGTTCGGTTATTGGGCCTGTATGGCCAAACTTGAATATTCAGTGTCCACTGTTTTCACTGCTGATGACTTCTGTCTCCCACATGGCTATGTGCAGTGCAGCTTTTTCCAGCTTTCAGTTGGCTTGTCTACAGGGAGAAGGTTTTCTGCTCAGCACCAGCTTGCTTTCTAAGTGACCTTGCCTCTCAGGCAAAAGATGTCTTCAGCAATAGGGTCTTACTGTCTGTTTCTCAAGGGAAACTAAGGGCTTTGGCAAAAGCCTTTAATGTTTTGGAGGCTACCGGGACCTCCTTGGCCAACAACTCACTGGAAGGTATCCCTTCCCAGGCACTGAAAATTTTCTAGTAACAGTCTACAGCTTTAGATGTGCCATTATTCAAAAAAGTAAGTTTACACAAGTCTTATTCACAATATCTTGAATTTAGATTGACCCTCCCCCTGCCCTTCTTTTACGCATTCTCTTCCCATGGCCTTGCTTAGGCCATTCCCCTCCCTGCAATCTGTTCTTCTACTTACATATGTGCAATATCATACACTTAAGTCCTTCCCTTTCCTCCCTCCCTTATAGCCTTTTACCAGTTTACTGGTTTCTGGTACCTATTTTTGGTTCCAGTTCACACACAAGTTTATACATTTGTAGTTAGGATCCACATATGAGAGAAAACATGTGACGTTTGGCTTTCTGAGCCTGGGTTACCTCACTTAATATAATCCTTTCCAGATCCATCCATTTCCTTACAAATTTCATAATTTCATTTTTCTTTACTGCTGAATAGAACTCCATTGTGTAAATGTATCACATCTTTATTATCCATTCATCTGTGGAGGGACATCTAGGCTGGTTCCATTTCCTAGCTATTGTGAATAGTGAAGCAATAGACATGGTTGTGCAAGTATCTCTAAGGTAGTGAGAAGAGTCCTCTGGATATATGCCTAGGAGTGCTATAGCTGGATCAGATGGTAAATCTATTTCTAGCTGTCTCAAGAACCTCCACACTGATTTCCACAATGAAACTGCTAGAGGAAAAGGTAGAGGAAACCCTTCAACATATTGGCATAGGCAAGGACTCTCTGAATATAACTCCAATTGCTCAGTGAATGAAACCACTAATCAACCACTGGGACCTTATGAAATTACAAAGCTTTTGTACAGCAAAGGACACTGTGAATAGAGCAAAAAGACAACCTACAGAATGGGAAAAAATCTTTGCCAGCTATATATCTGACAGAGGATTAATATCCAGATTTTACAAAGAACTAAAAAAACAGAATAATAAGAATTCAAACAACCCAGTTAAAAAATGTGCTATGAGGGCTAGAGAAATGGCTTAGTGGTTAAGCACTTGCCTATGAAGCCAAAGGACCCCAGTTCGAGGCTTGATTCCCCAGGACCCACGTAAGCCAGATGCACAAGGGGGCACATGCATATGAAGTTTGTTTGCAGTGGCTGGAGGCCCTGGTGTACCCGTTCTCTCTATCTCTCTCTGTTGCTCTCAAATCAATAAATAAAAATCAACAAAGGTACTAAAAACATGGGCTATGGAACTAAATAGAGAATTCTCAGAAGATGAAATACAGATGGCATATAAACATCTAAAAAAGTGTTCCACATCCTTCGCCATCAGGGAAATGCAAATTAAAACCCCTTTGAGATTCCATTTCACTCCTGTCAGAATGGCTACCATCAAGAAAACAAATGACAGTAAGTGTTGGCGTTGTGGAAAAAGAGGAACACTTCTACACTGTTGGTGGGAATGTAATCTGGTCCAGCCTTTCTTTTTATGTGATAAAAAATGAAAGAGAGAGAGAGAGAGAATTGGCACACCAGGGCCTTCAGCCCTCTGCAATGGAATTCCAGACAAGTGTGCCACCCTTGTGAGCATGTGCAACTTTGCTCACTTGTGTCACTTTGTGTGTCTGCTTATGTGCAACTGTGAGGGTAGAACATGAATCCTTAGACTTCACAGTTAAGCACCTTAATCTCTAGGCCATTTATTCAGCCCCTCTTCTTTTCTAATTTATTTTGATCTAGATCATATAATGTAAAAAAAAAAAAAAAAAAAAAAAAAAGTAAATATTGGGGCCAGAGAGATGGCACAGTGGTTTGCATTTGCTGCAAAACCTGATGGCCTGAATTTGATTCCCTAGTACACACATAAAGCCATATGCACAAAGTGACATATTTTTCTGGAAGTTGTTTGCGGTGGCTAGAGGCTAGGATATGTCCATGTTCACTCTTTCTTTCTTTCTTTAAAAAAAAAAAAAAAAAAAAAACTAAAAAAAAATTTTATTTATTTATTTGCCAGCAGAGAGAGAGAAAGAGAGAGTGAGAGAAGATAGGCAGACACAGAGAGAATTGGCATGCCAGAGCCTCTAGCCACTGCAAATGAACTCCAGATGCATGTGCCCTTTGTGCATCTGGCTTACGTGGGTCCTGGAGAATCGAACCAGGATCCTTTGGCTTCACAGGCAAACGCCTTAACTGCTAAGCCATTTCTCCAGCCCAATGTTCACACTTTCTCACTCACTCTCTCTGTGTACCCCTTTATCTCTGACTCCCAAACAATTAAATAAATACAATATTTAAAAATTGTACATATTAATGGGGTACCACATGATGCTTTAATACATATGTACACTGTATAATATTTACATCAAGTTAAACATGGGTATATCCATAAACCTTTGTGGTAAAAACTTTCAAGATCTCTTCCTTGTGCCATAAACTACATTATTTCTATGTACAGTCATCTTCCTATACAGAAGTGCAACAGAATTTCTTGCTATCCAGCTGTATATCACTATCCACTGATCAACCTTTCCCCATACTTCTACTTCTAAATTTCCACCTACATTCAGGTTTCAAATTTTATGAAGTAGAGTTTTAGATTTTACATATCACTGAGATAGTAAAGTACTTACATTTCTGTGTGTGGGTTATTTCATTGAACATAAAAACATCCAGGTTCATCCATGTCATTGCAAATGACAGAATTTCATCTTTGAATAATATTCTATTACATATAAATACCATATCTTAGTTATCCATTTATTGGTTGGTGTAATATTAGCTTTTGCTTCACTTTTGGATATTGTGAATACTTTCAAACTCATTGCTTAAACTTTTATACTATTTTTGTGTTGTCCACAAACATGACTATTGCTATAAATATTCTCCCATTATATTTGGAGATTTATTTATGTATTTATATTGCACTTGGTAATTTTTGGCAAAAATTCCATCTAAGAAATTTATTCAAACAGCCAGTTTTGAGTTTTTAAGCTATATATAGCTATTGTATTATTCTTTTCTTTGAGATGTGTTTGTTGTATATGATTTTTAACTTTTGAGTTGGTTGAATACCTCTAACTTTCTTGGTGTTTATTTTTACTTTCTGATTGATATTTTACTTATGAAAACAGTTGTGGAAATGCTATATTTTGGTTGGATGAGCATGTATTCATTTTAATGGATTTTGATAATCATTTGTTCCCCTGAAATTCATTACATAGCAAAGGCTGGATGAAACTCATGGTGATTTTTCACCCTCAGCTCCCCAAATGCTAGAATTGCAAGAGATTTCAATGTGTTTTAGTGACTAACAAAGGCTGTGCTAAGAGTGAAAGCGATCAGGTACATGTTCAAGTTCAACCTTGATAGTCTCTGCAAAACTTTTAGTATTTGTTACTGTTGTGTCTTTGAATATTTTTAGGTTCACTTCCATATTTAAGAGAACCATGGGCTTTTATTGTAAACTTTTGGGATTAGTATTGCACTAAAAAGCTCATAAAATATACTGAGTAATTATAACTCAATTTCTCTATCATATTCCCTCCCTCTCTCCTTTAGTCTCTCTTTATTTTGATGTCATTGTCTTTTTGTCCAATTATGAGGGTCTTGTGAAGGTATTGCTAAGAACTGTCAGGTCATGGATATTGAGGCCAATTTCTGTCTGGACAGTTGCATTGTACGGAGTGGTACCTTTCCTTTGGCTCTTACATTCTTTCCACTACCTCTTCTGCAATGGAACCTGAGCCTTGGAGGATGTGATAGACATGTTTCAGTGTTGGTCACTCCTCTCTCACTTATTCTCAGCACTATGTTGCCTTTTGGGTCATCCCAGTGGTCACTGCTATCTGAAAAGAGAAGCTTCTCTAACCAAAAGTGAAAGTAGCATTAGTATATGAATATGAACATTAAGTGTAGTGCTTTCAGGGTATTTTGGTGAGAATAATACATGCATGTAGCCAGACGACAGCAGGCTTTATACCTCTAAGGCTCCTGACATCCCCTGCCATAGTCTTTTGATAAGTTTTTCAGTACTAGGCATGTATTCCCTCCCATAGAGCAGGCCTCGAGGCCAATTAGAGAGCATTTGGTTTCTCCAGAGCAGACATACCACTATTCCACCTGTTTGGTCATTTGGCTTGTCTGGCCAAACTTGAGGCTTCCAGTGTCCACTGTTTTCACTGCAGATGACTTCTGTTTCCCATAGGGTTTCATGAAGTGCAGCTTTTCCCAGCTTTCTGTTGGCTGGTCTATAGGGAGAAGGTTTTCAGCTCATCACCAGCTTGATTCTCAGTGACCTTGCTGCCCAGGAATGTGAAGTCTTCAGCAATAGGGTCTTACCATATGCTACTCATGGGAAACCAAGGATCTTGGGCAATAGCCTGTAATGTTCTGGAGGCAACAGGGCTCTTCCTGGACAAAAACTAACCAGTAGGTATCCCACCCCTGGCACTGAAAATTTTCTACTAGCAGTCTGTGGCTTCTGGATGTGCCATTATCTTAAAAAGTAGGTTTTCATATATCATATTCAGAATATCTTGAATTTTGATTAATCCTCCCCCCACCCTTCTCTTAATCTCTTCCCCTAGCCTCACTTAGGCCATCCCACTCCCTATAATCTGTTTTTCTACTGACATATATACAATATAATCCCATTAAGTCATTCCCTCTCCTCCATCCCTTATAGCCTTTTTCTAGCTTACTGTCATCTGCTATAGATTTTTGGTTCCAGTTCGCACACAAGTCTAAACATTTGTAGCTAGGACCCACATATGAGAGAGAACATGTGGCATTTGGCTTTCTGGGCCTGGGTTACCTCACTTAGTATAATCCTTTCCAGATTCATCCAATTCCCTGCAAATTTCATAATTTCATTTTTCTTTACCACTGAATAGAATTCCATTGTGTAAATGTACCACATCTTTATTATCCATTCACCTGTTGAGAAATATCTAGGCTGCTTCCATCTCCTAGTTATTATAAATAGAGCAGCAATAAACATGGTTGTGCAAGTATCTCTAAGGTACTAAGAAGAGTCACTAGGATATATGCCTAGGAGTGCTATAGCTGGATCATATGGTAAATCTATTTTGAGCTGTCCTTAGAACCTGCACACTTACTTCTACAAGGTCTGTACCAAACTACATTCCTACCAACAGTATATAAAGGTTCCCCTTTTTCTGCAACCTCGCCAACATTTATTTTCATTTGTTTTCTTGATGATAGTCATTCTGACAGGAGTGAGATGGAAGCTCACAGTAGTTTTAATTTGCATTTACCTGATGTAGAACACTTTTTTAGATGTTCATAAGTGTCATCCATATTTCTTCCTTTGAGAACTCTTTATTTCTATAGCCCATTTTTAATTGGGTTGTTTGATTTCTTGTTGTTTTCTTTTTAAAAAAATATTCTTTTTGTGGGTATTTTATTTATTTATTTATTTATTTATTTATTTATTTATTTATTTATTTTTAAAATTTTACATTCATGTTGGTGCCTTCGATAGCCTCCTCCCTGTCTTCCCCCCTCTGAAGTGACCCTCCTCATTGGAGAATGTGGGTCGTGCATTGTGGGGGTAGCCAACAGTTACGGGGAACAGGAGATGTCTTTGTGCATAATGACCCAACTTGTGGCTCCAACACTCTTTCTGCCCCCTCTTCTGTAAATTTCTGTGAGCCATATTGGGTTCATTTTAGTTCTACTTCAGTGATAAGGTCTTGGGACCCTCAGTGTCTCTGGATATCTGGTTCAGTAGGAGTTGAGTGTTCTCTATATGTATCTCCTTCAGCCTTATGCTGATGTCAGGTTCACCTAGAAAGCTGCACCCTTGCCTATTTTCCCTGTAACTCTATGGTTTCAGCTGGAGTCCTGGTGAGGAGCGATAGGCTGATCCTTTGCTCAGGTTCAGCATCCATCTGAAAAAGAGAAGCAAATTCTCCAACACAGAGAGAAGTCAGCACCAGATAGATAGGATGGCCATTATTATTTTAGAGAGAATTTTATATGCGTAGGGCCTCTTATAGCCCATGATTGGTGGGAGCTTGATACTGGAAAATGGATCATTTTTTGGACATGGTTTGGACTTGTTTCCCAGTTCCAGCTATGAGTTCCACCCCACTGAGTGGATCTGTTAGCCAAGTCTAGAACAGTTGGTTACCCACCATGGCTGTGTGCCACTATTGCACCTGTTTGAGCATCACATCAGGTTGTTTACTGCTCAGTAGCTTAGACTGCAAGTTGTTTGGAGAGATGTTGCGCCCCACGTTTGGGCGCCAGATGCCGGGGTTTTTTCCCTCCACCACCGGCAGGTAGAGCAGAAGAGAGAGAGAACTGGGCCAGCCGCTTCTCTTGAGGCTGAGCGAGAAGGCGGGTGTCGACGACTCAAAAAACCTCCCCAAGCCACCGGGGAAAAGAAAACCACATTGAGCCGGGAGAAACGTCTAAGGCGGAAATCTCTCCGATTATTGTCAGGGGAGGTATTTATATATTTTGAGGAAGGGGGCGGGAAGAGGGGATGAGAGAAAGGTATAAGGGCCAATAGTATTTCATCACGTCAGCAGTAGCTGGGTGGAGGCAGTTTCGGCTTAGGCCTTGCTGAGAATTAGGCCAAAGACAGGTCGCCAAACTCAGGAAGTTCCACTAGGCCTCACACCGGGGCATCATAGGGCCCAACAGAGAGATGTCGGTCATTTTCCCACAGTTGCTCGTGTAAGACCATCTGGCACTAGACATGCTAACTGTCTGGGGAGTGACCTTTTTCCAGATTCCAGCTAGGTCACTCCATGTTCGGCCCCAACAGCATATGGTGTTTTTAGCAGTAGGGTCTTACCATTAACCTTTGGTGGGTCATCAAGAACTCTGGCAAAAATCTGTCTTTTTTTGGGAAACCTTGTAGGTCTCTCTGATCAACAGCACATTGTGGAAGTTAACCGCATGCTGGTACTTGGAGTTACAGGTCAGCACCAAGGAAGATGAAGGAAGAAAAAGATAGGTAATATAAAAGAGAAAGAGAGCAGAGAGAGAAGAGGGAGAGAAAAAAAAAAAACAGGAAAAGATTAAAGTTATTCTTCATGATGTCCTCTCCAGGGTCCTGTGGTTCAGGTATTGCCTCTAAAGGTCTGCTGAAGGTTCAACCTTTTAGCTGGTCATTCAGGATATAGGATTTTATGGTGCCATTTCCATTTGGGTCCCTATTTGTGTACCCCACACACTTACCCTACCCCAACCCTCCCCTCTGTCCCACCCTCCCTATTGTCTGGTCCTCAAGGTGCTTATTATGTATGACAGCATCTCAGGAAGATTCAGGTTAGGAGCCACAGATGAGTGAGACCATGAGATGATTATCTTTTTGTGATTGGGTGAGCTCACTGAAAACGATGTTTCAATTTCAACAATTTTTCTTCAAATTTCATTGTGCCATAGAATTCCATAATGTAGATATACCACATTTTTGTTATCCGTTCATTTAATTATGGACATATGGGTTGATTTCAGATCTTACCTATTATGAATTGAGCAGCTATAAACATGGTTGAGCAAATCTCTCTGATCTGAGGCTTGGAGCTTTTAGGGTAAATGCCCAGTAAGGGAATAAGTGGATCTGTTGTTAATTCTAATTCCTTTTTAGGAGTCTCCAGATTGCTTTAATAGTGTTTGTACCATTTTACATTCCCACCAACAATGAAAGATGGTTCCTGTTTCTCCACAGCCTCACCAGCATTTGTTTCATTAGTTTTGTAGATGTTAGCTATCCTTACTGGGGTAAGTTGGAATTTCATAGTTGTTTTAATTAGCACTTCCCTAATGATTAGGGATGCTGAACATTTTCTTAAGTGTGTGATTGCCATTTGTATTTATTCTTCAGAGAATACCCTGTGCAGTTCTCTGCCCCATTTTTTGAGTTGGTTGTTTGACTTTTTATTGTTTAGGCTTTTAGGTTCTTTGTGGATTCTAGATATTAGGTATCTGTCAGTTGTATAGCTGGCAATAGTTTTATCCCATTCTGTGGGTAATCTGTTCTCTCTGGTTATTGTATTTTTGTCAAAAAAACTTTTCAGCTTCCTGAGATCCCAATGTTTGAGTGATTGTTTAAGTTCCTGAGCTGCTGGGGTTTTGTTCAGGAAGTCTTTTCCCACTCCTATGTCATGGAAGTTTCCTCCTATTTTTCTCTTCCAGTAATAGTAGAGTTCCTTGATTTACATTGAGGTCTTTGATCCATTTGGACCTGATTTTTGTGCATGGCAAGATGTGTGTGCCGAGTTTTGTTTTCCTACATATAGTTGTCCACTTTGTCCAGCACCATTTGTTGAAGATGCTGTCTTTTGTCCAGACTACTTTGATAGGGCCATTGTCAAGTATCAAGTAGCTGTAGTTACTTGACCCAAAGTATGTGTCCTCTATTCTGTTCCATTGGTCTATAATCCTGTTTTTATGCCAGTACCATGTTGTTTTTTTATTACTATGGCTTTGTAGTACAGCTTTAGATCAGGTATGGTGATGCCTTCAGAAGTGTTTCTTTTGCTGAGGATATGCTTGGATATCTGAGGCCTTCTACCATTCCATATGAATTTTGAGCTCATTTATTCTATCTCTGTGAAGAAAGAAGTTGGGATTTCTATTGGTACTTTGTTAAATCTATATAATGCTTTTGGTAAGACTGCCATTTTCACAATGTTATTTCTGCCTATCCAGGAGCATGAGAGGTCTTTCCATTTTCACAAGTCCTCTTCCATTTTTCTTGAGTGTTTTTATGTTTTCATTGTATAGATCTTTCACTTCCCTGGTTAATGTTATTCCAAAGTATTTTATTCATTTTATTATTTTGTTGCCAATGAAAATGGGATAATGTTATTTATTTCTTTTTCTGTAACTTTGTCTTTTGCATACAGAAAGGCTACTGATATTTTGTGCATTGATCTTGTATCCTGCTACTTTGATGAAGGAATTAATCACTTTTAAGTGTTTTGAGGTGGAGGCTCTTGGGTCACTTATATATAGGATCATGTCATCTGCAAATAGGGCTAATTTAACTTCTTCCTTTCCAATTTGTATCCCTTTTACTTTTTTTTACTGCTTGAGCTAAGACTTCCAGATCTATGTTGAAGAACAGAAGTGAGAGTGAACACCCCTGTCTTGTTCCTGATCTCAATGGGAATTCCTTCAATCTCCCCCCATTAGGTATTACTTGGGCTTTATGGGCTTCATATGTAACCTTTATTTTGTTGGGATATAAACTGTCCATGACTATTCTCTCCAATGTTTTGATCATGAAGTGATGTTGTGTTCATCAGGGAAATAAGCCTATAGTTTTCATTTCTTGTGTCATCTCTGCCTGGTTTGGGAATTAGGGTAATGCTAGCTTCATAGAAGGAGTTAGGGGGCCTTTTCCTGTTCTCTGATTGTGTGGCACAGTTTGAGAGAAATCGGTTTCAGTTCTACCATTAAGGGTTGATAGAATTCAGCTGAGAAGCCATCTGGTCCTGGGCTCTTTTGGGGCAGATGTTTGATTACATTTTCAATCTTGGTGGGTGTGATAGGTTTGTTTAGGATATTAATCTTCTCTGGGTTTTGCTTTGGTAGGTGGTATATGTCCAGGAATTCATCCATTTCCACCATATTCTCCAGTTTTGTGGAGTAGAGGTTTTTGAAATAAGTCCTGATGATTCTCCCAATTTCAATTATGTCTGTTGTGATCTCTCCTTTTTCATTCCCAGTTTTGTTTATTTGAAGCATCTCTTTTATTCAGTTAATCAAACTGGCCAGGGTTTTATCAATCTTGCTTACTTTGTCAAAGAAGCCACTCTTTGTTTAATTATTTTCTTAATTAATTGTTTTCTTACTTTCCAATTCATTAATTTCTGCTCTGATCTTAATTATTTTGTTTTGTTTTCTGGAGCTTTTCTGGTTGGCTTGTCCTTGTATTTCTGATGCTTTTAGGTGGATGGTTAGGTTATTGATTTGGGATCTCTCTGTCTTGGTTATGAAGGTGTTTAGTGCTGTGAATTTTCACCTACGGACTACCTTCATTGCATGCCATGTGTTCTTATTGTCATTCAATTCTAGAAATTTTGTAATTTCATTTTTTATTTCATCCACAACCAATTTATATTATAAAAGTGTGATGTTCAGTTTCAGGGAGCTGGGGGGATTCCTGGCATACCTTTTGTTGTGAATTTCTAGCATTATAGCATTGTGGTCTGATATCATGCAGGAAGTTATGTCGATTTTCCTAAAAATATGGAGGCAGACTTTGTGGCCCAATATATGATCTATTCTAGAGAAGGTTCCATGGGCTGCTGAGAAGAATGTGTAATCTGTGGACTTTGGGTAGAATGTTCTGTAGATGTCTGTTATGTCTAATTGCTCTATTGTTTTGTTGAGATTTCTTACTTCCCTATTAATTTTCAGTTTGTATGATATATCTATTGCCGATAATGGAGTATTGAAGTCCCCAACTATGATGGTGTTGGTGGTTATTTCTGTTTTGTTGTCAAGGAATTTTTGTTTTATGAATTGTGGTGCAACTGTGTTTGGTGTCTGTCTTTAGTGGTGAGGTAGGTTTCTTGAAGACTGCAGATTGAGGTGTCTAATTTTCTGATTCACCCTGTCAGCTTATGTCTCTTGATGGATGAATTAAGGCCATTAATATTAAGGGTAATAACTGTGAGGTTTGATTTAATCCCTGCCATGTTGTGGTGGTTTGGTGTTTTTTAGGATTTTGAAGGGTTTTTTTTTTTCTTTTTGCTGCCTTCTCTGAGTTTGGTTATTGTGATCTGCTTCTTGTAGGCACTTGAGGTTGTTTATTTGATTCTTCTGTGTAGAGAATTCCCTGATGTACTCTCTGTATATATGGCTATTTGTTCATAAAGTTGTATAGCTGGGTTTTACATGGAATGTTTTTTTTTTTTTCAAGATCTGTTCTGAGGGATATTTTTGGTTGGTAGAGAAGTTTGGGCTGTAAGCCATAAGTTCTTAGACTTTGCAGTGTTCCATTCCAGGCCCTTCTGGCTTTCAGTGCTTCCCTTGAGAAGTCTGAAGTAATTCTGATGGGGTTACCTTTATATGTAATATGTTGTTTCCCCCTAGCTGCTTTTAGGACCTTCTCCTTGTTTCTAATGTTTACTGTGGTAATATGTCTTGGAGAATTTCTCCTTTGGTCCTGTCTGTTTGGAGTTCCTTTAGCTTCTTGTGACTTGGTCGGACTTTCTTTTGAGAGAGTGGGAATGTTTTCTTCAATAATTTTTTTTGAATAAGTTCTCAATTCCTTTGGTCTGAATTTCTTCCCCTTCTGGTAGTTCCACGATCCTAATGTTGCAATGTTTAAGGATATCCCACATTTCCCTCATGTCTGTTCACAAAAATTTTTGAACTTATTGGATTCATGAGCTGTTTCTTCTGTTCTGTCTTTCAGTTCTGAGTTTCTATCCTCTGTATGGCTGACTCTATTCTTGAAAGCTTCTATAGAGTTTTGGACTTGTTTAATTTGGTTTGTATTTTCTACTGCTTTTTTATGTATAGTATCCAACCCTCTGTCAAGTTCCCTTTCACATCATTTTCTTCTTCTTATTATTATTTTTTTTTTTAGTGCTTATTGGAATTCATCCTTGCATTTATTTATGTCTTCATTGAGCTTAGTAATCTGGTTGTTGAGGTCGTTTCTTTTTTCACCCTCCTTCAGGTCACTTAAATATCTTTGGAGCCCTTCCTCATTCTTTTCTATTAGGACTAATTTTGTGAGAACAGCATTCATACAATTATTGGCCCTTTGTTGATTTGCTGTAAGTTCTGCTATTTTCTTGGCCAGATTTGCTTTGCTTATGTCTTCATTTTGGGGTTCTGATCCTATTAGATCTTCTTTGTTTTGGTTAGAGACATCCATTGTGGGACTGGGCAATCTTGTTGGATTTACTTCCATTTGATTTCTCATGTTATTCCTTTTGTGCTGTGGTCTGCCCATCACAGTGAAGGAATTTGCTAACTTTAGCAGGTAGCTCTCATTTACCTTGAAGTGTCTTCAGTGATATTTCCCTTTTATGTTTGTTTCAATTAGGATTCTGATGGCAGTGGGGCCTGCCTGCTCAGAGAGTGGGAACCCATGAGGGTCTGGTGAGGGTCTGAGAGTCTGATGAAAGGGTTCTTTGGTGGTTCAGGGTATGGGAGTGTGTGGTAAGGTGGCCCAAGGGGCATGAAGTGGGGAGCAATGGGACAAAGCAGACTGGTGTTGCATCTTTGCTGCAGAAGTGGGGAGTATAAGAATGTATGGTAGTTCTGTGATGCTGAGAGTTGAAGGGATGGGACAGCAGGTCCATTGGGACTATGTTGCAGGGAGTGGCTGGAATTGTAGGGTCCTGTGACAAGGCAGAGCAGGAATATGTGATTGCTATAGGTCAGGTGAAGTGCATGGGGAGAATTGGTGGTGGTCCAGGTGGGGTGGCACAAAAGGGAGGGAGTGGTGAAGAATAACTTTTTGGCCTGGAACTGGGTCACAGAAAAGGGGTGGTAAGCTGGGGCAGTGAGGGGGATGGCTTTTGTCAATTTTATTTGTAGTTCCTGCAACCCAGGATGGGGTTCCCATGTCTGGCAGTGGGGCTGGTGGTGGCCATAAGGATGGAGCTGGCATGTGGGTGTCCTGTACCCTGGGGAGGGAGGTGGTGGTGAGTTTGTGAATGGAGTTCCATGCCTGGGGTTGGGGGTGGTGCGGGACTGCAGCAAGCAAGTGAGTGGAGTTCCCTCAGGCTCAGAGAGTGGGGGGATTCAGCACAGGGACCAAGCAAGTGGAGATCCCACAAGCAGGGTGGGTGGATGCAGATCAATGCAGGGATTGAGGGAAGGGGTGGGGCCATGCAGGATGCAGGAAATAGAATTTCCACAGGCAGGGAGGATGGGGGTGGGGTGTTGCAGTGACTGAGTGAGAGTGAGTGGATTTTCTACAGGCATGGAGGGTGGTGCCAGGGTGTCATGGGGACCCAGTGTGAGAAATTCCCTCAGGCACAGAGAGTGGTGGTGAGGCAGTGCAGGGGACCGAGTGAGAGTGAATGGGGTTCCCTTTTGCACATAGGGTGAGGGTGGGAGTGGGGCGGTGTGTGGGTGATGGAGCTTGCTTGTGGAGCTCAGAGGTGGAGGAAACCTAGGGCAGGGGAACTCTAGCCTGCTGGCTTGGGACCGCTCAGCAAGTGCATGAGGAACCTGGAGCTGGGACCACAGCTAGGGTGGCTGTTTGAGGGGATTGGGGGACTGGTGGGACCCCCAAGAGAGTGTGGGAATCTGAGGATTCCCTGCTTTTGTCCTCTGTGCCTTCCCAACAAACTCTAAAGTACTGTAAAGGTCTTCCCTTTCCTTCCATGCCAGGTGAGGCATGTTTACATGGATGCCATCTTGATTGGCACACTCTGTTTTCTTTTTTTGAGCTCTTTGTATATTCTGGATATTAATACTCTGTCTGATGTATAGCTGGCAGAGATTTTTTTTTCCTATTCTGTGTGTTGTGTCTTTGCTCTATTCACAGTGTCTTTTGCTGTACAAAAGCTTTGTAATTTCATGAGATCCCATTGGTTGATTAGTGGTTTTCTTTCCTGAGCAACTGAGGTTATATTCAGAAAAACTATGCCAATATGTTGAAGGGTTTTCCCTAGATTTTCCTCTAACCCTTTCAGAGTTTCAGGTCTGATATTAAGGTCCCTGATCCATTTGTACTTGATTCATTTGCATGGAGAAAGACAAGGATCCATTTTCATCCTTCAGTATAGATATCCAATTTTCCCCTCACCTCTTGTTAAAGGGTGTTTTTTCTCACGTGAATATTTTTGGCATTTTCATCAAAATTCAGATGGCTGTAGCTTCCTGGGTTAACATCTGGGTCCTCTATTCTTTTTCCCTGATCCACATGTCTGTCTTTGTGCCAGTTCCATCCTGTTTTTGTTACTATGGCTTTGTAATAATGCTTAAAATTAGGTATGGTGATACCACAGCCTTATTTTTGTTGCTCAAAAGTGTTTTGGCTATTTGAAGTTCTTTATGCTATCAAATGAATTTTAGGATTTTTTTTCTATTTTTGTGAAGAATGCCATTGGAATTTTAATGGGGGTTGCATTAAATGTGTACATTACTTTTGGCAAGATTGACATTTTCAAAATAATGATTCTTTCAATCCAAGAACATTGGATGCATTTCCATTTCCTTGTTTCTTCTGCAATTTCTCACTTAAGGGTTTTAAAGGTCTCATTGCAGAGTTCCTTCTCTTCCTTGGTTAGGTTTATTCCAAAGTACTGTCTTTTCTTTTCTTTTCTTTTCTTTTTTTTTTTGTTTAGGCAATTGTGAATGGGAGAGATTCCCAGATTTCATCCTCCAAATGTCTGTTGTTAATATAGAGGAAAGCTACTGATATCTGTGAGTTTATTTTGTATCCTGCTATGTTGCTAAAAGTGTTTATCTGCTGTAACAGTTTGCTGGTAGAGTCTTAGGGTCCTTTATGTATAGAATCATATCATCTGCAAATAATAATTTGATCTCTTCCTTTCCAATTTGTATCACTTTTATGAGGTCTCTTGCCTTATTGTTATAGCTAGGACTTCCAGTACTATATTAAATAAAAGTGGGGACAGTGTACATCCTTGTCTTATTCCTGAATGTAGTGGAAAGGTTTCAAGTTATTCCCCATTTAGTATTATGTTGGCTGTAGTTTTGTCATAAATAGCTTTTACTATGTTCAGATGTGTTCCTTCTATTCCCAGTTTCTATAGGACTTTTACCATGAAAGGATAATGGATTTTGTTGAATGCCTTTTCTGCATCTATTGAGATGATCATGTGATTTTTCTCCTTCAGTCCATTTATATGGTCTATTACATTTATCAATTTGCATATGTTGAACCATCCCTGCATCACTGGGATAAAGCTTACTTGGTTGGGGTAAATAAGCTTTCTGATATATTCTTGTATTATGTTTGCCCACATTTTGTTGAGAATTTTTGCATCTATGTTCATGAGGGAGATTGGTCTGTAATTTTCTTTTTTGTTCTGTCATTGTTTGGTTTTGGTATCAGAGTGATGCTGGCTTCATAGAAGGAGTTTGGTAGAAATCTGTCCCTTTCTATTTTATGGAAAAGTTTGGGAAGCAGTGGTATTAGTTCTTCCATGAATGTCTGGTAAAATTCACCAGTGAATCCATCTGGGACTGGACTTTGTTTACTTGGGACTTTTTTTTTTATATAACTGCTTGGATCTCCATACTTGTAATAAGTCTATTTAATTGGTTTATCTCATCTTGATTTAATTCTGGTATGCCATGTGAATCAAGGAAATCATCCATTTCTTTTAGATTTTCAGATTTAGAGGCATATACATTCTTAAAATATGTCCTTATGATTTCTTTGGTGTCTGTTGTAATGGTGCCTTTTTCCTCTCTAATTTTATTAATTTTTCTCTCTTCTCTCTTTGCTCTCTTTGCTAAAGGTTTATGAATCTTCTTTGTCCTATCAAAGAACAAACTCTTTGTTTCATTGATTCCTTGGATTATTTTATTTATTTATTTATTTTGGTTTCTATTTCATTAATTTCTGCCCTAATCTTTATTATCTCTTGCCATCTACTGTCTACTGATTTTTTATTGTCTTGTCCTGCTTTTTCCAAGGCCTTAAGGTGAAGCAGTAAATTGTTTACTAGTGAACTCTCTAATTTCTCAATGTAGGCACTTAGAGCAACAAATTTCCCTCTGCCTTCATTGTGTCCCAAAGTTTTGAGTTTTGTTATGTTGTATTCTCATCATCATTTGATTATATGAATTTATTGATTTGCTTTTTGATTTCTTCAATAACCCATTCACCATTCAATAATGTACTGCTTAATCTCTATGAATATCTGTATGCTCTGTTGTTTTTCTTGTTGCTGATTTGTAGTTTAATCCCATTGTGGTCAGATAGAGTAGAAGGGATTATTTCAACTTTCCTGTAGTTGTTAAGATTTGCTTTATGCCCTAATGTAAGGTACAGGTTAGAGAAAGTTCTGTGTTCTGCTGAGAAAAAAGTATATTCTGCACCAATTGTATGAAATGTTCTATAGATACCTGTTAGGTCCATTTGTCTGACATTACTTAATCCAGATAACTGTCTCTCTCTCTCTCTCTCTCTCTTTTTTTTTGGGCATGGAACAGGTGCACTGATCTTTATTGGTTTTGTGGTTTTGGTCCACAAGCTCCTCGATGGGATTCTGGATGATTTCCTCCTTTCTGGGAGATCTTAGTGTCTCTTGCTTCTCCACTGTGGCAGAAAAACCCTATACACCTTGACTTTTCAGACAAAGAGTTTATTTTGCTGTGGTTTTGCTCAAATCCCTCTCTAGTTTGTATTAGATGCAGCCATCTTACTCAGAAATCTCCTATCACCTTCTTGAAGCTGCTCAAATGAGTGAACTTTATTTTTTATTTGATGACTTTGATTTTGTGGTAAATGTCAATTTACGTCATACTTATGTTGTTTCACTTCATATTTGCAGTTTACAATATTCCTTTCTTGCTTTCTATGTTTGCAGCCTATATTTCCCAGGATAGAATAATATTTCTTCTTTGGTTTTCATGGTGATTTTTGTATTCTCATTAAGATACAAATCCCTGTGTGTTCACTGTTATGGATTCCTTATATTCATCAATATCTGCACTTTCTTTTCAGTAAAATAAGAATTAAGTAGTTTCATTTCCTTTTATTCTACAGCCAATCATAGCATCATGTTGACATTGTCTCATGAAGTTACTTTAGGTTGAAAACATAGGATTAACTGGAACCTTATCCATTTTGCCATGTTGCCAAGAGATGCCAGAAACCACTTCTCTATGGAATTTGTTTCCCTTGATGAGATTAAATGGAAAATAAAAAATAATTTATCTGAATTTGGGTGGTTAGGACTTCCTTCTTAAATTTTAGAGATATAGGTGTATATCATATAAATCACAGATAAGCCTCAGTATACTGAACTATATTAACTTTGTATTTTTTGTTGGTGTTTAACTTTAAAACATTTCTTTTTCTTCTTTTTATTATTTTTATTATTAACATATTTGTATGGATACATCATGTGTTGGAACCCTCTTCTGCCTTGTCTCTGCCCCCATTACACTGGGGAGCCTCCTCAGTGAGGTTGCAGATATTCCCTCTGGGGTTGTGGGTTATGTGTTTGGGAGCAGCAGTGAGTTATTTTGGGGGGAAGGGAATGCCTCTGGGCATGATGTCTCATCTTGTGGCTCTGACCATCTTTTGCCCCCTCTTCCACAAAAGTCCCAGAGCTTTGGTGGGTGAGCTTTAAGTTTATTTCTGTGAAGAAGGAGGCTCTGGATCCCTGATTTGGTAGGTGTGGATTATCCTCAGCATCTGTCTCCACCCTACTGCTGATTATCAGGTTCAGCATGGAAGCAGCACTCTAGCTTGTCCCCCAGTTCCTCTGTGGTTTCAGCTATGGCTTGGCTGAGGTGAGAGAGGTAGTTTATGTCACTGGGTCTCAATACCTTCTGAAAAAGAATAGATTCTCCAAAGAAGAGTGAAGTCAGCATAGTTTATATGGGATATGCATTATTAATCTAGGGAGAATTTGAAGTATGTAACCCCTCTTTTTGCCAAAGACTAGTGAGAGCTTAACACTGGAGAGCATATTTGTCTCCATAGAAATCTGATCTGGTACCCAATTCCAGATATGGGTTCCTTCACACTGAGTGGATCTCTGAGCAAATCAGAAAGCTATTGGCTACCCTCTGAGGCTGTGTGCCACTATTGAATTTGGTGTGTACATTCCGTCCGGGTGTTTATTGCTGAGAAGTGTAGACCTCTGGCTGCTCAGGCATGTGTTGGCCACTTTCCCCACTCAGGAGTTTTCCAGCAGTAGATGAGCTGTCTGTGTACTAGCTCTCTTCCAGATTTTGGCCAGGTCTCTTGATGCTCTGTGTCAACAGTATATGGTGTCTTCAGCAACAGGACTTACCTTTTGCCACAGACATCTTGTCTTGTTTTGGGGACCTCGTAGATCTCTCCGATCTTGTAGCTGGCAACCAATTTCTGGAACTGTGAGTTATAGGCCAGAAGCAAACAAACAAACAAAAACATCAAGTGAAGGCTTTATCCCACCCTAACCAGGGCCCTTCTTTTCAGGTCCTCCCCCTTCCTCCTGTTGAGGGATATATTTTCCCCCTCCCCAAACCCTTCCATCCCTATTGTCTGGGTATTCAGCAACTCGAGTTGGTAAAGGTTAGGAACTGCAGATAAGTGAGACCATGTGGCATTTGTCTTTTGGTGATTGTGTGAGTCTTCTGAGTAGGATCTGTTCTAAGCCTGTTCATTTTTCTACAGATTTAATTGTATCATATTTTTCTACTGCTGAATATAATTCCATTGTTTAAATGTACCACAACGTTGTTATTCACTTATCCAATGATGGGCACCTGGGGTGATTCCAGTTCTTAGCTATAATGAACTGAGTAGCTATAAACATGGTTGAGCAAATATCTCTGTAGCGAAGCATGGAGCATATAGAATAAATTCCTAGTAATGGAATAATTGGGTCTGTTGATGTATTTTCATCCTTTTCAAGATTCTCCATAGAGATATCCATAGTGGTTGTATAAGTTTCCATTTCCACCAACAGTGGATGGGGTTCCTATTTCCCCATATCCCTCTAACATTTGTTGTTAGATTTTTTAATGATTGCCATCTTTAGTAGAGCAAGATGGAATCTCATAGTTGTTTTAATTTGAATTTTCCTAATGGTTAGGTATGTTGAACATTTTCTGAAGTGTGCCAGACATTTGTATTTCTTCCTCTGTGAACTCCCTTTTCATTTATATGCCACATTTATGGAGTGGGTTTTTGATTTTCTTTTTATTATTTAGTTTTTTGAGTTCTTTGTTTCTAGATATTGGGCTTCTGTCAGTGATATAGCTGACAAAGATTTTCTTCCATTCAGTGGGTAATCTATTGGCTCTGTTTATGGTATGTTTGCCTGTGCAAAAGATTTTTAGCTTCATGATACCCCACTGGTTGAATAATTAATTTCTTGGGCTACCAGTATTTTGCTTAGGAAGTCTCTCCCCACTCTTATATTGGGGAGAGTTGTCCTGTTTTATTTTTTCTTCCAGTAGGAGAAGAGTTTCAGGTCTTATGTTGAGGTCTTTAATCAATTTGGAGTTGATTTTTGTGCATAGTAGATGAGTGGGTCTAGTTTCATTTTTCTACATGTAGTTTGTCCAGCACCATTTGTTGAAGATGCAGTCTTCTCTTCAGTCTACATCATTGGAAACTTTGTTAAATATCAAGTAGCTATAGCTACTTGATGTAAGGTCTTGGTCTTCAATTCTGTTACATTGATCTATATATCTGTTTTTTATGCTAGTTCATGCTGTTTTTCTTACCATGGCTTTGTAGTATAGTTTTAGATCAGGTCTCATATCTTCAGAAGTGTTTCTTCTGCTAAGGGTCTGTTAGGATATCTGAGGCTTGAGATCACTTTTGCTATCTCTGTGAAGAATGATGATGGAATTTTTATTGATATTACACTAAATTTGTATATTATTTTTAGTAGACTTGCCATTTTCACAATATTAATTTTACCTATCCTGGAGCATGGGAGGTCTTTACATCTTCTGGAGTCTTCCTTGATTTCTTTCTTGAGTTTTTTTTTTTTTTTTTTTTTAATGTTTTCATTATATAGATCTTTCACATCCTTGGTTAGTGTTATTCCAAGGTATTTAATTTTTTTGTTGTTGTTTCTATTGAAAATGAGACACCCTTGTCAATTTCTTTCTCTGTATATTTATCCTTTGCAGATACAAAGGCTACCATTTTTTGTGTGCTGGTTTTGTATCTCACCACTTTACTGAAGGAATTAATCACCTTTAGAAGTTTTGAGATGGAGACTTTCAGTTCAATCACATATGGGATCATCTCATCTGCAAATAGAGCTAACTTTTCTTCTTCCTTTACTATTTCAACTCCTTCTATCTTTTTCTCCTGGCTTATTTATTGGGCTAGGATTTCTAGTACTATGTTGAAGAACAGTGATGAGAGTGGTCTTGTTCCTGATCTCAATAGGAACTCCATGAGTCTTTCCCCATTAAGTATTATTTCCGCTTTAGATGCTATAAACACAGCCTTTATTGTGTTGACATATGAACAGTCCATGCATATTTGCTCCAGCATTTCAATCATGAAATGATGTTGCATTTTGTCAAAGGCCTTCTCTGCATCAATTGAGATGATCATGTGGTTCTTATGATTAAATTTATTTATGTGCTGTATTATGTTCACTGATTTCCATATGTTGAACCATCCTGAACCATCCCTGCATTGTTGGGATGAAGCCTACTTGATTGAGATGGATAATGCTTTTGATATGTTGTTGAATTTGGTTTGTGAGGATTTTTTTCAGGATCGTTTTATCTAAATTCATCAGGAATATAGGCCTATAGTTTTCTTTTCTTATTGTATCACTGTCTGGGGTTTGTTATTAGGGTAATACTAGCTTCATAGAAGGAGTTGGGGAGGATTCCCTGCTCTCTGATTTTATATGAAACAGTTTGAGAAAAATTGGTTTCAGTTTCTCACTGAAGATTTGATAGAAGTTGACTGAGAAGCCATCCGGTCCTTGTCTTTTCTTACTGGGGAGGCTTTTGATTAACTTTTCAATGTCCATGGATGTGATAGGTTTGTTCAAGAGATTCATCTGCTCTGAGTTTAGTTTTGGTAGGTAGTATGTGGCTAGGAATTCATCCTTTTTTTTTTTTCATATTATCCAATTTTGTGGATTAGAGGTTTTGGAAGTATGTCCTGATTATTCTACATTAATTTCATTGATGTCTGTTTTGCTCTCTCCTTTTTCATTTCTGATTTTGTTATTTTGAAACTTTTCCTTTTTTTCTTGATTAAAATGGCCAGTAATATCAATCTTGTTTATTTTTTCAAAGAACTATCTCTTATCTTCATTTATTTTAAAAATTGTTTTCTTAATTTCCAATTCATTAGTTTCTGCTCTGATTTTGCTTATTTCTGTCCATATGGAGCTCTTAGGGATTGATTCTTCTTGTTTTTCTAATGCCTTTAGGGGGAAAGTTTGGTTTTTAATTTGGGATCTCTCTCTCTTTGTTATGAAGGCTTTTAGCACTACAAATTTTCCCCTTAGTACTGCCTTCATTTTGTATCATAAATCTTGGTAAGTTATGGTTTCATTATCATTCAATTGTAGAAATTTTATAATTTTTTTGATGTTTTTCACAACACATTCATGTTTAAAGGCATGCTTTTCAGTATCTAGGAGCTGGTGAAGTTTGTGATGTGTCTCTTGTTGTTAATTTATAGCTTTAAGCATTGTGATCTGATATGATTCAGGAAGTTACTTCAAATTTCATGAATTTATAGAGGCATGCATCTGCCTTACCTGGGATGTTTAAAGTTGTAACTGTGAGGTCTGATTTAGTCCCTGCCATGATAAAGTGCTTGATGGAGTTTGGTGCATTGACACCTTCTATACTTACAAACAAAAAACATGATATTTCCCTCCCCTCCCACCATTCCCCTTCAGAACTCCACTTTCCATCATATCCCCTCCTTCTCTCCATTAGTCTCTCTTTTTATTTGATGCCATCATCTTTTTCTCCTATTATTAGGGTCTTGTGAAGGTATTGCTAGGCACTGAGAGGTCATAGATATTGAGGCCAATTTCTGTCTGGACAGTTGCATTGTAAAGAGTCATACCCTTCCTTTGGCTCTTAAATTCTTTCCACCCCCTCTTCTGCAATGGACCTGAGCCTTGGAGGGTGTGATAGAGATGTTTCAGTGCTGAACACTCCTCTGTCCCTTCTTCTCAGCACTATGTTGCCTTTTGGATCATCCTAGTAGTCATTACCATCTGAAAAGAGAAGCTTCTCTAACCAGAAGTGAGAGTAGCATTAATGTGTGAATATGAACATTAAGTGTAGTGCTTTCAGCATAGTTTGGGGGGAATATTATACATACATTTAGCCAGACAAAAGCAGATTTTATACCCCTAAGGCTGGTGAACTCCCCTGCCATAGACTTTTGATTCGTTTTTTTCAGTATGAGGCATGCATTCCCTCCCATAGACAGGGCCTTCAGTCCAATGAGGGAGCAGTTGGTTTCCCCAAGAGCAGACATGTCACTATTGCACCAATTCAGTCATTTGGCCTGTCTGGCCAAACTTGAGGTCTCCCACATGTCTGCATGCAGTGCAGCTTTTTCCAGCTTTCTGTTGGCTGGTCTACAGGGAGAAGGTTTTCTGCTTAGCACCAGCTTGAGTTCTTAGTGACCTTGCTGCTCAGGCAAGTGAGGTCTTCAGCAATAGGGTCTTGCCATCTGTTTCACAAGGGAAACCTAGGGCTTTGGCAACAACCTGTAATGTTTTGGAGGCAGCAGGGACCTCCCTCGCCAACAACTCACTGGAAGGTATCCCATCCCAGGCACTGAAAATTTTCTAGTAACAGTCTATAGCTTCTGGATGTGCCATTATTCAAAAAAGTAGGTTTATAAAAGTCTTATTCAGAATATTTTGAATTTTGATTGACCCTCCCTCCACTCTTCTTTTACACATTCTTTTCCCCTGGCCTCACTTAGGACTTTCCCCTGCCTATAATCTGTTCTATTTCATATATAAAATACCATTCCCTTAAGTCCTTCCCTCTCCTACCTCCCTTATAAGCTTTAAGTGCTAAGCCATCTTCCAGCCCCAAATCCAATTTTTATTAATGGTGGGGAATCTTGATTTTTAGTAGTTATACCTTAGAAGCTGATTCTGCTTTTGATCAAATTGCAAGTTTCAACCCAAGTTCAAATAATCATGAAACTCTCATATTCCAGTATTTCATGCTACAGTTCACCTAAAATAATGCACATTAGTGGTTCTAGGTGAGTGACAGAAATTAATTTTATTCTCCTGCTATTTAATAGGTCAAAATGTAAATGTCTACAATATGCCTAATTCAACTTCATCTTTGATTAAATTTAAATATATTTGAAAAAGTATTAAAAAATAGAGTTTTATTTTTGATTGACCCTCCCCCTGTCTTTCTTTTATGCATTCTCTTCCCCTGGCCTCGCTTAGGCCTTCCCCCTGCCTGTAATCTGTTCCTCTATTTCATATATACAATACCATCCCCTTAAGTCCTGATATTCTGAATAAGACTTATGTAAACCTCCTTTTTTGAATAATGACACATCCAGAAGCTATCCTAAGTGTCAAGGTCACTGAGAAAGCAAGCTAGTGCTGAGCAAAAAACCTTTTCCCTGTATATCATCCAACTGGAAGCTGGAAAAAGCTGCTCTGCATGCAACTGTATGGGAGACAGAAATCATCAGTGATGAAAACAGTGGACACTGGAAACCTCAAGTTTGTCTAGACAGTACAAATGACCAAACAGATACAATAGTAGCATGTCTACTATGGGGGAAACCAACTGCTCTCTAATTGGATGGAAGGCCCACTCTATGGGAGGGAATACATGCCTGGTACTGAAACATCAAATTGAAAGTGAGACTAATGGAGAGAGGGAGGGGATATGATGGAGAGTGGAGTTCTGAAGGGGAGTTGGGGGAGGGGAGGGAAATATCATGGTTTATTGTCTGTAAGTATAGAAGTTGTCAATAAAAAAATTTTTTAAAATATGAAAAAATAGAGTTATAGATTTTAATTGGCTCACATTTAATATAATTCACAGGTCTACTAGAACATTTTTTCAAGAAAATACTTCAGAGTCTCACAGCCTCTTTAACAGGTTTGTGGTCTTGTTAAAGAAGTTGAAATTGTATGTATAAAGGAACTGAGGAAGGTTTAATTGAGTCTGAGAGCAGGGAAATACCCTCAGCACACAGATAAAGTTATTAGAGAAAAGGAGATTGAGAAGGAAGATACAGTAGTTTACACTAATAGAGTAAGACTAACAAGATACATTTTGGAAGACAAGGTGGCAGGCTGAGAAAATAGAAACTGAGTTCTCAAAACTTTTCCATTTTAATTTTTATTTAAGGAGTCATCCTCCCAGGGTGATGTGGGCCTTAAATGTGAAAGTAGTATTTGATCTTTTAGGGATGACCAAAGAGGAAGTATTTAACTTAATATTGTTTTATTTGTAGGCAGCTAAGAGTTGCTCTGGGTGGCATAGAAATCAGGATATGTCTACAATAGGAAGGGCTGAAAGCAAACTGCATTTATTGTGATCAGTTTACTTTGGAGATTCATTAGTTTTGGCTCAGGAAATAGTACCAGTTCTACTACTTGTCTCATGCTCAGTCAGTTATAACATGTTTCTTTTTATGTGTTGGCTACCAGCTGTTCTTTTTAGTTGGGGTTCTTTCCTTTAAGAATGTTTCCCTTACCTGTTATCGACATGGAAACACCAGCTATCTACTTCTCTACAGGTTGTTACTGACCACTGACTGCCCCTGGTAAAAGATGTTACCAAGGTATTGCTGACTGCTGCCCAAACCCTTCATACCATAGGATGCTGACATTCATATTCATTAACATGTACCAAATGGTGCATGGTAAGCAGGTGGCTGCAAATGACCATTTATTATTCCCATTCTTCCAGCTGAGCATCTTCAAACAATTTTATATGAGAGACATGTACATTTTGAGATAATCAAACCAGGAAATACTATGGCAAAAGAAAGTAATTCAAACTATTAACCAACTGTCAGAGAAATGTACCTTAACTTGACTGTGCCATGCCTTTATATCTATAAAGGTTTCCTTAAGGACTGCATTAAAGCGTCTCCGTTTAAAGAAAAAAATCATTCCATATTACCCAGACTTTCAATCAGTTTAAAATTAATTTCACTGAGTCCACCTGAGTCAAAGAGATGACCAACAATATTAATTCATAATTGTTTTCTTTAAAACAGATGATCACTGAAAATGAAAATAGGTCTTCATCAATTTACCAATTTAATTTAAAAAGAAACACCTGGGGTAGGAATTTTAGAAAATGCTTCCATTTGTTGGCTTTTTTTTTTTTTTTCTGTTTTTCCTAAATAATGAATATTAGTAGTTATGAGGAAACCTCTTTGTTGTTTGGTCCTATAGTTTAAATATCTTTTGCTGTTGTTAGAGAGTGCAGTAGATATTAAACATAGAAATTTAACCATTAACAATTTGGTTTCTGCTCCAGGAAATAAGTAAAATTAATAAATTTTAATCTCTTTGATAGCTTGGTGATACGTTACTTGGGCACAGAAGAATTATTAATGATTGATCTCCAGAAATATAAGGCCCTACATCAGCCCCCTTTTTTGCTAATTTGCACTGCATTACCTTCTACATTGTTTGTCATCTAGAGGCCAGTGACCAAAGTAATCTTAATTGTTCCTTCTCCTGAGCACTAAACCATAAGTCACAGTCAATACACAACACACTTTTCATCCATCATCTCAGACTTGAAGCTCTCTATGATTTCTCACTCCTGACCTGTGGTTTGTCAGTGACACTACCTCAGGTGCATAAGATAGAGATCACTGAATCTCTTTGCTTCATGATTATTCTGTTTATTTGTATTCATGTGTATTCATGTGTGTGCTTCTGTTGAGGGTGGTGAATGGGTATGTATGTGTGTATATAGTGATCAGAGAACAACTTGAGGGTCATCTTTAGGAACACAAACCACTTTTCTTGAGGCTGAGTCTCACTAGGCTGATACTTTTGTATTAGTCTACACTGGTTGGCCAGCAAGCCCCAGAAATCCACGTCTCCATGTTCTCAACTCTAGGATATGAGTTTACACCACCATGACTAGCAGTTTTACATGGGCTCTGAAAATTGAACTCAAGTGCTCATGCTTGCATGGCCAGCCCTTTATTGCATATTTATTATTTATTTGTTTACTTATTTATGCATATTTATTGCATAATTTCATATATGCAAAAGTGATGAAATATCATTATACTTTATGCATAAAACACACAAATACTTCTATCTGCAGGATTAATTAAATCTAGTCTTAATTAGAAAGTTCTTTAAAAGAAATACTTGCCTTTTTGTTCAGCTTTCTATAAAAAACATACAAAGTGCAGTAATTCTCATGTTCAACTTTGCCTATGACTATGGAAACCAGAGTATTTCCAAATGTCTTTAAGACTAGAGTACTAATCTCCACAAGAGATTCACAGTTATTGTTTATTGTTTTTCAGTAGCAAAAATGACCTGTAAGGAAGGGATGTAATTATAATATAATTAAATGATTGTAGGTAATTGTCCAATAGTAATTTGTTTTGACACATTAAAAGCTCAGAGGGACATGGCCCATGAAACAGCCCATTTCCTGATCCTGAATGCATACTTCCCATTTTCTAAATTGGTTTCATTTTCTTCTTACCTGGGTTTATGTTCTTTACATTAATAGTATCTGAATATTTTAATTTATATTCTTATAATGCCTGCTTGAATATGCCAGCCCCTCACCAGGAGGAACTGTGAGAATTTAGCATTTGCAATAGGCAAAATTGTTGGGTTAAGATTTCTACATATAAAACTTTCAGTGAATCAAAAGTGGGAACTGACAAAGAATCCTTCCTTTACAAAATGATTCATGGGGCCATTTAAAGATATTTAGAACATGTAAATCTTTCCTTTTACTCTTCAGGTTACATAAAGAAAATGGACTGGTTTATGTATTTGCTTTGTAAACCCAAAAGAAAAAATTCTATACCATAAACATCAACCTTGAGCATGGTTCAGTCAAAAAACAAAACAAAACATAACAAAAGTGCCATGTCAGCTGTTTGTATTCTTATGGCATGTTAAGCACAAAGTTAGATGTTCTGTATGCCTTGGGCATTTCCAAAACAAAATGTCAATGCTTAGAAGATTGACACTTTTCCTGGATCTAGATCCCTGAGGGCCTCATGGCCCTAGCTGACATGTTTTTAAAATAACCAAAGTGTCAGAGAGAAAGTCCATGCTGTTAGAGTTACTAGAACTGGAAGGTTGTTTTTATAGTACAATGGATGTATATTTAACATTTCTTATGTGATTCTTTTCTTCCATTCCCTCGTTTTTTCAACCTTTCACAATTTTCTATAGAGTAATTTGTGTTGTTATTAAAGTACAAAATTAATCTCCTTTTTGATTATGAACTATTTCAAGTGTCTAGAATTGTGTTGAAAGCAATATATTATTGTAACATTCCAACTTTGTCATATTTTGACAGTTTAACATATTGAGTTAGATTTTTTTAAAAGAAGAAAGTATTACTGAAAAAGCCATACCTTCTTATCTCCTCATTCTCTGCACAGCTTTTTAGAGAAAAACCTACCTTCAATTTACTGTTTACTTCACCATAAATGTTTTATGTTCACTACTTAAATAGAAATGTACATATCCACAAGCAGTACCATTTGATTCTGTAAACTTGATACACCTAGTAAAAGTCCTGTTGGCATTCCTATACTCCTTGATTTTTTTTCCCCTCTAGAGTTGTTTGTGAAATTTTTCTTTGTTGATATATGCAGACCTATTAATTTAAATATCTGTATGTCTTTAAGTTGTGAACTTTAACTTAAGCATTTTACTTTTCATAAAACATAGATTGTTCTCTCCTTCTTATTATAATTAATTTTGAGAGATATCTTTTGAAAACATCTTCTGACCCACATATGGAGAATTTTCTCTAAGGTATGTGTGAATAGTTGTGCATTTTCAATTTCACTGTGTGTATCACTCTCCAAGATGAGTGCTTCTATCGATTTGCATGTAATGAAAAGTATATGAGCTTGTGAAACCAATGGCCAGGATACTGTATTAGAACTTCACCTTCCAGAAAGACCTTTCTCTATTAAAGGCACATGATGCAAGAAAATGTTTTGTGATAACAGATGGTTTCCATTGTTGATTTGATATTACACTTTTGATTCTACTGTCATGAAAATTAATCATGTATCTGTTTCTATTTACATAAAATTTCTGAACTTTCTCAACTATTTTATTATTTTTAATATTTTTTGGCATGGGTAAGTGTGGGTGCATGTAGGTACACATGTCCATATGTATGTACAGATGTATGTGTTTGGGGGGAGCGTGCGTCTGCACTTCTTTGTGAGTGTGTGTATGTGTGTGTGCGCGTGTGCTAGAGGTTGATATTGGGTGTCTTCCTTAGTCTATATTTTTAAAGACAGGAACTCTCACTGACTCTAGAGCTCATTGATTTGACTAGACTAGTGAGCCAATGAGCACCTGAGACCCTTCTTTTTCAGCCTTACTGGTGCTGGAATTAAATGAGCATACCACCATGACTGCCATTTTATGTGGGTATTGGGGAATCCATTTCACGTCCTTGTGCTTATACAGCAAGCACTTTATAGACTAAGCAATCTCCCCACTCCAACAATTACTAAACTTTTACTATATTGACAGTAAGTTTGGTTCTGAACTAGGCCCTAAGAACATTGTTTTAACAGTTTTCATGTTTTGCTTCATAACCCAATGTTGAAATCCTAACCCCTACATTTATGGTCCTAGGAAATTTGTCTTTTTGTGAGGTTATTAGGTCAAGAGAATGGAGTCCTGATGAATGGGATTGAGGCCCTCATAAAATAGACCAAGAAGTTTGTTTGCCTCCTCCATCATATGAGAACACAGCAGGAAGGCAAGCTGGTCTTGATTAAACACAGAAACCACCAGTAGCTTGAACATGAACTTCCCACCCTGACTCTGTGATGAATAAACTTCCATTGTTGACAAGCTATCCAGTTTGTGACAGTCTATTATAACATCCAAAATAAACTAGATCAAATCTTATATGAAATAATTTGTTGAAGTTTTTCACGCTGGAAATTTTTCAGGACAATCACAAAATTGACATTTTCCCAAACAATATATCTAGACGGTATTTAAGTGCCACATTTGTGGAAACAATCTATTATCCCATTAAATTTCATTATTATATATATATGCCAAATTAGAAAAAACAAATTACCTAAAAGAAATCTCTTCATAAAGCAAAGTTGTAAGTAAAATCTCACCTTAACTACTTTAAACATAATATTTATATCTATCTACAAAACACATATATGGATATTTTAAAATTTGTTTTTGAAATAGCAACTGGAAATTTTAGTCAAGCAATTATTGTGTTAATTTTGTTCACTTCTGTCAGACAAAAATCTACCAAAAAAGCACAATAAAGCTTAACTGTATAAACTACATTAAGTAGGGATAGATACTTATTTTTTTCTTTTTCAAATGAAATTATTGTATCCTCACAGTGATAAATACCAACGGAAAACATGCAAGAGTACTTTTTTCTTTACTTTATTTAAATTCTATTCAATGTATAAAATTGTTGACCAAATTTGAAGATTATAGAACAAAATTTTCACACATACCAACACTGTTTATAATGATAGAACACTAAGGTCTGTGTTTTATTATAATATGCTCAAAATATACATTTATCAATTTTCAATTATTTTATACTACAAGATTACATTTCTTTTAAAATAGCAAAACCATAAATTCAAAGTTAATTGCTAACCATTGGCAATGCTAGGATTTAATTACATGATTAAATATGGCTTCTCACAGAGTTTTTGCCTTTTCTAAAAGCAACGTATCAAACTTTTCACAAATACTTTATGCTGCAAAATATTTAAATTGGAAATATAAGTTATTTGCATATTCTTGACTTTGAACTTAGAATTTATACAAACTGGAAACCTTAGATTTTATGCTTTTTTAAAACTACACATGAAAATTGAATTATTTAGGCATTGTGATCAACAACTGTGAGAAAATAAATTTTCAAACATCTCTTTTGTTTTTAAATTATTCCCAGTAAAGCTAATATACTGAAGGATATTGTCTTCTACAAATGTAACATTATAAATAAACAGAAGGTACTTCAGTTTTGATTTTCATTTGTCTTAATGAAATACATCTTATATTTATGTTTAAGAAAATCAGTGTTTAATGACTGATCATGTTTAATATTATTTTTATAAAATTCAGAATGATGTCAAATTGTCCTTGCAAATTGAATCTTTTTCATATTGATACAATAGGCACACTATTTTTTCACTTATCTTTAAGTTGAATACATACTATTCAGTAGCAATAAAATATAACAGCATTTGAAGAATAAAATATATACCAAAGAAAAACTCAAAAATCAAAAATGAGACCATTTTGTACCACCATATTGAAAATAAGTAATTTTAGGCAAAAGAATGACAAGACTAAATTATACTTATACTACTCTTGTAATCGCTGTAAATTTCTCACTGTTTATATGACTATTTTGAGTTTCTTTTAGTAATTTGTTTTTCTGAAATGTTTATTCAATCATGTGATGAGTTGAGCTCGTTGGAAAATAAAAGAAGGTTTTATATAAATTAATTATTTAGACTATCCATTTCTAAAAAGAACTTTTAAAATTCTAAATAAATTGAATGTAAATGAATGCAGACAGGCTGAATGCCATTTAGCAGCATAAATAGTTAGAATGGAATGCAGACAAATACACACAAGGAAGACAGACATATGGATTGAAGACATGGGAGAAAAAATATGAATAAGCAGGCATTTTAAGAACCTGTCCATAAAGAGCTGATATCTTAGGCAAGTATGAGCTACACTTTGATTTTTCCATTATTTCAGAACAAATTTGGTAAACTCTTCAGTGGTGAGGAGGCATACATTGTATTTGTAGATTTAAGGTATTCACTCTTCCTCTTAGCATTTTATAAACATGAAATGCAGATTAGCTGTTCTCTTTGTTTGGAAATGAGCATAAATCTTGGTCCCCATTTTTACTTTGTGAGATTTTATTTTAGTAATACTATCTATACTATATTTTAATTATCATGAACTCATATTTTTGTACCCAAGGCAGCCATAAGTTTGGTTATAAGGGATGAAATAGATTCCCAAATTGTTGTTTAAAATATGAAGATTTGAAAGTAGTAATTTGAAAGTGGTTTGAACATTCATATTTGGAAAGAAGTAAAATTATTTTTTTACAAGACAAATCTTATTTTTGAATTTAATGATACACAATTAACTCAAAATCTTTTAAAATAAAGTATGTTCCCATTTACTTGCTTTGAGCTTACAATGAGTGTGTAAGGAATTTTATACCAGCAAACCAAAAGTGACATATACCCACGTATGATATTCAAGTAGTATTGTAACCCTGACACAACTATCCCTATGCATTCTACTGAGAAGAGTTATTCATTCTTGTTTACTATTTTAGGTTGTCCTTTCACCTTTTCTTACAATGAAATGGCTACAAATATTTGTGCTTATAATACCAAATGCGGGTCTTCTACCTTTTAAAGAGTGATGACTTCTTTGAGATAGGTAAGTAATGCATTTAACATGAAAGTGAGATATAGATGATGTTCTGAACACAAAGATGGTCAGACTCTGTAACAAATGGTCTCCTAATCATGTAGGTTTCTCAAAAAAGTCTTTCAAAACATGTAGGGTGCATGAGAAATGAGCAATGCCTGCTATTTAGTTTTCTTAAAACTGTGTTCTATGTGAGGAAGTGACTAATTTCTCATTTCACACTATAAAGGGCATGAAAAGGCCATTTAAAAGGAGGATAAGGGTTGTATATTGTAAGAAGAAAGGGTGATCCCTGGTCAAATGGACAGGAAACACACCATGCATATGCAGAGAGAAAGTGGAATTTGGAACTTTTCAACATGCGAACAAAATACAAAGGTATATGAAAAGATTTATGTTAATGCTTGAGTTTGTTTTCTATACATATTTTTGTTGATAAATTAATAAAACAATGTTAATTGAACTGTAACAGGTCATCTCATAAATTCAAAAAGATTGTATAAAGAAAAAAAAAAGGATGTCAAAGAGTTGATTTAACCCTTCCCGTTATCAAAATTTTAAACTTGCAGAGTTATTCAACAAATATATACCCCACTCCCCACCATGGTCATCTACTTAACTGTCTCTGTATGTATTATATATTGTTTTGACTATTTACTAAAATATAATTCAATAATTCAATAAAGAATGTTAATGGAAAGAATAAACACAGTATGATACATACTTAGAAAAAATAAGAAACATATTGAAATACCATTGGTTATAAATAAAATATGTTCCTACTACAATCCTTTACAAATTTTACCTTTCCCCAGACTTTTGTTAGCAGTTTGTTATGATCTAGATTTTTTAAACAGATGCATTACAAATTGGCAGTACTTATACTTCAGTGGAAAGAGCTCCATTGAGTTTTGTATACTTTACTTGTGATTGCTCTTCCTTTCTATGAGGATAGGAGTTTTTCCAAAGTGAGAGTTATGGATTTCATTTCTGTCTCTTAACAAATCCATTTGCCTTCCAACTAGGGTGCAGTGTGCACCATGTCTCCCTTTATTCCATTAAGGCATTTTCCACGTTATTACATAAGGAATTGTGTATTCAGTTCCTATAGAGCTGAGCAGATAGTCTAGAAATATACAACTAAGCACCAGTTTCAATGAACCTATTTCTCCTGACAAGTCAGGAATCTCATGAGAAGCAATAATGCCCTTCAGTAAATCAATAAAGCAATACACTAATGTCACTCCTGTGCCCTGAAAGAGTACACCTCCCTTTCCCCCAATTACTCTATAGTTTCAGCTGGGGCCCTGGTGAGGTGCTATGGGCTGATTCTCTCCTGAGGTTCTGCATTCAACTGAAAAAGAGAAGAAGATTCTCCAACAGAGAGTGAAGTCAGCACCATATAAATGGGATACCATTGTTAGTTTAGAAAGCATTTAATAGGTGTAGGCCCTCTTAAGAGTAATTGGGGAAATCAGCACAAGGGTGAAGGAGATAGACACAGAGAACACTCAACTCCTACCAAACCAGAGATCCAGAGACACACAGGCTCCCAAGACCTCATCACTGAAGTAGACCTAAAATAACCCAACATGGTTCAGAGAAATTCATGGGAGGGGCGGAAAGATTGTTAGAGCCACAAATTGGGACATTACGCACAGAGACATTGCCATTTCCCCATAACTGATGGCTACTCCCATAATGCACAACCCACAATCCCCATGGGGCTATCTGGCATCCCCAACGAGGAGGTTCCCTTAGGTCCCTTCAGAGGGGGGAGGACAGGGAGGAGGCTAACGATGGTACCAACATGTGCTATTTACACACTGAGTATGCACATAAATAATAAAGAAAAAATAAATTCTACCATGTTTTAAAAAAGAATACACCTCCAAATTCTCATACGGCGCTTCAAGAGTAGCGGGATGACTCACTGAGAAAATTCCCATTAATAGTGAGAGCTATTCAAATTCGTGCCTTCTCTCCAATTCCTACCACAAGAAAACCAGGCCTAGGGTGGAGTGATTTATCTCTTCATAAGAATATAGGCCAAGTGTATGACAATCTCCATGCTCTAGAGCATGCAAGGGAATAAAGCTCCTAATGATAATATCAATCTGGTGTATCAATTCTCTTTCTTTCTTTCTCTCTCTGTGGCTCTGTATCTCCCTCTCTCTAAAAATGATCCTTACTTAGTTTATCTATTTACATAACATGTTAAATTCAAAAATTCACGACACAAAATGTTTACAAATGGAAAGCCATTATTTTGAGGAGAATTCTTAGGCATTTCAAATACAAGTTTTGTCTATGAAAAAACTGGTTCAGGTGAATTATTTGCCCCTAGCATCCATATTTATCACACGCAGTCTTACTCAGCTTCCTGTTCTGTGTCTTAGTGAAACGTCATGAGAAGTATTTGTGAGTTAGTATGAGGGCAGTCCAAAACAGAAGACAGTATTTTTGCAGATAAGTAATTCTTTCTTTAAATTAAACTTAAAAAAAAAAAAAAAAAAAAAAAAAAAACTTATGTGGACACAGTTCTGAGAAGATCCTCCAGGTCTCTGTGATGTCTTCGATTCCGTTTCTTCTTCATTTCCTGCATGTGCTTCCACTTTGGGCCACCCTTGTTTCGCTGTCTCCGCTTTTCCCTGTGCCACATCTGTTCACAGTACTGGTCCAGGCTGAAGTTTGGGCTGCTAAGGATTTGGATGTAGTCTTTGTATCTCAACCGAGATTCCGCCAATAGATCCTTGACCTGCCCCTCCTCCCGCTCTGCCCTCTGGGTATTTTCCATCTGTTCGTTCTCAATGACATTCAAAGTCAGCTTCACTATGGTGTGGACAAAAGTGTGCTCCTGTGCTTGGCAGTAATACATCCCAGAGTCCTTCTTCTGCAGACTTCGAATCAGTAGCCCATAGTCCGTTTTGATGATCCTTTCATCGGGTTTCAACTACAAGATTGGAAAAACGTAGGTAATAAATTAAAAACAGAAAGAGCCATGAACAAATGAAAACAGACACCATAGTTTTACTTAGATGAACCTAAAAGATATACCCCCAATCTTTCTGTCATCAAGAATAATATTGTCAGCCACAGTTAAAGAAGGCGAAGGAATCAACTAAAGTAGAAGCCTCCGATCTGTATCCTGAATTCTTTTCATTTGCAGCTTATTAAGTCTTCACAGAACCTCTGGAATCCAGTTAGTTTTTCTCTCAAGTGTAGAGATAAGAATGAAAGGTTGCGAGCAGTAAGGAAGTAGAACTAGAAACTATCCAATGACCTCTATAGAGATTTTAGAGAGACTTCAAGATCCTAATCTCACAAACTGGCATTTCCATTTCCAAGGGAGAGTGTTAGATAAATCACCCTTCAGAAAACAAGTGTACTGCATGCTACTGCTTGTGATGGAGGAGAGAACAATGACTACAAATGGATGGGCTGTTGTCTAGATATCACCAAATAAATGACCGGAATAACATATGGAAGCTATAAGTCATGACTTGTGAAAAGTGAAGTGGAAAGGCATGCATGCAGCTTTGTCTGTCAGAGCTATAAGTGAGCAGCAGGACCCATAGGAAGTAGGCTAGCAATATTTAAAGCTAAATTTCCCTTATTATACACTGATTTTTGATACTGTGTATATGTGATACTATGCCATGTGTGGAATTTTTGCCATACTTCAGTACATTCTGACACAGTAATATGATTTTAAGTGTGAGAAAGCACGGGGAATATAAATCACCTCTGAAATGTGATTCCCTTTACCCTGTGAGGCAGTATTAATGAAAGACAGTTCAAATATTAAGCTTCCCTGGCCAATAGTCAGGTGTGAGCAATGAACTATCTTTAGTATAGTAGGGCACGTTTACCCACACAAAAGCCTTGTTTAAAGAAGTATTTTTAAGTGTGACGAAGCTGAACAACAACAACAAAGAAACTTGGAAGATTTCCCAGCTTACACATCTGCCCCTGCATTGTAGACTGTGAGCTGATGGAAATCAAGGTGGTATGAAGACAGCTAAATTAAATTTATTCACAGTGAGTGGACTATACTCAGCATTCCTGTGTGAAAATATGCATGGAAAAAATTCTCTCTTATTCTGGAAATATGAGAAAAGAGAAAGAAACATCTTTGGCTACCAGCCCAGTGAACTCCAAGTATATGGTAAACCACCCTCTGTGCCAGAGAAGTGCAGCTGGCAGGGTACCATCAGAGGCCAGAGGCAGAGCACAGCTCAGCTGCCTGCTTAGTGAGGCTGAATGGTCTGTCAGCCTGCCTTGCACAGCACTGAGTCCACTCCATCAGTGCTTTGCTTGCTTGCTTGTTGTCTGTGTCTTCTACTCTGTCCATTTGGTGAGTTGGATATGTTTTCCTTTCCCAATGAGTTTACTAAATCCCCTGACATTTCAAAATGATATTTTAATACAAACCAACCTGAAGCACATTTACATTCTCATATAAACCAGAGGTCTCTTGCTTAAAATACATGCAAATTTGTACTGGTAGACTTCTAAACGCTTGACGATGTTAAATACATATGCCATTCTCCAATTGAACACAGAACATGGATTTGCTGCCTTTAAATAATTTTATTGTAAGAGCTATTTTAAAGGTAGAAATACATCTCAGACTCAGAACACTGGCTCTATGAGCTAAATTCTGGTCACTATCTGCTTGGCTTCTTTTCATGCTTCATTTAGCCTTCCCCATGCTCTCTCGCCTTTCCACTTGTGGATTTACTATATGTACACTTTGCGATTAAAAGTAAAGCTCTTTGGAGGTTAAAGTGTAGAAGTACTATTAGCAACTATTGCCAAGTTGGTTGAGAGGAAATGTGCTAAAGCATGCATTTCTGTAATTCTCATAACAGAAAATGGCCTGAGTTGTTACAGTGACAGTATGGGTACCTGAAGCCCGAGATCATTTCTAGATCTCCTTTATACAATGTGGAGTCTTGCTAACATGTAAGCTGTAATTAGCATGGCTTTGAGAAATTGTCAATAGTTCTGACTCAGTACATTTTTATTGTTCTATTTAGTCTTTGAGCAGAATGAAGCTATGACTATAACCACACATATGATGGACAACACGGTCATTCTTTTGGCTTCTCTCCTTTTGTATCCTGTTAATGTTGCTTTGTCCTGAACTTAATGGATTAGACATAGTTTGTTGAATGTATTTTTATTTCCTTTATGAAATTTCATAAGTGTGACTTTAATAAAATGACATCTTCACTAAAGCACATTTTAGAATTTACATATTTCCTAACATTCTCACAATTTGAAGTTCAAAAATTAGTAACATAGAAATGAACAGTTGTCAACTTCACTTTTTTTTTTCTGTGCAATGCTTTCAGTGTGTGCTGGAATAGGGTGTATTATCAGGCTGTATCCCCATAATAAATTATCAGCACAACCAATTCAGAAAATCCAGGTCTTCTCAAAGAGATAATATACTCTCTGGTCACAGACTCAAACTCATACAATTTAAGAAGTGTCAAGCAAAAACTGCTCTAGCTTACAAGCAAAAACTGCTCTAGCTTACAAATCAAAATTTTTCTTCATTCCACTGAGGGCCCTCCTCAGTGGAGTTATCAGAATTCACTAGGGGGTCAGGAATGCACCAGTCTTTGTGGGGTGATGGAATCGGGGCAGAAAGAGGAATCAGAAGAGTATGTAAACTTGTGGTTATATGAACAACATGCAAAATGTTACAAAAAGTTATTCTTCAACTGGTGTCAATCATCTGTTCACCTAGTGTTAACATAGATAATAGAGTTGAGATTTGTAACCTGGGCATAACTGCTCAGGCCCAGTAATCCCAGCATTTGGAAGGCTGATATCAAAAGATAGCCCTGAGTATGAGGTCAGCCTGGGCTGCAGGGTGAGTTCCAGATCAGTGTGGGATAGAGTGAGACCCTGCCTAAAAAACAAAAACAGTTAGTGACTTAAATGTCCAGTGAAGGAAACTCATTACAAAAAATAGAGTAGCAGGAAAGTGTCAGAGGATGTTTATGTTCTAAGTAATGGCTGGAGGCCAGGGACTTGGATAAGAGCTGCCAAATGGCAAGTCCATCACAGTTAGCTAAATATATTCATGTATTGGAGGATAATAGAAGTCCAAAATTATCTCCTTCCTACAAAAAGTAGAAAATATTGTTAGAAGGGAATTAGTATTAAATAAGAAAGAATGTGAAAAAAAGAATGCCTATAAAGTTATTGTAAAACTTTATATTTGAGATAAAACACTGAAAATTTTTCTAATGTAATATGGCAAAAAATAAAAAAATAGAATATTGTAATGAAATTTTTAAATTTCTCAGAGTATACTTACATGCTACATATGAAGCATTTATTAAAATAACATAATACCAGTAATATAATACCAATAATATTTTTTGGCAAATAGAAAAAGAACAGTATTATTTAAACAATTGGCTTATTATTTTTAAAATATTAAATTTATATAGAAATAATTGTTAGCATACTTGGATATCTTTTAGTGACTATAACTCTAAGATGTAATAAATCAGTATAAAATAATTAGGTCAAGCTTATGTTATCTCCTTGGGGAAGATGTCTGTAAACAGAATAGTTTAAAATTTTAGAACAATAAATAAGTACCTTTGCCTTCATCATACATGAAATTTTGTACAAAAATTAGGAATTATTATAAACACAAAATTATGTGATATGTAATAAAATTACTTATAATATGTATACTATTAAGTTATAATATTTGTAATTGATAAATGGATTAATGACACATTTTTAAGTAAATCTGTCAGAGGAAATTAGCAAACAGATAAGGCAATTCACAAAATTCAAATGAAACCAGTGGCTCAGAAACATATGCTCACATATATCAATGTTCAAATAAGACACTTGTTTCAAATTAGTAAAATTTTCTAATTGATGATGATGCAGTTTTTTTTCAGCAAGGACCATGGACTACTCTGGATATTCATGGAAATTCCAAAGCTCTAATACTAACCAATGTAGTTAGGGTTTTCCTTTCAGTTTTAAGAATTTTCCTAATTTAAATAATCAGAAAACTAAAGAAAATGTTTAGATATGGAAGAATTCATTGTGTTTTTTTTTCTTACAGAATACACAAATTATTTAAATAGATTTCTCATAGATGACCATGGCTTCCATGTGGTGTAGAACAGTGACAAAATCCATAGTATTCAATAATTACAGAATGATACTAGAACATGAGCCAATGGCAATAATGAGCATGGCAACAGACAAGACAACAAACTGCTTTACCCAGTGTGGTAGTTTGAATATATTCCCCCCAATATATTGAGTGTTTTATTACTTTATAGTTTGCATCTGCAGCCACCTTGCTGGAGGCAATGTCATTGGACAGATCTTAAGGTGTGATGGTGGGTTTGAGATTGCATTGTAAAGATAGGCAAACTGTGCCCAGTTGGAGTTCCTAAAGTGTGCTGTGCTGTGTGGCTGGTGGCTTTTCTTTCTCTGCTTGGTCCTGTGAAGACAAGACCAGCTTCTTCTGCCATTATGGAACTTCCCCTGGATCTGTAAGCTTCAATAAATATTATCCCTTCCTCCATAACTGTGCCTGGTCTGGAAGTTCATCTCAGTGAACCTGAAGCTGTCTGCTACACCCAGCTTATCTACACTTAGTGGCCTCCTGTTTGCTTGTGTTATTGCAATTTTAAAAAAGAGTTACATTGTTTTTCTACCCCAAAATAAGCAACAAAATGAAGGGCAACAAATAGAAAATGCAGCTACTTGAAGATTTTTTTAAATTTTAAAACTCATAGATAAAAATGGTAAATGGCATGAGGTACTGCCTCTTTTATTTATTAAAGTTGTCCCAGAAGCTCGACAGTAACTTGGGGCTGCAAGCTGCCTATTAACTTGCTGGTTACAGAATAAACATCATCAATGTCTAGAACAGCTTTCTAAGAAAGTCAGAAGATAACTGACTTGTGACCTCCCAAACATCACCCAACTGTGACACAGCTCAGTAAGGAAATGTTCTCCTCCTGGCAGAAGATAACCTGGTGACAGCATCTATGCCCCAGGGGATTATGGTCCCTCCCCTAAGGCTTCTTTTGAGTGGAGGAAATATTCCAAACAGTGACTTTCTGAGTAAGGAGCAGAAAGCATCCTGTTGGGAAAAGTGTTCTAAGTACAGCCTAGATATTACTCTTTTCCTCAGCTCAAGAAGCAGTATTGCATATCTTGGACAATGTGCAAGTGCCAATTTGCAAAGACAGATGAAAATATACTTTGATATATTACAGGTAACACACTTTTTAGGCAAAATTAATAAATACTATTTCTGCTCCATTGAAATTCATGGAGCATGGTACCGTCATGACTACATGATGTACTTTTGTAAGGTCCATTAAAGCAATGATTATAATGTTCAGGGAAAATGAAAGATGTGAGTGTGAAGAATCATAAGCATTTGTACTTGGATGATTCCATTGAGTAGGGTCAGATTAAATATGTGATGGAGGGGCTGGAGAGATGACTTAGCAGTTAAGGCACCTGCTTGCTAAGCCTAAGAACCCAGTTCCAATCTCCAGGTCCCACGTTTAGCCAGATGCAGTGACACAAGGGTGCAATGCTGCACTTGACCACAAGGGGGCACACACATCTGGATTTCATTCATAGCAGCTGGGAGACTGCTGGCACGCCCATTCTCTCTGTCTCCCTCTCCCTCTCTGTCTGTCTCTCTCTGTGTCTCTTTCAAAAAAACAATGTGATGGACAAATCACTTACTAAAGAATTACTTTTGCCAAAATCATCATACTTTACTAGCTATAAAGTTTAAATAGCATTTTGTCACATATAGTAGGAATGGGGGAGATGGCTCAATAGTGGAAGATACTGTCTTGCAAAGCTTTCTGGTCCTTGTTCAGTTTCTCAGCACTTATGCAAAGCTGCACACAAATTTAGTGGTGCTTTGGATCTAAAACGTCTTCTGTAGTTTCATGTGTTTTGAATACTTGGTTCCCAGCTGTTGGCAGTTTGGGAAAGTTGTGGATTTTTAGGGAGATGGAGCCTTGATGGAGGAATCATGTCACTGGGGGCAGGCCTTGAGGTTCAGAGCTAGCTCACTCAGCATACTTCTACCCAGTGATGTGACATGATGTGACATGTTGCTGTCTTGTTCATTTCATGCATTTCCTGCCATGATGTAGCTTCCTCCAAAAACTGTAAGTTGAAGTAAACTCTTTTCTCCTATGAGTTGCTTTTGTTGAGGTGTTCTATTCCACCAACAAGAAGGTAACTGCTACACATGTGGAGGTCCTTTGCAGCACTAAGAGATCCTGTTGTACTCATGAATGAACATAAGCACACACACACACACACACACACACACATGAAAATAAGAAAACTTTGTAAAAATATAAAATATAGATACAATTAAATATTTGGGGGATAAAAATAGTTTAATTACTTGTATATCAGATAACATTTCAATATATACATATAGGTAAAAATAAGACAAGACTCACTAGTCAATGTATATATGTTTCTGCATAATTTTATAATTTATGGATACTAGCATCAAGTTTTATTGGAGAAATGTGACATAATTGAGAATGGAATTATTCTCTTGGTATGATAATAAAAATGTAAAAATCAATTTTTTGGTACAAAAATTTATTCTGGTAGACCTCAGATGAAGATAACGGTATTAACTGCTTTATGGAACAGTGGAATTATCCAAATCAGTTTCTTAAGTTGATTTTTGACTCATCTGAGTTTCTTATTCACATCAGGACTGGAGCTGAATGGTTCTTTGTTGTGAGGGTCTGAGCATTGCAACTTTTGATCTTCATCTCTGATTATACTCAAAAGATGCCAGAAACACATGCTCACCAGCCAACCCACCAACATGTGTCCAGACAGTGCCAACTGTCAGCATTCATGCAGCAAAATTTTCTGGGCTTGACATCCACTATTGGCTGCTGCAAATGTTTGTTTAACTTCCTTTAACATTCTACAGGCTTTGGCCTTTATCAAGTAAGCTGATGAAGGGACAGCCTGTTCATGAGGCCTCTATGGTAAAGCCAAAACAGAGACCAGTGCCCTCTGAATACATGATCTGTTACTTCCCGTCCTATACAGGCTTATTGATAAAGCATATGTAAATTATCTATCTATCTATCTATCTATCTATCTATCTATCTATCTATTTACCCATCTATCTGATTTCTTTGGATATTATGATAAAAGTAAGAGTATTTTGAAGTTGTACAATGTCATATGCGTTTTTCATCTATGCTTTGAATAGTAACTTTTGAATTTATTTTATTCAGCCTAGAAAATGCTAGCTTTCTGGAGCATAACAGTATTACCAAAGGCTTCAGGAACATGTTTAATATTAAAAAATCTACTCTGAAACTTACAATCATTCCATCTGTTACACAGTAGTCTTCATCTATTATGAGAGTTGTAGAAGTCTTACATAGCACTATTAGATTCTCTCTAACACTTTAATATTAACTGTGAGCAGCCATCAGTTCTACCATTAGCCTTTGTATCATGACACTGAATTTATAACAATTTACTATTTATCAGATTACTTAAATTAGTCTCTTTAAATTCTGTAACATCTATAATGTATATATGTCTAGGACTATGTGTTATAATATATTTTGACCATAGGCATGTGTTAAGAAAATTAGCATGATAAAAACAAACAGAAACATATTACTTTCCATTGTTAATGTAATTTAAGTATATAAAACTTAAAATATATATGTCCAGTCTCTTCATATGATGTGATAAAACAGACATATATTTATTTATTTTTATACACACACACACACACACATATATATATATATATATATATGGGTGTGCCAGGATCTCTTGCAAACAGCAAACAATTGTGCACCCAGCTTTATGTGGTTTGCTGAGGAATTGAACTTGAGCAGTCAGGCTTTGCAAATAAGTGCCTTTAACCACCAAGCATTTTCCAAGGCATAAATGTTTCTATATTTATACAAATTCAATGTGTTTCATATTTTACTAAAATTCAACAAAATGTGAATTAAAAATTTAGGGATATTACTATGGTATTCAAAAATCCTTAGGGATGGGGATGGAGGGATGGTTTAGTGATTAAGGCATTTGCCTGCAAAGCCAAAGGACCCAGGTTCGATTCCCTAGGTCCCACGTTAGCCAGATGCACAAGTGGGCGCATGCATCTGGAGTTCATTTGCAATGGCTGGAGGCCCCGGCATGCCCATTCTCTCTCTCTCCCTCTTTCTCTGTTAAATAAATTAAATAAATAAATAAGTAAATAAATAATTTAAAAATCCTTATGGATTGTCTTGAAATATAGACAATCCAAAGGAAATAAACTTTTTAAAATAAATCATGTAAATTTCTTTATAAAACTGTTTGCTTTTAAACATATTTATTAATACAGAAGCAATAAGTGTGGTTTTTCCCATGTTAAAGTCTTTGTTACTTCTGGAGTTGGTGAGCATAAATTGGTAGCTTCATTCTTATTGAATTGTGATGAGTGCTCTGTGGCACTCTAAGTTGAACAGCTTTTATAACTGAAACCATGATTTAAGCTTTATACTATTTTCCTCACAGTGAAAATTCTGAAACAATGATAGCTTACCTCCTCTCGATGCTCATCTCTTGACTGCTGGATGTACCACTTAATAGATGCTTGTTGGGATTTAGGTATACATTCCAGAAAGGTTGAATTAAATTCAATTCCAAAAATCACCTTCTCATCAGCAGTTTCATGACTAATGCCTAAAAAGCAAACATGGAACTGAAGATTAACTTTGACCTATTTGAAAAGCGATGGGAAAACAGACTGATTTAGAACAGATGCCACTGGGGAAAAAAAAACATATATTATTAAAGAAAGAGGCAATCCATGCCAAAATATTGTTAGATAAGAGTCAGATACTATCCAACAGATTGATTAAAAATAACTATATCTGTATTACAATTCCTAGTCTTTCAGCACTGCATTGCAATTTGGAATCATTTTTCAAGGAATAATTTATAAGATCTAGGTATAAATATTATATTTTTCTCTTAGCTGAATCAAACCCTTTGTATCTCTGAAGATAGTTTGTGTTTTATTCATGCAAAATATAACTCATTCTGTGGGTAGTTCTGGAAGGGCTATTTATTGCAAAAGAGAAATTCTACCTCATTTGGTCCACAGAGCTAACCAACCAGATAACACTAAGAAATGTTGAAGTAAGTTCAGAAAAGTAAGTTCAGTAGTCCATGTCTGATTGAGTTTTGGTATGAGAATAATCCAGATGTGATGACTTGGAATCCAGACCTTGTCTGGATTGCTTGCCTACTTTTCCCTTAGAGAATATCTCTAGCCTAACATACATTTTCTATGAGATGGTTAATGGATGTGGAGGAAAAATGTTTGAGATACTTTGTTCTCATAAGTCAGATGTACCATCTGAAATATATTTCATTCAGAATAGCCAAAGGCTGTATCCCATGAGGGATCTAAGATCTCTAGCTCAAATTCGATCAAATAAAAGATGACAGCTGCTCCACCTGGTCCAAACTTACCCTTTATCATCATGCATTAAGATATCTCAATTGTAAAATTGGGCCAACTAACCATTTTAGCCATCAACTAAAGGGTAAGGCTTAAGAAATATAAGGGAACCTAATCTGGAGTGCACAAAGTCACCAGCAAATGGGATGAATGCACACGCATCAATTTTGAACTTGCTTTTTACCTGCCACAATGAAGTCAAGCATAATGACACCATTATGACACCATTAACCTCTTGCAACTATCACAGCACGAGTTAACATTTAAAATTTGTAACTTACCAACTATATCTAGCAATTCAACAGATCATACCTGTGCCATTCTGTGTTCCTAATGTATGGTGATTCATTGGTGCAAATATGGAAGAGAAAGGACTTAACGTCCATAATATCTGATACTGCCTTCCCGAGATTGGAAGTACGCTGATTAAGCAAGGGTCCATTTAGGTGGGTTGTTATGCTATATGGCAAGAGCTCAGACAAAGCTCATTTAGACTGACTCAACCAAAAGATGGTCATTTTAGTAACAGAGAAATTAGTAAAATAAACTGAAATAATGAACTAGGGTCTGATTTTCTGAAATCCTTCATAAGTCAGTAAAAAATAGAGACAGTGACATATTAATAATTGTATTAATTTGCCTGAAGTTGAATTTACTGCTGCTTCCAATAATATTGAATTTACATTATGAACTTTACATCTGCCAATTTGAAATTTAAAAATTTGAATTTAAAAAATTATGTGTGAATGAATGGACATATAAGCACATATTTACAATATATTATTGCATTGTGATATAATTTTAAACATGTAGAAGATGTATCTAATATTTTTTAAAATATAATTTCTCCTAATTAACTGTAAAATAATTTGGAAAAGACTATTTTAAATTTAAACTGTATGTTCCCAGCACTGGGGAAGCTGAGGTAGGAGGATCACTATGAGTTTATTGCCAGCCTGAGACTGCATAATGAATTACAGGTCAGTCTGTGCTAGGGCAAGACCCTACCTCAAAAAAGCAAAATAAATAAATAGAAAATAAAAGAAGAAAAGTAAACAAATGATTGACCTATCTTTGAATGTCAGGATGTATCATGTTTAACATTGTTAAATATGACTCATTTATATATGCTGATTATTTTATATCATTAATAATCTAGTATGATTAAATTTAGCAATTTAAAGTAAGGAATAAAGAGAAGGAAAATAAAAAACAACATCTAATTTCAAGTACTCAAATCATTACAACTTAGAAAGGGCAGCATACACTTGTGGCAGACTAAAAGAATTCATTCCTTTTCATTTTGCTGTGAATTACTGTTTATTACTGTTTTACCTCTGTTTTTTTCCCCATTAAAACCCCAACTGCTTTAGTATGTATGTATCCTTGTAAACTTCACTTTAACAGTTGATTCTCTGCCTCTATACAGATATCCATTGCTCTTGTGGAAAAATGACTGGAGCTATATATCCTTATCACCAGTAAACATAATATTTATAGAATAATACACAGATTCTACAAATTAATAATAACCTATGTGAGGTATTTCTGATATTAATTACTGTAAGTCTATAAAATGTATCTCCCCCCTTAAGATGTAGTTCTAATGCTGTCCATACAATACCCTTGCCTTGACCCATTCACTCTGCCATTAACCTTATATATCTTCTATTTAGGATTATCATTATTTATCTATACTAGGATTATTTGATGTGCTTTAGTAAATATGACTTGGAAATGCACTATCCCCATAAAATTTGTATTCTAGTGACAGATAAATAAGCAAGTAAATGAATAAAGAATATGGTACATGGTGGTATTTGCTACAGAAAGCAGAGGAGGGAATACTGGGTAGAAAAGTAGGGAACTATTTCAGATAGGATGGTAGGAAAAGTTTCTCTAAGGAACTTATATTTCAGTAAAAATATTAAAGACTTGGAGAGGGCTGCTGTGCATATTTCTGAAAGGTAGTGTTCATCAGGTAGCAGAGACAGCATTGTAAACATATCTCAGGCAGGAACCAGACTGGTGCTTTTGAAACAAGAGAGTCTCTGAGTGACCCATGCAATACTGTGTGAGAGGTCTAGGGAATATCAGGGATGGTCAAGCAATATCTTATAGTCTGTAGGTTTTTCAGTGATTGTCCTAAGAAGCTAATGAAACATAGAAAGCAAGGAAGCAGCATGATGAACTGGAATATTTGAAAAGAACACTCTGCAATAGAGTGAAGTGGAGCTTGCCTGGCGATGGTAGGGTTGGGGGGAGAAAAGAGGCTCACAAGGAATGGTGCTCACTGGCATTGATAGCCAGTGAATTGATGGAGAGAAGTGGCAGAATTTGGCCTTAGTCCCAAAGGACTCATGGAGAGGTTGGTCATACAAAGAGAAAGAAAGAGGAGCATTAAAGATGATTTCTAGCTACTTTTTAAAATGAGTAGTGGGTGAATGGTGGTGTTATTTATTGATATGGATAGTGTGCAGAAAAAAATAGGTCTGGAAATGATAATAATTCTTTGGGGGCTAAATATGTAGCTTACTTAGTTCACAGAGTAGTTGCATAGTATGTATGAAGGCTTGAATTTGATCCTGAGTATTACATAAAACTGGGTGTGCTGGCATGTGTCTGTAATCCCCTCACTTGGGGAGTAGAGGCAGGAAGATCAGAAATTCAAGGTCATTCTTGACTACATATTGAGCTGTAGGTCAGCCTGAGCTGTATGAGATCCTGTCTCAAAAAATAAAATTCTTTCTCAGACATTCATATAAGCACTCACATCTGGCAGACAGGGAATTTTAAATTGGACTATGAACTTGAAAGTCAAGTAGCTTCTGATGCTGTTGACATGAGGATATTTGAGAAAGAACAGGCAGATGGAAACATGGCTTGGGGCTCTACTACACTTACAACATGAGAAGATAAAGGAAAACTGAGGAAATGCAGAAGGTTCAGTCTGTAAGATAAGAAGTCCACTAGAAAGTTGCCTTCCCATAGCAGCATAAGTATACCAGAATAGCACCTTTTTAAGAAGGATTGAGATGTAGCCTTTGCTGATTCTCCTTACGAAAACACACACATCACTGCTGATGCAATCCAACAAGGGTTTAGATCCAGTTCACAAAATTCCTACCCACTAAGCAAACAAGCTTTCATGAAACCACATGAACTGGCTACAGCACAAGTTTAGAGAATGGAATAGTGCTGCAAGGAAGAAGGAGGTGCAAATTAAATCAAAGTGGGAATGTAAAATTGTCCATTGGATTTGTCATAGAGAAAACTTCCAGCGACCTCAACCAGAATGAGTTTTGCAAAATGATGATATGTAAAGATTGTGTGCAATGGGTTATAGCAGGCATGGAATATGGTGAAGGCAAGTCAATTTCTGTGTGTGCCTGAGGGAACAAATGTACTTTATTCACTTTGTTTATAGCATTTGTCATCATCTGAAATAACATTTATTTTACCTGTTTTATATTGTCTGTTCTCTCTTTAAAACTTGTCAGTACAATTTCTCAGAAGGCATAAATTGTTTTCAACTCATTGGCACATCCTCAATACCTACAACTGTCTCTGATATATCTAATTTATATACATATGTAAATGATTAAATAGCACAGCAATGGTTACTAAATAAAACAATGGGCATAACAGCTAGTCACTTACACATTAGAATTAGAAGGCAAGCACACTGTTTTAGACCAAAACTTTCTTTTCAGAAGAATTAAATCATAGATTTAAAATAACTGCCTTGTTTTCAAATCAAGAAAATATTGCTGGCTCAGCAGTCATATATTATACAAACAGACAATTTATGTCACTGGTGGGGTGGTTGGTAACACTCTCTCTCTCTCTCTCTCTCTGTGTGTGTGTGTGTGTGTTTTGTGCGTGCGCATGCACAGAAGCTGAAAGTAAAAGGGAAATGGAACTCTGTGCAGATTTTAGATTCAGATTTTCCCATTTTCAGACTCATTTATTAGATATCTTCTTTATACCCATCCTACTTCTTTCCTACTCATTTTTCAACATCCTCCATTCTATATGATTTTCCCTGAATAGCACAGCCTCTGATGATCACTCCTATTGATTGCCTCTCTCACACCAATTGCACTGTGATATCTCCCCAGAGTCATGAGCTCACTAAGGAGTTTCATTGCCTCAGTATGCTCAAAACAATTATAAAGAGATGGAAGTTACCAAATATGTGTTTCTGATTATATTTATACATAAAAAGTAAAAGCAAAAATAGTCTATCTATAATGTCATTCTAATGAGTACCTATCATTCTTTCCTGTGACATATCTTAGATTTTAGTCTATACATTCAAATGTTTTTTGGATGCATCTTGCTTTGTCTCTAAGAATAGTGTTTCAGACTTTACAGGGATGAATAAGGCAGCAAAGAAGGATGGAAGACTATACAAAAATAGGAGTTATAAGATACATGAAGTAAATCATGATATAACAAAGAATTATTTACTTCAGCATGTAGAGAGTTGATTTATCAAATTCCTGTTGCTGTTCCAGAATATAAGTATTATATAAAATGAGATTTTATAGATGTTTGCAGTCAGAATTAAAAAATATATGAAGACTAAGCTTAATATTTTAAATGGAACAAAAAATTCATAAGAGCTGTACTTACTGTCTTCTACGTCCCAGCACTGGGTGATTGGGTCCCCATACTTTACATCCTGACGTCTAGCTCTCCTATGAAGAGAGAATTCAGCTGATTAGAGCATCAGGCATAACATACAAGGCTTTGTAAAACATAAGGTGGCAGAGGCAGAACTATGCTTATTTTACTGCTCAGCAGGTCAAGCTTCTGGTCACTTCAGACATTATTGACATAATTAGACGTAGAAAAGAAAAACAATAGGACAAACCCTGTTTCTGTGAAGATGCTGTGGATTTTATTTAACTACTATCCTTTTGATATGACTTGCCATATTATCCAACAGAACAGGCAGAATATGAACACAATCTAGGATCAAATATAGGGCATGGGGATGACTATTCTCTTTTCTGCCAATCATTGGAAAAGTCATAAGATACGAATGATGTTTTAGTGGGTAGAAAAGTAATGCAAACAGAATACCTTGTCATGTACAGAGACACTGTTACATATATTTGATTTAGCAATAAGTTAAACATTGTCGGAAAGAGAAGTATAAGTTTGATATGCCTTAAGTTTGTATGTTAACATGCAGCTTATATTTTTCTGATAGTAGCAGTAATATTAATAATACAGTAGATCTTGCTTGATGGCTTATAATATTTTGCTTGGGAAAATGGTAACTATCATATTCAAAAATAAATGCACCATAATACTAATTCTAATTTAAGCATGTTTTATTCACATATTTTACTTGATTGGCTGTTTTTAATTTTTTTAATTTTACTTTTTTATTTGTTAGAGACAGAGGCAGGAGAGAGATTGAGAGAGAATAGGCACACCAGGGCCTCTAGCCACTGCAAATGAACTCCAGATGCATGTGCCATGATGTGCATCTGGTTAACGAGGGATGTGGAGAATTGAACTTGAGTCCTTAGGCTTTGCAGGCAAGTGACTTAACCGCTAAGCCATCTCTTTAAACCTGGATGTTTTCAATGTGTTTTTAATTTGAGAGAGAGAGAAAAAGAGAGAGAGAGAGAGAATGGGTTCACCAGCGGCCGAGAGGCTGCTGTGAACAAACTCTAGACACATGCACCCCCTTGTGGGCAAGTGCGGAATTGAGCCCTTGCGTAACTTTTTGGTCTGGCTAAACGTGGGACCTGGAGATTCGAGCAGGCATTCTTAGGCTTGGCAGGCAGGCAACTTAACCACTAAGCCATCTCTACAGCACCTGTTTTCAATTTTTAAAGCAATATTCTTAGTATGCTTGTATGGATATGCATCTTTTTATGTGTGTGGATATTTAAACACACATGATACTGGGTGTGTGAGGTCAGAGTGCAACTTTGAGGAGTTGGTCCTCTCATTCTGGCTTTTCTTGAGACAGAGTCTATCTTGCAGACTAGAAAGGACAGTCGAGCTAGCCTTTGAACTTCACAATTATCCTGGTTCTACTTCTCATTGCCACAGGCATATTGGCATTACAGACATGTGTCCCATTTTACCAAGTGTTATGTGCTGGAGCTTCAAATCCTAGTAGGCAGGCTTACAAAAAAAAGTGTATTTAACTACTGAGCCATCTTCCCAGTCCTGGCTGTTTTTAATTATAATTAAATTTATTTTGTAACTCATATATAAAACAAATGTGGTACTATGTGAGATTTTGATAAATGTTTACATTGTATAATGTTGCTATCTGTTTCCACATATATCTTCAATCATTTATCATATCTTTGTGGTAAGCTATTCAAAATCTGTTCCTCTAGTTTTTTTTTTTTTTTCTTGAAATATACAACACATTATTCTCTACAGTGATTACACTATGCAAGATCACTCCAGGACTTCTTAATCCTATCTAACTATATTGTTATACCATTGCTAAGATCTTCTGATTCCTCCCTGCCCCCTTCTTAGTGTATGTTTCCACTTCAGAGATCAGAGAAGTAGCAGTAAACTTTCTCAGATGTCTAGGGTCTTCCTCAAGGGCAATGCTGACCAGATGACAACCTTGTAAAAGAGTCACCCATTGCACACATCTGTAGCCTTTCAAGGACATGATGTTAGGTAAGGGAGAACATCACAGTGGCATGTCTGTAAGATGAGAGAGATACAGTCTTGGGAAATGCAAAGAGGAAAAAAAATGATGGTATAAGGGACATAAGGTCAAGAATGTTTTTAAATCTTGGCTTCTTAACGAACAGGATCAATTCATCAAAGTGAAGGTTTATTGCCAAGTAATAAGCATTCTGGTTTTGGGGATTCTAGAAATGCATTCCCAAAAGACTCACTACGATGAGGATATTCTTGGCCTAAAAGTTTAACAAAATGTTGACAACTTTTAACTTCTAATAAAATCATATTTACCCATTCATATTTAATGTGAGGACTTGAATGAACATAAAATGTGTATATTAACTTAAACAATATTTGCTATTGTACTATGCACTCAATCTTTAATGCCTGAAATGTACAACGCAATGAGTCAATACAATTTTTGAGTGAAAATAAATGTGCATGCAGTAATATGATTAATATATGTTCTATCCTTAGTTTGCTTTTTAAAAATCCCTGAAGAATAATAAAATGTAATTAAAATGACAAGAAAAAACACAATTTGTTGACATTCTACCTAGAAAATGTAATTTGAATGATAATTTAGAAAGTAATGTTACCATAATCTATAAGCAAAAAATGATTATACTATATTTAGCATCAAGTATGTTGATAAGCATTTATGTTGTATCTAGTTATTTTGCTATTAAGAGTATCTCTGAAATGAACATTTCATAAATTTGTGGTACTTTTGCTTGTATGCATAAATGAATAACCAGATGAACATAGTTATGTGTATATTTAGAAATAAGAGAGAAAGATACAGTGATACACGTCTGTGATCCCAGCACTCAGGACACTAAGGTTGGAGGATCTCCATGAGTTGTATGAGGACAGCTTGTGTTACAGAATGTGACCATGTTGGGCTACAGAGTAAGCCCGTCTCAAAAAAAAAAAAAAAAAAAAAAAAAGAGGAATAAAGAAAGTAGTTAATCAAAACAAATTGTGTGTGTGTGTGTGTGTGTGTTTTAATTGTTCAATAAGGCCCCATGCATTCTGTAGCTCAGGGCTAGTAAAATCCAATTCTTAAGGGCTGGAGAGATAGCTTGCCTTGCATGAATAAGGACCTGACTTTGAACCCCAGAGCCCATGTTAAAGACCTGGGCATGGTGTTGCATTCTTGTAATTCAGGCATTGGAGAGGTGGAAACAAATAAGATCCCTGATGCTTGTTGGCCAGCTAATCTAGCTTACTTTGTGAACTGAAGGCCAATGAGAGATCTGTCCTCATCAAACAAGATAAATAGTGCCTGAGGAATGACATTCAAGTTTGTCTCATGGCTTCCACACTTATGTGTTCCTGTACACTCATGAACATGCACATACAGACTCAAACTAATTTTAATGATGACTGACGTCACTGTAAGAAAATAACACAAACAACGTATTGGAATTTAAAATAACTTGAGTTCTAAAGTGGAATGGGGGGGAGGGAAGGGAAATATCAGGTGGGGTTTTTTTTGTATGTAAGTATAAAAGTCAATAAAAAACAATAATTAAAAAAATAAAAAAATAAAAATTTTCACATTTATTCAGAACATTTGTTCTAGTCTTCAAAATTTATTTTTATGTAAAATGATGAAACATTTTAATGGTGATATTTCTTCTATTGATCAAGTTTACTCTATTTTTGTTTTGAACTTAAACAGTAAGACAAAGCTTTCATGGAGGAAGAGAAGTATCCCCCCACCTTTTAGAAGTGGGTGCATATCTTGAGCATGCACTTCCATCCCAGGCGCAGTAGGGGTCTCTGGCCAGACAGCAGTCTGCACAAGCCTTCCCATAAGTGTCACATCTGTGCAAGGAGAGCTGGATCAGCCCATCCCGAGAACCAATGTACAATTGTTGCTGCAAATCAGGCAGAGATAATGAATTAGAAACATTGTTCACATGTGTCTTAGGAACTTACTTTTCTTAAATACCACTTGATAACTCTCAGTCTGTCCCCTGGTGCCTTGTCCCATGTAAACACTTGTATGGAAATGTAAGGAAGAGTGAAATGAGTCAATCACTTCTACCCATGGTCAGACTCTGATTTGAAGATGTCCCTACTGAAATGGACAGCTTTCTATAAATTCAGAGTAAGCTTGACAGTAATTTAAGATGGTCAAGAAACAGCTGTGAGATGACTAAGGAATTAAGATGTCAAATTCTTTCTCAATGGTAGAAAATATAATTTGGTGGATGACATCAGGCACAGATGCCACAGGCAACAATGATGGTGTTTCTACACTCTGGCTCCTAACATGAGAGGCGACTTCAAAGAGAGTCCTGAGAATTTCATTTTTAAGTAATGATTTCATTCACCAAGGAAGCAATTGTCCCTGAAAGCACATGTGTTATACACGGAGTAGTAAATATTTGATATCACTTTGTGGAAAATACTAACCAGGCTTGAAAGATCACAAAAGAAATGCTGTAGAATTATGAAAAGGCTAGCAAATAAAATGACATTTTAGTTCTGTAATGATTGCTACCCTCCCTATACATATAGATTTGGGTGTCTGCAGCAGTACTAGTGGGGGAGAAGTAGACAATAGAAGTGAATGATTCTCCGCCTCTACTTTTTTTGTTTTGTTTTGTTTTGTTTTTTGTTTTGTTTTCCTGAGGTAGGTACTCACTCTAGTTCAGACTGACCTGGAATTCACTATGTAGTCTCAGGGTGGCCTCAAACTCACAGTGATCATCCTACCTCTGCCCTCCGAGTGCTGGGAGTAAAGGTGTGCGCCAACATGCCCGGCTCCACCTCTACTTTTATAAACTCATGATAACCCTAGTGAACTGTTCTGAATAAAGGAGAAAGCCCATAGAAATAGAAACTGGCATGCAGGTGATCAACCAGCGGACTTGCTTTATACTCTTAGTGTTCATTGAACTCTGTTAAAACTTCCTTTTTATGTTTTATTTTATTTATTATTTGAGAGAGAGAGAGAGAAAGAGAGAATGGGTACACCACAGGTTCTAGCCACTGCAAATTAACTCTAGATGTGTGTGCTACTTTGTACATCTGGCTTATGTGGGCTCTGGGGAATGGAACCAGCATCCTTAGGCTTTGCAGACAAGCACCTTAACCACTAAGTAATCTCTCCAGCCCTTAAAACTTCAGTACCCATGTAAATAAACAAAATACAAAAAGAAATCACAACAAAGAGGAGAGATTTCATTATTTTGCTTTTGAAGAAACTTGTTCTGAGAGTTAGATAGTGAGCAGGGTGTTGAAAGTTGACTGCTTCCCCACCACACTTCATGTTTTAAGTACAAGATTCCTTAATTAAAACCTTTTTGTTAATGGTTAGGATTGTTAAGTTAAAAATGTGTATATGACCTTGATGCAAAGATATCTTCATGATCCTAGAAATCAGCTCAATTGTAAGAAACAATGAAGAGAAGCATATAGTATTAATTAATGATCTTGTCTCCCTTCTCCTAAGACAAGATAGAAAATGGACTCTAATCAATACCAAGCGAAAGGAACAACTAAAATTTTCTGTATTCTTAACAATGTAACTTCCAATTTCTACTTTGAATGGATTATGAAAATTAATTTAGATTCAAACAACTGATTTCTTTTGTGGTTAATTGTTAAACAAAAATTAGAGAGTACCTGTTTCAGAGATAACTCCATATTCAAGATGGCTGTTGGGTGCTGAAAATAGAAGTTAAATATCAATGAAAACCATTAACAGGCATTTTTATTAAGCAATATGATATTTTTTCTAGTTCCAAGGATTACTGAGGTAAATCCTCTGATACTAAGTGGAGATAAGGATTTTGATACCTTATTGCTCTTTTATATTATCTTTCAATGTGTGATTTGACTTAAAGTATCTTATTAAAGAAAAAAAATTACCCAACTCTGTAATGAAGATTGTTCCCATTCACTCACAAGTTTTCTCCTTTTTTAAAACTGCTTCGATATAATTCAAACTAGTGTTGACAAGAACATCTCCATAACTATTTATTACCTCTTTCTGCTCCTACTTATATCAGTGATTCAAAACTTGTTCAAGTAGTTTGGAAAGTTATATGTAACCATTTTCCTTATGGAATACCAATGTACACAATTTCATAATGTGCTAAATTTTTATTTTAAATAAGTTCAGAATCATGCACATAAAAACTATCAAACTAGATAAATAGCTTAGTGGCTAAGGCACTTTCATGCAAAGCCAAAAGACCCAGGTTCAATTCCCCAGGACCCACATAAGCCAGATGCACAAGGGGGCACACATATCTGGAGTTCATTTACAGTGTCTGGAGGTGCTGGCAAACCCATTCTCTCTCTCTCACTCTCTCGATGTATCTGCCTATTGCTCTCTCTCAAATAAATGAATAAAAATTTTAAAAAACCTACCAAATAAAAATAGCAGTATCATGTGTGTGTGTATGTTTGTATTTATATTATGTATTTGTCATCAATCAGATATGCATTCATTGACCTAGTTTTGCTAATAGACAAGCAGTAGCACTATTGTCAGAGAATTAAGAAAATTACATGATTAAGTAAATTAAGTAAGAAATTTCTATTCAATATTTTTGTTTGTTTTTTTAAATTTGATCAAATTATATTAATTATGTGCAGGGTGATTTTTTTTAAACTTCCATAAAGTTGTGGAAGATTAAAGAAATAGTAAGAGAAGAGAAGGAAAGAAAAGAAAGAGTAAAAGAGGCTGGGGTTGCTCAGTCGGAGACCCTGTGCATGTTCAAGATGTGCAAGGACCTAGATTTGACCCCCGTACCACTAAAAACAAAGAAATAGCAGGGACAAACCATGGTTATTGTTTGATGTTAACTGTGAGGACAAACAATTTTTTTTCTGGCCACTGTCTATCAGCTATTGAATGAGACTTGTCCTGGTATGCTTACATGTGTGATGGGGACTTTTATTTATGCCTCAGGGTTGACACTTATGTCTGACATCAACGTTTCCCTTAGGAACCACCAAGATTTTGTTTTGGTAGAGGCCAGATAGCAGGTCTTGTTCTAGTTAACTTCTTGACCACTATTATCATCACAATGTAAACAGGATCCTGGGCAGCCCAACATGTTAATTAACTTTAGCCCTTCACAGTGGAGGCCCTACTCTTTTAAGGCAGTAGATGTATACGTGCGTACTTGAGCGTGCATGCGTGCACGCGGGCATGTGCGCGCACACACACACACACACACACACACACACAAGATCACATATACACACACACACACACACAGAAATTAGTAAACTTCCTTAACAAAGAACAAAACCAAAAAATCCATATTTTCTAAGAAATGCCACAGTCTCTCTAGTGTTTACTTCATGAAATCATTTTAAAATAAATTTCATAGCTGGGCGTGGTGGTGCATGCCTTTAATCCCAGCACTCGGGAGGCAGAGGTAGGAGGATCGCTGAGAGTTCGAGGCCACCCTGAGACTACATAGTTAATTCCAGGTCAGCCTGGACCAGAGTGAGACCCTACCTTGAAAAACCAAAAAATAAATAAATAAATAAAAAATAAATAAATTTCATTTATGAACTACCAAGCATGTCACAGTCAAATGTATTGTTAAAAGACAAAGGTATTTTAAAGGTTGGAACTATTATAGATATACTAATTGTTTCTAAGGGGTGAGCGGAATTTAGCAAATATGACTTATCATTATGTAACCTTTTAAAAAATTTCCTTATAGAAAAGTAGACACATGATTTATCAATTTACCCAATTTCCTCAAATTCATTTGGGGAAAAATTGGAAAGTAAAATTGGTAGAGTAGAAAAGCATCTGGACAGTAAAGGAGACCCCAGGCTTTCATTTAATGTCTGACTGTATGCTTAGAGAATGCAGTAATGAGAGGTGATCCCAGGAGCCCACAATTCAGTGGTAGTCATAGGGTAAGGTAAGTTCCATTCTTAATTGTGTATCAAACTTTTTCCAGTGCTTGGGGGATGTGGTGGGGGAGACTTCTTCATTTCTCTTGAAAAAGGGGCTCTCCGACACTGTATGAACGACTATCAGTTTTATTGTTTCTTCTGGAACTAGAAACTCAGCCTTACCTTGAACACCTGCAACTCCTCCAATACCACCTCTTCAGTGTTCCACTTCTCCTTGGAAATGCTGACAACTTTCAGGACAGTTCCAATGTCTGCAAACAATAAAGAACTCATAGCCCCATGGTTTCCATTTCAGTACTTAGGTGAAAGCATATAACTAGAAATCCTCAAATTGTTCAACTTTTTAAAAAATTATTTTCAAGAAATCTGTCTAATACTGTGTGTGAGAAAATAAGCTTAGTGTATACAAGTTTGTCCTTTCTGGAATGTCCCAGATTCTAGCTAATGGACCAGATCTTCATAAACAGAATATTAAAAGTTATATATTCAGTATATTTCATGGCAAAAAATATGATTAAATATTGTTTGAAATGGTAAAAGAAGTGAAACAATGTTTGGATCTTATTTTTTAACAACATACAGTAAAATAATTATATATGCAATAAATATTTATTCAATACTTGCTATATGCAATTTACCATAAAGGGTAAAGTCTTTTAATAAAACAAATGGACCAGAAAACACTGAAGGAATATACAAGGGGAATTTATGTTCAGAATTATTATTAAGGGGTCCAAAAACAAAGATTTATTAAAAATTATTTCACTTAGAACTTAAAATATACAGCATTTAGTAATATAAAACAAAAATGTATGTATAGAAAGATGTCTTAAGTACACTGTCATAAAACACAGTTTACTTGTATGCTAGTACAGAAAGATAGCAGAAAGAACACTTAAAAAAGAAAAGAAAATCCCATTTTTGTAATTAGTTTATTTAAAATATATGTATTTAAACTTCTGAACACTGCTTGGAGAATGGGAAGCTATTATACATGCTATGAATGTACAAAATAGTGTGGATTACATTTAATTTTGTAATGACTCTGACATGTTTTAAACATATTGAAGAATATTTTAATATCAATGTCAATATTGGCTATATTGCACTCACTATAGGTTTCTCAGTAATAAAGTTAGGTAGTACCACCTAGTGGCTAAATGATGTTTATAAAAGAGAACTCCTAAAAGACCTGTTAAACTGTTAAATGAGCTTTGAGCGGGCAGTTCAAATTAAATGTCAAACACACGAGAATCAAAAATAAACTAATTAAAGTCCTGATCCTTAAGTCACCATCTCTGTGTCTTTGGAAATGGAACATCCCTCATTATCTGGGTTTTGGACTCATCATCTGTAGCTTAGTCAGGTTTGATAGCTGGTGCTTCAAGGCTCTTTGAGTAATCACGCCATGCCCCCTAATACAACTACCTTCTGCAAAACCACTGAATTATTTAAAAATTCAATAATTTCAAAATGTTTCACATCATTAAAAAACTTTTTTCAATAAAAATAGATCTACTTTTCCAGAACCCGTTAATTGCTACTTCTTTTGAAATGCTCAGTCATTAAGTAGCACACATTTAGGGTGCAATACTTTTGTTTTAGTGTTACATGTTATTTCTACAGCCATTTGAATTCACTTTAGATAAGTACTACTCTGGCCAGGCATGGTGCCCACCTTTAATCCCAGCACTAGAGCCCAAGGTATGGAGGATCATCGTGAGTTCAAGGTCACCCTGATAGTAAAGAATGAATTCCTGGTCAACCTGGGCTAAGCGAGACACTACCTTGAAAACACACACACAACACAAAAGAAAAAGAAAGAAAGAAAGAAAGAAAGAAAGAAAGAAAGAAAGAAAGAAAAAAAAGAAAGAAAGAAAGAAAGAAAGGGGAGGGAGGGAGGGAGGGAGGGAAGGGAAGGGAGGAAGGAAGGAAGGAAGGAAGGAAGGAAGGAAGGAAGGAAGGAAGGAAGGAAGGAAGGAAGGGAGGAAGAAAAATACTACTCCATAAGATTTTTCCTATTGAGATTAAACAGACAAACAATAATTATTTCTGAAAAAATGTTTATTTTTCATCTATTTTAATATGTTTCCTTTCTTCCTTTCTCTTTCCTTTCCCTTCCTTCCTACCTTCCTAACTTCCTGTCTTCTTTCCTTTTACCAGTGTACCCATCCTTTTTCTTTCCTTTGGCATAATCTTCATAGTCCAGACTGGCCTTGAACTTTTGATCTTCCAACCTCAGCTTCCCAAATGTTTGCATTATAGGTGTGTACTACCACACCTGGCTAGCCATAGTTTGATCATTTTATAATTAAAAGTTGGCAAGAAACAAAAATAAATAATCTCTAATAATGACAGTCCAAAAAATTAATTCTAATCTACAAATTTCAAGAACAGGAAAGTTCACTAGTAAGAAGTTTCATTTAAACCTATTTATCAAGTGATGTTTAATGTTTTTGCAAAGCTATTAAGTCCACTGAGTTAATAACTCCACAACCAGGTGTGAAGGGAGAGTGTTAGGACTTACCAAATACTGAGTAGATAGAGTAAAAAATTAAAGTCTGAGTGTAAAGAAACATTGAGTTATCTTGTTTGTGTGATTTTAGTTGACAGTTGTCCTACAAATAGGCATTGAACAACTGTAGCAGACACATGAGGGTCATGAAATGTAAACATAAATATATTTTGAGATCTCAAGTAGGATAGGAGATATCTACAATTGTCCATTAAAGCATGGGCTATACAATTTTAAGAAACAGTAACAAAGAATCAGATAATAATTATTCATCTTGATTTTGACCACTAAATATTTTTGAAATTTTGTTTTCTTTATCAAGTAGTGACAACTCCTTTGAAAGGAAACATAGTCTGCTTTGAGCTCACCTGTTCCAAGAAACATGACATCATACTGGCCATCTTCAGCAACGACATGGTCCACCACTATCTGTGTCAGTCTGTAGTCCACATTGATTCGCTTGAAGGTTGGTACTCCTGCCACTGGGTACACTGCCTTATGCATCACAGGGTGTCGCTTTATGAAACTGATGACATCATCTGGAAAGTCTCGGGTGGATTTAATCAGTGGGTCATAGGTTTTGCTTGGGCACTGAAATGTTTAGGAGTAAAGTAAAGGCATTGTCTATGTAACTGGGAAACTTACACATACTTCCCATAAGATTTTCAAGGTATATCATGGATAATTTTAAGGAATCAGACAACAGAGTAAATATGGAATCATTTATATATGTAAAAAAATGCAGTAACCCTCCAATATGTTTATACTTGATTTTCTTCTTCAAGAAACTCTATATCTTTTCATCTGTGTTATTTTAAAGATTCCAGAGTGTAATCTTTTCTTATGAAGATTATTGTTGCTTATACTGACCACTGTTTCTACTAAACTGTGGCAGCACATGCCTGCAATTCTGGCACTGAGAAGGCCAAATCAAGAGGATCCAGTGAGACTGGTGGAGGTTCAAGGCCAGCCTGTTTCTAATGATACCATGACTCAAAAGTAATTCTAATGAAGATACTTGAAATTTAAATTTAAGAAACTATTCAGAAACTGACGTATGAACATGAGAAAATATGGGAAGGATTTAATTTCACCATCTCTCCAGCCCAAATTTCAATTTCCTTTGAATAACTCAAAGATTTCAATTCAGCTGGAACCACATTATAAAAAATATAAAGGAACAAATCGGGTTGCAAATTTACATTCAAAAGAGATTTGCAAGCTTGAAATCATACAATTTTATTATAACGCGTGTAAACTATACTGCAAACAGTTCAACAGCTCTTCCCCTTCAGAATCTGAAGAAAAACCCTTAGGGAATTTTCCTTTTCTGCCCAAAATGGCCTTCTGTATCTGATTGTTAAATACTTGGTATGAACTGCCCCCTGCTGGTAACAATTAAAAGCTCATGTTAGTATAAAGTTAAAGAATTTCTTTTTTTTCTTGTTTTTTCAAGATAGGGTCTCACTCTGGCCCAGGCTGACCTGGAATTCACTATGTAGTCTCAGAGTGGCCTTGAACTCACAGCAATCCTCCTACCTCTGCCTCCTGAGTGATGGAATTAAAGGTGTATGCCACCACACCCGGCTAAATCAAAATTTTCATGAGCTGTTATCAAGCATAAAGAAGGAATAGTTTTACAATTTGACACCCCCCCCCAAATATAACCTCGCTTACATCCTAAATCTAAGTTATACTTCAAACAATTGAAATCTAGGAAGTTATCTCAAATATAACACTGTTATCATATTTGAATTCTTTTTTAATATTTATTTACTTACTTGAGAGAATGAAGCAGAGATAGAAAGAGACAGAAAGGGAGAGATAATAGGTGTGCTAGGGCTTCTAGCCACTGTAAATGCGCCCCAGACATATGTGCCATTATTTTGCATCTGGCTTACATGGGTCCTGGGGAATTGAATCTGGGTCCTTAGGCCTCAGAGGAAAATGCCTTAACCACTAACCGATCTCTCCAGCCTCCATGTTTGAATTCCCTTCCTCCTCCTCCTCCTCCTCTTCCTGTTCTTCTTCTTCTTCTTCCTCCTCCTCCTTCTTATTTTTTTGGTTTTTCGAGGTAGGTTCTCACTTTAGCACAGGCTGACCTGGAATTCACTATGCATTCTCAGGGTGACCTCAAACTCACTGCAATCCTCCTGTCCCTGCCTCCCAAGTGCTGGGATTAAAGGCATGCACCACTGTGCCTGGCTCCACATTTGAATTCTTAATGGACTAATGAATCATGCAGAATTAAAAACAAGTTAATTGTTACACGTGTATAGAAGAAAATGTGTGACATTAGTGAACTTACATATGAAATATGTCTGCTATATTAAAGGTTACAGCTGACTTAACAGCTAGACCCCCGTTTAAAAATAAAAGATGAGCTGGAATAGTCTTCACTGAATGCAGTCATGTATACTAAGAATCATATTGATGTTGTAAAAACAAACACACTTTCAAGAGGGACACTGTTGGGGAGCTGTGGATCCTTGAGTTAGATGTAATATATTACTCTGACCCCAAATTTCCTGCCCATATAATTATAATGACAATATGAAGTAGACTATGAACAAAGTTGTACTAAAAGTGAAAGAAAAAACTGTCAATGAATTTCCATAATTACTTGGTGAGTATCTATCATCTAAAAAAGTCTTTTGTCGGGCTGGATGTCTTCCATTAAAAACCTAATCCCAGGACTGGGCACAAGGGGGTGCATGCATCTGGAGTTCGTTTGCACCCATTCTCCCTTTTTTAATCCCTGCCCTCTGGAGATAAATCAATAAAAATAAAAATATTAAAAAAAGAAGTCTTTCATGTCTTCCATTAAAAACCTCCAGCTTTGTGACTACAGACCTGAATTCCAGGTCAGCCTGGGCTGGCCGAGTTGAATCCAGCTTTTGACACCAGGTCACCTGGGCAAAATCCCCCTCAAAAAAAAAAAAAAAAAAAAATACTGCTGGGCATAGTGGAGCATCTTTAATCCCAGAACTTTAGAATTTCTGTGAGTTTGAGGCCAGCCTGGGCTAGAGTGAGACTCTACTTCAAAAAAAAAAAAAAAAAGGGGTGGGGGGAAGGGCTGGAGAGATGGCTTAGCTGTTAAGGAGCTTACCTGCAAAACCTCAGGATCCAGGTTCCATTCCCTAGTACCCATGTTAGCTGGATGCACAAGGTGGTGCATGTGTCTAGAGTTCATTTGTAGTGGCTAGAGCTCTGAAGCGTCCATTTTCTCTCTTTCTCTCAAAAATAAATAAATAAATAAATAAATAAATAAACAAACTAATCCTGTCTCAGTATCTATCCATTGTTTCATGTCTGTATCCAAGAGACTAACAATGTCCCACATCATTAGCCATGCTGTACTTATTTGGCATATCCTTAAGTGGATGTTGGACTAAAGACTGAAGTCTGTGTATTCTTTCATTGTTCCAGCATTTAACCTTTATCTAAGTAGTGTAAGGATCCCTAAATTAAGTAGATTAAGCAAAGACTCCAAACAGATGAATACAAAGTTCTTGTCTAATTACAGGATACATGTGAGGCTTAGTCAAAGACCATTTATAGTCTAATTGTCTAATGCCTGTGGTTCAATGTGGTTGATTTATTATTAAAATCAAAGCAAACTCAAGATTTTGCCTGCATTTCATTTTTGAAAGCACCTTCCAACATAAGAAAAAAATCCCTTAGGGAAAAAAAAAGAATCCATTTAGATTTTGCAGCTATAGTTATGTAGTAACTAGAATTTCAAAGGAAAATCATGACGTTCAATCCACAATTCTGATATCAAATTTTTAAATAATTACACATTTTATGTAAGACAGTACAGCTAAATAAAGGCAGGAACATTTAGCAAAGAAAAAATAGGATGGCTTTCCTCATTACTTGCCTCCGACAAAACAGCTTAAGTATAATGAAATCTAAGAGGAAAAAATGAAGAGACGGAAAACCTGGTTTCTATTGTCTACCATAGAATAATCTTTGCAAAAACAGTTTTTCTTATGTGGCATGTGGCCAGCTCTTGGCTAAGATCCTCACCCCCTGGTTTCTAGGAATGATTTCATGTCCTCCTTACTATACTTGTACAAATGTAAGTGATTTGGGGGTATGAGTCTCGGAGGGGTAAGACAGGACATTATGAACCAAACAGTATTGCCTTAGTACATTCAATCCACAAGAATGTTCGCTTTGAAATCACATAGCTGTGTGGCATGCAGTGCTGAACACTGGAGATGCCAAACAACATATTCAGGTAAATGCAGGAAAGTCTACAGAAGAAAACAAGAAGTTTAAAAAGTGTACAGAAACACTACATCTTAAACAAAAGACAAAATTGGCTATGAGTTTTTATTCAAAAATGTCTATAAAGTTTTTTCCTATTATAGTTATATATCCCAGATGTTTATATGTCATGTGTATATATGCTCTTTAAATTTGTAACCATTAACATAATCCACCCAAATATCCCATAAAAGACCTTCCATTTGCTCCAGAAATTTTCTGAAATTTACTTAACTTCTACAAATTTAGCTCCTGTGAATGTAGAAAATAATTCTGGCATCTTATCTGTGTCCCCATCTACTGTTTTTAAAAACTTTTAAGACAATTTAAAAGTTGGTAGAAAATGAAAATGTAGAGAAGAAAGCTATTAGTCAAATTTGAAACTACCAATATCTTGCTGGAAGCTTTAATCACTTTTCTTGCTGAATCTAGAAATGAGAGGACCTGCCTAGAAAGCCCCTGGGATAAAGTGTAACAGGACAGCAATAAGCCTGCTCAGCGCATATCCTGGTGGCATGCTGCCACAGTGGGCTAGGTGTGATCATGTTATGCTTGGCAGATCTGTGTGTTTGTGTAGAGCCTTTTGGAGTGCAGTGGGAAGCAATGGATAAGAAGAGAAGAAAAATGGTTTTTATCCAATGAGAGAACTTTGCCCCCTGGCAAGGCACCAGACAGCTGTTCAAAGTTTTCTCTCCCTGCTGCTGCAGGCTATTCTTTGTAGATGTCATTTCCTTTTAAACAAATGAGAGGAGTGACTAATGTGAAGGAAGGCACTGCACGAGAAAGACCTAACCAGAGTTGCATTTTCTGCATACTGGGGGAACTAAATGAATCTTTTATGAGTGATATGTAAAGGAAGTCTGATTTTTATTTAGAATATAAACATGCAAATTTGCTAAGTGGCCAATTATACTCTGATTGTCCATTTAAAGGTCAGTCTGTAACAGATATTGGCAAGGAGAGACCCGGTCTTAAAGATAAAAGATAGAAAGGCCAGTGATAAAAGTACAGTTTCTTTATCCTCTCTTTTTACCTCCCCCTCTCTCCCTTCCTGCAACTTTCCATCCATCCTGCTCTTGCTCACGTCAGATTCCCTTTACTAGATTTCTGTAACAGAAAGAGCACAATGCTATTAAATATAGTAAATAGCTTAAGATTTGGAGAACACCATGATAAAAGCTAATGTCTATCTCCAGTTGGAAAGGTAGATTCACGTTGAAAACAAGTGGCCTCTCATTCATTTAGAGAAACATAGTATAGATTTTGTTATGGGGCATACCTTCAGCATAAGGAATTTTAGAAACCTGGAGTCAAGATGTATATACTCAAACCTGGTCTCTGTTTATCTTCTCTATAATTAAACTCCAAAAGACAATGAATTAAACTTATTCTCAGTGTTTTAGAGAGGTAGGAACAAAGTAGTAAATAAATAGAAAACAATAAAGAAAGAATTCAATGTGATTGAATAAACAATTGAAATTTTCTCAAAAATTTTATAGGCTTTCATAATGAAGAAAGCTTTACTTTCTAAAAGCAAAACAGACAACAGCACAATGTTAATCACCTTCTTCAGATGCATAAATTCAAACACAGCATAAGACTGTAAGAGAGAATTCCTCCATCTTACAGCATGTTTCTCAATTTGCTTGGATGAAATGATCAGGGTAACATTGGATAAATGCACAGCAAATTTTACATAATATGTCTTTAAATAATTTAGTTTTCTTTGTCCGGTTTCACTTATTTTTGTAGGTCAAGTACCTCCTTTATACAGTATAAAAAAGACAATTATTTTTTGTTTGTTTGTTTGCTTGCTTGTTTGTTTGTTGTTTTTGTTTTCAAAGTAATATCTCATTGTAGCCCAAGCTAATCTGGAATTCACTTTGTAGCTCAGGCTGGACTTGTACTCATGGTGATCCTCGTACCCCAGCCTCTTGAGTGCTGAGATTAAAGGCATGTACCACTACTCCCAGCCCTACAATTCTTATTTAATGGAACCAGTATAAATAAAATCACTATTCTGAAATGTTCAGGTCTTCAGTTTAATAAACACATAAAATCCTAAGAATCTTACTGGTGTCTGTTCAAAGAATGCAAGACAGGTTGCCTAACTACTCAAGCCAAATAGTTGAGGTAGAGCATAAACTCTATGGGGAAACAGCATCAAATATTGTTGACCATGTGTGTTCTATGCTTTCCTGACACCATTGTGAACCATGTTCACCTCATGCACCAGCTGCTGTGAATATAAACCAGCATTACAGTCATCCTGGTTCTAGTTGAAGCAAAATTACACATATGTGGTGTGACATGTAGCAAGAAATAGAGAGTAGTCAACATCCTGAATTCTCCTCATATGTTTTGATTTTTCAGAAGTCACTTCTGTGCAGCAAACCATGAACTAATCAATCAATGATTCACCAATATGTTAAATTAAAAAGATCTTTCTAGAAGATACATAGGTCAGGACCCATGGGTGGTCTCTCAAAGTACCTTTTGTGAGATGAATTTTCAGTGGAGTAGGAATTAAAAAAATAAAACTTTATCATTTCTACGGGTCTTTTACAATGTTAGAATGTCTCACTTGGCATGGCGTTACACAATTTTAAACCAAGCACATGAAACACACAGGAAGAGCATGAGTTTGAAGCCAGAAGGTTGGGCTATAGGTGAATGGATGATGAAAATGTGGTGCATAACACCACTGAATTTTTGCCTGTTAAAAAATGAAATTATGAAATTTGAAGGAAAATGAATGGAACTGAAAAATGTCATCTTAAGTGAAGTCCTTATTCCTACCTTTTATTATATGCATATTTAGGTGGAAATGAGTGTGGTGCTATGAGAAGGGATAAACAGGCTTTAACTAAGGAAGGGGTTTGGCAAACCAAAATTAAGTATTATGTAAATGCCATATGGAATCATGTTGCTGTATATTGTACCCAACAACAACAACAACAAAATTAAACATCCAATATATCACACCCCAACTTTGGAAGATTTAACTCATAGCAGAACAAAAAAGATAGAAAACCCTATTGCAAAAGGAAGAAACTGTTTAATCTCCACTTTGATTTGCTCATGTGAAGAGTTGCAGATGACCTGGCTTCTGTATAGGAATTATTTGACATGTTTTACACAGGGATATATTTTACAGTTTAAATTTGGTAGTGGTAAAAATTTGTAAAACATTTTAGTGGTGGAGTACCCAATTAAAGTGATTAATACATAAATATGTTATCTGAAATGAAGTTATTCAATTTCATAAAGATCTACATTTTTAAATAAGGGAAACGTTTTTTGGGAGAATATTTGAGGGCTAGAGAGATGGCTTAGTGGTTAAGGTACTTGCCCGCAAAGCCAAAGGATTCAGGTTCTATTACCTGGTGCCCACATAAAGCCAGATGCACAAGGTGGCATATACATATGGAGTTTGCTTACAGTGGCTAGAGGCCCTCACGTGCCCATTCTCTCTATCTGCCTCTTTCTCTCTTGAAAAAATAAATTAATAAAAATGAAATAAAATTTAAAACAAAAGAATATTTAAAATCTAGTATTTTTTTTTCTTTTTTTAAAATTTATTTGCAAGCAGAGAGAGATATAGAAGAGAGACAGGCAGAGAGAGAATGGGCACACCAGGGCCTCTAGCCACTGCAAACGAACTACAGATGCATGTGCCCCTTGTGCATCTGGCTTACATGGGTCCTGGGGAATTGAATCTGGGTCCTTTGGCTTCACAGGCAAACACCTTCACCGCTAAGCCATTTCTCCAGCCCAAGATCTAGTAAATTTTAAAGAACAATTGTATGCTTTTCCTAAACTGTAAATTGCATAAAAGATAGCCTTAATCAGGATTTGTTGATCACATTTTACAGTATATGTTATCATCCATTTTATTTCTTTATTTCTCACTCAAAGGATACAGAAATGCATATAAGAATAAATGTGGAAGGGCATAAAAAATAAAAATGAGATTAAGCAAATCTTTTGATTTGATATTTCATGTAGCACAGTGTTTCCTTGCCAACATAAAAGTATAATTAAATGAAAGAAAACCAACCGTAACACCTACTCAGGGGGAGGAAAAAAAATAGAAGGTGAAAGTTAGCATTATGTGTCAGGGTAAATGTACCTCAGTAGAGCTGGTCTGAGAAGTTGATTAGATGCTGTCCAGGAAGCTTGGTACAATGCCATGGTATTCCTTGAAATACAGATCTATTTCAGACTTGTGAACCAAGATCTTCATGGGAATTCTCACTATTTGCACCACTTTTAATACAAATATCTATGTATAAAGAATAGGTTTGGGGCTGGGGAGATTGCATAGTTAAGGCACTTGCCTATGAAAACTAAGGACCCAGTTTAATTCCTAAGAACCCACTTAAGCCAGATGCATATGGTGGCACATGTGTCTGGAGATCATTTGCAGTGGCTAGAGGCCCTGCTATACTGATTCTTTCTCTTTCTTTCTTTTACTCTCGCTTTTACTTTAGGTTTTACTGTTAGTTAAGCTAGTAGTAGGGATTAGAATGTGTTTATCACTCACCAGTGTCCAAATAATAAGTTAAAGTTCTGAAATCAATGATAGCACTTTTGATTACATCCTTTTAGTTCCCAACAAAAAAATGAGCATCTTAGTTAGGATAATCATATATTTTCATAAAAGTAAAGCTACAAATTTAACAGGAAAATCAATATCCATTTAGAAAAGAATAGGATTAAAGATAGTTGTTTTGTAGAATAAGACATTTGAAAACTAGGATTAAATACTCTAAGGTAGTGAACCATGTGTTTCATAAATAGTGAAGTTTAAAATAACATGGATTCTTTTCAGAATTTTGATAGAAAGTTTTAAAACTGAAATTCATTTCTGACTAGACACTGAACACTATTTTACATTTACGAACAATTCTTGAAAATTCCTTGTCAAAATAATGAAATTATAGGATGAAATTCGTGTATTTACTAGAACTACAGTGAATTATTTCTAGCAAATCAAATTTGAAATCTGCATTTATAAATCTTCTCCCAAAACTGATTCTTCTAGCCTAGTTGTGTCTTGACATCAACTGGCTTTTCATACCTGGTTTGTGCCACTCATTTTGGAATAATTTATTTTACTTGGAACTTTCCATTACTAAAAACAGCATGACCCACATTCCCCATTGAAGAGGGTCCCTTTGGAAGAGGGAGGACAGGAGGAGGATAATGAAGCCAACACTATGAATGTAAAATCAGAATAATATAAATAAAAAATAAATTATAAAATAAAAAATAAATAAAATAAAATTAGACTTTAATCTTGGCAAAAAAGCAAAAACAAAACAAAACAAAACAAAACAAAAAAAAAAACAAAAAACAAAAAACAAAAAAAAAACCCAGCAGGTTAGTAAGGAAGTGCTTGAACAGACTGAGTTCAACAACCTATTTGGTCACCAGAGGGCAGAAGAATCACTGGAAGTGAATCAAGTCTATAAACATATCCTTGCATGTTCCCAGGGTTATTAACATTGTAGAATACCATGATGAGAGTAGGGGTTTATTTTTGACGTTGAATAATAAAGTCAGAGTAGCCTATTAAAACCAAAAAATTAAAAAGGGTGTGGCATGCTACAACTCCTGAAAGTGCTTCACTGAGTGATTCCCTCAGCAGAGGTCTCTACTGGCAGATGAAGTTATTTAGTTCAATATTAAAAGCAATATGGATATAGAAGACATAAAAGCAAACATAACTTTTAAAAGAAATCTTTTCTAAAAATTAACATATGTGTAAAATAGATTTCACCAACCTTTACAGAGAAAGCAAATTATTCAGCAAATGAGATACATTTCCTTGAATATAATTTAAAATAAGGTCAAGTGCAGTGATGCTTTCAAAGCTTTATTATATTTGTATAGACAGATCACCCATAGGGAAGCAATGTAAGGTTCTGATAGCTTTTATCACTGTGAAGGTAAATCTATATGGCGTTTGATTAGGTCTAAATTTTCTCCCTATATACACATTACAAGTTATGGCCATGGGTATGTGTTGATGCTTTTCTCACCCAGAAAATCTGGCAGGTAATACACTGCTGATGTTTTAAGAATGTAGTGAGATATACTTGGCATGGTTACATGCACTTGTAATCCAGTACTTGGGAGAGGAAACAGAAGAATCAGAAGCCATCCTTGACTACACACGTTACTCTGATGCTAACCTGGACTACACAAAATAACCCTTTCTCAAAACAAGAATATAGTGAGACAACATATATACACATATGATGTCTGACTAATAAGAAGTATTCAATTTTTTTACTAACATTTCTGAATTGGAGGATAAATAAAATAGAATAATTGTAGCTTTGGGTACTTTAAATAAGTAAAGATAGGAAAGGATGTCAGGAACACAGCTAATTATAGGTACCATATTCAGCCCTGTGTCCACCACACACATAGAGAATAGGTGATTATCAGAGGATGGCAGAGACTAAGGAGAAAAGATCAAACATAAAACTCAAAGCAATACCCTTTTCTATTCTGCTATTTTTGGTAAGTAGTAGATTGGCAAATTTATTTAATTGTTCTGGTCACCAGTTTCCTCCTATATAAAATGAGGGTAAGTTATGAGATCCCTATTACCCATTCCATCTCTTACGTTCTCAAATTTTATAAGTGTAGTCACTTGATATACTGTGAAACCTATTTTCAATAATTTTATGAATGTGGTTATTTAAAATGGTAAGTTCATTTAGAAAAAGTATTGTGTAATGGATTCTCATGTCAGATATGATGTTTCTTACTTCAACATTAGCATCTCCAATATAAAAGATAATGTAGAAACAGAGTAAACATGGAAGAAAATTTTAAAAAATATGATATCATTTATAAATAATTATGGAAGTAAAGAAGCTACATATCTACGTGTTCTTTTAAACTTACATACATGTGGGTACAGTGATTCTGGGTATTCTGCAGCAAGATCCAATGTTCAATTTATTTTTGTTCTTTGCACATTGACATTTATACTTTCTGATTTGGGGAGTGGTATTTGTTGCCATTTCAAAGAAAGGGCTAAGTACTTAATCATGTCACATAAAGTGTGTTTTATTTAAGCCTTCTTTTATATTTGCAGCTCTGCCTGACAGAAGGTGGGAAAATGCTAACTACCCTCTCTGTAGTCTCTCACATTACAATTGGAAAGACATGTTTAGTTTCAATTTGTGAGTATTATTAGGCCTCAACTGCTGTGTCTTTGTATGCAAATGATTTTCTGTAATCAATGTGAATTGTCTCAGCTTCAAATTCTATCTCCAATAATACTTTGATAACTAGGTAAAAAACCTGTACTGTTCTGAAATGTAATCAGTCCCTGAAAGGAAAATTATCATTCCTAAATTCATTGCAGATCTATTATTAGGAGGTGAGACAGAAAAAAAAAATAATATAAATTGAAAAATGACTGGGTAAAAAAGAAAAAAGGGTGATAGATACACAAACATGCACACTGGAATACTATTAGCTTTAAGAAAAGAAAATTACACTCTGTAAGAACATGAAACAACCCTGAGGACATTGTGTTAAAGGAAGCCTTAAATAATAGTGTTTGATTGCATTTGTATGAGGTATGAATGGTCAGATTCATAGAATCAAAGAACTAATGTGGTTAGCAAGAGTTACCAACAAGGAAAATTTTCAGGTAGTAATGCAGGGATATGAAATCTCAGTTAACCAAGATGAATGTGCTCTACAGATCTGCTCTTCAACAAAGGACTTATGCATGATTATACATAATGCATCCAAATTAACAGGATATCACAGGTTAAGTATTTTCATCATAGTAAAAAGGATAAAAATGTAGTAAATTAATTCTGAAAATCACCATATTGTGTAAAAAAAATATTTCCACAAGTTGGGTGTCATTGCACATCTCTGGCATCTCAGCACTTAAGGGCTGACATAATATGATTGCAGCAAAAATCTGAAGCCAGCCTGAGTATCACAGTGGCTGGTGCCTGGTTTCCTCCAAATTAAAATATTCCATCCAGAAGAGAGGAGGGAGGCTCCTAAGACTTGGGCAGCTCCTGAAACTCACGAGTTTTACAATCCTCCCTCCCAGTAAATAGTTATTAGGGGAAATAATACTCCTTACCACACTGACTGCATGTTGTACATGGAGATTCAGGGATGCAGTTTTTGTTAGTCATCACCCATGGTGTTGTGAGGCTTTTTCAGTACTGTGGCTACCCAAGATCCACCCATGCTACTATAAATATTCCCACTACACACATTCATTCACCAGATTTGTATGGAGTTCTCAGTTGTTCTCTCATAGATTCTGTGGTAGTTTGAATATATGGCCCCCAATATATTCAGTGTTTTATTAGTTTATAGTTTGCATCTGCAGCCACCTTGCTGGAGGCAATGTCACTGGACAGATCTTAAGGTGGGATGGTGGGTTTGAGATTCCATTGTAAAGATATGCAAACTGTGCTTAGTGGGAGTTCCTGAAGTGTGCTGTGCTGTGTGGCTGGTGGCTTTTTAGTTGTTGTTGTTGTTCATTTTTTTTTATTGACAACTTCTATACTTACATACAAAGAACACATGATATTTCCCTCCCCTCCTCCATTCCACTTTAGAACTCCAATGTCCATCATATCCCCTCCCTCTCTCCATTAGTCTCTCTTTTAATTTGATGTCTTTCTTGCTTGGATTTGTGAAGGCAGGCCAGCTTTTTCTGCCATTATGGAACTTCCCCTGGATCTGTAAGCTTCAATAAATAATATGCCTTCCTCCATACCTGTGCCTGGTCTGGAAGTTCATCTCAGAGAACCTGAAGCTGTCTGCTACAGAAGTGGTACCAGGAGTGGGGTGAGTTGAACCAGACCATGTGGATGTTGGTCTTTTGCAACCTTTGTATTGGAGGAATAGGAATGGACTTGGTGCTTGAAACTGAAGATGCCTTCTGGAGTGGTAAGCCAAGTATTATGGGCTATTCTGATGAGAGTTTGAGAATACTAAGTACAGACAGTATTGAACTTCGAGGATTGGCTTATGAGCTTTCTAAGGGGAAGGAAAGACTACAAAGGACTTTGTTGGAACTGGGCTACTGTTATAAGGGATGGCTACATTCCACTATCCAGGCCCAGAAAGTTTGATCAAGGTTAAATTTGTAATGGACTGATGTGCTTGGCTAAAGATACCGGACAGAGAGACTTAAGATTTTAAGCTGGAAAACCTCAAGTTAAAATTAGAGGCACTGAGACAGGTTTTAGGTTACTGGAACTGCTATTGTCAAACATATTAGCAATCTTAAGGAAGGTGGAAGGAAGTTGGCCCGACTGCTTTACATTAAAACAACGGAAAGGATGCTTGAGGAAAGACTGTTAGAAATGCAAACTCTTTTGGAAAGAGTTGACTGGAGAAGGAACCTTCTTTTCAAAGCTATGATTTATTTTGTCCCTGGATTAAGAATATGGCTGTGTCCTGCACACCTGGTATTAATTTTGAAAACATGAAAAATGCATGGTGTGATCATGAATTACACACAGTTCCAGGAGCCACTACTGAGATGCGGAATGAAGTAGGGCATAAGGTCCTTATAGGCTTAAAGAGCCTTTGGAAGATGGATCATGGTTTGAATGGAGACCTAAAGATGTTTTGAATATACCAGGACTATACAAAAGGGCTACCATTGAATGCAATGATGGCATGGGATGAAAGTTTTCCCTGGCTACTCTGCCCAGCTGGAGGGGTGAAATTGGAAAATCTGGAGACTGTTAGTCTCGGATTATATTGAACTTGAACTGCAGAAGTTTGATGATTGCTGATGGTGGCTGAGTTTGCATTATTCTAGTCTCTCCTTGCTATGCCATATACAGTTAAAAATGTTTACTCTGTGCCTTTACATGTTGAAAGTATTTAACTTGTTTGATTTTACAGGACTCACTATCTTAAGTTGATCAAGACTCTGAGAACCTTTGAAATTGGACTGAGTATAATTTACAATGTATAATAATTATAAATCTATGGGGGGGCCAGGGGAAGAATGTGGTAGTTTGAATATATGGCCCCCAATATATTCAGTGTTTTATTAATTTATAGTTTTCATCTGCAGCCACCTTGCTGAAGGCAATGTCACTGGGCGGATCTTAAGGTGTGATGGTGGGTTTGAGATTCCATTGTAAAGATATGCAAAGTTGCCTATAAATAATATGCCTTCCTCCATACCTGTGCCTGGTCTGGAAGTTCATCTCAGAGAACCTGAAGCTGTCTGCTACAGAAGTGGTACCAGGAGTGGGGTGAGTTGAACCAGACCATGTGGATGTTGGTCTTTTGCAACCTTTGTATTGGAGGAATAGGAATGGACTTGGTGCTTGAAACTGAAGATGCCTTCTGGAGTGGTAAGCCAAGTATTATGGGCTATTCTGATGAGAGTTTGAGAATACTAAGTACAGACAGTATTGAACTTCGAGGATTGGCTTATGAGCTTTCTAAGGGGAAGGAAAGACTACAAAGGACTTTGTTGGAACTGGGCTACTGTTATAAGGGATGGCTACATTCCACTATCCAGGCCCAGAAAGTTTGATCAAGGTTAAATTTGTAATGGACTGATGTGCTTGGCTAAAGATACGGGACAGAGAGACTTAAGATTTTAAGCTGGAAAACCTCAAGTTAAAAATTAGAGGCACTGAGACAGGTTTTAGGTTACTGGAACTGCTATTGTCAAACATATTAGCAATCTTAAGGAAGGTGGAAGGAAGTTGGCCCGACTGCTTTACATTAAAACAACGGAAAGGATGCTTGAGGAAAGACTGTTAGAAATGCAAACTCTTTTGGAAAGAGTTGACTGGAGAAGGAACCTTCTTTTCAAAGCTATGATTTATTTTGTCCCTGGATTAAGAATATGGCTGTGTCCTGCACACCTGGTATTAATTTTGAAAACATGAAAAATGCATGGTGTGATCATGAATTACACACAGTTCCAGGAGCCACTACTGAGATGCGGAATGAAGTAGGGCATAAGGTCCTTATAGGCTTAAAGAGCCTTTGGAAGATGGATCATGGTTTGAATGGAGACCTAAAGATGTTTTGAATATACCAGGACTATACAAAGGGCTACCATTGAATGCAATGATGGCATGGGATGAAAGTTTTCCCTGGCTACTCTGCCCAGCTGGAGGGGTGAAATTGGAAAATCTGGAGACTGTTAGTCTCGGATTATATTGAACTTGAACTGCAGAAGTTTGATGATTGCTGATGGTGGCTGAGTTTGCATTATTCTAGTCTCTCCTTGCTATGCCATATACAGTTAAAAATGTTTACTCTGTGCCTTTACATGTTGAAAGTATTTAACTTGTTTGATTTTACAGGACTCACTATCTTAAGTTGATCAAGACTCTGAGAACCTTTGAAATTGGACTGAGTATAATTTACAATGTATAATAATTATAAATCTATGGGGGGGCCAGGGGAAGAATGTGGTAGTTTGAATATATGGCCCCCAATATATTCAGTGTTTTATTAATTTATAGTTTTCATCTGCAGCCACCTTGCTGAAGGCAATGTCACTGGGCGGATCTTAAGGTGTGATGGTGGGTTTGAGATTCCATTGTAAAGATATGCAAAGTTGCCTATCGGGAGTTCCTGAAGTGTGCTGTGCTGTGTGGCTGGTGGCTTTTTTTTCTCTCTTGCTTGGATTTGTGAAGGCAGGCCATTTCTGCCATTATGTAACTTCCCCTGGATCTGTAAGCTTCAATAAATAATATCCCTTCTTACATAACTGTGCCTGGTCTGGAAGTTCATCTCAGCGAACCTGAAGCTGTCTGCTACAGATTCCTTATCTGGAATGAATAGATGTGTGTTCATATTGCAGTTCACATTGCAATGTCACATCACAGTAATTGTCTTTCAAATAAGACCTTATCATAAACAAAAAACCAAACAAAGCATTACCCACAATCCCCATGGGGTTGACCTGCAATTGGGGAGGTAGACCTCTCCAATAAGGAAAGCCATTTCAGAAAAAGGGGCAGTGAGAAGGGAAAGGATGGTACCAACACCTGTTGTTTACATACTAAATATGTCCATATATAATAAAATAATAATAAAAGTCATAAAAATAAAAAAATAGTGACTACTTGGTAATAAGGTCAAAGAACACCCTGAATTAAATTTATACTGAAGATGAAATAAAAAATAGAGACAGCTATATAGTATGCTTCTCAAATTATATGTGGAATATAGATTATTTTTCTCCTTGATATTAATTAACTGGTCTTAAATAATTAAAATAACTTAATATAGTTATGCATATCAACAAAATAAGAGTCTTACATCCATTTACTTTGCACATACAGAACTTTAAAATGCAGCTATTCTTCTATTTTAAAAAAAAGAGACTGGGGCTAGAGAGCTGGTTTAGTGGTTAAAGCATTTGCTGCAAAGCCTAAGAACCCAGGTTCAATTTCCCAGTACCAAAATAAGCCAGATCCACAAGGTGTTGTATGCATTTGGACTTAGTTTGCAATGGCTACTAGAGGCCCTTGTGCACCCATTCTCTTTCAATCTCTTTGTCTGCCTCTTTCTCTCTCATAAATAAATAAATAAATAAATAGATAAATTTTTATTTTAAAAACCTGGATTCCTTTAGAAAAAAAGAAACCAATGCTAATCACTGAAACACATTACTTTTATTTATTTATTTATTTTTGGAGAGAGAGACAGAGAGAGATAGACAGAGAGGGAGAGGGAGACAAAGATGGGTGCGCCAGCAGTCTCTCAGCTGCTGTGAATGAAATCCAGATGCATGTGCCCCCTTGTAGGCAAGTGCAGCATTGCGCCCTTGCATCACTTTGCATCTGGCTAACCATGGAACCTGGAGATTGGAACCGCTGGACATTGGAACCAGCGTTCTTAGGCTTAGCAGGCAGACGCCTTAGCCACTAAGCCATCTCTCCAGCCCAACACATTACTTTTTATCTGTGGTTTAACCATGGCATACTATTTCAAAAATAATGTTTTATTAATTTCTCTTCTTTTTTATTTCTCTTATTTTCATTTCTTCTCTCCCTCTCTTCCTTCCTTCCTTCCTTCCTTCCTTCCTTCCTTCCTTCCTTCCTTCCTTCCTTCCTTCCTTCCTTCCTGTCATCTTACTCCTCCTTCTTCTACTTTTTCTTCTTCTTCTTTTTTTGACAGAATCTCACTCTCTAGTCCAGGCCTGGCCCCTAGCTCACAGTTTTCCTGCCACAAACTTCTGAGTGCTGGGATTACAGACACGTGCTGTCATTACCAGTTTAAACTCAAGGTTCCTTAAAATCTCATCCCATATTAGAAATGTATATTCTTACAAGGTACAAAACATAATTAAAAGAACTTTGTATGACAAGAAAGGCTATAAATTAAATAAATCATTTAAACTAGCGAAGTCCTTTAAAAGTAGAAATAGGGTCTGGAGAGATGGCTTAGTGGTTAAGGCACTTACTTGCAAGCCTGATGGCCCAGGTTCAAATCCCCAGTACTCATGTGAAGCCAGATGCACAAAATGGCACATGTATCTGGAGTTTGTTTGCAGTGGCAAGAGACCCTAGAGCACCCATTCTTTCTACCTTTCTAAATCCCCCCTCCTTATCTTTCCCTGTTTTCAAATAATGATAACTAAATTTTGAAAAATGTTTTATTTTATTTTATTTTATTTTATTTTTATTTCTGGAGAGAGACACAGAGAGAGACAGACAGAGAGGGAGACAGACACAGAATGGGCACGCCAGCAGTCTCCAGCTGCTGTGAATGAAATCCAGATGCATGCACCCCCTGTGGGCAAGTGCGGCATTGCGCCCTTGCATCACTTTGCATCTGGCTAAACATGGGACCTGGAGATTGGAACCGGGTGTTTAGGCTTAGCAGGCAGGCGCCTTAACCGCTAAGCCATCTCTCCAGCCCTTGAAAAATGTTTTTAAAAAGTAGAAATAAAGAAAAGAAGATTCTTGCTATATATGCAGAGCTGTGTGTATGAAACATTTACTTATTTGGCATTTTCATCTAATTCACAATATCCACCATTCTAGGTAACTAATTCACTTTGGGGTTAAATTTCATCTTGATACCATAGTCCACTTATTACAATATAAGACATTTTACTTCCAATTCCCATTTGAGAGAAAAATGTAAACATAAACAGAATGAACATGTAAAATACTAATACATCACTACAACTAAGAATGAGTTATTTCAAAAATGCACATGTGGCTTTGGGATGTAGCATAGTTTATAGACTTAGGAATTAAATAAGGGTTTAGCAAAATAATTCAGTTATTAAGTTGGGTACATACTGTGCCAGGGCGAGGATAAGGAATTCTTCCATCGTATTGCACCCAGCGATGATCTGCACTTTCCTTATGAGCATATGGGCCATTAAAAACTGCTCTGATGTCAGCCATGCTATATACACAGACAGCAGAACCTTTGAAGATGGAACTGAAAGAAAGTAGCATGAAACAGTTGTTCACTTGCTGAGAGCATCCTGTACTCAGAGGCTGTGGGGAAAATGTTTGGCACATTCTATTTGACAGGTCCTACAGAAATTTTTCTTTTCTTTTTTTTTTTTTTTTTTCTTTTTGAGTCCTGATGGAGCTTATAGCCAAGTAATTCTAACTAACAGGTATTAACATTTCACATGTAAACTAACCAAGCACCTGGAAGGGTACCCAGAAGAGGCTTCTAGGTAAATTTTCAGAGAGGAAGTGAGCTCTACATTGACACCTGAGGGATAAATAGCAATCATGTACAAAGATTAAATGGTAGAAATTAAGCCGTTTGGAATTTATCTGTATACACTTTAGTATTTTTGAATGAACTGTAACATAATACTTGATAAAATGATCACAATATAGAACATTAGATAACCTACATTCAAAACAGTTATCATTTGGCCATGTAAATAATTACATTTACCTGTCTTTTTTGAGAGTGAACATCATCAAATGTGGATATTCTGTGAATTATTCTTATGTATTTCATTAAAATGGTTTTTTAATGGTAAAATGGTAAAAGTAAACTTTTGGGTACTTGAGCCTATGAATTATAATGGTCTAATTTGTACTTAAAGTGACCATGCCCACATAACTTCAGAGGAAACATTGGGAGGCAAAAATCTAGATAGGAATTATACATTCTTTTGCAAATTAGAGATGAAGCTTGTTAGCACTCATCAGATATTTATTTTATGTTTTACTTCTTGAAAGAAAAATGCACTTTCTTTCAATGTAAAATTTTCAATGAAGCTTGTTTTTAAAATTGACATAAACTTTTATGGTCTAAAAATCTTAGTATGTTAGCATTACACAAACAAGTTAACAATTCCATCATTAGTAACTAACTTCATTACAACTATTCCTGGAATTGCACCAATGGTAAGCCTTGGGAGGTAATTGCAGACAGGCATCTAGGAAACAAAATTCTGATAAGAGGAAAGTGAAGTTGCCATAAAAATCACACATAATTTTAAGGAAGTAATATGTCACACTTAGTGGTGCTGCCATTAGTTAAGGTTAATTATATCTTACACTTGACAAAGGACATGGCATGCTTTCTAACATTATCTCCATCTTTGGGGCAGTATTGAAAATATAACAACAAAGAACATCAAGAACAAAAAGCTGATTTATAACTTCACACTCTGGGTGGGCAGAAACTTGATAGGAAAAAAAAATAATGAACTATCTTGGGGCTACATTTCCCTGGCACATATCTGTGTCTTATGTGTGGAACGCACATTGACTTCAAAGAAAGCTTGTGAATGGAAAGGTGCCAAGAATACCAGGGTGGAGATACTACAGACACTTCTCTTGCATCTTTTATGTCCAGACATATGCTATCAGAAAATCAGATCTCCTCATATTAAAATAATCATACACTATATCTCATAATTAATCAATTATTGTTTGTCTTTTTTATATCTCTAAATCAATAGAAAACTTCTGTTTTTACATGAGGAATTATGAACTAAATGAGGATCATGCAACAGGAAGAAACTATTCTCATCCAGAATAGCTTAGGAATTTATTCAAAAGAGGATCAAAATATTTTTTCTATACCAAAACCAACGATGTCACTTCCCTCATGACTAATGTCAGCATGTACTGAAAAGAACAAGACTAGAACTGGGGAAACAAGCAAAGAATTTCCAAGAATGTACTTAGTAATACATAACAGGAGCAAATGCTTGCTTTGAGTGCAGACAAAGTTAAGTTAGAATGAAATAAAATGGAGACAGGCAGCACCACAACTTTGTGAAAGTTTTATAGATGCTAGTATAAGAAGTTCAAGGAAGCCAGAGTGTGAATGATATGCACAAGATGTGTTACGCAGAAAGACCAGGGCCCACGGACTATCATGAGGAAAACCTTCACCTCTTGACCTGCTGTCTATAAATTCGCTGCTTATTTTTCAGCAGGCGACACACTTTGTTGCTTAAAGTGGAGCACCAGTAAAATGGTCAGAAAAGCCACACCATTCTTCCCTTAATTTTAGAGAAAAAAGAAAGAGCACATAAGACAGTCTGAACTATGATGCAAGTCATAGAGTCAAGAGTTTCAAGCTGGAGATATTCCTCAGTGGGTAAGGCACTTGCCTGCAAAGCCTGACGGCCCAGGTTCAATTCCCCCATATCCACAAAAACCAGATGTGTATTAGGGAATTGAACCTGGGTCGTACATTTGGCTTTATGTGTGTATTGGGGAATTGAACCTAGGTTGTCAGGCTTTGCCTAGGTCTCCAACTACTGCAAACAAAGTCTAGACTTTGCAGTAGTTGGAGGCCCTGGCATGGCCATCCTCTTTGGTTGTTCCTCTTCTCTCTGTCTTTTTGCTTGCAAATAAATAATAAATAAAAGTGTCCCGTCTCTTAATGAAGTCCGGCTTTGACACTAAAATCAATTATTTATTACTCTAGTTCCATTCCTGTGGGCACAGTGCTTGCAAGTATAAATTAAAAGTCTATGCACCTGCCTTTGGTACCCTATACACTTATGTGAGAAACACACTCATTTCATCTGGCGAGTGACATGTGCTCATGTTAGTCATTGAAGCTTCGTGTGAGATGTCAAAGAAATGCAAACAAGACTGTATTGGGAACTAAGCAAAATAAATAACAGTAACCTTCAGTAATCAGTATGGAAGTTACCATGCTAACAGAAAACCAATTTAAATTGATATGACAAGATTTATAAGAAACACAAGTGATGAATAACATGGAAATATATGTGCAATATGATATGAAAAAGATTGAAAAAGATCATATAACTGTTGCTATGGCTGGACATAAATTTGCCCCACAGGCTCATGGTTGAACACTTGGCTTCTAACTTATTGTACTGGGATTATGAAAACACTGGGAAGTGGATCCTAGCTCAGCGGTGGGCATTGACTGTTATAGCCCAGCCCCACTTCCAAGTCATAGTCTTTTTGCTTCCTGATCCAGACAGATGTAAAGAAGATCCCTAGCTCATGCCTTCTCTGCTATAATGGATTATGCCCTCAAATCATGACTTCTTCCCTTATGGTGCTTCTGATCAGGTATGTTGTCACAGTGATAAAAAGGTAAGTAACTAATATAACTGTTCCCTTAGGGCTGAGGATATAGCTCAGTGATGAATCACTATCTTAGCATGCAAAAGCCCATAGCTTCGATTCCCAGAATTGCAGAACAACAACAAAACCACCAAAACAACCAAAAAAATATGTAGGCTTATTATATATATTTTTTCTAGACTTAAAAGCACTTCATTGAACATACCTTGTTGTAGTAAAGACTCCATACACTGCAGGATTTCTTTCATCTCTTGTTGGGAGTAAATAAATATCTTCTGTTAATGGAACAGAAACATATTTACTATATTTTCAATGTGTTAGTATTAATTTTGCTTTGAAAATTTATGTAATATTTTAGATACTATAAGCATCTCTAATGACTTGAATTAAAAATGCCTCTCACAGTTTCATGTGTTCCATACTTAATCCCTAGTTAGTGGTACTGTTTGGGAAGATTGTGGAATGCTGAAAAGATGGAGCCTCATGGAAGGAGTGTGCCACTGACAGTGCAACTTGACGTGTTACAACACAGCCCTACTTGCTCTCTCTGCTTCATGATGGTAATAGGAAGATGTGCACAGGCTTTCTCCTCAGGCCAGCCATCTTCTCTGTGCCCATATAGAAACTTCCCCTTGTATGATGAAAATAAACCATTTCTTTCTTTAATCTGCTTTTAGTTGGATATTTTGTTCCTTCAATGAAAAGTAATGGGTACAACATCATATGAAGATAACAGAGTCACTAATATATTCCTTCAGAAATGGAGGATTGGCTGGGAAGCTGGATCAGAGGGCAAAAGCACGTGAACTCCAAGTGTGATGACTAGAGTTTGGATCTTCAGAACCCACATAAAAACCAGAGACAGAGCTGGAGAGATGGCTTAGTGATTAAGGCACTTGCTTACAAAGCCCAAGGACCCTGGTTCGATTCCACCAGACCCATGTAAGCCCCATGCACAAGGTGGTACATGTGTCTGGAGTTCATTTGCATTGGCTGGATGTCCTGCCATGCACATTCTCTATCTCTCTCTCTCTCACTCCCTCCCTCCCTCTCAAAGAAATGAATAAAAAATAAAATAAATAAAATATTTTAAAAGCCAGAGACAATAGTGACCTTGTGGAATCCCAGATCTCCTTGGGGCATCATGAAGAGCAGATTCTGGAGATTGTCAAAAGCTTGTGGGCCACCTAACTTGGCATATGTAGAGGTGAACAACAGAGAGACCCTGATGCAAATAAGGTGGAAGATGTGGACCACCACCTGATGATGTCCTTTGACCTCCACTCACATGCCATCATACTCACACATCCACACTCACACATAAACACATATATCATATAGACACACACACAAAAGTTTTTAATATAGAAAGTAAGGATAAACTTTTCCCATTAGCTATGTGGCAATGAGTTGGAGAATTAATCTCTTCTGTCAACTATAAATTATCCAACTTGAAATCTTCATGACCCTTCCCAATTAGGAGTGTGTGATTTCATATAAAAGGGAAACCAGAAAAAGAAAGTTTTTTTTCACTAGTATGCAAACTTGTTGTGTTGTAACTGTGTGAACTTAGTAACTCAGAGTTAAAATGGCTGCAATATAACTAAGCAACATTAAGAGTAAATAAGCACTAAAATAATATAAGCATTAAAACAAAGCTTTGAAGGATTTAGATATGCATGCTGAAATTCGAGATGAAGGGCCATTCACAAATACTGAGTATAAGGGCTGGAGGGATGGCTCAGCAGTTAAGGCACTTGCCTATGAATACTGAGTGTATACTTTAATACAATCGAACATAATGCCAATGAAGTAATCACTTTGCACACATGGAAAAATAAACAAAAAGTTTGAAAAAATAAAACATAATGATGTTACTGCTGTAAAACTATGTTTTTTTTTTTCAGAATTAGAATTAATGTTTGAAGAAATAGAGGAGAAATGAAACAAAAGAATCTGTCCACAACATTTCTGAGTGCTTTTAGGTTTAAGGGACAGCATTCAGCAAACGTCTTGTACTTTCCAGCAGAGGGCTCCTCAGAATAAGGAACTCATGCACTTTCTATGTAGAAGATGTGCTACCAAAGAGAAAGATTGCCTAAAGGATGGATATTCTTTATGGTTTCAGAACTCATATCTTTCTTTTATTTGTGGTTATTTTGTTTCCTTCATTAACATTATGACTCTTAAAATACAAGAGTTAATTTTTTTTACAATGTAAAGCCATACCTAGAAGAACACATGGGCTTTGTGTGTGTGAATTTATTAAGAACCATTCTAACAAGTAGATTAATATATACAGTGTGTATATAACATGTAAATATGACATATGTGATAATGTATATTGTATATAATATATAAAATATTTATAAACAAATAAATATAAATATTTATAAATATTTAAAAAATAATATAGATAAATTATATATTATATGTCAATTATACATATATATATATATATGAATTTAGCAATAAAATCAATGCTGAATCACTTTATTAGATAGTACAGAATGGACATGCAACTCACGGAGCTCATCAAAGTGTGTATCAGCCCCATCACTTCCAGGGATTGAGCAAATCAGCCTGGCCTTAAGAAACGTTGTCCATTTGTTTATCAGGCTCCGTTGTCCACCTACATCATTCTGAAAAATGGAAAATAGAAATGAAAAATAAAATTTACCAATAAGATTCTCTCACCAGACTAGAGAGGTGTCTTAGCAGTTAAAGGAACTTGATTTTGATGTCTAATTGCCCCAGGGTTTGATTCCCCAGTACCCATGTAAAAGCAGATGCACTAGGTGACACATGCACCTGGAGTTTCTTTGCAGTGACAGGAGCCCTAACACACCCAAACTCACTATTTCTGTCTGCCTCTTCCTCTGTCTGTGTCTCTCACTCTTAAATAAATGAATAAATAAATAAATAAATAAATAAATAAATAAATAAATAAATTTACTTTTGAAAAAAGAAAATGAGTCTTTCATCAACCAAAACTGGTAGGTATTTCAGGTAATTCCTTATGTATAGTTTGGTATAGAACCTAGGTATTTACTCCATTACCTCCCAAATAATGGAAAAATTTAGTTTTCCATAAATGTTTTTCTCATGCATAATTGAATGTACTGCAAGTGATTTAGTTCAACTGAATAAAGATATGAATGCTAGACAGTAATTAAAGCAGGCTTGGATTCAAATCTTATGTCTGCCAATTTGTTGATCCATGACCTATTAAATACTAATTCCCCAAGTATCTATTTGCTCATTGATAAAATATGATTAATGCTTTGAAATGTGGTTATTTTGATGATCAAATGGAAAAATTAGTGTAATGTATTTAGCATAGTGCCAGAAACTTGAGCTCAATAGCTGTTAAAATCAGTTATATATCATTTATATGATCAAAACAATATTTTCATTCATTAGAAACAAGCCTTAGTATAGATTTTTTAAATCCTTTCCTAAAATTAGTTTACTGCTAATTAAACATTAGCAACATAAATATACACAAAGTAGCATAAATATGAAAAAATAATTCAACAACATCAACCTATATTTTCCACACTTTTTTACTTTGAAAGTTTTAATTTAATATGTGTTTAAGCATTAATTTAAACCTAAATATTTAGATCAATGTTGAGAATAAGCAGGATTATGTCTCTTTGATCATTAAATTACCAACATTTTTTAAAACGTATTTGAGTCAATTAGCTCTGCTACCATGTCTGTAGTAAATACAGTGCAACTGATTTATGGAATAAATACATTAAATATTTAATTTCAATTTTTTATAATTTATTTAGTTGAGAGGGAGATAAAGAGGCAGATAGAGACAGAAAGAGAGAGGGAAAGAGATATAGAGAATGGGAGTACCAGGGCCTCTATACACTGCAAATGAACTCCAGATGCATGTGCCACCTTATGCATCTGGCTTTATGAGGGTAGTAGGGAATGAACCTGGGGCCTTAGGCTTTGCCAACAAGTGCCTTAAGTGCTAACCCATCACTCCAGTCATTATTTCAACTTTTTTCCTTGAAATATTTTTTATTTATCAGAGAGAGAGGAAGAGGTGAGGGGAGTGCACAGGTGTGCCAGGGCCTCCTGCCACTACAAATGAACTCTAGAAGCATGCACCACCTTGTGCATCTGGCTTTATGTGGGTACTGGAGAATTGAACTTGGATCCTTAGACTTTGCAGGCAAGTGCCTTAACTGCTAAGCCATCTCTCCAACACTAATTTCAACTTACAAAATTTACCCAGAGCCATATTTTTCTTTATCTATTGAAATTTGATTAGTTTATATAAACTTACTTTTCTTCATCATTCTATGTTTGCAAAGTTAATGAAAAACTGACAAATTTCATGTCTGAATATCTTTTGCTTTTGTATGTGTATGCATATTTGCATGTTTATGAGTGTGTAGGTACATATGTGTGAGAATCACAAGTGTATGCAGGCATGTGTAGGCCAGAACACAATCTTGAGTATCATTCCTCAGGCATCTTCCATCATTTGGTTTGAGATAGGGGCTGTTACTGAATTTGAATTTGGTCAAGTAGACTAGATTAACTGGCAGGACAGCTGTGAGGATCTACCTGTCTCCACCTTCCCAGTGATGGGTTTACAAGCACATGCCACAACTCCAGATATTTTTACATGGATACTGAGGACCAAATGCAGACCTTTGTGATAGTGAGGCAAGCACTTACCAACTGAGGTATGTCCCTGCCCTTCTCTATCTTCTTTGTGTCTAAACATCTAGATGACTACTCTAAACCAGAAATATATATATATATATATATATATATATATATATATATATATATATACACTGTTATTGAAAAAGGAGATAGGGAGACATAGAAGACATAGGGCCAAGACCAAGCACAAAGTGACACTGTATGTGACATCTCAACAAAATCACTTTTTACATTCTTTTCTGCAGAATAATAATAGCTTGCCAATATTCAGCAGTAATTATTATTTTCCTGATTTTTTAGGTTTGTAACAAGTATTGATTTAAAATTAAGAATAATTTAAAATTTAAAGTCATCAATTTTAAATAAAATATTTAATGTACATGTTAAGAAGTTTGACTTAATAAATGAAAATAACACTTCACAGACTGCCCATCTCCCTTACTTATGAATGGAACATTTCTATGGTTTATTTCATGAGTGCTAGGATTTAAATATATATATATATATATATATATATATATATATATATATATATATATATATATGTGTGTGTGTGTGTGTGTGTTTATTTTATATATGTATATGTACAGAAAATACAAACATAGCAATTACTTAGAATCAGGACAAACAAGAGAGTATTTTCATAACTCATTCAGTTTAGAATTGCTGGGTGTGATAATAAATGTACACTAACATTTAATTTCTAGTCATCTTCAGTTTTCATTAGCAAGTAGATTCTTATTGCCTTCACTCAACACCTATTGTGCATACATCACTGACATATTGCCAATCACATGTTTAGTAAGTAAATGCATGTGTACTTAAGATATAAGACACACTACAAGATACGATGGGTAAAGTTCTTTAGAAATGTATGGAGAATGAAGGAGAAAGAGCCACTACTAAAAGTTTCTGTACACTGGGAAAATGAGGAAAACTGCTGCAAAAGAGGCAGATGTAATACAATGTCATTACAAGGACAGGTGGGGTCAGCATACACAGGTAGAGACTATTTCAGGAAATACACCAGGTGAGGGAAATTAGGGGGAGAAGACAATGGGTAGAATAATTCAGAGGGTACTTGGAGAAACAGCTCAAATTTGGATTATATGAAGCCTGGGATCAATTAAAATACTGAAGGAAAATGTAATAAAAGTAAATTGGGGAAAGATCAAGGGAGGCTTTCATACTAAGCCAAAGTCCCTGCATCTTATTAAGTACAAATGAAGAACCACTCAATGATTTGCAAATTAGAAACAAAATGAAATACTTAGATTTTTCTTTTACAAAAACCTCATAGCATCATCTACCTAATGAACCTCTAATAACAAGCACATCTTTAATTCCTTCTCAATTTCCATTTTCAAATATCCTACTCCTCTTTTTATTGCTATTAACACCCATGGTGCAATGAAAAATTGCAACCTACTATTTGGATAAAAAAGGAATTTGTATTTTACCTATATTTAAAAAAAATCTGACACATGGAAATTACTATCTTCTAAAACAAAACAGTGTTTATGTGTTCATGCCTACCAACCCAGCAGTCTTCTCCAGCCCTTGGAGGAGCTCAAGATAAAAACAAACAGAAACCCAGGTCAAAGATGAAAGCCACCTGCTGTCAGCAGGGAAACAAGTATAGTTTCTGGGATAATAGCTCTCAGCAATGTGTTATACGCATTTAATGAATGGATAGTAATTTTTAGGAGACCCCAGCAGCATGACCTGTGGTGAATCAGTTCAGAGCATAAGGAGTTGTAGTTCTCCTGTGGAGAAGTGTCAATTGTCTGCCTTTGCTGACTGGCTCTGAGTCCCTGACTTTGTTTACAAGTCCATACAATTCCCAATTCCCGCAGAGAACTTTAAGCCAAGAGAGGACTGAAAGGGAGATAACCACTTTTTACTAAATTGTCACCTCTGTGCTTATATTTACAAAGTTCTAAAGAGTTCAACTGTCTCACTAACGCAAATTTATCATTGAAATGTCAGAATCAGCAGCTCTTAATCACCAGTCAAGTCTATCTCTGTCTCCACTCTATTTATCAGTCTCTTTGTTGTGAGGGCTTCTGTACACACATGAAGATGAAAAGTAACAAAGAAATGAAGGTAAAAAAGCCTGACCCCTGTGCTCTTTCTGGGTGGTGGTACACAGAATGCCTAGTTTTCATGCATCTGTAGCTCTTTATGTGTGAACAATATTGCTTAATTGTAAAGTGGCTTCCTAAATGGAGAAAACTCTCATTCTGCTGGGTATTGACTGCATGTTATGCATCCTTTTGATATTCTAAACACAGTATGTCCTAAGATCAGTCAAGGTGTGGGTTAATGACTCATATATCTCCCTCTAATGTCCCAGGAAATTTAAGATTTTATAATCTTAGGTAAACATGTAAAGTGGTTTAGAACTTTCACAGAGTGTATATTTTGACCTTTGGCTCACAATGTTGGGTTCATCTTCTAAAAACATAGCTTTATCTACATACCTCTGTATGTACCATTGTGTCTGAGAATCTCTCAGCACCGTATACGTATTTTTATGTTTACCAATCCGTTGGGAAGCAAAAGTTCTTGGAAAATGTAATCATTGACTTTAAGTTATAATCTTAAATTTTTAAGATTTAAAATAATCAGCAAAATTGCCTAGACATTTGAGAACATGCCTCTATTAACATTTCATGTTCAGCATCAATGGGCTTACATTGAAGGATATCAAATGTTTTAAATCCATAGAGACTGGAAAATAACACAGCTTAAGAATTAAAGATTCTGTGGGCTGGGGAGATGGCTTAGCAGTTAAGATATTTGCCTGGGAAGCCTAAGGATCCAGGTTTGATTCCCCAGTACCCATGTAAGCCAGAGGCACAAGGTGGAACATTTGTCTGGAGTTCATTTGGAATGACTGGAGGCCCTGGCATACCCATATTATCTCTCTCTCTCTCTCTCTCTCTCTCTGTCTTCTCTATCATAAATAAACAGGTAAATAAATAAATTTAAATAAAATTTAAATAAATAAATATTAATTAAAAATAAAAATTAAAACAAAAGAATTTAAGATGATAGAGTTAGAAGTTACAGAATCTCCATTGATTAAACTTTAGTTTTTTCTTTATGGTAGAGTGCTTGCCAAGTGCTGGGTTTGATCCCAGCACAGTGTATCCTGAGTGTGGCAGTACTGCATAAACTGGTGATATGGCACATGTACACCTGTGATACCAGCAGTTAGAAGGAAAGAAACAAGAGGATTAGGAAATTTAAGTCATCTTTAGCTACTAAATAAAATCCAGACCAGCCTCCCTTATGAAAGACCCTGCCTCAAAAACAAAATAAATAAAAATAACTTATTTGCTTAATACTGATCATCTATATTTTGAAGTGAAAAACAGAATTCTCTGAAACATTAAAAAAAACATAAAATATGCTACTTTTGTGTGCTCCTGTCTCCAGTTTCTGTTATTAACATCTACTCTCATATTTTAGTTGAAATTAATATAAATACTATAGTAATTTTTTTTCGAGGTAGGGTCTCACTCTAGCCCAAGCTGACCTGGAATTCACTCAGTAGTTGCAGGCTGGCCTCAAACAAAGAGCAATCCTCCTACACAGCTTCCCAGTTGCTGGGATTAAAGATGTACACCACCACTTCAGGCATAGTGTATAGAAAACAAATGCATGGCTCAATATAGACCATATTTATAAATTAAGCAAAAAACATCAGGGAAATTTAGGAGCTTTGTGATTTTAACTTAATGACTACTATATTTGTACATTGTCCATATTTTGTATTTAATTTGACATGCTAATAAAAGCATATGTAGCAGGTTTTAAATAGCTCTGTATTGAATGAAATAGGCTGTCAAGTAGCCTCAGGACAGTTCCTGTACAAAGAGAAACTTGGGAGGATACCCACAGTACTGGCATCTTTCAGTAATGGCCTAGTTTCTGCCTCTCCATGTGTCACCACAGACTTCATGAATATATTTCTAGAGATGTAGTTTGGAATCTTTGTTTGAATGTCCTACATGGTAAAATATACGTGAATAAAACTCATAAGGAGAATCCCAACTCAGGGTGTGGCCAATTTAGAATCTTAAATCTGTGTTCATAATGTGTTAAGAATAAAGTAAAAACTGGAATGAAGCCCCCAAAACCTTATGGGAAAGTACACCTTATACATTAAAACATACCATTACATTACAAAGAAATCTTGAATGAGGCTATTCCCGTGTAGTAAAAGAAGTACTGGAAGATGGTACAGTTATACCCACCAAAAAATTAGCTAGGATAAACTTTCCTTCTTAGTATATGAGTCTGCTTTACAATGTGTTGTAACTATGTTTTATGTCTTGGGGCCACTGGAATAAAAGAAAAGTTTCTAATTACTAAAAATTAAAGCAAAAGGGAAACAGTAATGTAGTAATAATAATATGAATTAAGAATATCCTCAGTTACATCTTTGTGTAATGTCATACTTGGCTGTACTATCAGGGAAGTAAGTTATAGGAATAAATGTAGAAGCAACTAGGTCTCAAATAAATATATCATTATTTATCTTTTTGAGAGTCTGGAATTCAGCATTTCTTTTTGGAAAAAGAACTTTACAGGCATTTTTTTTTCTTTTCTTTAGCAACATAAAGTTTACTGACACCCATTCTTCATTGCTTTCAAAGATCTTAGTGTCTTTGCTGATACTTAAGAATCCAAAATAAATTCCAGACAGCTTACAGACAAGAAACAGTTACTTCACCTACTAGCAAAATAAAAATATCTACACAAAAATTGCTAAGCCAAAGAAGAGAATAGAAAAAAATAATAATAATAAGCAACCTCACAGCCGGCATTGATACGGGATAAAGTCTACAGTTGTTTTCAAGAGAATGTTTTCTTTCTTCTTAAAGTGTCTACAAGTTACAGACAACTGTTTGTTATTTGCCGTTGGAGAATGATAGAGCAAATCAAAAGGAAAAGATGGTTTTCTAACTATTTTAAAAACTCAGAAGGATTATTTAAAGATGCAGAACTTAGACAACAGTTTCTAAGATCTAACAGGCTAAATTAGATAAGTCTGCAGAGGTTTTTTAGTAGGATCATTAATTGCTTTAAAGTTATAGCAAACATTATAAATCCTACCCTAGGAATTTTTCTGACAGTAAAACAGATGGAAGTGAGGCAAGATCCCATCTGTAACTCCTGTGCACTAAATCTCTCATTTAGGTTGTAAGTGGCATGCTGAAAGCAAGCACAAAAACCACAGCTCAGTGGAGATCAATAAATACACAAAGTGTCATCAGCCTAAATATACAAATCTTCAAAGGCAGCAATTGTCCAAATAGGACCATGTATCAAGACACACAATGCGAATGGATTTGGAGAAAAAGGCTATTAATGAGACCCCTAGGCAAGTTATGTGAAAGGGCCATCCAAACTGAATTCCTAGTGCAGAAAAAAGGAAATACTGAAACAAAAAGAGAAAGAAGGGAGAGAAAACTGGCATAACCTACAGCTGGAATCTGGAGCAGGCTAGCATAAGTAAGCTAAGGACAATGCCTCCAAAAATGATGGAAAACAACCTTGAGGGCAAAAGTTGCAAGCCATCTTAACTAAAGTGACTGGCATTTCCACACAATAATTTGTAAGGGAACACACACACATGGTTATGCACAGGCATGGATAGTAGTGTCTTAGAGAACTAACTTGCAAAATAATTACACACAAAGCTTTTCAGGGTTTATTTCATACTGTTGGTACTGTTTGTCAAGTCAATATTTAATATCTCACCATGAAGATCTATGTGTAATTTGCAGTATTTAGTGCTTCAAGATATTGGCAGTTCAGGGCTGGAGAGATGGCTTAGCAGTAAAGCGCTTGCCTGTGAAGCCTAAGGACCCCAGTTCAAGGCTCAATTCCCCAGTACCCATGTAAACCAGATGCACAAGGTGGCACATGCATCTGGAGTTCGTTTGCAGTGGCTGGAGGCCCTGATGCACCCATTCTCTCTCTCTCTCTCTCTCTCTCTCTCTCTCTCTCCTCTTTCTCTCTCTGTTGGTTGCCCTCAAATAAATAAATAAATAAAAATAAACAACAACATCAAAAAGATATTGGAAGTTCAACAAGATCAAAGAATTATGAAGCTTAACAAGGACTAAATCATTCAAGGCTGCACCACATTTTAAATATGAAAAGAGTAATACATATTCAGACTAGAAAGTTATGATTTTAATGAAAGACAATTCCTTAAGAAATGGGCTCTACTACTCTGTACAATGACAATAGCACTGAGTTTGAAAGAGTGTCTTTTCTCCTCAAACTCTCATTGCTAAATATTTGTATTTTGAAGTTATCTCTAAGTTAATTACTTTATGATGTCTTTCACTAGACTCAACTTTTGACCAAAATTTTCATTGTTCAAAATGTCAAAAAATTTTCACCAGACATCATTCCAAAATATTTTGATTGTGTTTAGAAATATGAGCAACCCTCACAGTAAAAATGCTCTTAAAAAAGGCCAATTAAATGGCAGTAAATTCACTCTTTAATAAAATCTACCAAAAAGTCAGCCAAGCATAATGGCTCACACCTGTAGTTCTAGCATTTGAAAGGCTGAGACAGAAGGATTTCTGTGAATTTGAGGTCAACCTGGTAGACAGAATGAGATGGTCTCAAAACAAAACATAAGAATCCTAATAAAATGTCATATCTGTTGTCCCTGAGCCTTTACTACACACAGATTGCCACCACCACTGATGTATGATATATGTGAGTTGAGACATTTATGTGTGTCTTCTTTTGTGCACTTAAAGTCATGGTAATATATATAACCAAGTGTTTATAGCCTTTACATATAACTATCCTAAATTGTTACCTGCTCAAACCAACATACCCAAGTCAATCTTCAACGCCCTCTTGTTACATCCAAATTCATATGCTCTCTTTTAAGTCTCACTTTGCTTGGTCAAAATAGACACAGAAAAGACATGTGTTCTAATTATGAGGTTAAAATACTGAGAAGGACAGAGGGAAAGCAAGAGGCAAGACTACATCTAATTTCAAGTTGAATGTTAGTATCATTTATGAGAAGATGCTAAGATATTCTGGTTGTCAGATCTACTGGCTAACTCTTAATTATAACCATTCTCATGTTTTTCTTCTGTGTTACCACTGAAAAACTGCTCTTTCTTTTACATCCTGCCTTCTTTTTACCCTTTTCCTTTCTTCTTCCCTCCTTTTTCTCCTCTCTCCCCCTACATTAGTCTTCCAATGGCTATGATTACAGGCATGTGCTACCACACCCAGCATCTGCTTTCTAAAACATAATGAACTTGATGTGTGGTAACACTCCTTTCCAGTTTTCTACCCACTCTGAAACTTCTCACTTGCCTTTGCAGACATTTTCCAATTCCTTAAATGCTATTGTCCCTAAGGATTTTGCCTTTGTATTTTAACTTGTGTGTAAATCATTCTAAGCCATTTTAGACATAGTCTATGACTTCAACAGTCTCCAATATTGCAATTTCAAAATTCATGAACCCCAACACAACAGAGCTTCAGACTCATGTTTTTAAGTAGCCAATATATCAGTATATCCCAGAGCTACATCAAGATTACCATGTCCAAGTATAAAACCATTGCTCCTTAGCGGATTTTGCATAGTTCCTCTCTTATCATAGAGCAGTTCCTTTTCAGTGCTGTCTTTATCCCTGCTTTATCTTCTAAAAATCACACTTACCCATATGTTGTCTGTTAGACAAATATTATTTCTGAGATTATTTTGCCTGTGAAAATGGTATCATGTGTGAGAGAAGCATCATCTCTGGAATACTAGAAAGGTAGAGTCAGTTGCTTTGAGAATTTAGTTCCTTGGTCATACTAGTCCTCTTTATACATATTTTACTAACATCGCATGGATATTGCATTGTATGTGTAGGTAAGACCATGGTTACAGAAAATCCCACTGGATAGCAATAGTCTATACTGAGAAATCAATAGAAGAATGGTAATTAAATACCTTTTAGAAATCTGTAAATTGAATCTGTTTGTAATAGTTCCTAAATACAACTATATCTCTTTAATCCTATTGTCTTTGGCCACAACAGAACACCTAGTAACAAATATTTATAAACCAAGACACACTTTTCAAACTGTTGGTAAATATATCTACCTATCTTAGTCCTTCTGTGTCCCAAATGTTTAATAATTTCTAACTACCTAGAAGACACAGTTCCCACTTTCTCACATATAAACTACAGTCCATGTCACCAATTTACTACTCTAATCTCATCACATTATTGTTCTCTATACACATGCCTTGATTCCAGATATAAGACTTCCCTGCTCTGTCAATAAAATATATCTGGTCAAAATGCTGTGTGGAATACCTGTCCTCCATTCCTTTATGTAGTATAGTCCTGTGTCCCCTATACAATTTAGTTCAAGTTCTTCCTTTGTGTGCTTTAAAACTTCATTAAAGACTTAGAATTCTAACCATCTGACATGGCCTCTATACCCTCTCCTGCCTTCCACAATGGCAGAAGCACATTGTGTTTCCTTCTATTTCCTTCTCTCAATCTAATAAAGTGTCTCTAAACCATAAAAAAGAGAATTATCATTGCCTGTGTCATCTCATTATATTATGCATATCTGAATACAGAAATGCACACTTATAAAACCCTCACTTTACTATAAATTTAAACAAATAGGAATTAACTCATTTTCTGTACTAATACAGTGCATTTTGCACAGAAATTATTTTATATTTTGTTACTGTTGAAATAATGAAAAGATAATAAATGAATGGGTTACATCATTGAAAAGATTTGCCCTTCTGAAAGAGATCCATTACTCACTTTTTTTTTTTTTTTTCAAGGTAGGGTCTCATTCTAGCCCAGGCTGACCTGGAACTCATTCTGTAGTCCCAGGGTGGCCCATAACTTACAGAGATCTTCCTACCTCTGCCATCTGAGTGCTGAGATTAAAAGTGTGCACCACTCCTGGCTTTTTTTTGTTTTCTTTTTCTCTTCTTATTAATTTTGTTGTTGTTTGTTTTATTTTGTTTTGTTTTTTTTGTTTTGTTTTTCAAGGTAGGGTCTTGCTCTAGCTCAGGCTGACATGGAATTTACTCTGTCATCTCAGGGCGGCCTCCAAATCATAGTGATCCTCCTACCTCTGCCTCCCAAGTGCTAAGATTTAAGGCATGCACCACTATGCCCAGGGTACTCCTGCCTTTTTTGTGACAATTGCCTGTTACCAACATCTCTTCCCTACCAATAATTTCATCCCACACAGGTCAATAGGTCAATAAAAACAAGTTTCCAGGTCAATATAATGCCATTTTTAGTTTAGGAAGTGAAGAGGCAGAGTATTCTGAAATTGTCAATAGTTTTTTTGTGTGCCTATTCAGTTAAAAATGAAAGGAAACAATAGCAGCGAGAACAAAAAAGTATTTGTGTTTCCAAGTATGTATTATGGGAAATACTGGGAGAACAAAGTGTACAGAATATTTCTATGTTATTGAAAAAACTCTTGATAAACATAATAACATATATATATATATATATAGTTTATTCTTAATTCTATTATGGCATGTTCTCTTAAATATTTTCTTGTAACTCTTAAATTCATATTATCTCATAGCATAGACAAGACTTCTGTTATTATTTATCAAAAAAACATGAATAGGATGCTGTGAAAGTGAAGAAAGGAAATAACAGAAAAGTATTTGCTCCAAACAATATCTGCAGAAACTTTTTATACAAAAATAACACATACGGTGGTGCTGGAGAGATGGTTTAGTGTTTAAGGCATTTGCCTGCAAATCCAAAGGACCCTGATTTGATTCCTCAGGACCCATGTAAGCCACATGCACAAGGGAGTGCATGTATCTGGGACCTCGTTTGCAGTGGCTGGAGGTCCTGGCACATCCATTTTCTCTCTCTCTCTCTCTCCCTGTCCATTTCTCTCTCAAATAAATAAATTAAAAAAACATTTTAAAAAATAGCACATATGATAGTAAAGTAATCAAGAATTGGGTGAGCTATATTTAAATTTCAAACAAAGCATTTAGAATCAAAAGTTGTAAAATTTGACCTGTGGATCCTAGCTATCATGAGCAATTCTAAAGATGGAGCTCACTTAGAGGAGCGATGAAGAGAGGAGATGCATTGGGTGAAGAGCTTCATTTTTTTTCCACATATTAAACTCAGCGATCACATACTTTTATTTGATCTCACAATTTTCTAACTTTCTAAATAAGAACAGTGGCATGGCATGAATTTACTGTGTGGTCTCAGAGGCTCTGTCACTTAATATCATTTTGTTTACCTTTTCAGTTTTGTCAGAGTATGCTCAGAGTTTCAAAAGAATATTGCCTGGCTGATCCTTAGGCTAGATTATACATACAATACAGAAATGTGAAAGTGAGACAACTAAATTGTTGACTTTTAAGATTAATTTATACCAGAATAAAAAAAAATATTATGATGCTACAAATAAAATTCCATCAAATGAATTAGACCTACAAGACATAAATAGTGAAATGTCACTAACAACACACTTAATTGTGATATATAAAGTGACTCATGACATACATTTACTGTTTGTAAATCCCTTTTGACATGTTTAAGGTAACTCATTCCTACAAATAATGTAACTCCATAGCACAGCTCTTTTCAGGGTCAATATACTATTATCAAAAGCCATGCTTCAGTAGCCTAACACACTGTGAATACAAGGATAGCCATTCATCTCCAGACAAGAACCATCAAGAAATGACTGTGGATTCTTAGACTCTAAAAGAATGAGGATTATTTTAAAGAAAATCTGTCCTCTGGGAGGGCATGGGGTGGGGAGGTAGAATCAGTGGGAGACAGTGTTCTTCACCAAGACAGTAGGTAAAGAATGATCTCAGCTCACAAGTTCACCTCATTCAACTGACATGTTTTCATTAGCAATTTTAAGTATAGTGATAGTTTGTATTTCTGTCTCTGGACAGCCCGAACGTAGATTGAAAAGAAAAGCAATAGGCTCAGAAGGAAGAAGATGGAAAGTTTGTATAAGACCAAAGAAAGCTTCCTATTGAAGGCATTAACTGAGTTTATGTAGAAGGTATCTGTCTACTCAGTAAATGTTATTTCAGTGGAGTCAAAGCCATATATATATTCAGAAACAAAAAGTATAGTTCCAGTGGCTTTACTACTTGGCGCAGTGTGAAGCCAATCAAATGAGAATCTGGATGGCACAAAATTGAAGTTGCTCACAGAATTAATGAGTTTATCATTATTTATATAAATTGGCAATGTTCAAAATGAATTACAATATTTTTTCAAAATATATGTTTTTCCTTTTTTGGTAATTTTTTCTCCATTTTCTCTCAATGCTTAATATAGATTAATGGTCTAGAAAAGGTTTAATATAGTGAAATATAACCATATTTTAAATTTATTTTGTCCAAGAAAAATACATTACTGTATATGTGTGATGTATTTTTAAAAAAGCAAAAAAGGGGGGCTGACAAGATAGCTTGGCAGTTAAGGTGCTTGCCTGTGAAGCTTAAGGACCCAGGTTCAATTCCCCAATACCCAAATAAGCCAGATGCAGAAGGTGGCACAGGCATCTGGGAGTTGCAGTGGATGGAGGCCCTGGTGCAGCCATTCTCTGTCTCTGTCTCTGTCTCTCTCTCTGTCTCTCTCTCTCTCTGTCTCTCTCTATTAAATAAATAAATAAATAATTTTAAAACCAAAATAAATACATAAATAAATGCAAAAAATGTAAAACATACTGGATATGGACTTCTGGTAAGATGATGGCATAGGATTCATGTGAAACCAGCCTAGGAAGGGATTTAAGCAAAACCACAGAAAAATACACCCTTCTTCCAAAAAGTGAAGATGTATAGGTTGTTATTGGCCACAGCATGGAAGCCGGAGAGACCAAGATCTACCAGAAAGGAGGAAACAGGCTGGAATCCTGCCGAGGCATTTGTGGCCTGGATCTGCACCTGTCCAGCCCAGCAGCAAGCTGCAGGAGCAGAGACAAAACATCATGAGCCTCCTTGCAAAGTCAAGAATCCTAAAGGGGAGACAACAGAGACCAGCTGAGGAGCTGCTGAAGGGGATCAGGTGAGACCAGCTGAGCAGTTCTAGTGCAATCCAGGCTTACTGCAGTAATTCTACCATCCCTCAACCATCAGAACCTCAAACCTCCATAGAACTGATTCAACCTCCTGTGGCAGGGCATCAAGGACAGCTGATCAGAACACAAGATCCACTGTATAACATGGAGGGATCAAGGTGGGCACTCAGCATGGTAAGAATGGAAGCCACCCCAAAAGATAATGAGGCCAACTGACAAAAAAGCAGGTATATAGGCCTGCACTGGAAGTGCTAATCTCTCTTTTCATGTCAGGGCAGGCTGTGGGTTACATATTCTTGGCTGCCTTTGCCATTCTCAATTAAGCTGTATTTGGGGGTGGACTATTGTTGCCTTTGAAGCTTTCAGATTTATAGGACTTTTGACTTTTTCTTCTGTCATTATTGGGGGCAGGGTCTGATTCAGAACCAGGCTGACCTGGAACCCATTTCAGAACAGAAATCTCAACCTCCCAGTTGACAGGATTAAGGGTGTAGAGCAACACACACTCTTAGGGATTTTGGCTTTATAAGGTTATCTGTTTGTTTAAATTCCCACACTTGCATATTTTGTGCTGGTTTTTATTCAATGTGCATATTGCTCAGTTGAATTTTAGAACTTGCCAGTAAATTGTTCCACCCAGTCCACTAGAATACTTGAAAAGCAGGTAAACTCAACACCTAGGATTACTTCTGCAGTTGGATTGGCGTACAAGAGCTACATTTGGCAATGTAAACTCATACCCTGAAGGTATATAAAGTTGGATTTCCATGTCTAAGGACACAGATAAGTAGAAAACCCAAGCATCAAATCAATTCAGGATGCAAAAATTGCTACATAATAATACAAGAAACAAAAACAATCAAGATAATAAAATCCCATCAAAAATTATAAATCCATCAGAAATGGCACCCAATGAGACTGTTTTAGATGAAATGCCTGACAAAGATTTTTTAAAAATGATTTTATCTATACACAAAGAAACCAGAGAAGAAATCAAAGGTATCAAAGAAGAAAATAAGCTCTGGAAAGAACACAGGAAACCAGCTTAATGAAATAAGGAGGTCATTACAAGACATGATCAAGGAAATAGAAATACTGAAGAAAAATCAGGCAGAAATACTAGTACTGAAAAACACAGTAAGTCAAATAAAAAAACTCTGTGAACAGTCTCACCAGTAGAATGGATAAAGGAGAGAACAGAATATCTAAACTAGAAGACCAGGTGGCAGACCTAATACAGTCCAACAATAAGAAAGACAAACTGATAGGATGGTATAATGAGAATTTCAAGATATTTGATACACTAAAAAAAGATCAAACATAAGAATACAGGGTATAGTAGAAGGAGAAGAATTTCACTCCCAAGGCATAGCAGGTGTTTTCAACAAAATCATTAAAGAAAAGTTTCCCCAAATTTGGAAAGAAATGCCAATGCAGATACAAGAAGCTTTTAGAACACCAAACCGACAAAAGCTGGAAAGAACCTCTCCTTGCCATGGTATAATTAAGCTACTAAATACAGAAACCAAAAAAAAAAAAAAAAAAAAAAAAACCCAAAAAAATACATCGAAAGCAGTTAGAGAAAACAAACAAACAAACAAACAAACAAACAAAAAAAAAACAGAGAGAAAAAAAAAAAAAAAAGCAAGCCCATCAGGACCACAGCAGATTACTCAACACAAACTTTAAAAGTCAGAAGGGCTTGGAATGATGTATTCCAAGTTCTGAAAGGTAACAACTGTCAACCAAGATTACTTTATCCTGCAAAGCAGTCTATTGATGAAGAAATAAGGACATTCCACAACAAAAACAGGCAAAAGGAAATTATGACAACTAAGTTAGCACTACAGAAAATACTTGAAGGAATCCTTCACACTGAAAAAGCAAAGCACACACGTGAGGAAACAGGAAAAAATAAACCAAACTCAAATTACAGTTAAAACAAGATAGTAAAGTAAAAACAGGAAACACTACAAAACAAGAAGAATGGCAAGAATAAATGCATACCATTCTATAATAACTCTTAATATCAATGGCCTCAATTCCCCAACCAAAAGACAAAGGCTTGCAAACTGTAGTAAAAGGCAGGATCCTGCTGTTTGTTGCCTCCAGGAAACTTATCTCTCAATAAAAGATAGACACTGTGTTAGGGTAAAAGGATAATAAAATGGTATTTCAAGCAAATGGGCCTAGGAAATTCGCATGGGTTGCTATCCTAATATCTGACAGGATAGACGTCAAAGCAACATTAGTGAGGAAGGATAAAGAAGGTCATTTTATACTGATTAAAGGAACACTCCAACAGGAGGACATTACAATCCTAAATGTATATACACCTAACATGGGGGCTCCCAATTTCATCAACCACTATTAGACTTAAGGTCACAGATAACAACAAACAATTATAGTAGGTGACTTCAATACCACACTCTCAAAAATTGACAGGATATCCTGGCAAAAAATGAACAGAGAGACATCTGTATTAAATGATGCCATGGAACAAATGGACTTAACAGATATCTACAGAACATTCCATCCAAATGCTGCAGAGTATACATTTTTCTCAGCAGCATATGGAACATTCTCTAAAATAGACCATATATAAGGACACAAAGCAAATCTTAACAAATACAGGAAAAATGAAATAATCCCTGTACTCTATCTGACCACAAATTAAACTACAAATCATCAACAAGAAAAACTACAGAGCATACACAAATTCATGGAGACTAAAGAGAATGTAACAAGTGTGGTGGCACACATCTTTAATTTCAGCACTCAAGAGGCAGAAGTAGGAGGATCCCTGTGAGTTTGAGGCCAGTCTAGGACTACAAGTCAGCCTGGGCTATAATATGACCCAACATAATACAAACTATATATATATATATATATATATATATATATATATATATATATATATATATATATATATAATGTGTGTATGTGTGTGTGTGTGTGTGTGTGTGTGTGTGTTATTTTCACTTTTAAAATAAATTAAGGTAAGGTAGTTTAACATTACATGAAATTATTTAACCTCTAGGATCAGGACCATAAGGAGATCTTACTAAGAACATCAATAAATGTCAGAGGGATGGTCCTTAAAAGAAAGAGGTAGAAAGCTGGGCATGGTGGCTCACACCTTTAATCCCAGCATTTGGGATGCAGAGGAAGGAGGATCGCTGTGAGTTCAAGGCCTCCCTGAGACTCTAGTGAATTCCAGGTCAACCTGAGCTAGAGTGAGGCCCTACCTGGGAAAAAAAAAAAAAAAAAAAAAAAAAAAAAAAAAGAAAGGGGTAGAGTACTAAAGATGTATGGGTCATGCCAGGACAGAGGTTTCAGCACTAAAATTTAAACCTTGGTGTTTGTAAAATCCATAGCTTTATTTTTCTTTTCATTATTAGATCTCAAAAATTACACATGTATGATTGCATAAGCCTATCCCACACCTTTAACTAATAATGGAGACTAACTTTCATCTCAAACATAACAAGGTTAGTTATTTTATAACAATTTCATAACACATACTGGCTTACAATAAATAAATATATCTTGCCTTACAAACTCTTCCAACTCTTGAGAGAATGGTTTTATCAGAAGTGCTGCTCTCTTGAGATGATTCACGGAAGAAGAAATATATTTTGTCATCATCTGGATTGTATGTATCTGGTATTGGGAAAGTTCCAATAAATTTTGCTCCTGTTTAGAAAAAAAAAAAAAAAAAACACAAATTAAAATAACAAAATAATCCAGGCAAAAGAGTACTAGTGGTTTCTGGATACGAAACAATTAGCAGCAGAATAACCAGATGAGTCATGAGTCTAATGAAGGAAGCAAAATATGTAGACAAGCAAGAGACTGTGCAGAACCATGAGAAAACATCCTTAATCAACTGTCCAGAAATTCCAAAGAGCAGGTGGATCTCTGACTTGGTGACATAATTGTTATTTTCACTAAATCAGTCACAAGTCACATACTCCAAGGCATACTATAATAGTGTGAATGTGAAAGTTGTCCTTAACCTCATGAGGTTGTGATTAAGCCTCATATGTAATTCCCAGGTGGTGGCATTGAAAATCATTCTGCAGCAAATGTACAGCAATTGGTCAAAAGTCCCATAAAGTGAGTTTCACAACAGCCTTCAATGAGCAAAAGTTAACACAGTTTTCCAAATGATAAGGAGGATGTAGGTACACCTAAAATTCCATTCCTTCGGAGGTAGAGGCAAGTGGATTAGTTCAAGGTAAGTCTTAGCTACATAGTAAGACCTGTCTAGACTATACGTGATGATACCTTCAAACAAATAAAGATTCGTATGATCTGAGGAGAAACAAACAACTCTGGAATTTAAAACTGCAATGGACTTCTGCAGTCCTTTGGTGGAGACATAGATAATAATCTGAAAAATGGATTTTAGAAAAGCATGCAAAATTTATATGATTTTATTTTCTAATTTATCTTAATTTGACAAGGCACATTATATTTCCTTCTTAGGGTTTCTCTCTCCCCATTCCTATTACTACTTCCCAGTTATTGACAAATCACAAGCACCTGATTTTCATCTCTAAGCTTTGTAAAAATAATCTCACAAATTAACTCTTCTGACTACTAATTTAAATATGATTTCTTTTTTTTAAAAAAGAAATATAATAGCTAATGTGGTGGAGGGCATCTGTAACCCTACTACTTGGATATGACATTCAAGGTCATTCTCACCTATAGAGTAAGTTCAAAACTATCCTAGGGTACATGAGACCCCTTCTCAAAAAAAATATATGACCTAGTAATTTTTTTTTTTTTTTGCGTTTGGGATTTCAACAAATTACTGAAAAAAAAAAGAAACAATTAATACTAGAAACAATGAATTCAAGGATAAATGAATATTTAATTGGAACTGATGTTTTCCAGTTTTAACCTGTTTTTAAAGAAATATTGGCATATGTCATAATATGACTAAGCAGAAGTCTAGCTCTGACGTTCCTGAGGTCATGCATGATGCTTAATGAGAAAAAGAACCAACAGAGTGCTTCATGAAAAAAGGACTGGGGATTGGTAACAAACTAATGAACATTTTGAGTTTATGGTCTCTAATCCAATGTCTTTAGGCTGGATGAATTTCTTCTCCTATTTTAAATGTGTGAATAAAAAATAAATGAAACCCTATATGTAATTCCCATACTTCTAAGCTAAAAAGTCAATAATACAACCATGTGTTATGGTGGGCACCTATAATTCTAACAGTGGAAGCTTAGGCAGAAGGATCACGGTAAGGTAGAGGCCAAAAACCTAGACTACACAGAGAGTTTCAGACTGTCTTAGGCTACAGAGCAAGCCTGTTTTAAAAAGAAGACACTAATGTAGATAACACAGGTTACCATTCTCTATATGGAAAAAAAAAAAAAAAGAATGAAGTTTAAGACTCACTAGTCTGTGATCAGTGATAGAGATGTATGGCTAGATAAAGGTGAGAGGAAAGAGTCATCAATATAAATTCTTAGGAAGCCAATGTTTTCTTTTATCCATTAGGCTACTAGAATTGTAATATAAATTCTTAAGTAATTGAGATTTTTAAAAGTGATGAAATGAAATTTATGGAGAAATTGTAGGGATAGCTGGGCATGGCAGCACATGCCTTTAATCCCAGAACTCAGGAGGCAAAGGTAGGAGGATCTCTATGAGTTCAAGGCCAACCTTGTAGTAAATAGTGAGTTCCAGTCAGTCTGGGTTAGAGTGAGACCCTATGTGGTAGCTTGAATATATGGCCTCCAATATATTCAGTGTTTTATAAGTTTGTAGTTTGCATCTATATCCACCTGGCTGGAGGCAATGTCACTGGGCAGATCTGAAGTGTGATGATGGATTTGAGATTTCAATCTAAAGACATGCAAAGTGTGCCTACCTGGAGTTCCTGAGGTGTGCTGTGTTGTGTGGCTTTTGGCTTATGTCTTCTCTATGTGTTTGGTCCTGTAAGAACAGGGCAGCTTCTTCTTCCATTATGGAACTTCCTATGGATCTGTAAGCTTCAATAAATCCCTTCCTGCATAACTGTGTCTGGTCAGGAAGTTCATCTCAGCAAAGCTATCTACTATAGAAGTTAATACCAGAAGTGGGGTAAGATGATCCTGACCCTGTGGATTTTGGTATTCTGGAACCTTTGTTTTGGAGGAACAGACACGGGCTTGGTGCTTGCAACTGAAGATGCTTTCTGGAATGGTAAGCCAAGTATTGTGGACTATTCTGATGAGAGTTTGAGAATGCTAAATGCAGACAGTATTGAACATCGACACTTGGCTTATGAGTTTTTCAAGGGGAAGGAAAGACTACAGAAGACTGTTGGAACTGGGCTACTGGCATAAGGGATGGCTGCATTCTGCTGCCCAGGCCCAGAGAGTTTGATCAAGTTTAAATTTTTTAATGGACTGATATGCACGGCTAATGATATTGGACTAAAAGATTTAATAGTTTAAGTTGGAAAACCTCAAGCAAGTTAAAATTAGAGGCACTGAGACTGATTTTAGGTTGCTGAAGCTGCTATTGTGAAACACATTAGCAATCTTATGGAAGGTGGCCCAACTGCTTTACATTAAAACAATGGTGAAAAGCCTGAAGAAAGACTGTTAGAAATGCAAACTGTTTTTAGAAGGAGTTGAATGAAGAAGGAACCTGCTTTTCAAGGTTATGATTTATTTCGTCCCTGAATTAAGAATATGGCTGTGTCTTGCAACCCTGGTAGTAGTTGGAAGCATGAAAAATGCGTGGAGTGGTCATGAATTGCACACGGTTCTAGAAGTTCACTGTTGGCCTGGATGTTTTCCCTGGCTACTCTGCCCAGCTGGAGGGGCGGAATTGGAAAACCTGGAGACTGTCAGTCTCTGGTTATATTGAACTTGAACTGCAGAAGTTTGATGATTGCTGATGGTGGTTGAGTTTGCATTGTTCTAGTCTCTCCTTGCTATGCCTTATACCAGTAAAAATGTTTACTCTGTATCTTTATATGTTGAAAGTATTTAACTTGTTTGATTTTATAGGACTCACTATCTTAAGTTGGTCAAGACTGTAGGGACATTTGAAATGGGACTGAACACAATTTACAATGTGAGATGATTATGAATCTACTGGGGGTCAGGGGTGGAATGTGGTCGTTTGAATATATGGCCTCCAGTATATTCAGTGTTTTATTAGTTTGTAGTTTGCATCTGCATCCACCTGGCTGTGGCAATGTCACTGGGTGAATCTTAAGGTGTGGTGGTGGGCTTGAGATTTCAATCTAAAAATATGCAAAGTGTGCCTAGCTGGAGTTCCTAAGGTATGCCGTGCTGTATGGCTTTTGGCTTGTGGCTTCTCTCTGTGTTTGGTCTTGTAAGAGCAAGGTAATTTCTTCTGCCATTATGGAACTTTCTCTGGATATGTAAGCTTCAATAAATCCATTCCTGCATATTGTACCTGGTCTGGAAGTTCATCTCAGTGAACCTGAAGCTGCTGCTACACCCTACCTTAAAAGAATATATATGAATATAACTGGCTCACCTAGGCAGATATATGAGCTTAAAATTAGTATTAACCTGAGTAAAGCATATGTATCATTTAAATATTTTTTTAGTCTTTCTCACATAGCATGGTGACTCTTGCAATGTTACTCTCCTTTCCATACAACTAAGATGAATTGAATAAAAAATAGTCTTAGCAGGCTAGATAGATTGTTCAGTGGGTAAGGTTCTCACTGCAATGCATAGCAGCCCAAGTTTGACTCTCCCATAACCACATAAACCCAGATATACAGAGTAGTACATGCATCTGGAGCTCGTTTACAGTGGAAAGAGATTTTAACATCTATTCCCTTTGTCTTTCTGTTTGCAAAATAAATAGATGATAGACAGATAAATAGATATATACATAGATGATAGACAGTGATAGGTACAATATTTATGTTGACACAAAATTTATATAATGTTTTCTCCAGAAAGAAAATGAAGACTCAATAATATGAAACAGAAAAACTCCCCAAGTTACAGGTAAGACCAATGTGAGGAAGAAAGTTGCTTGTCAAATTTCCCTCAAGCTGGGTCTGAATCATCTTGCCTGTAATCCTGGACCTTTGAAGGTTCTTAGAGGAAGATTGCCATGATAGTTCAAGGCAATCCTGTACTACATAGTGAGTTCCAGCTTGGCAACAAAGTGAGATTCTGTCTCATGAAAAAAAAATAATAAAAGTAATGAAACTTTCTTCAGACATTCAGCTACAATAAGTAGTTACATATACTGATTGGTATTTAATTGTTTACCCAAAGGAAGTAGGATTTTAAAAAGATATGTGGGGCTGGAGACATGGCTCAACAGTTAAAGGCCATTGCTTGAAAAGACTAATGGCCTACATTCAATTCCCCAGTACCCATGTAAAGCCAGATGTACAAAGTGGTGCATGTATCTGGAGTTTGCTTACAATGGCAAGAGGCCCTGGCACACACATTTCTCCCTCCTTCCCTCCATTCTTTTCTTCTTTCCTCCTTCCTCCTTTCTTCCCTTTCCCTCCCTCATCTTTTCACAATTAATTTATATAACATCTATCTATCTAATCTATCTATCATCTATTTATCAATAATCTATCTATCCATCCATCAAGATATGTAGAAGATCTGAAAGTTTGGAGCAATACTGCAGCTATGTACAAGACAAAACACAAGATGAAAATGTCACTCTGCAGAGCATGAAGCCAATTTATATTTCTAGAATTTCCTTTTGAATTCAGTAAAGAAAAAAACAATATAGATAGTGTTTCAGGTCCTACTACTGAAATAGAAAGTATATTATTTTGTTTATTCACTCATTACTGATTTTATTGACCTCTAAAAGTTTTCTTTCTTTTTTTTTTTTTTTTTTTTTACAAGTCTTGCAAGAAAATTGCTTTGGAGAGGAACAGTGTGGATGCTTAAGCCAAATGTTTAGTTTATGAATAAATCTGATTATGAAAAGAAAGAGTATCAAAGAATACTTTGTTCTGTGAATTAAATAATAAGCATACTTATGAGCTAAAAATAAATAAGAGTTTTGAGAATAGTTTCTTTCTTGCACATTACACTAGGGTTCTGTCTAAGAACACTAATGCTAGTATTTTATGATAGAACTCTTTCCTGGTTTGCTGCCAGATTTTTGTAAAAATAGCTCCCATTAATTAGTGCAGAGTTGCTGAATTCAACAATTTAAAGTCATACCAATAGACACCTGGGCTTTATTATAGCAATTCCCTTCTGGAACCTATGCCTTCATAGGGATGACGTTTGAAACTGTGGGCTTTCACAGTTGAACTTCTAGCATGACACCATGAGGCATTTCAATGAAAAGATATGGAAAGCCACGTGACTGCTAGAACACAACATCCCATTTCTCACCATGAACCAGGATTACACAGATAATAATTTTCTAATTGCCTTTGATTTTTATTATAGCATCTTTCCCCTAATTTTTTCATATTCTCTTTCCACGTGGAAGAATTTATAGAAAATATAAATCCTCAACAGTAACTTTAAAATAAACCTGGCTCTGATGCATTAAATAATGAAAATTTGAAACAAAAGTTCCCATGTCCTCCAGGAAAGAGAACAAAACCACGTGCCTCCAAGTTTCCATTATTTGTCTTCATTTTCCAAGTGGTGATATTGTTTATTTTATCCCAAAATTCAAACAAAAACTCAAATGAGTGTGAGTAACCACCTTGACTTATGCCTGAATTCTTATTTCTTATTTATATATGTGAGGATTGGGTTAACATGTGAGAACATCTTTATTTTTACCTACACAGTGTTTTATCTTTATAATTTCTTGGTAAGATGCTTCACAGGTGGCTTAGAATATCAGGGAAGGAATAAATATTCTTTTTCTCATGTCATGAAATTCCAGTAGGAAGTCCTAGAGGACATCTAGTCAGGAATTTTCCGTGTTAGGTGAAAAAATAGCTATTTTAACTCAGGCAGTGCAAAGCATAGCACAGAACCCAAGATGGCACACACTTATATATTTAAGGCTTAAAACTCAAGTGGCTCAGTGACAAAAATGCACTTATAAAAATTCATGTTATCAGGCTAGAAAAGTTGCTGCAATGGTTAAGGCTCTTGCCTGCAAAGCATAACAACCTGGATTTGATTCCCCAACACCTATCCACATAAAACCCGATGCACAAAATGCTTCATGCATCTGGAGTTGGTTTGCAGTGCCCAAAGGACCTGGCACACCCATTCTCCCTCTCTCTGCTTGCAAATAAATAAATAAATAAAAATCATGTATAATATAAAAATAATACTTTATAATCTATATTTTAACATTTAAATATTTAAAACAAGATTAAATAATTTTTATTTTTGTATTTTGCTTAATCTATATATACTATCACATCTATAAGAATTTAGTTTATTATGTACACATACAAAGAAATTCAGACTTAAGATGGAAGGAGGCACAGACAGCAAAACTGAAAAAAGAATTATGAACTTATTTAAGAAGCAATAAATTAAACTCAGATATGGTCATGTATAGGTCAAACAAATAAAAAAGATGTTCCCATTGAGCTACTTGATATGTCAATTGTCACATTTTTCAACCTGACAACCATCTTATGAACCACAATGGAAAGTTTAACAACTATATGCAATATGTGCATAGTGAATAAAATTCATAAAATAGTTGAATTATTGTACAAAATTAATCAACCAGCTCTAATGAAATTTCTGCACTGATGGAAAATTTTTATATTTATCCTGTCCAAAATGATGGCAGCTTCCAGCTCATGTGACTATTCAACACTTAGTTGAAATATGGCTGGTAAAAATAAGGAAACAAATTTTAATTGTATTTAATGTTTGATTTTTAAAGTTTGGAGAGTGAACTCAGGCCCTCATGCAGGATGAGAGCACTCTGCCACTGAGCTACATCTGCAGCCCTGTTTAGTTTTAAATGCATTGTAAATTTAAATAGCCATAGGTGGCTAGAGTTTACCAAAATTGATAGTGTATCTTTAGACAAAGCAGCCTGTGCTCATAGCCATACTAGGGCAGGTCTAAAGTTAAGTCATAATTTTCAATCCCGTAAGTACTACAACCTGACATTTAACCTTCTAGACTATGGAGATTGGCCTTAGTACAACAATGGAAGGCTGGCCTTGGTAGCTAAGAGCCCTGGGCATGGTTTCTCTTTATTCTTCATCTTCATTTGTAAAATATGAGGGTAAACAAATAATTAGTAAGATAACATGCATTCCCAGCAATCAGGAGAGTTCATCTGTGTTCTCTCTCTTCTCACTTCTAACTCCAGCCAGATGACCTCACTGATTTCTGTATTGGACTGCATGCTAAAAACATGTACAAATTGGACATTTCTCATGATGGAGGACAGTAATGATACTGGGCAAAGCCAATATTTTGCCTTAACCCATCAGTTCTCTCCTCATTATAAGAATCTTATGCAGTTTCTACATTTTTTTTTTTTTCTCTTGGCTCTGCCCTGACTTTTATAGACCCAAGGAAATTCTCACTGACCACATCTCTGGGAGTCCTGGGCTCCTCTTACTTTGGCTTCCTTCAGCAAATATTGACCTGCTTCTCACTCTAACCTGACCCTGGCCAGACTGCCTAGGGCTTTCCCATCTGTGGCCTAAACTTATTTTCTCTATATGATTTTCCAGGGGCCTCCATTAAGACATAAAGATTATTATTATTTTATTATTATTATTATTTATTATTATTATTATTATATTGGCAGAGAGTATACAGTCACAAGAGACAACTATGAGTTGCTAGACAATACCATATATACAGGGAAGAATGCAGTGTCCAGAGCTTGACAAATATTTCTCAGTTTCAATCTCACTTGTATCCACTGCATAAATATGAACTATTATTTAACATGACCTGGAATGCAGCCCACAAACTGGAATTAAAACTGTACAGTAAAAGAGGCTAACACAGTGTCTAACATGGATGTTATATGGAAAGAATTCAAAAAAGAAGAGATGAAAGATAAGAAGGCCAGTTAGTAAACACTAAAACTGGGGCAACAAATTCTCAATAAGATAATGGGATGGCCTACGGAAAGAGGGTGGCTCTGGAAAGAACAAGGTCAGCAGAAATTTTGAAGTGAGCAGAGGTGCTTACTGATAAACAAAAGAGACAAGGAAGAGGAAGGAAGAAAGATAAGTAAAAGATAAATGGATGGGTGAATTTAAGAAAGATAAGCATCAAGAAATTTGCGCTGAAGTGCAGGTTAGAAAGAAAACAAAACAGATATTTTAAAATAACAGATTTTAGATTAAATTACAACAAAGGGTCATCAAAGAACTTTTTAAAAAAATCAAGAACCAAACCAAGTTAGTTGTATAATGTCAGGTTTGACATCTTCATTTCCAATATAAAACAAGTACCATTGGAGCTAAACTTTAGAAAACTATGGAAAACAGGTTATAGCTCAGTGAATTATAAAACAGAGAAGGAAAAGAAAAAGTGGTCCTTGGTTTAAAATGCTAAAGAGATGCCAGAAAACTCACCGAACACTCAGGCTTTTAATCCCACCATCTGCCTCACCCACCTTCAGGAGTAATGATAATAGTAGTGTTATACTGACACAGATTCATCTCTTAAAGTTGTCTTCTAAAACACTTCCCTGTGTGATCTATACATGTGATTCACGAATAGATTAACAGATGCCACATTTATAGATTAAATACTCAGTTATGATTAAGTTCACACATGTATAGTCAGGATTTAAGGACAGGTTCTTAAACTTCAATAAAGCAAGTATAATTTTCATCTAAGCTGGGACATTACAAGAATAAAAGGATGACTGTAGTAAACTGGAAATGTCCTGGCAAACCTTGGCTATTAATCACTAAGCATATTTCCTTGAATGACCCAGAACTATGAATGTTACCTCTTTTAGTTCTGAACTCTTTGCTTACATTCACTTCTGTTGACACCTTTTCTATCACATGTTATTTCTCCTTACTTTTCTCTCTATTGGCTCTTGTTTTTAACTTTGAGTCATGCCATTAGACTTTTCATTCACATGTAAGAACTGCCCCTCTCACATATTCTTTCTTAAATATTCTCAAGTCCTTCCAAGTGCCATTATCTTTGTTTCAGTCCTTCTTTTAATGTCATTCTTCCTCAAAAGATTCCTCTGTCTTCACTTTTTTTTAATTCTTCACTTCATGCTATTGTCAGTTGCTCAAACAGGCAAACTATTGAACAAGCAACGAAAACAAACAGGTCTGGTTTCTTGATTAACATGTTAAAACATCAATGGCTTGCCTTGGTTTCCTGACAACATTGACATCACTTTACCCTCTCTTCACTCTCTGCTTATGGCTGAAGCAATACTCATCAACTCTAAGGTCAGCTCCTTGGTGCCTATGTGTGGACAGATCCATAGCACTCACTATGCATAAGGGCTTGAAAGATGTTTATGAAGGGAGCACTATACCAATTTATACACTTCCTACTTTCTTTGTAATTCTAGTCACAAAACAATAAAAATAATTGTATCAGAGAAAGAGAATAATTGCATAGATATTTTCTACATTTATAGTTTTAACAATGTTATAAACTGTGTATGGATAATATTATAGTAAAGAAAGATTAAATCACCTCTTAATCAACAAGCTCTATGATATTTTCATTTTTAAACAGATAGGTACAACTTTAAGTTTCATTTTCAAACAATAAGTATATCTTGTCTAAACAAGTATTTGAGCCCTTGTAGAGAGGAAGCCTATAGGGTTACTTTCAAGCTAAATAATTTCACAATTTAAATTTTGGGGGCAATTTGGAGGTCATGTTACTGTGTCAACAAATAAATTTGGAAGTTTTGACTAAAGAAATATTTTAAAAGGCTCTTCCCTGCTGTTTATATTGTCACTATTCAAAAGACACTGATAGATAGAGAGATAGCCTCTAGGAAATGTCTACTTTGTCCTCCAGGGCTGAAGCACACTATTTATGGTGGGAAAGATGAATGTGATCTCTCTGCTAAAAGGAGGCTTTTTGTTTGTTTGTTTTTATTTTCCTATTCTGCCTCACAAGTGTAATAAAGCCATATGAATGAAAATCATGATAAAATCTGGTCTATTATAAAATAGGTGAAAAAGTCTTGATTAGTTCTTGAGTTTATTCCAAAAATTCTTTATGAATTTCATTAATTTCCAGTTTTATTTGGTTATTTGTTTAAATCCCAAATATCATGTAAAGTCTTAATGAAATAGTAACCAGACAAATCCATGTTGATATCACCATGTTTAAGGTTTTGGAACGATCTATTTTACACAAATATTAGCACTAGAAGTTAGCATTACACTTAACTACATTAAGAAATGATGAGAGGGTCAGGCTTAGTGGTTAAGGTATTTGCCTACAAAGTCTAAAGACCCAGGTTTGATTTCCCAGTACCCACATAAACCAGATTCATAATGTGACTCATGTGTCTGGAGTTTGTTTGCAGTGGCTAGAGGCCTTAATGCACCCATTCTTTCTCTCTCTCTATCTACCTCTCTATCTCTTTAATAAATAAATATATAAATAAATAATATAAAATGATAAGAAATGGGAAATGCTAGTATCACATTCTGATCTATACACATCATATATATTTATTACAATTTCAAAGAGAAAGAAGCATACTTGATCTGTCTCTCAGTCTCTGTCCCAGGCTGGCCTCAAACTCATGGCTATCGTCCACCTCAGCCTCCCAAAGGCTAAGAACAGAGGTGTGAGTCACCATGCCCAGCAAAGTAGTCAATCTTTATATATCAGTTGAAAAATATGTATTTTAACAAAAAATCAGTCTTGTGCTCTAAATCTTTCTATTAAACTGATAATAAGCATATGGAATCATAATAGAAACTCTGATTCTAGGAGTGAGGCTTCTAGCTTGATTCCCAGGTTTGCAGCTGACACACTGTTAGACTTGGACCAAGTTATTTATCTTTTCACACCTGAAGGCTGTTCATATTTAAGCCTAAAAAGATAACATCTCATCTGTCACTGTGAAACTTAAAAGTATCTATTAGAGTATAGGAGGATGCCAAACACACACACACACACACACACACACACACACACACAGTAAATGTCAGCTATTACCACACATACAACTTGCTGAAGATTTGTTTAATTTGAAGTGAAATAATTTCAAATAGACTTATAATGTTCCACTAAATCATCTATTCCCAAACACATTTGAATGAATAATAATGAGCTTCTTATCTCTTCCACAGCAAAGTTAAAACAATCAAGAGTGAAACATCACTAACCATTGAGCCAGTAGTGTTCTGAAATGTCAGTTCTGATATAATGGTGGTCGTGAGTTGGCCCTAGGGACCTTGTGAATGCAGTATCTTTGCCAAGGAAATCAGAAGCTGTTCCAGAGTAGAGGTACTCATCTGGGAGGAGGGAAAAATACACAGGACTACTCAGAAGATAGTAAACAATATTTTTATATCGCACAAATGTCTCAGCATGACACTTAACATGTAGATTGCTTCCCAGGAGAAAACACTGCTTCAAAAATTTCACATATACATTTTGGATAATTAACTCTGGTAAACCAATGTGAGAAATTGAATTGAATATTGAAAAAGGCCCAATATTTCTTACTTAACTGCACATGTTTTAGTTTCTCTTTGAATATGTTCTTCTCTTCAATTTCTCCAACAAGTAATTCAGTGAAATATAATTATGGTTTCCTCTTTGTTGCAAAACAAACACAATATTCAGAGTTAAATGCCATAATGAGGACTAAATTGTGGAATTTTTATTAATTAACTGACACAACCTCAATGACCACAACTTCTCTTTGTGCAACCTTTGTTGAAAAGGAGCTTTCTGTACTGAAGTCATTCTTTGAAATTATAACATGTTGCTTTCCTTGTAGCTCCTTATGTCTCTAATAAGCTGATAAACAGGAAATTTTGAAAAGGAAAAAAAAGGTGTCATTACTGCATGCCAAACTTTTTAAACTGTTATGATGTAAAGGGAATGTCCATTTTTCATTAAGAAGAGAATGAGAGAGAAGGAAGAATATTGGAAGGACAGTGTGAAGGAGGAAGAAAGGAAAACTAAGATAGTAGGAGATAAAAAAGGAAAAGGGAATAGATGGCAAGAATAGAGGCAAAGATAAGAAATAAGATACAGAGAAATCACAGAAGGTAAGCTACTGCCAGAAGGAGGAGTATGGGCAGAGAAAGAGAGAGAGAAAGAAAAGAAAGGCACATGGGATCAGTGCTCCCCAATCTAGTCAGAGAGGTTGTGCGGGAGGGGAGTAGACAGGGCAGAGAAAATCTCTGTTATTTTCAGAGCTTTTACAGGGAGCTACTTTGTAAATAAGAACAAAGTAAAAAGGCTTTTATCACAGAACATTCAAATGCCTATTAAATAAGAACTATTTTATCACAGAGATTCAATATTCCATAGAGTCTTACTCTTAAAATTGTGTCTTGTGCAAAAAAATAAATAAGACACTTTTCGAATTTCCTGACTATATCTCTCTAAATAAGCCTTTCAGTAAATGATGTAGAGCAATCAGTCTAAATAATGCCAGTGGACAGCTTCTGTTAAAAAGCAAAACACAAATGAATGAAATTCAGCTACATAAAGTCTATGGAGACATTGTGTACCTTCATTCTTAAGTTACTTCTCTAATGTACACCAAGTAAATGGCAATATTTTATTGTGACACAAAAATATTTTAAAAATTAAAATAACAAGACAACTTCAACAAAACAGGCTTTCTGTGAAAGTTTGGTAATAATAAGGGAAGCAAGCTATGACTTTGAAATACCTAAAATTACAAATACTTTAATATTTTGTCAGCAACAGTAATCTTCAACCTAATTAGATCTGCAAATTCATTTTTCAAACTGTCTTTGCTTTATTTCTTAAGTGAAGCAGGGTTTTCTAAGAGGAGTCATCAATGCCCACATTGTGCTATTTTTCAATTGTTTCCCCAACCCACTTGATGGATGAGAATGTTCTTGTGCATTCACTAAGAGTGAATATACACTAGCCATATCATTTTTAAAACATATAAGAACTCCCAGTATTCACTTTAAAGCAAGATCACTGGTTCTCATTAACATAAAAATGAAAATGTTACGGAGCTTTCCTCTTATCATTTTTTCACTGATTTGAAAGATAAGTACATGAAAAGATATTAAAGACATGAACCAAAACCAACACAAAAGGCATTATTACAATGGTTGAAATTCAGGGATCCTGTCACCACTCCTAGAAACACAGTTCAGACCAAGATAGTCTTTGAACAAGATAGTCATTTGATGTAAGAATCTAAGATGCATACAAAACAACGCACAACTACATGTTCTAGTAAAAAGTTCATATTACCCATAGTAGCAATGTGTGAGAGAGGATATTATGGAGTTCTATAACTGTCTTCTTTACCTTGATTCAGTTTATTAATTTACACACAGTAATATTATATTTAATACCCATAATAAACCAAACAGAGACTTTGCTCTGTATAAGAACACCAGATATTGAAATGTGGAGTTTTAGGAGAATGTAGTGTGGCATGGTATGTCGTGTACATTGCAGAAAATTCAAGCAGGCATTCATTGAAAAACTGGCTGTGCAGACATGAAGGAATGCTGCCGCTTCTCTCACTTTATGAATAATGACAACTATCCTGTTTAGGATAGTGGTGCTAACATGTGGGGAATGATTAATCCAAACTAAGTTTTATTCAATGAGAAAATGTAGTTTTGTCTACACATGCCTTTTCAAAAATCACTTAAAAATGAGTCCAGCTTGAGACTGATCTTACCTGTCATGACTGAAGCAAAAGGCTGTTGAGGATCAAAAGGACATTTCAGTCTGCCAGATTCCAAACTATGCATGTCTAATTTAAACATGAGGTCCTGTGGTAAGAGATACAATGGTACTTTTATATATATCACCATCAACAAGAACTCAGTAGATAAGTTCCAACTCATGAATTCAACAAAATTGAATTGAGCATGTATAATGAATCCTTCAGTAACTTAATGCTATAGGTGATATTACATCTGGTGTGACTCTCTGTGTTAGGTCTGTTTTTCCTCAAAGTTGTGAAGATAGTATTGGTAGAAGGGATCATAATGAAGTAATGATCTATTCATAAATGTATTTACTCTGGACGACTATAGTATCAAATCACATTTAATAATTGATTAAGCATGATGCAAACACACTCCTCCTTTTTTCTTTCTTCTTCTTTTTTTTTTTAGAGAGAGAGAGAGAGAGAGAGAGAGAGAGAGTTGGTGCACCAGTACCTCAGCCACTGAAATCGAACTCCAGATGCTCGTGCCACCTAGTGGGCATGAGCGACCTTGCACTTGCCTCACCTTTGTGTGTCTGGTTTATGTTGGATCTGAATGTTAGAACATGAGTCCTTAGGCTTCACAGGAAAGCACCTTAACTACTAAGCCATCTCTCCAGCCCAAAATTCTTCTTTTTTTAAATTTTTTATTATTTTTTTTGGAGAGAGACCCAGAGAGAGAGAGAGAGAGAGAGAGAGAGAGGAAGACAGAGATGGGCGCACCAGAAGTGTCTCAGCTGCTGCGAACGAAATCCAGATGTGTGCGCCCCCTTGTGGTCAAGTGCAGCATTGCGCCCTTGTGTCACTTTGCATCTGGCTAAACTTGGGACCTGGAGATTGGAACCGCTGGAGATTGGAACCAGTGTTCTCCGGCTTAGGAGGCAGGCGCCTTAACCCCTAAGCTATCTCTCTAGCCCCAAAATTCTTCTTTTAAGAAATAAATGTGCAATCAGATGTGGTGACATAACCTCTAATGCTAACATTTGGAAGGTAGAAGCAAGCAGATCACATGTTCAACACTAGCCTAGACTACATAGCCAGCCTGGTCTATGTGAAATCCTATCTGAAAACAAACAAGCAACAAAAGTTGCCATAACACATTTGTAATTTTACTAATAATTGGGATTCATATAATAAGCATTTGAAACTATATCAAGACTTGTAACTTAAAAAATAATGACATAAAAGTATCTTAGGATATGCAGCTTAATTTTAGAGATGTTTATATATGTGGGCAAAAAATTCTGTTGTAGTATTTTCACTATTATGAAAACACTGTATACATTAAAGCCACACAGTTATTTTGGCTGAAATATCTATTTTTATAATAGTGTCCACAGACAGAATGATACTGGCAGACTTAAATATTCAGAAATAAAAACTACATTGTAAATTAAACTTTCCAAGAAAAATATGCATGTATAATGAATACTGTCCCATGAGCCTAAATGCTTTACAACAATGACAACATACTATCTGGAAGAAAGGTAGTAACTCAGCCCATGCATTCACAAGAGAAACCCAACATTTCAGACATGCTCAACAGAATATCCACAGCTATATGAGAGCAGACATGCAGCAAGAAAGAACAATTCATTCCCACTGATGATGAAAGTAAGTGAAACAAGGACAGACACATCAGATCATTTGTTACAGAGTTTTTCAATTTGAGATATTTTTCTGTTCTTTTAAACAAGACTATTAGTAAATAATGTCTCCCTTAAAAATACCAGCAGCAATATAAATATCACAATTAGTAACTGACATTCAGTAATTTTAAATTAATACCACTAATACTGGTAATGACAACACCTAAGAGTTAAAGGTAATACCCAAGACCCAAGGAACTATCATAACATTGTTTCAATGAGTACTCACTATTGTACACCTACCCATGCAGACACTTCACATGGATCATATTGAAGATAGACATCATTGTGTACCCTATTCAGTATAGTATAACATAGTATTGAATATCCATTATCTCCAAACTTAATGTCCTTTACTAATTTTGTCTCAGAATTTCAATCTCATGGGTTTAAACTGTACTCAATTAATAAACTCAATGTGACCACATAACCTGATCATATCCAACTGTCTTTGGTTTTCACAGGTTACTTAAGGGAAAATTATAGTGGATCCTAGGTATGGAAAAAAATCTATTTAGAAAACACTAAAGGCATACTTCCCAAATGCAGATGGAAGAGAAAGAGAGCCCAGGTATGGGACTGGGAGGCTTAAGTGGTTTCTGATAAGTATATTTACAAGTCATTGAATGTCCATTACTTCCTACAGATTAAACACACTTGTTGACTTTAATAATGAGATATTATAGAGGGAAAATGAAACTGAATTCCTGTGCTCCAGAAGAATATAATAAAAAGCTACTAAATATATGAGAGAATGTCATAGTAATAAGTAAACTTATAATTTCATAGACTTTTGTTTTTAAATTTTACATTGGGTTAAATTCTGAAAGGAAGCACAGAAGTTGGGTTCATCTTAGCATTTTTTTTTCTCATTGCCCCAACCTCAGTAACTAGCCATTCTCAGAGAACAACCTCCCACAGTTTTTTCTGCATATCACCTTTGCCTTCCCAGCTACCTTAGGAGAAAGCTTATCTATTTGAAATGGAAAGAACTTCTACACTTCTTGTAGACATACAAGGGTTCTTGAAATTAATGAGTTATAGAAAGAGTAGACCATTTTAAATTAGAGTTTTCATACAATTCCCTGTACTCATGGCCAGCTGAGAATGTGAAAGTGCTTTGTCCACTCCTAATACTCTTATTAACAGAACTTGTAAGTTTGAGTGCCCTGTAACTTCTTGACAACTTCCAAGTTAAGTCATTAGCTCCATCTAAATTCCCTTTCAGCAAGTACGACTTTTAAGGAGGTTAGCACATTACTTGCTTCCCTGAGCAGGTTGTGAGTTTGGCCTTTCCCCTCAGGACTCAAAATAACCCAAGCTATGAGACTATCTCATATAATTACAGCCTGTGTTATAAGCTACTGTTATATATTACCCTTCATCAAAGCTAGGCAGGAGAACATTACAACAGCAACAAAGAATGATGGATTCAGTTGCCAAGTCTCCTAGTGGTTCAGAGATTTACTATCTTCATTGCTGTATTTTCAAATACTTCAGTCTGGGCTGGTTAGGCAAGGGTTAGAGAAGAAAATCTATCTGGCTTCAGTTATGGGTTTGCTCTCTGCATGAATCAATTAAATTAGTATAAAGAAACCTGTTCTATAAACCCAGCCTTTACTTCCAAGAACACAACCAATTATTCTGCAGATGCGTGTGATTATTATGAGAAGAAAATAAACAAACACGAGGATAGCTATGCCTGCAAAGAACCAATATGGGGCAAATATTTCTCAAACTCAGCTAGATCTGGTGCAGCCTGGTTAAATGCATTGCCATGCCATTTATTAGTCTGGTGACCATAAAGATGTAATTTTCCCCACTGAGTCATTTTTTGCAAACTTTTATATTATGAATTATAATAGTATCAATGTTAGTAAATGAAATTGCAGAGAGATAACATATTCCTGTAGTATACATGACAATCTATGATGCAAAGAGAACATTCAAGGTTTCATTTAGGTTAAAATAGTGAAACCTCCAGTTTCCCATTTGTTGAAATCTTCATTAATATATTCAATAAATTAATCTTAACCAATAATCCTTTATTTCCAAAATATTAATTTGGTTCAACAGAAACAATGAATGCAGTGTGACATTTAAATATCAATATAAATGAACAAGAATAAAAATTCCCTTAGTATTCATTATTCTAAACATACCAACAAGTCAACTGTATTGGAAAAAATGAAATTATGTTTAGAAAATAATTCCATTATCAGCATTCAAAATATTATTGAAAATAGTTTTTTATTAATAACATCATTGTTATATCTATGTGTATGTGTATGGGAAAGTAAAAATATATGTGGCACTCATAGAAAACAAATGGCTTTTAACTTTTCACACTGTTAATTTGTTAGTCTTTTTAAAATAATGTGTAGTAGAAAGGCTTACTAGGTAGATAACCTGTATCATGAAACTGGTAACCCATAACCTATTTAGGAAGTTGAGTCCTTAACTGCTTGTATATTTATATTCAAATATGCTCTTTTGTGTTATAGGCATTCTATAATAAAGAATTATAATACATGATGCTTTCATACTAATTCCTTACCTCCTTGTAGATTCCAAGATCAATATATCCACAAATTGGGTGAAATGCTCCAGTTCCACACACATAAACATGAGTCTTATTATAAGGCTGAAGTACACGGATGAAATTTCCACATTCTGTCTATTGGACATCAAATTCAAAGCATTAGCACAGAGTGTAAAAGACTTATACTCTGTTTTGAGAGTAGATAAATCATCAAAAATAAGGAAAATTAAGAGAGAAGTTTAAGCACTAGCTTTTAAAAAGGTAAAAGAAATGTAGGAAATGTGACTTTAAAATTTTATTTATTTATTTATTTGCAAGCACAGGGAAACAGTAGGGAGACGACAGTGAATGCGCACACCAGGGACTACAGCCACTACAAATGGACTCTAGATACTTGTACCACCTTGTACATGTGGCTTTATGTGTGTACTGGGGAATTGAACTCTAGTCATTAAGCCTCCATTTTCCTTTTCTCATATGCCCTGTCTACTGAGTTCCTTTTTTCCAGTTAGTCCATCTTTGTGGTGGATTGATTCAGGTGTCCCCCACAAACTTATGTGTTTTGAATGGTAGGTGGCAATTTGGAAATTGAATCCTCCTGGAGGCAGTGCATTGTTGGGGGCAAGATAATACATGTTATAGCCAGCTTCCTGTTGCCAGTGTTTAGAACACTCTCCTGTTGCTGTTGTCCATCTGACATTGGCCAGGAGGTGATGTCCACCCTCTGCTCATGCCATCATTTTTCCCTGCCATCATGGTGCTTTTCCTAGAGTCTGTAAGCCAAAATTAACCCTTTCCTCCCAGAAGCTGCTCTTGGTCGGGTGTTTTCTGCCAGCAATGTGAACCTGACTGCAACAATAAAAGCTGGTATCAAGAAATAGTGTTATTGCTGCTAGAAACTTGACTGCATAGCTTTTGGTATTTTGGAACTGATTTGCAGGAGAAATGTGGAAGGATTTGAAACCTTGGCCTAAGAGATACTTTGCAGTGCTGTAAGTATAGCTTGATGTACTTTTCTGTCAGAGTTGAGTGACCTGAATGTAGTAAGAACTATGGACTGTGAGTTTTGGCTTGTGAGGGTGATAAAGACTTTTGCCTGGACTGGGCAAGAAGCAGTTTGTGTGAGAGGCTTGCTGTGTTCTGCTTGTCTGTACCTTGGGAACTTGTGCAGGTATGTATTGTGTTGAAATGGACTGGTGTGAGCAAAAGGATATGCAACAGAAATGAAATCTTTGGCCCAAAACTTCACCTGTTCAGCTGCAATTGTATGAGACATTAAAACCTTTGAGAGTGGGCCATATGACCTGCACTGGGATAACATGAAAAATGCACTCTTTTGAAGGGCCTGAATGCAGAAAGAGTGTCCTGTTCTTTAAAGTCTGCTTTACCCCCCTGGACAGACAAGTTGGTAGCCCACCTGGTATTATGAAGTATACAAAATGCAGAAAGAAGGGGTCATTGAATTTGCAACATGGTTTTGTATTTTGGAAATGGCCACGGGCAGTGTGAAGCAGGTTTGTTGAGTTGAGTTACCTTTGAGAAACCCAATGGAGACATTAGGATGAACTGTGGGTTATGGTAGAGAACCAATGGAGATACTAGGACTATGGGATGGCTGCCATAAAGAGTTGGCAGAACTGGATGAAGTTTTCTGGGACTCTGAGTAGCCTAGCTGGAGGGGCAGAATTGGAACTCCAAAGAATTGTTACTGGTTAGAATTATTGGACTTGGACACTTGTCACTGACTAGAGTTGTTGGACTTGGAGCTACAGCATCTGATGTTTGCACTGTTTAAATCTTGTACTGGTTGAATATTTCTTTGCTATGCCCAATGCCATCTTTTGCATCAATATTGTGTGAATATTTATTCTGTGCCATTATTATTATTATTATTATTATTATTATTATTATTTTTTTGTATTACGGCTCAGTTAAAAGACCTTGGACCATAGGATGTTTGAATATCATTGGGACTGATAAAAACTATGGGTACTTTTAAAGTTGGACTGAATGCATTGCATTTTACATCACATATGGTTATCAGTTTATGGGGGTCAGGGGCAGAAGGTGGTGGTTTGATTCAGGTGTTCCTCATAAATTTATATATTTAAATTCAGGTTCCCAGATGGTGGCAATGTATTGTTCAGAATAGGCTTATGGGTGTTATAGCCAGTTTCCTCTTTCTAGTTGTTTGGCACACTTTACTGTTGCTGTTGTCCACCTGATGTTGACCAAGAGATGATGTCCACCCTCTGCTCATGCTGCCATCATTTTCCCTTGCCATCAAGGAGCTTCCCCTAATGTGTGTAAGGCAAAATAAACCCTTTCCTCCCATAAGCTGCTCTTGGTTGTGTGTTTTCTGCCAGCAATGTGAACCTACTGCAACACTATTCTATTTTTAAAAAATAATTTCTGTGTATGTATTAGTGGTTATAATATGTACAAACTGTAAATGATTCCTTATCTTTACCCAATGGTTGGAAATTCTTTTCCTGCTCTTCTCTCATTTGAGAATGATGATCTCATACTATAGGACAGGCCTCAAACTCACTGTAATCCTCCTACCTCAGTCTCATGAGTGTGGGGATTACAAGTGTGAGCCACCATTCCTGGTGTCTATTTTTATATTTTTGGTATTGTTAAGGGGTGGTCTCACTCTCATCCAGGCTGACCTGGAATTCAATGTGTAGCCCAAAGGTTATCTTCTTACCTCAGCCTCTCAAGTGCTGAGTCTAAAGGTGTATGCCACCATGCCTAGCATGAGCAGCCATTCTTAACTGGGAACAATGCTTCAACTTGACTTCAGGAGTGGAAAATTCAAATTGCAGGGTTAGAGTGAGGTATAGCTCATTCATTGATTAGTTACGTCATCATGTTTTTCAAAAGCTCACTTTTACAAGCAGACATAGAATTCAAAGGGGCATTTTACAAGAGTCCTAAGAAAAATTTCTACAAAGAAATACAACTTTCCTTTCATACTACAAATTATAATATCAGAAAGGTTTGGGACCATAACAGATAATACTGTTTGAAAAGGCAAATATAATTCAGGGGAAAGGTTTGTATGGTATGATATGATAGATGTTCTGGTGAGAATTAAGCCAAAAGTTTTTTTTTTTTTTTTTTTTTTTTTTTTTTTCACATGTAAAATATTTCCAGTCATTATCTTTCCTAAACTATCCTTAGGATTGATTTTTGAAATCTCTGTCTAACCTCTGACTTGTCTGACAAGAAATACAACAAAGTAAGATTGAAGCAGGAACTAACTGCCTCAGTTTGCCTAAATAAATAAATAAATAAATAAATAAATAAATAAATAAATAAATAAGGTCTAGTCTGTGAAAGTTTTCTTCAAGAGTGTTGACAAAGGGTAAGTTCTCTAAGCAGCCTGGAGACAAGGGAAAGGCATATAGGTTGCCTGAGAGAGAGAAAACTATGAGCAGTTCATAAAATGATAAGATCTATTTAAATTATGCCTGGAGCAGACATTTCAGCCAAACAACTCTTAATGAAAGGACTTTACAATGGCTTTCCTCTTAATTCATGACTTCTTTTTTTTTTTTTTTTTTAACTTTCAAAGATTATGTGTTCATTTCTTTTTAGGCATAAAGTTCAAAGTTTTGTTTAAATAGCATGATAATAATTAACTTGATTTAATTCACTTAGTGACTAGCATGGCTATTATTGGTGGCACAATGCTCTGGGGCATGAAGAAAGGACAACCTGGAGAAATAGCTTTCTGAAATCTCCTTGAAATCTGGATAAGTTGTCACCTTGCAAATAATGTATTCACTTTTGGAGAACTATTTAATTTCTACTTTCTTCTCTATCCCTCCTATAGTCTTTCTTTTCTTCTCAAACCAACTTGCCTATATTGAAAAAGGTAAAAGAAAGAGATGTGCATGAGAGAGAAAGAAACAGAGACAGAGAGAGGCGCACAGAGAGAAGCAGAAATAAAAATCAACTGAATTCTCTCAAATATTTTTAGACATTTTAATGTGTTTTCTCTTATATGCATCCACATACATACTGAAGGAGGATAGGGGAAATCTAGCTCCTTTTAGGCAGTTTCAGTTAGAGATTAAGGCTAAGAGAGAACTAAGAGATGCCACCCCACATGACACCTCTCCCTGACACAACATCGGAACTTTTGTCTAATCAGGATTGATCTACAGCGTCCCCTGATGCCCACAGTCCAGTGCACTATGTAGATAGATGGCCTAAATGGGCTTGCCCAGGTGGGTTCACCCAGGTTACTTGGCTCTGGGATCTGCCCTCCAAATCTACAAACTGATGGGGTCTTCTCCTTGCCTATAAAGGGTTAGGGTTAGGGTTAGGCCTGTGCTTGGCCACAGGGACACCCTAGCTACCCCCTCACCCAGCCTGGCTGAGGGGAGGAGAGAAAATAAAACTCTTTCTTGATCTAGGGGAACTCTTCTGCTTGCCTTTGTTTCTGTTTTATAGTTTGGGGTAACTTCTCACTTTGATTACATGCATGATTTTCTTCTGGTCTCCTTCATCTACCACTTGAGTATTTCCCTTACACCCCAGAACTACGACATGGGTACTTTCACTGACTCACCAAATGGGTGCTTTCACTAACTCTAGGTCTGCTGCCTGTGGAATTTCTTTAAACTCAGGGTAACCACAAGTGTAACTTTCTTCATGATTCATTACTCCTCTGGATTTCTTTCTCTCTGCTTTGATATTTTCCTTTGAGCCTAACCATTTGCCATCTTAACTTCACAGGGAAGCACATGGAAGATGCTACGTATGTTCCTTCTATGTCTCCCTACATATACACCTCAGTTCTGTCTTCCACATATTAAGGCTCTACCTCAGTCTTCCCTTGAAAGCCTCAGTTTAACTCCCTCCACGTGCTTGCAGCTCTACTCCAGGTTTCCCGCCTAACTCCACTTTCTCTTAAATGAACCTTATAAACTCTGCAGTGTTTCCAGATGAGAACGTCTCCTACTCCCACATGTTTATGACTCTGCTGGAGCTTGCCTTCCTAGATCCCCATCTCCCTTAAATAAACCTCACAATTTGTGATTTCTTACTTAAATAAACCTCACAGTTAATGATTTCTCCATAAATAAATGTAATAACTCATAATTTATCCTTCTCAAGTCTGTGTTTATCAATTCTTTGTTGAAGGTAGGACAAAGGGCTGGAGAGATGGCTTAGCAGTTAAGGCTCATGCCTGCAAAGCCTACGGACACTGCTTCGATTCTCCAGGTCCCATGTAAACCAGATGCACATGGTGGCACACGTGTCTAGAGTTTGCTTGCAGTGGTTAGAGGCCCTGCATGCCCATTCTCATTCTCTTTTACTCTCTCTCTCTCCCCTCAACCTTTTAAAATCAAATCAACCTTTTAAAAAAGGGGGCTGGCAGATGGCTTAAAGGATAAGGCACCTGCCTGCCAAGCCTAAGAATGCCTGTTGGATTCCCCAGGTCCCACCCACGTTTAGCCAGACACAAAGGGATGCAAGGGCACAATGCTGCACTTGCCCACAAGGGGGAGCACACGTCTGGAGTTCGTTTACAGCAGCTGAGAGACTGCTGGCGTGCCCATTCTCTGCCTCTGTCTCTCTGTCTGTCTCTTTCTGATTGACTGCCTCTCAAAAAAAAAGTAGGACAGAACCCAGTTTTGAAGTTCATAAATTTGGGGACTCCTTCTGAACCCCCCAAGTCATGCATCAATATAACTAGCTAAATGGAAAATATAAAGCTGAATTAATAGTTGCAGAAAAACAACAAGTGTATGTAATTCTACTGATGAGCACTTAAAATTTTATTTCCTTTCCAGACAACCAAAAATATACTAAGAACTCCAGGTTACTCAGAACTCTCAAGATACACACAGAGGCCAAATTAAATCCAACTCAACTTTATACATAATTTTTCTAACTGACATATATTTTCAAATTTGAGTATATTTGCATTACTTACTGGAAGGCACTCATGACTTAGGTGTCTAGGTCTGTTTTATTTTGCTTTGGCAATTTAGGGAATCGAACCCAGGGCTGCACTAGATAAAAGCCTGCTGTACAAATGTCTACCACTGAGCTACTTCCCTGGCCTCTAAGGTCTGTTTCTATTTTTAATGTATTAATATTGTGATAGCCAACACTTTTTCTTCTTCTTCTCCCCCTCCTCCTCCTTCTCCTCCTCTTCCTCCTTCTTCTTCTTCTTCACACAGGGTCTCATGTAGTGCAAGTTGGCCTGGATCCTGATGTGTAGCTGACAGACTTTGCACTCCTGCTTCTACCTCCCTAGTGCTAAGATTACAAATGTGCTCTACCATTCCTGGTAGTGGTCATCACAATTCTTTTATCATTCACTAGATGCACTTCTCAGACAGAGTCCTGTATGTAGAAATCTGTTTAGACCTTAAATGCTTAAAATAATATTCAAATAAATCCCTACTATCTTAAAGGAAATGGACTGAAATCCTAATGTTACATTTTTGTTTCTACACAAAAAGGACCTAACTACAAATGTCAGCTGAGAAAAACAGCAGGTAGTAAAAGAGCAAAGGAATTTTAGAAGGAAAAAAAAAGTAACACAGGTGTTCCTATATAAATATTTAAATTGTAAACTGCAAATAAAGTAATTAACGTTGCACACCTTTTATCCCTGCACTTGGGAGGCAGAGGTAGGAGGATTGCTGAGAGATAGAGGCTGCACCCTGAGACTAGATATTGAATTCCAGGTCAGCCTCTGCCAGAGTGAAACCCTACCTCTAAGAAACAAAAACAAACAAACAAGAAAAAAGAAATATATTTTCTCCATGAGTGGACTATACTTTGTAACACATATACACAAATGCTATATAAGTATGCATGCTTATAACATAAACATGTGTGCATATGCATGCTTTATAAATCTGTAAGTAATTGGTAAGAAAAAGGCAGAAAACAAAATACATACATAAGCAAATTGCAGGGATATATTATTAAAAGTATTGATCTTACAACAATGAGAAGTAAATACATTTAGCAATGAAATAATTTAAAGATAGAACAGAAAAATACATGTTCCTTTTATTTACAAAGGTAAAACACATTCATTTTCTGCATTGTTAAATATGCATTGTAAATACTCACTGGAGGGTGTTTCCAACATTAGCAAAGACAGAGGAATTTCTTGAAAAATTCACTCCTACTTAGAGTGTCTAAGAAATAAACATCCTGGAGGACAATTTACCAACATTTGCACAGAAAATTCTATTAATAACTAGTAAAAGCTACTGAGAAATCAAAGGTTTTCATGATATTTATATGTAAGATTTCTTGTGTGCAGTATCTTTGGGTATGTACCAAGCTTCTTACCACAAGAATGTGATGAAATAATGTCTTGAAGAGTATAGTATAAATCTTAAAAATGGTGTTATGAAAGTATTTTAGTTTTAGGTATCTCTTCCCTTTCCTCCCTCCACTTGCCTAGCAAGTGTACCCTCCTCTCATCAAAATGTAAGAGCCACAGGTAGGAAGGTTTACTTTGAGACATTACCACCCACCCCTGTCTACGAAGACTAACTTCTGATGCATCCATGACCCCACACCAATTATAGAAACCAATAACCTCACTGAGAAGGGTCCTTAGTGGATGTGGGTGGGGCTGAGGAGACATAAGGGTATAAACTGATGGGACTATGCCCAGTTTGCCATATGTTCATATAATAAAGATCTCATTAAAAATAATTTAATTTCATGGAAAAATGCTCATAGCAGTTTGCAAAGTGAAATAAAATGTTTAAAGGGTCTAAGTATGTAATGGCTTCATTCTGAAAAATAGTAAATAGATGAGAAAGAAGAATACACCTCACAGTGTTGCCAGACATTTATCTCTAGGTTGAGCTGATGGGGAAGAAATGTTTACAATTGACTCATATTTTTCTTTTGTATAATTTGTAAAAATTTTACAATAAATTCATTTAGTTTTGAGATTTTCTTATAAAGAGTCATAAGCTTTATAACTAGAAGATATTTTGCTGTATGCAATGTCTTCTTGGCAAGGCTATATACCTCTGTGATTAAGCTGACAAATGGTCCAGGCTGACCTCATCCTTGCTTTTCCCTGGACTGAGTGAGCTATTTAATTGAAGCTTCATAGTCAGAACTAAAGATATTTTCTGAGACTTTCTTTTGAATAATCTTCTACTAGACAGAAGCAAACTACTGCCAAACTACTTCCTGTCACCTCCTCATTTCCTGGATTAAACGGGAGGACTGAGTTCAAAGAAGGGGAACAATTTCATTTTGTTTTCTCATCTTTCATGACCTCCCCACCTCAATTAGTTTACTTTTATTATAGTAAATAATTCACTATTTTGAAGTTATATAGTACCTTTGTGTAAAGGGACAGTATTTCCAAACACTTGTTAATGCTAAACACACTCTTGGGAAGAAGGTAAAAATTACTAGAGGAGGGAGACAGTTGTACCAAAGGCAATAAATGATGTCAATAAGACCACAGATTTGTCTCAGTTTTCTATTGGTCACAATCTATGCAGTGTTGTTCAACAGGAAGATGAATGTTATGATGATATTGAAGAGAGACATAATTTGAGAGCACTTTGGGGGCCTTATGTGCATATTTTATAGTTTGATTTTGAAGCATAGACCATGTGGTCAGCCTTGTGGATTCAGTACCTGGTTTCACAATTTACCAAGTGTATAATATGGAGCAAGTCATTTACTTACTCTGCTTTTAGTTTCCTCATTCAGAAAATGTGGAACATGTTGTTTTTCAGGATTAAATGAGACTATAAATATAGGAAATAGGAAGTAATAATATGAATTGCTATTATCACTAACTCTAAAATAGATTGCTTGCATCTTCATGATTCAACATCAGATGTTATAGACTTCAGTGCATAAGAAAAAAGCTCCCTTAATCACTAAACCTGGTGGATACTAGACGGTCTTCAAGGTTAGAAGTGATTGTCAGCTGACAGTAGAAAGGAGTGTGACATGTGTAATCAACATCAGCCCTGCATACTCAAGGAGAGTGCCCCCAGAATCCACCCTCTCCTCTGCCTTCATTTAAAGAGCATGGCAATGAAGTCACTATGCAACTAGACTTCACGCACAGATGGGGCTAAGAACTCAGTCATAATGTAAAATTTCACTGATTCATTGACATTGAGTGTCTATCTCTTATCTAACAGATGCAAAAGTTGATGTTAGTGTATTGTAGTACACTGAAAACAACTTTTTCCTGACTTGCTTCTATATCAGGCACTCAATTCTAAAGATTTACACAGAATAAAAATACTCATAGTTGTTCTATCATGCTTCTGCTTGCTATTCTTTGACAAAATTATTCTGAAAGTCCACATAACCAAATCATTATATCTCCACAAGTTCAATAAAACATTGATCCTTTTGCAGACCTAAGATTCTGCTCACTGTATAGACACTGATCAGGGTGAGGCCAATAGAGTCATGGATAGAAGCATTCTAGAATAGTTTAGTCCCCTTCTTTTCTAGCAACATATCAGAACATGTAGTATTACTAAATTCTGGATTTTTTTTTTTTTTTTGTGACTAGCACTATTACTCTTTCTACAACAGAAAGATATTATTCTCATTAATCTGTCTTTTTGTGGTAGTCATTTGGCATTTGAGACAAAATTTTCTATATACCATGTTGGCCTCCAAACTCATTATATAGTACAAGGTGACCTTGAACTCCTGATCTTACTGCCCCCAGCTCCCTCAGGCATGAATTAATCATGTTTGGCTTATCACATTAATCGCTATGGAAAGTGCTAGTTTAGTATTAAAATAATGCATTAATATCAATTCAATAAAAGTGAATATAAGTAATTACTATAATATTTTTGTTCACTTTTGTTGTTGTTGTTAAAGGCAGGGTCACACTCTAGCTCAGGCTAACTTGGAACTTGCTCTGTAGTCCCAGGATGGCCTCAAGCTCACAGTGATCCTCTTACCTCAGCCTCCCATGTGCTAGGGCTAAAGGCATGTGCAACCACGCCCCACTCAGTACTCACTTTCAAAAATACAATTTTAGAGTTTTATACTTACATTGGCATCTTTTCCAGCTAGTTTACATAATTCCACCCGTTCCTTTGCAGCAGGCCAGTAAATCTGTAAAACATTTCAAAGGAAGTCAGAATCTAAACATCTATAGTACCTTAATTCTAATTAGATAAGTGAATGAGTGAAACTAAAAAATAAATATGGAAGCATGTTAGAGTCTATATGAACATTTTGAGATGCAAATATTTTTCAAAACTACCCTTCTATTCTTCTAAAGAAAAAGTGTGAAGGACCATAGATTTTTATTAATTTTCTTGTATTTGATGTATATAGTAAGTTATATTCTGAGGGTCATTAAGTTGTTATTGTGATGTCAATCAAATGAGCATTTGTTTAAATAAGAGGTGGTATTCACACTGTTTTTCTTTTTAAAAATATTTTATTTATTTATTTATTTGAGGGGGGAGGAGAGAAAGAGGCAGATAAAGAGAGAATGGGTGCCAGGCGTGGTGGCGCACGCCTTTAATCCCAGCACTTGGGAGGCAGAGGTAGGAGGATCGCCGAGAGTTTGAGGCCACCCTGAGACTACATAGTTAATTCCAGGTCAGCCTGGACCAGAGTGAGACCCTACCTCGAAAAAACAAAAAAAAAAAAAAAAAAGAGAGAAGAGAGAGAATGGGCACACCAGGGCCTCTAGTCACTGCAAACGGTAGACAGATGTGGCACCTTCTGCATCTACCTTTATGTGGGCACTGTGGAATTGAACCCATGTCCTTGGGCTTTGAAGGCAAGTGCCTTAATCACTGAGCCATCTCTGCAGCCCCTCACTCTGTTTTTATATATCTACTCAAAGCAGTGCCACAATATAACCATGTGTGATTAGGTGTGATTAGGTGCTGGACATAATTCTGTCACTCTCATAGGCTGTTAACAACTCGAAGCCAGAACTAGTGTGAATTTGTTGACAACATTTAACAAGCATGGAGCTCAGGCATGTCTCACAAAAGGATAAATATTTTAGAAGAATATCTTATTTAATAGTGGCCCTAAAAATAGCTGTAATTACTTTCATTATTTCCAGATTTGAAAACTTCAATGCATAGCCATTTAATAACTTGAAGGCCACAAAGATATTAATGGCAAAGTTATAATCTGGCCTAAATTCTAGGTGCAACCTGAACTGGGAGTCACAACTACTGAAAATCAAATGTTGGTTGAGCAAAAGTCAAGGTCATAGGTACCAACCACTTTGGTTAAGAGCATTTCATTATACTTAATAGTCTTCAAATGATCATAAAATATTCTTTGATTGTTTTTGTTTAACAGTTTTTATTTTATTTTTTTAATTTGGATTTGTTCAGTTTTCATGGTGTTTTGAAAACAAAGGTCAGGAAAGGTTCAAATAACTATATTAGTCATTATCTCACAGGAAGAAATGTTTTCTGTTAGCTATGGGCAAGAAGGAACAAGAAAATCAAGCTCTGGGTTATGTATAATATATATAATCAAAGAGTTCTTGACAGACTTTTATTATGTTTCCCACCAATGTTAGCAAAAAATGTTTTAATGGATGAGCAAAAAAATCTCCTGGGACAATATGCTGAAAAAAAACTTGTTAAACTAGAAGGTAACAAAGGATTTAGAGGTCACTAATGTTTTATGATACTGTTTTCATGTTGAAATTATGGGGCATAATGTTTCTGTGTCCCAAAGAACAGAGAAGAATACTCAGAACTCTCTCTTAATAGACAAAGCAATCAAATTATTGAGATTTCACAATAAAGTAACTGTATTCATTTGAGAACATTTTAATAGTCTACAAATTTCTAATTACTATTCAGTGGTATATGCAAAAGGGTGAGTGAAATGGGAATGGGCTAGCTTGGGAATCACAATTAGGACTCAAAAATGTAACTGATTCAGACATGGGTTAAATTACTGTCATTATTCATAAAAATTTTATTAGTAGGCAGCAGCCAAAAACAGCAACAATGAAAAACAATACAGAATACTAAGGCAACTCATTTTTACATGGAAAAAGAAAAAAAAAAAACTCTAAAAAGAACCATGATCCTTGCAGAATAAAATAAAAACAAATAAAATGAAATGTCTTCAACTTCATATACCTGTAAATGAGTTAGGAAAAGTGGTTATTCAAGTCAGGCATGCAGGCACTGATGTGCAATCTCAGCACAAGGTACACCAAGACAGGAGAATAGTTTTGAGATCAGCCTGAAGTACATAGCTCAACCCTGTCCTCAAATACTAATGAGAGACAACAGAGGACAGAAGAGGGGAGGGAATGGAAGAGGAGAGGAGAGGAGAAGAGAAGGGAGGGAAGAGAGACAGGGAGAAAGAGTCAAGATGGTGGCAGAATGGGTAAGTTAATGTTGGAGTTTGAATCTAATGTCACAGATAAACTCATGTTTTTTAAAATTTATTTTTATTTTTATTAGAGAGAGAGAGAGAGAGAGAGAACTGGTGTGCCAGGGCCTCAGCCACTGAAATTGAACTCCAGATGCTTGTGACACATAGTGGGCATGTGCAAGCTTGCACTTGCCTCACCTTTGTGCATCTGGCTAATGTGGGATCTGGAGAGTAGAACATGAGTCCTTAGGCTTCCCAGGCAAGCACCTTAACTGCTAAGCCATTTCTCCAGCCCAAAATCATGTGTTTTGAATGCTAGCTCCCAGCAGATGGCAACTTAGGAAGTGGTGCCTTGCTAGAGGAGGTGTGTTGTTGGGGCTGGACCTAGAGGTTTATTAGCTCCTAGCTTGCCAATGTTACTCTGCTCACACTTCTGCTGTTGTTTTCCACATGCTCTGGCAGAGGAGATATCCAGCCTGTTCTTGTGCCAAACTTTCCTCTGCCATTGTGAAGATTCCCCTCAAGACTCTAAGCCAAAATAAGCACATCCCATCAGCTGATTTAGGTTTGGTGTTTTATGACAGCAACAAGAAGGTAACTGCAGAAGTCATTGATAAAAATCAGGTTGTGGCTGGAGAGATGGCTTAGCGGTTAAGGCACCTGTCTGCTAAGCCTAAGAACCGGGTTCCAATCTCCAGGTCCCAAGTTTAGCCAGATGCAAAGTGACGCCAGGGTGAAATGCCACATTTGCCCACAAGGGGGCGCACACATCTGGATTTCGTTCACAGCAGCTGAGAGACTGCTGGCGCACCTGTTCTCTATCTGTCTCCCTCTCCCTCTCTGTCTGTCTCTCTCTCTCTGTCTCTCTCCAAAAAAAATAAATAAATAAATAGATAAATCAGGTTGTTCCAGCTTTAGTTCTTGGTGGTTTATTGTGTACACATATTTGTTCAGTTTAAATGAGATATGTAATTTGTTAGTAAATAGATATATAAAAATCTACCATTCATGGACCAATTAACAGCCCTTTGAAACCCAGAATCACGATGTCCTAAATATATTAATAAATCAACAAATATAAAACTCTGTACTTGACCACAATTCATAACATTTTTAGGTTTTTGTTTGCTTTTTTTCCCTGTTTTTAAAGATTTTATTTATTTACTTTATAGAGAGAGAGCTAGAAAGAGACAGAGAAGGGTGGGAGAGATGGCTTAGCAGTTAATGCCTGCCTGTCAAGCCTAAGAACATGTTCAATGTTTAGCCAGATGTAGTGACACAAGGGTGTAATGCCGCACTTGCCCACAAGGAGGCGAACACATCGTTCATGTGGCTGAGAGGCCGCTGGTTTGTCCATTCTCTCTCTCTCTGTCAAAAAGAAAGAAAGAAAGAAAGAAAGGGAGGGAGGGAGGGAGGGAGGGAGGGAGGGAGGGAAGGAAGGAAGGAAGGAAGGAAGGAAGGAAGGAAGGAAGGAAGGAAGGAAGGAAGGAAGGAAGGAAGGAAGGAAGGAAAGAAGCCGAGATAACCGGGCATGGTGGCACACACCTTTAATTCTAGCACTAGAGAAGCAGAGGTAGGAGAATCACTGTGAATTTGAGGCCACCTGGGGACTGCTGAGTGAGTTCCAGGCCAGCCTGGGATAGAAAATGAGACCTTACCTTGAAAGGGTTAAAAACAAAACAAAACAAAACAAAACCAGGAAGAGGGATAGGAAGAAGTAGAGGGAGAAGGAAAGGGAGGGAGACAGGCAGAGAGAGAGAGAGAGAGAGAGAGAGAGAGGGAGAGAGAGAGAGAGAGAGAGACGGAGAGGGAAAAAGAGAATGGGCAAGCCAGGACATGCTGACACAACAAACATACGTGTGCAACTTTGTTCATTGAGCTTTACATGGGTACTGGGAAATCAAACTCATGCAGTCAAGTTTTGCAAGCAAGTGCCTTTAACTGGGGTGCTAAGTCTCCAGCCCCCTTTTTTCTTTCTTTCTTTCTATTAGCTGAAAAATATGGGACTGAATATTCATTCTTTCTTCTTTAAAATAATATTTTGATCCCTGGTCTGGGTTCCCTGCACCCAACAGTGTGTGGGCAGGCCCTGTGGCATGGAATTCTGCTTCTCTTTGTCAGATGGGAGTGGGACCTGAGGCGATAAATGAACAGCACACTTCACTCCGCCCCAGCTGAAACCACAGAGGACTTGAGGAAATGAGCAAGAGTGCTGCATTCTTAGTGAATCTGATATCAGCACAAGGGTGAAGGAGATAGACACTAAGGATACTCAACACCTACGAAAGCAGAGATCCAGAAGGTCCTAAGTGTCCGTCACTGAAGTAAAATTAAAATGCTCCTGGCATGCCTCAGGAAATTTTTCAGAAGAGGGGATGGAAAAAGTGTTAGAGTCACAAGTTGGGGCATTATGCACAGGGACGTTGCCTCTCCACCATTAACTGACTGTTGCCCCCACAATGCATGCACAATGCACGCAACCCCATGGGGTTGACCTGCATGCCCTCTTCGAAAAAGGGGTAGGGATTAGGGAAACAATGGTACCAACATGTGTTGTTTACATACTAAGAATGTCCCTATCTAATAAAAATAAATTTAAAAATAAATAATATCTTGAATTTATAGAGTCTTTGCTTTACCTGTGAGCTTGTGGACTCATATTATGAACATTTTCTTAGTGATTTGAGTTTTACTATTTTAAAATATGATAAAAATATACACATAAATTTATCATCTTAAATATTCAAGTTATAGTTCAGAAAACTGTGTTCATATTGTTGTGGGTGGATTGTCCAAAGTTTTTTCCATCTTGTAAATAGAAAATTTATATTTGTTACATCGTAAAGATAATACTAATTTTATTAAATACAGCTTCATATTATTGAACTGAAACAAACTTACATATCCATTATCTGTTGTTTTAATTCTTGAATCATTTTATTTGATCCCTAGTCAAAACTAGCATTTGTTGAGGTGCAGCAATAATTTGGATTCCAATTTATCCCATTTTATTGATGGTCAGAATTATTCACATTTCAGAAAGAAACTTAGAACAAACATTTACAGATATTTTTCATAATTACATATAGTATTGATATAAATATTAGAGATAAAAGAAAAAGAGAGAACTTTTTAATGTTAAGCATATGAGTTTCAAAGCACACAAAATTCACCAGAGAATTTTTTTCCCCAATCAAGACAATAATTTGAATGATTGAGTTACTAAAGTTTGAAATAAAGTACATCAGAGTTCACTTTGAAAATCTTCATTGGTGCATCCAAAAGTAAGGAATTACTGAAAGAATGACAATGTGGAATTACTTTTTACCACCTTTGTGAACACTAAGTGAAAATTTCAAAGTTACTACGGAAGAATGACTGTTCACTTTATTCATTGCATGCAAAGCCCTGAAGGGCCTTGCACATGCCAGCAAGAGCCTGGGTGATGGTGTTGAAATTTAGTTAGGAAGACGCTCCAGAAACTGAGTAGCTTCACTGCTGTGGGGGAGAGAGGGTTCCCCAATAAAGCCATAGTGCCAGGGAAGGATTAAGTAGCACTCGGAGGTGACCTACTTTTCTCACTCCCTGCTTATGAATAATTGTTTTAAATTCCTTGCCCTTCATAGCTTCAACTCTGGTATGATGTTTGAGCTTTGTGTAGTTTTAAAAGTTTCAACTACAGTTTTATTTAAGGGAATTTACACTGAAAGACTAATTGCACACAGTTCCTGCTCTTTAAAGGAACACAAATCTCTAAAAAGATCTTCTAATGTTTTGTTGTACATTTTAGTTATTAACTATGAATCATGTAATTATAAATAGAGCTGTATGAACTTAGCTGGTGAAGCATTAAAACTAATTATAAGCTTTGCAAAATTTCTTCTTTTGATTTGTAGGTAAATATTACATGGAAACTTGAGCACCAATAATTTGGGCTACAAAAGCCATTTGTTTCTGTTTTGTAAATCTTTTATAAATCTTCTAATCTCTGATGGCTATCCAATATGTTGTTTTTTCATCATTTCCCCTCAATGCCTAGACCCTGATAAAAATAGGAAGTTCCAGGCTTGGGATATGGTTTAGTGGCAGAGAGCTAGCCTAGTATGCAGAAAGCCTGGCATTCAATTCTCAGTAGTGTAAAACAAAACAAAGCAAAGCAAAAAATAGAAATTGTCTTTGGATTATTTGCATTATGACCAAAGGATTCTTAGATAATGCCATCATAAAGGAAAATGTTCTTTTAAAATTCATAATATTCTTAAATTTTTTATTATTTTTTATTTATTTTTGGAGAGAGACACAGAGAGAGAGAGAGAGAGAGAGAGGGAGAGAGGGAGAGAAAGACAGATAAAGATGGGCGCGCCAGCAGTCTCTCAGCTGCTGTGAACGAAATCCAGATGTGTATGCCCCCTTGTGGGCAAGTGAGGCATTGCGCCCTTGCATCACTTTGCATCTGGCTAAACGTGGGACATGGAGATTGGAACCACTGGCAATTGGAACCAGTATTCTTAGGCTTAGGAGGCAGGCACCTTAACCCCTAAGCCATCTCTCCAGCTCTAAATTCATAATATTCTTAATAGTCATCTTCAAGTAAGGATGTATTTAGATTATATACTGGTTGATTTAAACACAATGTTAAGAACTTTGGAATCAAAGAATCACCTTAAATTGCAATACCCTGAGAGATATCTGTCTTTCAGAATAAACATTTACATAAAAGAAAAGATGGCAGTAGTTGTGCTGGTATTTAGAGAGATCACTTTAACTTTGATTTATGGTGAGATTTTCTTTTACTTGCCTTACAGTCATTAGAATATACATTTTTTAAAAAATAATACACCTTTAACTGCCTATGTAGCCAAAGATGATCTTGATTTCTTCATCTTTCTTCCTCTGGCACCAGGTCCTTAGATTTATAGGTCTCCAGTACCAAACCCTTCCTTTTGGACTGGTAATTAATAAATAAAGAAACCTAAGCCAGGCATGGTGGTGCATGTCTTTAATCCTAACAACAGTCAAGAGGCTAAAGCTCACCATGAGTTCAAGGCCAGCCTGGATTTAGAGTGAATTCCAGGTTAGCTTTGGTTAGAAGGAGATCCTGTCTTAAAAGAGAAAGAGAGAGGGAGAGAGAGAGAGAGAGAGAGAGAGAGAGAGAGAGAGATCGAATGAAAAGAAAAGAAACATAAATCTTCTAAATTCAATATAAATATAAAACAAACAGGACAAAAATTTACTTATGTATATGTTAGAACACAGCATACTCACAGTTACCTACAGATGCCAAAAACATGTTCAAGTAATTTTTTGTGTGTTTTACTCATCTTTGAAAGAGGCATGTAATATGCCACAAACAAATAAAGTGGCATTCTACTACCCATATTTTTCTGTGTGAGTGAGTGTGTGTGTGTGTGTGTGTGTGTGTGTAGGTAGGTTGGCAGACTTAGATAATAGAACCTTAAGAAGAGAAAAATAGTGCCTGGCATATTGTTCAATAGGAAAGGTGTTTGCCTAGTTTGCAAGAAGCTCTGAGTTTAAACCCCCTCATACCACATAAAACTGGGCATGGTTTCATTACACCTATAATCCAAACCATCCAGAGCTCGAGGAGGGAAGATAAGTTCAAGATTAGGTTACAGGGGCTGGAGAGATGGCTTAGCAGTTAAGGTGTTTGCCTGCAAAGCCAAAGTACTTCGGTTTGATTTGCCAGAACCCACATAAGCCTGATGCACAAGGTGGCACATGCCTCTGGAGTTGCTGTGGCTAGAGGCCCTGCTGAATCCATTCTCTCTCTTTCTTTCTTTCTTTGTCTGCCTCCTTTCCTCTCTCACTCTCTTAAATAAATAAATAAATAAATAAATAAATAAATAAATAAATAAACAAAATTACAAAAAAAAAAAAAAAAAGATTGGGCTACATAGTGAGTTTGAAGTCACCTTAGGCTAGAGACCTTGTCTCAAAAAAAATGTAGGAACAGACATAGTTACACAGAAAAAGAGATTTGGATACTGACTGTGAGTAAATTAATGTGTATTTTTATACACAATCTCAAATTTTAGAATGACTTTTACAAAATCCCAAATTATGCATAATATCCTTAGATAATTTCAGTAGCCCAGTGAGTCCACCTTGAGAATGCCCCACTCTAAAACAGAAATCAGATCATGTGCTCTAAGAATATGGTGTCCATAATATTGATAAAAATCAGCACCTTAATCAGTAGATGTGAATGACTTTGAAGCAACACTTATCAATATTCTCACTGCTTTTAATCAGTAATAAAATATCATGTTTTCCTGCATTTTAGAATCTCTTATACAACCCTAACATTAAAAGTTATAATAAACAGGATAAAACAGAACACATACATCTGTTTTTAAAAATTGTTGGCTCTCTTAGAAAATCAGTCACAGGGGCTGGAGAGATGACTTAGCAGTTAAGGCACTTGCCTGCAAAGCCAAAGGACCTCAGTTTGATTCCCCATAACCCACAAAAGCCAGATGCACAAGGTAGCACATGCGTCTGGAGTTCATTTGCAGTGGCTAGAAGCCATGGCACGCCCATTCTTTCTCTCTGTGTCTCTTTTCCTCTCTCGAAATAAATAAATAAATAAATAAACTAAAGACAGTCACAGATATTTTTCTTTCACTTAGCAAAGAATCATATGAGAAGCAGAGCTTCCATTTGCACATAATTTCCATACTTTAATTGTACTGAAATATTCCCAAAGAATATTTGTTAAGGAACCTTGAATGATATAACAAGATGCAGAATTTAAAGCTACTGGGCTGGAGAGATGAGCTGGAGAGAGGTGCTTGAGACTGTTTGCAGTGGCAGGAGGTTCTGGCATACCCATTCTCTCCCTCCTCTCTCTGTCACTGTAGCAAAATAATAAATAAAATATTTAAAAAAAAAAAGATTGTAACGCCATCGTTTTGGTTGATAAACAAGGGTGTTTGTTTAAGGCTATAGATTTTTAAAATTTTTTTTATTTATTTGAGATATATATATATATATATATATATATATATATATATAGAGAGAGAGAGAGAGAGAGAGAGACAGAATCAGTATGCTAGGGCCTCAAGCAACTGCAAATGATCTCCAGATGCATGTGCCACCTTGTGCATGTGGCTTATGTGAGTACTGGGGAACTGAATCTGGGAGCCCAGGCTTCACAAGCAAGTGCCTTAACCACTAAGCAATCTCTCCAGCCCGAAGGCTGCAGATTTTAATTTCAATGATTGCCATAGACAGCTTATGGAATGTTCTTAAACTCAGGCAAGCCAGAGAGAAATCAGATATTTTCTGCATATTTGTATGAGCCCAAAAACTCATCTCCTCTTAATTTTCTGCAGTTTAACTACTAATTGAACCCCAACTAAACAATTAGGTCTTATAAACTGGTTTAATTTGAGTGGTAAATCTTACACATTTATTTGATAACACAAAACCATGGGAAAGAGAAAAATGAATACATTTATAAGGAGAGATGGCTTAGTGGTTAAGATGCTTGCCTGTGAAGCCTAAGGACTCATGTTCAACTCTCCATGTCCCACATAAGCCAGATGCACAGTGATGCAAGCATGCAAGGTTGCACATATGCACAAGGGGGAACACACATCTGGAGTTTGATTGTAGTGACTGGAGGCCCTGGCACACCAATTCTCTCTATCTCTTTCTCACTCTTGCTCTCTAGTATAAAAGAGGAAGTCTTTTGGACTTACCTAAACAAGCAACCAAACAAAAAAAAACAATTGTAAAGAAAATCAGGACCCATATACTGAATTAACTATTTTACTGTGCTTATATAGCCTTGGTAATATTTCACAATTGATCATTTTCAAGTTTTTTCATTTTATATCATAAGGTTCAAACTTTACTATCTCAAATATATATAATGGATATTGGCAACATAAAGAGTTTAATTCTAATTAGTTGAAAATTATCCAGCTGGAGGGATGACTTAGCAGTTAAGACATTTGCCTACAAAGCCCAAGGACCCAGGTCCAATTACCCAGTATCCACGTAAACCAGATACACAGAGTGGCATACGCATTTTTAGTTTTTTTTCAATGGCGAGAGGTCCTGTTGTGCCTATTCTCTCATTCTTTATCTGCCTCTTTCTCTCCTTCTCTCTTAAATAATTTTTTAAAAATTGAGAAAGAAAAACTGTCTCCATTGTCTCCTTATACTTGCTCATCTACCATAATTATGTGCTAAAAATGTTTAATAATAATTTTTATGTACCTAAAATTGTGACCTGTATCTCAGCATATCAATTTCACTTATTTATCTGTATGCAGTATTCTTCACAATATTTTTGTTTTGTTTTTTGGAACATCACTTCCTCATTTTTGAAAACAAAATATGACAATTTACAAATAAACTACTTCAAGGTCTCAAACAATTGTAGCTTCATTAATAATTTATATAATTCATTAATTTTGGTTTACCATTTATGAAATTCATTAGGTAATGATTTATTCAGGCAGAATGTCATGCAATTTAGTTTTAATTATTTAATGTTTGGAAAGTTATAGAAACATTTAAGGAATGATAAGGCATTATCATTCTAATGAAAATTCTAATCATTACTGCTCCTTGTTTCATCTCTGGAAAAGCAATTTAATTGGCTGAAATTAGCAAGTACATGGTCAGTCAACACTCTTTGGCCTAATCATAGATGTCAAAGCAACTGAATGGGACACCAAAAAGAAAGTTGTAACTCATTCATAAAAATTAACTAAAGACAAAACCTCAGAACTACAGAATTTTAGGCTGCCCTACAAAAGAAATGGGTGCAAGTACTTGAATGATTTGTAAAGAATTTGGATAAATATTGGTCAGGATGTGACAATGTACAGTGAAAGAAGCAATGAATTCTCTAAGTTCTGAGGAAATGGAGAAATAGAAAGGAGATCTGAACCCAAAGTCAACAACAGTGCACAAAACATGTATAAAGTTTGAAAAAAATTAGTAAATAATTAGGAAAGGTTGAAAAAACTGACAATGGGAAATTTAGATTCTCAATTTGTTTTCTTCTCATTATCAAATTACATAGAAAGGTTCATTATTAAATGACATAGAAAGGTACATCTACTGCTTTGTCCCCAGAAAATGTCTTCATTAGAGAAGACGGAATTCCAGGTAGAGCTTTTTCTACTGCAAATACTTCTGCCCTCCTCTAGACAACCCCTATCCAAAACACCTATCTATTCATACCATTTCCCCAGAAAGCCTTCTCTGACCAGTAATCTCAATAGTTTCTCAGGAATATTAGCACTCTTTTAGAATGACCCTTGACACTAAGAAGTACCTTATGTGTTTCCTTTTGTTTTTCTCCATCAATGCCTTTCCTCTAAAATTAGATGCCACACCTCTGTCACACCCTCCAAGGCTCAGGGACCATTGCGGAACAGGGGGCAGATAGAACAGAAGAGCCAAAGGAAGGGTATGACTTCTTACAATGCAACCGCCCAGATAGAAATTGGCCTCGATATCCATGACCTTGCAGTGCCTAGCAATACCTTCACAAGACCCTCAAAAATAGAAGAAAAAGATGATGACATCAAATTAAAAGAGAGACTAATGGAGAGAGGGAGGGGGTATGATGGAGATTGGAGTTCTAAAGGGGAATGGGGAAGGGGAGGGAAATATCATGTGTTTTTTGTATGTAAGTATAGAAGTTGTCAATAAAAAATAATAATTAAAAAAATAAAAAAATAAAAATAAATAAATAAAATAAAATTAGATGCAGCATAAAAACAGAAGTGCTATGTTTTATGGTCTACTATCCCCAGGAGCAAGAAAGTGGAGGGATCAGTTGATTCTCAGAAAGAACATATTCTAAGAATGAGATATGCTGTTTTAACATATAAACTAACATAAATTCCAAGAATAGACAGCTTATGGAATGTTCTTAAACTCAGGCAAGCCAGAGAGAAATCAGATATTTTCTGCATATTTGTATGAGCCCAAAAACTCATCTCCTCTTAATTTTCTGCAGTTTAACTACTAATTGAACCCCAACTAAACAATTAGGTCTTATAAACTGGTTTAATTTGAGTGATAAATCTTACACATTTATTTGATAACATAAAACCATGGGAAAGAGAAAAATGAATACATTTATAAGGAGAGATGGCTTAGTGGTTAAGATGCTTGCCTGTGAAGCCTAAGGACTCATGTTCAACTCTCCGTGTCCCACATAAGCCAGATGCACAGTGATGCAAGCATGCAAGGTTGCACATATGCACAAGGGGGAACACACATCTGGAGTTTGACTGTAGTGACTGGAGGCCCTGGCACACCAATTCTCTCTCTCTCTTTCTCACTCTTGCTCTCTAGTATAAAAGAGGAAGTCTTTTGGACTTACCTAAACAAGCAACCAAACAAACAAAAAGAATTGTAAAGAAAATCAGGACCCATATACTGAATTAACTATTTTACTGTGCTTATATAGCCTTGGTAATATTTCACAATTGATCATTTTCAAGTTTTTTCATTTTATATCATAAGGTTCAAACTTTACTATCTCAAATATATATAATGGATATTGGCAACATAAAGAGTTTAATTCTAATTAGTTGAAAATTATCCAGCTGGAGGGATGACTTAGCAGTTAAGACACTTGCCTACAAAGCCCAAGGACCCAGGTCCAATTACCCAGTATCCACGTAAACCAGATACACAGAGTGGCATATGCATTTTTAGTTTGTTTTCAATGGCGAGAGGTCCTGTTGTGCCTATTCTCTCATTCTTTATCTGCCTCTTTCTCTCCTTCTCTCTTAAATAAATTTTTAAAAATTGAGAAAGAAAAACTGTCTTCATTGTCTCCTTATACTTGCTCATCTACCATAATTATGTGCTAAAAATGTTTAATAATAATTTTTTATGTACCTAAAATTGTGACCTGTATCTCAGCATATCAATTTCACTTATTTATCTGTATGCAATATTCTTCACAATATTTTTGTTTTGTTTTTTGGAACATCACTTCCTCATTTTTGAAAACAAAATATGACAATTTACAAATAAACTACTTCAAGGTCTCAAACAATTGTAGCTTCATTAATAATTTATATAATTCATTAATTTTGGTTTACCATTTATGAAATTCATTAGGTAATGATTTATTCAGGCAGAATGTCATGCAATTTAGTTTTAATTATTTAATGTTTGGAAAGTTATAGAAACATTTAAGGAATGATAAGGCATTATAATAACTTCTAAAGAAAATTCTAATCATTACTGCTCCTTGTTTCATCTCTGGAAAAGCAATTTAATTGGCTGAAATTAGCAAGTACATGGTCAGTCAACATTCTTTGGCCTAATCATAGATGTCAAATGGGACACCAAAAAGAAAGTTGTAACTCATTCATAAAAATTAACTAAAGACAAAACCTCAGAACTACAGAATTTTAGGCTGCCCTACAAAAGAAATGGGTGCAAGTACTTGAATGATTTGTAAAGAATTTGGATAAATATTGGTCAGGATGTGACAATGTACAGTGAAAGAAGCAATGAATTCTCTAAGTTCTGAGGAAATGGAGAAATAGAAAGGAGATCTGAACCCAAAGTCAACAACAGTGCACAAAACATGTATAAAGTTTGAAAAAAATTAGTAAATAATTAGGAAAGGTTGAAAAAACTGACAATGGGAAATTTAGATTCTCAATTTGTTTTCTTCTCATTATTAAATTACATAGAAAGGTTCATTATTAAATGACATAGAAAGGTACATCTACTGCTTTGTCCCCAGAAAATGTCTTCATTAGAGAAGACGGAATTCCAGGTAGAGCTTTTTCTACTGCAAATACTTCTGCCCTCCTCTAGACAACCCCTATCCAAAACACCTATCTATTCAATACCATTTCCCCAGAAAGCCTTCTCTGACCAGTAATCTCAATAGTTTCTCAGGAATATTAGCACTCCTTTAGAATGACCCTTGACACTAAGAAGTACCTTATGTGTTTCCTTTTGTTTTTCTCCATCAATGCCTTTCCTCTAAAATTAGATGCCACACCTCTGTCACACCCTCCAAGGCTCAGGGACCATTGCGGAACAGGGGGCAGATAGAACAGAAGAGCCAAAGGAAGGGTATGACTTCTTACAATGCAACCGCCCAGATAGAAATTGGCCTCAATATCCATGACCTTGCAGTGCCTAGCAATACCTTCACAAGACCCTCAAAAATAGAAGAAAAAGATGATGACATCAAATTAAAAGAGAGACTAATGGAGAGAGGGAGGGGGTATGATGGAGATTGGAGTTCTAAAGGGGAATGGGGGAGGGGAGGGAAATATCATGTGTTTTTTGTATGTAAGTATAGAAGTTGTCAATAAAAAATAATGATTAAAAAATAAAAAAAATAAAAATAAATAAATAAAATAAAATTAGATGCAGCATAAAAACAGAAGTGCTATGTTTTATGGTCTACTATCCCCAGGAGCAAGAAAGTCGAGGGATCAGTTGATTCTCAGAAAGAACATATTCTAAGAATGAGATATGCTGTTTTAACATATAAACTAACATAAATTCCAAGAAATGCACTAGTGGGTTGGAAATGCACTAATATTGCACTAATGTTGTGTTTCAATTATTCTTGACCATACATTTGAAAACTGGGTAAGGAATATTCATAGTTTACTTAACATTCTTAAAGGAATTTGTGACCTTATATTTATTTACTTATTTGAGAAAGAGAGAGAGAGAGAGAGAGAGAGAGAGAGAGAGACAGAGAGACAGAGAGAGAGAGAGAGAGAGAGAGAATGGGCACACCAGGTTCTCCAGCCACTGCAAACGAACTCCAGATGCATGTGCCACCTTGTGCATCTGGCTATTGTTCATACTGGGGAATTGAGCCTCAAACCAGGGTCCTTAGGCTTATAAGCAAGCGTTTTACTGCTAAGCCATCTCTGCAGAAGCCCCCCGTTTTTTTTTTTTTTTTTTTTTTAATTTGGGAGAGAGAGAGACAGAGAGAGAGGGCATGCCACTGGGCTCTCAGCTGCTGTGAACTAACTCCAGAAACATGAGCCCCTTTGAGCGCATGTGCAATATTGTGCCCTTGCATCACCTTTTGCGTATGGCTAAACATGGGACCTGGAGAATCAAACAGATGTTCTTAGGCTTTGCAGGCAGGCACCTTAACTGCTAATCCATCTCTCCAGCCACCCCCCCTTTAATTTTTGAATCTGTGACACTTTTTAAGTTTATAAACGTACTGACAGCCAGAGGCAAGAGACTTTGCCCCTTCCTACCCTCTTTAGATCCTGTACTGTATGCCCAGTAAGCACTCTGTAATTAGATTTAGAAGACTAACCTTCAGAGTTTCCCTTAGAATAGGAAATAGAGAAACAGAGAAACAGAGTTCTGGCAGGAGGCTGAAAAACATTCTGACAGTCATTACAGTGACCAGATGGGACCTGCATATCAGCACCAGGGCTGAGGAGCCAGCTCGTCCATGAACAAGGCAATTGTCCACGCTGTGATTACCAGACAGCATGTGTTCATCATGCAATAGGAACAGATTAATCACCACCAAACCAAGCAGAGAGCTTTATATATAAAGTTCATTTACTAGCATATCTGCAGGGTTCTAAGCAATTATATTTTCTTAACTTCAAGTACTAAATAAAGACAAAGAGGTGATTTTCAGTGAAAAGGTTATTTATTCTAAGTCTTTTCTCTGTAAATAACATGCATGACAGGTGAAGGATTATATATAATTGTCCTATTCATCCACAGAGTAATTTAACAGTACTGGAGTCAGAAAGTCATTCTGATTGATAAAGGAACTTCTGCTTATACTCAGCATGAAACAAGTGAGGCTATAACCTCATGTATTGAAACTCCCTAGTTTTAGCCTTTTGGAGAAATAACAAAGCCTTTTTACATTAAGCAAAGCAAGATACTTAAATATTTCACTGAAGATTTAATTTTTTTATTTTTACTTATTTATTTGAGAGCAACAGACAGAGAGAAAATTAAGCAGAGAGAGAGAGAGAGAGAGAGAGAGAGAAAATTGGTGCACCAGAGCCTCCAACCACAGCAAATGACTCCAGATGCAAGTGCCACCTTGTGCATCTGTCTAACGTGGGTACTGGGGAATCAAACCTTAAACCAGGGTTCTTAGGTTCACAGGCAAGTACTTAACTGCTAAGCCATTTCTCCAGCCCCTCAGTGAAGATATTTAAAGTTACAAACTCAACTTAGTATTTTCATGATATAAGTGCTATGAATGAAGACATATTTTGATGAAATTTAACTAGTAGAAATAGTTTTATAATTACTCAATTTTGATAAGGACAAAATAATAGAAGATTGTATAACCGTGGCTATTCAGAAGTAAAAACTCCCATATTGTGTTGGAGAGATGGCTTAACACTTAATGCACTTTCCTACAAAGCGTAAGAACTCATGTTCAACTCTCCAGGTCCTATGTAAGCCAGATGCTCAAGGTGATGCAAGCACATAAGGTTACACATGCACACAAGATGGCACATGCATCTGTAGTTTGATTGCTGTGACTGGAAACCCTGGCATGCCAATTCTCTCTCTCTCTCTTTCTCCGATAAAAAATAGTAAAAAAAGATTTTTAAAAGGTCATATTTACAAGCTTACCATTGCTTTATATTCTAAATAAATAGTTCAGTTTTGCTACTTTCCATGTTTAAGCTTGAGTATTTGATCTTTAAAAGTATCTGTGGTAGTTTTAGACTCATGTATTATTAAAATTTAGTTTGCCTCTTCTGTGTGGCGGGCGGCATCCAGGGCGCACCATCCATGTTGCCCTGTCAAGATGGCGGCTGGCACCTTGCCAAAGGGCGTTGAGCTCGAGTCTTGTCAGTAAACAGGAAGTTATGGTGATTGGCTAGGAGACATATCCTCATTGCATCAACATATCGGCTTCAGCCAAGTTAGCTTTCTTGCCTAGCAACTATGTTATGATTGGTCTTCATTGGATATATAAGCTGTGCTATTTCCTGTAATAAAGGTCTTCGTTCCAAGCAAGCAACAAGAGTGGTGCGTGTGTCATTAGTGTCCCGATTGGTCGGCGACACTTCTGCCCTAGCAGGAAGACTTCTGCTACTGGAGTGGGGGTGGGGGTGCATGTCACTGTGGGTGGATATGAAGTCCAGCCTAAGGTATATAGAGTAAGCTCTGGGTGTCCTGCTGGTGCAAGTTCTTGCATGCTTATTCATGATTGTGTCATTGTGCATGGATCTGTGCAAAGGGGCCAGCTTCTTCCACCATAAATGGAACTTCCCTGGATCTGTAAACTTCAAACAAATTCCTTCCTCCTATAAACTGTGTCTGGTTTGGAAGTTCATCCCAGCAACATGAAACTGACTAGAACATTACCTAATAGTTATTTTTAAATGATTCCAGTTCTTACCTGTTTACTAACCAAAAGAATAAAATGTACAATAAAAGAGGGGACCTACATTTTATTTTGGCAATATAAAATAAAATCGTTTCATAAAAAATGAAGTTCTGTTAGGAAGAGCTGAAATTTGTTAACTTAATGCATTATTTTTACTTTAAAAATAGGCCTCTCTTTTTTAAAAAAAAAATATTTATTTGCAAGGAGAAAGAGAGAGAGAGAGAGAGAGAAGAAAGACAGACAGAGAATGGGCATGCCACGCCGCTAGCCACTGCAAACAAACTCCAGGTGTACGTGCCCCTTGTACATCTGGCTTACATGGGTCCTGGGAAATCGAACCTGGTTCCTTTGGCTTTGCAGGCAAACGCCTTAACCTCTAAGCCATTTCTCCAGGCCCGTTTTTATATTTTTAATTCATAGGAAAACTTCCTTTTTACTCCAAAGCCAAACAATGTTTGTTATTGTTTTCAAATTAAAATAATTTTAACAAAGAGTATTTTGCATCAAATATACATGAAAATTGATTTAGACAGCAAAATGTGTAAGTGCTATCCTTACTTTACTTTTAATCCCATAAGTAGAGATTGAAGGTATACATTTTTATTGGAATCCAAGTGCTTCATTTTCAATTTTATTTTATTTTGTTTATTTTATGTTTTGATCTTTGAAAATAGTCCAAGTAGCTCATGTTGACCCGAAATTTTCAAAGATCCTCCTGTCTCAGCCTTCCTAGTGCTAGAATTACAAGCATTCACAAACTCAACCAGCTATGACTTTCACTTTTGATTCTTACTCTTTTTATCTTCATTTTTTATTAGTTATGGATATATTCAGTATGTAAACAGCACATTTTGGTACCATCCTTACCCTTATCCCTGCCCGCCCTTCAAAGGGACCCTACTCATTGAGATGCTAGATATCCCCATGGGGATTACTCTTGATCTTAACCAAAAGTTCCTATAGCAACTCACTTTTTATTACTAATACAACCATCCTTGGACTTTTATAAATAAATAACATCTAATTTTCACATGTCAGTTTCAAGAGAAAACGTGGACTTTAACCCAATAAATAAATAAAGTCGATTAAGGACTATTTCAAAATAAAAGTGAACTGAAATTTAAGTTTTGAGAGTGTTTTTCAATGAGTAAATACCAGCTGTGAGAACTGCACTATTATTTAATGGAATGGGGGCAGGGAAGAGGGTCATAAAAGGATAATCAGATGGGAATATGATCAGTTTGTAACATGTTCGTATTTTAAAGTTCCCAAAGCAAAATTATTATGGAAAAATAAATTTAAAAAAAAGAATTGATTATTCTATTAATAGTACTAAGGTTAAAATATTAATAATGCTATTAATATTTACTTATCTGAATGATTCAATTAAGTAACATAACAAACAGAAAGTCTTGATTTTTTTTATTCGCAACTATGAATCCATTAAAAAATGTAAAATGGAAGGAGAAACTTTAACTTCTATATTTAATTCCTGAAGATTGCAAAGAGAGGGCTTCAGATTTTCTGTGCATTATTTCTAGGGCTAGTTAAAGTTGGCTGAGGTAGAAGCTATTCATTTATAGTCAAAGTGATACCAACTGTGTAGTGAAGAATCATCTGTTCAGAAACCCAGGACCTGACGCCATATTGCACAAATGTCAACACATTCATTATTACAATGCCTATCCTGGACAGGTTTCTACTTGTAACACTTGTAAGAGAGATAAACCATCCATGTCCCAAGTACTAGTAAAGTTCTTTAAATAAGCCTTCTGGTTGCATAGATTGAATATGCAATCATATTGAAAGTTAAGGCAGGAAAATTCTCAGGACTTTTAATTTAAATTTTGAGAAATCTCCAGATAGAAGAGACAAAATTCTCTTTTGCTTTCCTTATCAAATATGCCTTTCCCTATCTGAACAGAACAACAATAACAACAACAACAACAAACACGGTAGGGACTGGAGAGGTGGCTCAGTGGTTACAGCACTTGCTTGCAAACCCTAATGGCCTGGGTTTGATTCCCTAGTACCCACATAAATGCACAAAGTGCTACATGCACTAGAGTTCATTTGTTTCAGCTAAAGGCCCTGGTGTGTCTCCTCTCTCCCTCTCGTCCCTTACAAATGAATAAACAAAAATTTTAAAACATGATAGTAAACCTTAATGTCTAATCCAAATGCAAATCATCTGTTTTGCATCTATATTAAATACATAATGAGATTCCTGTCCCCATGCTTGTGACATGTGACTTATCCCATCAGTATATAAACATACATACATTGTAACAGTTCTCTATCCTGGGTTTTATTTTATTTTTATTTTTTTTTTTTGGTTTTTCGAGGTGTGGTCTCACTAGCCCAGGCTGACCTGGAACTCACTATGTAGTCTCAAGGTGGCCTTGAACTCATGGTGATCCTCCCACCTCTGCTTCCCAAGAGCTGGGAATAAAGGAGTGTGCCACCACACCCAGATCCTATCCTGTATTCTTAACTAGAGCTAACTTTCTGAATTTGGTGACTTTGTACAAATTTTAAATTATAAAACCAGAGTTTTATGTTTTAATACAATAGTTGCAATATTCATACATATATTCAATGGAATTTTGTTTTAAAAACGTAAAGGGAGGACAAGAGATAAACATTCCAAGTATAGTCATGCATAAAGTATTCTGTTTTACTTCTATAATACATATCATTGATTTTAATCCCAAAGATTAATAAAACCAAAAAAAAAAAAAAAGTGGAAATATAAATTCTGCAAAGAAATATATTCAATGATGACAACTAATGGTGTTAAGTAATTTTCAAAAAAAAATGTTGCCCACATATAAAATAATCACTATTTAGAATAATGTTTTATGTTTTACTTCTTTGAACTAAACTAAAGTCCATCATCTCATAGCAATACCATCTTTACAAAATTTAAAGGGAACACTATAAACTTATAAAATCAAGGCAACTATTTATAGAAGTTAGTAGTTTTATAAGTTTTATACAGAAAGTGAAGAAAGTATATATTATTTGAAGGATTTTTATTACTAGTATACACTTTCTAAGGCTAGTTCCAAGGATAAAAATAAATTCATCCATATGATTTCCTGACTGAGCTATTTTTTAAAATAATTCTTTCCAAATAGGCAACATTCATTCTTCTTTCTGAGTGAATAAAAAAATGTTTATGTTTGCCTTGGATTAAATATGTTAAACTGAAGAAAATGTCTCTAGGTAAATTTTTTATGCAAATCATATAGTGATCAATCCTATTACTTCAAAATATCCCTTCCACTTGAGACAATGATGCAAGAACATCAGAGGTATGTTTCCTCCCTTTGCAACCTTCTGAAATGAAATGGGTACTTTCCAGCCAATAAGATGTAGGTGAGAGCTCTGAATAAAGTTTTCTTGTGCTCGCTTCGGCAGCACATATACTGAATAAAGTTTTCTTGTTCCTACAAATGAGTCATAATGCACATTGATCCTATTTTTTTTTCTTATCCTCTGTTTTGATATGAAACTTTAAAATTGATTTGGCCATCTTATACCAACCTAAGGATAATTCCAATACCAAGAATGGCAGAGAAAGAAAGAATCAGATCCTAGATGGATCACTCAGCAGGTGACACTACCCTTGCTATGGCCACCTGATATCTTAACTATAGTGGTATTGTATAACATAATAAATGTTCTTAATTTTTATCAGCCTAAGTCTTTTGTTGTAATTTTTTGTTCATGGGCACATGCTCTAGTTTGGATCTGAAATGTCACCAAGGGAACTTAAAGGTTTGTTCTTCAACCTATTGGCACTGGTGGGGAAGTGTTGGAATGTGTAAGTCCAAGGTCAGCTTGAGCTTCAAAATAAAAGCCAATGTAAAAAACTCAAAGTCTGGGTATGTAGGTCAGTCATATGCTCTTTTCTTATCTCCTTTGTCTTTGCAGTCCTGAGGAGCAGCTGCTTCTATCCTCGCTCGAACTATAATGTACTGCACTGCTGCCTCAGGCCCTAAAGCCACTGGGGAGGAGAAACCGGGAACTAAAAACTAACAATCCAAAACAATGGGGCATTTGTTGTACAGGAGACATATTTCTTTCCTTATATTTTGTGTGTGTGTGTGAGAGAGAGAAAGAGATAGAGAATGAGAGGGGGTTGGAGAAAGAAGGAGAGAGAGAGAGAGAGAAGAGAAGTAGTATGTGTGTATGGTTTGGTGTATGTGGCATATCATCCCATATGCTAACCAAGGGAGGTGCAGGCCTGTGTTGGCCACAGTGGATCATGGTGTATCATATGTCTTTGTTTTGAACCAGAGTCTCTTTTGCTGATCTCTGCTCTCTTGCAGAACTGGAGTTACAGGTTTATATAGCCAGGCTCAGATCTTATGTGGGATCTGGAGGTTAGAACTCTTAGTTTTCAGCCCCTTCAGGCCCTTATGCTTCCTCTGGAAGCACACATCACTGCCGAGACATCGTTCTATCCCTAACAAAATATTTGTGGGCTCTTTTATTGTTCACTGAAAGCATCCTAATTAAGAGTAATAAATAAATTGTTTTTCCTTAAAAACATAAAATCTAGTAATATTAAAGCTATACATTTGTTGTGTGTAAGACAGCATGCCATATTCTAAAGAAGAATAAGTATATAAAGTCTTCCTGCCCCCATCCAAGGAATTTTTTGATAAAGCTTTATTTCCACAAGAATGATAACAATGCTATCAGAATACTTGATATTTCTAATATAACACAGAATATTCTAGTAAACACAAAGAATAATCTGAACATGATGTGAAGTCTTATTGATAAAGTGGTAACAAAAGAATGCAAATGGAAAATACTGTCAAGAATGAAGAGGGAATGAACCAGATGCAAAGTCCCAGGAAGCTTAGTCAAGGCCCATACCTTGAAAGAGGATACTAGTTTTACAAAGAAGTAACAGAATAGTTTGAGGAGAGAAGGAGGAGAGAGAAGAAGGGAAGAGGGAGAAAGAAATATAGAAAAACACAGACACAGATAGACTGACACACACAGAGAAAAGAAAAGGAGAGAGAGACAGAAAGAGAGGGGGGCAGTGTACAAGTGAGGTAACACTGAGAAATACATACAGATGGGAAGAACCTTAGGGATGAAATGGACTAGGCAGGTCCTTAGAAACATGGGGGACATTCAAGCTTCTAGAGTAAGAAATGCTAGAAGTGTATGCACAAATGAGAGACATGATCAGAATGTGGTGGTCATGGCAAATGGATTACATAGAGAAAAAGAAAACCTTGGTTGACTAATGTTTGAATCACTCATACTAGCAGGATGTGGTAGAAGGTTCACCATCTTTCCATCTAGACCTGTCCACCAAGCATCCTGCTGGTACAACTCTCTTTTTCCAGCAGTTCCCCAGGTTTCCGCCCTGAGGTGTCCACTCCGACAGTGATCCTGGTCATTATCTGACTCTATCTCTGCCACAGAAGAAGGTCATGCAGTACTCTCCACCTGAAGTAAGTCTTTATGGACCAGCTTTTGAAAAGTCTAGTAAGTTATGATGTATCAAATCCTTATTTTATGGTGCACACTTTACTTCCCCTGAAACTGTGAAGTCTCTGTAGAAATAATCTTCACTGTCAGAAGACAAATCAAACAAGAGCTAGAATCTGACTCTTATCTAAATGGCAGAAAGTTGTAAACATAAACAAAATTTGTATTTAAATTTTAAAAATGTATTTATTTATTTTAAAAGAGAGACAGAGAGTGAAAGAGAATAGGCATACCAGTACCTCTTGCCACTGTAAATAACTTCAGATGCATTTGCCACTTTGTGCATCTGGCATTAACTGTGTACTAGGGAATTACTCCGGGAATGACAAACTTTTCAACCCCTATGCCATCTCACCAGCCCTGATTTTTATTTTCTGATTAGTGTAAATTCTTGAAAAGTCTAATTTAAATTTTTTTATCAAATACTTATTAAGCTTATCCCTGCACTATTCAGTATACTAGATTCAGGATCTAGCTTGAAAAACATTAAAGATAATGAAAATCATATCAGCAAATATTTAATACAAATTTTATTTTACACATGATTTTGCTATGCTTTCTGTTAATTCCATTTCTGGAGAAAATGTGAATGAAAATGGCTCCTGTTCAATAAGCATGATTTACATACACATACATTCTAAACTTTGCTTACTTCAAGTCAGTACTTTGCAGAGATGTTTTTTATTTCCCTGGGGAAAATATAAGCAACCAGACACTTATAACTCAATCATGTGCTGTAGATTGCTTTAACTATAAAGAGTAAAAGACAGCCTCCAGTCCTCACAGTCCCAAAATGTGTGGTTTGCCTTGCAAAGGAGTGTGGATCCTTGCCCAGGGGCATTGAGCCAATGCAAATCCAGTAGGACTAAACTGTGGAAGAACTACATCGAGACACTTACTGGCTACTGTGGAGTACCTTTTAGAATGGGGATGATTTATATAAATTGAAATGGTGGATAACTACATAAACACAAATGGTTACCATTGCATACATAATCGGCTTATGAATTACATGTTTTATGGAGATATAAAGAAATTTCAGCCATGTAGAAACCTCTAGTTGTATAATGTATTCAAATAATCACTTACTTGAAAAACATCATAAGTTGATCTTGCAAAAACATTTACTTTATTAAATATTAGCACATTTCAAGCATGGAGTATAGCCAATAGGAATCTGCTTAAAATAGTCACAGAAGGAAGTTATGTTATCAGAACTTATTTTAAGCAATGATCTAATACACTCAGTTCAGATAAATGAACTTTTTCTTCCAATCCCTGAAGGCAAAGATAAGAATAAAAACAAATTCCATTAAAAGTATGAATTGCTTTTTGTTATTATCCTAAAACTGAGACATATTTGGAAAAATATATTGAAAGCCAAGCACTATCAAAACCAAGCTCTAATGTTAAAGAATGTTCCTTGGCCTCTTACAGAAAGTGTCCTCTTCTACTGAAATATTTGCTGGTAATTGAGATATTGTCAGATACCATCAATTGGCTCTCCTAGAAATGTATTTTTAAAAACCCATGAAGAAAAAAAAAATGTAAGCTTACAAGCAAATAGAATGAAACAATAATGTCAAATTGAAGGGAAAACTTCAAATTCTAGTAATGATTCAAGTGCTGATCTTACCTCCTTCTAGACAAGATAAATAGGCTACAGTATAACTGTAACTGTTTAAAGGTAATAATCTAAGATTATTAACTTGGAAGAACAGAATTTGAGAACTGTTCCAGGCACTCTTTTAGCCGCCTTGTTTTCTTTTAGGAACACAGGTTACAAAAAATACATTTATATTCAAGCATATTTTTCTTTAAAAAATTCTGAGTGCTCATGTAAGAAATGCCACTTTTTTCCTTGTTGGATTTGAAAAATGCATAGAACTACTTAAAATCTAAAGGACCAGAATGCAGAAGTCTGGTGCTGAGCATGGTGATTCACATCTGTAATCCAAGCACTCAGGAGGTTGAAGCAGGAATGTCACAGAGTTCTAGGTCACTTGTTGGGCTACAGAGTGAGAATGTCTTAAAAAGAAACAAAATTTTAAAAAATGACACAAACATCTTTGTTCTGCTGGTGGTGCTAACTAAACAATAACACATGATGATAAATATTTCTTTTTTTTATTTTTGGAGAGAGACACAGAGAGAGACAGACAGAGAGAGAGGGAGAGGGAGACAGATAGAGATGGGTGCGCCAGCAGTCTCTCAGTTGCTGTGAAGGAAATCCAGATGTGTGTGCCCCCCTGTGGTCAAGTGCAGCATTGTGCCCTTGTGTCACTTTGCATCTGGCTAAAGGTGGGACCTGGAGAATGGAACTGGGTTCTTAGGCTTAGCAGGCAGGCGCCTTAACCGCTATCTCTCCAGCCCAGTGATAAATATTTCTATGAAGACTAAACTGAGAACAAATGGAATTCAAATAACTGAGAAATTAATATTGACTCAGGAATTGCATTTTATAATTAGAAGGCTCAGTGAGTGTGATCAATGTAGGTAAATGCAACCTGACATTTCAAGGGATAAGGATAATTTTTGTGAATAAGACGAACTCAATATTGGATATAATTGACCCAAACTTTATAATAGTTCCTTTGCAATACTTCCAAAAATGAAGATAGTTGGGTGCAGTGTTGCATATCTTTAATCCCAGAACTTGGGAGGCAGAGATAGGTGAATCAATGTGAGCCTGTTGTCCAGCCTATGACTACAGAGTGAGTTCCAGGCCAGCCTGGAATACAGTGAGGCCCTACCTCTAAACAGAGAACAAAACAAAACAAAACAAAACAAAATAATAAAGAAAGAAAGAAGACAAGCAAACAAACAATAGCAGATATCTGATAGTTCAGGATATCAGAAGAGGTCATATATTATGTTCTTTTTAAAAACATTTTCTCTACTCCTGTTATTTATTAAGAAATTGCTATTTGATAAAGTATTGGCAAATGAAAATTGATAATGTCCAAAGTGTGGCACATTTCCTTTGAATTTCCCATCACTGGTTAAAAATACAAGACATGATACCAACTGCATTTTAGATTTTGAATCTACATTTCTTTTATGAATTTTTAAATTTTTATTTAAATTCATTTTAAACTGAAATTAAAGACAATGAAATTGTACACATTAATGAGTACATGTGATCTTTAATATATGTACATATCATATAATATTTAAGTCAGATTAAGCATTTATATCTCATCACTTATCATTTCTTTATGTCAATGTAATTCAAATGTTTTCCTCTGTATTTTTATTATTTATATTTATTTTTCCTTTTCAAAGCATGTCTCTCTATAGCCCACGTGGCCTTGAACTCATTATCCTCCTGCCTCAGACTTATGAGTATTGCAATTACAGATGTGCACCACCATGCCTTGGTTTTCTGGATTTTTGATGTACATTATACATGTATAGTTACACCAGATCTTCTTACTCATTTTTATTCATGGTACACATGAATCAGCTTTTTTTCTAGCCCTCTCTCCTTCCTATTCTCTGCAGCTTCTAATAATCACCAATTTACTCACAGCTTCTGTGAGAGACTGGCTTTATTTAGATTTAACATATGAGTAAAATTCAGCAGTTGTCTGTGTCTGTTTTATTTCACTTAATGTAATAATCTCAAGTTTCATACATGTTTTAAATGATAGGGTTTCATATTTTTTGGTGGAAAGAATTATATCCAAATTATATCCTCTGTGTGTGTGTGTGTGTGTGTAGTTCACTCATTACTTGATGAACTCTTTCTACATGTGTAATGTTCTCAAAATGAAAACACAACAACCAATGATCAAAAGAATCACTGAAATGGAAGCAAACCAAAGAACCAACAAAATGTCAATCAAATTGAACATAATTGTCTCTAAAAGCATTCAGCTTTTAGAGTAGACTTAACTTGATTGAAGCAAACATTAGAACCCTCAAAAGAGATAAGAATGAACTGAAGGTGAGTCAAGAAATAGAATATCTCAACAACTGGTTGATTAAGCTTAATGAAGACTTGATCAAATGAAAGAATGAATTCAAAGAAGCATAAAAAAAGACAGAACCTCTGACATGGAAAACAAGACAGAAGAAATTGATTGGGAGTCCAAAAACTTCACTTAGTTAAAAAAAATCAAGTGAACAGAATATTAGGTAACTGTAGGATACCCTAAAATGACAAAACATCTGGATCATGGGTAGACCAGAAGGAGAGGAAATTCAGGCTAGAGGCATAGATAACATATTCAAAAGAATTATTGAAGAACATTTTCTGAATCTCTCTAAAGAGAGGCCCATCCAGATACAAGAAATTCACAGAACACAAAAAAGGACCAAAGAAGAAACTCTCCAAGACACATCATAGATAAAAAATGATAACAAAGAGAGAGTGTTAAAAGTAGCAAGAGAGAAACAAATCACAACATACAAAGGCAATCCCATCAGAATAAGATTTCTCAGTGGAAACCCTACAAGCCAGAAGTGCCTGGAAATGAACACTTCAAAGTTTAAAACCTATGGCTTCCAACCCAAATTACTCTATCCAGCAAGAGAACCTCTCATAATATGTGGTGCAAGGAAAAATTTGCATGAAAAAATTCAACTCTATGATTACATGAACCCAAAACCAAACCTACAGAGAATACTTGTAGGAATACTCCACACAGAACAATAAAACAACAAATCTCAAGAGCCAACAAGAAGATCACAATAGCCAAAAATAGACCAGGCTCAATGTAGTACAAAACACAATAAGGCATCATACCACATGAAACATCTCATCCTGGCTGGGATTAATTCAAACCTCATAGTTATAACCTTAAATATTAGTGGTCTTAACTCACCCATCAAAAGACACAGGTCATCAGGGCAGATCAAAATACTGGAACCTTCTATCTGCTATCTTCAAGAAATTTACATCACCAATAAAGATGGGCACCCCCTCAGGGTAAAAAGGATGGAAAATGATATTCCAAACAAATGGAATTTAAAAAAAAAAACAAGTTGGTGTTGCTATATTAATATCTTATAAAATAGACTTCAAACCAAAAATAATCAAAAAAGGACAAAGAAGGCCATTTCTAACTCATCAAGGGAATGATCCAACATGAGCACATCAAAATCATAAATATATATGTGCCAAACACAGGTGCACCACAGTTTATAAAAGAAAATCTACTTGACAATAAAATAGAAATAAATACCAACACCATCATATTTGGAGACTTCAATACTCCACTATTATCAATAGACAGATCATTCAAACAGAAAATCAACAGGGAAATAACAGAGTTCAACAACAATGGGATTTCATGAAGGTAAAAAGCTTTTGCACAGATAAGTATACCATAAGCAGAGCCAATAGATTACCCACTGAATGGGAGAAAATCTTTGCCAGCTATACCACTAACAGAAGCCTTATATCTAGAATCTACAAAGAACTCAAAAAAACTAAACAATAAAATTAAACAACTCACTCCAAAAGTGGAAGCAGAAAACTGAATGAGTTCTTAGAGGAAGAATTACAAATGCCTAACACACACTTAAGAAAATGCTCACCATCCCTAACCATTAGGGAAATGCAAATTAAAACAGCTATGAGAGTCCACCTTAGCCCTGTAAGGATAGCAAACATTAAAAAAAAATGAAAACAAATGTTGGTGAGGATGTGGAGAAATAGAAACACTCATTCACTTTTGGTGGGAATGTAAGGTGGGGAAATGATAAGAGGGGGGGCATGAAAGTGAACTCAGTTGAACTTGTACCATAGAATCCTGTATCTTGGAAATTAGACTAAAAGGTTGAACCCTCAACAGGACCTTAGGGGGAGCATCTGAACTGAAGGTCCTTAGAGAGGGTAAGATGAAGCCTAATCTTAAATTTCTCCTGTTTCTCTCTTTTTTTCTTTCTTCTTTTTCTTTTTTCTTTTCTCTTGGCACTGGCCTGTAATTCCCTGTACCAGGACACAGTTAACATCCACAATGAGATGTTGAACAGAAAGACCTACAATATTTCCAAAAACAAATAAGACAGACTTCTGTCAGAGCACTTGATTACCCACCAGAGTTTAATCGTAAGATCCTACTGCTGAAGACACCATACCCTATCAGCACAGACCATGGAGAGACCTGGTTGGAATCTGGAAGAAAGCCAGTCCACAGACAGCCCATATAGTCCTGGAAGACACTACATGAGCTACCGGGGAAAGTAGTCAACATCTGTCTGAGCAACTCAAAGTCTAAGCTACTCAGAAGCAAACAATCTGACGTGATGGTCACACAAGTGCAATGGTGGCACACAGCCATGGTGGGTAACCAACTGTTCTTGGATTGGCTAACAGATCTGCTCAGTGGAAAGGAAACCATATCTTGAACTGGGAAACAAGTCAGAATCATATCCAATAATGATATTGCTTTCCAATGTCAAGCTCCTACTTATCCTGGGCTATAAGAGGGTCTACGCCCTTTAAGTTCTCTTTAAATTCATGATGGTTATCCCATTTAACTAGTGCTGACTTTACTCTTTGTTAGAGATACTGATTCGCTTTTTCAGATGGGAGCAGGACCTGAGGAGATAAATGATCCAGCACACTTTACCCTGGCCGAAGCTGAAACCACAGATGAACTGGAGGAATGAGCAAGAGTGCTGCTTTCTCAGTGAATCTGATGTCAGGAGATAGACAGTGAGGATATTCAACATCTACCAAAGCAGAGATCTAGAGGTTCCTAAGAGCCTATCACTGAAGTAGACTTAAAATCCACCCAACATGACTCAGGAAATTTTTCAAAAGAGAGAGTGGAAAGATTGTTAGAGCCACAAGTTGGGACATTATGCACTGAGACATTGCCTCTCGCCCATAACTGACTGCTGCCACCTCAATGCACGACCCTCAATAGACATGGGTTGACCTTCATCTCCAATGAGGAGGTCCTATTTGGAAAATGGACAGGGATGAGGGGAAGGATGGTACCAATATGTGTCGTTTACATACTAAGAAGAATGTTCATATCTAATGAAAATAAATTTTTGAAAAAGAAACTGACCTTCTTAAAATTTTTGTTTAAGTCAACCAGACTGAGCAGGAAAATATGGTCCTTGGCTCCTAGGAGTAGTCTTCCCCTCTCCTCATCTAAAAGAAGAGTCTGGAAATCCAGTCCTTCAGATGAACCCAAAAAGGGAATACAGCTATTTGAATATAGCAAATCTGTAGGAAAGTAAGGGAAGGAAACATAGAATGAAACAAATCTTAGTATGACAAATATTTACTTGCTTTACTTGCTTAATTTTATACTTATGCATACACACATGTATGTGTATATATGTATATATATATTCTCTTTCTCTCTCATGTGTATATATGGTACAATTTTATAATTGCACCTATGCAACATGAATATTCCAATTGAAATATATGCTAATAGATTATAACAGGTACTCCTTTAGAAATGTATGCAAGTTATTATATTTGCATTTTGTTGCTACAAATTTTTGTATAAATGCATAATAAAATTAATATGAAACTGAAAAATATTTTAAAACCATATTCACATCCATAACTTATAATTTAAAGCTCTTCCTTGTATTAACATTTAAAAATGATAAAATGAATTATTATATACAAAATAAGCAAAAACTGTATCATAAAAAACATAGCATTTCTCCCTGTTGTACTTTAAAAATTATTTGGTTGGTATACAAAATAATGTATTATATATAATGTTTCATACATAGGTCATGGTACTTTGCCCGTATTTACTTCTCTATTCCCTACTCTGGTCCCTCCTCCCACCTAGAATGGTACATTCCTCTCCTCAAATAATCTTCCTTCTGCTTTTAACACACACACACACACACACACACACACACACACACACACACACGTGTATGTTAAATCCAGATTTGGAATAGTAATGAACACATGAATTTGTCTTAGTGATATTCCATTGTCTGCATGAACTATAAAGTTCATCCATTCACCTACAGAAGGATATCTGTTAGTTTCAATTTATGGTAGCTATGAATAAAGTTTTATTGGTATTTGTATGCAAGGGATTTATGTGTATGTGCACATACATTCTTGCGTTCTTTTGAGTAAAGTGTGAGAAATGTGATTGCTGGCACACACGTTTAGTTTTATAATAAACTCAACTTTTCTTTCAAGATGCCTGTGCCATTTTGCCTTTACCCAGTGACAAATGAGTGTCCTTGTTGCTCTCTGTCCTTGTGCATATGTAATGATTTCAGTGCAGTTCTAATAAATATGTAGTGAGATACTGTCTTAATTTTATTCCTCATATAATATTGCTATACAACATCCTTTCATTTGCTTGTTTTACATTTGTATATTTTCTCTGGTGAGGTGACTGTTAAGGTCTTTGGTCCATTGTTTAAAATCATGTTGTTTTCTTCTTGATGAATTAATGTAAATCTATATTTGGGATACTATTCCTTTATCAGATAGGTCCTTATGAATTATGTGGCACTATTTTAAATATACGGGATAATGAAGTAAACAAAGAAACAAAATGTAAACCAGTAAATCCTAAATAATATTTGAACTGAAACTAGCACTGGAATCATTATTTTAATATGCAGGTGACCTACATGTAAACTAATACAAGTAGGACTTTATAAGTGAAGGTGCAAAGATTCATATCCCTCAGACGTGTGACATACTGACAAAGCTTGGGATGAATTGGATTTTATAGTTTGCATTCTCTGCGATACTTGCTTGTAGGCCTAAAGTCTTTGTTGTGTTTGCAATATTCATATACAGACACTTCTAAAAAGCTCAACTCTTTCGTAATGGATTTCACTAAACCCTAATTACATAAAGAGCATCTCATTTTCCACCACCCTTGAGTATTGAAAAGCAATGAGGTAATAATTAGTAAATTAATGTTTATTATATGAGAGTTTAAAACCAAGTGAGAATTTTAAAGTAATCAATATTAATTGATAAGAAATATAGAAATAGATTATCAGAAATAGACATGAAGATGTTTCTAAAAATATGCCAGATCCTACCTCTGTAAAATGAATCTCTGAGATCTTAAATTTAAGGGCTATGTATTTACCCATTAATTTTGGCCTTTCACATTTTGTGCATACTCTTTCCTGTTTTTTTCCTCCTGAAAAATGGGTAATAGTTATTTTCCCTAACATCTAAGCCAGACTTGGTTTAGTTTTGACAAACCAAATGTCAGTAGCCTGAAAAAGATATGTTATAATCCGCTGAAATCTCAAGTGGGTATGTCTTATATAACAAATATTTTATTAATATTTATTGAATATAGTTTGTGTATACTGAAGAAAAGTTTGAATTCTATATGCATTATTTTAACTAAGTTAAATATAACTTTAGTTATTTTTTGTGTTTTGCTTTTTTGAAGCAATAAATCACTGTAGCTCAGGCTATCTGTAACAATGTGTAGACTAGGCTTGCCTCTAACTTACAATGATCTTCCTACTTTATTCTCATGAGTATTGGGATGAAAGGTATATACACCACACTAGTATTTTAGACATTTATTTAGATGAGAGTTCCAATTTTTGTTTCAGCTCCAAATGCCATAAGTCTATTTTTAGGGCTCATTTCCAACGTTTCTTTTTGGTTATAAGTAGAACAGAGAAGAAAACAGTGGAATGGCCAAGACAGGTTTGATTAAAGCCTTAATAAGAGAAGACATGTCATACCAATTTTCTTTCCATCAGGCAATTCTGTACTTTCCATGGAGTTTCACTTATATAACAGAGGTTGAAATGTACAAGATCAAAAGTATGAAAGAAGAGTCCCAGGAGTACATTTTCATCTAACTAGTAAAGAAACATAATTTATATGATATATATTCTTGTTATTTCAAGTGCTCATGGATAATGATTATTTTGATCTATGAATTGCAATGGAAATTACAAATGGAACATGACAGTATGATATGTAACAGTGTGAGATTTAAGTCAAAATATCTCACTGGTTGTATCATCTAGTGATCTAAGATAAGTCTATGACCTCTCTTTTCCACAGTTTGCTCCTACATAAACTGGGGAAAATAGAAACTATGCAATAAGTCATGTAAGTCTAAGGAATAATTAACACTGGAAAAGTACTTGGCGGGCACACATTAAGTGCTATCTGAGGTAAAATAGTGCAGTGATAAAGATGTGGTTTGGGTTTTGTGTGGGTGGGTGTGAGAAGCATGTCTGTGTGTTCCTATTTGTACACAGATGTGAGTGGAGCCTGGAGTTGATATCAGGTGTTTTCCTCAAATCTACCTCATTTTTTGAGACAATCTCTCACTGAATTTGGAAATCATCAGTCTGGCTGTAAGAGTCCAAGAGATCCTGTTGTCTCTGCATTGATGCTGGGATTACAGACACACATTCTGCCAACAACTTTTATGTGTGTGCTGGTGATGTAAACTCAGGTTCTCATGCTCACATGGCAGATAACAACTGAGCTATCTCCCCAGACCCATGTTTTTTTAATCTATGTACAATTGCCAACCAAAAGAGCATAAGGCTACATTGCATCATAATCCCATGTCATTCTCATCACTTCATCTCATCAGGTCAGTATTGTGTCAAATCACATAATTGAAAAATGTCCAGCACTGTTTAATACATATTTCGATAGAAAAAAAATGTGTATTCAGCTTTTTCTTAGCGCTTATTTTTCTAGTTATTATATTTATTATGAATATATGTTTCTAGTCTGTTAATACTTAATGTAGGTATATATGTGTTGAAAAGAAAATATAGAGAGAGCTCTGTCTTCTTCCCAATTTCAGAACCCGAGGTGGGGGACATCCTCAGAAATATTCTCTGTAAAAAAGGAAGTTACTGGAGTCTGAGCTCCCTAGAAAAGACCAGGTCCTACTTTGTAGCTGAATCTCCAGTACCTTGCTTAAAGTATGAGAAAATTAAGCACTTAATGAACATTTGTGATATTGAAGAAATTCAGTCTACTAGATGTAGAAAATATATCAGGCAAGTGAAAAGTGAAACCAGACATAATGGCAGCACCCAGATAACAAGGGAGTATCATATCAGGCTGGGGAGTTTGGCTGTTATGTAGGTGACTGGAAAACATGAACATTTTATAAGCAGGAAAGTGACAAGGACTGTAACTGAGTGTTAGAAAGATAAGAATGGCTGCAGTATTTAGGATGGATGAGGATGGGGATTGGTGGCGTCAGGGAGACTGCCCAGGAATTTCTGAAACATGGAGAGTCCCTGATTACAGCAATGCCAATGGGAGAAGGAAGGCATACATTTAAGCACTGTGGGTTTTATTTTTTGCTTCTACTTACACAAGAGAAAAATAAAGTTGACACAGTCATTTTCTGTATTCTATTTCACCACAACAAATTCTATTTGGTTTAGTTTCAAAAATATTTAACAAGTAAACAGCTCCAAAAATATTGACTAACCTGGGGCATTATCATTTCCAAATGACTTAATGATGCCACATGGCAATGTTAGCATCAAAATTATTAAAGCATACTTTACCCATTCCTTGTAGCCAAATGAAATAATTAGAGTAGGACATTACATACAAGCATTTCTAAGGCTTACACACACATTATGAAAAGACTTTAGGACAGAGATTAGAACAGGTTTATTCCTCCCCAAAGAGCTTATCTTTCTTGCATTTTTGCCAAGCCAAGCAAAGTCTTTTTTGTTGTTGTTGTTGTTTCCATGGTATCATCAATTAAAACCCATAATTAAAAAAAAATGTATGCTACATCTAAAACTAATAAATGTGCATCATTAATTTTAGGAACCAGAAATGGAGACTGGCTGTACTGGATATGAACTTCTTTATTTTAGTTTTTAGATATTTTTACATTTTTAAGCCTTAAGATCTGGTCAGGAGCTCTTCTTCCACCCACAATCCCTTTAGTGAAAGAGTAAGGGTGTCATTTCACATGCACCTTGCAGAGGACATCTGTTCTGTGCTTGGCTAACAGCCCACCCTCACTTCAAATTCAGCAGCATTTACCTCTGGGTCCTAAATTTCTCTTTGTCCCAAAAATTCTGGAACTATTCCCCCACTGCCTTCTGTCAGTTAGGCATCCTGTCAGTGCATTTCCCCCATAATCCACTCACCTGTTTCAGGTTTTGGAGTATATTTAATCACCCAAGCACTGAACTCTTCACTTTTGTATTGGGAAATATTCTTGAAAAGCCTATGTATTTTCCAAAATAAATGAATTATACATAATTATTTGCACTTTCCTATTGTCAAAATACAGAAATCAGTGTTTATAATGGATTTTGATTCTTGATTAATAATCCATTATACTTAAATGGGATGGTATGGAAGATAAAAAAATACTATAAATACATGAATCCTCATGTGTACATGAACCTGTGCATTTTTCTTTTTCAGCCATTTCTTTTTTTATTTATTATTGTTGTTTTATTTTTTTATATATATTTGAGAAATAGAGAGAGAGAGAGGAAGGGAAAGGAAGAGAGAGAAAGAGGGAGGGAGAAACACTATGGATGCTCTAGGGCCTCCTATTGCTACAAATGACCTCCAGTTGCATGTGCCACTTTGTGCATCTGGACTTATATGGATACTTGGGAAACAAACCCAGGTCAGTAAGCTTTCAAGCAAGCACCTTTAACCTCTGAGATGTTTCCAGAGCCCTGACTTTTCTCTTTTTTTCTTTTCTTTTATCTTCTTTTCTTTCTTTTCTTTTTGAGATAAGGTGGGTCTCATGTAGCCCTGGCTGTTCTTGGATTCTCTATGCTGGTGAGGAACACTGAACACCTAGTCCTCCTGTCTCTGCTTCCATGCTGTTATTACAAGTATGTTCCAGGACACACTGTTGAATGTAAAGTTTACTCAAAAGAATTTTTATAATGTTCACTATTTCTTGACACTTTACCAAGTGTAACAGAAAATAATAGTATTTAAAATTAAAGTCAGTAGAAGAAAGTGAGATACTTCTCTTTTAAAATGTGATGTTTGAAGGCAATAGCTGACTCTCGTTAAAGTGCCAGGTCTTCTGCTGAAAAGAAATGCTGGCCCTGTGACACTTATAGCCTGATGGGAAAGAAATGCTGAACTATAGTAATAATGACAATGTACTGTCACAGAGACAAACCAGCAGACCATTAAATATCTTTGGTAGCACAGTGGGGAGAACTTCTAATCAATATTTACTTTAGAAACCTCAGAATGCTACCTCACAATTTTTCATCTCTAAGTGGGGACTGAGAACAATTGAGCTTTATGGTGTTATACCTTTGTTTAACCTTGGTAATATAGATGAGTGATTAAATAGCACAATAATTTATTTCTCTCTTCCTGACTCTATCAGTGTTCCTAAAAGTAAATAGTCACTAAACTTTGGGAAGACCACAAACAGAATATAAAATAAGTAGATCTAAGGGTAAATCTTATCAATAACCCTGTAGGACTTGCAGGCTATCAATTCAATTAGGTTCAGAATGATCCAGTGAGATGATTCACATCACCAATTTTACCCTTCATGCTGGTGCCCAGGAGCAAGGAGTCCCCAACTCATGGCCAAGTGCTCCTCCATGAAAGGATATATTAAGGGCCAGGTCATCCCTTTTCTTACTGAAATAAATGCTGGCTGTCAAAAGAATTCTTTGTATTTCCTTTCTCATGTCCCTTTATATAATTGTTCCCTCCGTCAAAAAAAAAAATAAAATAAAATTTGACCTGATGTTCTTCATTCTTCCTCTTCATCCTGAAAAGGAAGGGAGTGGTAATATTCAATCTAATAAATTTAAGATAAAGCGATGCAGACTTCCTCAGTTTTTGAGTGCTAAATGAACAAGACCTACAACCCTCGAAGCCCTGCATTTACTGCCAGAGATCCTGAACTGGGTGGAGTAGGCACTTTCTGTTTTAAGATTCCAGGGTCAATAAATGGTTTCCTTTATTTAAAAAAAAATCTTATCTGGACTATTTTATTTGGTGTTATTTTTATTTTAAATGGTTTTTTAAATAATTTATTTATTTATTTATATTATTCTAATTTTACATTCATATTGGTGACTCCATTATCCTCCTCCCTGTCCTCCCTCCTCCAAAGGGAGTGGGGAATGTGGTCATGCATTGTGGGGGTAGTCAAGAGTTATGGGGGATAGGCTAAGTCTCTGTCCTATTTTTGTCCTCCTACCCTTACTCTACACCCCATCCCAAAATCCCTATTGTCTGGTCCTCAGGGTACTTATTAGGTATGACAGCACCTTGGGCGGATTCAGGTTAGGAGCCACAGATGAATGAGACCATGCAACAATTATCTTTTTGTGATTGGGTGAGCTCACTGAGGATGATCTGTTCCATATTCGACCATTTTTTTTCAAATTTCATTATTTCATCTTTCCTTACTGCTACATAGAATTCCATAGTATAGCTAAAAGACATCTGTGTTATCCATTCACCTAGTGATGGACATCTGGGTTGATTCCAGCTCAGCTCTTAGCTATTATGAATTGAGAAGCTATAAACATGGTTGAGCAAATCTCTCTGATCTGAGGCTTGGAGCCTTTAGGGTAAATGCCCAGTAAGGGAATAACTGGAGCTGTTGGTAGGTCTATAGTCATCCTTTTCAGGAGTCCCCATATAGCTTTCCATAATGGTTGAACCATTTTACATTCCCACCAACAGAGAAAGCTTGTTCCTATTTCTCCAGCATTTGTTTTCATTTTTTTTTTTTTTTAATGTTAGCCATCCTTACTGGGGTAAGGTGGAATCTCATAGTTGTTTAAATTTGCACTTCCCTGATGATTAGGGATGTTGAACATGTTCCTAAATGTATGTTTGCTATTTGTATTTCTTCCTCTGAGAACTCCCTGTGCAGTTCTCTGCCCCATTTTGTGAATGGGTTATTTGACGATTTACTGTTTAGGCTTTGGAGTTCTTTGTAAATTCTAGAAATTAGGCCTCTGCCAGTTGTATAGCTGGCAAAAATTTTCTCCCATTCTGTGGGTAATCTTCTGGCTTCAATTACAGTATATTTGTCAGTGAAAAAGCTTTTCAGCTTCATGAGATACTAATGGTTGAGTGATTGTTTAATTTCCTGAGCTGCTGGGTTTTTGTTCAGGAAGTCTTTTCCCACTACTATGTCATGGAAGGTTCCTCCTATTTTTTCTTCCAGTGGTAGCAGAGTTTCTGGTTTTATATTAAGGTCTTTGATCCATTGGGACTTGATTTTTGTGTATGGTGAGATGTGTGGATCGAGTTTCATTTTCCTACATATGGTTGTCCAGTTTATACAGCACCATTTGTTGAGGATGCTGTCTTTTTTTCCATTATGCATTGGTAGGGCCTTTGTCAAGTATCAAGTAGCTATAGCTACTTGACCCAAAGTCCAGGTCTTCTATTCTGTTCCATTGGTCTATATTCCTGTTTTTATGCCAGTACCATGTTGTTTTTATTACAATGGCTTGTAGCATAGCTTTAGATCAGGTATGGTGATGCCTCCAGAGGTGTTTCTTTTGCTGAGGATATGCTTGGATATCCAAGGCCTTCTGAATTCCATATGAATTTTGAGATAGTTTTTTCTATCTCAGTGAAGAAAGAAGCTGGGATTTTTATTGGCATTGTATTAAATGTATATATTACTTTTGGTAAGATTGCCATTTTCACAATGTTAATTCTGCCTATCCAGGAGCATGGGAGGTCTTTCCATTTACCGTAGGACCTCCTCAATTTCTTTCTTGAGAGTTTTTATGTTTTCATTGTATAGGTCTTTCACTTCCTTGGTTAATGTAATTCCAAGGTATTTTATTTTCTTTGTTGCTATTGAAAATGGGACAATGTTAATAATTTCTTTTTTTTGTATCTTTGTCTTTTGCATACAAAAAGGCTACTCGTTTCTGTGCATTGATCTTATATCCGGCTACTTTTCTGAAGGCATTAATCACCTTTAAGAGTTTTGAAATGGAGGTTCTCAGGTCACTTATGCATAGAGTCATGTCGTCTGCAAATAGGGCTAACTTTACTTCTTCCTTTCCAATTTGTATCTCTTTTATTTCTTTCTCCTATCTTATTGCTGGAGCTAGTACTTCTAGCACTATGTTGAAGAGCAGAGGTGAGAGTGGACACCCCTGCCTTGTTCCTGATCTCAATAGGAATTCCTTCAGTCTCTCCCCATTTAGAATTACTTGGGCTTTAGGAGCTTTATATATAGCCTTTATTATGTTGAAATATGGGCTATCCATGCCTATTCTCTCCAATGTTTTGATCATGAAGTGATGTTGTATTTTGTCAAAGGCTTTTTCTGCATCTATCGAAATGATCATGTGGTTTTTGTTTATAAGCTTGTTTATGTGGTGTATTACATTGACAGACCACCCTATGTTGAACCACCCCTGAGTTCCAGGATGAAGCCTACTTGGTCAATATCTTCTCTATAGGGTATCATGAAGCATTTTCCAATAACTTACGGAAATATTTTGGCTACCCAACCTTTCCCAGCAACGTCTGCTCTCAGTTTACATCAGGAATGGAAGAGTTACCAAACTCTGTTTGGTCCAAAATAAAATTTAGTCCTGGGCTGGAGAGATGGCTTAGCAGTTAAAGCACATGCCTGTGAAGCCTAATGACCCTGGTTCGATTCTCCAGGTCCCACATAAGCTAGATGTACATGGTGGACATGCGTCTGGAGTTCATCCCTAGTGGCTAGAAGCCCTGGCATGCCCATTCTCACACACTCTCTCTCTCTCTCTGTCTCTCTCCCTCTCTCTGTCTCTAACAACTAAAGAAAGAAAAATTAAATTTAGTCCTAAATGGTAAGACTTAGTGCATCCCTTCAGCTCTCTATATATGTGTGTTTGCTTCTCCAGGTTTTGGTACTACATAAAGCATGAGGTTTTCCTTGGATTTAACACTGGGAAAATGAATGCAGTTTGGCTCTACTTGACTTCTCATGTGTTTTCAGAGTCTTGAGATCATGGAAAAACATTTTGGTTGATAGCTCACCTCTATCTACAGAATAAGTGCTAATTACACTCCACATGTATATATTAGTCACACATTGCCAACTCCTAAGCAACAGCAAGTATATAAAAGAAGGAACATCACAGCCAGGCATGGTGGTGCACGCCTTTAATCCCAGCACTTGGGAGGCAGAGGTAGGAGGATCACCGTGAGTTCAAGGCCACCCTGAGACTATATAGTGAATTTCAGGTCAGCCTGGTCTAGAGTGAGACCCTACCTCAGAAAAAAAAAAAAAAAAAAAGAAAGAAAGAAAGAACATCAGTTGAACCTGAATTCTCACAAAGGACTACTTTAACATTACAGATATAATGATATATGTCACAGATGTAATGACAAATACCATCATAGTTTTCTAGATGAGAGATGTAATCACAGATGTCATTATGCTTTCCTAGGTGAGATATCCAACCATAACCATATTGTTTCTGTGCATACACATCCAGATCAAACAACATCAAATACACATATGCACTTATGAAGTGTAATGTCAGATATCCTTCTGCTCCTTAGGCCTCTGAACATTATCTATGTTAATCATAAATGAGATGATGTCACTTGGAAAAACATAAATTAGAAGCAAAGTCTATTGTGTTATCAGATCTATGTTCTTGCCAGGAAAGGATGTGAAGTGTGAGTGTGGTGACTTTATACTGTCACATTATCTACATTCATACTTTTAAATTCTAGATTTATTCTCATTTGGCAAGACTTTAAAAGTGAGTGTTTTATAAAGCCACTGTACATGAAATTCATCAAGTATGAGTCTTTAAATTATTAGCTTAAGGAAAAAAACTTTTAATTTTCAAAAATTTTTACCATTTTTTTCTGTTGTTTTACAAATAGACCAGTATGATATATAACTACTCCTTTCCCCATGCAGAAATATAATGGTAGAATGAACTTCTTCAAGAGGATAATTCTGAGGGAAAATGAGTCTACCTTGATAATTATTTTCCTAACCCCTAAAGGTTATGAGAATGTCCCCTTCAAGCATCAAGTAATGCTTAAAATCAATACACTATGTTGTAAATGAAGAGAATTTGTTTCAGCCAACTATGTGAATTTAATTTTTTAAAAACTCAAAAAGTTATAAGCTGAATGCTATTGATTATAAGTGGCAAGACAAATACAACAGAAGCACATCATTCCTCAGGCTACGGCCAATCCCAAAGAATAGAGCCAAGGGTTATGGTCATTCCTTGAAACAGGACATTTTATAGCAATCATATTTAAAAAAACAAATTTATATTAATCAAAGTCAAGTAAGTGCATATCAAAAATAATGGTAACAGTCATGTGTGGAGGTTTGGTCACAGTTCAGATGTTTCATGTCATCTGTGTCTCAAGCCTTTGAAAAATGCCTTTTCTTTTTCCTGGATGTTGTTCAATTTCTGTCTTCACTCTAGCTGTTAGGAAATTTTAAATAATTTGCCACACATATGTACTCTTATTATTTATCATGCTGGACACTTACTGTGTGACATTTGAGCTGAACTTTCCACTGATTCAGGGAAATTTCCAATTGGTTTTTCTTTGAGAGCAGATGCCACTATGTGACTTTTCTCTAGGTTCCCTGCACTCCTCCCACCAGTGGAAAAGCCTCTACCTATTTGTTCAAAGAACACAATCCTGGTAGAGGATATCAGAAGATTGGCATCATTATCCGTACACATGGTTCCAAGAAGGCAATTTAAAACTAAAGTCATAGTAGTTTGCTCTCCTCCATGTTTTTCTCCATGTCAGACAGTATATACAGGGTGAAAGCAGTTACATTATACTTTCCATTTAAACTTTATTTCCACAAGTTGTTTATGTCTCACAAGCTCTTAGTTCTCACTGATGACTTCAAAACAGGTACTTAAAACCCTAATCTTTCATAAATATTACTTCAATTTCTAATTTGAGGAATTTCCAATACTCTATAACATATTGTCAGGATTCTCTCCACACACTTAACTTTAATTGACTTCAGTGATCCAGCTGTATCTCCAAGCTCAACATTTTAGAGACACTTTTAGCTTCTGTTCCTTACTCTTCTTCCTGAATTCTGGATAATATTCAGTTGATGTTAGGTTCCCCTCATACTCATTTTACTTCCTTGACACAAACATCTAGGTACATAATAGCCGGTAAGATCCTATCATGCAAATATCTATTGACCCTCTTCAAATATGCATTCCTACTGCATGTAAGGCTAAGATTTATATTCTTTGCCCAAATCACTGAAACATAAATACCTTGTTCTATACCCCTCCTATTTACCCCAACTTGATGCTACCAATTGCATTTTTCCTGATAATAATAATGAAATACTATCAATTTCACAATCAAATTTCTTCAATAGCAACTTTTACATCATTCAAAACATTTTTGTTTAAAGGCGCTTGCTGGCAAAGCCTGTTGGCCCAAATCCAGTTACCCAGCCACCCGTGTCAAGTCTGTCAGACATTTGTTTGCAATGCAAGAGACACTTCCCCCTGCAAGTGTGAATAAATAAAAACTAAAAATGCTAACAACTCTTGTTGATAATAATATCTGAATCACTACTGTGTTTCAGCATTTCCTTGCACAAAGGGAGTCTAGTAAAATTTAAATAATAATTTTTCAAACTCATATTTTGTTTAATTAATATTATCTACTTCCCATGTAAAAACAGATTTATGACACACTTAATAATTCAGAGATGTCTCTCTGCCATCTGGAGCCACACCTGGCATCCTAATGCTTCAAGTCACAGGTGCTCCTGTTGTGAGGTCCACATGCTCATGTTGAAGCAGGAGAGGAACAGAGTAAACAAAACCATCAAGGAGATTTCTTTCTCAAAAATTAACCTTCCTTCAAATGGACATGGATTCCAGTTATTATAGAGATGGTCTTTCTGAATGTGGAGCAGGCTAGAGGCTGCTCTGCATTTCAAGCAAGTTCCCAGACTTTGTTGATTCTGTTGGTGCTTGGACCACACTTAGAACAGAAAAGGAAAGGGACTCTGTGGACTGGTTACCCTCAGCTTGTTTGAATTACAAAGCTGAAGTTTTTCCTTCTTCCTCATAGAGATTCTCTCAAACTCTTAACTCATGATGTGTTAATTTATGCAATAGTTCAAAATACTAAATTGTTCAGATCTATACATCACTTATTTGTGCCTACACCTAATTTCTAAAAGTTATGACCTACTTAATTTAAGCAGATATCTGACCTGTGCCCCCTAACTTTTCAAATATTCCTCCTTTACTATGCATAAACTTAGAAAAAAGAGGCCAAGAAAACCTAGTGAAGACCTGTGACAACAAAATTTCTGTCTAAGATGCCTAAATTCAATTCATTATAATTTCAAGACTTCAAATATTCTGTAATGTCTCTTCAACTACACATTACATTTGATTTCCTTGATAACATCCATTCTGTGCCTTGCAACATCTGATGAGGTTGCTCAGTGGTTATTTAACTCAATATTCAAGGATAATCTAATCTCCAGGAGAACTAAACTTCTAGATGAGGAAATTTGGACTAGAAAAAAAAAAAAAAACTGTTTATTCTAATGGTTCACAGATAGTATATGTCAGAGAAAGAGCTAATACCTGTCTATGCCTTTTCCATTCTATCCCCTATAAAGCTTGGCTTTATATATTGAGGAAACCAGATTCTTTTCTATTGAAGTTGGGCAGGCTAATTACTCATGCTTCTTCCACACTGCTTCTTCATTTGCATTACTGATGTAGCATATTTTACAATGTGAATCTTGTTCAATGTGCTTTAGTCAGAAATACCTCTTTAGGGTTATAGAAATGGCTTAGTGGTTAAGGTGCTTGCCTGTGAAGCCTAAGGGCCCACATTTGACTCCCCAGATCCCATAAACGCCAGGCACACAGGGTGATGCAAGTGCAAGGTCACACATGTACACAAAGTAGTGGCACACACATCTGGAGTTGAATTACTGTGCTGGAGGCCCTAGTGCACCAATTCTCGCCCCCACCCACCCCGCCAAAAAAGGCCAGTCTGTTGGGCTTGCCTCAAGAAAAAAAAAAAAACCTCTTTATGTTTATTTATTCTTATCAATGCCTCTGATGAATTAATTGGGTTAACAAAGCATGTTAAGAATTTCTTCTTTCTTTCCTTCTTGCTGTTGAAAATTCAATTTTATTCTTACTTTATTTATGAGAATTTCATAGTGTATATTGACCACATTCTTTTTATTTATTTTATTTGTTGTTATGACATAGTCTCATGAAGTATAGGGTGACTTCAAACTTGCTATATATCCGAGACTAGCCTTGAACTCCCTTCCTTCTGCTTCTGACTTGTGAATGTTGATATTATATATATTTTGCACCATGCTGGGCTCTAGATCTTAAAACTAGAAAAACATTTGTCAACCTTTCTTTCAAAAAGATCCAATGACATTCTATTTTAACTGCCCTAGTACTTAGAGAAAAATACACTTAAAAAAATCTCAGCCGGGCGTGGTGGTGCACGCCTTTAATCCCAGCACTCGGGAGGTAGAGGTAGGAGGATCACCGAGAGTTCGAGGCCACCCTGAGACTCCACGGTTAATTCCAGGTCAGCCTGGACCAGGGTGAAACCCTACCTTGAAAAACCAAAAAAAAAAAAAAAAAAAAATCTCAATGTGAAATTCTTTATTAAGACCTAGGGAAAAATACATGATTTAGTTAAGAAGTTGTACATAATATTTTTGTTATGTCAAATACCTTACCAACTGTATGTGAGAACAATTCAATAGCCTTCCATGATAGCACACATCTGTAATCCCAGAACATGGAAGGCTGAGGCAGGATGATCACCATGACTTCTAGGCCAGCCTGGATGACAGGGTGAAACCCTGTCTCAAAAATACACACTCAAAACTATCTCTTTCAAGAAAAACATACTTAGCTATATTTAACCCCACTTAAAAACTGCCTTTAAGTCACCTTTACCCCTCCTTACATCCCTTTCACACTATAGCCCTTCCACATCCATGCACAGCTGGAGACAACTGGGGAGCCTCATGGCCTCATCCTCTTACACAGCCAGGAGTGCACACTGGCAAATTACCTTCCTTCTTATTCCCAGAAGGACTATTGCCTTATGTTATGAAGCAACACCCACAACTCTGTGAAATTCCACAGACAGTGTGTGTAAGAATGCTAATATGATTACTACCAGGGTTTGTAGCAGATAACTTTTAATATGAATGCTACTGAAAGAAAAAGTAGCAAACTCAGACCTAATCATTTTAAAAGTTATCAACTTAAGTGACCATAGGGTTATAATTTAATGAGTCCAGAGTTTGCTTGCAAATGTTTACATATCCATCTTCTAACCTATGTATATACCTGGATGCAGCTCAGAGCCAAATTACATACTTAGCATGTAGTAAGTCATGAGTTTGACTGCTACCTCTGCAAAAAAAAAAAAAAGAATCAAAGCATATTTACTGCCTTCACCTGTATTAGATTTTGTCACTGTGACAAAAACTTGAGAGAAGCAGTATAAAAGGAAAAAAAAAAAAGATTTATTTTTCTCATGGTTTGAGAGATTTCACCTAATGTTCATCACAGGCGTTGGGGAAGCACCAGTAGCTGGGACCATGCCTTTAACACATGAGCCTCTGGAGGACATTTCACCTTCAAGCTATCATGCTAGCGATAACATATAACACTTGAACACATTTCTCCATGGACATATTTTATTATGTCGTTATCTTCTCCAATGGATAATAGTTGTCATAGACAATGAACAAGATGGATTTTAATTCCAAAAGCTATCACCATGAGTTGATGAATACCTAGTGTAGTCTTAGAATTGTTTTGGCAGCTGGAGAATAGATAGACAAAAAAGACAAATCCTAGACATCCTGTAGCTTATGTTTTGATCATACCATTTTTATAAGTAAATACTTAAAAGGTTGGAGAGAATAAATTAGATAAGGAGTAGTATAATTAAAGTGGTTAAACCTCATTCTAATGAAACCATGTCTGGGAAGGCATATGAGTCTATTCAAACAAAGCAATACCAGCAAATCAAATATTCTCTGATTTTATATATATTTCATATGAATTCTTTTCTGAAAACAGGATTTCAAGTTTGTGTTAGTGAAGACACATCAACACTAATATTTGGAGTTACTGAGAATAACATACTGCCAAATATGCAATGATGAAATCTTGTATCTTTTTGTATCTTGATAACTATTCCTGAATCTTTCTGAACAAAATCAAATACCAGGATCAAGGCCTTGAAGTAGATAAAAGTAAGCACAAAACCTACCCTTGACCAAGACATCCAGGCTCAGAGTCTCACAACTCATCTCAGTTAAATGGATATGGAAGTAATGGTTTTCATAGACTTGTGAAACTCAGAAAGATATGATGAACTCTAGTAGTGGACCTACATAGTCTCTTGCTTTCTAGGTGTCCTAGCACTTACCCTTATCTGAAATGGCATTTGTGGTTTGTTGATTTGGTTTTCTTGACTCTAAATTGAGGTCAAGTGGGTCAGTGACTTTTATCTTACCTAGAATAGTGCATTGTATATTTGGTTAACAAAGCTCATAATTTTGAAATGGTTGAATATAGGACAGCCACAATTTTTTTAACTTCCCTTTCTAATGTCTTATAATTATCTGTTTTTCTGGAGTTGACAATCTACTAGTTTGAAAGAGTAAATACTCTATAAGAATATATACAGAAATACCCTCTATACAAATTACAAATATAAACAAATATTCCTAACTTGTACAAAACCCTTAGTGGTTATTGTAAGATTAAAAAAAAAATTCTATTAGAAGTAGAAGTGGATCATTTCTCAAAAATTATTTTACGTTCCAGGCCAGATTCAATCCCTTGTACTATGTACACTAACAAATAATACACACACACACACACACACACACATAAACACACACGTGAATAAATATCATACATATGCATATATCTATATTTAAACTTTTAGCCTGGGTTTGGTGGCACATGTCTAAGTCCAGCACGTTCGAAGTGCAGGCAGGAGGATGAGAATGCAAAGCCAGCCTCTGATGCATATTGAGTTCCAGGCCATCTCATGCTGCATGAGACTGTGCCTCAAGAAAAAAAAAAAAAAGATGTGTTTATATTGTTAATTTCACCAAAGAAGTCATTATGAGAAGCCCAGAATGGAAGTGAACAAATAATGACTTTATAACACGAAATCTGAAAAGATAGAACAATCTGACCTTTATATAATTTAGGCAGTAGATGTAGTTAAGGTAAATATGTAAGAACCTAAAATGTGAATTGAAGGACTAGAGAGAGGGCTTAGCAGTTATGGCACTTGCCTGCAAAGCCTAAGGACCTTGGTATGATTCCCTAGAATCCATGTAAGCCAGATGCATATGGTAGCACATGTTTCTGGAGTTCATTTGCAGTGGCTAGAGGCCCTGGTGTGCCCTTCTCAATTATTCTTCCATTCTCTCTCCCACAAGAAGTAAATAAATTAATTAAAAATGTGAATTGAAGAAAAATTTCTTCACCCAACAATAGAATAAAACAAGTTCCTTAAATTCAGAGGTCCAGAGCTTTCTTCATCAAAGAGCATCTTTGCTAAGATGGTTACCATAATTTTGTTGACCTTTGATCTTGAAGCTGTTCTGAGCAGCTAAAGCTGCTGACCCAGTCTACACAGAGTGCTCCTGAGGAGGACTGTCTATGGATAGACAGTAATACTTATATTATGCTCTTAAGATAATTACTTTTAAAATTGAAAGTAAGTTTATTCATTTAAGCTGATGTTTATCTTTCTATAATGTCTAATTGCTTAAATATGAACCCTTCATCTCTCTGTACTTTTATTTTTTTTTATTTTCTATTTATTTATTACAGACAAAGAGAGGGAGAGAAAGAGAAAGAGAATGGGTACACCAGGGTCTAGCCACTACAAATGAACTCCAGACGCATGTACATCTGACTTATGTGGGACCTGGAGAATAAAACCTGGGTCCTTAGGCTTTTCAGGCAAGTGCCTTAACTGCTAAGCCATCTCTCCAACCCTCTCTGTACTTTCTAAGCATAGTAAGAGGCAGCTGATTTCAATTCATTGTTGAAGTCATAAGGGGAATAAAAAAATTCCAGTATAGGGTTAAGATTATTTGAGAAATGGGTAATAATGTATAGATACAATTATCTAAAAAATAAGAGTAGATCATGTTGCAACTTCTTTTTATTATTCAGGAAGAGGTCCCTTTTATAGAGATATGCCAGAAATTGAACAAATTTCCTTCCAGACAACCAGAGACAGAAAAGGTAGGTAAGAGAGACTGCTAGAATGCTCAGAAGTGGATATGAACTATGGCCTTTATAATGCAGAACTGCTAGCAATTTCAGAGAATTGTCCACATTTTTAGTAGTGATCAAAATGGTGAATACTTTTAGCTTGTAAGTATTATCAACTTTTCTTTTAGCACACGTCGCTATTCACTCTAAAACAGAGAGTAATAGCAGCTATGGCAAGTTTGTCTGGGATGTGTATGCGTGCTTGATCCCTTGGTTGGAAGATTTCTACAAGTCCTAGGCTGTGTTCTATCACTCAAGTTTATTTAGTTACTAGCTTTGACATAATCATAACCTAAAACTTGAAAAATATAAATTTGGCATATACATACATATATGAAGGGTTAAAAAATACAGTTTATTACATTCATTCTAATAATAAGTGTTATGCCTGTTTTCCTTCCATGAAAACAAGATACTGAGAGGAAGGAAATAAAACAAGACTCTAAGTTGTTATAGGGCTGGTTAGAAGGACAAAGCCATATTTTAATGAAAAATGTTATTTCCAACATATCAAAGTAATACAATTGAATTCATATTTAGGGTTACTCTTCTATGAAATTAAACTATCACAGTGATTACTTTATTCTTGCTTTACTATGACAAAGGTAAGAAAGGGTTTAAACTTCCCAAAATTCATAAAACTCTTTTGGTCACACTGATCTAAAAGATAAACATGCTTTACTTTAGCTCTCTTTAATTCTGACAACCGAAATTCACATAATCAGTTTAATTCAAGTGAAAGCATGATGCTTTCCATTACTTTACTCAATCTGGTTGGTAAGTGCCTTAGGGATGGAATACTCATGTGTATACTAAGGAGACAAGGCTAGCAGACTGGGGTTTATATAGCCTGACGTTAAAACATGACGCTGAGATTTTGGAAAATTACTCAGTTTCCCACAGTAACGCAAATTCTCATGTACAGAATGGGAATAAAAATTCCAGTATAGGGTTAAGATTATTTGAGAAATGTAATAATGTATAGATGCAATTATCTAAAAATAAGAGTAGATCATGTTGCAACTTCTTTTTATTATTCAGGAAGAGGTCCCTTTTATAGAGATATGCCAGAAATTGAACAAATTTCCTTCCAGACAACCAGAGACAGAAAAGGTAGGTAAGAGAGACTGCTAGAATGCTCAGAAGTGGATATGAACTATGGCCTTTATAATGCAGAACTGCTAGCAATTTCAGAGAATTGTCCACATTTTTAGTAGTGATCAAAATGGTGAATACTTTTAGCTTGTAAGTATTATCAACTTTTCTTTTAGCACACGTCGCTATTCACTCTAAAACAGAGAGTAATAGCAGCTATGGCAAGTTTGTCTGGGATGTGTATGCGTGCTTGATCCCTTGGTTGGAAGATTTCTACAAGTCCTAGGCTGTGTTCTATCACTCAAGTTTATTTAGTTACTAGCTTTGACATAATCATAACCTAAAACTTGAAAAATATAAATTTGGCATATACATACATATATGAAGGGTTAAAAAATACAGTTTATTACATTCATTCTAATAATAAGTGTTATGCCCGTTTTCCTTCCATGAAAACAAGATACTGAGAGGAGGGAAATAAAACAAGACTCTAAGTTGTTATAGTGCTGGTTAGAAGGACAAAGCCATATTTTAATGAAAAATGTTATTTCCAACATATCAAAGTAATACAATTGAATTCATATTTAGGATTACTCTTCTATGAAATTAAACTATCACAGTGATTACTTTATTCTTGCTTTACTATGACAAAGGTAAGAAAGGGTTTAAACTTCCCAAAATTCATAAAACTCTTTTGGTCACACTGATCTAAAAGATAAACATGCTTTACTTTAGCTCTCTTTAATTCTGACAACCGAAATTCACATAATCAGTTTAATTCAAGTGAAAGCATGATGCTTTCCATTACTTTACTCAATCTAGTTGGTAAGTGCCTTAGGGATGGAATACTCATGTGTATACTAAGGAGACAAGGCTAGCAGACTGGGGTTTATATAGCCTGACGTTAAAACATGACGCTGAGATTTTGGAAAATTACTCAGTTTCCCTCAGTAACGCAAATTCTCATGTACAGAATGGGAATAAAAATTTCTACCTCAGAGAGTGGTGGTGAGGACAAAATAATTCCTAAACAGTCCTTATATCAATACACTTGCTATAATTAAGCTTCAGAAAATGTTACCACTATTATTCAGTATTAAAATTAATTTGTAAGTAGTTTTTTTCACTGTGCATTCATTAATGTTTCTGACATCAACTCCATACCAGACTAGTTTAGTTTTTTAAATATATTTATTTTTAAATTTTCTGTATCTTTTTCAGGTTTTGATTCTAATATTTGTTTTCTAGTTTAAAGGTAAATTTTATATACAATTAAATATTTCAATACAACTTGTGCAATGATGTTTTAAAAAAACTACACTCTTTGCTGAACCATGTCTCTTCCAAAAGAGAGAGCACTTATAAATCCCAGAGTCCTCTCTTTTGTCCTACTTAGTCATATTTGCCATTCCAGAAAGACAACTGTTTTGATTGTTTTCATAATTTGCTAGTTTTGTTTTGCCTGTCCCTAAAACTTCAGATGAATGGCAAGTATATGTTTAATAATACTGGAAGCTGCCTGATAATGAGAATGATAGTTTATGATAAAAAAAAAAACTCTCACCCTATATTTCCAATAGGTATTCCACAAATTCAAATGACTATTATACATGAATGTATACATAACTTCAAAAGTGGATGAAATTGTTCAACTGTTTAGTAATATGAAATACCAACATATTCTCCTCTCTCTTTCTCTCTCACCTGCCAGTACTGAGCTTGAACCTTGCCTCTTGTCAGAATTTTAACACTGACCTTCATCCTTACCTCAAAAAACCAACATATTGAATGTAAAATTAGCAGAATAGTGTAGTTAAATTTGTTCTTACATTTGACAGCCAAATAACTTTTTTAAAAATATATTTTATTTTATTTTATTTATTTTGAGAGAGAGAGAAAGAAAGAAAATGAGAATGAATGGGCACACTAGGGCAGCCAGCCACTACAAACAAACTCCAGACTCATGCCACCTAGTGTATCTAGCTTTACGTGAGTACTGGGAAATCAAACCTGAGTCCTTGGGCTTTGCAGGCAGGTGTATTAATAGCTGATCAATCTCTCTAGCTCCAAATTACTTTTATTATTGATATTCAATTTGACTAGAGAAAGAGGATCTAAAAGATCAGAAATATTACAATATCTAGCTTAATTTTCCTAATATCATAATAAAGAGGTTAGAATCCTTTGCATACCATATTGTACTTGAAATATTAAGGAAGCTCAATGCAGACCATAGGTAAAAACAAAGAAGCAAAGAAAATATTTGCTCATGTAATTTGGGAAAAAAAATCTATACACACACACAATAACTATTATACATTGTCATTGTCTATTAATTTAAATGTTTTAAAAAATCTATGTTAGATTTAAGTTATTTACAATGTCTTTGTATTTTAAAACTTCCACATTGAATCGTGTTTTTTTATTCAAAATCTGTATATGATTAAGATCTTAAAATTTATTCCAGATTATTATAGCTGTTTTAGAAAGGTATCTTACTGTTGAAAACAATCCATTATAATTTTGAATATGAATAGTACCTACAAGCAGTTATATGGAATTAGTCAAGTTTTTTTACTTTGAAAGATGAGTTTATTTATTTTTATTTAGTTTTTTTTTGAGGAGTCAGAATGAAAGAGACAGAGAGAGATAGAGAGATAGAGAATGGGAGCTCCAATAGCCTCTCAGCCACTGTGAATGCACTCCAGACACATGCACCCCCTTGTGGGCATGTGCAGCATTGCACCCTTATGTCTCTGCATCTGGCTAAATGTGGGACCTGGAGAATCGAACAGGCATTCTTAGGCTTAGCAGGCAGGCACTTTAACTGCTAAGCCATTTCTCCAGCCTCAAATAAATTTGTTCTAATAGAAAACTGATTACAGAATGTAGAACAAAGTAATCATTATAGATACTGGCTGGATGGTTATGGTATACTTGTTCTTCACAAAAATAAGCAATTGCAATTTCTGTTGCACTCCAAGGCTTAGGAAACATCTCAGAAGAGAAGATGGCTAGGAAGGTTCTGGGTCTCTCTTGCACAACAAATGACAGAGCCAGTCACCATTCTGTCATGGATGGGGAGGACTTTCAAGCCCTTCCCCTGAGAAACTACTGGTAATCAAAGATTAGTTGTGAAAAAGAAGCCATTATTCTCAATGCTGTACAAACTAATGCATGGAATAAAGAAGGGGCTCAGTTGGAGTTGGAGAATGACAGTTAGTATCTATGTGAGCAAATTACAAATTATATTTGTGAAATTGTCAAAAAACAAAAATTTATAAATAATATTTATTGGTGCTAAATCTACAAACATTTCATAAAAGTCAATCTACATTTCTATAGAAAAGAAATAAAATAATCAAACACAGAAGACCAGAAGCCCCAGGGACAAATGTAAAATAGTCACATACCTTTGTAAGTTAGCTTAAGTCGGGGAATAGTCTGCTTGGAAGTTCCAGTGACTGGAAGGAACAGCACAGCCATGCTTACCACCATCATCACAGCAGGAAGAAAGTGAAACTCTTGACTTCTGGGCTTGGGTATGTCATCTTTATTAGTGTTCATGATGAAAACAATGATGTCCTTCACACTTTCAATGCACTCTAAAAAATACAGAAAAGGCAGATCTACTAAATAGCAAATTTTCCTAGAGTTATAATAATTTTCTGAATTACATACATTTCTAAAACATAATTCTCCATTCCCTGTTTCCTCTTACACAACTGTTGCAGAAAGAATGAATGAGAACTGAGTAATAAGATGTAGTAGCTAAGTCTTTAGATGAACTAATGAATGAATCATTAGAAGTTCTACCATTTTGTTAATGAACAACTTTCTTCCTTAATTCAAGTTGTTCATTTTTTTATTTCTAAAAAATATTTTATTTTCATTTATTTACTTATTTGACAGAGAAAGAGGGAGACAGAGAGAGAGAGAAAAAAAAATGAACACAACAGGGCCTCCAGCCACTGCAAACAAACTCCAAACATGTTTGCCCCTTGTGCATCTTGCTAACATGGGTCCTAGGGAATCAAACCTGGGTCCTTTGGCTTTGCAGGCAAATGCGGTAATTGCTAAGCCATCCCTCCATCCCTTTTTATTTTTATTTTTTTACTATAAAGGTTTTAGGAACCATATTCTTCCATAACTAGGTGAATTTGTTCATAAAGTAGAAATACTGGTAGATCTCTACTGGTAGCTCATATCATACTCAAAGGAAAAGATCCTCTAAAAAATGAAAAAGAAACATTCTTTTTCATATCTAACTTATAAGGTTTTGGGAAAAGAAATTGAGGAGGTCTTACATAAATGGAAAGACCTCCCATGCTCCTGGATAGGCAGAATTAACATTGTGAAAATGGCAATCTTACCAAAAGCAATATATACATTTAATGCAATGCCGATAAAAATCCCAGCTTCTTTCTTCAATTATACCTACATGAAGAATCAAATTATGTTTGTATGTAATGTGTAATTACTTAATTTCTGTAGAAAATTGCATATGAATAGTCATGTTCATTTATATATTCATTTAACAGCATTTTGGAAATATGCTTCATAGCATTATTTTATTCAAGTTTACTTAAGATTTTTTGAAATTTCAGCCAAATGACTACAATCTGAGAGATAACAGAAATGAATATCCCATCCAAAAAAAAAATGCTGAACACCAAAGCCTTTTATGAAAATTTTGGTTTTTTAATTTTAATTATGAATATATTAATATAAATCACTAATGAAATCAATATTTAAACATTTGAAATAAACTCTAAAATATTTAAATTATTTTATAAGCATTGAAAAATCATGCTTTAATTATTAACACAAAGCATATTAACTTTTCTGCTATGCTTAAAAAACTTATGAGATCAGCTTTGTGTAGAGAGCTGCGAGGTGCCGCGCCTTAAAGATGGCGCTGGCTTCCGCCTTCAGCCTTCCCGATGGCGAGTGCTCTCCTGGATAAACAAGTCCTTATTTGGCTTGGGCCGTGATCTAGGCTTGCTTCCGCTTATGTGGACCTATCTGCATTCACCACGTGGCTTACCAGGGTTGGCTGTTCAAAGGCTTCTTAAGCTTTGGGCGGGCTTGTCCCGGGGGGAGTGAGTCGGGCAGGCAGTGAGTGAGTGAGTGAGTGAGTGAGTGAGTGAGTGAGTCAGGGAGTCAGGCAGTGAGTCTGTGGGTCAGTGAGTGAGTGAGTCAGTGAGTGAGTGAGTCAGGCAGTCAGTGAGTGAGTGAGTGAGTGAGTGAGTGAGTGAGTCAGTGAGTGAGTGAGTGAGTCAGTGAGTGAGTGAGTCAGTCAGTCAGTGAGTGAGTCAGTGAGTGAGTGAGTCAGTCAGTCAGAAGATTGTTCAAGGTTCCTGAATAAACTGCTGAAAGAAGAGTCCAAGTGTTGCGTCTTCCTTGCTGGTCGAGGCGGACGCGACAGCTTTGCATTACAGTTAGTATTATTCATTCTCTTAAGCAATCCTGGTCTGAGGAGATGGCTCAGTAGTTAGAGGCAGTTGCTTGCAAAGCCTCGCAACCTGCATTTGATTCCTTATTACCCATATAAAGCCAAATGCACAAAGTGGTGTATGTATCTGGAGTTCATTTGCAGCAGCAGGAGACCCTGGTGTGCCCAAACACACACTCTCTCTCTCTCTCTCTCTATTTTTCCTCTTTCAAATAAATAAACAGTTTTAAAAAGAAATATATGCTTATAACTTCTTAGTGCCTTTATACATTAAAAATGATTGAATGCTTTATCGTATAAATTCCCCTTATATTCATTGCTTTTAAGCAAATGTCATTACAATTTCTATTATTTATTTACTTTCATGTTTTTTAGACAGTGTCTTGCTATATTACTATGGCTGGTCTATTATTATGTAGCTCAGGTCAATTTTGAATTCACCACAATCCTCCTGTCTCGCCTCCCTCCAGGTTTATAGCCATACCCCACTATGTCTGGCTTAAGTTTTATATATTTTAATATATATTTGTATAACTTGTAATGTCATTTGAGTATACAAAGTCATTTAGATATACATGTACAGGAAACACACACACACACACATCTTCATTAATCCATAAGTAATTCTCAGGCATTTGTTAAGATGAGAGAAAAAAATATACTCATTTCTTAAGGAGCAATGATAAATAAAACAGTTAAAGCACAATAAAATAACTCAACAAATTAATACAAAAATTATTTAAGGGGCTATTATATAGTTCAAATAAGACAAAACTAGTTTCGTAGAGGACATAGAAAAAAATCAAAACCATAAAGAGACACTTATATGTGGTTCAGTGATACAGAACGGTTAGGCAGGAGGCAAGATAGGCTTGCTTAGATGGCTGTGAGGAGAAGGGAGGTAAAGTGCAGTATAATCCATTCACAGTAGGTGGAGGATTGACCCAAGAGTAGTTTAAAGCAACTTACATTTATTTGTCTCATGCCACTTAGGGTACAAAATATGTCATGACCAAAAACAATGCAACACTTCTTACTGTCCTTGGTATTCCTTCAGTCTCTTAGGCTGTTTGTAGCCATATTTAGCAGGCCCATTATGATCTCATTCTCCAATCCTTCTTCAGTGCATAAGCAGGTAACTGATCTGATCACAACAGACCAGCAGACTTTATATATCATTGATACACCATTTTAGCTATACCCCCTGAAAACAGTGAGAGGTAAATGGAACAAGTATATTGAGTATATTAAAATTCTCATTATGTTTAGACTTTTGAGCTTCTGGGCATTTGGAAGACTGTTTTTTTTCTGACATATAACAATGTGTCCAATGTGAATGTATGTTTATGTACACAGGCAAAAAAAACAGGGAACTTGACATATGTGCATTTTATTAGCAATAATGACCTTAATACAGGACATTCCCTGGAAATCAATGACTAGTTGAATTTAATGGCCCTTTCCTATGAATTGAGATAGCCACTCCTCCAACTGGCCATTAATTGCTAAGACATGCCCTGTGTCTCCAACATCGTAAGTTAAAAAGATTGATGTTTGGGTTTTCAGTGAACAGTAGTCATACTGTTCCTTTTAACCCACTCATTAATATTGTTAAATAAGCTAAAATAAAAGCATTGCATTCTTAACTATGGCCTTCTTATAAATACCTACAAGGTGCTAAAACACATACCAAGAAGGAAGATTAAATAAAACAAAAATCTTGAAACTCCTAGAATTTTTTTTTTAGTCTAAAGATTTTTATATGATAACAGTCATTGTCTACAAACTAATTCTGGTTCCTCATTTTTCTTCTCCCAAGCCCTTTTATTTGTGATAATTTCTGTGTTCAATATCTCTCTAGCAACCTCTCTACTAATCTAATGGTATTTGCTATTTTCGTGTGTACACAGGCACGCAGGCACACATACATACAGACATACATAACCATACACAAGTCTGCACCGGGAGGAATTCTGAAGAGAAGTAGGTCTGATTTATTTAAAGTGAGTGTCTGTAGTGAACAGTATAGGTTATACTACATGCTACTGTCTATAACAAGCTCAACCTGGAGCCAATTAACTGTATATAATCTATTCCAGATGTTCATTGAGACAAACAACACTCTTGGGGATCTTCAGATGTGGAGCCAGTGGGGAGTGTTCTGAATATGAGATTTTTACATGCTGTTCCACTAAAGCACAGATTCAACTGTACAATCTCAACTTTAAGGAGGCCTTGTGCTATCTTCCCTAAGAACCATAAAGAAGAAATACAAAGCTTGTTAGAAGGATGATAACTCATGAAGAAAATCATTTAAAGAGTAAGATATATAAAATGCTATACGTGAATTTCATTGATTTGATTTATTTATTTATAACAATTAGCTTCAAAAGTCACTAAGGTAATTTGTTATAGTTAGTGTTGAGAAATAGTTTGTACATGTAAGAAACAAATTGTTTATAGTAAGTCTTCACACATGAAAACCTAAAGACTGGAATACAAACACAGGTTTCATATTCAATTGTGCATGCGTGTGTGTGTGTGTGTGTGTGTGTGTGTGTGTGTGTAGGTTGAAGAAGGAGAAAAAGAAAAAGGGTTATTTTTAATTTCATAAAAATTTATTTCTCTTTTCAACTTTTATTAGTGTGTACAAAAGATTTTAAGATATTTTAAGCAACTCAGGACACACAAGAAACTATGGTTACTAAAAATTAAAATGCATATTTATGTAAATTAACTTAAGTCAAATTGTGGCTCATAACTTTTAGCCTTTGGTTAGATGGCTTTACTACAGGGAACATATGACTGATCAATTATTAGTAATACTAATTAGTAATACATGGCTTGGTTGGCAAACCAAGGGGCAATTATAGTGGGAATTAGAAAGAGAAACACAAACAAATAGAAAGCTTATAGTTTCTGAAGGTTATATCCTACTGGTAACTTCAGTAATAACAGAACTATATACAAGTGGTATATAAAGAGATCACTGAAGTTTGCAATGCTAGAGATTATTTATTTATTTTACACAGTGTGTCATGTACTCTAGGTTGGATTTGAATGAACTATGTAGCTCAGGATAACTTTGAACTTCTAATCCTTATTCTTCTACCTCCAGAATGCTGGGTTTCAGGCATGACCCATCAACCCTGGTTTATATGGTGTTGAGGGCGGAACCCAGAACTTGATGCATGATAGCAAGCACTTTACCTTCTGATTTTCATGCCCTGGGTCCTTCATTTAAGTTCCTTTCCATTTAATCTTTATGTAAAATTTTCTACTTTGTACTATATATATATATACACACACACACATATGGTACAAAGTAGAAAATTTTACATATATTTTATATATATATATGACCTTACTATTTTAGAATAGTTGAGGCCATGTGATCATTACCATAGTAAAAATCTAATGCTATGTATAGAAGTCATAATGCAGCAACTTTTTGTTGAGGAATTTATGCATCTATTAATGAAATCATTGTAATCAGATGTCAGGAATTATCCCATCAATTGATATATTTCTGTAGTGCCTGGAAATTCATCTGGAAATTTCATCTACATGTGATTAAATGTTAACTATGTGCAAGCATCCTTATGACAGCCAATGATATTTCCCTACACATCCAATTAGGTATGAAAATTATTCTACATCAGTTGATAATCATGTCCCTTATCTTCAATCTCAAATACTAATTTGCAACTCAAGTCATAAAACTGATAGTGATTAAAGCAAGCACCAAGATCACAAACCTGCTTAAGTATAATCATAACATTTATTTATTATGGTATCTATTATGGTATGAGTTACATTCCTTTCTCTGGAATGGAAAGGGATTTATTTAATTTGTTTTACAGATTCAAAAGTAAGTTTCCTCAAAGTGGGGAAGGCATGGCAGGAGTGGGAAGTCTTTGTCGCATTGCTAAAGAAGTAGCAAGGATAGAGAACAGAACATGGAGTGAGTTATAACATCTCAAGCCCTGTCTCACCAGCAACACAATTCCTCCAGCAAGGTTCCACCTCTGAAAGATTCCACTAACATAAAAACAGTGTCACTGGATGAGGATTAAGTACACAAATGCATGAGCTTTGGGGAGCATTTTATATTCAACCCATCACCATTATGGTATTTATTATTCACAACTTCACATTTCTAAAGTACTGCATTTATTTAATAAGTGATATTAAGTCCTCACATTGTAATTTCTTTCTTGCCTGAAACGTCAATTTGTAATACAGTTTGAGTTCCTTGTATGCCAATGCACAGATAATTTGGGTGTTCCCCAGATCCTTATTCTTTGAATTCAAAGAATGAATTCCACACACCAGTGGATAAATTTCAGAAAGATTTTATTATACAAAGAGAAGGGGCATTAAGCCTACATCATAAAAGAATGAAACAAGGTGGAGCTCTTGCCCAGAGAGGTAAGATGAGGTTTGAGAGGCCCCATGAGGGAAGAGGGCAGAACTCTTGCCCAGAGAGACAAGGGGGGCTTTGGGAGCCCATCGTGAAACTCAGATTTGAGTTTTTTCTGGGGGGTGGCTACATGAGGAAGGCCATGTCTTCAGGTGGCTATGGGCAAAGACGAGATTTTATAGCCTTTCTGATAATCTTAGGTAAGGACCAAGTTTCTGTCCTCTAGCAGAGATGCAAGTTTAATCTGGAAATCTTTCCTGGAGGGTGTAACACCCAGGTTTCTGCAACCTTAGTGGCACTTCCTGCTTTAAGTCAAGGAATAAAACTCCATGCACCTTTGAGGTTCTGTTACCCTGACTGAATAGCCAATTTCTGTCTCCTATTATTTGGATTTTAAATGTCTAGTATTTTCTCACTAGCATTTCTGTTAGCATGAGCAAATAATGAATTTGAATCTGAAGAAAATGATTCCTTATAATGAAATGCCTAAACTATTTTATTTAGGAAAAAAAAATTATCATGAACTCCATTTATCCATTTCAACGGAAACAACCACATATGGAGATTTTTTTCTTAGTAAATGCATGTATTTTATATTTTACTGAAAAGTACTATCACGTTGTCCACTGTGGCAGCAATTCTAAGACGGCAATCAAGTGTAAAGACTTAAGCCCTGCATAAAAATAATGTGAAAGCCTGAAATTCCTTCTATATTTCTTGACCTTTGTGGTGGCCTGTTTTTAAAATATTTTACATGTATATTTTTTGATTAAAATATTGTTTTGAAAATGTATTTGCATTAATGGAAGGAAAATTGGAAACATTTTTTTTTTACTTAATGAACTATTTATTGACTTTTGAAACATGGATTTTGTGCTATTCTCAAAAAATATACATAGGTTATTAGTTGTCAGTAAATAAAAATAGATCAGTCTAGTTATAAAAACTACAGGAGCCAGGCATGGTGGTGCACACCTTTAATCCCAGCACTTCGGAGGCAGAGGTAGGAGGATCACCATGAATTCAAGGCCACCCTGAGACTACATAGTGAATTCCAGGTCAGCCTGGGCCAGAGTGAGACCATACCCCGAAAAACCAAAAAAAAAAAAAAAAAACATTTAAATATGTTCGCATTGTAAGAATAAATTTCATATGAATTTATACAAGAGTTAGTTTAGAATGGGTTGTAACTTTTGCACACTGGTAAATTCATTATGAACTAATTCCTTTTAAAAATTATTATTGGTCTATGTGAATGTGTGTGTTTGTGTGTGTATATGGGTGCTCCAGGGTCTCTTTGCCATTGGAGACAAATGTCAGATGCTTGCACCACTTTCTGTGTCCAGCTTAAAGGAGTGATTTGGAAACTGAATCCTAGTGTCCAGCTTTGTTAGCAAGCACGTGTAATCACAAAGTCATCTTCTCAGCCCCAGAACTAGTTACTTCTTCATGTGGGAGAGGACAAGGAAGTTCATAAGAATTCTCTGTAGAAATCAAAACACTCTAAAAGCATTCAAACCTAGAATTGTCATCAAGATGGACATAGTGGTACACACCTGTAATCCCAGTGCTTAGGAGGTGAATGCAGGAGATCATAAAAATCTACCAACAACTTCAATATTTACTATAATTTTCTCAATTTAGAAATTAGCATGAAACAGGAAAAAATGTGACATTGGCCTGCATAACCACATAAATCCATCAAGAATGTATGTACATTAAGATCAAAACGCAGTTTTAGTGAATCCAATTATGTGAGCATTAATTTGTTAAGAAAATGATATGCTCAACACATGATCACTAAATCGTCCCTAATTATTTAATAAAATATTCAGGAAATAAACATTTCTAGCAATTTAGTTTTCCAGTTATAGGGTATATAATTTAAATAATGTACTCAATAAACATGACATTATATTGAAGAAAAATAGACAGTGTGTCTTCTGGGTTATCAAATGACTACTATGTGACATCAAATATTTGCTAATGAACTAGATGCAAGTGTTCCACAATGTGCACAGATTTCAATGCATGTGGTACATGATCATAGCATAAGTACTATTTGTCAGTTAAAAATAAGGGGCGTGGCTAGGCGTGGTGGTGCACGCCTTTAATCCCAGAACTCAGGAGGCAGAAGTAGGAAGATTGCAGTGAGTTCGAGGCCAATCTGAGACTACAGAATGAGATCCAGGTCAACCTGAACTAGAGTGAGACCCTACCTTGAAAAACCAAAAAATAAATAAAAATTTAAAAAATAAGGGTTGTGAAGGGTAAAAGATGGCTCAGTGGTAAAGGTACTTGACTGAAAAGGCTAAGGTCCAGGTTCAATTCCCCGCTATCTACATAAAGGCAAATGCACAAAATGTAACATGCATTTGGAGTTCTTTTGCAGTAGCAAGAAGCTCTGGCATGTCCATTCTCTCTCTGTCTCTGTCTCCCTCCCTCCCCCCACATACACATCCTTTCTGCTTGCAAATATATAAGTTAAGGGGTGGGAGAGATGGCTCTAAAGAATAATGTGCTCACTGCTCAAGTACCCTAGTCTGAACAACAAAGCCTTTTTTTTTTTTTTTTTTTAAATGATCCTGAAGCCATGTGGCAGGCTTCTGTAGTCTCAGACACTGGAACTGACAGCAAGATGGGAGGTGGAGACATGAGAACTTCCAAAGAGCTCTCAGTGAGCACAGCAAAGAAAAACAGAGCAAGAATTCAGAGCCTCAAATGAGATGGAAAGGCAGAGCACTGACCTAAACCTGTCCCTTGACCTCTACACGTGTACCATGGCATGCACGTGCCTGCACTCACATACACAAACATTCACATGCATAAGTAAATGTTAAAAAAAAAAAAAAAAAAGATAAGCAGTGTCCTAAGGGAACTTAAAATCCTATGCAGAATTCTGAAACCAAGTCTTCGTATCTGGGTTGAATTTCACATTTGACATAACTGTGCTGTCAGGAACCACACTGACTTTAATAATCCCTAACAATGAAAACAAAACTAGGTAACAACTCAGCCAGTCAACTGTCCAGCACTCAGCAGTAAGTGTTCTTTAATGAGTATTGTTTATACGTGTAGTGAGACATGGATTTCACCCTGGATTAAAGGTTTCAAATACAATTGTAACAATAAAGTTGACTTCCTCATTGTACTTTCGTAGATAAATATTAGAGGAATCATGAACAAGCTCAATGTTGGATCTGGGTCTCTGGAGTCTAGCTATATATAAACGAAATCAGAATTTTGCTGCATGCAGTCTACCAGCTACTAACAGAAGTCCAAAGCTCCAAATAGTTTGATTCAGTCAATATTTCTGCACTGGTATGTTTCTGCTATCATACAATAATCCTAATTTATAAAGGCTTTAAATTTTAGAAATAAAACAATATAATTTTTATTTTTAACCTCACATGACTACATTACTAATTTTCTTTGTATACATTTTTAAGTTTTTCCACTTATATTTTGCTTTTATTTTCCCTCATGTTCATAAGCATAGCATCTGAGGGCTTATACACTCAGACATATGGTTTGTGTCTGCCAGGTGCCCCAGTTTATCTGGTCCAGTAACTTTTCTGCATTTTGTCTTACTACACTTAAATTGAGGATTATAAGAATATTTAACACATTTGCTATATGGATTAAAAATTCATGATATAAACCACAGCATTAAGAAAACACCATATAACATACAGGGGAATAAAGATCAATTCAAAAGAATGTTTCTTTCTGGTTACCAATAAAACAAATAACTAAGCAAAGAAATAAATGAATTCCAGTTTTATAACTTTAAATAATTTTTATGACAGTAAAAAATATCCATGTTTTGATGGGGCTGGAGAGATGGCTTAGTGGTTAAGGCGCCTGCCTCCTAAGCCTAAGAACGCTGGTTCCAATCTCCAGCGGTTCCAATCTCCAGGTCCCACGTTTAGCCAGATACAAAGTGATGCAAGGTGCTATGCTGCACTTGACCACAAGGGAGCGCATGCATCTGGATTTCGTTCACAGCAGCTGAGAGACTGCTGGCATGCCCATCTCTATCTGTCTCCCTCTCCCTCTCTGTCTCTCTCTGTGTCTCTCTCCAAAAATAAATAAAATAATAAATAAATTAAAATAAATAAATAAAAATATCCATGTTTAGAACAGTTATAGTTCATCCAAAAATCTTCTTTTTTGTTTTTTTAGAGATCATATCTAGCGTCCCTCATTCATGCTATGAAAATGTCCTATCATTGAACTAAACATTCAACAACTAAAAATCAAGTTTTGGAAAATATTTTACTTAAACTAACAATTATTATTTTATGCTGAAGTATACCAGCATATTATATATGTCAATCGAACATCATTAACATCTTATGATTGCATGCCAAACAAAACAAGACATTGTTATATAGCATGAGTGCAACAATTGTGTTCAATTTACTGACTGATAGTTCAGAAAATAGAGAAGCAAGAAAAACCTCTCAGCTAGAAACTTGGCAAATATAGAGGTTAGGCTAAAATTTGAGTAGCTTTACATAACAGAAAATGGAAAACAAAGTAGCTTCTTTATTGGCATATATTCATTGTATACATGGTGATAGGAATCATACATAGAAACTGACTTTCAGGTATACATGGCCTATGACCCTGTTCCTCCCCCATATCCTCCTTTTTCTCTCCCTATCTCCTCCTGCTAGTCCCTGTCCTTTCCCCAGTCTATCTTATGCTTTCCTGTCTCACACAAACACACACAAAAATATGCACTTATATAAAATTCAGGATCCACACTTGAGAGAAAATATGATGCTTGTCTTTTTTCTTCTTTTTTCTTTCTTTCTTTTATATTTTTTTTAATTTTTCAAGGTGTCGCTCTAGCACATTCTGATTTGAAATTCACTATGTAGTCTCAGGGTAGCCTGGAACTCACAGAAATCCTACTTCTGCCTCCCGAGTAGTGGGATTAAAGGAGATCATTGCCCTGCTCTGCTTGATGCTTATCTTTCTGAATCTGGCTTACTTTTCTTATATGATGATTGCTAGTTGTATGTCTTTTCCAGCAAGTGACATAATTTCATTTCTTTTTCTGACTGAATAAAATTCCATTGTGGATATATGCTACATTTTCCTCATCCATTCTTCTTTGGTAGACTCCTGGGCTAATTCCACAACTTGTCTATGGTGAATAGTGTTGCAATAAATAGGGTTGAACAAGTTATTGTTTTGGTATGTTAACTTGAGAATTCTTCAAGTATATACAGAAGAGTGGCATAACTGGGTTTATACAGTTCTATTTTTAGTTTGTGGAGGAACATACAAAGTAATTTCCAGAGTGTCTGGGTCAGCATACATTCTCACTAACATTTTATGAGGGATTATTTTTCTCCACATTCAAACAAGCACTGTTGTTATTTGTTTCCTTTAAAAAAATTACTTATTTATTTGAGAGAAAGAGAAAGAGGAAATGAATGAAGGAGAGAGTTAGAGAGAGAAAGAGAGAAGAGAGAGAATGGGAGTGCCAGGGACTCCAGCTGCTGCAATGAACTCCAGATACATGTACCACCCTGTGCATCTGGCTTATGTAGGTCCTGGCAAATTAAACTTAGGTCCTTTGGCTTGGCAGGGAAGAGCCTTAACTGCTAAGCCTTCTCTCCAGCCCCCTTGTTTTCTTAATGATAATCATTATGACTATGGTGAGATGGTATCTTAATGTAGCTTTAATTGGCATTTCCCTGAAGGCCAAGGGTGCTGACCTGTACAAAATACTTTCATTAACATTTGAAAGCCTTCCAGATTTGAAGGGTCTACAGGTATTATTTATAACACTTTTCAAAATGACTACAGTATATCAGGATTTGAGGTTGTCTCTTCCACAGACTCAAAAACTATTTCAGTCTTTTGATCATCATATCTGCCTTATTAAAATGTTATTACATTGTATCATTCTAAGTAATTTTATTGTAAAATGAATACATACTATTTTATATTTATATGTAATATACTATGTAAATATTTTATAGCATGATTGTAACAGTTTCTTTCAGAAGCACTATGTGACACATAGGATATGCATGGAAGAAATATTGTGTGAACTTTACTAAAAAGTTAAAGGAATCTGAGCATAATGGATCATGCCTCTAATATCAGCACTTGGGAGATTGAACCTGAACAATTCTGAGTTTCTAGCTACCTGGGCTACAAAGATGGGCCCTGTCACAACCAAAGAATTAGGCAAACAAATTAAATCTTGTAGATAAAGCTGAATTAATTCTTGTGGCAGTTTGATGGATGGCCTCCAATATAATCAGTGTTTTATTAGTTTGTAATTTGTAGCTTCAGCCACCTGGCTGGAGGCAGTGTCACTGGGCGGATCTTAAGATATGGTGATTGGTTTGAGATTTCAATCTAAAGATATGCAAAGTGTGCCTAGCTGGAGTTTGTGAAGTGTGTTGTGCTGTGTGGCTTTTGGCTTTCTCTCTCTCTCTCACCTGGTCCTGTAAGAGCAGGCCAGCTTCCTCTAACATTATGGAACTTCCCCTGGATCTGTAAGCTTCAATAAATATCCCTTCCTCCATAACTGTCCCTGGCCTGGGAGTTCATCTCAGTGAACCTCAAACTGTCTGTTACAGAAGTTGGTACCAGGAGTGGGGTGAGATGAACCTGACCATGTGTATTTTGGTATATTGGAACCTTTGTTTTGGAAGAAAGGGCATGGACTTGGTGCTTGCAATTAAAGTCACCTTCTGGAGTGGTATGCCAAGTATTATGGACTATTCTGATGAGAGTTTGAGAATGCTAAGTGTAGACAGTATTGAACTTCAAGGCTTGGCTTATCAGTTTTCTAAGGGGAAGGAAAGACTGCAGAGGACTTTGTTGGAACTGGGCTACTGGTTGCATTCTGCTGCCCAGACCCAGAGAGTTTGATCAAGTTTAAATTTCTAATGGACTGATGTGCTTGGCTAAAGATACTGGGCTGAGAGATTTAAGATTTTAAATGGAAAAAGCTTAAGCAAGTTAAAATTAGAGGCACCGAGACTGGTTTTAGGTTACTGAAGCTGCTATTATTAACACATTAGCAATCTTAAGAAAGATGGCCCAACTGCTTTACATTAAAACAATGAAAAAGATGCCTGAGGAAAGACTGTTAGAAATGCAAACTCTTTTGGAATGAGTTGAATGGAGAAAGAACCTGCTTTTCAAGGTTATGATTTATTTCATGGCTGAATTGATTTATTTCATGCCTGAATTAAGAATATGGCTGTGTCCTACAACCTGGTATTAGTTCTGGAAGCATGAAAAATGTGTGGAGGTATCATGAATTGCACACAGTTCCAGGATCCGCTGCTGTGATGTGGCATAAAGCAGGGAAAGATGCCCTGATAGGCTGCACAAGCCTTTGGAAGATGTACTGTAGTTTATATGGAGACCTGAAGACATTTTAGACATACCAGGACTATTCAAGGGCTACCATGGAGTGCAATGTTGTCCTGGGATGGAAGTTTTCCCTGGCTGCTCTGCCCAGCTGGAGGGATGGAATTGGAAAACCTGGAGACTGTCAGTCTCTGGTTGTATTGTGTTAGGTCTGACAGGTCCCAATATGGAGTCACCAAGGACATCAGGATGGCAACAGAGACATAAGGAAATGGATTATCCACATTCCTCAATAAATCATAAGCCATTATCCCTTCCTTGCCTGCCATGCCCCCAGGTCATGGTTTCCTGACCCCTTATTTTGTAAATCACCTGGTCACTGTTCTGATGTCACACCCTGGCTATCTTAGATCTCCCCTAAAGGATCCTGTCTTGTATAGCCCTTCCTGTCCTTACCTCTGCCCACTGACCCTATAAAGCCAACTACCTGAGGAACTCAGGTTGGCTGTGCTCATTTCTTGTGAGCCAGCCCTGGCAGTTCACACTTTTCCCAAGTAAAAGCTTTCATCTTTGCCTCAGAATGCTTTGCATGGTTGTTGTCACTCCCGAACCTTACATATTGGACTTAAAGTACAAAAGTTTGATGATTGCTTGATGGTTCTTTAGTTTGCATTGTTCTAGCCTTTCCTTGCTTTGCCTTATACCAGTTGAAAATGTTTACTCAGTGCCTTTATATTAAAAGTATTTAACTTGTTTGATTTTACATGACTCACTATTTTAAGTTGCTCAAGAACATGGGGACCTTTGAAATTGGATTAAATATAATTTGCCATGTTTGATGGTTGAAAATCTACTGGGGCTCAGGGGTAGAATATAATAGTTTCAATAGATGCCCCCCAATATATTCAGTGTTTTATTAGTTTGTAGTTTGCATCTGTAGCCAACTGGATGGAGGCAGTGTCACTGGACAGATCTTAAAGGGTGGTGGTGGGCTTAAGATTTCAATCTAAAAATATGCAAAGTGTGCCTAGCTGGAGTCCCTGAAGTGTGTTGTGCTGTGTGGATTTTGGCTTGTGGATTTTCTCTCTGTGTTTGGTGCTGTGAAAGCATGCCATCTTCTTCTGCCATTATGAAACTTTTCCTGTGAGCTTCAATAAATATCCCTTCCTCCACAACTGTGCCTGGCCTGGAAGTTCATCTCAGCAAACCTGAAGCTGTCTGCTATCATTCTCTTAATACAAATGGACTAGTATATTTAAAATGTAGTTTATAAAGTAGCTAGCAATTGCCTACTGCATAAATAACATGTACAGAATATGTTTGGGTGCTATCTTATGATAATGAGAATAATAGCGTACCAGAAAGTCAATGTCTTTATACAGTAGCCCTCTACCTATATAAAGCCCACTTGTGTGATCTTCCTATGTAAACATTTGTTTTCCTCCCCCCCATGACTGTCCTATTGAAGCCATATGGTGAATATATGACCTAATTCCCTTCCACTCTCACAACCTCCTTATCCAATGTACTGTGAACTATGACCAATTTCTGAGCAGTGTTTAATCTCATTCTTATGTCCTTAGCTATTTCTAAACAACTTGAATTAAATGAAAAAACAAAACTACTAAAAATAAAATGTGAGTCAACATCAGCAGGGGATTCCTGATTTGAGGCACAGTAATGATGGGCAGTTCTCCATTTTGCTTTTGCATGTTTTTATGTTTCTCTTCAAGAGGTTATCATTACCTTTTTTTTATATTCCCTTAAATTAGGTCAAAGGCAAAAGTAGTGATTAAATCTGTTTGAATTTTAACACAAAATTCAATGGTTTTATATTCAAAACTAACACTCATCTTCAATAACTAAGCTTTTTTATTTTTATGATGTGCTATTGCAACTGAGGAAAATTATTGAATCTTCTAGGGCAGGCTCAGGCTTTAAGTATTGAGTCCTTTGCCTCAGAACTTCTGGGTATAAGTCATGCTTTGATGCTTGCAGGCTTTTTCGCTTTAGAAAATTCACTTAATTTCTTTATTTCCAGTTTTATTTTCTGCAAAGTTGGATAATCAACTGTAGTGAATGTGATTGTGGTGAGAATAAATGAAAGTATTAGTATTTATACAGCATTTATCTTTCATCAAATGGTAAAGTTTGAAGTGCTTCCAAATTTACACAGACTATAGTAACATTTTTTTTTTATTACTAAGTATGTGGTAGTTTGAATGCAAAATGTCCCTGACAGAGTCAAATTATTGAATACTTAATGCTCAGTTGGTAGTACTGTTTGTGAAGGCTGTAGAAGCTTTAGAAAATAGAGCCTTGATGGAGGAAGTGTGTCACTGGAGGCCTTGAGTTTTTAGCCTGGTTCCACTTGCTGTTTTCTCTCTATTTCTTCTCTAAAGACACAGGGACATGACACTTCTGCCATGATAGACTATTCTCTGTGGAACTGAAAGATGAATTACTAAACTTTTTCCTTCATTAAATTGATTCTTCTTAGCTGTTTGTCCCGGGAGTGGTACAAGATATGTTAAAGTAAGGTTAAAAAAAAAAAAAAAAAAAAACTCCTAGGATCCCCTGACATGCCTGCAAAGGTGTTTATATAATTTGAAATTAAAAATCCCAACTTTCTGGGCCTAGAGAGATGGCTTAGCAGTTAAACGCTTGCCTGTGAAGCCTAAGGACCCCAGTTTCAGGCTCGATTCCCCAAGACCCACGTAAGCCAGATGTACAAGGTGGCGCACACATCTGGAGTTGATTTGCAGTGACTGGAGGCCCTGGCATGCCCATTCTTTCTCTAGCTATCTGCCTCTTTCTCTCTCTGTTTGTCACTCTCAAATAAATAAATAAATAAACAAAAAATCCCAACTATCTTCCTACAATGTAATTTTTTGAAGACACATTGAGATAAGATCTTTATTGCATTAATAATAACACATTGTCTTCTCTGGGTCCATATTCAATGGCAAAACTAACTTCTAATAAAAGAAAATATTTAATGGTTTTTTTATATGTGAACACAGAAAATTTAAAAATAAAAGGCTGTGTGAAAAACAAATATACTTTTTTAGAAAATATTTAATTTGGGGTTAGCAAATTTGCTTGAAGAAAAAGTCTCTAGAGGTGGTCTTAGGGCTCATAATATTTAGAAATTCTTTTGGAAGCATGCCAGCTTAACATTACTTCTGAAGGTTTATTGGGATATCATAATGTTTAAAGGAGTTTATATAGATTAGTAACCTTAGCTTTAGATACTATTTGCACTAGTATTTGGGGTATAGAAAACTTTATTTTTCTCAGCTTAAAAATATTTCCACATAGTAAGACAATTTAGGGGTGTCAGGGTTTAAAGTCAGTAGGTTTCTTGCTGACAAAATGCAGGAATTGTCCTTTGGCATGTCGGGGAAAATCTAGGTGATTACCCTTCACTATGGGTCAGGAACATCAGAAGGTTCTGGCCATTTCTTATCACTGCCCTCTTAGGGAGTCCTTCCATCACCTTCCTCAAAGGCCCTGCCTGCAGAATTAAGACTTCTGAGAAGTTTGTCCTCCTCCAGAAATCCTGACCCCATTCACCTAACATCAGGACTAGACTGACAAAACCAGCCACCCATCCAGGTGATTCACATCAAAAGCCCCAACATGAGTCTTCAGATGAGCTACTCAACCTGCTCTTTATTCCTTGGGCAAGAGCTCTATCTTCCTTTCCATAAGTTCTATGTATAATCTAATAAAATCTTTTTGAACTTTATCCATTGGTCTGTGAATTTCATTTGTAGGGTCCATAAGACAAGAGCCTGGAGGCTTCTGACTCAGTAGAAGTTTTGAGTGACTGTTGAGTTTCCAGGAACCCTAACTTTGGAGTTACTGGCCATCCAAGAGCTGAGGTAAGGCTATGACACTCTTAAGCTGAATCAGTGATCTGTAAGCCATTTCCTACCTTTCACAAGATTTGTCTTTGCACCTTGCAGACCATTTGTCCACTATAGACTACAAACACAAGCAATTCTTTTAAACCACATGCATGCTAGACATCCCCAGAGCCTAGCCCTATGTTTGGAAGAGTGAGATAGGCATGTGAACATTAAACAACAGAAAAAAAAACTACACTTCTATGATGGTTGGGACAAAAGCAAGTAAAACTCCTTATAAAATCTCTATGTGTGATTAGCACACACACACAAAAAAATCAAAATCTTCTGAAGCCAAGAATGGGAAACATGGGAATGTAGGGGCTAAAAAATTAAGGATGGGGCTGGAGAGATGGCTTAGTGGTTAAGGCACCTGCCTCCTAAGCCTAAGGACCCGGTTGCAATCTCCAGGTCCCATGTTTAGCCAGATGCAAAGTGATGCAAGGGTGCAATGCCGCTCTTGCCCACAAGGGGGCGCACACATCTGGATTTCGTTCACAGCAGCTGAGAGACTGCTAGCACGCCCATTCTCTACCTGTCTCCTTCTCCCTCTCTCTCTGTCTGTCTCTCTTTGTCTCTCTCTCTAAAAATAAAAAAATTTAAAAATTAAGGATGCTTGAAAGATTCAGAGACCCAAAACATAAAGAGTGACTAAACTTTTCAAAGACATCCTTTTTTAGCCATTCTTAAAATCTTTTATTTTCTTTCAGAATCATATTTTTCCCCAATATCATTTGAAAATGTCCTGCAAAACTCCTGTGTGCAGAGAAAACACATGAAAGAATGGAAACCATTTGACCTCTAGTGTTAGGTAGTTATGAGTATGAATTCCAATTTTATCATTTTCTGGATATGATTTCTTAGAAACTTAGGAAATAATAACTTTTCTATGCTAAAAATTAATGTGAACTATTATAGCAATTCAAACATTGTGTGCAAAATAAACAGGCTACTTTGATTATTCATTGTCATGTATAATTAATATCATAGTTAACATCTTACAGCTGTGTAGTCTGTCAGTGAAACTGGTTATTGCTTGTGATTTAACTGTGGAAGTGTTCACTTAACAATTTGAGAAGTTTTGTTAAGTTTCATACTCTTGTATCCACCTGGTATCAGTGGAGAAGATATTATAATTAGAAAATTATATCTCACCACTAAAGATAGACACCTCCTCAGGGTGAAAGGTTGGAAAATGATATTCTAAGCAATGGGCTATTAAAAAAACAAGCAGATGCTGCTATATTAATATCTGATAAAATAGACTTCAAACCAAAAGTAATAAAAAGGACACATATGGCCACTCACTCACCGGGGCAATAATCCAACCTGAGCACATCATAATCATAAATATATATGCAGCAAACACAGGTGCACCACAGTTTTTTATACAAAATCTACTCAAAAATAAGACAGATTTAAACACTAACACCATCAAAGTGAGAGACTTCAATACTCCACTACCATGAATACACAGATCATTCAAGCAGAAAATCAACAGAGAAATAATAGAGCTCAACAACATCATAGATCAACTAGACCTAAAGGACATCTACAGAACTCAACTTTCCACCTCATCTCTATAGAATACACATTCTTCTCAGCAGCCTATGGAACAGTCTCCAAAATTGACCATATATTGGGCCATAAAGCATGCCATCATAAAGTCATGGAAAATTGAAGTAACTTCCTACATCATGTCAGATCACAATGTTTTAAAGTTAGAAATTAACAACAAGGAATACATCAAGAACTGCACCAGCTCCTGGAGACTAAATAACACACTTTTAAACAATGAATTGGTCATAGTAGAAATCAAAAAAGAAATTTTAAAATTCCTAAAACTAAATAATAATGAAAACACAACCTACCAAAACTTATAGGACAGAATGAAGGCAGTCATAAAGAGAAAATTCATAACTATAAATGCCTTCATTACAAAGACAGATCTCAAATTAATAACCTGACTGTCCACCTAAAGGCACTGGAAAAACAAGAATAATCCAACCCAAAGAGCTCCAGACGGGAAGAAATAACCAAGATTAGAGCAGAAATTAATAAACTGGAAACTAAGAAAATAATTTTAAAAACTGATGAAACAAAGAGCTGTTTCTTTGAAAAAATAAACAATATTGGCAACGCCCTGGCCAATTTACTCAAGGGAAAAAGAAAAAAAGGAGAGAGAAGTCTCAAATTAACAAAATCAGAAAAGAAAAAGGAGAGATCACAACAGATATCAATGAAATTGGAAGAATCATCATGGCTTACTTCCAAAACCTCTACTGTACAAAATTGAATAATATGGAAGAAATGGATGAATTCCTAGACACATACCACCAGCATAACTGAACTCAGAGCAGATTAATCTCCTAAACAAATCTATTGCAGCCATGGAGATTGAAAAGGTAATCAAAAATCTCAAAATGTAAAGTTCAGGACCAGATAGCTTCTGAGCTGAATTCTATCAAACCTTAATTGAAGAACTGAAACCAATTTTTCTCAAACTGTTTTGTATAATTGACACTAGAGAATGCTCTCCAACCCTTTTTATGGAGCTAGCATCACCCTAATACCAAAACCAGAGATCCATCAAGGGAAAAATACTACAGGCCTATATCCCTATTAACTTATATGCAGAGTTCCTGAAGAAACTCCTGCCAACCCAAATTCAATAACACATGAAAAGTATTATCCACCTTGATCAAGTAGGCTTCATACCAAGGATGCAGGGATGGTTTAACATATGGATATCAGTCAACATAATACACCATATAAAAAAACTGAACCATAAGAACTACATGATCATTTCAATTGATGCAAAGAAGGCCTTTGACAAAATGCAACACTTCATGATCAAAACACTAGAATGAATATGAATGGAGGGATTATATGTCAACACAATAAAGGCTATATATAGAACTCCTAAAACTTAACTAATATTTAATGGGGAAAATCTCAAGGAGTTCCCACTGAGATCAGGAAAAAGACAGGAGTGCCCATGCTTATCACTCTGCTTCAACATAATACTAGAAGTACTAGTCCAAGCAATAAGACAGGAGAAAGAAATAAAAGGGATTCAAATTGGAAAGGAAGAGGTCAACTTAGCCCTATTTGCCGATGGCATGATCCTATATAAGTGATCCAAAAGTCTCTATCTCAAAATTTCTAAAGGTGATTAATTCCATCAGCAAAGTGGCAGATACAAAATCAATACAGAAAAATCAGTAGCCTTTCTATATGCAAAGATCAAATATACAGAGAAAGAAATCAGTGAGGCTGTCTCAGGTTCAATAGCCACAAAAAATTAAGTACCTTGAAATTAAGACCTATGTAATGAAAATATATATTAAAAAAAAAAACTCAAGAAAGAAATAGAGGAGGACTTGAGAAGATGGAAAGACTTCCCATGCTCCTGGATAGGTAGAAATAATATTGTGAAAATGGCAATTCTACCAAAAGCAATATACATATTTAATGCAATACTAATAAAAATACCAGCATCATTCTTCACAGAGATTTAAAAAATAATCTCAAAATTCATATGGAATGGCAGAAGGCCTCTAATATCCAAACATATCCTCAGGGCAAAAAAAAAAAAAAAAAAAATTTCTGGTGGTATCACTGTACATGATCTAAAGCTATATTACAAAGCCACAGTGACAAAAACAGCATGGTACCAGAATAAAAACTGAAACATAGACCAATGGAACAGAATTGAAGACCCAGACTTTAGGCCAAGTAACTACAGCTGCTTATCTTTGACAAAGGTGCCAATAATGTAGACTGGAGAAAAGACAGCATCTTCAACAATTGGTGTTGGACAAATTGGAAGACCATATGTAGAAAAATGAAATTAGACCCACTCATTTCACCATATGCAAAAATCAAGTCAAAATGGATTAAAGACCTCAAGATCTGAAACTCTTCAACTACTGGAAGAAAAAATAGGAGGTACTCTCTACAATATAGGACTGCGGAAAAAAATTTCCTGAACAAAACCCCAGTAGGTCAGGAAATTAAACAAACATTCAAACAATAGGATCTCATGAAGCTAAAATAGCTTTTGTACAAACAAACCATAAATAGAGCCAATAGACTACTCACTGAATGGGAGAAAATCTTTACCAGCTATACTACTGACAGAAGCCTAATATCTAGAATCTACAAAGAACTCAAAAAACTAAAGAATAAAAAAATCAAATAACCCACTCCAAACATGGGGCAGAGAACTGAATAGAGAGTTCTCAGAAGAAGAATTACAAATGGCTAACACACACCTAAGAAAATGATCAATATCCCTAATCATTAGGGAAATTCTAATTAAAACAACTATGAGATTCCACCTTATCCCAGTAAGGATAGCAAACATTAAAAAATCAAATGAAAAGAAATGTTGGCTAGGATGTGGAGAAACAGGAAGATAAATTCACTGTTGGTGGGAATGTAACCTGGTACAACCATTATGTAAATCACTATGGAGAGTCCTGAAAAGGATAAATATTGAGTTACCAACAGACCCTGTTATTCCATTACTGGGCATTTACCCTAAAAGCTCCACATTTCAGTTCAAAGAGATTTGCTCAACCATGTTTATAGCTGCTCAATTCATAATAGCTAAGAACTGGAATCAACCCAGGTGCCCATCATTGGATAAATAGACAATAAAGATGTGGTATATCTACACGATGGAATTACACTGAGCATTAAGAAAAAAAAAATGACACAATGAAATTGATAGAAAAATAGCCAAAGTTGGAACAGATCATTCTAAGTGAACTCACATAATCATAGAAAGACAATCATCACATGGTCTTACTCAGCTGTGGTTCCTAACCTTGATCATCCCAAGTTGCTGACATATCTGAATAGCATCTTGGACAATAGGGATAGTAGGGCTTGGGTGAAGGGGAAGGGTGGAGAGGAAACAGAAAACTAAACCCAAATTGAACTGGAACCATAGAATCCTATATCCTGGAAGTTAGACTAAAAGGTGGAAACCTCAAGAGGACCTTAGCTGGAGCACCTGAATCGAAGGGTGCTAGAGAGTATGAAATGAAGCCTAACATTAAATTTCTCCTGTTTCTGGGCTGGAGAGATGGCTTAGCAGTTAAGCACTTGCCTGTGAAGCCTAAGGACCCCGGTTCGAGGCTTGACTCTCCAGGACCCACATAAGCCAGATGCACAAGGGGGTGCATGCATCTGGAGTTCGTTTGCAGTGGCAGGAGGCCCTGGAATGCCCTCTCTCTCTCTCTCTCTCTCTCTCTCTCTCTCTCAATAAATAAATAAATAAAAATAAAATATTTTAAAAATTTCTCCTGTTTCTCTTTATTCTGTCTTTTTCTTTTTCTTTTTTTTCTTTTCCCTTTGCACTGGCCTGCAATTCCCTGTACCAGGATATGGTTAATATCCACAATGAGATGTTTATCATAGAGACCTACCATACCTCCCAAAACAAACAAGACAGATTTCTGTTACCCACCACAGGTTAATGAAAGACCATATGGTTAAGACCATAGTCCTGAAGACACCCATACACTGTCAGTACAGACCATGGAGAGACATGGTTGGAGTGTGAAGGAGAGCCAGTCCCCAGACACTTAGCCCATCTAGTGCTGGAAGGTGCTACATGATCCACCAGGGGAAAGTGGCCAACATGTGTATGAGCAACTCAAAGTCTCTCTAAGTCTAAGTGATTCAGAAGCAAACAACCTGACATGATGCTCACACAAGTGCAATGATGGCACACAGCCATAGTAGGTAACCAACTGCTCTTGGATTGGCTAACAGATCTGCTCAGTGGAAAGGAAACCATATTTGGAACTAGGAAACAAATCAGAATCATATCCAGATAATGACTCTGTTTTCCACTGGCAAGCTGCCATTAATCTTGGCTTATAAGAGGGTCTACACACTTTAAATTCTCTCTAAATAATGGTTATCCCATTTAACCAGTGCTGACTTCACTCTCTGTTGAAGAATCTGCTTCTCTTTTGTAAGACAGGAGCTGGATCTGAGGAGATAAATTACCCAGCTCACTCTACCCCAGCCCCAGCTCAAACCACTTAGGAATTGGGGAAATAAGCAAGAGTAGTACTTTCCTAGTGACTCTGACACCAGCACAAGGGTGAAGTAGATAGACATTGAGGACAGTCAATACCTACCAAACCAGAGATCCAGAGGCTCCTAAGTGCCCATCACTGAAGTAGACTTAAAATGCAACCACCATGGCTCAGGGAATTTTGTGGAAGAAGGGTCATAAAGGTTGTTAGAGCCACAAGTTGGCACATTTTGCACAGAGACCTTGTCTCTCCCCTATAACTGACTGCTGTTCCCATAATGTATGACCTTCAATCCCAATGGTGCTGACCTGCATCCCCAATGTGGAAGACAACTTCAGAAAAGTGGCAGGGAGAAGGGGAAAGGACTGAACCAGCATGTGTTGTTTACATACTGATTATTTCCATATCTAATAAAAATAAATTTTTTAAAAGTTAAGGAAAAAACCCTATAGTTTCAGATTTTAAGTCAACTGGCATTCTAAACCTTCACTATGTTTTGCTGAACACAGAGCTCAATGTTTAGGTTAGATTAGCTACCCAGCAAGCCACATAGAGCCTCCTGTCTCCACCACCCCAGAACCAGTGTCATGGGATGATAGTCTGCCCTGTTTCTCTGTGTGCTAAGCATCCAAATTCAAGTCCTCATGCCTATATTGAAAGCACTTATCATTTGAGCCTTTTCCTCCTCCCCAGAAAACACTTTAATGTGACTTTCACTATTACCTTTCTGTTCCTCTTTCTGTCAGTTATTGTGTTTTGTTTCAAGAGTTGAAAGCATCACAATAAACACAAAAAGAATCAATCACTCATTTGGGAATTACCCACTACACATTCATTCTGTGTCTACAGTTCCCATTCTTATTATACTAATAGAACAGCCCTTTTATAAATAAATCCATATCCAGAATTTAAAAAGGATGGGAGAGCAGTATCTAAGTGGTAAAGTATGCAAGTAATTTAGAGGGGAAAAGTAGAGATAGAAATATTATTACTGTCTTGGGCAAGAAGGAATGTGAAGTACAACTGTAATACTGCATGCATATATCTTTTGGAATGTGAAAGACGACCAAAAAATCCTTGGTTATGAAACAGGGAAAAAAGATATCTTCTCATTATTGACACTTCAGTAAGTTAGATAAGTCTGCAATAAAACTATTGTATTGCATTCCCCCATAAAATTGAGAGTTCTTCAAAAAATTAGCCATGCATTATTTCCTGCTTAGGTCTGACTTTCAGTGACTATAATGCAAATCTGTATTAAGCAGTGATACAGCTTGGAGTTTTATTTGTTTAAAGTAAACATAATATTTTCTATCTTTAATCTGCCAACCAGTATACTAAAAATTTATAAATTAACATTTGAACAAAAATTATTACAAATCTGTAAATGATGTTTTATGATCATATGTGTTTATAACATAATAATTCAATAGTCTACACTATTTATTCAAATATGGAAAAATGGTAAAGAATTTCTGTTAAGAGGCAAATTATATTTTATTGCTGCCAACAAAATCCATATTAACTGGGGAGAGAAATTTTCATCTTTTACTATGTATAGAATTTATCTGCATCATGAAAGTTGACCTATTAGAACTGACATGTTGAACATATGTGAGATTCTCCCATTTCTTATAAAGGGTGTAAAGAGTATGTTGATAAGGACTGATCTTGCCACAGTAAAAGGGCAGTGTTATGAGTCTGAAGACTTGGCTGAGTTCCTGGCTTTGTCTCATACAGGGAATATTATGTAAAGGAACTGAGTGAACCCCTCAATGTCAGAGGTCTTTTGGAGAAATTCCATATTCGGATATATTCAGATATATTGTCAACTTAACAAGGATGTCATGGAGTTCCAGGGAAACATATATAAGTATTTTAAATGATTAACATACAATTTGAATATAATTGCTTTTAAGAGGTTAGTTTATTATTTTTTCCATTTAACTGTGCTCTCTCAGGTACTCATGCTATTAGATCTTACCTATAGTGATATGTTTAGAAATGTGTCTTCAGATGTATTATACTCTCTATCAAAGAGGCCACACACATGAACATGCATGCATACATATATTGCAGAAAGAAAGGTGAAGAACTAGTTTTTTTGTTTGTTTTTATCAAAACAGCTAGTGTTGTGTATTCCCTTTAATAATATACAAGGAACATTATCTCTATGACTAATCTTTTCCTACTCCACTCTCAGGGCCACTGATGTAGATCCAAATCACTGTATGAATACTAAAGTTACTACAATTGACATGATGGACTCTGTCTACAGACTTGAATCCAGGGAGGACATAATAGTTCCAGAATTTTTAATGTTTCTTTTCTAAATGTCATTACTAATTTGAACTATAAACCCTTTAGCTCCAGATCCAAGTTCTTTCTTTAACTACATGAATTGCTTTCTCTGTTCCTTAACATTTACTCCTTGTTCCAGGCAAAATGGTCAGTGAGTACATGCCATCCAAATTGCATTCATTTCTTTCTCCCTGTGGATGATGTTCTTCCTACTCTAGTCTCATCCAAAAAGCATTTCTGGATAAATTTCAGGTCAATACACTCAGGCACTCATTATCACAAGATAATGATAGCACATATTTTTAATTACATTCTCTTACAAATGCTCTCCTACATAACCCTTATCTTGAAATAGTTTGAGTTACCATTTCTCGGTTCCTCACTTTACAATAGTGTGAATATGCTGCTATACATTCAGTAGAAACATGCCTCACATTTGTATTTAGACCTTTTCCTAGGCTAACAATATGTGACATTTTTTCCCCATGCTGGACAGCAGCAGTGAGCTGTAGTTGAGAGTCACCAATCACAGAGATAGAAAACCAAACTGCTATTATTTTTCACTATGTTGTTAAAGTAGGTTAAGTTTAAATGGATTTTCAACTTGCAATATTCTCAATTTACAATGCACTTTTAGAGACCTAACCTTATCATTAGTAAAAACTACACATGGCTTAACTTTTAGACACCTTTTATTTCTACAAAAAGTTCAGAGGTGCTTAGACACTGAATTTGTCTACTACCTTCTATTTACTTCTAATAGCTAATAAAACTGACGATGTTCAAAACAAAACTTTAACTAACTGCCAAGCCATCTCTCCAGCCCTGATTTTGTTTCTAAAGTGAAAAAAAAAATAGCTTCTGGCCACTGTCATGAGGCATCACTGGCATCACTTTTCTCTAGAAGGAAAAATGTCAGGAGATATAGATACCTTTCTAGATATGTCAAGGAAATCCTAAAAAGAAAACTGTCCAAATGTATTTTTGTAAAATGGTTCAATGTATAGCTGAGGTGGTATGAAAACTGAAAACAACATTTAAAAGTTTTGAACAATGTAACAAAGAGTTGCATGTTCAGAAATACAAATTAGTATGAAAATATAACATCTTAGACCAAGAATTCTCTATACCCAAGAATTATCCAAATTTACTGGAAGCATATAATACTATACATTACATAATGAAATAAAGTAAAGATGCAGCATTGACAGGAATGAACTTGTTTTATAGAATTTCCTTCTTAAAAGTTTTACAAGAAGTTATATGATCATTCAAAACTCATTTAAATAACACTTTTTCATTTTAAATCTCAATACGACTTTTCAGAATGCATATTGACCTACTAACAAACACCTTCATTTCCCCCTCTCTTTTAAATTTGCAATTTTATCATGGCAGAATGAAAAAGCAAAGTACTAAAAAGCATGTAAGCTAAGCTGTGATTTAAGCTCTGCTAATAAATACAATGTCACCATGGGCAAATTATTCCAACTGTGAATAGCAATGTCCTCATCTTGAAACAAAGGAGCTAGAAAAGTGGCTTTGTAAAGGGCATTACTCTTCTAATACATTACCACTTCCATTGAAACAAGGTTAAGTCATTCATCAGGATATTTCAGTCAACATAAGTTTTGTCTGACAGGTTATAGAGGACTTATTATGCCTAATTTCTTGACCTTGCCATCAGTTACTCCCTCTTTATAGTGTGCAAAAGAAGCCCATTAATAGTTAATTCTAATTGGTCAGCAATCCTGCTTAAGAGTCAAATCTGTGTAGTCCATATTTTTTCTGGTTTCATGGGAAGGTGACCAGATAATGATTTACATTTAACATTATTAGGAATAGTAAGGAAAGGAAATTGCAACACACTTTCATTCGGGGCAATGTTTTGTGTTTATTAACCTAAAAAGACAATTCAAGATGCACTCCAAATTATTAAAGGATGGAACAAATGTTTTAGTTTGTTTGCTATTGTATATAAATATGATTTAACATTTAGTAACAAATTCTGAGTATTGATTTTATACCAACCAGTTAGTACACCTTAAGTGTTCTAGGCAATAAAACATATTACACACCACACTGATTGATGTCTGAGTGTTTTTTACTTTCTTTAATAAAATACAGTATGTAAATGTAAGCTTCAACATAAATTTTATAGCTGGTCTATTATTTGATTAATATTATTATGGCTATTACAAAAGAAGTATATTATACTCACACAAGGGTTAAATGATAGATAAACAAAAAGAAAAAAGCAAAACTACCATTTGTATCTGGTCTGTAGTTAGAAATTATTCCTCTTCCAATGTTCTTTATCCTTCTATATGTTTTCTATACATATGTATAAATGTAAATGTATTTTACTAAATATTGCATTAAAATTTTATTTTATAATCTATAAGTTAAACTTCTCTATTTTTGTCAAGAATACATTGGCATTTTTGTTTAGTAATTCAGCCCACATTTAAATTTTCAAGAATTCCTCAAGCCTGATCCTTATAGGATCCAGTTCAACATGGTCTACTGTAGACATTGTAGTCTTGTCATTTTTAACCTAGCACGTGATTCTTTTACCTCCCTCTTTCATGGTATTAAGTACTTGACGAGGAACCAGTTCAAGTCATTCTTTAACAAGAACTTTAACCTTTTCAGATTAAGTCTCTAAGTTGTCAAAGAGTTAGTAAGTTATTTGAAAACCATATGTTAACTAAGTGAACCATATACCCTATTTCTCAAAGATTTGTTGGAATCCAAAGAAAATTAATCACTGCACCATTAGAGATTCTGCTATATTTTTAAGAAGACCAAGTATTCCCTTCATCTATCTCCCCACCCTGGGAGCAGAATATGATGTGTGCCCTTCAGTCAAGCAAGATCACTACACTTCAGAAATGAATGTAAAGGTGTCCTGAGGACAAAGTCTATACCATTGTTTAAATGGATCTTCTTTGTGGTTCCTATAAAGTCACTGCCTCATGTATTCATCATCCATCAGAGGAAAACCTAAATGAAAATGTGTTCCTTTTGGACTGAGTGGTACCAGTTTACCTAAATGAATGTTTATTTAGTATCTAATAATGTTTTCCATTGGAAGAAACTGGGCTCTGTTTTCTCAAGGCTTTTGCCAAGTCTCATAAATCTGGAGAAAGGCAGTCAGTGTAACCCCTAATAACTGAAGTGGCCACACACAGGATAAACCAGGACCCATTTTTATACTCATCAGTTAGAGACTCTTTTGGATATGTCCTGATTTCTCAGTATGAATTTATGATGTGGTCGTGCACTTTACATTTAAAGGAAAAGAATTAGAAAAGAAAAAAAGTACATATTTAAACAATGCTTCAATACAACTATGTACTTTAAATTTTAACAGGTTAAAAAAAAAAAAATAACAAGCCAGCATGGTGGTGCACGTCTTTAATCACAGCACTTGGGAAGCAGGGGTAGGAGGACCACCATGTGTTCAAGGCCACCCTGATACTACATAGTGAATTCTAGGTCAGCCTGAGCCAAAGTGAGACCCTACCTCAAAAAACAAAACAAAACAAAACAAATACAGAAAATTTTAAAAAAAGAAAAAGAATGGGTTTCTCTTACATATATGGAAATTGATACTACATTCATTTCTTTTTTTGTATATTAGAATTTCTAAGGAGTTATACACCAATATCACTAAGCAGGATAATATACTGGGTATTTTCCTTGTTTTTTTTGTTTGTTTGTTTGTTTGTTTTTGTTTTTTTGTAGTTGTTGTTTTCAAGGTAGGGTCTCACTCTAGCTCAGGCTGACCTGGACTTCACTATGTAGTCTCAGGGTGGCCTCGAACTCATGGTGATCCCTCTACCTCTGCCTCCAGAGTGCTGGGATTAAAGGCATGTGCCACTATGCCCAGCTCTATTTTCCCATTTAAATCAAGTAATTATTCACTAAAGCAGAGCTTGAGAAGTAATTCCTTTACCAATAAGACAGATTTTTCAACAAAAAGTTGCAAATAAACCGTGACGGAAGTGCTCATATTTTATCTATACCTTTATTATCAGCCAAATTTAATTCCATATAAATTCTATTGTAAAGTCAAAACTTCTTTCTATAGACAAGGAATTACATTATTATAAACTCTTTAATAAAAAACTTTCTTAAGATGTCATAATTTATTGACAAAAAACACAGATGTACTGGGGAGATGAGGAATTCATTTCTTGGTGGTCCTAGATTTATTTAATCATTCTCCATGGTAATGCAGCATTTCACCCAATTTGCATTAGATGTGATTCTCACATTCACGATGCAGACAAGTTTTAGAAAAAAGAATAAAGGACGTTGGTATTTGTTTTACTTTACAGATCCCAGAGAGTTTTCATAAGAAAGGAAAAAGGAATGACATATTTTAGTGTCTGAAAAACCTCATCAATGTTTTCTTTAATTATATGGTTCCTTTGCCTTGCACTAGAAAGATTCCCAGACAAGCTTCTGATGTGAATAGACTAACCTCTTCTCTTTTTGGCTGGGTGATAAATTTCCCAAAACAAATAGACATCTTATACATTTTTAAAAATATTTCTCTCTTTAACCATACCCATGACTTGAAAAAACGCTGAAAGAATGCCAAATGCATACCACCTTGATTAGGAAAAGAAACACTAAAAGCCTGTCTACATCAGAAAATATGCTAACTCTCCCTTTAAAAAGTCTATCTTGTAATTCTATACCATGCAACAAAAATCGAGTGCAAAATCATCTTAGAAGAAGGATTGCTGTGAGTTCTAGGCCAGCTTAGGGCTACAAAGTGTGTTCCATTTCAGCCTTGGCTAGAATGATATACCTGCCTCGAAAAAAAAAAAAATTTAAAAAAATCTTAGAATCTACTAAATCACCAAATGTTTGAGTACTTTCACGTACATATCTGGACACTATTTACAGGTAGGAAAACATCTGTCATGAAATAAAGCATTCAAAAAGATAAATATATGTATAAACTGACATATAATTATAGTGATAAGTGGCTATAAACAAGAATAACATGTTACAAATATAATATTGAATAGTAGTATAATACATTTTTAGTGCTCTCTAGTAAAATACAATGTATCGTGTAATTTACAATTTTCTTGCAATCACAATAAAAAGGTAAAAAGTGACAGATTAGGTTTGGGAAAATGCTTAGTAGTTAACTGTGCTTCCTGTATAAGTGTGAGTCTCTGAGGCAGCAAATACCATATATGCACCACACCAAATTTCCTACTAAAAACAGTAAAAGATGAAAGTAATTTTATAATAGGTCTTAAATTATCTATGCAAATATCGATTTGGATATTAAGATAACATCAAAAATTTCACTTTAGGGCTAGAGAGATGGCTTAGTGATTAAAGCACTTGCTTACAAAGCTAAAGGACACAGATTCAGTTTTCCAGTACCCATGTAAAGCCAGATGCAGAAGGTTGTGTATATGCCTGGAGTTTGTGGATGCCAAAGGCCCTGGTGTGACCATTCTCTCTCTATATATACCCCTTTCTCTATCTCTCTCATGCACACAATAAATAAATAAGCAAATCTACTTTAACCTGAAATCAATATAAAAATGATATATTTTTCATGTTTTTTTAAAAATCACATGAATTTTTATACTTGTAGCATTTCTCTATGTGAATGTTAAAGGGGTGTGCTATGTTACTCATTTGTTTTAAAACAAAGTTAAAAAATGAACACTTACACACATAAGTTAGTTTGCTATGTAACCCAAGCTGGCCAGGAACTTGTTTTGTAGCACAAGTTAGTATCCCACTCATGATCCTCATTTCTCACCATCCCAAGTGATTGTATCACTATATCCAATTTTGAATGTCTAATTCTTAAAAGACACAATCCGTATACAGATTTGATAATGTTTAGAATTGAAAGAAGAAATGTAATGTATTAAAATAATTTCCCAAAATATAAATATTTTTAAGAACAGAATCAAGTATCAAAAACTTTATAAATTATTTTAAAAAGTCAATTCAGGAGCTGGAGAGATGGCTCAGAATCAAGTATCAATTTCAAACTTTAATTGAAATTATTCCCCAGTAATATGCGCCAGATGTCAATTCAAAGCTAGGTTGTTTGAACTTCTGGAGGCCCTGCAAGATATTCTCTCCCTACCCTCTCATCTTTCAGAAAAAATAAATACAAATAAATAAAAAGTCAATTCAAAGCTAGGTTGAGAACTTACACAAGATATGTCATCCATACCCTTCATCTTCAGAAAAAATGAACACAATTTACACACCATCACCACTTCTGTGAAGATCTGCAACAGGGTTTCTCAGCATAAGCACTTACAGAAAGAATGAGATTTTTAAACAGACTTCTTCACAATATCCAATACTTTAAAAGATTTGAACCACAAATTAACGTTGTACTTTTGTTTTTTTAATGCTGTCCTTTTTATTAGCTGCCTTTAGCACTCGGCAGCTAGCTTGAAACATCTGAGCAAAGTGAAGAGATATTAATTCACAGGCTTGATTTGCCATGGACTCATATCTTCATTGGAGTCCATCAATTAACGTTTCAAGGATGGAGATATTCTCACTAAAAATCTAGGTGACTTAGTCACATGTGGGAGACTTAGTCACAAGGTGGGAGAATGGGCAAACACCTTGGTTTTGGAGAGACAATCTAGAGCAGCTGGGTAGTACACACAGTTCTAGCTTGGTTTTATTATTTTTTTATTTAATTATATAGGAAGCTAGAAGCATTTTTGATACCTCATTAGGAATGCTCAGTCTCTGAATTGTTGAATATAAATGAAAGAATGACAACAACTTATTCAGATTTTCAAACTCAAGTATACCATCTGAAATCTTTTGGTATTCTCTATTTTATACCTATGTTTGCCTCCTGACCATCACATGAAGAATCAGAGAAACAATAAAGCTAAATATAAAAAGTGAGGAATCACATTTTCTCACTAAGGAAATATTCAATAATAAATTCAATAAAAATTTTATTTTAGTGCAGTGAGGAAAGAACCTGTTGTGGGAAAATGATATAGATTTCTTAATAAAAACCCATTTGTATATTCAAATACAAAATTTGAAATATTTTGAGTGCATAAAAATAAAAGAAAATTAACTGTATAAATAATTCTATGTTGTATTTCACAGTACTTTATAGGTTCTTTTCTTTTTCTGTCCTTTGTTTGCTCACTTTATATTATTCATGTTTATGCACATACACATTGTGTTGGGCATTGCTAAACATGGACTGGGACTGTGAGGAAGCTGTCTTGGGCTGTTGGACATGGCCAGGGACCTTGGGCTGTGGGAGATGCAGCCAGCCTTATAGTCGGGAACCTACTCTGGGGATGGAGCTGGCCGTCCCTTTTCACAAGGTCATAGTGTGACTCATCTTCACCCAGAGGAGGCAGAATGGATGGGCCTTCCCCCCATCCCAAAGCACCTGAGCATTTCATAGTCTAAGGTTTTGTTGCCCCCACAGTGGCCAGCTGTCCAAGAGACCCTTATACCGTAGTAAGCAGTCTCCCTGCATCTGTAGCCATCCAATATGTGTCTGAAGTCACATAGCTTTTCCTGCCACTTTTTTATCTCCTTTGCAGCTTCTCCCTCACAAATTCTGCCTTCCAACAGCTGCCAATTAGATAGCAACCCATAAATCTATGTATCCCATCACCTTATGATCTGTATGTGCCTTCTCAACCTTTCTCAAGTGTTTATAAACCCACTTCCTTTTTGAATAAACGAGAGTGCTATCCATCAGACTGTCTCCTGGGTGATTCATTGCCTGCTACACTCCCCCCAACTCCTCCTGCTCCTGGGACGACAGTGGCAATAGCTAGGACCCTCAGCTGGCACCTGAACCGGGAATAGCGAGGACCCCCACACATTGTTTACAGCTTCACATTTCATACATTGTAAGGTTTTTAAATGGTTTATTTAATGAATTCAAGATAGTAGATAACGGTATTGACTAAAAGTAATATATTAAAAGCAAGCAACAACCATATAAGAAAATATAGGCAGATATCGCACACAAAAGAAATACAGATGTAAAACACAAGAAACATTATATTAGAAATGTATATTTATGAAAAAATGCCGAGTAAGCTCTCCAAATACCTTTCAATGACGATATAGCTGGCTGCAATGAATGTTAACAGGCTACCAAAAGGATGTACAAATTGGTGATAACACTTGGGAAAGTACCATTTCACCACGCACAGTTCAAGGCAATTGCTTTAGGAATAGAAAGTCCTAAAGAACGATGTGAGCAAAGCATTTAGGAGGAAGTAAGGAACACGAAGACCAGCTCTGGCCTGCCAGCAATGAGTGCATCTCACTGCACACCACAGCACCAACACCCTTCCGTCAGTTCCAGTCACAGGGACAGTTTCTGTCTGTCAATAGCCATTCCCATTTTTTAAAATATTTATTTATTCACTTGAGAGACAGAGGCAGAAAGAGAAAGAGAGTGAGAAAAAGAAAGAAACCCAGACACATGATCCACCTTGTGCATCTTGCTTACATAGGAACTGAGGAATTGAACCTGGGTCCTTAGGATTTTCAGGCAAATGCCTTAACCACTAAGCCATCTCTCCAGCCCAGCCATTCCCATTTCGAATAGAAAGTAAATATGAAACAGAATCAACACTCTAGAAGCAAAATCTTTGAACACATGTGTACATACCTGAATATATTATATAAGTATGCATATACATATACCATATGGTTGTAAAATTTGAGCAATAAGATTTCAACAAAACAAAAATTAAATTATGTTTATCTTATTATATTATTTGCATATTATTCATTATTCTTCATTATTCATATTATTCTTAATTTTTCTATTTCCTAGGTCTTATTTCACTTAACTGTAGTTAAGTGCAGCATGTAATTTATTGTTTTTCCCCTCTGGTCATTGTATAGGAAGCAGTCATGGACATAGACATGAAATAAAGGTAAAGTGTTTTTCCTGTTAACTCCAAACAGTTTCATCCACCTATCTCTGTCTTGTCTCTGCATAGTGTTTGAGAGGATTTCATCTGAGAGGTCATTGTCTCAGACATATAGCACCACTGCTGGTTTTCATCCCCTCAGCCACCACCTTGTAAGGTAATCAATGACTTTAAATCAACAAATAATTAAGTAAATATTCTTGCCACTAACCAAATTTATCATCTTATCTAATAATTTTTACAATCTCTTAAAAGGAAAGGGGACACTTGATGAACAAATATTGTGGACAATTGGGATTATAAATAAATGGTTAAGAAAAACAAATATTAAAATTTGAATACCAGCAATACCTAGTAAGCACAGGCATTAGTAATTAGTATTATTACCAAAAGTTTGAAATAAGTAATAAAAGCTCTCTGCCATCATATTTTCCTCCTCATTTAAAAAGTGATTGAGCAGGGTGTGGTGGCACATGCCTTTAATCCCAGCACTCAGGAAGCATAGGTAGGAGCATTGCTGTAAATTTGAGGCCACCCTGAGATTACTTCGAGAATTCCAGGTCAGTCAGGGCCAGGGTGAGCCCTTACCTAGAAAAATAAAGTAAAATCAAATAAAATGTGACTGATATTTCTGCCTATCCAACTCCATGTATATTGTGTTAGCTTTCATTCAGAGTTTTCAGTGGGTATGTTCATGGTGCTCATACTTTATTAAACGGACAAGAGATAACAGACATCATTTAGTTGACTCTCATATTCAAATTCTATTATGATAGCGAAAACCCTCTAAGTTCTTGAACCCTGAGTAAATACACATTTCTGTAAGATATTTGTTTTTAAAATAAAACCATGTTTGTATAGTTAACTGGGTTACTGAATTGCAAAAATAATAATAATAAAGCAGAAAATTAATTCTAATTTATTTTCTTAGAACATTGTAGTGTCATGTGAGTTGGGAAATACACATGACAGGGTAAACATTACTTTTTCAGTAGAATATATCACATATAGACTATTAATATAAGTATCTCTCCTGAGGTTAAAGATATACCTAAAAACTTTGACAAATATTTATTCCCAGTCTGAAAAAGGTTCTAATAGACACTGACAATGATAAGTGATAGTGATAACTGTAGTGATAAGTGAACTCATCAGATATGTAGAGGGTTAAGTAATTTTACAATAATTTCTAAGGTAATCATAATGCTACATATCTTGAGACACTGCATGAACACCAGTCAGGGCATTTCAGTAGTTCATGTCACATTCCTTTGCAGGACATCATTATTGTAAGGAAGTGGGTTCTCAGCAGGTTACATGATAAAATTAAATGTCTTCTGAAAGCCCATGTGAAACAGGTGATGAGGTTCACACAACTCCATTTAATTCTAAAACATGTATTGTTGTGCAATATCTAATGGGTACACACATTTCAGTATAAAACATAGTGAATAATTTAAGAATAAATATAATAATTAGTTGCAATTTAATGCATCTTCTCAGAATATCAATATTTATTAAGACTTTCCATAATGGCTTTCAAGTAGTTAATATTTTTGGTGAAAAAAAAAATCCCAAGTACTGTTTTGAAAAATAAAAAGAAATGTCTGTTACCAAATCGTATGAAGGAGCATTTGTGTGTAATGGATTTCACACTTCAAACATAACTTTTCATTTTGATGTCTACACTCTTCTGAATTTTCTAGCATGCATTAAAATTATGGCTAGAGTTTATAGTCACTGAAGCTTTCCTATAGAGTGGTTCTCTGAATTTCATCAGGTACGGAAAGCCTGATGTAACAATGTCCTTATTGTGATACCACAAATGAGCCCCACTGGAAATGGTCCAGACCTGACTTTCCTTACATTGAATTAGCTCCATGGTGAATGGTGTTATTTTATGTTGCCTATGAATTCTTTCATTGTAAATGTGAGTCAAACAAAATATCTCACAAAATGATTCTGCCAGTGTTTTAAACTATTTAACTTACTATAATATGCAAAGGTTTTTTTTGAGGTAGGGTTTCATTTTAGTACAGGCTGACTTGGAATTCATTCTGTAGTCTCAGGTTGGCCTCAGACTCATGGTGATCCTCCTACCCCTGACTCCTGAATGCTGTGATTTAAGTCACCACCATGCCCCTGGCTTACATAGGTTTATTATCAAATGTTACCTTTTTTAACTATGAAGCAATATAATGTTTGAATAATACTGTTATCACAACAAAGAACAGTGACAAATGTACACACACAAAAGCACACACACCAAAGAATAAGAATTAGGGAGTTTAAGTGATATTATTTGACCCTGAAAGGCAAGTGAAGTTGAGTAAAACATGAATTTTTCAAGAAACCCTATGTAAAAATAAATAGAGAAAACTGTGCTATCTAAGAAAATTATTCATTTTCTCATTTTTACTTTTAGAATTGTGAAGCCTGTCATATTCCTTCTTTTATTCTTTGAGTTAGGAATTCTTTAAGATAAATTGGGTAAATTTCCCTAAGTTTATAAGTTCATGTATAAATCCTTCAAAATATCAAGTGAAAAGCACAAAAAAAATGCCAGGACATTATTTACAAGAAAATATTTCTCATACTTAGCCAGAGGTTCTTATGATATGATAAGAATAAATTTCTATATTTGTTAAAATTTAGATTCAAAATTGAAAGAAAGAGATTGTCAAACAGGAAGGCAGTTTTTCTTTATTACTGTTTAATTGAACATCATTCTTTCCACATTCTCAAAGCATCTCATGCCACTGCAGTTTTGGGGCCTTAACTTTTGCTATTTCTGTCTCTCCATATTGACTTTAAGAATATAGGGGCTGAAGAGATAGCTTAGCAGTTAAGGCACTTGCCTGCAAAGCTTAAGGACCCAGGATTGATTCTTCAGGTCTCACATAAGCCAGAAGCACAAGGTGGTGCATGGGTCTAGAGTTCATTTGTAGTGGCTAGAGGTCCTGGCATACCCATTCTTGCTCTCCTTCTTTATGTCTATAATATATAAATAATTTGTAAAAAGAATATAGAAATCTAGGCTGGAGACATGGCTTAGGGGTTAAGGTGCCTGCCTCCTAAGCCTAAGAACACTGGTTCCAATCTCCAGCAGTTCCAAAGTGACGCAAAGGCGCAATGCTGCACTTGACCACAAGGGGGCGCACAAATCTGGATTTCGTTCGCAGCAGCTGAGACACTGCTGGTGCGCCCATCTCTGTCTTCCTCTCCCTCTCTCTCTCTGTCTCTCTCTGTGTCTCTCTCCAAAAAAATAATAATAAAAAGAATACAGAAATCTATCTGTTTGCAAAAATGTTTACAAATTTAGCAATTTCTATTATAAATTCTAAGATTTTACAGTATCTATAAAAGGAATGATTATAAAAGGATTTTGATTATATACTGATGAGAATAATTTAAAAAGTGAGAAAATTAATTTACAAAGAATACTTCTCACCAATGTATCAGATGCCTTCACATTGTTTCTTTATTTTCACATTTGAACTCAGGCATATTTTATCACATGATTCTATAAGTAGGTATATGAAAGATAGGAACATATTTGTGATTTCATGATCACTGATTTCCTAGGCACATTGTGGGCTTTTATTTCCTTTTCACTTATTAACTACTTATTGTCATTTTAGACTCTTATTATTTTTGTTGTTGTTTCACACCTCTACTTACTGTTGGGACAGTATTTGTTTAGGCAATGTGAAAACTCGTTAAATACTAGGCTTTGTTTAATTTCTGGAAGACAAGTTTGCAAAGATGAAAATGGCCTCAGTATATGTAAGTGTGAAAAAGTTTAATTACAATATCCCATTGAAAGAAAACTGAGAAGATGGTGAAATAGGAGCCATGCCAAACCAGCCCAGGTAGGTATTTAAGCAAAACCACAGCAAAATACTCTTCTTCTGAAAAGTGCAGCACTATGTTTTTGTTTTTTTTTTTTTTTTTAGACACAGCAGAGAAGCAGAAGACCAAGATCTACCAGAAAGGAGGAAAACATCCAGAATCCCACTGAGGAGCTTGAGACCCCAATCCATGTGATCTGCACCAGGTACGCCAAGCAGCAGCAGCAGAGACCAAACAAGGGGACTTTGCAACCTCATCAGCCTCCTTGCAGAGTCAAGAAATCTAAAGGAAACTCAGATGAGATCAACTAAGGAGCTACTGAAAGAGATAGGCGGATGGTGTGAGCAAATCCAGGCTTCCTGAACTCTCCCATCTCCCAACCATCAGAACCACAAACCTCCGGCATTCAGCCCACAGCATCAGTGCATCCAGCACAGCTGAACAGAGCTCCAGCTCCACACCACAATGCTGGAAGGAGCTAGGTGGGCACTCAGCATTGGTGAGATTAGAATCAACACCAAAAGGTAACGAGGCCGACTGACAAAAAAATAAAACAGGTACATACACCTGCATTGGAAGTGCTAATCTCTCTTTGCATGTCAGGGCAGGTTATGGTTTACATATTTTTGGTTGACTTTACCATTTTCAAATAAGCTGAATATGGGGTGTTGAATATTGCTGCATTTAATGATTTCAGATTTATAGGGCCTTTGTCTTTTGCTTCTGTCATTATTGGGGGCAGAGTCTGATCCAGATCCAGGCTGACCTGAAACCCAATTCAGAACAGAATTCTCTACCTCATAGCTGACAGGATTAAGGGTGTAGATCAACACAAACTCTTAGGTATTTTGGCCTTATAAGACTATCTGTTTGTTTTAATCTCCACACTTGTATACTCTGTGCTGGGTTTATTTAATGTGTATATTCAACAGTTGAAGTTTAGAATTTGCCAGTAAATTGTTCCACCCAGTCCACCAGAGTACTTGCTTAGCAAGCAAACTCAACACTAGGATTACTTCTGTGGTTGGATTGGGGTACAAGAGCTACATTTGGCACCTTAAACTCATATCCTGAAAATATATAAAGGTGGATCACCACATCTAAGAACACTGCACATAAGTAGAAAACCCAAGCATCAAATCAATTCAGGATGCAAAAATCATGCTACCTGATAATACAAGAAACACAAGGAATCAAGACAATGCAATCCCACCAAAAATTGCAAACCCATCAAAATGATCACCAATGAGAATGTTTTAGATGAAATACCTGACAAAAATTTCAAAAGAATTATTCTATCTATACCCAAAGAAATTAAAGAAGAAATGAAAGGATTCAAAGAAGAAAACAAACTCCTGAAAGAGCACAGGAAACTAGCTTAATGAAATAAAAAGGTCATCAGGATATGAGTAAGGAAATAGAAACACTGAAGAACAATAGGCTGAAATCCTAACTCTGAAGAACACAGTCTGTGAAATAAAAATCTGTGTGGAAAGTTTCACCAGTAGAATGGATGAAGGAGAGAACAGAATATCTAAACTAGAAGACCAGGTGGCAAACCTAATACAATCCAACAAAGAGAAAGACAAGATAATAGAAAGGTATGAATGGGAATTCTAAGATATCTGGGACAGTATGAAAAGATCAAACATAAGAATTTTGGGTATAGTAGAAGGAGAATTTCAATCCAGAGGCTAAGTAGGCGTTTTCAACAAAATCATAGAAGAAAATTTTCCCCAAATTGTGAAAGAAATGCCAATGCAGATACAAGAAGCTTTTAGAACACCAAACAAAACCTAGAAAGAACCTCTCCCCACCATGTTATAATTAAACTACTAAACACTCAAACCAAAGAAAATATATTGAAAGCAGTTAGAGAGAAAAAGCAAGTGACCTTCAAAGGCAAGCCCATCAGGATTACAGCAGATTACTCAGTACAAACTTTAAAAGCCAGAAGGGCTTGGAATGATGTTTTCCCAGTTCTGAAAGATAAAAACTGTTAACCAAGATTACTTTATCCTACAAAGCTTTCTATCCAAATTGATGGAGAAATAAGGACATTCCACAACACAACAGGCTAAAGGAATTTATGACAACTAAAACAGCTGTACAGAAAATACTTGAAGGAATCCTTCACACTGGAGAGAAAGCAAAATACACACAGGAGTAAATAAGAAAAAATAAACCATACTCAGTGAATACAAGTGAGTTCAGAGAAAACAGGAAGCACAACAAAATAAGAATGTGAGAATAAATGCATATCTTTCATTAATATCAATGGCCTCAATGCCCCAAACAAAATATACAGGCTGGCAGACTGGATTAAAATGCAGGATCCTGTCTCTGTTGCCTCCAGGAAACTCATCTCTCAATAAAAGATAGACATCTTCTTAGGGCGAAAGGACGAAAAACGGTATTTTAAACAAATGGGCCTAGGAAAAAAGCAGGGGTTTCTATCCTAATATATGTCAGGATAGACTTCAAACCAACATTAGTGAGAAGATAATGAAGGTCATTTTATACTTATTAAAGGAACATTCCAACAGAAGGACATTACAATCCTAAACATATTTGCATCTAACATGGGGGCTCCCAATCTCATCAAATAAACACTATTAGACTTAATGTCAGAGATAACACCAAACACAATTGTAGTGCGTGACTTCTATAGTCCACTCTCATCAATTGACAGGTCATCACAGCAAAAAATAAACAGAGAGACATCTGGATTAAATGATGTCATGGAACAAATGGACCTAACAGATATAAACAGGACATTCCATCCAAATGCTACAGGATATACATTTTTGTCAGTAGCACATGGAACATCCTCTAAAATAGACCATATATTAGGACATAAATCAAATCTTAACAAATACAGGAAAATTGAAATAATCCCTTATAGTTTGTAAGCTTCAATAAATATCACTTCCTCCATAACTGTGCCTGGTCTGGAAGTTCATCTTAGTGAATCTGAAGCTGTCTGCTACGGAAGTTGGTACCAGGAGTGGGGTGAAATAAACCCGACCATATGGATTTCGGTCTTTTGGAACCTTTGCTTTGGAGGAACAGGCATGGACATAGTGTTTGCAACTGAAGATGGCATCTGGAGTGGTAAGCCAAGTTTTATGGACTATTCTGATGAGAGTTTGAGAATGCTAAGTGCAGACAGTATTGAACTTAGAGGCTTGGCTTATGAGCTTTGTAAGGGGAAGGAAAGACTGCAGAGGACTTCATTGGAACTGGGCTACTGGCATAAGAAATGGCTGCATTCTGGTGCCCAGGCCCAGAGAGAGAGTTTAATGAAGGTTAAATTTATAGACAGATTTAAAATTTTAGGTTGAAAACCTCAAGCATGTTAAAATTACAGGCACTGAGACTGGTTTTAGTTCACTGAAGCGGCTATTGTCAAACACATTAGCAATCTTAAGGAAGATGGTCCAAGTGCTTTACATTAAAACAATTGAGAGGATGCCTGAAGAAAGACTATGATAGAAATGCAAATTCTTTTGGGCAAAAGTTGACTGGAGAAGTAACCTGCTTTACAAGGTTACAATTTATTTCATCCATGAATTAAGAATATGGCTGTGTCCTGCATATCTGGTATTAGTTTTAGAAGCATGAAAAATGCATGGAATGGTCATGATTTGCAAATGGTTACAAGAGCTGCTGCTGAGATGCACCATGAGGCATGGCATTATGCCCTGATAGGCTGAGAGCCTTTGGAAAATGGACCGTGGTTTGCATGGAGACCTGAAGACATTTGTGAAATACCAGGACTGTGCAAGGGCTACCATGGAGTGCAGTGTTAGATTGGGATGGAAGATTTTCCTGGATACTCTACCCAGCTGGAGGGGCAGAATTGGTGAAGATGTTTTGTTTGTACCAGGACTATGCAAGGGCTACCATGGAGTGCAGTGTTGGCCTGATATGGAAATTTTCCCTGGCTACTTAGCCCAGCTGGAGGGGCAGAATTGGAAAACCGGGAAACTTTCAGTCTCTGGTTATATTGAACTTGAACTACAAAAGTTTGATGGTTGCTGAAGGCAGTTGAGTCTGCCTTGTTCTAGTCTCTATTGCTATGCCTTATAACAGTTGAAAATGTTTATGCTGTGCCTTTATATGCTGAAAGTATATCACTTATTTGATTTTACAGGACTCACAGCTAAGAGACAATCGTAAATCTCAGATGAGACTTGGGACTTTGGAACTATCTTAAGTTGGTGAAGACTGTGGGGACTTTTGAAATTGGACAGAATGTAATTTTCAATGTGTGATGGTTATGAATCTATTGCAGGCCAGGGGCAGAATGTGGTAGTTTGAATAGATGACCCCCACAATATTCAGTATTTTATTGGTTTGTAGTTTGCTTCTGCAGTCACCTGGCTGGAGGCAGTGTCACTGTGCAGATCATAAAGTGTGGTGGTCACTTTGAGATTTCAATCTAAAGATATTCAAAGTGTGCCTAGCTGGAGTTCCTAAAGTGCATTATGCTGTGAGGCTTTAGGCTTGTGGATTTTTTAAAATATACTTTTAATTTTATTTATTTATTTGCAAGCAGAGAGAGAGAGAGAGAGAAGAAGAGAGGCAGACAGAAGAGAGAATGGGCACGCCAGGGCCTCCAGCCACTGCAAACGAAGTCCAGATGCATGTGCCCCTTGTGCATCTGGCTTATGTGGGTCCTGGAGAATCGAACCAGGATCTTTTCACTTCACCTTAACCGCTAAGCCATCTCTCCAGCCCCGGCTTGTGGATTTTCTCTCTGTGTTTAGTTCTATGAAAGCAAGCCAGCTTCTTCTGCCATTAGGGAACATTCCCTGGATCTGTAAGCTTCAAAATAAATATCCCTTGCTCCATAATTGTGCCTGGTCTGGAAGTTCATCTTAGCAAACTTGAAGCTGTCTGCTACAGGGATTAAACTGCAAATCAGCAACAAGAAAAACTAGAGAGCATACAAAAATTCATGGAGAATAAAAAGTACACTATTGAATGATGAATGGGTCATTGAAGAAATCAAAAAGGAAATCAATAAATTCATAGAATCAAATGATGATGAGAATACAACATACCAAAATCTTTGGGAACCAATGAAGGCAGTCCTAAGAGGGAAATTTACAGCTCTAAGTGCCTATATTTAGAAATTACAAAGTTCACAAGTCAACAATTTAATGCTTCACCTTGAGGCCTTGGAAAAAGAAAAACAAGGCAAAACAAAAATCAGTAGTTGAGAAGAAATAATAAAGATTAGGGCAGAAATTAATGATATAGAAACCAAAAAAAAAAAATAAATCCAAAAAATCAAGGAAACAAAGAGTTGATTCTTTGAAAGGATAAACAAGATTGATAAATCCTTAGCAAATGTGACCAGAAGAAAGAGAGAAATGACAAAAAATTAATAAAAATAGAGATGAAAAAGGCACCATTACATCAGATACAAAAGAAATTTAGAAAATCATACAGATAAATGTAATACACCCTATAAATGGTCTGAAGGACAAAAATCATATGATCATTGCAATAGATGCAGAAAAGGTATTCAACAAAGTCCAGCATCCCTTCATGGTAAAAAGTATTACAGAAACTTGGAATAGAAGGAACATATCTCAACATAATAAAAGCTATTTATGACAAACCTACAGTCAACATAATACTAAATGGGGGAAAACTTGAAGATTTTCCACTAAATTCAGGAACATTAAAGGGTGTCCACGTTCCCCTCTTTTATTTAATGTAGTACTCAAAGTCTCAGCTACAGCAATAAGGAAAGAGACACTCATAAAAGGGATACAAATTGGAAGAGATCAAATTATCATTATTTGCAGATGATATGATATTGTACATAAAAGACCTTAAAGACTCTACCAAACTGTTAAAGCTGATAAACACTTTGAAATGTAGCAGGATAGAAAATAAACACACAGAAATCAGTAGCTTTCTTATTATATACTAATAACATGCAGAAGATGAAATCAGGGAATCTCTCCAATTCACAATTGCCTCAAAAAAATAAGTAAATAAATAAAGTACTCAGAATAAACTTAACCAAGGAAGTGAAGGATCTCTACAATGAGAATTTTATAAACACTCAATTGAGAAATAGAAGAAGATACAAGGAAATGGAAAAATATCCCATGTTCTTGGATTGGAGGAATCAATCAATATTGTAAAAATGGGTGATGTTGAATCTAGTAACAATAATTTAATATTTGTTACTAACTGAACAAAAGGTATTAAATGGCTTATATTAAAAAATTACTACTTCAATTTATTAGTAAGATTACTTAATAGAAATTCAGTTTTAATTTGTGTTTCAAGATTTCTTGAAATCATCATATCTAGAAAGAATATTGAATGTGGTATGGAGACAAATCATTCAAAATTTGTCCTAGCAAGTGCTATGGAGTTTTGTCTGCTTTTTCCACCTAATACTATAGAGATTACAATTTAGGATTCTCCAGAAAGAACCAGTTCATTGCTTATTTCGTATCAAGAGAAAGTGGACAGAGAGATATGCTATAACAAAATGGCTTACATGATTATGGAGGCTCACCAGACTCCCTGGATCTGTAGTTGCAGCTGAGACAGTACAAGCAAGAGTATAATTCTTTTTTATTTTTATTTTATTTTAATTATTATTGTTTGTTTTTCGAAGTAGGGTCTCAATCTAGCTCAGGCTGACCTTGAATCACTATGTAGTCTCAGGGTGGCCTCAAACTCATGGCGATCCTCCTACCTCTGCCTCCCAAGTGCTGGGATTAAAGTCGTGCACCATCATGCCCAGCTCAAGAGTATAATTTTTATTGTAGGTCAGAAGCCCGGAAGAGCTGAGGGTTCAGCTCCAGGCCTAGTCTGAAAGATCAAGTCCAAGGAAAGCCAAATATTGTTCCTGTCTGAAAGCCTACAGGTGTCATAACCAAGAACAGATGAGATCAAGCCCAAAGGTCGAAAGGAAGTGGCAACAATAGGTACACATTCTAATTCAAGTCGGCCGGGCAGAAGGAAATTCCCTCCTACTCATGAGTAGTATTCTTATTTTCCTTAGATTGTGAAATTATTGGAGGGGGCTCAACCACATAAGGGTGGTTAGTCTACCAATTTAAATTTTTCATTAAGAAAGACCCTCACATGTATAACCCAGAGTGATGTTTGTCCAAATGCTAGGATACCCAGTGTTTCAGTCTAGTTGATATGACTTTAACTATCACAGAAATCCTTGTATTTCCTCTTTTGTATACCGTGCTTTCCTATTGGAAGCTATGTATCAGACCCCTGTGCCTGCTGAATAGAGGAAAATTTAGATGTACCAACAGCAGGGAACCCCTAAGTTCTAAACTCTATGCCAAACATGGTTTCTTAGAACTGGTTAGTAATTCATATTATTTAAAAATCAACATAGTCATTAATAGCATCTCCAAATAATAGACTCCTTGAATAATTTATTAGAAGAAAATGTTAGGATAAGAAAGGTAAGTTCCAACAGAAGGAATCACTGGCAATGGGGCTGTGAGTTGAATTATCAATACTGGAACCTTAAACAAACCTCACCATATGAGGGGTGGGACTGTGACTTTCTCTACACAAAAGTTGACCAGACATTTTTTTTTTTACTAACATTTAAGAAATGAGCAGGTAGGAAATTCATAGCTTGTGGTTTTTATTGTAAATGAAGTAATTGCTAGGCTGTCAGTGGTTTGAAATACAGTAGTTCAGATTGTTTCCTTGTTTATAGGGAACTAGGTGTTCAATATAAAGAGCATTTTATAAACCTACCAGAGAGAACCATAAAACTGAATAAGCTCATTGACTAAAATACAACATAAGGTGATAAGTTTAGGTTAGTTCTAAATAATAGACAATCATAAAAAATAATTAAGATTGAACTTGTAATCTATAAAAAAAAGAGTGAAACTTTCCCTTTACAAAAAAAGTGTAAATCTGAAAGGAATTTGGATAAAGCCCAAATTCACTTATTTTAGAGTATTTCTTTAAGAAAGCAGACTAGCTTGCACTTTTATTTATAAAGAGCTATACCACATTATTCCTGGCATCTCCTTTTATGTTTTATCAGATTGACAGCCTTAAAATGACACAATTCTCTTTCTCCTGATGGAAATCTATTCCACAAATGTTATCATAATATGTGTGTGTGTGTGTGTGTGTGTGTGTGTGTGTGTGTAGTACATGTTATATGGTGTGTGGTATAATGTGTGTGCAGTGTATGTTTGTGTGTGCAAATGTGTGTGCCCTATGTGCATGTGTGTGAAGGTCAAAGGAGTATATAGGGTGTTTTTCTCCTCTTTCACTCATCTGCTTGTTTCCTTGAAAAGAGTCTCTCTCTCTCTCTCAACCCATTTAAAAAATGTTTTTAGAAAACTTGAATGATTAAGGACGAGGAACTGAGGATATGGACATGCATAGCCATAACCATATATTTGTCTGGGTGTTGGGGAATTGTAGTCTATGAATTTCTGTCCTTCTCAGTGCCTAGAAAGTGATCTTAACTGCAGAGCAATCTCCCCTGTCTCCACTGACTCCATCTGATTTTTTTTAAGTTTACAAAGATAAAAGAACCAGTATGCTTGACCTGCCAGCCCTTTAGCAGTATCTAAATACTATTATGTTCTCTTATAATACAAAAACATATTGTTGAGATAGGAATCAATAAATATGTCTTATTATGTGATCAATGAATTGAAAGTGTATTACTTCAGAATTTAGTACTTTGAATATCAATGTCCCCATTAGCTTTAGGTATTTTTGATTAAGTTTCCTATTTAGTACCCATGTGATGATGTCTTAGGGAGGCAGAGCCTTGCTCTGGTGGCGTTTTGCTGGGGGCAAACTTGGGTATAGAGGAGTCCAGCTCTACTCTGAGTTGAGACTCAGCTCAAGTTTGCTGTTCTCTATACTGAGTATGTATGATGAAGTGATCAAACCACCTCCACCATGATGGAGCTTCCTCTGAAAACTGTTAGACTGAAATAAACATGTTCCTCCCACAAACTGCTTGTGATCAGATGTTTTGTACCAGCAATGAGAAGGTAACTGCCACAGAAGCCACAGTTTTAATCTCTCCAACAAGTGAATTTGATATTTTCCCTCATGAGTACATAATACACCACTAATATCATTCATAATGAAACTTAATGCATTTCTAACAAGGAAGTAACTGGCAAAATTAAAAAAAATCTTTACTTATAGACAAATCAGTAAACAGGTCCAATTGATGATATTAAATAAAATTTGTAAATGAATTACTTACTTATTGACTGAGAAATAAATTTATTATTTGAAAAAGAATAACATAATCACAGCTTAATTATGTTTTAGAAGCATAATATTTGTGGCTAAAAGTATTTTCTCTTATTATAGATATTTATTTCTTCAGGAGGTAATTCAACAAATAAAATTATTAGAACATGTAACATTATCATGGTAGTTTCTGCACTTGTCATAAAGCACCAAGTAAAGAGCATCTGATTTCTATGTGAAGATACTCCACAGCAAATCAGTGTTCACATGCTAAAAATATGAATGACCAATATGACATACTATAGATACAATTCTCTTTATGCTAGCTTATGAGATTTTAAGACTAAATATTCATGGACTTGATTTTTATAGAATATTCTTCAGAAAATTGTTAGTTTTAATCACTTATTTCATGTGTGTGTAGGCTAAGAAACATTTTAGGCAAAGTGTTTATGAAAATTATACATGGTGATGTGTGATAAGCAATTTTGAAGATAGAAAAGTATTCTCCAACTTCTATATGTTTCAGAGAACACTAAGGATTTATTTTTCTGCAATAAATAATTGTATTTCCAGAATAAAATGTTCCAAAAAGTCTAGCTTAAGAAAACAAAATATCTGCAATGTAAATATCTTGACTGCATTGTAATTTGACATTGAAATATTTTAGAATGCATATTAATTTATGAGTAAGTTCTATCCCTGCTCTTATTCATAGTTCTTCTCAAATCCATCACTTACAATGAACCATACCAAGTCTCTCTCTATCTCTCTCTTTCTTTCTCTCTCTCTCATATATATGTGTGTGTGTGTGTGTGTGTGTGTGTGTGTGTGTGTGTGTGCATGGAGAGAAGGGGATAGTAAAGTTTAAAACAGACATTTCTTTATATAAAGGGCCAACTGTTTACCAATTTTAAAACAGTGATATCATAATAGATACTAAGAATAAAATAGTAATGTCATGTTAATATCTTATAGACTAAAAATGTTTCATATATAGGCCCTCAATAAACATATCACAAATAACAATGTTTCTAAATGGGTTTTGTTTGAAAAACTGATGACATTAACACTTGGTATTGCAGCTCCCAAATGCAAGTGCTTTTACATAATGGTTTCCTTTACTCTTTATAAACACAGGAGGTCACTGTGTAGAGAGGCCTACATGCTTCAGGAATGAAAGCCACTTTAGTATAATCTCCCTTTCGCCGGCACAGGCCACCCTTTTTAGTAGATTAAAAAAAAATTCTTATTATTCTTTACCTCCTTTTTTGTTGTTTACCTTTGGTTAGAAATTCATTCTTATGTGTTTTGATGAGTAAAGTCAAGTGTGGGAGTAAATTTAAAAGTTATGCTAATATCAAAAAGCTTATAATGATGACGTCATTTTAGATGTGAATATATTTTGATGAACACAAATGAATGAAAGATTCTGGTTATCTTGAGAATATTAAGACTTTTGATTCATTTCCTCAAGTGAGATTAAATTTCTATACAGATGCTCATTTTTAAATATGTAAAGTTTGGCAGTCCTAAGCAGATCCTTGGTATGTGCTGCGTACAGTCTTCCTCATATAGCATGACCCTTACCTGTGTCCTATGTATAATGGCCAAAGGGTGCTCACTCTAACAGTTTGATGTTTGTGCCTTTGCACAAAATCCTAAAATCTTCCATTTTCACTTCTCTTTTCCATGACTTATAAAAAAGCAAAAATTTGCAACTGCACATGCATGCAATTGGTGGAAAACAAAACAAATAAATCAGTGAAGACTGTTGGCTATCAGTACTTGACTTTCTACTTTTATCACCCAAAGCACACTATCTGTGTATCACTCAGTGTTGTCTTTTCCAGCAAGAGCAGAAGCTCATGATTTATGGACAAAACTCCTTACCCCACCTTCTTTCACACCTGACCACCACTATGTCTACTTAACCTATGGCTCCTTTTATCTTCATCCCAACTGTTGATATTTCCTGCTGAACCCTACTCTTAATTTTTTGCTCTTTTTCTGTCTCTTCTTTCCCTGCTTCCCCTAGACCCTAATGCTCACTTATTTTGGTGATGGCTGCTCTTTCAGTCAATAAATAAATAAATAAATCTATAACCAGATACAAACATGCAAATCAAATGAGCGTATTGTTAAAACTGGAGTTTCACCATCTCCCAGGATTCCACTTTGGAAAGTCACTCAGGAATGATCAAAAGTAAGAATATACTATGAAACCATTCCAGGTAGTAGGACTCAACTAAGCCACTTTTTAACCTGTCACCAATTTGAAAGTTGGATCGCATTCTACAGGACCAGACTCAAATTTTCCTCCATGCTCTAATCCTTATAGGTCTTTATCAGCTCATTCTATTACTATTAAATTATTTTAATAGCTACTTTTCATGGGAACTTCTCTCACTTTAGTCCTCAATCACATAGAAACCACACCCAAATTCTGAAGGATTTTTTCCCCAAAATTGCTTTGGTAGGCAGGCAGCCAGAAGCCAGTTGTTTCACTCATGAAATAAACTTCAACATTCTACTCAACAGTGTCTTAGAATGCTTAAATTTTATTTCTCATTGGCTTTCTAATTTGTGAATAAAATGTTATCTTCTTGTCACTTAACTGTTAATTTATGAAGCCTAAATCTTGTCACAATGAGAACACGTGTGATAGAAGAATTGTGATTTGGAACACATATAGAACTACTCCTTCAAGAGCAGGACACAGAACCCAGGAGCTGTACTTTTTCCATCACACTATGTACAGAATGGGGCATCTTTATAAAATGACACTAGAGAAAGAAAGCAGGAAGGACAGAAAAGGAGGGAGCAAAGGAAGAAAGAAAATCCAGCTAATGTTCTCCAAAACACAAAACTATTATTAAGTTATGAACAATAAAATTTGTAGCTCAAGTCTGTGAATTTTTATAAAATTGGATTATCAAGCCTGATTGTATAAGACAAAATTATGTACTGATTTGATTTAAAACACAAACACGTGTATGTGCGCGCACACACACACACACACACACACACACACACACACACACAAAGGTAAGGCATTAGGTAAGTGTAAGGTATAAATGTATCTTGTCCCAGAAAGAAGTGAAAGAAATTGAGAAACTTATAAAACATATGACAATTTTGACAGAGAAACAAAGGTTGTTATTACCAATGAACTGAAATCTGTAGAACTGAGAAGACATTATGGGGATATCAAGATAAAAAGGTGGCAATAACCAAAATTAAACGAGTTAGCTATCATGAGTACAATTTATGAGAGAGAGAGAGAGAGAGAGAGAGAGAGAGAAGAAGAAAAGAGAAGAGAAGAGGACAGGAGAGGAGAGGAGAAAACAAGGAACAAGGAACTGAGATTTCCACTCTGAAAAAGAGATTAGGCAGAAGGTATTTCCAGGGGTGTGGGGTTGTTCCAGTTCTGCTTGACTTGGCCTGTAGAAACAGGCATCATCTCTCTAATGAGAACCTCAGGGAGCAAGAAGCATCATCATCATCAAGCACTGGAGGTAATAGGACCTTCCTAGACAGGACTGGTGAAACTGCACCTGGAGTTCAGACCTGGGCACCTCATTATCCCAGAGGTGCAGCAAAGTTGGAAGGAGTTCAGAGACATGATGGAAGAATGTTGCAGAAGCAAAGGAAAGATTTATGATGAAAGATTAAAGTATTTAAGAAGCACAGCTTGGATGAGCAACAACTTGATGGGCAAAGTGTCTATCTATGAAAAAGTAAAAGCTAGAAATGCTCAGGAGAAAAAGTATTAGTTAACCTGGTACCAGAAGGAGAGGTTTATGGAGACTCAATAAAGCAGATAAGAAGATGACTCTAAAATTAGGAAGGAGGATAAAAAGCAAGTGATAAACATTTTCTCTTGATATGGAGGGACAAAGTCCTTGGGAAAGGATGACATTCGTCTGGTGGTATGAAACAAATACAAACAACATGGCCACATAGATACTAACATGATTCTGGAAGTCAATACAATCAACAGAGTAATAAATGGTACATTGAAAAGTGTATTAACATTTCAAACTAAATACTTAAAAGGAAAAATTAATTTTATTTTTCATGATTTGTTTATGCAATGGTCTTCATTAATTGACAACCCAAAATGGCACATTACCACAACAGCTTCCAAAAGGAAATTAAATAAAATGGAAAGATAAGTCATTGTAATAGGGCTCCTATGATTCTTTTAGTAGATTTGTAATTTGGTTCTTTATAATATTAAAATGTGAATGAATCACTTATATAACTGGACAAGTGGGTAGATATAAACCTTGTAATCATGTATCTGTGGGAGTGAGGAAAGGAAGCTCAAGGTTCCCAGGGAGGACTTCATCCACATAACACATGCTACTGCATGCACATATAGGCCACTACAAAGGTCAAGGCTGCACAGATGGCTCAGCAGTTAAGATCATTTCCTGTGCAAGCAAGAGGCTGGAGGAGGCCTGAGAGACTCCAGTTCAGTTCCCAGGATCTACATAAATAATGGGTGTGGCCACATACTTTGGTAATCCCAGGACCACAGGGGAGCAGAAACTTGATAATCACAGGAACTTATGAAAGCGTGGTAAGCTCTGGGATCAGTAAGAGGCATTGGCTCAAATATAGAACAGGCAGAAAAGTGATGGAGCAGAACATCCAGCATTCCACTCCAACCACCACAGACAAGTTCACCCTGCAGAGGTTTGGGCAGATGGGGTGCCCATGGACATATACTTGTGCACATATCACACACACACACACACACACACACACCCCAAACACTCATACACATACCCCATTACACACACGATATTCACATACATATCACACATATACCAATCACACTCACACACCATATACACAACAGAAATTTTTGATTAAAATACTGATTTAGTCACAGGTTTTGTTTTTTGATAGCATATGATTGACAAAAGTTCACCCTAAAGCTCTGAGTCTAAGTTATTGTAATCTACACCTGTGTTCTAGCTGTTCCAGCTTGTGAAGTGTTGCGTAAACTTTGGACCTCATTCCCACCTCAGTTCTATAGTTCCAGACCACTCATCCCCGATTTCATAAATAATGAAGTTACTGAGAAGCCACAGCAAAGTTGACAAAAAGAAAAAGAAAAACAGCAAAGATATGAAACTTCTTTTTTAGTTTTTTTAAAAAAATTATGGATATTTTTGTCCATGTATATAATGTATTTTGCCCCTACTACCTTGCCGTTAGCATCTCTGGTTCTCCCTTCCCCATACTCCTTCAGTGAACACCTTCTTCTTTCCACCTAGTCCCTCTTCTACTATGACATCTGTTTTTCCTTCCCCTAGTGACAGTGGGCCCAATATTGTGCAAGAACCTATACCTTCTCCACTTGTACTTTTTTTTTTTTTTTTGCATGCTCTGTGTACACAACCAAAGCACCAATACACACATACTTGAAGTTAGAAAAAAAGTAATTACTTCCCAGGCACTGAAAATTTTCTAGTAACAATCTGTAGCTTCTAGATGTGCCATTATTCAAAAAGGTAGGTTTACATAAGTCTTATTCAAAATATCTTGAATTTTGATTGAACCTCCCCCTGCCCTTCTTTTATACATTCTCTTCCCCTGGCCTCACTTAGGCCTTTACCCTCCCCCTATAATCTGTTCTTCTACTTACATATATACAATATCATCCCCTTAAGTCCTTCCCTCTCCTCCCTCCCTTAAAGCCTCTTTCTAGCTTACTGGCCTCTGCTACCGATTTTTGGTTCCAGCTTACACATAGCTTACACACATTTGTAGCTAGAATCCACATATGAGAGATAATATGTGACGTTTGGCTTTCTGGGCACATCCAGAAGCTATAGATTGTTACTAGAAAATTTGCAGTGCCTGGAATGGGATACTTTCCAGTGAGTTGTTGGCCAGGGAGGTCCCTGTAGCCTCCAAAACATTAAACGCTATTGCCAATGGCCTTGGTTTCCCTTGAGAAACAGATGGTAAGATACTATTGCTGAAGACCTCACTTGCCTGAGCACAAGGTCACTGAGAAAGCAAGCTGGGGATGAGCAGAAAACCTTCTCCCTGTAGACCAGCAAACTGAAGGCTTGAAAAAGCTGCATTGCATGCAGCCGTATGGGAGACAGAAATCATCTGTGGTGAAAACAGTGGACACTGGAAACCTCAAGTTTGGCCAAACAGGCCCAATGACCAAACAGGTGCAATAGTGGCATGTCTGCTCTTGGGGAAAGCAACTGCTCCCTTATTGGACTGAAGGCCCTCTATGGGAGGGAATACATGCCTGGCACTGAAAAAACTAATCAAAAGTCTATGGCAGGGGAGGTCATGAGCCTTAGGGTTATAAAGCCTACTCTTGTCTGACTAAATGTATATATTATACCCATCAAACTGCCCTGAAAGCACTACACTTAATGTTCATATTCACATATTAGTGCTACTCTCACTTCTGGTTAGAGAAGCTTCTCTTTTCAGACGGTGATGACCACTGGGATGACCCAAAAGGCAACACAGTGCTGAGAAGAAGGGACTGAGGAGTGTCCAGCACTGAAACATCTCAATCACACCCTCCAAGGCTCAGGGACCATTGTGGAAGAGGGGGCAGAAAGAATGCAAGAGCCAAAGGAAGGATACTACTCCTTACAATGCAACTATCCAGACAGAAATTGGCCTTGATATCCATGACCTCGCAGTGCCTAGCAATACCTTCACAAGACCCTCATAATAGGAGAAAAAGATGATGACATCAAATTAAAATAGAGACTAATGGAGAGAGGGAGGGGCTATGATGGAGAGTGGAGTTCTAAGGGGGATGGGGGAGGGGAGGGAAATATCATGGTTTATTGTCTGTAAGTATAGAATTTTTCAATAAAAAATTTTTTTAAAGAGTAATTACTTTATAAAACTGTTTCCTCATCACGAGTGTCTTGGACATCGAATATATTATTAAAGGAAAATAAACAGATCAGATAAAAATAGTAAGAATAAAACAGTTACTTAAGTTTCTAGGATGGACAGGCCTTTTCTTTCACAGGATACTTTTGTTTTTAGAGTGACATGTCATAGGTGATTAAAATAAAATTCTTGACACAATGGAAAAAGACAGTGGAAGCTTCCAGTATATTCAAGTGTTCAGGACAGGATACTCTGAAGGTGCAGCCCACCAAAGCTGTAAATGAGAGGGAAAAATACAGCATAGGTATTCTGGGAGGGTGGGGCTGAACCCGAGGAAGAATGTGGGGGAAAAAATGGAAAGCTCAAGTTTCCAGGTGCTAGAAAACAAACATGTGTGAAAAGCTACTTGGCAGCAGCTTCCCCATGCACCAAGGAACAGTCTGCAAAACAGAAGGTTCCAGTAGCTGAGCGGAAATTCCTAGCACAGACAAACATCATCTTGGAACTGATTGAAAAGAAAGTTGCATTTAAATGGAATGCAGGAGAAAAGGGACTGGGTCAGACATTGTATGTCAGGCAGCAGAGGTTTGGAGACTGAGGTCATCCAAAGTATGGGGCCAATGACAAGAAAAGGTAATGGTGTGACATGCAGGGAGAACAGGAGAGAGGAGGACAATGCATTCTGAAATGGAATTTACATTTTGAAAGCAAGAAGAAAACCAAATGGAAAAAGTGAAACTATAAAATAAATATATAGAAGTCTACAAAAGAAAAAAGGAGCAACCATTATATGTTTCTCCATGGTACATATCTACATATGTTGGCTTAATACATGTCTACATAGTGGTTCAGAGTTTAAGCTGTGAAAGTTTCTTTGACAACTCTTGGTAAGAGGAGATTTGGACATGTTCTTTAATCTCTTCATGCCTCTTTTTTCCCCGCAAATGTGAGAAGTATCACTTATAACTGATTAAGTCAGGAAAATTCAATTTTAAACGCTTACAAAACAAAGAGAATAGTGCTTATTAGAGGGTGGATATCAAAAAATAAATGTCCAAATGTATAGAAAACTTATAATTTTTGAAAAATCAGAAATGGAATTTCAACAAGAAAAACAAACGTACAAAAAACTGCAATCATGAGAAGAAATTCTTTTAAAAGGAAAAAGAAAGGATGAGAGCAGAATGAGAATTAGATGATTTTAAGGTGCACTTTGAAAAAGCAATAAATAAAATATGTTTCTTACAATGTATCTGATTCAAAGCATATTACTATGAAAAATGTAATTTCATGGGAATTGGGCAAAGAAGTCCCTAATTTCTGAAAGGCCCAATTCAGAAATCTATCCTCAGTCATTCAGAACCTTACTTCTTATTTCCAGAATTGCCTCCAAGCCAAGTGTTGCATCTTGGTTCAAATAAATAATCAAGCATTTCATATCTGAATGCCCTTTCCAAAACACCAAAGTAATTCATTCTAATCATCCCTTCAGAACTGAGTACAGTCACAGACCTCCATTCTAACAAGGAAGGCTTACATTCACCATCACTTATAAATATTTATTTTGCAATGGAACAAACAATAATAACACTAATAACCAACCTTTTGGGGGTTCTTATTATGAGGTAAGTCCTGCATATTTCATTTGAGATGCCAGGGGCTAGATTTTATTTTATTCATTTTATGAGTGAGAGAAGAAGAGAGAGAGAAGCAGAAAGAGTGAGAGTGAGAGAGATAATGTGTGCATCAAGGCCTCTAGCCACTGCACATGAACTCCAGACACATGTGTCACCTTGTGCATCAGGCTTAGATGGGTACTGGGGGATCGAACCTGGGTCCTTAGGCTTCACAAGTAAGCAACTTAACTGTGTGCTACATCGCCAACCCTAGATTGTCTTTTCAATCTCAATTAGCTTGTAATAAAATTGAAGCCATTGCTAAGAAATTAGGGTAATTCTTAAAGTTTTGCAGTCATTCCACCACAGAGCATTCATTTGGCTGAAAGCTATATGAGCAGATCTCTTTTGACAATGTTCCTGTCTTCACTAACAAGTGGAAGCTAGCCACCTTCCTTGGTTTACATTAGTTATTTCAAGTAGTTATTCTTTGCAACCCAAGCCTCTACAAATATATATATATATTCTCCTAAATGCGTGTCTAAAGTCCCATGAAACTTAGGTAAATGTATTTTGTGATCACTAGGATTGATTGACAGGATTTGGGAACAGAACTCCCCGCTCCTCAGCACTGGTGATCAAGTCAAGGTCTCACCCATGATAGGCAAGCAGTCTACCATGGAGCTATAATCCCAGTCTCTGGACCACGTATGTTTGTTTAAGACTTTTTTTTTTTTTTTGGATAAGAAAATGAAATTCTCTTTTTTCTCAGTTCTCATAGTCTGAGCATCTTCTCAAGCTGTATTTCATTTTCATGTTTAAAGACACATGGGATTTTTCGTATGGCACAGCCTTAAACTCAAGCCAATTATTTCATCTGGTGCTAAAGGGAGGAAAGTGACTTGATATAATGCAGAAGGAAAACTCTTGAATGCTAGAGTTTATTGAGACACTGTCAGTCCATAATGTGGCACCTTAATATTGCACAGTACATATTCTATATTGTTTTAGGGACATTATAGGATATTTGGGCAGTATGAAATTTTAACTTTAATTATTGACATTAGGACTTAAACCTTTTATAAAATTCAGCACCACTGTATTTTAATGGATGAATGAAACTTAGTCTTTCACTCAAGAAGATAATTCCGGAGAAATAAAACATTAACATAGTGAGCCAAAATTTAGGACAAATGCATTATACAAGAGATACAAAATATGAAAGAATAACCATCAGCTCCATGGCAAAGATGGAAAGAGAATAGAGTAAAAATTAAAAGCAACTTCATAGAATAGATGTCATTGAAGCTGGAGGGTGAGTGCATAATGTTTCAAGGCATGTTTCAAGTATGGCATGAGGGAAGAATGATGTAATACTTTCATGAGACTAAGATAAGTATGGATGAAGTGCAAACCTAGATTACATTGCAGTCATGATAAGACAAGGTGTTTACACCGCATTCTGCAACCACCTGTGTTGGAAGAAATGACAACAACGTTGTTCAAACAAGGCAATCATTTTATTTAAGATCCCCTTAGAAGGAATAAATCTTGTCTTGTCTCCAAACACCATACAATATCACCTGTGATTTTTCCGGACTATAATACATAAGGGAATATAATACATAATAGAGGTACTGGTATGTTTTGTTTTTAAACTTTTTTAAAAAGCCATACATGCACATAATATATCTTTTAATATATCTTTTATATTTTATTTATTTATTTGGTTTTTTGTTTATGAAAAAGACAAAAACAGAGAGAGGGGGAATGGGTATGCCAGGCATCTAACCACTGGAAACAAACTCCAGACACATGCATCACCACGTACATCTGGCTTACTTGGGTTCTGGGAATCAAATCTGGATCCTTAGGCTTCTCAGCAAGCACCTTAAACCACTAAGCCATCTCTCCAGCCCCATGATGTACTTTGCTCATAACCCCTTCCTATTACCATCATTCGTTTTCTTCTATTTTTTCCTTCCACTGAATGCCCTCCTCTTTCCAACTAGTCTCTTTTCTATTTTGATGTATATTTTGCCCTACAAGCTGGTAAATAGTGGAATCAGGAAGATAGTCTAGTTGGACTAGACTCTCAGCACCCATCTTATCTTATACTAGAGATGACTCAGTGATGTGTATTTCTCGGACTGTTAGTTGTATAGTGGTTACAGAAATAAAAGATCTCAAATAGGTCAAAAAAGAGAACATACTAAGACAAACATCTGGGTTATTTTCAGCAGTTTGCCTTTGAAGGCCTAAGAGAATATAGGTGGAGGTAAGAAAATGAGTTAAAGGCATTATAAAGGAGCTATAATACTCTATGTCCAAAGAACCAAACTAGATGGAACTGAATGATGGAGTATAAAGATGGGGAATGTGAACATAAATTACCAAAGTGTTTTTTTAATAATTATCTAAAATCCTGTCTGACAAACAACACAAATTATTGATCTTGGAGGAACATATGCTGACAAAGGCAGCTGGTGGAATAGCATGTACTTCCTAACACACCTGTAAACTGCAATCTGGTGACCATATTGCCAGAAGGAAATCAATCATCAGTGCCCAGGACACTCACCGAAGGTCAGGCAAAGAAATGTAATGGCAGATTTTTATTTTTAACTTGAAATATGTTATACAGAGACCTTGACTACATAAATGAAGCAAAGTCAAGAATTCCCCAAAATATGGAGAATAGTCAAGGGTAGTGGTCTACTGATGGAAACAAAAAAAAAAAAATTCATCCAGAAATAAGAAATAAGAAATAAGAAATAAGAAAGATATAACTACTTGTGGTCAAGTTTTCATAAATGTTCACCTCAAAATGATATAATTTCCTGTGAGGCTGATACTGTTGTTTGAAATCCATTTATTTGTGTACTTATAAGAATGTGAATGCTCTCATAAAATTGTCTTATTATTTTGGTATAAAAACCCCTCAAGAATTATAAGCTTTCAAGATTTTCCTATATAGAGATATAATCAGATACCACTACCTCGCTAGTTTAAAAAATATATTGAATTTGGGGAAATTATTATTGCAGGAAGGATGGAATTTCCCTGTACAGGACAATATTCACAACTGAAAGATATAATGCAATAATAAATATGTGATTTCAAAGACAAATAAGCACACCTGCTTCCTGATAAAATTATGATGAACATCCTGGGAAATGCCTCTTTTGTTTCTATTATTAAAGATGATCACATTGAGAAAGTATGATATTGTGCAAAGGTGTTATCTCTGACTTCTTACTTGACACCCAGAAGACAAATAAAAAGCGGAAACATTTTTAGATAATTCCGTATCTCCCAAAGGCTCAGATCTACAAAGAAAATTACTGCAATCTTCATTGTTACAAGCTCTTTTGGTACAGGCATAATGGAACTTCTATTTTTTTTTTTTTTAGAATTTGATACATTTCTCATCATAGCTCTGTGGCAGAAATAGATTAAAAAAAACATGTCACACATATAAAAATAAAAGCAAACCCACAACATGTGGCCAATGACCCATCTCTGCAATTACACATAAGCTAAAAAGTACTTAATACATTTTGGAGGGAGGGATATTGCTATCAGACACCAGTCTCTAGAGAACTACATCCTTTCTATAGTTATTCAAAGAAAATTATAGAAATAATATTTAAACATTTTAATCATATTTTGTATGATCTATTATACTTTGAAATTTTAAATAGCTATGTCATTCACAAGCTTTACAAGCTAGTGCATGAGTTGAAGTTGTTTTCAAACAAATGTCTGGTTTAAGTTGATTTTTTTTTTAGAGGCATTGTGCCATCATGCCTAGCAATATGAACATTATTTATTTATTTATTTATATTTGAAAGAGAGAGAGAAAGAGCAGCAGATAGAGAGAGAATGGGCACTCCAGGGCCTCCAGCAACTGCAAACGAACTCCAGAAACATGCACCACCTTGTACATCAGGTTTACGTGGGTCTGGGGAAATTGAACTTAGGTTCTGTGGCTTTGCATGAAGTGCCTTAAGTGCTAAGCCATTTCTCCAGCCCTGGTTTAAGTTTCTTGAATGTCTATAAAATTAGTAGATAATGAGAGTAAACTCACAACGAAGAAAGAAACTGACTTCACACTTCCCAGTTGTGTGGAAGACTCCTTCTGAAGGTCCTAATTTAGTGAGAACAACACAAAAGCTGTCAGACATTTATCCCACATACGAATAGTTCAGCACATACTATTGAGAATTTAGTCTGAACTTATTAGTGCCTTAGTGGTAAAGAGATGAAGAAGAAAACCTTATGCTTGCCTGATAGAATTCACATCCCAATGGAGGACACAGACCAGGAAACAGACAATTTCAAAGGATGAGTATTACAACTAGATGAAGCCAGTCTAAATCATCAGGGGCTTTCCTGTTATTTATTGTAATTATAAAATGCACTTCAACAAAGGAACAGGACTGCCTTCTTTTGCTTCAGCATTTTGATTCTTTCTTTAAAAATCTACTTAATAACATTTCAAAACTTTTATCATATAACCTCTTAAGTCTATAATATATAACAATATCCTATTTATAAAATATAGTACATGTAATTATGGGATATAGTTATATATGATATAATATATGCAATCATACTGTCTATGTATAAGTGAACACAAGGGTAGATACATAGAACATTCCATATATTTAAAAAGTCATATATACTTTCTCTGTATTCATTTTGTTACTGTTGTTATTGATTATAGGTATCTACAATCCTTGCATGTCAGGTACAAAAATTCTTTATTCTGAAAATGGTCCCCAGTATGCCACCATTAGTTCAAACTTGCCTGGGTTAAAGTTTCAATAACTTTGGTATAATACTCCAGGTTTACTACAGCACTTGTTGATATCAGTATGGAACAGGGAACTTGCATTTTTAGGAGTTAAAAGACTTCCTTTATAAATTCTGCCTTGTGGCTTCTCATTGTTTACCTCTGAGCACACTGCAGCTAGTGTCCTAAAGTGGTGGCTCATGAATTACTCAAGCCTGGGGCTATTCCGCTATGAGTCTTCAACACTGATCCTTAAAATAGAAAAGTTATCCATTCATAGTTAGGAAGGAAGAAAGGGAGAGAGATAAAAGGAAGAATGGATTGTGATGAAAAGGGAAATGGGGAAGAATTACATCAGCCCATCTTCAGTCCTCTGTCAAACTAAGAAAATAAACTAGACTGTTTCTCAGGATGTTTTGAAAAATTCTGAAAGAAAATAAGTCCATGAATCAGTTAGAAAAAAAAATTTTTTTTGAGGTAGGGTCTCACTCTGGTCCAGGCTGACCTGGAATTAACTATGTATTCTCAGGGTGCCCTCGCACTCATGGCGATCCTCCTACCTCTGCCTAAAGATGTGTGCCACCACACCCAGCTAGAAAAAAAAATCTTTCTAATAAATATTTTCTTAAACTAGATGAATTTCTAAATAGATAAACTCAGAATAAAGTTTGTCAGGCCTATATTAGAACATTATTTCCAAAGCTAGCAATAAAGAGAGATAAACAAATAAAAAGCCTACAGTACTAGTTCTAACAAACTTTTAACAAAATATGCATTGTGGAAGGAATCCCAAAGTTATGTGTTAGACTGCAGTAATTCAATATGGAATATAAAATAACTTCAGAGATGCTGTTTTCTCAACACTAAGATGTTGTCTATAACTTTCATATTACATGTCTTGCTGAAAATGAGTTCTTGAGTAAATAAACAAAATAGAACACAGAAAAAATCGATATCTTATTCATTTACTCTACAGATGTTAAGGTTAATCCTTGAAATCACTTAAAAAACAAATTACAACAAGACTAATACCTAAGAGACTTACATTAGGTAACTTTGAGGAAGACAGTTATTATAAGACTTCCTAATTCTGAGTAAAATTAAGAAGTACTGAAGAATCTCCTTTGTTACTTTAAACAAAATAATATTTGACAATGTTGTAGATGTCTTTTTTATAGCACCCCAAATTCTACTTAGAGTTTATTTCTTTCATTTATAATTAAGAATCAGTAAGTATTGATTGTTCTACTAGCTGTCAGAGAGTGAAGCAATATGTGGCAATGTATATCTGTTCTAATAAACTACTTTTCAGATGTATACATATTCAACATAATAGAGTTAAAGTGTTTTAGTGGAAGGTGTTAATATGTGTCACAAGGAAATAAGAACAGGCATAAGTTTTCAGAATTGGTATATTGAAAGAGAAGGTGAGATTTTAATTGGCTTTTGAAAAGTAGGATATCAAGATAAGAAAATGCAGAGGAAAGGAAGAGGTTCCTTAGTGAAGTATAAGCAGTGCTAAAATCTAAATGTTATGATGGGAATGAAATAAGCCTTCTTTTCCAAACTAAATACGTGACAACAATGTCATTGGCTGCTGCTTCTAGTTCTATGACATATATCTAAAAGTTGCTGAATAAACTGTTCATCTTCTGCATTTAAAGATTATTTCAATCATTTAAAACAGTCATCATCCACTAGCAAGAAAAAATCATGAGACACTCTATATGCTGCTGGAATCATGTTTGGTTTTATATGTATTTACAAAGATATTATTTGTTACATTAGGAATCTTAGGGAAAATGGCCAGCCAAGTCACAAAACAGCATCAGCAAGGAATCTGGAAACTAACAAACCCAGGTTCTGAGAGGAATGTAAAACATTTCTGTGTCAGGCTGAGTACAAAATCCTCATTAGAATATTAATACAATGAACACACAGTAGAGAAAATCTATGAGATAGACAAGCAGCCAACAAAGTTTAATAAATCATGAAACACACAGAATGCAAAGTTGGGTAAGTTATTTCTTAGAATTTCTTGGCTACCCTTTTATTTGTGTCACCATGCCACTGGCCTAGTCCTCGCTGTATCTGTGACAAACTCTGAATTAGTGTCCCTGAAAATTATCCCAGGCTCATCTTCTCAAAGCACTTAATGACTGGGTTATTTTGTGGTTCAAGTACTTTTAGTGGATTCACATCAGTATGGAATAAATCCAAATTCAGTTGATGCCAAATATTCTAGCATGTGAAATCCTCCACAATGAATAAAACATACACTATATAATAATATTTGTAAGATAAAAAAGTCAAACTACTAGTGTTGTCTTATTAAAAAATCATGGTGATAAGTACTGGAGTAGATATTTACTTGTTTTTTTCTCAGGTATATTTTGTTTACAGGTAAATAAAGTATATTTATTATAATCACCTCCTACTTCCTTCTGTTTGTCTCTTCTCTTCACCCTACTATTGAACTCTTACCTCTCCCCAAATAGTCCCTCTTCTATTTTCTATATTCATGTCTTCCTCTCTGTCTCACAAGCACACACGTGTGTGCATGTGTGTGTGTCCACTGAGTTAAATTAAGGTTGTTTGCATGAGTGTGAGTGGAAGGGCTGTGTACCATAGCAAGAGTAACTTTCCAGAAGCTACCCCACTGAAGAAAATGTCTTCCTCACTCCTTATACTTATAAATGACAGTTTTCTAAAATTGTCATTTACCTCATCTCACTATAATAACATCCCTAATGTATTCAACTACAAATTGAGTTAAATTAATGAGTATTGAAATTTGGCTGAAGTTGCAAAGCCCACTCCCTTTCCACCAAAATGCAGTGTAATTACTTAGTAGAGGGACAGCCACTGCAGAAAATGTAAAGTGAGACCATGAATCTATGTACCTTGTTAACTAAAAACCTGTCATTCTATTCTGAAAGAGCATGAAGACCAGAAATCAGCATTGACAGTCATGTGCTTTCCCTATTAAATAATAATGAAAATGAGGAAACTTAATGGGTCACTGAGGAAATTCTGCAGGAGACAAACAGCAGAACTGGGAACAGAGAATATTTCACAGTAGGAGAACCCTAAAGATAGACAAGCCAAAAATCACAGGCTCTCAGAGACCTACATGAGCAGTCGTGTAGCCTCCTACCTTCCCTGCCTAAAGTTCTAGACTGTAAGTCAAAAACAAGAGGTTATTACCTTTATCAGCATAAAACATGCTTCTGTGTCCACAGAACTGCCCATGAAGCTCACAATTAGTTTAGCAGGTCCTCTGAGTAACATTTAAAAGCAATCACCAGAAAAAGTACTCCCCAACAAAATACTTAGGAAATTAGTAAATTTATCTCATTCCCTAAAACTGCCATGGAAAGACAAGCCAGCAGATGTACAAAGACTTGTTCACTAAATAAAAAAATAAAAAACCATAATATAAAGGAATGAATGTAATTAAATAATCAAAAAAATCAAGAAGTAAGTAAACAGAATTAAATTGACCACCTTTGCTTGTTTGTTTTAGACAAGTTCTCATGTAGTCCACAATGACCTCAAACTGGCAATACAGTTGAGACAAGGCTTGAAATCCTGCTTTTCCTGTCTCTACTTTCCAAATTCTGGTATCATAAATATGTGTCGCCACACCTAGTTTGACAGCTTCAGTCTTTCAGTTGCTTCCTTCTCTTAATTTGTTCTACTAAATTATTTTGGTACAAAATTATCTTGGTCATCTAATATGCATTTTTGAATATAGTACAAAAACATATGTGCAAACTTTTATACATTCATATGTACATATAACCATATATGTCTAATATATACTTTTGTATATAGTTCATATACAAATATATACATGCAAACATACATATACATACTCTCAATAATATTCAAAATCTTTTTTCTCTATGGATTATAAAGTAAAAGAAACATATATAAGTATATTTTTATTTATTTATTTAGGAGAGAGAAAGGGAAGGAGAGAGAGAAAGAAAGAATGGGCACGCCAGAGCCTCCAGCCACTGCAAACAAACTCCAGGTGCATGCACCCTCTTGTGCATCTGGCTTATGTGTGTCCTGGAGTTGAACCAGGATCCTCTGGCTTTGCAGGCAAACCTCTTAACCGCTAAGCCATCTCTCCAGCCCAAAAGAAACATTATATATTAATCAATAGCCAAATTCTACTGGATAAAATAGTGTTTCCATTTCTTCTGTCAATTCACAATGCAGACCATTTAGTGACCCCAGGAACTTCTCTCCTGGAGCAAATAAGCAAACAATTCCATATTAGATATCTAATTCAATTCATTTCAGACACTCCAGTTCTTCAAACTGGAGATTATGTCAGGTCCCAGATACTGAGAGGCCATTACTCAAGACTATCTCCAGCTCTATATACCTCCAATGTCAATAGCAAGCCCTAGGTTAGTCCCTTGTGCTTTTGACCAACAGCTACAAAGAAATGCCCTCTCCCCCAACACCTTTACTGGGTTGGATTAATTTTCTTGTGCCACTCACCAAACTCTGGAAAACACTGATTGTCATTGGTTTATTATAAAGGAACTTAGAAAGCAAACAAGGACAGCAGTTTATATGATCCTCCTCTTCCCATAGAGTTTGAATATATGTCCCCCAATATATTCAGTATTTTATTAGTTATAGTTTGCATCTGCAATCACCTTGCTAGAGGCAATGTCACTGGGGGCTGGTTTTAAGGTGTTGGTGGTGGGTTTGAGATTCCATTGTAAAGATATGCAAAGTATGCCTAGCAGGAGTTCCTGAAGTGTGCTGTGTGACTTTTTGGCTGTAGTTTTGCTCAGTGTGCTGTGTGCCTGGTTGGCTTTTTCTCTCTCTGCTTGGCCCTGTGAAGGCAGGCCAGCTTCTTCTGCCATTATTGGAATTTCCCCTGGATCTGTAAGCTTCAATAAATAACATCCCTTCCTCCATAACTGTGCCTGATCTGGAAGTTCATCTCAGCAAACCTGAAGCTGTCTGCTACAGTAAAGTGGTACCAGGAGTGGGGTGAGATTAACCAGATTGTGTGGATGTTCATCTTTTGGAACCTTTGTTTTGGAGGAATGGGCATGGACTTGGTGCTTGCAACTGAAGATGCCTTCTGGAGTGGTAAGCCAAGTTTTATGGACTATTCTGATGAGAGTTTGAGAATGCTAAGTGCAGACAGTATTGAACTTCAAGGCTTGGCTTATGAGCTTTCTAAGGGGAAGGAAAGACTGCAGAGGACTTTGTTGGAACTGGGCTACTGGCATAAGGGATGGCTACGTTCCGCTATCCAGGCCCAGAAAGTTTGATCAAGGTTAAATTTGTAATGGACTGATGTGCTTGGCTAAAGATAATGGACTGAGATTTTAAGATTTTAAGTTGGAAAACCTCAAGCAAGTTAAAATTATAGAGACACTGAGACTGGTTTTAGGTTACTAGAGCTGCTATTGTCAAACACATTAGCAATCTTAAGGAAGGTGGAAGGAAGGTGGCCTGACTGCTTTACATTAAAACAATGGAGAGGATGCCTGAGGAAAGACTATTAGAAATGCAAACTCTTGGAAAGAGTTGACTGGAGAAGGAACCTGCTTTTCAAGGCTATGATTTATTTTGTCCCTGGATTAAGAATATGGCTGTGTCCTGCACACCTGGTATTAGTTTTGGAAATATGAAAATGCATGGAGTGGTCATGAATTGCACACGGTTCCAGGAGCCACTGCTGAGATGCCGCATGAGGCAGGGCAGGAAAACCCTCAGGAATAGGCTGGAAGAGCCTCTGGAAGATGGACCATGGTTTGCATGGAGACCTGAAGATGTTTTGGATATACCAGGACTATGCAAGGACTCCCATGGAGTGCAGTGTTGGCCTGGGATCAAAGTTTTCCCTGGCAACTCTGCCCAGCTGGAGGGGTGGAATTGGAAAACCTGGAGACTGTCAGTCTCTGGTTATATTGAACTTGAACTGCAGAAGTTTGATGACTGCTGATGGTGGTTGAGTTTGCATTGTTCTAGTCTCTCCTTGCTATGCCTTATACCAGTTAAAAATGTTTACTCTGTGCCTTTACATGTTGAAAGTATTTAACTTGTTTGATTTTACAGGACTCACTATCTTAAGTTGATCAAGACTGTGAGAACCTTTGAAATTGGACTGAGTACAATTTACAATGTGTGATAGTTATAAATCTATTGGGGGCCAGGAGCTAAATCTATTGGGGGCCAGGGGCAGAATGTGGTAGTTTGAATATATGTCCCCCAATATATTCAGTATTTTATTAGTTATAGTTTGCATCTGCAATCACCTTGCTAGAGGCAATGTCACTGGGGGCTGGTTTTAAGGTGTTGGTGGTGGGTTTGAGATTCCATTGTAAAGATATGCAAAGTGTGCCTAGCAGGAGTTCCTGAAGTGTGCTGTGTGACTTTTTGGCTGTAGTTTTGCTCAGTGTGCTGTGTGCCTGGTTGGCTTTTTCTCTCTCTGCTTGGCCCCTGTGAAGGCAGGCCAGCTTCTTCTGCCATTATTGGAACTTCCCTGGATCTGTAAGCTTCAATAAATAACATCCCTTCCTCCATAACTGTGCCTGACTATTCTGATGAGAGTTTGAGAATACTAAATGCAGACAGTATTGAACTTCGAGGCTTGGCTTATGAGCTTTCTAAGGGGAAGGAAAGAGTGCAGAGGACTTTGTTGGAACTGGACTACTGACATAAGGGATGGCTACGTTCCGCTATCCAGGCCCAGAAAGTTTGATCAGGGTTAAATTTGTAATGGACTGATGTGCTTGACTAAAGATAATGGACTGAGATTTTAAGATTTTAAGTTGGAAAACATCAAGCAAGTTAAAATTATAGAGACACTGAGACTGGTTTTAGGTTACTAGAGCTGCTATTGTCAAACACATTAGCAATCTTAAGGAAGGTGGAAGGAAGGTGGCCTGACTGCTTTACATTAAAACAATGGAGAGGATGCCTGAGGAAAGACTATTAGAAATGCAAACTCTTGGAAAGAGTTGAGTGGAGAAGGAACCTGCTTTTCAAGGCTATGATTTATTTTGTCCCTGGATTAAGAATATGGCTGTGTCCTGCACACCTGGTATTAGTTTTGGAAATATGAAAAATGCATGGAGTGGTCATGAATTGCACACGCTGCCTCATGCCACTGCTGAGATGCCACATGAGGCAGGGCAGGAAAACCCTCAGGAATAGGCTGGAAGAGCCTCTGGAAGATGGACCATGGTTTGCATGGAGACCTGAAGATGTTTTGGATATACCAGGACTATGCAAGGACTCCCATGGAGTGCAGTGTTGGCCTGGGATCAAAGTTTTCCCTGGCAACTTTGCCCAGCTGGAGGGGTGGAATTGGAAAACCTGGAGACTGTCAGTCTCTGGTTATATTGAACTTGAACTGCAGAAGTTTGATGACTGCTGATGGTGGTTAAGTTTGCATTGTTCTAGTCTCTCCTTGCTATGCCTTATACCAGTTAAAAATGTTTACTCTGTGCCTTTACATGTTGAAAGTATTTAACTTGTTTGATTTTACAGGACTCACTATCTTAAGTTGATGAAGACTGTGAGAACCTTTGAAATTGGACTGAGTACAATTTGCAATGTGTAATAGTTATAAATCTACTGGGGGCCAGGAGCTAAATCTATTGGGGTGCAGAGACGGAATGTGGTAGTTTGAATATATGTCCCCCAATATATTCAGTATTTTATTATAGTTTGCATCTGCAATCACCTTGCTAGAGGCAATGTCACTGGGGGCTCGTTTTAAGGTGTTGGTGGTGGGTTTGAGATGCAAAGTGTGCCTAGCAGGAGTTCCTGAAGTGTGCTGTGTGACTTTTTGGCTGTAGTTTTGCTCAGTGTGCTGTGTGCCTGGTTGGCTTTTTCTCTCTCTGCTTGGCCCTGTGAAGGCAGGACAGCTTCTTCTGCCATTACTGGAACTTCCCCTGGATCTGTAATATCCCTTCCTCCAGAACTGTGCCTGATCTGGAAGTTCATCTCAGTGAACCTGAAGCATTCTGCTACATGCCCTATACTCACTCTGGAAGAAGGAAGTTCGCAAAGAGATCAAAGAATCAGAACAAACAGACCTGAGCACAGTGATAAATGCCTGCAATCTTAGCACTTAGGAGTTCAAGGCCACCTTAAGCTACATACTATACTATCATAGTGATCAGAGGAAAATATTGAGTATTCTTAGGTTGAAATCTCAGTGATAGGACTTTGTAATTATTTTGAACATACAATTTAAACAATTTACACAGTTTTTTATCCTACCTGTAAAACATTTTTCATTTTTCATACTAGAATTTATAAATCATTAAAGCAAGACATAACCACCCATAATCAAGTGATAATTATGGGAATAAACTTCCTCAGAAAAATATTAAGAAAAGCATCAAACAGTATCTTCCCAGAGAAATAGCAGAACATTATTCAGTTTCACTTCCATTTGCTCAGAAATTAAAATGACCTTTAAGGTCATTTTCTGGAAAATATCATTGATTAACAGATTTTCTGCTTCTGTGTAATACTAAAGTATTATGCCAGAGAACTACCAAGCAGACAAGGTAACATGGGATGAATACTTGTGGTTCCTGCTAAAGTCTTCACTGATTTAGACCACAGAAGTGCATCTCTGGGCTCCCCTGAACTATGCTTCTTGACAAAGGAGGGATTAACTTCCCCTAGTAACCTGAAGTTCCACATTGAGGTTTTCTACAGAGTCTCTTGGAACCTGTAGTTGAAAAGGATGGCTCCAGTTCTTTCTCAGTAGCTGGACAGCTAGAGTTGGGCAGGTTCGGGAGACTAGAAAAGTTCTAGTCTCTGAGCATGAGACTGAAGTGTGTAGAATGTGTTTGGGCTGATTTCCAGCTCCTCATGAGCGTGGGCAGTGAATGAGATCATTGTGTTTCCTTCACTTTCTCATAAATGAGACTAAAATAGAATATTCTGAATGGCAGAATAGTGAGAACATGAAAGGAAATGTCCCAAGAGCAATACCTGGTAGGAAGACATACAGGGACAAGATTATAATCATACAGTGGATCAAAACTCTGGCAAAGGGATGGGAAAGCAGGCCCACACCAGAAGGGAAAGAAATCCTATGAAATATATACATATACATAATCTGTTTAACAATTACAATTTTGGATTCTTATTTGGTAATGGAACACTATATAAAGGAAATATACAATGTTACAAACACAGCAGTTGCAAGGAAGACAGTGTGATGCCAGAAAGTAAGAATGAGAATTAAAGTGAGTTTTCCAAGGAATGTAATTACTTGACGTTTAGTATCTACAACTGACTGCTACTTCTTTGACATGTAGTTTGGGAGGTCTTTCTGTCTAGACTTCTCCCTCACTTACTATACTGTTTGCAGTGTGTTCTGAAATTGTATATCTTTTTAAAAATATTTTATTCACTTATTTATGAACAGAAAGAGAGGAGAGAGAAGAGATGGGTGTGCCAGAGCATATTGCCATTGCAAATGACTCCAGATACACAGATATATGCACCACACTATGCATCTGGCTTTATATGAATACTGGGAAATTGAATTGGGGCTGCCAGGCTTTGAAAGCAAATGCCTTTTAACTGCTGAAGCATCTCTCCATCCCCCCCCCGCAATTATATATCTTTAAACACAGAAGGAGGAGGGAGTAGAAGAGAAAGATTAGTCTTAGAATACATTCCATTCCATTACCCAGCTACATACTTGAACACTACCAAAATTATGTTATTTGAAAGATATCTGCAAATGAAAAAGATAGTACAACACAGAGATGGAGTGGAAATCTGACCTATATGTGATGAGCATAGCCCATGCATGACAAAGTTAAATGACATGCAGTTCCCATAGTATGGCATACAACATTTGGTTTTCTATGAATTTATTTATTCCTTATAATAATCTTATAGGTTAAGATTTTCATAACCCCCAAGAAAAGTATGAGAAATGAAGACATAGTAATCTGTCTGAATCACAAGACTGATATGAAGGAGTTAGGAAATGAAACCAGATTGTTTGCTTTCATACCTCATATCTAAACCATTGCACCACATCTCTCCTATACTTTAAGGCCCAGTTCAAAGTTACATGAATAAAAGTCTCAGGACCTTTCCTTTACCAGACTTAGTGACCTCTTATAACTAAAGTGTTAAGCAAGACAAACTAATCGCAAGTGATGAGCTGGGTTTGTGATGATATAGTGAAATAACTGAGACCAAGTGAAGTCAGGGGGGAGAATATTCTTGGCATATTGTCCACAAAGCTGAAATTGGAAGATAATGAAAGGGGTGGCATAAATAATGAATAGACTACAAAGATTGAAGACCAATCTTACAAACAGGACCTTTTGTTTAGTTGAATTTGTTGAATTTGATACAGAACTTTAAATTCAGCAATGATGATGATGAATTCTTTTATAGATGATTACCCTAGGCAGCAGCCATTTTTTTCAGATTGTTTGAAAAACTCTCACATGCCCTAGACACTGCAGACACTCAGTCAATACAATGATAAAGAAAAGGTGGAAGGGAATTAGAGATAAAAAGGCTTCAAGGGAAAAATATTTATGTGGGAAATATGTATATAAAGTATGCTTTGTAAAGCATTCCATACTTATGATTATTTAATCATGACAGGAAAAGACAGTGGATTCTAAATGAGTAAACTTCAATGTGACCATGAGAGATGGTATATCTCTCATGCCCAAGCCTTGGTGAAGTGCTAATGGCAATCTGGAGAAAGATATCAAGGATCTACCATTCAGTCCTCATCCTTAAGAAATTTTATTTTGGAAATGGGAGAGAGAATATTACCAGAAGATTGGAAAAAGACCTTATGAGCAGGTAAGTAGAATTTGAGGGAAACCTTTTTCAGGCAAGATTTAGTGTGTATATATGAGGCTAATTTATAGGTGAGGCATGGATAAGGGCTTTGGTTGAGGGCTGGGATCAGTGCTGGCAAAAGAAGATATAACAAGCTTCCAAGTGAGAGGAGCAATCAGTGCTAGAGAAGCCTTGTGGGCCATGTGTTTGGCCCATGTGGCTGACACTAGTTTGTTCTGTTTATAGACTTGGGAAATTTACAAGATATTTTTTGCTGTTTGTTTCTGCTCATCCTAATATTATTTATTTAAATACACACACTCCAACCTACTTGTATGTAAGCGAAGTAAAAGAGGCTAAGTCAGTCATTTATAAGTATTTGAAACAACATACGGTTACATATATACAAAAACCTGACTTTGTTTTTCATGGACACCATGATCCTGTGACTGCTAAATACTTGGGTACAGAGCTCTCAATGCCATTGTTATCTCAATAACTCTTGAGGAAAAGTTCTTAAGATATGACATGATTGTTCTTTGTACATTGAGAACTTTCTGAAATAAAAAAAAAAAAAAAAAAAAAAAAAAAGACCTGAATGGTAGGCACACAACAAAAGAAGGCTTTTTAGCCATCAACATCCAGACTGGAGGTAGGGTGTGGTAAGCAATGTTCTAGTATGTTAGTGCAAGCTCTCTGCAAGTTTATTGAGTACACATGTGTAAGCATAGCATTCCTTTTCTGTGCAACTCATTCCTGCCAAGAACTTGCCCTTTTTAAAACCTGAACAATTAATGTTCTCTGCCAAACCTCATCACAGCAATGTCTAAGACAATAATCTCCATAGCTCTGCAAAATGTGTAATGAGCCAAAGAAAGGGAAACATCATCTGCTCATCTGTATCTCTGATATAAATGCTTTTGAACAGCTACTTTGCAGGTGATAAAAGTCTTCAAAAGTTGGAATAAGAAACCCTTGATTTGTATTAGGTTCCTACTTACCATTATAAATAACATGTTGTATATTCTTCTTTTATCATAATCTGGCTACATTTACTGTCTATTAACCTGCATGGAAAGTATTATAAAAAACACTGCGTAGGTTATGATATGGAAATATACAAATAAATGAAGAAGTGCAATTGAAGTTCATGAATCAAAAGTGTTCATTTTGTGTTGGAAAATATATAAAGGTTAAATTAAATAAATATACAATTGTGCTACATAAAGTCAAAGTTCAAAACAGGTGATTCACAATGATTATTTTCACTTATAAGAATATTTTTGAAAAATAGATTTTTATAATTAAGTATTCAGAAGGAATGAAGAACTTAAAAATATATTGATAGACAATAGTAAGAGAAACAACCTAATGATCAATGTGAATTCTCTAATTTCTATTTTAAATTTAAATAATTATATAAGTAGTTTTTATCATAATAGCATATTGATTAATTCCTCTTTTTGACTGAGGTAAAGTATTATAGGTAGGACTTTTATTTATATTTATTTATGCATTTATGTATTTACTGGGACAGGATCTCATGTAGCCCAACTGGTCTTAAACTCACTGCATAGTTTAGATTGGCCTTGAGCTTCTAACCTCCAGACTACAACTCCTGAGTATTGGGATTACAGGTATGCACCACCATGCCTGGCTCCAGATCACATTTTCTGTTGTCATTCTATTTGCAACATAAAAGCACTGGATCTCATTCCAAGGAGAGTTCAGAGAATATTAGTGAGTTAGACTTCAGTCTTTGTCAGCAAGTTTCACCAAAAAGGAGGCTTTTAAGTCACACATTGTAGAAGCAGATTCTCTGGCTTTTCCCAAACAAATTCTTGAAATGTCTTTGGTATGCTCTGACTCATGACAACACTAAAAACAGAAAAAGAAGGAAAAAAAATGTGGCTGAACTTTCAACACAGTAGAACACAAGTTCATTAAAACTGTAAAACAGAGAGCCAGGTTGTTATGAAATAACAATAAATGTAAGACAATAATGGAGAGCAAGACATTGTATGAAAGGTGAAATGATGGGACTTTTTGGTATAACTGTAAGGCAAGTTTCCTCAAAGACTGTTTTAGGGCTGGAGAGATGGCTTAAGCACTTAAGGCACTTGCCTGCAAAGTCTAAGGATTTATGTTCAACTCTCCAGATTCCACGTAAGCCAGATATACAAGGTGACCAATGAACAAGGTTTGCGCATATTCACAAGGTGGTACACACATCTGCAGTTTGATTAAAGTGGCTGGAGGTCCTGGCATGCCAATTCTCACTCCTTCCCCCAAATCCTTCTCTCTCTCTCTCTCTCTCTCTCTCTCTCTCTCTCTCTCAAAAAAAGAGGCCAGTCTGTTGGGCTTGCCAAAAAAAAAAGACTGTTTTTATATTTTATGTTTTTTTTTGTCCCCCCTATTTGTGGAATGAGAATAGTAGAGATGGAGTACAGGACCTCACACATGCTTTATCTCTCAGCTACATCTCCAGCCCTTTTTAATTTGACTTTCAGATAAGGTCTTGCTAATTAGCCAAGCTAACCTCACATGCCCTAGACACTGCAGACAGTCAATATAATGATAAAGAAAAGGTACAGGGGAATTAGAGATAAAAAGGCTTCAAGGGGAAAATATTTATGTGGGAAATATGTGCGTAATGTATGCTTTGTAAAGCATTCCATACTCATGATTATTTAATCATGACAGGAAAAAGACAGTGGATTCTAAATGTATAAACTTCAATGTGACCATGAGAGATGGTATGTCTCTCATGCCCAAGCCTTGGTGAAGTGCTAATGGGAATCTGGATTATGAGTTATCATAACAGCAGTCATTGTGATGGGAGTGGGTAATGTCTCCAGATACTTCTTTACACAATATGGCTCTTACAATGTTTCAGTTTCCTCTGCTGTAATGATCCCTGAGTCTTGCTGGGTGTGTTGTAGCCTACTTTGGTGTTAAACACAGCAACTTCTGGGTTTCTCCTTTGATACATATTGGGCGTTCTCAGTGTCTGTCTGAGATGGTGCAGGTTTTCAGTCTCACTCGTGCTTAACTCACCAATTCCTCTGTGATTATTTATTTCTTTTAAAAAGATTAATAATGAGTATTTTATATTTTATTGACTTTCTACTTTAGGGTATGTGGTAGTTTGAATATATGGCCCCCAACATATTCAGTATTTTATTAGTTTATAGTTTGCATCTGCAGTCACCTTGCTAGAGGCAATGTTACTGGAGAGGGATCTTAAGGTGTGGTGATGGTTTGAGATTCCATTGTAAAGATATGCAAAGTGTGCCTAGCAGGAGTTCCTGAAGTGTGCTGTGGCTTTTGGCTGTAGATTTGCTCTGTGTGCTGTGTGGCTGATGGCTTTTCTCTCTTGGCTGGTCCTGTGAGAGCAGGCCGCTTCTCCTGCCATTATGGAACTTCCCCTGGATCTGTAAGCTTCAATAAATAATATCCCTTCCTCCATAACTGTGCCTGATCTGGAAGTTCATCTCAGCGAACCTGAAGCTGTCTACTACAGGGTATAATAATTCTATTTAATTAGGTTAATTATATTTAACTAGAATAACCCAGTGCTTTTCCCATTTTCCTGCAATTTTTCAATGCAAAAAATAGAACCTACTACATACCACCAATTTACAAACTATCAGATGTAAGTATGTTATTATGCTACCAACTCTGCAGAAAGAAACAAAGAGTGCACAGGAAATCATGCTTCCTTTTCAAAGCAGATGACACAGTTTAAAGGGATGATTGAATCAGTATGAAAAGACAGATTGAAATTCATGGAATTGCCTATGAGCAGTCCCAGTTTTATTCATTTGCCATAAAAGAGAGCAAGCAAGAGAGAGAGAGAGAGAGAGAGAGAGAGAGAGAGAGAGAGAGAATGAAGACACCAGGGTCTCTTTCCACTGCAAACTCCAGATGTGCACATCTGACTTTATTTATGTACTAGAGAATTGAACTCTGGGTGGTCAGGCTTTTCAAGAAAGTGCCTTCAACTGCTGAGCCATTTCTACCACTCTCAATATTTGTATTTTATTGAAAGAATAAGCAAACTGAATACAAATACTAATAGAAGATTACCAAGCTGGTTGAAAAAAGCCTTAGTTCTTTCTTTTAAATATATTTTATTCATTTATTTGAGAGAGAAAGAGGGAGGGAGGGGGAAATGGGCATGCATGCCAGGGCTTCAAGCCACTGCAAATGAACTCCAGATGCATGTGCCTCCTTGTACATCTGGTTTACATGGATCCTGGAGAATTGAACTGGGATCTTTTGGCTTTACAGGCAAATGCCTTAACTGCTAAGCCATCTCTCCAGCCCCAAAACCTTAGTTATTTATTATTAAAAATTATTAAAAGTGGGCTGGAGAGATGGCTTAGTGGCTAAGGCACCTGCCTGCTAAGCCTAAGAACGCTGGTTCCAATCTCCAGGTCCCACGTTTAGCCAGATGGGAGCTGAGGTAAGGGCACAATGCCGCACTTGCCCACAAGGGAGCACAGGCATCTGGATTTCGTTCACAGCAGCTGAGAGACTGATGGCACGCCCATCTCTCTCCCTCTCCCTCTCTGTCTATCTCTCTCTGTCTCTCTCTCCAAAAATAAATAAAAATAAAAAAAATAATAATAATTAAAAAATATTAAAAGTTATTGCTAATATGGAGAGGCATGATCACATATCGATAATGATATATCAAAATAATTAAAATCAAGCATGAACAGCAGCATATTTTATTAGACAAATCATCTTCTTAAAAACACTTATATTTGCAGACTTCGTAATTTAAATTATATATAAATTGTAGTAATCAATATTTATCTCACTATAAAAATTCTACATAACTTCAAAGGTGTTGTCACTGTTTATCAGTATAATTTTTACATTAAATTTCTCCTTTATCATTTTTGTAATTAATGGCTAGGCATTTAAAATTAAAATGTACTAACCTATGTGTACATCATCACCAAAGTTTATCAAGTGTTAAACTTTATTGTAACTGAACAGAGAGAAAGTTGGAGTGGAAGAGGAACAGGGAGGGAGGGAGGTAAGAAAGGCTGGAAGGAGGGAGAAGTGAGGAAAGGATAAATGGAGATAGAAGAGAGACAGAAAGTATTGCACCATGGAGAAAGCAGGAGATCCCAAGAAAATGAGAGAAGAGAGGGACAGAAAGGGGAATACTGAGACGAAAGAGCAGGGAGTGCACATATGGGGCAAAAAAGCCACTGGGATTATGAATAAGGACAAAGGATGTTAAAGGAGGAGAAAGGATATTGTCTTTTGTGGGTGGGGCCTTGGGCAAAGTGCTGAGGAAAGGAGTTAGGGGAGAGGTGCCATAAGAGAAGGTGGCTCAGGTATCCTAAATTAAACTACAGCATAGCCTAGTGAGAGAGAGGAGAGGGAAAAATGGATAGAGAGCTTTGGGACTCTTTCTTTTCCAAAATGTACAAGAAATTAATGGCTTCTTGTGGCACATGATTATTTCATTCAATATTTTTGTATCTATTCTACCTTGCATGTTTATGATGTTGCTTCTTTGGATTATTATTAAACTTTAATATTCTCTTCCCATATTAAGTGAAAGGGAAACTACAGATATTACAATATCTCTTTGATAAAATACAGATAATACAATATAAATCAAAATATATTCATTGTGTTATTTTTTGGACAGCCAAGAGCTTCAAAGTCACTATTAAGCAAACAATCCATTAGACTTAAACAGTACAAAGGATGTGTTAAGCTTCATGTTAGTTAAAAAGTATTAAAACTTAAGAGAACACAAATTCTTTCCTCCAGGTTCTTATGAACTAGTAAGAGATTATCATCAATAAATAAGTGAAAAAATTAGAATATTAGCTTAAAAGGAATTATACAGTTACAAAAATAATAATAAAATTTCCAAGGTTTCCTGTAGGAAGTCTAGTTTAAACACACACACACACACACACACACACACACACACACACACACACGTTCTGAGCTATGGAACTACATGATCAAAAGCATTGCCAATGGCTGGCCAACACCATGCCCACTACTACTTTTATCACTACTTATTCTACAACATGACTATTTACCTCCTGTTTAATCCCAAGGGTTATGTTATGGAAGATTGAAATATTTATGACCTTAGTTGTATAACCTATGTAGCTCCATATTTTTATAGCAACAAATATAACATTTTGAAACATATGCATGGCTACTTTTTCTTATGAAATAATTTATTAATTTAAAAATAAGTATAATAAAAATCAGTGTCAACATTTGTTTTTCCTAAAGTAACATAGTCATTACAGTCTGAAGCTATACTAATAGTCATTACAGTAGCAACATTTGGAAGATTTTCCTCTTGAGATGAAAAGTTGATAGTTTACATACCTAATAAAAATGGTGGATTCATCTCAGCAATTTTATTCAAGCAGTAAGCAAACACTAGACCCTGGAGAGGTCTGCCAGTTCTAGGAGACATCTTCCTAGACAGCTCCTGGTCAGTTAAAGCCCTTCTGATAGCTCACAAAGAAGGCCATGCATTCCCATACATTCACAGTATGACAGATAAGAACGGGGCATTCTAAAGCTTCATGCTTAGTTTACCTCCTACCTCAAATAAATATGTCCCATGTTTGGAAAAGAAAAGAAGAAAAGGGACAAATTCAGCTTAGGGACTCAGGTTCAAAGCCATGGCTTTATGTGTCATCCTGCCATAAACAGTATATATATTTCCTCTGCCTTGTCCAGTTTATACTCCTGTTTTGTGCATGCCACCAAAGATAATCCTCTGACACTTTCCATCCCTGGTCACATTCTTAAAGAAAAACAACAACAAAAAAAAAGGACTAAGAGTTCACTTTTTTCATAGTGCATCTTTCCCTTACAAAATACAAAGCAAGTTTATTGAGACTCCCATATGAGGCAATTCTATAAAAACAAAGGGAGTTGTCACAGTAATTATCTCTCTACTTTAACCATGGGGTTCTACTCATCTCAACTATTCTTTCTACTTAGTTTCAAAATATTTTGCATTGTCAGTCACTTTTCCTTAGCTTTTCCTTCAGGCACAGCTACAAGAGACTGGAATCAAGTCTCCCCTTTCTCCTAGACAGACTCTAACAAAGATGAAACAATTGTACCAAATGTGAAGCATGCAGGTCATGGAGTCATGTAGGTTGAGGAGAACTCAATCAAAAAGATTTTCTCCACAGTCATGAGGTTGCTGCTGGATCATGTTGCTCTTCTTCTTTTTCTTCTTTTACAGTTTAAAGCTTCCTGTAATTCCTAACAGACACTGTAAGACCTGTCTACATACAGGTAGTGTCAACATATTCTAGTTTTCATAGACGAGGGGTTCTCTGTACCCATCTTCAACAAATTTGGAGTGTGCTTCATATATAAATGCTAGCATATATAAGGCTGGAGAGATGGTTTAATGGTTAAGGTGTATGCCTGCAAAGCCTAAGGACCCAGGTTCGATTCTCCAGGTCACACATAAGCTAGTTGCACATGGTGGCACATGCATCTGGAGTTCGCTTGCAGTGGCTAGAGGCCCTGGCATGCCCATTCTCTCTCTCCCTCTCTCTCTCTCTCTCTCTCTCTCTCATGCACTCTCTCTCTCTAAAAGTAAATAAAAATAAAAAATCTTTAAAAGTAAATGATAGCATGTATAGATCACATCAGAAGTGACCTTGGAAAGGTTATCCATTTTAATGGAGTCATGGAAGTTGTCTAAACCCCTGCAAGAAGACCCACATGCAGGCAAATGAGTTCCTAACCCAGCTCCATCCAGCTTACTGGTTACAGCAATCAACACCTTTCCAACTTATTATTCTCACCTCTAAAATGAGCCTCATAACTGCCTCATCCTTTCCCATATCAACATGGTCTTAAAGAATTATGCTTATTTATTAAACACACAAAATCCAAAATGGGGCAATGCCAATTTCTTTCTGCTTTATTCATCAAGAAGAAAACATTTACACAATATTGAGAATATTGAGACACTGTATTGATTGTACATGAACACAATCAGTATTTGATAAATTCCTCTTCCCTTCTCCTCTGATTTTCCATTTCATAATTGGGTAAATTCCATGTGAATTGTTGACAGTTCAAATCAGTACCATTTAAAGGTCTCTCAGCTACCTCTTGACCCTGTCCTTATCTCCTCCCACATCATCTTCCTGTATTTCCTGGCCTTTCTTTTTCTAGGGCCAAGGTCTCTTCCTTTGTCCCTGACCTGGACCAGCACTTTGTAGTCTGTCCCTGGTGGCTGCACTTGCCAGGTCCTGCCTCTGTGACTGCCGACCTGGAGGGGTTAAAGAATAAGCTGGCTATTGTGGGTCATTCCAAGCTTCTCCTTCATCTACTTCCCAGTCTGGTCTCCGACAGGGAACAGAAGAAGCGAGCAGGCTCTGTGAGAGTGAGGGCAAGCACATCTTTCCCTTCCTTATTCTTTACTTTTATTTTTTCTTTCCATGTGAGGCAACCAAAAAGGCACCGACCATCCCTGCCCCAGCGGTTGCCATGGTTTCACAATAGCCATAGCAACAGAGGTGTGTCAAACTATGTTCTCCACTTCTACTGAAACTCCTCCAAGTTAGAGAATCCTCTTCTTCCCTTTTGAACCTTTCCCCTGTGTGCTCCTACATACAGGAGAACCCTCCTTCCTGCCCTCAACTTCACACTTAGATCTTCTCCCATCACCCATCCCTGTGCGGAAAGCTCTGACAAGCTAACGGATGGGATGGGACTGGGTGGAGAACGAAGTGTCCACGTAAGGGCATTGCATTTTATTTACAGCTTGACGTTAAATGGCAAGAAGTCCGCTTATTTAACGCTGACGTTCACAACACGGAATCCTTGAGGTCAGCCAGCCTCAGCTGCAGGGTGTGTGTCTCCACTCCAGTCCCCACCTTCCAGACAGCCCCATCAAAGCGCGATGTCCCCTCCTCCTGTCAAGTTCCTCCTAGTGCAAAGCAACTCAGCCCAAGAGGTTGAGCCCAAGTCATCCAGGAAGGAAAATCAGTGCAGAAAAGCGCCCGCACAGCTGCCAGGGCAAGTCGACTGATGCGTCAACTCCGGGTGCATTGAGAGCAAACCCAGAGGGAACACTCAGAGTGCTACCCCTCGGGGATACATGCCCTGCAGCGGCCACACTGGGGGCCACCCAGGCTGCCCTCCGTTTGGAGAGCTTTGCCACAGCTGTATTTCACAGACAGTCAGGTTTGTGGCTGGACGCTGACTCCCAACACTACCCTCTGGAAGTAGGGGGATGCGCACTTCTGTGAGACCGCATCTCCATTCACTCATTCGTTCATCCCTCCCTCGAAGCGCCACAACAACCACACCTCCCCCACTCCCCCCCCCCCAAGCACTCCTCTTGCCATCCCGGCCCGGAGAGAAAAGGAGAGAACTAGGGAGCCAGTGAGCTTTGGTCAAATTGTCCGGATGGCCCCACCGACGCGTCTCCGAATGAACCTGTAGTCATGGGCGAAGGCCAGGCACGTTCGTGAGAGCGCTCCCTATGCTGGGGAGGTCATGGAGGAGAGGGGGCATCCAGGGACAGAGCTAAGTTCCCAGACGGGCCCTGGAGGCAGACTTTGTGCGGTGTTGGGCGGCGGAGGCCCCCAGTGGGTGGGAGTCCCCGCTGCCGGCGACGCCGAGGCGCTCCTTCGGCGCTGCCGCGCTGCCCCGGGGCTGGGTTTGGGGTGGCCCGCTCCCCGCGCCCCGCGCCCCAGCGGGTTCCGCGGCGCGCCCATCCCTCTGCGCTCAGGAGCGCCCGGCCCGTCGCGGGTCCTCACTGGCCACCCGCGGTTACCCTCTCCCGCCACCTTCCGCACGGGCGCCCCCCCCCCCACTGGAGCGGCAGGTGATCGGACGCCAGACCTACCTGCTGTGGACTCTTCCTTCCTTCGCTCTCTCTCTCCGACGCTCTTCCAGGCAGGGAGGAGGGAGTGGCAGTGTCAGGAGCAGCACCCGGTGACGGTGACCTGGGGCCCGGGCGCGCGTTCCACTGAGCCGCCGCCGGGCTGGTCCGCAGAGCCGCGGGCGGCCGGGGTTGAGCGCGCGGGCAGCGGCTGCGGAGGCCGCGCGGGAAGGCAGGGGGCGCTCCTGCTCCCGAGCGCCGCGCTGGCGGGCCGTGCTGGGCCGGGCTGGGCCGGGCTGGGCCGAGCAGGGCCGGGCTGAGCGCCGCGCACCAGCTGGAGCTCTAGCGAGCGAGGCCGGGGGAGGCGAGCGTGGGGAGGAAAGGCACGCTCCAGGCAGGAGGGCGGCTTTTAAGTTTGTGGTGTGACCACAGCAGCTGTCCTGGGAGAGACTCAGTCTTTCTAAAAAGGGGACTCTAAACGCCGGGGATTACCTCTCTCAGGCTAATCTCCTCCCCCAGCTCCAGGCCCGCTTCCCTCTGCGCAGGCAAGTCCGCCCTGCCAGCAGAATTCCGTCCCTGTCTGCGCGCGCTGCCAGCCGCCCAGTTCAAGGATGTCCGGCCGCGCCAGGGAGTTAGAAAAAAAATTATATTTGGGGAGGGGTGGTGGACAGGGCACCCTGTCTGCTAGGCAACCTGTGACGTCTCAGGCTGAGGTGGTTTAGTGACCTGTGTTCTCTTTAGGACATCAGTCATGGCGGGGGTGAGGAACTGGGTTTACCACAAACATCATCCTCAAAATTGCTACTGCCAGGAAGAGTTCCTGTGTTTCCTTGGGTGAAACTCCAGCCAACAGTTAGAGACCCTGAAGAGATGAGGAACAGCTATGAGAATCAGCCATGCTTAGTGGGCTGTCGCCACACAGGACAAAGCAGAAACATTGCAAAATGTGGCCTAGAGGAGGGTGCTGCACGTTTGTTTGTTTGTTTGTTTGATTCATTAATTGATCTATCTATATTCTTTTCTGATGCTTCTTTTGTAGGTTTTGGCACCCTTTGGTAGCAAGAAAAAAAATTAGAAGTATAAAAGGACAAAATAATGGATGTGCCCTTTGTAAAACCCAATTTAAAGGTGGACTCCCTTCTAAGAAATCATGCATTCCGTGCTTTTGCAGACTTTAAAGATGCTAAGAATAGTGTGTAGCCATTCTCAGGGACATGGCAGGGTCCTACACAATTGAGTATTGAAGGCTATGCCTTATAAGGTATATGGTACATCTTTCTGTGATTGGAACTATGCTATATGCCCTGTCATTAGTTCTAACAAAAAAGTAGATCAATCTACTTTTAGGAGATCTATGGGTTACTAAATGTGCCTTTTTGATTTAAAAGCACAATATGTGAGGTCCCAGAGCAACCTTAGCAAATGACAAGGGATAGGTTGTTTTGGAGGATGGAAAACAGACAAAGCTAATAATAGAAGATATGGAAGGAGTGGGAAAGACTCTTAATTCAACCTCCTGCAGCAAAGAGCTGGGGTCACAGTGGATAAATTAGTCAGTTAAGACGGCTGGTAGCAGAGCCAGGTAAAGGAGTCATGTGTTTCCAAACTCTGACCACAGTCGTTTTCTGTTTCAAGCAGCCTTATCTTCTAAGTTCATAATTCTTCTCTGCCTACATGAAAATTGAAATCTTCACACACTACATCAACCTATATTTGAATATTTCCTAATCAATGTTGCACCTACCATTCCTTTTATGACTAACTGTACCCTTCGTGTGTTTCTATAATGTTTTGTATTGTTTTATTTGTTTATGTTCCTAATTAGCCATCCAACTATAAGACCTGGGTGAAGATGCAATACATCTTCAGGATATACTAGTAATATGAAAAAGTCCATAAATTTGTGAAATTTTTTTCAGTTTATGGGCAATAATCTGATGTTTAACTGGAATGCGATTGATTTCCCCTCTCCTTCCTTTATAAATGACATAGTTTAATATCCTTAAACTAAAGGGTCTTTCCTCATTGCTACCATTTCAACTGTTTTCCAAAACCTGTATAGTATTAATCATCCCCTCATGTTTTTCTAAAACTCTTTGATTTTGGTAGTATTGTAAGCCCTTTTCATGTTTATGCCATAATTAGCCATGCATGTTTCTGCATCCCATGCAGAGCATTGGCTGCTTATGTGTTTATTTCCCCAGACCCTAATACAATGCCTGTGAATTTGTATTAACCTGATTTAGTTTGAAGAAACTTCACTTCAAATTTAAAGTCACTTTAGTTTAGTTTCCTGAATGTACCATAAGAAGACAACATCTGGAACATGAATTCTGTGCTTTCTTTCCTTTTAATTACTCTGAGCACGAAGCAGGCAAAATCAACTACAGAGCCCAGAAGTATGACGAATGGTCTCAGCTGTGTCTGTGGCTTTGTAATCCTCATTATACTTCCTTGAATAGCAAGAGTGTGCTAGGTGTTTGTCAAATATTTATGGGCTAAAGGAGTTAAAGCAAACAGTGTATGTGATAATGATAATCAGTGATTTTTTTTTGAATTTACATTAACTGTAGATAGTTTAAAAACTCTAAGCATTTGAAGTTACTCTCATCAAAAGCAATTTGGTTGCCTGTATAACATGTGCCTCATACCCTATGTGAATCCTTCAGTAAAAGGTAGGATAGGAGGAGTCTTTTATGATGTTTATGAAGTTTAGCATGTCTGTAAGGATTACTACTCAGGATTCAATATGCAATCCTTAGTTACACTAAAATAAATGTATAACATCAGTTAGAACTACCTAATTGCTGCTGGTGTGTCTGTTTCAGTTTGAGAGAGAAAAGAAAAGAAAACCTATCTTTCAGGTATCTGTAAAATTGTTAGAGTAAATTGGGCATATTGAGAATCTAGACTATTCAGCTTTGAACACATCATCTATCTCTATTCAGGTTCACTGATGGAATCTGAGAAAGTCACAGTCAATGCAGAGTAATAGATATGTGTTAAACGAAGTGAAATATACTATTTCTCAAAAAATTACACCTTAATACTGAATACAATCCAAGAATACATTTCTTGTTGAAGAATTACAGTAATCAGTCTCTGTTGAAAGCCAGCAGAGGTGGGACAGATGATAAGGATAATAGAGGTGTATTCTAGCCTTCCTTAATTCCACATATAACTACCTCTGCTCCCAAAAATATAAACCAGGCTGAAGCTAATTACTGGGTCCAAAATTTCAACGTAGCAAGATGTCAAACTTTGACTGTCCTCTCAGAAGAAGCTGGTAAGACTGTGGCTCTTTTACAACAAAAATTACTGTCTTAATTCTCTCCAGTTATACTTACAAACCAAAAGGATTTTGGAAAGTTTATGCACAGAGACAAATGAAGAAGATGGAGTTTAAAAACTAGCAATTTAGTACTTACTTCTATAAAACTAGTCCTAACTTGGTAATCATGCATGAAACCTGTTTCATAACAAACACTACTAAACAAATGTTTTCTCACATATTAACACATCAGTACTGACAGATAAGACAGAAACTGGGGTATATCTTAATTTATGCTGAACAAGCAATAGCATGAGTTATAGGTGGCTCACCCACCTCCTAATCTTCTATCATGTATATTCCCCTTATAAATATCAGGTAGTTTTTCCATTACTTCATTTGATCATGGAAATTGAGTCATCAATGAATCATTGAATAATTTACATCATCTATGTGTTTAGTAGTAGAAAAAAACTCATTTAACTTTTAATGCACAGATAAAGATGGAAGATAACTTATGGTTAGTTAATTGGAATGTAAAAACTGTCTGAACTTCACTTTATGTTTCCAAGTTTTAAACTATTGCATAGCTTGAAGAATCATTAACATTGAGCCTAGGAGAAACCTCAGAGATCTTTTAGTCAGAAGTCCTCTATAAAGGAGACCAGGGTCAAGGGAGATGGAATGACCACCCAGCTCCTTCGGACTCCTGCCCTGATGCCCTCTTTAGAATGCTATTGGGTCTTAAAAATTTCAGCTATTTTTCAAGACTTCCCCAGCCAGAATTCTAGGGTTATATTTACTTAGCTGGGTTGGGGTGTGGTGAATAATTAAATTCAGTAGGAATGTGCTTCAAAATAAAAATAAAAACACAGCCCAACCCCTTTGGCACAAATCCTGACACCACAGAAAAGAAAAACCTCCTTGACTTTGAACACTCACTAGAAGCTGGAAAGGTCTTTCATGCTTGACAGAGAAGTCCACACAGCTATTGCAGAAAGAGAGAATTTAGAACCAGATAAATGGCTCTTTATTTATGTTTGTAATAATGCACTTATGTCAATAAACTATCCCCAAGGATGGATTTTTAGAAAAATAAACAATTTTCCTTTACATTATATGAAAAAATCATTAAATTTGCTTTTCTTAATATCTCATCATCACTTTATCTTTTGAACACATTTTTGGAATGATGTATTTTTCTAGGACAATAGTAGATAGATATTCATATGATACCTAATTGCCTTATTCTTAGAAGGGTGATAGATACAATGAAGAAAAACATGCCCTCTTGTGGCTTATTCTGCTTCTCAGTTAATCTACAGTACTCTTTTTCCTGAAAATAAAACATACTTACATTCCAAGTGGAATTAAACTATTCCTTTGTGTAGTAACTGGCAAGAAGAGGTTTACAAAGATAGCAGGAAGGCATTCCAAGATCTTGGCTTTGTTCAAGGTCATGAGCAGCTGCTTAACCACAAAGAAATCAGTATCTATGAAAACAAGGGACGATTTTTCAAAGTAACCCACATATTCATATAGATATTATCGAAATGCCATCCATATAAGTGTATTAGATAGGATTTCTCTCTTTATATAGTGAGGTTTGTTTTGGACAGACTTAAACCATCAGTTTCCACAAATAAGAGAAAATTCATGATTTCGTTTCCTACTGTTTTAGTGTCTCTACTATTTATTTGACTCTAAAATTATACTTATTTTTCTATTAAAATGTAAAATATATAATAAAACAATTTTAACAATAGTGATTTTTCTTCTATGTATAATTCATCCTTTTATTTTCCACTAGGTTACTCAGAAATGAAGTTATAATAAGAGCATTATATTCTATGATTCTCGGGTATAATTAATTTCATAATAAAACAAAATTACCCACCATATTTTCCTAAAACAATAGAAGTGGATAGTGGAAAATAGCTCCTGTGTTACTCAGTTTTTATCATTTTAGCAAAATCTCTCAGATGGTCATAAAGAATAAAACTTATTTTGTATCCCATTTGAAGGTTCCAGTCCAAGATTATTGTCTTTTGTTCCAGGGTCTATGATGCAGCATATCATATGAAGTGTGTGACTTCCGAATGTGTGAGTGAGTGCATGATGGAGCTAACTTTCAGGTGTATCTACTTTATGTAATTTTAATCCTGATTATTACTTTAAATTTAGTCATTAGTGTTTGACGTTTAGTGCTTACATTATTATTTTTTATGGGCTGAAGAGAGGGCTTAGCAGTTAAGGCACTTGCCTACAAAGCCTAAGGACCAGGTTTGATTCCCTAGTACCCATAAAAGGCAGATGCACAATGTAGTGCATGTGTCTGGAGTTCATTTGCAGTGGCTAGAGGCCCTGATGTGGCCATTCTCTCTCTCTCTCTCTCTCTCTCTCTCTCTCTGTGTGTGTGTGTGTGTGTCTGTCTGTCTGTCTGTCTGTCTCCATATATATAATCTTTCTGTAATAAAATAAAATGAAAAAATTGTTATTTTCAGAAACTTGCAATTTCATTTCCTAATTCATTCTGTCTTTTGTCTATGAAACAGAGAGAAGAAGATGAGAACAAGTTTCCACAATCCCCTTTAGGGACATGGGCCATATTTCCAGACTTTCTACCAACCACTATGATTGAAAGCTTTCCCAACTGCCCATTTAATATCATGGGCTGAGTATCAAGATTCAAATGACAGCTTCCTGTGCTGATCAAAAGAATAGACCTTCATGGAGACTATGCTTACTGGTTAAATGAATGCTTCTAAATACTTAGTTCAACTTATAATAATAACTATTATGACCATTATTGTTATTATTTGTAGATCCTTGCAGTAACAAAACCACCCCATTTGACAGAGTCTGATTTGAATATTAGTGGGCCAGTAAGGCACTTCTAATCTGCATCCTTACTTTGTCAAGGTACTGCTGAAATGCTTGAATCATACTGGTCAGAAATAAATGCAAATGATTAGTCTCAAGTTGATGTTTGGAAGTACTTTTGCTTTTCTGAGAAACAAGATCACACAGAATTATTTATTATGTTTATCTGATTTCAACAGACCATCTGACCCTTGAAGAATGAATGCACTTTCATAGAATTATCATTTTTGAAAACTAACCTTTAAATAGATAATAATTTTTTAATTTAATTAAACAATGTTATTGTGTTGCCAGCAAATCCCATCCTGTTAACACTTGACACTGCAATAAAATTATTTTTCTCTATCATACTTTCGCTTCTCAAATTTTATTAACCTAATCTAAATGATTTCTATGTTAAAAGTCTATGGTATGAGATTCTACCTTACTCCAGTAAGGATGGCAATCATTAAAATATCTAACAACAACAAATATTGCAAGGATGTAGGGAAAGAGGAATCCTCTCATCCACTGTGGGGGGAATGTAAACTTGTACAACCACTATGAAGATTTCTGAAAAGGATGAACATAAAGACACCAACAGACCCAATTATTCCCTTACTGGGCATTTATCCTGAATGTCCATTGCATCACTACAGAGATATTTGCTCAACCATGTTTATAGCAGCTCAATTCATTATCGCTAAGAACTGGAATCAACCCAGATACCCAACATTGGATAAATGGATAACAGAGTTGTGGTACATTTACACAATGGAATTATCTTCAGCAGTAAGAAAAAAATGATACAGTGAAATCTGTAGAAAAATGGACAGTTGGGCTGGAGAGATGGCTTGGCGTTTAAGGTGTTTGCCTTCAAAGGCAAAGGACCCAGTTTCAATTCTCCAGGTCCCCTGTAAGCCAGATGCACATGGTGGTGCATGCATCTGGAGTTCATTTGCAGTGGCAAGAGGCCCTAGTGTGCCCATTCTTTCTCACTTCCTCTCTCACTCTCTCTCTGTCTCTAATAAATAAATAAAAATAAATTTAAAAAAATAAAAGTGGACAGGTTTTGAACAGATCTTACTCAGTGAACTCAAACAATCACAGAAAGACAAATGCCACATGGTGTAACTTATCTGTAGTTCCTTACCTGGACCTGCTCAAGTTGCTGACATACCTGATAGGAAACTCAAGGCCCAGACCACAAAGATGGAAGGGTTTGGAGGGAAGGGAAGGGAAGGGAAACAAACAGAAAACTAAATCCACAATGAGTTGGTACCTTAGAAAACTTTATCCTTGGAGATAGCCTAAGAGATATAACCCTCAGAAGGAGTAATGTGGGAGCACCTGAAAAGTAGGGCCCTGGAGAGGGTGGGATGAAGCCTAAGCTTAAAATATTTCTTCTTCTGTTTCTGGCCTGTAATTCCTACTACCAGAGATTGGTTGCTGTTGGCCAGAGAGACCTACAAGGTCCCCAAATCAAGACCAGTTTCTGTCAAAACACTTGATTACCCTCCTGAAGCAAAAGGTAAGACCCTACTGCTGAAGACACCATATGCTACTGACACAGAGCATAGAGAAGCCTGGCTGGAATCCAGAAGAAAGCCATTCCCCAGTTAGTCTATCTAGTCTTGGGAAGCATTACATGAGCTACTGGGGGGAAGTGGCCAAAAATGGTCTGACCAACCAGAGGTCTAAGCTTCTCAGAAGCAAATACCTTGACAGAATGTACATGCCAGTGCAATAGTGGCCCACAGCCTTGGTGTGTAACCAATAGCTTTCTGATTGTCTAAGAGATCTCCTCAGTGTTATGCAACCCATATCTGGAATTGGGAACCAGATCAGAATCCTATGGAGACAAAGACTATGTTCTACAGTGTTAAGCACTCACTGTCTTTGGTTAAAAGAGGGGTTACATACATCAAATTCTTCCTAAATTAATAATGCTTATGACATTCATACTATGCTGACTTCACTCTCTTTTGAAGAATATATTCCTTTTTAGAAAATAGTGAGACCCAAGGCAATACACTACCCCTGGCACTTCAGCCAAACCATAGCTGAAACCACAGAGGAATTGGGGAGATGAGCAAGAGCACTGCTTCCATGCTGAACCTGGTAATCAGGACCAGTGTGTAGGACACAGACCCTGAGGATACTCAACACTTACCAAAGCAGAGATCCAGAGGCTTCTAAGAGCTCATCACTGAAATGGACTTAAAACTCACCCACCATGGCTCAGGGAATTTTGTGGAAGAGGGGGTAGAAAGTTTGTGAGAGCCACAAGTTGAGACATCATGCCAAAGACATTCCCTCTCCCCCCAAACAATAACTGACTGCTGCTCCCACAATGCATAAACTGCAACCACATGGGGAATACCTGCAACCCCACTGAGGAGCATCCCTAACAGAATTGGGCCAAGGATGAGGAAAAAGAAGGTACCAAAACATGATGTATCCATACTGAATATGTTGTTAATTAATAATAAGAATAATAAATGAAACATTTTAAAAGTCTATGGAAATCCATATATTTAAATTTTTGTTTCAAATGTTAGTATATTAAATTATAATTTTAAGGAGGGACAATTTTATTTATTTGAAAGCAGAGAAACATTGAGAGAAAAGAGAGAGGGAGGGAGAATGAAGAGATGGAGAAAGGGTGTGCCTAGGCCTCTAGCTGCTGCATGTGAACTCCAAATGCATGCATGCCTTTGCACATCTGGCTTTATAAGGGTACTGAGCAAATGAACTTGGGTCATTTGTCTCTGCAGGCAAGCACCTTAAACACTGACATATATCTCCAGCCCAGCAGAGACAATTTTACTATAAAGTAGAAGATTTGATCACATCATTTCAGTGCAATAGAAGTCAGATGTACTAAAACATATTTAAAAAGACATTATGGATAAAAATTTATGCATTTTTTCTTATTTATTATGTTAATTTTGTTGAGATGTAGAGTTAAATTATCATTATTTTGTTCATAAACTTCACAATTTTCTCTCCTAATTCCCTTTCTCCCACATATTGATAAGATTTTTTTTTTTAAATCCAGCAGAGAAACTATCATTTTCAATGGCTATGTTTTAACTTTCAATATTTTTTTCTTTTTTATAGTTTTGTGAGATAGGGTTTCACTCTGGCCCAGGCTGACCTGGAATTCACTATGTAGTCTCAGGGTGGTCACGAACTCATGACAATCCTCCTACCTCTGCCTCCCGAGTGCTGGGATTAAAGGCATGTGCCACCACACCTGGCTTCAATTGTGTAATTTTTAAAGTCAAATGTAGCCATGTACAAAAATATTTTTCTCCAATTTCCATTTTATATATATTTGAGTGAGACAAGAGTTCAAATATATGCTGTGTTTGCAGGATCTTTATATAGTTGATGTTGATTCACTTATGATTTTTATCTTGTATATTTCTATAACACTATCTCACAAGTCCTTTTGAACATCTTTCTTGTTTTGTCTAGTTGATTTCTGTTCATTTTGAGAGTGTTGTTTTCAACTCTTCCACTTTTAGTGTTTTGCTGTCTTTTGTAATGTATGTTGTTCCTACTTTATAATGATTCATTCTGCTTGCTGATATATATTCAGAATGTCTTCATTGCATATTGTCATGTTAACATTATAAATTCTTATTTAATGTTTTTGAACTTCTCTGCCTTGTCTGTTAACAGGATTGTAACAAACCCTTTATTATTTTTTCCTAATTTACTTCTGCTTGTCCCTTTAATTTAGCCATTCAGGATCACCTTGTTTTTGGTTTGCTTCATGCATTCAGCATACATTTATGAGCCAGTTTAAAGTGTTTACCTTTCAAAAGGTGGGTGAAGCACTTTACATTTACTATGACTTATTTACTTTGATAAAGTTCAGACATTAAATTGTGCTATATGTGTGTGTGTGTGTAAAATGTCATATTACTGTACTTTTTATTATGTCAGCTGGTTTTTATTTGCCCTTCATATTTTTCTTTTTAACATTTTGAAATTGGTTTGCACAGGGATGTTTTCAGAATGGCCTCATATCATTAAGTAAACTTGAAAGGACAAGCCAGTACATTTGGAAGAGAGAGAAGGAGGGGGAGCTCCTCTTTATCACAACCAGTGATGCAAGAACATCTCTCCCTCCCTCCCTCCCTCCCTCTCTCTCTCTCTCTCTCTCTCTCTCTCTCTCTCTCAGAAGCAGCATTGATCCACCCAGATCCACCTCTTAAAGGTCTCAGCATCATTACACTGGGTATCACTTCACAACATGATTTTCTTAGAATGACAAAATGGCTTCTAATCATACTATTATTTGATGCTTCTAACAGTTTTAGTCTTCAACTTTCCTTTTCTGGTCAATGTTCTTCAAATTCTTAATGCCACGCTAAATTCTAGATCTGACTTTATTCATTTAATATGTCAGTTCTATCACTGATATGTGTATCATGGATTGTGGTATTTTTGTCTCCTACTTAAGTGCTCAGTATAAAAATAATTTCATGTATTGAATTCTTTCTTTCCCCTCCTCAACTTTTTTCATGTTTATTTTAGTTTTTGCTTTTAGTTTACCATAGACTAATTTTGTGGTATTGTCCTGCCATGAATTTCATTTGCTGGTATTCACTCCCACCCCACTTGATAATAAGTATGCAAATTTCGCTTCAATAAAAAAATTCTTTCCAATAAAGATTCTACTACGCTCATTGATCTATGTAATTGGAAGCTTTGTAAAAAGAGTACAATGAATTTGTTTGCCACCTACAGAACTAAGATAATTTTTTACATCAAATCAGTTGTGTTTTTATACTGAAGATATTATAAAGAAGAGAAAGATTGGATGAGAATTTCTAGATGACTTTCAAGAAGGAATGAGTTCTAGTGCCCAAATAACTGGCATCCCCAACAAGGAGGGTCCCTTCAGAGTGGGGAGGACAGGGATGAGGGTAATGATAGTTCCAACATGTGCTGTTTCCACACTGAGTATGTACATATCTAATAAAGAAAAAAGTTATCTTTGGTACAATGAAAAATCAAATTAATATAGACTGAGAAGTTACTGATGTGTAGACAATTCAAAATAACCTTGAGGAAATTCTCTGTATTATATGTCTTTTCTCTTGGTTCAGTAATGTGCTATTATTGGAGAAAGTGTGAAGAAAGTATGTATGCAATAGATACAATGTGGGTGTGGTACTCAGATAGTCAGCTTCTTTGTATCCTTTCATTCTGGAAATATGAATGTGTTCATACAATATATATGTTCTAATGTCTCTGCTCAAACACTGACTGGAAGTAATGATAGAATTATCTACAAGTGAAGTTTGTGCAATTGATTTGAAGACTGAGGTATATTTCAGAGAAGAATAAAGTTCCATTACTGTTCAGAAAAAAAGGAAAAATTTTTAAATATGATGGTCATATCAATTCTCCCCAAATTAAGAAGACAGTATATCAATGTACTAGAAGTGGGAAAAATTCAAAGCAAAAAATCTTTGCTAAAGATTATTACAATATGTCAGAACACAAGAATGTTTCAGAGTTTCATCCAGGTATGAGAAATAGAAAATTACATATACTGCATACTTTTAGATTTAAAATAGAAGAAACTATATAAATATAGCTAATTAATAAGAGCAAAGACTTAAAACCTTTGAACTCTTAAAAATGATTTCATAGTTTGTCATTGGCTCTTGAAAGACCAGAATAGACCATTACTTAATTGACCTTTTCTGTTTTACTCCTCCCAACTCACTAAAGGCATTTGAAATTGACTGAGCATTACTCCAAATTGCTTGGATGAATAGATCTTTTAAATGCAGGTATTGATCTAAGATGCTATAAACAGACTGTTGGCCACTTAAAAATACCCTGCTGATACCATTTATTGATTTAGTTAGACTTAAAAATAATATTTCCTGGAAACAGTTTTACTCAGTGGCTAGGCCCCCAGCTTAAATCCAGGGCAACACAATTTATATTTACTATTTGGTTCCATTGCTATGGAGAAGCGATGCCTAGTTCTCTCAATGTGACAAGATGGGAGCAATATTCCAGCAATAGAAAGTGTGTGCTCCTTCCACATGGTTGGTCAGCATTAGCAACCAGTCATCCTGCTTACACTCATGAAATAACAGGGAGCCTTAAGATAAGTAGTAGTGGCCTTTGGAAGTAAAGAGACTATAGAAACCAGAACTTCTCCATCTGACTCATTTTCTTCATTTTGCCTTGGGGAGTGGTCTTCTTGAACCTTTTTTTTCCTAGTATCACTTCTATTTTCAGTCATTCTAAACTTATTAAGATCTTCAACACCCACTTGCAGTTTTTCTTGAAGTCTCCTGAAATAACAAATAGTTTGGAACAGTGCAACAAATTTTAACATCAATTTTGGATTGTAACATTAACTATGGAGTTAATCCAAAATACTTACTTTTTTTTTTTTTTTTTGAGAGTGACAGAGAGAGAGACAGAGGGAGAGGAAGACAGATAGAGATGGGCGCGTCAGCGTCAGCAGTTTCTCAGCTGCTGCAAACGAAATCCAGATGTGTTCTCCCCCTTGTGGTCAAGTGCGGCATTGTGCCCTTGCTTCACTTTGCATCAGGCTAAAGGGTGGGACCTGGAGATTGGAACTGCTGGAGATTGGAACCATCGTTCTTAGGCTTAGGAGGCAGGCACCTTAACCACCAAGCCATCTCTCCAGCCCCAAAATACTTACATTTTAATAATAGCTATTATAAGTGATGTGCATTGTTATCCATTTTGATGCTTTCAATTGGTGTCTCTCTGATTATTAGAAATGCTGTGCATGTTTTGTTATATTTTTGGCCATTCATTTACCTTTTTTCAAAATTGTTACTTCAAGTCATTTGTCTAGATTTAATTGAGCCTTTTTTTAAACTAAAGTATTGTTTGAGTTTCTCCATCTATCATCTATCTACCAGCTATCTATCCTCAATTCATATTTGTACATACAGAAATTTTACCCTTATCAATGAATTGTTTGAAAATATTTAATCCTCTACTGTATGTTTTCTCTTTACTTTGACCACAGTTAATTACCCTATACTAAAAGTTCTTCTCTTAAGGATATTTCATCTGACAGGTTTCTAGCTCACAGTGGTTCAAAAGCTACACTCATTTAGCAGAATAAGTCTTTAATTTATGGATGCATTATCATACACTCTTGAGATATTGAGCTGCAGTGGTGAACACAACTTTAACTCAGATGCATATGTGGTTAAATTGATACTCCCTACTTCTCTTCATTTGATTCCTATGAAATCTAACATTTCTTTGACAATGACAACCCAGGCCTTCCCTCAGACAATCTCCAAGTTGATGAGTAAGAGCTCAGGCATGCACAGGGCCGTGAAGAGCCTCTTTCTGCAGTGATTTATCTCATACTTTTCCCTTCCTGAGATCTGTGATGGGATACTTCAAGTGTTGGCTGTTCTTTCATTCCATTTTCTTGAAATCAGTGTTTTCTGTCTTCTTATTTCCAAATACATACCTTACATAAAACTTTTGGGCCCCTGCAGTTAAGTTTGATTATGTATACATTAAAGAATATAAGGGAAAACAGTTATATTTTACAAAAATCCCAAATCATAAAACTTACTAAAATATCCTAATGGAGCCTATATGCAGAATGTTGTTGTTTATGAATATGTTCTGAAAAAAAATCAGAGCTTCAGGAAATACATACTGGGCATGCCAAAGAAGACCAAAGTGAAAAGAAGAAACATGACAAGGTTTTTTTTTTTTCCTCATCCAAAGTGTGAACTGGGGCAAGATGGCAGATGTGGAAGGTGGTGCTTCAGAGACCTAGATCTAGTGCAGCAGCTCACGAATCTGCAAAACTGTGTGGAGCCAGCCACACCGGCGAAACATTTTTCAAAGGCAGTGGAAGGGTGTGCTCTATAGGGTGTAAAGCTTGTAGAAGACCCCCGATAAACCCCTCATCTTGCTGTTCTGGAACCACTGTCACAGGCCAGCACTGATGCACACACCAGGACATGCACACAAACTGAGGCCATTGTGGATGGTTTGCTGCCCCAGCCCGTGAAACAGCTCATTGAGGAGTTCAAGAGGAGGTAGGTCCTGATAAACTGGCTGATTATCCCTATGACCAGGAAAGGATACACAGTCCTCCTTAATGTTTCCACATCAGTCTCATTATTTGGAGATCCATATTTTTCCCCAATACTTGCATCTACAGTTTTTATTTTCTCTCAAATTTCACATGATTCATCATTATATGATGTGAAGATTGTCTTCATATGCAACAAATTATGCTTCCATTTTAGTATCTTATTGAGATGTTATTGATCTTTTTGGAGAAAACATAGTTATGAAAAAAGAAATTTGTTGTTAACATATTTGTCATTTGAACAAACATAGTAAAGTTTAGAAATAATTTAGAAGGCAGATCCTTAATTTTTTTCACATATTTGGATTATATATTTAAAAAGTGGTTATAGTTATATGTGATAGAATTACTGACCACAAGCAAACATTTAAGGAGCATTTCTTCTTCTCATCCAGTGAAACTCTAAAAGAGAAGGTTTATAACTGCCTTGTCACCTACGTATGTGAAATGTATCAAAAAGGCAGAAATGCTACTGTTATGTTGTAAAGGGGGAGTCAATGGTTAATATGTAAATCTTGCATTTAAGTAAACAAATACTTAATAACATCCAATAGTTAATTGCAGAGAAAGCAGTTGGCTGAAACTACCTATAGGAAGAAAATAAAATTATATTCTTTTAGATTGAAAATGTTTCCTACTATATCAGCTATGAAGACTCTGCCAATCATCCTACATCATCATCATCAAGATGGTGGATAAATTGTGAATTAAATGGAAATTAAAATTTAGTTGGAAATTCCAAATTATTTTGTTTTTATCTTGCATGCCAATTACATTGCCATGGATCTATGTCTAAGAATTAAGATTTTTTTTCTGAGTGATATTTTTAAAAATAGTTTGTACAAACCCTTGTAATGAGAAAAGCTAGAGCAAATTTGTGAAAATGTTCACTAAGTATTTTCTTTAATCATGAAAATGTAGCTTGCTTCAATGAGATTTCATTCCTACCAGTTTTCAAGTTCAAGATCCCACATGAAAACAGGGTTTTATCTTTGATATTTACCATAAAACAACCCATAGATTAGTCATAGTATCACACTATCTTCAGTGCCCATTGACAGATGAAGATCACCAATTTCTTTCATAAGATATGCACATTTCTTAATGTTTTAATTTCATTAATTCATGTAATATGATGACTCCTGATGTATTCAAATTGATTTGCTGTTTACCCTATTTGATCATTGAATTATGAATAAAATTTAAACATTTTTGAAGATGTGTCATAGCAATCCACAAGCATCATATTTGATACATGATACTTAAAATTTATAAAATAGCACCTACTAGAGCAAGGAGGCTCTGGACAGTGTTAATAAATTAATGTGTCACTATAACAAACTTTAACCATTCACCACTTTGTCTGTAAGAAAAGCTTTAAATAGTAGTTCACATTTTTTCTTGTCTCCCAGAAATTCATTTTGTGATGACGAACTTACATCTAGTCACAGGTCAGATTTGTTTTTTACTACTTGTTCATTTGGCATTTTTTCAAAACATGAATTCCATAAGGTAATTGTTATAAATATCCAAATTGGAGTTGAGCTTGAAGAGGAAGCAGAGTTAATTTTGAGAAGGTGATAAGAGTTCTCATGCTCACCTCCTCCATCAGGTCTCACCCTGCACTGCCACTAGGAAATATGAGAAGAGAAGGGCCACAAGAACTCAGGCAAGCCAAGGGCTGTTCTCAAAATCCTCTTACTCACATGCCTTGTTTACTTAAACAAAGCTTTAAGTAGAAAATAAAATCAACATGTCATTTCAAATATTATAGTCATGTGGATTGAAGGAAGGTAATTATGCTTCAGACTTTCAGGGATCCACAGCTCAGAGGAAGACAAGCCTGAATTATTGGAACATCCAAGTTAAGTATAAGAACAGGCAACCATTTTATAACCTGTTAGTTTTATTTATCTTCAGATTTCATCTGAAACATTGCATATAACCAGCTCAACTTAATAAGAACCAACAGAAAATTTATTAGTTGAAATTGGTGGACAGCATAGCTTCAAAACTAGTGGATGGCATAGTTTCAGCATGCAATTTCTTAGACATGATGAACTCAGTATATTCCCTGATGTAAATACACACACACACACACACACACACACACACACACACCTTGGCAAATTATAATTATCACAGATTTCACACATTGTTTAGTACACTGAGTTGATTCTAGTTACGCTTCTGTGAATCATGTGTCATAAACCCAAAGGGTTTGGGGGAAGATGAAGGTACAGAACAGCTGAGGAGAGATTGAACTCATCATAATGAAAGAGCTGATTACATGACCTGTTCCTTACCAATTAATTACCTAAAAGCATTGAAAGAAAATTGAATTAGTAGTCATCATTGATTACATACATACTTCTTGTATTCTCTCATGCCCCTTTCTTTGACATTTTGCAATAATTCATTTTTATTCCTAATGTACTGTGTGTCAAACTATTACCCAACATCATATCTAAAATCCAACATCATATATCTAAGAAAATAGCATTAAGACAAGAATCAACTATTATTTTAATCTCTTAGCTCTACGTATTATACATGCACCATCTATATATTTTATCTCATGGAGGTGAATTAAATATATTGTCTTTAGGACAAAAATAAAAAATGCAATTTATGCTTCAATTTTCAAACTTTATTATTAAACCTTTCAAATAATTTACAATGTATTCAAATTCATCATTTAAAAATGTATAAGAACATCAGTGTTGGAGTGATAAAGGCTGGGACCATCATAGAAAACTATGGGGCTTTAGGCTGACATGTATTGATCTCACCTCATTTACTGATGAAAAATCTGGGGTCAGAGTTTGTTTGCCCAAAGTCACATTAGCTAATGGGATATTCTGAAAAACATCTATTTTGTGCAAATTCTATCATGCATGACAGTCTTTCCTAGCAGATGTGAAGTAAGTAATATCATCACAAACCTCCTTTTCAATCACAATATGGGTCTCTATACTTGTTAAGATGAACTATTGATTATTCCTGCCTTTTTATATCAAAACTGGTTAGCCATTATGTAGTCTTAGCATACACATTTTAATGGGAAATTTCCTTTTTTAACCCTCATAGTTGTAAACAAAGTACATTCTATCCTTTTTATTAAGTTAATGCTTTTTATAGATTCCTCCAATCATCATTATTTGAAGTTCTTAAGTCTTCTGGAATCATCATCTGTACATAAACATTTTATGAACATCAGTAGAGTTCTCATGAGAAAAGAATGAGGAAGAATGATTCTAGCTTACTAGTATAGTTCTGATATGAACAAAATTATATCATAGACTGTAATTTGTCTTATATAAGAAAAGGGGATGGTGAAAAGAGGTATAATATTCAAATTGATATACAAATATTATAGGACTGAATATGATCATATTCAATGGATTAAATATTATTTGGAATGTATCATTTTGAAATGTAAACTGTCTTTTAATTTAGGATAACAAAGTACAAAGAATAAAATATGTTGTTACACTATTTTAAATTTACTTTATATTGTTGGTCTACAAAGAGTATAAAGTACAAATGAAGATGTAATGTTCAAAGCATTGCACTAATGAATTTCTGTCATCTTCAATTACACTAGAATAAAAGCTTTTATCATAATTAGCTCTGCTATTATTCATTCTATCATTCAAATATACATTAAATGTGTACTGTGTCAGACTATGTTGTAGGTGTTCATGTTAAATTAGGAAGTTAGAATAATCTTTCAAATTTTTATTATTATCATTATTATTGTTACTTGTGAGAAAATGTACACCAGGGCTTCTTGCCAATACAAAAAATGCAATTCACTTCTGTCACTTTTTTTTCCAATCATGAAGTACAAATCTTTATTGCCATTGGTATTACAGTAGTGATATTATGCATGTATGTGTATATATGTATCTATGTGTGAATTATATTTGTGCATGTATGTATAGAAATATGTATACAAATGTATTTAAGGCATTTAACAATTAGAAGGAATTATTATTCTCTCTGGTAAACCAGGTATGCACAAATTCACATTAACCCTTTTTTTTATTTAGTTATGTAGATAGTGTGTATATAGTCATGCTGGTACCACCATTGACCTCCTCCCTGTACTCCCCCCTCCAAAGGAACTCTCCTCATTGGGGAAGGTGGGTCATGCATTCTGGGGGTTGCCATCAGTTACATCAGTTATGGGGAAGAGGCAATATCTCTGTGCATAATGTCCAAACTTGTGGCTCTAACAATATTTCTGCCCCCTCTCCCATGAATTTCCCTGAGCCATGTTGGGATTGTTTTAGGTCTACTTCAGTGATGATATCTAGGGAGCCTCTGTGTCTCTGGATATCTGGTTTGGTAGATGTTGAGTGTTCTCTGTGTCTATCTCCTTCACCTTTGTGTTGGAACCAGTTTCACCAAGAAGGCAGGACTCTTGCTCATTTCCCCCATTACTATATGGTTTCAGCTGGAGCCCTGGTGAGGTGTGATGGGCTGATTTTCTCCTCATGTTTCACATCCATCTGAAAAGGAGAAGCAAATTCTCCAACCAAGAAAGAGGCCAGCACCAGATAAATGTGATAACCATTATTATTTTAGAGAGAATTTCATAGGTGTAATCCCCCTTGTAGCCCACAAGTGGTGGGAGCTTGATATTGGAGAGAGGGAATGATTTTTGCATATGGTTCTGATTGTTTCCCAGTTCCAGCTATGGGTTCTGTTCCACCGAGTGTATCCATTAGCCAAATCAAGAGCAGTTGATTATCTGCCATGGCTGTGTGCCACTATTGCCCTTGTGTGAGCATCACATCAGGTTGTTTGCTGCTGAGTAGTTTAGACCATGAGTTGCTTGGACACATGTTGGTCACTTTCCCCCAGTAGCTCATTTAGCAGCTTCTGGAACTAGATAAGCTAACAATCTGGGGACTGACTCTCTTCCAAATTCCAGCCAGGTCATTCCATGTTCCATCCCAACAACAAATGATGTCTTCAGCAGTAGGGTCCTACCATTATCCCTTGGTGGGTCATCAAGTACTCTGAAAGAAATCTGTCTTCTTTGGGAAAACCTTGTAGGTCTCTCTGATCAACAGTTCATTGTTGATGTTAACCACATGCCAGTACTGGGATTTACAGGCCAGTCCAAGTGAAAAGAAGGAAGAAAAAGATAAGTAATATAGAAGAGAATGGGAGAAGAGATAGAGAGAGAGAGAAGCAGGAGAAGCTTAAGGCTACTAATCTTCATCATATCCTCTCCAGTATCCTGGGAATCAGATGTTCCCTTTAAGGAAATGATGAAGGTTTAACCTTTTAGTCTGTCTATAAAGATTTAGGCTGTTATGGTACCATTTCCATTTGGGTCCAGTTTTGTGGCTCCTCCACCCTTACTTACCTTCCTCTCCAGCCCCACTCTCCCTATTGTCCAGTACTCGAGATGCTCATTAGGTATGTCAGCATCTCAGGCAGTTTCAGGTTAGGAGCCACAGATGAGTCAGACCATGTGACAATTATCTTTCTGTCTTTGGGTGACTTCACCAAGAATGATCTGTTCTAGGTTCTAACATTTTTCTTCAAATTGCATGGTGTCATTTTTCCTTTCCGCTGTGTAGAATTTCATTGTGTAGATATACCACATCTTGGTTATCCATTTGTCTAATGATGGACATCTGGGTTGATGCCAGCTCTTAGCTATTATGAATTGAGCAGCTGTAAACATGGTTGAGCAAATCTCTCTGAAATGTGGCATGAAGCTTTTAGGGTAAATGCACAGTAAGGGAATAACTGAGTCTGTTGGTAACTCTATAGTCAACCTTTTCAGGAGTCTCCATATTGCATTCCATAGGGGTTGTACCGTCTTACATTTCCACCAAAAGTGAATGAGGGTTCCTCTTTTTCCACAACCTCACCAGCATTTGTTTTCATTAGATTTTTTTTTTTATGTTTGCCATCTATGGTAGTTTTAATAGATGTCCCCCAATATAGTCAGTGTTTTATTAGTTTATAGTTTGCATCTACAGCCACCTGGCTGGAGACAGTGTCACTGGGCGGACCTTAAAGTGTGGTGATGGGTTTAGGATTTCAATCTAAAGATATACAAAGTGTGCCTAGCTGGAGGTTCTGAAATGTGCTGTGCTGTGTAGCTTTTGGCTTGTGGCTTCTCTCTTTGTGTTTGATCCTGTGAAAGCAGGCCAGTTTCATCTGCCATTATGGATGTTCCCCTGGATCCGTAAGTTTCAATAAATATCTCTTGCTCCATAATTGTTCCTCATCTAGAAGTTCATTTCAGCGAACCTGAAGCTATCTGCTACAGAAGTTGGTACCAGGCATAGGGTGAGATGAACCTGACCATGTGGATTTTAATCTTTGCAAAGTTTTTTTTGGAGGAATGGACATAGACTTGGTGCTTGCAACTAAAGATGCCTTCTGGAGTGTTAAGCCAAGTTTTATAGACTATTCTGATGAAAATTTAAGAATGCTAAGTGCAAACAGTATTAAACTTTGAGGCTTGGCTTATGAGCTTTCTAAGGGGAAGGAAAAACTGCAGAGGGCTTTGTTGGAACTGGGCTACTGATATAAGGGCTAGCTGCTTCCTGCTGCCCAGGCTCAGAGAGTTTGATCAAGGTTAAATTTGTAATAGACTAATGTGCTTGGCTAAAGATATTAGACTGAGAGATTTAAGACTTTAAGTTGGAAAACCTCAAGCAAGTTAAAATTAAAAGCACTGAAACTGGTTTTAAGTTGCTGGACATGCTATTGTCAACACATTAGCAATCTTAAGGAAGGTGGCCCAACTGCTTTTACATTAAACCAATAGAAATGGAAAGATTTGATTCAAAAAGGAGCCTGCTTTTCAAGGTTACAATTTATTTTTTCCCTAAATTAAGAATATGGCTGTGTCCTGCATACCTGGTATTAGTTTTGGAAGCATAAAAAATACATTGAGTGGTCATAAATTGCACATGGTTCCCAGAGCTGCTGCTGAGATGCAGCATGAGCAAGGCATAATGCCCTTATAGGCAGGAAGAGCCTTTGGAAGATGGACTGTGGTTTACATGGAGACCTAAAGACATTTTAGATATACCAGGACTGTGCAAAAGGGCTACTGTGGAGTGTGGTGTTGGCCTGGGATGGAAGTTTTCCCTGGCTACTCTGCTGGAGGAACGGAATTAGAAAACCTGGAGATTGTCAGTCTCAGGTTATATTGAACTTGAACTGCAGAAGTTTAATGACTGCTGATGGTGGTTAAGTTTACATTGTTCTAGTCTCTCTTTGCTATGCCGTATACTAGTTGAAAACGTTTATTCTATGCCTTTATATTTTGAAAGTATTTAACTTATTTGATTGTACAGGACTCACTATCTTAAGTTGGTCAAGACTATGGGGACCTTTGAAACTGGACTAAATACAATTTACAATGTGTGATAGTTATAAATCTAGTGGGGGCCAGGGGAAGAATGAGGTAGTTTGAATAGATGGCCCCCAATATATTCAGTGGTTTATTAGTTTGTAGTTTGCATCTACAGTCACCTGGCTGGAGACAGTGTCACTGGGCAGATCTTACGGTGTGGTGATGTGTTTAGGATTTCAAGCTAAAGATATGAAAAGTGTGCCTAGCTGGAGTTACAGAAGTGTGCTGTGCTATGTGGCTTTTGGCTTGTGGCTTCTCTCTCTGTGTTTGGTCCTGTGAAAGCAGGCCAGCTTCTTCTGCCATTATGGAACTTCCCCTAGACTTATAAGCTTCAATAAATATCCCTTCCTCCATAATTGTGCCTGGTCTGGAAGTTCATTTCAGTGAACCTGAAGCTGTCTGCTACACCATCCTTACTGGAGTAAGGTGGAATCTCATAGTTGTTTTAATTTGCATTTCCCTGATGATTAGGGATGTTGAACAATTTCTTAAATGTGTGTTTGCCATATGCATTTCTTCCTCTGATAACTCCCTGTTCAGTTCTCTACTGCATTTTGTGAGTGGGTTGTTTGACTTTTTATTGTTTAGGTTTTTGAGCTCTTTGTAAATTCTAGAAATTAGGCCTCTGTCAGTTGTATAGCTGGCAAAAATTTTCTCCCATTCCATGGGTAATCTATTACCTCTGCTTATTGCATATTTGTCTGTGAAGAAACTTTTCAGCTTCATGAGGTCCCACTGGTTCAGTGATTGCTTAATTTCCTGATATATTGGGGTTTTGTTCAGAAGTCTTTTCCCACTCCTGTTCATGGAAAGTTCCTTCTAACTTTTCTTCCAGTACTGGCAGAGTTTCTGGTCTTATATTGAGGCCTTTGACCCACTTGGATTTGATTTTGTGCATGGTGAGACGTGTGGACCAAGTTTTATTTTCCTGCATATGGTTATACAGTTTGCTGTCTTTTCTTCCAGTCTACATTGTTAGGGCCTTTGTCAAATATCAAGTAGCTTTAGTTATGTGACCAAATGTCCAGGTCCTCGATTCTGTTCCATTGGTCTATAATCCTGTTTTTATGCCAGTGCTATGTTGTTTTTATTACTATGGCTTTGTAATATAGCTTTAGATCAGGTAAGATGATGCCTCCAGAGGTGTTTCTTTTGGTGAGGATATGCTTGGATATGAGTTTTTATATCTCTGTGAAGAAAAATGTTGGGACTTTTATTGGTATTGCATTAAATCTGTATATTGCTTTTGGTAAGATTGCTATTTTCACCATGCTAATTCTGCCTATCCAGGAATATGGGAGCTCTTTCCATTTTCTCAAGTCCTCCTCAATTTCTTTCTTGAGTGTCTTTATGTTTTAATGGTAAAGGTCTTTCACATCCTTGGTTAATGTTATTCCAAGGTATTTTTATTTATTTATTTATTTATTTATTTATTTATTTATTTTTTATTTATTGAAAAACAGGAAACTGTCACTTATTTCTTTCTCTGTATCTATGTCTTTTGCATATAGAAAAGCTACTGATTTTTTGCATTGATTTTGTATCCTTCTACTTTGCTGAAGGACTTAATCACCTTTAAGTGTTTTGACATGGAGGTTCTCAGGTCACTTATGTATAGAATCATTTCTTCTGTAAATGGGGCTAACTTAACTTCTTCCTTTCCAATTTGTATCTGTTTTATTTCTTTCTTTTGTCTTATTGCTTGAGCTAGGATTTCCAGTACTATGTGGAAAAGCAGAGGTGAGAGTGGACACCCCTGTCTTGTTCCTGATCTCAGTGGGAATTCTTTCAGTCTCTCCCCATTAAGTATTATTTTGTGCTTTAGGATCTTTATATATAGCCTTTATTATTATGTTGAAATATAGACTGTCCATGCCTATTCTCTCCAATGTTTTGATTATGAAGTGATGTTGTATTTTGTCAAAGGCCTTCTCTGCACCTATCAAAATGATCATGTGGCTTTTGTGTTTAAGCTTATTTATGTGGTGTATTACATTGACAGATTTCCATATATTGAACCAACCCTGTGTTCCTGGGATAAAGCCTACTTGTTCAAGGTGGATAATACTTCTGATATGTTGTTCAATTTGGTTTGTAAGGATTTTGTTCAGGATTTTTGCATCTAAGTTCATCAAGGAATTAAGCCCATAGTTTTCTTCTCTTGTGGCATCTCTACCTAGGTTTGTTATTAGGGTGATACTAGCTTCATAGAAAGAGTTGGGGAGCTTTCCCTGTTCTCCAGTTGTGTGTTGTTTCACTTTTATTGCATCCAGCTTAAATGAGTGGTTCAGAAATTGATTCCAGGCCAGCAGGCTTTGTAAGCAAGCTCCTTTAAGTGCTAAGCCATCTCTTCAGGCCCTGTGATCTTTTATAGAGAAGTTTCTTGTAGCTTAAACCTTTAGTTGGCATAGAAGTGCTGAAGATATTTCATAATGATATGTGGCATTATGTACATAAGAGCAATCTATCAATAAAAAAAGATATTTTTAAAAATTTTCTCTCTCTCTCATTCTCTCTCTCTCTCTCTCTCTCTCTCTGTGTGTGTGTGTGTGTGTGTGTGTGTGTGTGTGTGTGTGTGTGTGTCTGAGTACCAAACATCACATTCATGTGGAGGCCAATGTATAACCTCTGTTGTCAGTCCTTGCCTTCCATTTGTTTGAGGTAAGGTCTCTTGTTATTTGCCATTCCATATGACAGGCTAGCTGTCCTTTGACTTTCCAGGGATTCTCTTGTTTCTGCCTCCCATCTCCCTACAGAAAAACTGTAGTATAGACACTTGAGCCTATTTTGTTCAGCTTTAGGTTGTTTCTGGCATCCCAATGCAGGTCATCATTCTTGCCCAGCAGATGCTTTATCCACAGAGGCATCTCTCTAGTCCAAGATTTTTTCTGTAGGGGAAAAATATTTCTGTTCTTCACTCATTCCTATGTCTAGGTCTGCATTTGCGGAACCTAGAACAAAAGATGTTAACCAGGGAAAATAGACAAGCTTACTTTCAGGAGCTTTTCAAGATCTCATGAAATCATGACTCAAAGAAAGAAGAAATCTTGTGTATTTTTTTATTTAAGTTTGATAAGGAGGTACAGAGTCCCAGAGAAGTATGTTTTGCCAATGGAATATGACTTCTTATATGGGGGGGGGGTTGGGAAGTCCCAAGGTTTGTCTATTCAGATTCCCCTGGATGCTTGTGTCTTCAGAGGTAATGATGTTTTTTCATTAGGGTAGAAGCAAGGTCCCTCTCAAAGAAGGTCTTAGGAGCTATTTGGGAGGAGAAGGCAGGATGAAGGTCAGAGAATGCACTGCCTAAGTTTTCTGAACTTTCTTTGTTATCTCTAATGTCAAGGTAATGAATCTTAGATCTCTTCACTGGAAAATCTACAGCCCTAGAAAGCCACTGAAAGTCTGAGAAAGAAGTTATTTTGTTTTATTTTGTTTTATTTTGTTTTGTTTTCCTGAAGCAGACTTCATAGCTTATTGGTTCTTCCAAAAGCATAATTCCCACATAACTACCACATAACTTCTCAGTTTTGAGACAGAGAGGTTACAAAGAAAAAAAGTCTGTACATATGTAGGCAGACAAATGTTTGTGTAATTATACATGTGAGAAAAATATTCCTCTCTTTAAATAAAAGAATTTTATTCAATTAAAATAAGTCAATTTTTACTTAACAATAAAAAAAGAATTATTTTATTATTAAAACCTTGTCTCTAGTAAAAAGATTTTAATTTACCATTCAATTTACAAATTTTATATTACCTTCAAAGTATGCAATATTTATTACTCATTTTTTAGTGATTGCACCTGAACTTATAGAGTAAAATCTTGTACTCTGTGGTTGAACTATCTGTTATATGAAACCTAATGTAATAATGTTTTGTATAGTACATCAATAAGAATAACACACTTGGAAAAATATTGCTCATAACCAAATTTATTTAATTAAATATTTAAAGAAACAACTTCTTGATCTTGTAAATACATCCTAGAAGTTATAAATTAACAGGTCATAACAAAATACATTGGAATGCATTTAGGGATTTTATAACTAATAATGTGACCAAATCACTATTCTCAGATGTTAACCAATTACAGTACTGATTTTGATTTGGATCATTGCCTCACAGCCTATTTTGACAGTAGTTAACTAATGGAAACATAGTACTTGGTGTATAAACACATACATGGAATTAAACATTGTTCTCTATTTGTATTGGCAACATGTGAAAATAGTTTATTAGCTTTTTGGGTGATTTCTATAAATGCTAAAAGTGCCCAGAGGGATACTAATCTTTCATAGTTGAAATTCCTTTTAAAATGTAGATATTTGATATCCATAATTATACTATTCGACTTTTGTAAATTTTTACATAAGCGGAATATTAACTCAAGTAAAACTACTTTCTTTGTTTCAGGTAAGGGTGTTGATATTCTAATTGTAATAATGTTTTTTTAATTAACTTCCCTACCTACAGAAAGCTGTTTCTGAATATTCAGTGCACTGATATTCCTGCATCTGTCAGTGCCTATTCCTTCAATGGACAAAGAGAGTGCTCTGCAGTGCTCTGTGATTCCTTAAGAAGGCAGGAGAGGAGAGAAATCTAGGGAAAATAACAGAAGCTGGGCTTCCTCTTAATAAGCAGGGTAAGTACAAAACATCTTTCACCTTTTGTGACCTCAAGAATTTGACTAATATTTCAATTGCATTGAATGCTTGAGATTTATTTTTAATTCTCTTTTTGTTTGTACAATATTATGCTAAAGTTAATTTAGTTTACATCAGCAACATTTCAAGATGTGGCTGTCTTTGGCTGCCTTTCAGTCTCATGGGCTATATAAAAAATACATAAATTATTAAGGTTAACATCATTGAAACCATGTGCAACTATATAAAAAATGTCATACATTCAGTGGCTACCATCTGTGGCTATGGTAATATAAACCCACAAACGTGCACAACCCCGTGCATTGATTCAAATAAACAAAATCCACTTGGATACATAGCATGATATTGTGGTTTGGGTAGGTACCATTTCATTTTGTCAAACATCAAATGGAAGAGTAACAGAATATACATATTGTTTTGGTTATTTGGGCTTTCATTTCTCCAACAAGCATGACCCATGTTTAGAGTAAAATAACCAATTCAGAGTTGTGAATTGACAGCATCAAAGATCTTTTTTGTGCTGCCATGCTGTTACTAGAAAAAAAAAAGTGTTGCATAAATGTCTAATAAACTGGTAGCACTGTATTACTAATTATGCCTATATTGACATCTCTCTACTATCATTTGTTATAGAGGGAAGAAGCTAATTTCTTTATAGAGAAATACCTATTTCATTTTAGCTGGGGGGAGTAAAATGAGTGATCTATCAAATATATATATTTCTGTCTTTTTAAATAATGATATTAATGGTAATTCTGCATATCAATCCAGTACCAGAGTTTCCAAAAACTGGTCAGAATGTGTACATTATACATATTTATTATTTATTATATGTATAAGAGTTTTGGACTCTTCATATGAAAATAGTTTTGTCATGCTTACTGCTGAAAGAACATGAAAAAATAGTCTTTCCTTTATTAAAGTTATTTAAGATGCATATTTATATTTGATGATTTAGAGAAAGTCCTGTGGAGATATTTAACTTTGCTAAAACTAAATTCAGATAACATTTAGTATTATTGTCAAATTGACAGTTAATTCTATCAACTTTTTTCCCTACATTTAAAAGTTTTAAGTTTTTAGGAAGGTAAGGAGAAAGGTAGGAAGGGAAGGAAGGAGAGAATAAAAGAGAGAGATAAAGGGAGAACAGGGCCATGTTACAAACTTCACACACACACACACACACACACACACATATTGACATTTTCATACATGTATATAATGTCCTTTCATCTCATCCCCTCACTAATTACTCTTTTTTGCTATCCCAAAATCCCCTCACACTAAACAGTCTTCTTACCAATTAATAGCAATACTACTTTCTTGCCTTGCTTGTTTATATTTTTATTTTTTTAGCATTCAAAATTACTTTTGTTTTATTATGAATATATTTGTATGGACACATCATACATTGATACCATCATTTCCCTTCTAGGCTCCATTACACTGAGAGCCTAGTAGGGTTGCTGGTATTGCTCATGGGGTTGTAAGTTATGAGTTGTAGAAGCAGCAAGTAGTCATTGGGGAGGTGAAGCAATGCCTCTGGATATGCTGAACCAACCTTTGACTCTTGCAATCATTCTGCCCCCTCTTTTGTAAAATTCTCTGAGCTTTTGTGGGTGTGTTTGAAGTCTGCTTCAGGGGTGAGCTTGTAGGAGCCTGTGGATCTCTGCTTTGGTATGTGTTGAGTATACTCAGCATCTGTCTCCTTCACCCTGGTGCTAATTGTCAGGCTCACCATGGAAGCAGCACTCTTGCTCATCTTCCCATTCCTCTTTGGTTTAACATTGGCCCTGGCTGAAGTGTGAGGGGTGGTTTACCTCCATGAGTGTTGCTACCTTCTGCAACAGAAAAAGAGATTCTCCTATGTCGGATGAAGTCAGCATAGATTAAATGGAATAATCATTATTAGTTTAGAGAGATTTTGAAAGATGTAGCCCTATTTTGATCAAAGACTAGTGGGAACTTGGCAAGCTTTTGGTCTCCATGGGGTTCAGACCTGGTTCTCCCTTTCAGGTATGGCTGAGCAGATATCTTAGCAAGTCACTGGTTACCCACTAAGGCTGTGTGCCATCATTACACTGGTGTGTACATATTGTAAGGGTGTTTGCTTTTGAGTACCTTTGACTGCTGCTCACTCAAATGGTTGTTGGATATTTTCCCCTAGTAGCTCATGTACTGCTTTCCAGCACTGAAAGGGCTAGCTATTTGGGGACTGGCTCCCTTCTGATTTCCAGCTGGTTCTCTCTGTATTCTATGTCAGAAACATGTGGAATCTTCAGAAATAGAGTCTTATCTTTTACCTCAGACAAGTAATCAAGTGCTTTGACAGAAACATGTCTTGTTTTGGGGACCTCATAGGTTTTTCCCATCAATAACTCAATGTGGATAGCAACTGATTTGTGGTTCTGAGAGTTATAGGCCAGAGCCAAATGTTTTAAGATTAGGCTTCATCCCACCCTTTCGAGGGCCTTTCTTTCCAGATGATCCTCCCATACTCTGGTTAAATATTTTAGTCTACATTCAAGCGGAAATGTTTCTATGGTACCAGTTAATTTTTTGGGTTTAATTTTGTATTTATTTACCCTCAGCCTCCCGTTCTACCCTCCTTAAACCCTTCCATGCCTATTGCCTAGGCCTCTAGTTGCCTGTCAGGTATGCCAGCAACCCAAGCGGTTCCACGTTAGGAACCACAGATGAGTGAAAACATATGGAAATCGTCTTTCTGAGATTGTGTGCATTTGCTGAACATGATCTCTTCCAAGTCATTCCATTTTCCAACAAATTTCATTGTGTCATTTTTTTCTTATAGCTAAGTAGAAATCCATTGTGTAAATATACCACATTTTCATTATCCATTTGTCCAATGAAGGGCTCCTAGGTTGATTCTAGTTCTTAGCTATTATGAATTCAGCAGCTATAAACATGGTTGAGTAAATATCTCTGCAGTGAATCATGGAACCTTAAGGCTAAATGCCCACCATTGGAACAATTGGCTCTTTTGGTAGTTCTACTATCATCTTTTTGGGAATCTACATATTGATTTCTATAGTGGTTGTACAGGTTTGCATTCTGACCAACACTGAATGAGGATTGGTCTTTCCCAACATCCTTGCCAACATTTGTTGTCATTTGATTTTTTTTATTGATTGCATTCTTATACTGGAGTAAGATGGTATCACACAGTTGTCTTAATTTGCAATTCCCTGATGGTTAAGGACATTGGACATTTCCTTAAGAGTGTATTAGTCATTGGTCTTTCTTCCTCTAAGAACTCCCTATTCAGTTCTCTACCTCATTTTTGAGTGGGCTTTTTGAATTTTTATTGTTTAATATTTGAGTTCTTTATACATTCTAAATATTAGGCCTCTATCTCAGTGGTATAGCTGGCAAAGATTTTCTCTCACTGTGGAGGTAATCTATTGACTCTGATTATGTTATGTTCATCTGTGCAGAAGCATATTAGGTTCATGAGGTCCCACAGGTTGAGTGATTTTTCTTTAATTCCCTGGGCTACTTGGGTTTTATTCATGAAGTCTTTCCTCACTACTATATAGTAGAGAGTTCCTCCTATATTTTCTTCCAGTAGTAGAAGAGCATCAAGTCTTATTTTGAGGTATTTAAACCATTTGAAATTGATTTTTGTGTATGGTGAGATGAGTGGGACTAGTTTCATTTTTCTACATGTAGTTATTTAATTTGTCCACCACTATTTGTTGAAGGTTCTATTTTTTCTCCAGTGAATGTTGCTGGCTCCTTTGTCAAAGATCAAGTAGCTGTAGTTACTTGACCTAAAGGCTAGGTCTTTAATTCTGTTCCATTGGTCTATATGTCTGTTTTAATGTCTGTACCATGCTGTTTCTGTTGCTTTGAATTTTTAGTATAGCTTTAGATGGGATATGGTGATACCTCTAGAGGTGTTTCTTTTTCTCAGGGGATATTTAGATATCCAAGGCCTGCTGCCATTCCATATGAATTTAGACATCTTTTTTTTCGATCTCTGTGAATAATGATGCTAGGCTTTGTATTGGTATTGAATTAAATCTATATATTTCTTTTGGTAGAAGTGCTATTTTCATGTTATTAATTCTACCTATCCAGGAGCAAGGGAGGACTTTCCATCTTCTCAAGTCCTCCTCAATTGGTACCAGTGTGGAGAGTGCTCAGACTAATCTGGCAATGTGGATTTTGGTCTTTTGGAACTTCTGTGCTCAAGGAACTTGGTGATTACAACTGGAGACACCTTCTCAAGAGAGAATCCAAGTATTATGGACTATTTAGATGAGAGCTTGAAAATGCTAACTTCAGAGAGAATTGTATTTGGAGACTTAGCTTATCAAATTTCTAAGGGGAAGGAAAGACTTCAGAAAACTTTATTGGAACTGGGCTACTGATACTGGACTGGCTGCATTCTGTTGCCCATGCTCAATAGTTTTATCAAGGTTAAATTTGCAATGAACTTATGTGCTTGGCTAAAGATATGATACTGAGAGATTTAAGATTTTCAGTTGGTAATGGCACTGAGACTGGTTGCAGAAGGTGCTATTGTCAAGTACATTAGCATTTGGAAGGAAGATGGCAGGCAGAAGTGGCTCCAGCAGCAGCAGCAAGTTCCATGTGGCTGCAGCTGCCAGGCTTTGCCTGAGCTGCAGGATTTTAAAGCCAAGTGAGGGGATTTTCCAATGACCCTGGCCTCCTCACAAACTCAAGAAACATGGAAGGAGGATGGCAGAGACTGATGGAGTGGCTTGTGAGGAAGAGGATCACGTGGATGAGCAGACGGACTTCAGCCACCATCCACAGCCTCACCTCCCCCACCACCAGCACAAGTGCCAGCAAGCAACAGAGACCTGGGGAAGAGAGCTCACCTACCCAGCACCTGGTACTATCAGAGCAGCTACCCACAGATGCACCCGGCCTTCCTAAGCCCACACACAGCAAAGAAGGACCCAGGCGGCTGTGCAGCATAGCTGACATCAAAGCCATCCCAAAAGGTAACTGGGATTACACCATGTCAGTACCCACCAAATAAGCCTGGTGTATAGGCTTGCATCTGAAGGGCTAATTGCACCTTCCATATCAAGGTAAATTATATGTTAAACCTGATGGATGGTCAGATCTGACATTCTTAAATAAGCTAGATTTTGGGCTGCTCATTTGTTGCTTCCTGATTTATAGTGCCTTTGTTTCCTCTTCTGTCATTCATTGGGGAAGGGTCTCACTTGGTCACAAGCTGACCTTGGGACCCTCTACAGACCAGAAATCTTAGCCTCCCAGTTGACAGGATTAAGGGTGTGGGGCAACACACATCCTTAGGGACTGTGACTTTGTTAAAGGATCTGTTTGTCATAAGACCTATTTTGCACAATTATTCTATGCTGTATTTCATTGAATGGGTACATTGTTTAGTTAATTTTTTAGAATTTGACTGTATTCTGTTCCATTCAACCTACTTGAATACTCTCATAGTAGGCAAACCCAACACCTAGGGTCACCTTTGTAGTTACTCTGAGAGTCTTAAGAGCCACACCTAGCACCTTAAGCTCCTAACCTGAAGATATATAACATCAGATTGATTGATACAACTAATATAACTGCAGATAATTAGAAAACACAAGCATTAAATTAACCCAAGATGCAAAAATCTCTACATTATAATATTAGAAACACAAAAAATCAAGACAATATAAATCCACCAAAAAGTATTAATGAATCAGAAATGATCTTCAGTGAGACTGAATTAGAGGAAATGCCTGAGAAAGATTTCAAAAGAATGATTATAAATATGTTCAAAGAACTCAAAGAGGAAATCAAAGGATTCAAAGAACACACAGGAACCCAATTTAATGAAATAAGAAGGTCAATACTAGACATAAATAATGAAATAGAAATAATAAAGAAAACCCAGTCAGAAATAGTAGCAATAAAGAACCAGGTCAGTGAAATTAAAAACTCTGTAGATAATCTCTCTAATAGAATTGATGAAGGAGAGAACAGGATATCTAAACTAGAAGACGAGGTGGCAGATCTAATACAGTCCAACAAAGAGACAGGCAAACTAATAGGAAGGTATGAATGGGAATTTCAAGATATTCGGGATACTATGAAAAGATCAACCATAAGAACTCAAGGTATAGTAGGAGAAGAACTTCTCTCCAAAGGCATAGTGGGTGTTTTCAACCAAATCATACAAGAAAACTTCCCCCAAATTGGGAAAGAGATGCCAATGCAGATACAGGAAGCCTTTAGAACATCAAACAGACAAAACCTGGAAAGAACCTCTCCCCACCATATTATGATTAAAGTACCAAACATACAAACCAAAGAAAATATATTGAAAGCAGCTAGAGAAAAAAAGCAAATCACATACAAAGGCCAGCCCATCAGAATCACAGCAGATTACTCAACACAAACTTTAAAAGCAAGAAGGGCCTGGAGTAATGTATTCCAAGTTCTGAAAGATCACAACTGTCAACCAAGGTTACTTTATACTGCAAAGCTATCCATTCAAATTTATGGAGAAATAAGGACATTCCACAAGAAAAGCAGGCTAAAGGAATATTTGAAGACAAAACCAGGTCTACAGAAAATATTTGAAAGGGTCCTCTGTGCTGAAGAGAAAGAAAAGCACACATATAAGGAACATGGAAAAAACAAACCATACCCCAATACTAGTTAATACAAGAGAGCAAAGATAAAACTGGAAGAACTACAAAATAAGAAAAATGGCAAAAATAAATACACACCTTTCAATAAAAACTCTTAATATCGATGGCATGAATGCCCCAACCAAAAGACATAGTTTTGAAGACTAGGTTAAAAAGCAAGATCCTTCAATTTGTTGCCTCCAAGAAACTCACCTCTCTACAAAGGATGGACACTATCTTAGGGTGAAAGGTTGGAAAACAGTGTTTCAAGCAAATGGACCTAGAAAACAAGCAGGGGTTGCTATCCTAATATCTGACAGGGTAGACTTCAGACCAACATTAATTAAGAAAGATAAGGAAGGTCACTTTATATTGATTAAAGGAATGCTTAACAGGAGGACATTACAATTCTAAATATATATGCACATAAAACAGGGGATCCCAATATCATCAAACAAATGCTATTAAACTAAGGTCACAGATAACACCAAACATACTAGTAGTGGGTGACTTCAACACCCCACTCTCAACAATTGACAGGTCATCCCAGCAAAAAATTAACAGAGACACTTCTAGATTAAATGAGGTCATAGAACAAATGGATCTAACAGATATATACAGGACATTTCATCCAAATGCTGAAGAATACACATTCTTTTCAGCAGCACATGGAACATTCTCTAAAATAGACCATATATTAGGACATAAAGCAAATCTTAACAAATATAGGAAAATTGAAATAATTTCTTGCACTTTATTGGATCACAGTGGGATCAAACTGCAAATCAATAACAAGAAAAGCTATAGAGCATACAAAAAATCATGGAAACTAAATGATACACTACCAAATGATGAATGGGTCAATGAAGAAATCAAGAAGGAAATAAAAAGTTCATGGAGTCAAATGATAATGAGAATACAACATACCAAAACCTTTGGGACACAATGAAGGCAGTCCTAAGAGGGAAATGTATAACTTTAAGTGCCTATGTTAAGAAATTAGAAAGGTCGCAGGTAAACAACTTAACGGTGCACCTTAAGGCCTTTGAAAAAGAAGAACAAGGCAAACCAAAAATCAGTAGATGGGAACAAATAATAAAGATTATGGCAGAAATTAATGAAATAGAAACCCCCCAAAAAAAAAATCCAAAGAATCAATGAAACAAGGAGTTGGTTCTTTGAAAGGATAAATAAGATTGATAAACCCTTAGCAAATCTGATTAAAAGAAAGAGAGAACAGACACAAATTAATAAAATCAGAGATGAAAAAGGCACCATTAAAACAGATACCAGAGAAATTTTAAAAATCATAGGGACATACTATAAGAACATATACACCACTAAGTTTGAAAATCTGAAAGAAATGGGTGATTTCCTTGATTTATATGACCTACCTAAATTAAATCAAGATGATTTAACCAATTAAATAGACCTATAACAAGTATGGAGACTCAAGCAGTTATAAAATATCTCTCAACTAAAAAAAGTCCAGGCCCAGATGGAGTCACTGCTGCATTTTACTGGACCTTCATGGAAGGTCAAGGAAGGACCTTCTATGAATCCAGCATCACCCTGATCCCAAAACCAGACAAAGATAGAACAAAAAAGGAAAATTACAGAACAATCTCCCTCATGAACATAGATGCAAAAATTCTCAACAAAATATTGGCAAACAGAATACAAAAATATGTTAGAAAGATCATTCACCCTGACCAAGTAGGCTTTATCCCAGAGATGCATGGATAGTTCAACATCTGTAAATTGATAAATGTAATACATTATATAAATTGACTGAAGGACAAAAATCACATGATCATCTCATTAGATGCAGAAAAAGCATTTGACAAAATCCAACATCCCTTCATGACAAAAGTCCTACAGAGACTGGGAATAGAAGGAACATATCTCAACATAATAAAGGCTATTTATGACAAACCCATGGCCAAAATAATAATAAATGGAGAAAAACCTGAAGCTTTTCCACTAAAGTCAGGCACAAGACAAAGGTGTCCACTGTCCCCACTTTTATTTAATATAGTACTGGAATTCTTAGCCAAAGCAATAAGGCAAGAGACACAAGTAAAAAACTGGAAAAGGAAGAGATCAAGTTATCATTATTTGCAGATGATATGAGTCCATACATAAAGGACCCTAAAGATTCTACCAGCAGAGTATTAGAGCTGATAAACACCAATAGCCATGTAGCAGGGTACAAAATAAATACACAGAAATCAGTAGCCTTCCTATATGCTAACAACAAATGCACAGAGGATGAAATCAGAGAATCACTCCCATTCACAATTGCATAAAAAATAAATAAAGTACCTTGGGATAAACCTCACCAAGGAAGCGAAGGATCTCTACAAGGAGAACTTTAAAACACTCAAGTGAGAAATTGAAGAAGACACTAGGAAATGTAAAAACATCCCCTGTTCTTGGATTGGAAGAATTAATATTGTGAAAATGGCAATCTTACCAAAAGCAATCTACACATTTAATGCAATCCCCATCAAAATACCAATGGTATTCTTCACTGAAATAAAAATGACAATCCAAAAATTCATTTGCAAGCACAAAAAACCTGATATCTAAAACAATTTTGAGCAACAAAAATAAGGCTTGTGGTATCACCATACCTGATTTTAAACTATATTACAGAGCCATAGTAAGAAAAACAGCATGGTACTGGCATAAAAACAGAATAGAGGACCCTGATGTAAGTCCGTGTAGCTATAGCCACCTGATCTTTGACAAAAATGCCAATAATACTCATTGGAGAAAAGACAGCCTCTTCAGCAAATGGTGCTGGGCAAACTGGATATGCATCTGAACAAGGATGAAAATTGATCCTTATCTCTCTCTCAATGCACAAGAATTAAGTCCAAATGGATCAAAGACCTTAATACCAGACCTGAAACTCTATAACTTCCAGAGGAAAAAGTAGGGAAAATCCTTCAACATGTTGGTCTTGGCAAAGACTTTCTGAATATAACCACAATCACTCAGGAAATAAAACCACAGATCAAACACTGAGACTTCATGAAATTAAAAAGGTTTTGTACAGCTAAGGACACTGTGAATAGAGTAAAGAGGAAACCTACAGAATGGAAGAAAATCTTTGCCAGCTATACATCTGACAGAGGTTTAATATCTATGATATACAAAGAATTTAAAAAATTAAATAATAAGAAATCAATCAACACAATGAAAAAATGGGCTATGGAACTAAATAGAGAGTTCTCAGGAGAAGAAATACAGATGGCATAGAAACATCTAAAAAATGTTCTACATCCCTAGTCATAAGGGAAATACAGATTAAAACTACCTTGAGATTCCATCTCACTCCTGTCAGGTTGACTACCATCATGAAAACAAGTGACTATAAATGCTGGCGAGGATGCAGAAAAAGAGGAACCCTTCTATACTATTGGTGGGAATGCAATCTGGTCCAGCCATTGCAGAAATCAGTGTGGAGGTTCCTGAGACAGCTAAATATAGATCTACCATATAACCCAGCTATACCACTCCTAGGCATATATCCTAAGGACTCATCTCACTCCCTTAGAGATACTTACTCAACCATGTTTATTGGTGCTATATTTACAACATGTAGGAAATGGAACCAGCCTAGATGTCCCTCAACTGATGAGTGGATAATGAAGATGTGGCATACTTACACAATGGAGTTCTACTCAGCAGTAAAGAAAAATGAAGTTCTGAAATTTGCTGGAAAATGGATGGATCTGGAAAGGATTATACTTAGTGAGGTAACCCAGGCCCAGAAAGCCAAACATCACATGTTCTCTCTCATATGTGGATACTAGCTACAAATGATTAGACTTCTATGTGAGTAAAAAGAAAACTCAGTAGCAGAAGCCAGTAAGCTAGAAAGGGCACATAAAGGGAATAGAAAGGGGGGAGGGGAGAGGGGGTGAGAAGGCCTAAGTGAGGTCAGGGGAAGAGATTGAGTAAAGGAACAGTGGAGGGAGAGCTAATCAAAATCTAAGAGGATATAAATAAGTCATATGGAAACTTTCTTTTCTGAGATTGGAACACTCAGAAGCCATAGATTGTTAGTAGGAAATTTTCAGTGCCAGGCAATGGATAACTTTCAGTGAGTTGTTGCCCAGGGAGGTCACAGATATCCCCAAAACATTATAGGCAATTGCCGAGGCCCTTGGTTTCCCACCCGTAATAGATGGTAAGACCCTATTGCTGAAGACTCCACATACTTGGGTGGCAAGTTCACCGAGTAAACCTGCTGGAGCTGAGGTGAAAGCCTCCTCCATGAGGACCAGCTTACAGAAAGTTGGAAAAAGCTACACTGCATGCAGTTCAATGGGAGAGAGAAAACACCAGTGAAGGTACTCAACAGTGAACACTGCAAGCTTTAAATTTGGCCAGCCAGGCCAAATGATCCAATGGGTGCAATAGTGGCATGTCTGTTATGGGGGAAAACAACTGCTCTCTAATTGGACTGGAGGCCCGCTCCATGGGAAGGAACACATCCCTGATACTGAAAATGTTCAACAGGGGTAGTCATGAGCCCTAAGGGTGTAATGTCTGCTGGTGTCTGACTAAATGTATATACTATGCTCACCAAACTGCCCAGTAAGCACTTCTCTTAATGTCCATATCCATGTATTAATGCCACTCTCACTTCTGGTTTGAGAAGCTTCTCTTTTCAGATGGTGGTGACCTTGGGATAACTCAGAAGGCACCATGGTGTTGAGAAGAAGTGACAGAGGAGTGCTCAACACTTAAACATCTCAAACCCATCTTCCAAGGCTCAGGGTCCATTGTGGAAGAGGGGGTGGAAAGAATGTAAGAGCCAAAGGAAGAGTAGGACTCCTTACAATGTGCTCCTGCAGACACAAAATGGCCTGGATATCCATGACCTCACATTGCCAGACACTACCTGCATAAGACCATCATAATAGAAGGAAAAGATCATGACATCAAACTGAAAAGAGAGACTGATTGAGAGGGGGAGGGGATATGATGGAGAGTGAAGTTTCAAAGGGGAAAGTGGGGGGAGGGAGGGAAGTACCATGGGGATATTGTTTACAATTAAAGAAGTTGTCAATAAAAAAACTTTAAAAATGAATATTTCTATGTCCTGCACACCTGGTATAGGTTTCTGAATTATGAAAAATGTGTGGAGTAGTCATGAACTGCACGTGGTTACAAGAGCCACTTCTGAGACATTGTATATAGGCAGGGCATGATGACCCTCAGGAATAGGAGGGCAAAGCCATTTGAAAATGGACATTGGGTTGGAGTAGAGCCTCAATGATGCTTAGATATACCAGAACTATGCAAGGTCTACCATGGAGGAGGTTGGCTTGGGATGGAAGTTTTCACTGGAGGTGCAGAAATGCAAAACCTGGAGACTGTCAGTAACTGGTTATGATATCAGAATTGAGCTGCAGTAGTTTGATACTTGCTTAATGGTTGTTGAATTTGCATTGTTCCAATGTCTCCCTGTTATGCCTCATAGTACTTAGATATGTTAATGTGTGCCTTCTTATGTTGAAGGTGTAAAATTTATTTGATTTTATGGAACTCACAATTAAAAGACAATCTTAAATCTCAGGGGAGACTTGGAACTTTAGGAATATCTTAAGTTGGTAATGACTGTTTTGGGGGTCACTGAAAGAAAATGGTAGTTTGAATGAATGGTCCCCCAGTAAATTCAGGAATTGTATTCAATTGTGTCACTTGATGGTTCCTAGAGTCCAGACCTAATATGAGGGAGTGGATTTGGAATTCCAGTGTAAAGTAGTCCACAGATTTCAGCTTTGTCTGCAGTTACTAAAATGTGCTTGCTTTTGGGTGGTATTTTTTTTTCTCCTTGTTTGGTTTCTGTGAAAGCAGGCCAGATTCTTCTGCCATTGTAGAGCTTCTCCTGGATTTGTAAGCTTCAAATAAATCCCTTTTTCCTCACATGAACTGTGACTGGCCTGGAGGTTTATCTGAGCAACCTGAAGCTGTCTACTACATGGTCCAGTGTTTAGATCATGAAATGTTTTCTTTTTTAGAAGGATTTCTCTGCATCTATTGAAATGATAATGTGGTTTTTGTGATTAAGTTTTATTATGTGATCAATTACATTAACTTATTTCTGTATGTTGAACTGTAAAGAGAGCAAAATGTTATTATTTTTTTACATCAAGCTTAGAGAAAAATAGAAGTCACTTTATGCTTTCTTGAGCAGGTGGGGATGGTAGATAAACAGGATGCTCTGCTGGTCTTAATAGCATTACCATGGGCCTGTATTGTTAAGCAAAATCCTTAAGGGCAGATAAGCAAGACACTTGGAGACTCTGCCCTAACACCCTGCCCCCTAAAGGTGCTTCTGTAACTGATTCACAAGTTTCTTTAACCTTCTAAGAATAGAATGCCCCCACTGTAATGCACCAAATTCCCCTTTATGTTTAAAGTTACTTTTATGGCTGAAACTGCAACATGTGAATTGTGATTTTGGTTTAACTCCCATCCTGTTTTTACAATAAACATTGTATAGTTTTCTCCAATAAAAGCTGATGCTCCAATCAACTCACTGCTGCACCCCAAGACCCTGAACTCTGGGGTGTAGACCTGGTGCACACCAGCTTTTCTTCTTTTTATTTTCTTTCTTTTTTACCCAATAAAACTTTACCTCACATTCCATGAGTCTATGGTCTTACTTGTGCAACACCAGACCCCCATAATAGTTTGGGGGCTCATCTGGGATCCATATTTCAAGACCTACCTCACCAACTCTGGGGCAACTGAACCAGGGAAGGGCTCCTAATCTCAGCCTGAGAACCAAATCTCCATCCATTTGCATTTTCCTGGTTTTGCAGTTGGTAGCAAGCTGTTAATGGGGAACTTTGCCTAGGACTGATCACCCCTTCCTTCATTGGGTAAAAAACCTCCAGAGGTGCTTTTTCCACTCTTTTTTTCTTTTTCTTTTTTTTTTTCTGGTTTTCTGGTTTTGTGTGTTTTTCTGGGTCCAAGAGGGAAACTGGGCACAGCATTAATTCCTCTGGATGAGGGATCAAGGGGCCATGCTGGACCCTCTCTGGCTCCATTCAGAGATCTCAAATGGAGGTTTGTTTCTGCTTTGGCAGCTGTGTCTGTTCCTGGTTCAGTTTTGTTTGGCAGCCACATGGCAATGTCAAGAGAGCTGTTATTGTTAGCATGTTTGTGTTTAATGTTGTGTTTGTTTGTCTCATCCTTGTCTTCAAAGATATGAATCAAAATCATTCTGTTGAAAAATCTCCTTTAATATTGGTTAAAAAAAAAAAGCACTTAAGCAATCTTCAAAATAATAATAATAATAAAATGAGCTAGGCCTATTACCCTAGCTACTTGGGAAGCTGAGACAGAAGGATTTCCAATTCAAGGTTCCAATATGATAGCCTGTCTCCACATTTTAAACCATGTGACTTTTAAATTGCTTGATAAAAATAAGTACATAATTTTAATTTGATCTGTGCCTGATATTTTCTCTTTTCTTTGGACTTTAAAGAAATAAGACATTATTTATAGACACCTTTTTCATTTCCTTATTAATCCAAATAGTGGAACAGTTCTCTCCTAAAGTTTTTGTTTGGCATTTGATTTATTTAAATGTTTTTGGCTTTTGTTTTTAAAAGTCAGATTTAACTGAAGCCTATGATGAGCTGAAATTTTATGTGAACAAAGCCATATTTTGTTACAGGATTATTAAAAACAACAAAATTCCCTCTGTGGTAGAGGTTCATAATTTGCCAGGTATTTTAAAAGTTGTAATGTCCTGTTACTTAATGGAGGAGGCAACTGGCCTGAGTTCCAGGGCAGCCTGCCTCAAGATATGTTGGGGTCCCCACCAAGGCCAGCTCAGGAGGGACGATAGGGTCTCTGCCAAATTGGGGTGAGCAGTGCGGAGTCACGACACAGACTCCGGGAGTTGGGTGAAAGCAGAAGCGAGAATCCACAAACTCGTTTATTCAGGAAGTGCACATGGGTTTTGAGCAGCTTGCTGGCTAATCCTTGTATGGGGTTTTCCCCCTTTTGGTGACCAATGACAGCCTGTCTCTGGATAGGACATCTTGTAGTAGGCTTCTCGCGAGCATGGGACTGTAACTGTTGTTACATCAAGCCTGCGCAGAACACCATTTTTACAGAAGCCACTTCCTGTTTTCTTCTGCCATGTGGTCTGGCTAGGACCAGGCCTATATTGTGCTATACAAAGATAGAAACAAAAATTTGTCTTAGTTACTCCTAATAAAAGCATTTCCAAATATGTTAGATGTATTGATAAAGATTACCCCCCAAATGGTTGTAATGTTTTGCCATATTCATAAAAAGTATATTTCATGGAGTTTATTAATAGGAGCTATCTCAATCAATGGGTTATATAAAATCTGAAGATATATACTGGTATTATAAAGCAAGTGTAGTTGTCAGATAGAGATTTTTGGTGACTTAAAAGGAAGGCTTTTTCTCTACCAATAATGAAATGGTTAACTCTTTGAAGCCAAACTCCTTGCTTCTTTGTCAGTGGGTAATAAGATTAATCAATTTGATGTAATTTTTAGTCTTATAAAAAAAGATGGTTAATTTTGGGTTGAGATGAGATGATTAAGGGAACTGGGAAGGTATTTTTCAATGTTGGATGTAGAATGCTTATGCTTTTTTTTGAATGGAAATTACATCAGAATGTTAAAGTATATAGATGAAGATGTGCACATACTTAAAGGATGTAAGAGATCAAAAAAGACCAAATTTTGCCTAAAATTAATTTACTTTTATAAAGAACAGAAAGCTAATTTTCAGGCTAAACATAAACATCATGCCTAAAATTAAAGTATTTTTTTAACTGTTACAGGCTTTTAAGGATGCTCTAAAAGTTTTATATAGGGATATAGGCTGAATATAATTTTTGCTTACATTAGACACAGGTGATGTCCTATGCTAGGTGGGTCCCAAAGCCATAAGCACAGATGTAATTCATATTCTTTGGAGGTCTAATGAGATTAGACACATACAAGACCATATCAACTTATGTATTATAAATGGGTCAAATAAATTCCCTAGATGAAAACAAATAACTTCAGAATAAGACAAGGAATACCAGGATGCTTAGCTCTCTGCTCTGTCATTTCCTTTTGCTCTTGCTTAGTGTTATATACTATTTAAAGTCATGGAAAATTAGACTCTTAAAAAGGGATGATGCCTCCTTTATCTCAGACCCCATGCAAGTTTAAGCCATGTGTCCCCCTGAGACAAAAGACAAAATGGCCAATTGTCTCTGACAAGGAAAAGGAAATGCAAATAGCATATAACTTTATTTCTCTGTATAGTTCTTTTTTGAACACCAGTTCATCTGTTAGATAAAATTCCTCAGCAGACAAAAGATTAAGTAGGTAACCTGAGTCAAGGTACTTGATCAAATTACAAACTCTTTATATAAGGCAAACATCAGACTTACTTAAAATGTATATCAGGATATAAACAGATGATAAAAAATGGCATCAAATAAATGATGACTTAATGGTTAGGGTGCTTATCTGGGTAGCCTAAAGAGGTCGGTTCTATTCCCCAGCACCCCCATTCTTATTGCTAAACCTAAATCTGATTTAAAGCAGGTCTTCTAATATCTCTTCTCGAGACAGTCTTCTATGCCCATCAGCCCACATGGGAGGACTATCAACAACTCATCCAGACCTTCTTCACCAAAGAGAAACATGAAAAAAAAAAAAAACTGAAGAAAAGCCAAGAAAGTAATGTTGGGAGCTGAAAGCCACCTTACGGAAGACCCTCATGTTATTGAATAGGTCTTCCCTTTCCTCATGACTGGTCTGGGACCCCAACACTGCTGAAAGTAGGATATCCCTTAACCTCTTTTGCTGGACTCTAATGGGTGGTCTCCAGGCAGTTGCTCACTTGGCACCCTACAAATTTGTCTAAGGTGAATTAAGTGACCAGAGGTCCCACATAATCACTCACTGCTTTCCTAGAAAGGCTTCAGGAAGCATAGAGGACATATCCCCCATAAATCCTGAGGCCCCTGAGAATAGGAGAGCTAGTAACATTTTTCGTAACTCAGTCTGCACCAGATATTAGAAAGGAGATTCAGAAAATAGACAGCTTTGAGAGTAAACTTCTTTCAGAGTTAATAGAGATTACTGCCAGGGTATATAACAATAGAGACACTCTGAAGAGAGACAGGCTAAAAAAAATGGCTAAGGTTATGATGGCTACCTCCCAGAAGGCACAAGGCCCCACAAGACAGCCCGTATACTTTGTCCAGTATGATTCCACATGAAAGGAAAATATATACTGTGCTGAACCTAAAAGATGCTTTTTTAGTATCCCATTGACAAAGGGAAGTCAACCCACTTTTTGCCTTTAAATGGACAGACCCAAAAGAAGGCAACAGTGAGCAACTAACCTGGACTAGGCTTCCACAGGGATTTAAAAATCCCCCCACCCTCTTTGATGAGGCTCCTCATAGAGACTTGCAGGCCTTTCACAAGGAAACACCTGAGACAACTCTCCTACAATACATGGACATGGACGACCTCCTCCTAACTGCAGAAATGGAAGAATGCCTCTCTGCCACAGAGCATCTCTTGGACAACCTAAAACATCTGGGCTGTCATGTATCAGCCAGGAAGGCTCAGCTGTGCTTGTGTAAGCAACCTACTTGGGATACAAACTCCATGAAGGTAAGAAGATGCTGTCAGCCTCAAGAATTCAGGCCATCATTCAGATCCCCACACCTAAGACTAAAAGAGAAATCAGAGAATTCCTTGGAACTGTGGGATATTACAGAATTTGGATTCCAAGGTTTGCTGAATTAGCCAAGTCTCTATATGTGGCTACAAGAAGACAACAAAAAGATTTTAATTGTACTGAAAAGGAGGAACAAACATTCCAAAAACTAAAGTCAACTCTGACTTCAGCCACTCCCCTGGCATTTCCAGACTTAACCAAACCCTTCCACTGTACATAGATGAAAAGAAGGGGGCAGCCGCAGGCATCCTAACTCAGAGACTGGGACTATGGCATCACCCAGTGGCCTATTTGTCTAAGCAGTTAGACGCAGTAGCCATCGACTCCCTTGCCTCTGGGTTATTGCAGCTGCTGCTATTCGGACAAAGGACATAGACAGACTAATCTTGGGACAGACTTTATCAATTATGGCCCCATATGTCATAGAGACTTTAAAAAAAAAGTCTCATGACCAATGGCTTTTCAACTCCCACATAACCCACTATCAGGCCTTGCTCTTAGATGAACCAAAGATACAATTTTGCCAAACTTCAGCTTTGAATCCAGCTGCTTGAAACGGATAAGACTTCAATTCCTCTGCATGAATGCCTAGAAATCATCTCCACCTTTTATGGACTCTGGCCAGACCTGACAGATGTGGCTTGGCTGGACCCTGATGTGGAGATATATTCTGATGGCAGCAGCTTTGTTGTGGACAGAATCAGGTATGTAGGGGCAATTATGGTGACTTTGGAAGAAACCCTGGGAGCTGAGGCCCTACCTTGGGGTACATCAGCTCAGAAAACTGAACTGATAGCACTGACCAAGGCTCTGATATTAGGAAAAGACAAGACAGTGAATATCTACACAGACAGCTGTTATGCCTTTGCCATGACACATATCTATGAGGCCATCTACCAAAAGCAAGGACTATTAACAACAGAAGGTAAAGACATCAAAAATAAAAATGAAATTCTGGATTTATTGACTGCCATTTGGGCACCTCCTAAAGTGGCTATAATTTGTTATCCTGGTCATCAGAAAGGGGAAACCACAGAAACAAGAGGGAATAGACTGGCAGACCTAACAACACAGAATGTTCCTCTCAGCATCCATCAGATTGTCTGGTCACCCTCCTGACACCCACTCTTCCTGAGTGACCAACATACATGGAACAGGACCTATAGCTCACCTCTCATATGATAAAGGAACAGATCCACAAGGATGGTACCAATTGAAAAACAGACAACTGTTGCTGCCCCAAGCCCTAAGACAGAGACTGGTGAAACAACTACATGAAAGAACTCACTTAGACAACAACAAGCTAGCCGAGCTAAAAAGGAAAGAGTCTTTCTTCACAGATACGACTCACCAAGGACACCACCACCTACTGTCAGGCCTGCTAACAGAAAAATGCCTCCTCTGGTAAGGTACCACCAATGGGATCAAAAGAGCAGGTAACAGAGCCAGCTAGATATTAGAAAATTAATTTCACAGAGATAAAGCCAGGTCAGTATGGATATAAATATTTAATTCCCCACTATGGGTTGTACCTAAGGATGAGATCAGATAATGGGCCTGCCTTTATGTAAAAAAAAGATCACTAGGGAATTAACTGAAATATTGAGGATCAATTGGAAATTTCATTGTGCTTACATCCCCAGAGTACAGTCATGTAGCAGACAGCTTCAGGTTTGCTGAGATGAACTTCCAGAACAGGCACAGTTATGGAGGAAGGGATATCATTTATTGAAGCTTACAGATCCAGGGGAAGTTCCATAGTAGCAGGAGAAGCAGCCTGCTCTTCACAGGACCAGGCAAGAGAGAAAAAGCCAACCAGCCACCACAGCACACAGAGCAAAACTACTGCCAAAAGGTCACACAGCACACTTCAGGAACTCCTGCTAGGCACATTTGCATATCTTTACAATGGAATCTCAAACCCACCATTAACATCTTAAGACCGGCCCCCAGTGACCTTGCCTCTAGCAAGGTGATTGCAGATGCAAACTATAACTAATAAAACACTGAATATATTGGGGGACATATATTCAAACTACCACAAGTCAGGTAAAAAAGAAGAATCGGGCTTTAAAGGAGACTTTAACTAAATTAACCCTAGAAACCTACAAAGAATGGATGGGACTCCTTCCCTTCACCCTGTTAAAGGCCAAGTATACCCCTTATGTAAATGTATGGATAACCTCCATCCTGCTCTGGATGTATCTTAGATAACTTGTCCAAGTCTTACGAAGAGTCCAGGTGTCCATTATTCTAGCAGTGAAGGCTGCTTTTCAGACACACCCTGTTTGCCCCCAGCCTTTTCTGCCTGGCAACAGAGTTTAGATGAAGAGACACCATATTGACATGTTGGAAGGGCCCCCAACAGGTCATCTTAACCATTCCAATGGCCATGAACGTGGAGTAGACAAAATAGAAGAAACTTACTTTTTATAAAACAAGGGGGCCTATGAATGACTTTAAGTGAAACTTGTTGCTTTTATGCCAATCAGTCAGAAATAATCAAAAATACACTGGCTTTAATTAAAAAAAAAAAAAAACCTTAAAAAAGAAATCGGGTTTCAATCTATGTATGACTGATCTCCATGGTTAACTACTCTTATTTCTGCAGTTGCTGGTCCCCTTTTGTCAGTAGTGCTAGACCTTACCATAGGAGCCTACATTATTAATACTTTGGTCAGATATGTTAAAAATAAAATTACTTCTGTTAATCTTATGGTATTATAGACACACTATATACCCCTATCTGAAACTGTGCAAACTCTGGACATTATCCCCCCACAAGTCAAAGATTTAACTCATTGCCATATCTGAGGGGGAAAATGTAAAGAGAGCAAAATGTTATTATTTCTTTACATCAAGCTTAGAGAAAAATAGAAGTCACTTGCTTGAGCATGTGGGGATGGTAGATAAATAGGATGCTCTACTGGTCTTAATAGCATTACCCTGGGCCTGCATTGTTAAGCAAAATCCTTAAGGGCAGATAAGCAAGACACTTGGAGACTCTGGCCTAACACCCCCTGCCCCCTAAAGGTGCTTCTGTAACTGATTCACAAGTTTCTTTAACCTTCTAAGAATAGAATGCCCCCACTGTAATGCACCAAATTCCCCTTTATGTTTAAAGTTACTTTTATGGCTGTAACTGCAACATGTGAATTGTGATTTTTGGTTTAACTCCCATCCTGTTTTTGCAATAAACATTTTATAGTTTTTTTCCAATAAAAGCAGATGCTCCAAACACCTCAATGCTGCATCCTGAGAATCTGAACCCTGGTTATAATCCTGGTTGGCACCAGCTTTTCTTCTTTTTTTTTTCTTTCTTTTTTACCCAATAAAACTTTATCTTATATTCTGTGAGTCAATGGTCTTTCTTGTATGACAGTGGACCCCATAACAGAACCATCCATGCATACTTGGGATGAAGCCTACTTGATCAAGGTGGATAATGCTTATGATGTGTTGTTGAATTCAGTTTGTGAGGATTTTTTTCAAGATCTTTCCATCTAAGGTCATCAGGGATATAGGCCTATAGATTGTTTTTTGTTGCTGTTGTATCTTTGCTTGGGTTTTGTATTAGGGTTATACTAGCTTCTTAACAAAAGTTGGGGAGCATTCTTATACTCCAATTATGTGAAACAGTTTTTTAAAAATTGGCTTCAGTTTTTCAATGAAGGTTTGATAGAATTTGACTGATCAGCCATCCAGTCCTGGACTTTTCTTTTGGGCAGATTTTTTATTACCTTTTTAATCTTGATGGATGTGACAGGATTGTTTCAGATATTAATCTACTCTGAATTTAGTTTTGGTAGGAGGTATGTGTCTAGGAATTCATACATTTTTCCAGATTATCCAATTTTGTGGAGTAAAGGTTTTGGAAGTATGTCCTGATAACTGTTCAAATTTCATTTCTATCTGTTGTGATGTTTTCCTTTTCATATCTGATTTTGTTAATTTGAGAGTTCTCATTTTTCATTTGATCAAATTGGCCGGGGTTTATCAATCTAGTTTATTATTTTTTTTTTCAAAGAACCAGTTCTTCCTTTCATCAATTTTCTTAAATGTTTTCTTTTGGTCCAACTTACTAATTTCTTCTGTGGTCTTAATTATTTATTTTCATCTGGAGTTCTTAGGGTTGAATTGTTCTTGTTTTTCCAATGTGTTTAGGTGGATAATTAATTAATTTGAGATCTTTCTGTGTTGCTCATGAAGGCATTCAATGCTATTAATTTTCCCTTTAGGACTGCCTCCATTTTGTTCCATAATTTTTGAGATGTTGTATTTTCATTATTGTTCAGTTCTAAAAATTTTACAATTTCCTTTTGGATTTTTTTTGTTTTGTTTTGTTTTGTTTTTCAAGGTAGGGTCTCCCTCTAGCTCAGGTTGACCTGGAATTCAGTAATCTCAGGGTGGCCTTGAACTCACAGTGATCCTCCTACCTCTGGATCCTAAGGGCTGGGATTAAAGGCATGTGCCACCATACTTGGCTCCTTTTGGATTTTTTAAAATTTATTTTATTTTATGTTATTTTATTTATTTATTAGAGAGAGAGAATGGGCACAAATGAATTCCAGATGCATGCACTACCTTGTGCATCTGGCTTATGTGGGACCTGAAGAATTGAACTTGGATCCTTAGACTTCACAAGCAAGTGCCTTAACCAATAAGCCATCTCTTCAGCCCGCCTTTTGGATTTCTTTTATAATCCATTCATTACTTAAAAGTGTGTTGTTCAGTTTCCAGGAGCTGGTGGAATTTCTGCTCTGTCTCTTGTTGATAACTTCCACCTTTAAGCACTGTTATCAGATATGATGCAGGAAGTTATGCCATTTTCCTAAGTTTATGGATGCATGCTTTATGGCCTAATATATGATCTGTTTTGGAGAGGGTTTCATGGGCTGCTAAGAATGTGTATTCTGTCAAATTAGGGTGGAATGTTCTGTAGTTGTCTGTTTGGTCTACTTGATCTATGGTGTTGTTAAACTATGTATTTCCATATAGATTTTGTGTTTAGATATCTATAAAAGAACTCCAGATACATGTTGCCATTTTGTGCACCTGGCTTTATGTGGGTCCTAGGGAATCAAACCTGGATCGTTAGGCTTTGAAGGCAAGTGCCTTAACCACTGAGCAATCACTCTAGCCCAAAAGTTTTAATTTTATCAGTGACAGCATTTGTTTATTTTCTCATTTCAGTCTCAAGTTTACTTCTTTCTAAGGAATGATCAAATACCCAAACCTGTATAAACATAGCATGTCTGTCACTCTTTCAAGTACAAATTATGTTTTCAGTGGGAAAAAAGACTAGTTCAGCTTAGGATACCAGCATATTATACTTGAGAAAATCATTTCAGTTTTGTCCAGAAGTATTTCATATGTACTATTCAAGGTATCACTTTAAAATTAAAAGGCATTTATTCAAAATGTGAAATATAATAAATTCATTTTAGTTAACTCACTAAAATCATTTTGAAATTAGAATTGCTTTTTAAAAACTTTTTTTTTTTTTTTTTTTTTTTTTTTTTTTTTGGAGGTAGGGTCTCACTCTAGCTCAGGATGACCTGAATTCATTATGTAGTCTCAGGGTGGCCTCGAACTCACGGTGATCCTCGTACCTCTGCCTCCCAAGTCCTGGGATTAAAGGCGTGCACCACCACACCCGGCTTTTAAAAATATTTTTATTTATTCATTTGAGGGAGAAAGAGACAGAGAGAGAATGGATTGGGCAAGCCAGGGCTTCCTGCCACTAGAAACAAACTCCAGACACATGTGTCACTTTGTGCATTTGGTTTTATGTGGGCACTGGGGAATCTAACTTGGGCCATCAGGCTCTGCTAGCAAGTGTCATTAACTGCCGAGCCATCTCACTAGGCCTGAAGTGGCTTTTGAAAACATGCATGATGGTGAAGAACACAGTGATTCTCAGTGAGTTTGATAGTTCTGCCTTCATTTGTACCTACTCAGTAATGTTTTCCTTATCATGACCTTTTAAAAAGTATTTTATTTACAAGCAGAGAGAGACAGAGAAGAGAGATAAACACATGCACACATGTACACACATACAGAGAGAGAGAGAGAACAAGAAAGAGAAAGGAAGAGAGAGAGAAAAAGAGAAAGAGAGAATGGGTATACCAAGGCCTCTAGCTGATGCAAATGAACTCCAGATACGTGGGTCATTTTGTGGGTCTGGCTTTACTTAGTTACTGGGGAATCAAACCCAGGTTGTTAAACTTTGCAGGGAAGTGCCTTAACTGCCAAGGCATCTCTCGAGCCCCATCATGACTTCTGATTTATTGGTGCTTAAATCAACTCAGTGAAACAGAAATTGTTGTAGAAAAATGTTTGTAGTGTCAAGTGATAATAATGTATTTTTTTCTGGATCATAAATATTTACGGTATTTGGTCATTTTTACACATGCAATTTATTGCAATTTCTTATTATCAACAAATGCTTATTTTACAGCTAATTTTTCTATTTATAAAAGTAAATTAGTTTATTTTGAATTCTCCACTCCCAAATTGTATTATAAAACATTAAAAAGAAGATTAGAAACAACTAATACATTGAGGGATCAAGTTGTTTTCTTGGGCTCTGAATGTAGTTCAATTGGTAGCATGCTTGCTTGGCTATATGAAGATACAGTTTCTCTCCAGTACCACATATAAAAACCAGGTGTGGTGGTATATACCTATAATCACAGCACTTGTGAGATAGAAGCTTGAGGATCAAAAGTTCATTGTCATGCAGATTGTTGTCTAGAGTCTACAGGAAAAAAGACAAGTAAAAGAAAGGAAAGTCAGTGTTCTTTGGGACATGAAGAAGTTCCTTCCACTAAATAACAGAGTTGATTAGGTGGGCATTTTTGGTTTCAATGACTCAGAGCTCAGAGTGGACATGGACCTAGCAATATGGTCTTGTCATTCCAAATAAAATTTGTGGAAGTCAAATCAATAAAAATTATTGGAAATGCTTTAAATTATATACAATTTATATAAAGGTAAGAATATATTTTAAGTCATCATCATAATAACCTGATATAATTTTTGATCAATATTATCTAATTTTTGATAGGAAAATTGAAATAACTTGAAATAAACCAAGATTAAAGTATACTCTTCAAAATGTCATTAGCAAATTTTCAGGAAACTCCTTCGTCCATATATGTATGTGTGTATGTTTGTATGTATGCATGTGTGTGTATGTGTGTGTGTGTTTAACACTAATAATAAAAAGCATCAGGCTGGAGAGATGGCTTAGTGATTAAGGCTTTTGCCTGTAAAGCCAAAGGACCTCGATTCGATTCCCCAAGACCCACACAAGCCAGATGTACAAGGTGGCGCATGCATCTGGAGTTTGTTTGCAGTGGCTGGAAGCCCTGGCATGCCCATTCTCTTTCTCCCTGTCTCTTTCCCTTTCTCAAATAAATAAATAAAAATAAAATATTTAAAAATTAAAATAAATAAAAAGCATCATTTTTAAAAAGCTTAGTCTATTTTACAGTCTTCTTAACGCATCATAATCTTTATCTTAACAACTGATACTATGTGCTGTTGCTCTCAGGTGGGTCTGGATACCACACACTGTGGCTATATGCCTAAACAATCCATTCCACTAGTAACACTTATTTCTTGGCCGCTGTCAACAAATAGGCTTCAAAACACTTCAATAAGTAAATACTTAAGGGTGGCAGACTTTGAGGTTTATTTTTTTTCTCTCTAAACAAGTTATAATCACAAATCTATGTACTAATCATCAATATTATTTCTGTCTGCAATTCTTCATCTTGAGAAAGCATCTGCACTGGCACATTTCTTATTGTGATTCACACTCTATGAATAGCCAACAGCACTCATATAATATTTGGGAGAACAAAAGTAATGGTTTCTGATTCAAAATGCCTGGGATTATAATCTCTGTATTTCTTAATTTGTAACTTCTGGTAAATTAAGCTCTCCAGAATTAGCTTTCTTGTATGTAATATTAGAATAATAATTCAGTATTAAAAATATGAACATATATGGGATTTCTGAATTCTCAAAAAAAAACCTCTGACAAATGCTTGTATTGTTCCTTCTAAAAAAGAGATAGTGCTATTAAAAGGACAATTGTCAAAATGGTGCTGACAGAAGGAAAGGAGTCTCTTTGTTTCTTTTATCCAATGAGAATGCTCACTTAAACCCATGGCACAATCAGTTGGTTCAGGTCAAAGAGGCCAGGACTCAACCTCAGGAAAGCATGTTGCACAATCCACAGGACAAAGAATCAACAGAAAAGTGGGCCAGAGCATGGAACTTTTTTCAAAAAATAAAGGTCAGGGTGAGGTGTAAAAGTGATGAAGGATCTCAAAGGCCTTGGCCTCTTATCTTTTGAAGCAGACTTATACTTCAATGTCATGACCTCAGCACAGACATACACAAAATGAGCATAGATACCACTGAATCATTAGGGTAGGAACCCTATATCCATGTGTAAGCTATCTGTTTTCTATCAGGTAACTTTGTTTCGAACAGTGGAAGTCCATGTTAGAGATAAAGGAGAATATGAGTAAAAAGCTACCCAGCATGGAATATGGTTAGTATGCCAACAAAAATGCAAAGCAAAGGCAAATAGAGCATCAAATAATACTGTTATTTGAAGAATAAACTGCTTATGGTGAAGTTTCTTTAATTCTGCAGCAGAGAAAAATCAATATATGATGGGAGAGTCTCATGCTGATGTTTATACCTGATGAGGATTTGACTTACAGTTTTGTCTGATGTTCAGTCATGTGTTTTTGAACCCAAAGCCATCCTACCTGCTATGAGTGCAAGGTGTTCTTGTTTGATGCTCACCAGTGGTAACATTTATGATGCTGAGTACTCTAAGTTTAAGTGAATATAAAACAGATAGCCAAACACCTAAACTGCTGAGCCATCTCTCCAGCCCCCTGCTAAGGAATGTTAATGAACATAATTTAATTAACATAAAAGGCACACAGTTTTTCTCATTTTTAATGTTCTCTTTTATGAATTAAGTGTTCATTTTATGGAATACATGAAGTGTTATAAAGGCACAGACAAAATTATTTTTCTTAAAAGTTAAGGAGATGTTCTCCTTTCCATCTTTGGATCATAGTGGCATGAGCCATCCAGCCTGGCTGCTTCACTAAAGGGAAGGTATTGCTTGCACCTCAGTCTCCAGTGGAGGCACTACCTGGGGAGTTCATTATCAGCCAGGAAAGTGATCCTGGGCTGAGAGCTAATGTTCACTATAACTATAAATTTGCAGTTCTGCTGTTCCTGCAACATACTCAGAGTTTCCTTAGGCTGCAATGATAAGTGAAGAAAGGACTGGTGAGCTGCCATGCTCTCAATACCTATAAAGATGTACAGTGTGATAATGTTTTTCATTCCACAGAAAACACACCCTTGAAGTTTTGGTAAGTCATTTTTAGGGATACATCCTTTTATTTATTTGTTTATTTTCATAGCACAATTATTTCCTTGAGACAAACCCTTGTAATTTAGAGAATACCACTTCATGTGCTTGTTCAAGTATGGGAATACTATAGCTGAAGTTATTGGGACTTAATGTAATGAAATTATTATTTTGCAGGTAAGAAAAGTAGAAAAGTGAGGCTGAGAAAAGTTGTCTAAAGTCACAGTCCAGATGTAGAAGGAAAGGAGGCATATTTTCGATTCTAGTTCAGTACCAGCTAGGTCATTATTGAATATGTCATTTTGTTAACACTTTAACAAAAAATCAGTCACACCATAATCATTCTTTTTCTTTCCTGTACCATTTTCCTCTGCCTCTTATCATTATTTAACATTATTCTAATGATAATGTCTTACATAATCAAAAAATATCTTTCCCTTTCTATAATGAATTCCTGCTGGTAGATAAGCCTGAGGTTGCTGTGTCTGGAGAAGTTTGTTTCAAATGGATATTGAGAGTCTGTTTCTTCTGTCTTGTGGTGCCTTCATTAACAGAATTTTGTGAATAAGGCATCTATCTGGTAGAATGGAAAAGGAAAATGGATGTGGCCCAGACTTATGACATGCACCCTATTGTGTTGTGCTAAAGACATAACTAAGTATCCTGGTGTGATGTGATGAGGTAGAACAGCATTTTGCTCTGATTACATTACATGATGGCTAGAAAAATGACTTAGTTAAGTAGGTAGTTCACCATCTTTACTACAAGACTTCATAAACAAAGTGTTTCAATCATCTGGGGTTTTGACTTCACCCACAAGTGAATCATTCTAAAATCTTCTATGTTCTTAAGGGACACATAGCAGATTTGGGATTCACACAGATTGAGTGATAACTAATTTTCCAAAATAATTCTACTTTCTGGGTTTTGTTTTAGGTATCATGAGCCTATGAATAAAGTGAAATTAATTATTCAACATTTTACATATTTGCTTTTTATGTTGAACTACAATTCATATGGAACATATTTTCTTAATATTACAATCATAGATGTCATATAGGACATGGATGTTTATGTTTACCAAACCTAAAGGAAGAATGACCTTAATGCAAGGTTTTTAGTTTTTTTTTTTTCTTTTTGTTTTTTCTAGGTAGTGTTTCACTGCAGCCCAGGCTGACCTGGAATTCACTACGTAGTCTAAGGGTGTCCTCAAACTCATGGCAACCCTTCTACCTCTACTTCCCCAGTGTTGGGATTAAAGACATGTGCTACCATGTCTGGCTACAAGGTATTTTTTTTTAATATTTTACATTTATTTATTTATTTATTTATTTAAGAGAGCAAAAGACACAGGGAGAGAGAGAGAGAGAGAGAAAGGCCTCCAGCCACTGCAAACAAACTCCAGACGCATGTGCCACCTTTTGTATCTAGCTTAAGTGGGTCCTGGGGAATCGAACCGAGGTCCTTTGGCTTTACAGGCAATTGCCTTAACCACCAACCCATCTCCCCAGCCCCAAGATTTTTTTTTATTAACACCATAGACTTGATAAACTGGATGGATTTTGTTTACTTCTCTGCATGTGCTGGGTAGCAATAGGGTGAGGCTGATAATCTCAGTTGGAGCAGCCATACCAGCACTTTCATTTGTGTCTGATTTTGCATCTGTCATATAGCTGGAGGAAACAGGAGAGGGAATCTTAAAGGGCTTTGTCTCCATTGCTAATGTCAGAGAAATTAGATACATTTTTTAATGTGTTTGAACTCTATGTATAATTACAGACATAATATTTCACAAGAAGACCTAATTGTTGTAAGATGCACAACATCTACCAGAAAATATTCTCATACTTGGTGAAACACAGAAATGTTTGAAAATTTTTATTTTATTGGTGTGGTTGTTTGAATATATGGCCCCCAATATATTCAATGTTTTATTACTTTATAGTTTGCATCTGCAATCACCTTCCTAGAGGCAATGTCACTGGGGGCTGGTCTTAAGGTGTTAATGTTGGGTTTGAGATTCCATTGTAAAGATATTCAAAGTGTGTCTAGCAGGAGTTCCTGACCTGTGCTGTGTGACTCTTTGGCAGTTGTTTTTGCTCTGTGTGCTGTGTGGCTGGTTGGCTTTGCTCTCTTGACTGGTCCGGTGAGAGCAGGACACTTCTCCTGCCCTTATGGAACTTCCTCTGGATCTGCAAGCTTCAATAAACAATATCCCTTCCTCCATAACTGTGCCTGATCTGGAAGTTCATCTCAATGAACCTGAAGCTGTCTGCTACAATTGGGCACAATCTCCTGTTGCTGTTGTCTGTCTTGTGTTGACCAGGAAGTAATGTCTACCTTCTGCTCATGTCACTGGTTTTCACCTGCCATCATAGAGCTTACCCTTGAGTCTCTAAGCCAAAATAATCCATTTTCCCACAGGCTGCTCTTGGTCTAATGTTTTCTGTCAACAATGCAAAGCTAACTGCAACAGTAAGACTAGTGCTGAGAAGTGAGGTCATTGCTGCTAGACACCTGACTGTGGCTTTTGGCCTATTTGGAGATGATTATTGAGAGGAAAGTGGAAAGATTTGAAATCTTGTCCTAAGGGATGCCTTGTAGTGCTGTAAGTACAGCTTGATGGACTATTCTGGTCAGAGTTGAAAGACCTGAATGCAGTAGGAACTATGGACTGTGAGGTTTGGCTTACTAAGGTAAGAAAGAGCTTTTCCTGAACTGGGCTAGAAGAAGTTTGTGTGAATGGCTTGCTGTTATGCCCATGTCCTGTGAACTTGTGCAGGGTTGCATTGTGTAGAAATGGAGTAGTGTGAGCACAGAGATATGGGACAGAAAAAATGAAATCTTTGGACAGAAACTACTGCCATTCAGTTTCAATTGTATGAGAGATTACAACCTTTGAGGTTGGACCAGATGACCAGCATTGGACAAGAGGAGGAATGACAACTCTTTTGAAGGTGCCTGAATGCTGAAGGAGTGTCCTGGTCTTCAAAGTCTGCTTTATTGTGCCTCCATCCCAAGATTAAGTTCATAGCACACTTAATATTATGGAGTATAACAAATGCAGGAGAGAGAGGGTTATTGAATTTGCAATACAATTTTGTATTTTGGAAATGGCCATGGGCAGTGTGAAGTGGCTTGCTGAATTTCCTGCAAGGAGACCAATGGAGCCATGAGGATGAACAGTGGGTTGCACTGGAGACCCAGTGGAGAGTCCAGGACTGTGGGTGACAACCAAGAAGAACTACTGGCATGGATGAAAATTTCCAGGAATGTGAGTAGCCTAGCTGGAGACGCAGAATTGGAACTCCAGAGACTTGTCACTGCTTAGAATTGTTTGACTTTCAGCTACAGCGTTTGATCTTTGCCCTGCTTAAATCTTGTATTGGTTGAATATTTCTTTGCTATGTCCAATGCAATTTTCACAGTATGAATGTTTATTATTTGCCATTATTATTTTTCTTTTTTGTATTATGACTCAGTTAAAAGACCTTGGACTATGAGGATGCTTGAACATCATTGGGATTAATAAAAACTATGGAGACTTTTAAAGTTGGATGAATGCATTGCATTTTACACCATGGATGGTTATCAGCAGATGAGGGCCAGAGGTGGAATATGGTGGTATGAATCAGGTGACCCCCATAAACTTACATTTTCTAAATATTAGGTTCCCAGCTGGTGACCATTTGGGAAGTAAGCCTCCTAGAGGAAGTGTATTTGGGGGGCAGGCTTTTGGATGTTATAGCCAGCTTTCTCTTGCACGTGTTTGGCACACTTTCCTGTTGCCGTTGTCCATCTTATGTTGGCCAAGAGGTGATGTCCATCCTCTTCTCATGTCATTGGTTTTTCTCTGCCATCAAGGAGCTTCCCCTCAAGGCTGCAAGCCAAAATAAACCCCTTTCTCCCACAAAAAAGAAAAATATATATCTTGTCATTATCTAAAGCTAAGAAAGCATACTAATTTTTTTAAAAAATCAAAGAAATCCTGCCATTTATACTAAAAAAGAGAATTTTTAAAAGTTAGTCTTTGTTTATTGACCATTTTCTAAATGCAGAGTGAAAGAAGAATGTGAAGGATCTTCTCAGGCAAGTCAGTTGTTTAGGTCTAACATGAGGACAACTGAGCAACTCTTCATGAAGTCTCTCTCTGGGGTCTGTGATTGCAGCACCTTACTCCTCTTGATGTCAGACCACTGTTGAAATAAACACTTAAGGTAATTTAAAATAATTAAATGATGCACAATGTAACTCCTGGTTTTGAATTTCTCCATAGCTATAATAAATACTAAAATATGACTGGAGCTACTAGTCATCTTTCTGTTCAATAATTATAATACATTTCAAATTGATATTTTTATCACAAAAATGAACTTAGAAACAAATGCAGCCAAATGGCTGCAGAGTGTTTCAAATTGAACTAGGTAGGTAAGGAGATTCTTCTCTAGAAACTGGAAACTTCCATGCTAAAAATCAGGACACACCATTTTTATCCTCATGGTTTGAATGAAATGGCAAAATAATATCATGATTTTTCTAGGTGATTCCTTGTGTGCCTTCAGCTGAAGCTCACACATTTCATACTTTCTTACATACTTTTAATATAATCAGAGATAAAGTTTCTCTTTTATAATTTCCTTGCATTTTTTATTTTAAAGGTCAATTTCAAATGATTTGTTCTTGCTACATTTCAATATATCCCATGACTTCTGTCACCCAGGTACAAATAAGCATGTCACATGATGTTTTTCCAGGTGCTTTGGGAGCAATTATAATAAAAGAAGATTAAACATGTGTACTCATGTAGAAACATTGCTAGGGTGCTGACATGTTTTTTTATTAGCTTAATGGAAACAAAAGAATTTGGTCTTTTGAGCCTGAAAAAAATACAGAATTAAAAAAAAAATACTTGTTGAAAAAGTATAGAAGAATAAAATGAAAAGGATGTTTTTCAGAGAAACATGGAAAGGGAAAGAAAACAAATTTCTTTCCTTGGCTAATTATGGTATTTTAAACCATACTGAGTAATGTCTTCCTCTGTGCATATGTACATGATAAATGTATGTATGAATTATTTAAAAATACAAAATTATATTTACATTTACTCACACATACTAGATTTCTTACTCAAAAATTCATGAGCAGCATCTATTTTTAATCATTTAAAAACTATGTTATATCCCATTTGCTGTGAATTAATATGTCCAGTCCCTCTTAGTTGGTCAATAGGTGTCTTCAAACATCTTATAGTACAGATTTTTTTTACTGTGGTTAAAGATATATGTAGGAAATTTTTTAGAATAAATTTTTGAAATTTATGGTCTGAAGAATATATTATATCTCTTCAATACTTTTGCCAACTATTTCTTAACTCAGGCTGATTATCATGACACAGCTCCTGTGGCATTTTTATGTGTTGAAATAGCTATATGTCTAAGTGGCTCAAAAAGGTAAGCAAGGCAAATAACTAATGCTGAGATACTCTTCCCATGTACTCCATCAAAGATGCATACAATCATAAGGAAGGTACCAAACTGTCCACTCTTAATTTCTGACTTGTGTGAAATTCTAAATGCATTCTTCAAAAAATGTTAGGGCAATGACAAGAAAAATATTGGCTAATAACAGATTAGCTAATAATGGATTTTATACATATGTCCTAATGCTTTCTTGATAAAGGAGTCTTGTGATATTAAATACACACACACACACACACACACACACACACACACACACACATATATATATTGCATCATAGCTATCTATTATATATTAAGGACATTGAAGAATTATTTGATATATTTAAGGATTATCTTTCTCTTAAATTGGTCATCTATCTTTCACCTTAAATAGCTCATAAACAGTGACTCAAGTCAGAAAAATAGGTACTCACCTATGTGCATCTGGCTTAGGTGGGTCCTGGGGAATCGAGCCTTGAACCAGGGTCCTTATGCTTTACAGGCAAGCACTTAACCTCTAAGCCATATCTCCAGGCCCAAGTGTTCATATTTTTATGATAGTTGTTCACATCCTTTTGTCACACTTATTGTGCATTATATGAATCTTCTTTCTTTACCTAAATATCAAATGAAACAATAAACAAAATAAAAAAATCACCCTTGATTCTGTGATGGTGGAAGTACCTCATAGTGGTATTTGCAGGTAATGCAGCTTTGGCAACAGAGAGATTTTTATTTTATTTATTTATTTATTTTATTATTATTTTATTTATTTTTGGAGAGAGACAGATATGGAGAGGAAGACAGAGATGAGCATGCCAGCAGTCTCTCAGCTGCTGTGAACGAAATCCAGATGTGCACCCCTTGTGGGCAAGTGCGGCATTGCGCCCTTGCATCACTGCATCTGGCTAAATGTGGGACCTGGAGATTAGAACCACTGGAGATTGGAACCAGCATTTTTAGGCTTAGCAGGCAGGTGCCTTAACCACTAAGCCATCTCTCCAGCCCTTATTTATTTTGTATTAGTTATGTATATAATATGTATACAGCCATGATGGTACCATCATTAACCTTCTCCCTGTCCTCCCCCCATGGGGATTGTGGGTCTTGCATTGTGGGGTTAGCCATTAGTTATAGGGAAGAGGCAATGTCTCTTGCATAATGACCCAGTTTATGGCTCTAACAATGTTTCTGCCCCCTCTTCCGCAAATTTCCAAGCCATGTTGGGTACATTTTAGGTCTATTTCAGTGATGAGGTCTTGGGAGTCTCTGTGTCTCTGGATATCTGATTTTGTAGCAGTTGAGTGTTCTCTGTGTCTATCTCTTTCACCCTTGTGTTAATACCAGGTTCAGTGAGAAAGCAGAACTCTTGTTCATTTCCCCAATAACTCTATGGCTTCAGCTGGTGCCCTGGTAAGGTGAGATTATCTCCTCAGGTTCTGCATACATCTGAAAAAGAGAAGCAAATTCTCCAATGGAGAACGAGGTCAATGCAAAATACATGGATAACCATTATTGTTTTAGAGAGAATTAAATAGTTGTAGGTCCTCTTGTATCCCACTGTTGGTGGGACTGTGATATTGGAGGGCCGGCTGGTTTTGGATATGGTTCTGACTTGTTTCCCCATTACAGGTATGGATTCCATTCCACTGAGTGGATCCCTTAGCCAAATCAACAGCAGTTAGTAACCCACCATGGCTGTGTGCCACTACTGCACTTGTGTGAGCATCTCCTCTGGTTGAGTAGCTTAGACCACGAGTTGCTTATGCAGATGTTGGTCTTTTTCCCCCAGTCGTTCATGTAACACCTTCTGGAACTAGACAAGCTGTCTTCCAGATTCCAGCCAGGTCACTCCATGTTCCATCCTAACAGCATACTATGTCTTCAGCAGTAGGGTCTTACCATTAACCTTTGGTGGGTCATCATGTACTCTGACAGAAATCTGTCTTCTTTAGGGAAACCATGTAGGTCTCACTGATCATCAGCTCATTCTGGTTGCTAACCACACACTAGTACTGGGAGTTACAGGTCAGGTGAGTACCAAGGGAAAATAAGGAAGAAAAATATAGTTAACATGAAAGAGAAAGAGAAAGAAAGAATAGAATGAAGAGGGAGTGAGGGGCCTGGAGAGATGGCTTAGCAGTTAAGCACTTGCCTGTGATATCTAAGGACCCTGGTTGAAAGCTTGATTCCCTAGGACCCATGTAAGCCAGATGTACAAGGTGGTGCATGCATCCAGAGTTTGTTTGCAGTGGCTGGAGGCCCTGGTGCACCCACTCTCTATCTGCCTGTTTCTGTCTCTGTCTGCCACTCTCAAATAAATAAAATAAAATAAAATAAAAAAAAAAGAAGAAGAATTGGGAGTGAGAGAGAGAGAAACAGGAAAAGATTAAGGTTAGTCTTCATCATACCCTCTTCAGGCCCCTGTGATTCAGGTGTTCTCTTTAAGTACCTGATGAAGGTTCAACATTTTAGTATGTCTTTCAGGATACAAGATTTTATGGTACCAATTACTTTTGGGTCCAGTTTTCTGTCCCCGCCTTACCTGCCCCTCTTGCCTCAGCATCCTTATTGTCCAGGTTTATTAGGTGTGTCAGCATCTCAGGCAAATTCAGGTTAAGAGCCACAGATGAGTGAGACCACATGACACTTATCTTTCTGCCATTGGGTGAGTTTGCTGAGAATGATCTGTTCCAAGTTTAACCATTTTTCTTCAAATTGCATTGTGTCATTTTTCCTTGGTGCTGTGTAGAATACCATTGTGTAGATATATCACATAATGTTTATCCATTCATCTAATGATGGCCATCTGGGTTGATTCCAGATCTCAGCTATTATGAATAGAGTAGCTATAAACATGTTTGAGCAAATATCTCTGAACTGAGGCATGGAGCTTTTAGAGTAAATGCCCAGTAAGGGAAAATTGGGATCTGTTGGTACCTCTGTAGTCATCCTTTTGAGGGGTCTCCATATTGCTTGCCATAGTGGTTGTACCAGGTTACATTCCCACCAACAGTGAAGGAGGATTCCTATTTCTCCACAAACTCACCAGCATTTGTTGTCATTAGATTTTTTTAATGTTTGCTATCCTTACTGGGGTAAGGTGGAATCTCATAGTTGTTTTAATTTGCATTTCCCTGATGATTAGGGATGTTGAACATTTTCTTAAGTGTGTGTTTGCCATTTGTATTTCTTCCTCTGAGAATTCCCTGTGCAGTTCTCTGCACCATTTTGTGAGTGGGTTGTTTGACTTTTCATTGTTTAGGTGTTTAAGTTCTTTGTAGATTTTAGAAATTAGGCCTCTATCCGATGTGTAACCAGCAAAAATTTTCTCCCATTCTGTGAGTAATCTATTGGCTCTGCTTATTGTATGTTTGTCTGTGAAAAAGCTTTTCAGCTTCCTGAGATCCCAATGGTTGAGTGATTCTTTAATTTCCTGAGCTCCTGGGGTTTTGTTCATGAAGTCATTTCCCACTGCTATATCATAGAAAGTTCCTCCTTGTTTTTCTTCCAGTGGTACAAGAGTGTCTGTTCTTATATTGAGGTCTTTGATCCATTCGGACTTGATTTTTGTGCATGGCAAAATGTGTGGATTGAGTTTCATTTTCCTGCATATGGTTATCCAGTTTGTCCAGCACCATTTGTTGAATGTACTATCTTTTTTTTTTCCAGTCTACATTGTTAGGGCCTTTGTCCAATATCAAGTAGCTGTAGTTCCTTGACCCAAATTCTGGGTCCTCAGTCGTGTTCTATTGATCTATAATCCTGTTGTTATTCCAGTAATATGTTGTTTTTATTACTATGGCTTTGTAGTATAGCTTTAGATCAGGAATGGTGATGCCTCCAGAGGTGTTTCTTTTGTTGTGGATATGCTTGGATATCTGAGGCCTTCTGCCATTCCATGTTAATTTTGAGAAGAAAGATGTTGGGATTTTTATTGGCATTGCATTAAATATATATATTGCTTTTGATAAGATTGCTATTTTCACAGTGTTAATTCTGACTATCCAGGAACATGGGAGGTCTTTCCATTTTCTTAAGTTCTCCTCAATTTCTTTCTTGAGTGTTTTTATGTTTTCATTGTAAAGGTCTTTCACATTCTTGGTCAATGTTATTCCAAGCCTTTTTTTTTTTTTTTTTTTGATGCTACTGAATATGAGACAATGCCATTTATTTCATTCTCTGTATCTTTGTCTTTTGCATATGAAAGGCTACTGATTTTGTGCATTGATTTTGTATCCTGGTACTTTACTCAAGGAGTTCATCACTTTTAAGAGTTGAGATGGAGGTTCTTGGGTCACTTATGTATAGAATCTGTCACCGACCATTCGGGACACTAATGACACATGCACCACTCTTGTTGCTTGCTTGGACGGGAGACCACTTTATTACAGGAAATAGCACAGCTTATATATCCAATGAAGACCAATCATAACATAGTTGCTAGGCAAGAAAGCTAACTTGGCTGAAGCCGATACGTTGATGCAATGAGGATATACCTCCTAGCCAATCACCATAACTTCCTGTTTACTAACAAGACTTGAGCTCAACGCCCTTTGGCAATGTGCCAGCCGCCATCTTGACAGGGCAACATGGATGGTGTGGCCCCGGATGCTGCCAGCCACATCTCCCCCTTTTTCTTTATAAACAGCAATTAGCTCCCAAATGCAGTGTCTAAATAGACAGAGGGCATTAACCAACTGGGGGGGAACAATGGTCTGATTCCTCTAAAGTTTTGACATCTTTTGTAGAGGGGAGGCAAAATTAGCAAGGATGCCAACCTCCATGCTAATCAGACATGTTCCTCAAGGAAGTCAGAAGCAGTCTGAAATGACTTTCCTTTGCAGTGCTTGCCTCTCACCCAGCTTGGTACCTTTTATTGCTTTGCCCTGTCTTACGCTTGACCTAGTATTTCCAGTACTATATTGAAGAGCAAGGTAGTAATGGTTCATATTTTCTACTTTTTTAATGTATATTTTCCATCCCTGTATTGAGTTCCCTTTTCTTGTCATTTTTGGATTTTCTTAATGCTTCTTAGAGTTCATCCTTGCATTTTTCATGTCCTCATTGAGCTTAGCCAGCTGGTTATTGAGGTTCTCTTCTTTTTGTTCTCCTTCAGATCATTTAACTGTCTTTGGAACCCTTCCTGGTTCTTTTCTATTAGGTCTAACCTAGCAAGGACACCATTCATACAATTATTGGCTCTTTGTTGAGTTTCTGCAAGTTCTGGTATTTGCTTGGCCAGCATTATAAAGCTTCTCTCTGCATTTGGGGGTTCTGATTCTATTGTCTCTTCTATGTTTTAATTAGAGACATCCATTGAGGGACTGGGCAATTTAGCTGGTTTTACTTGCATCTGATTTTTCATGGTATTTTTTTTTCTCTGTGTTCTGCCCATCACAATGGTACAGAAAGCATAGGGTATGGAACACTAGCCTGCTGGCCTTGGATGGGTGGGGATAGCAGTGAGTGTGAGGGTGATTGCCTGAGGAGTAAAGAGAGGCTGGAGTGGGGGCCTGCATCCCTGATAGGTGGGGCAGTGGTGAGTGGAATGGCATTCAAGCATGTGGAGTTCAGAAAGGCTAGAGCAGGGGCACTGGCCTTCTGGCCTGAGTCCCTGTTTGTGGGTGGTAGAGGACAGTGGCAAGAGCATGTGGGGCTCAGAGAAGCTAGATTGGGGACCCTGGCCTGCTGGCCTGAGTCCCTGTTCGTGGGTTGGAGGGGTCAGTGGCAAGTGTTGGCAATTGTGTGTGAGCCTCAGAAAAGCTAGTGCAGGGACACTGGCCTGTTTGTCTGGGTCCCTGTTCATGGGTGTGAGGGGTTAGTAAAAAGTGCTGGCAATCACACACACAGGGCTCAGAAAGGCTAGGGCAGGGACACTAGCCTGCTGGCCTGATTCCCTCTTCATGGGTGGGAGTGGTCAACTGTGAGTGCCAGTGATCATTTGCACAGGGCTCAGAAAGGCTAGGCCAGGGATACTGGCCTCCTGGCCTGGCTCCCTGTTCAGGGGTGGGACTGGGGAGTGGGACCACAGTGGCATGCAGGGCTCATAAAGGCTATAGCAGGGGTACTGACCTGCTGGCCTGGGGCCCTGTTCATGGGTGGGAGCAGTCATCGGTGAATGCCAGTGTTCGCACACATGCGGAGCTCAGAAAGTCTAGGGATGGTACACTGGCCTGCTGGTCTGGTTCCCCATTCGTGGGTGGGAGGGGTCAGCTGAGAGTGCCGGTTATTGTACGCACAGGTCTCAGAAGTACTAGGGTGGGGACATTGGCCTGCTGGCCTGGGTGCCTGTTTGGGGGAGGGACCAAGGAGTGGGACTACAGTGGTACACGGGGCTCAGAAAGGTAGGGTGGGACAGTATCCTGCTAGCCTGAGTCCCTGTTTGTGGGTGGGAGATTTCAGCTATGAGTGCTGGCTATGGTATGCACAGGGTTCAGAAAGGCTAGGGTGGACCTTCCCAAAGTGGAAGCATGATGGCCCCAGTGGAGCTCTGTGTGATGGTGGGAAAGCCTGGGGCGGAGGTCCTCGCCTGCTAGTTTGGGTCCACTTGGCCTGTGGTTAGTGCAGGAGGAACTTCTGGCTAGGACTGAGGCTAGGACAGCTGCTTGAGAGGATTGGGGAACTGGTGGGCTATCCGAGAGCTTGGGAATCCATGGATTCCCTATTTTGCTCCTCCACATTCTCCCACTGGAAGCCTACTACAATCAGCAACACCCTAGCAAACTCCCTTGAACCTTAAGGGACTTGCCTTTCCTTCCCTGTGAGGTGAGGCTAGGTTAGGCAGTCACCATCTTGACCAGAAGTCATAAAGTTTTTTTTTTTTTTTTTTTTTTAAAAAAATAAATGTAGGCCAGGTGTGGTGGCACATGCCTTTAATCCCAGCACTGGGGAGGCAGAGGTAGGAGGATCACATTGTGTTCAAGGCCACCCTGAGACTACATAGTGAATTCCAGGCCAGCCTGAGCTAGAGTGAAACTCTACCTCAAAAAACCAAAAATAACATAATTAAAAATAAAAATAAATAAATAAATAAATGGAGTCAGGCATGGTGGTGCCTTTAATCCCAGCACTGGGAGGCTGAATAGGAAGGATCACTGTGACTTCAAGGCGAGCCTGAGACTACAGAGTGAACTCCAGGTCATCCTGGTCTAGAGTGAGACCCTACATCAAAATAAAAAAATGAATGTAAATAATATACATAGAGTACATTAGGTAAATAAGATATTCACTAGCAGCACTTCTCTCTCTGTTAGAGAATTTGCTTCTCTTTTTCAGATGGATGTTGAACCTGAGGAGAGGATCAGCCTATCACACTTCACCAGGGCCCCATCTGAAACCATAGGATATCTGGGGAAATGCACAAGAGTGCAGCTTTCTCGGTGAACCTGACACCAGCACAAGGCTGAAGGAGATAAACACAGAGGACACTCAACTCCTACTAAACAAGATATCCAGAGACACAGAGGCTCCCAAGACCTTATCACTGAAGTATACTTAAACGAACCCAATATGGCTCAGGGAAATTCGGAGAAGAGGGGGCGGAATGATTGTTAGAGCCACAAGTTGGGTCATTATACACAGAGGCATTGCCTCTTCCCCATAACTGATGGCTATCCTCATAATGCATGACCCACATTCCCCAATGAAAAGGGCCCCTTCGGAGCAGGAAGGACAGGGAGGAGGCTATCGAAGGCACCCACATGAATGTATTCATTTTATGAGCATAACTAATAAAATAAATAATAAATTTTTAAAAAGATATTCACTAGCAGGTGCATAACTTATCCGTTAATTGTATGGCACTATGCAGGTCTGGCCCTAGCCAGACTGCATGGCAAAAGAAACCAGGACGTGGCTTCTGTGAACATGGCGTCCTGCGCAGGCCTGGCGTGACAACAGCTACAGTCCCATGCTTATGAGAAACCTGCTACGAGATGATCTGTCCGGAGACAGGCTGTCATTGGTCACAAAAAGGGGACTACCCCATGCAACGATTGGCCAGCCAAGCCCCTTTAAAACCCCCTACACTTTTTTGAATAAACGAGTTTGCTGCAGCTCGCCCTCTGCCTGCTTCCACCTAACTCCCCGAGTCTGTGTCGTGATTCCACGCTTCTTGCCCCCAACTTGACAGAAACCCTGCCGTCCCTCCTGGGCTGGCCTTAGGGGGGACCCCAACAATTAATGAATCATTTCATAGAGCAATATCTATAAACATATTCATATTTTTCATATGATTATTGCCTATATGAGTTTGCTAAAATATGATTTGCAAAAAAAAGAAATATTAAATTGTAACTTATTTAGTAGGAATTTGAAATGAATTAGAATAAAGCTACTCATATAATTTTGTATAAAATACTTACCTGGAAAGAATTTTAAGTTAAACAATAAAAAGTATCTATGTAGCAGACAGCATCAGGTTCGCTGAGATGAAGTTCCAGACCAGGCACAGTTATGGAGGAAGGGATATTATTTATTGAAGCTTACAGATCCAGGGGAAGTTCCATAAAGGCAGGAAAAGCAGCCTGCTCTTCACAGGGCCAAACAGAGAGAGAGAAAGCCAACCAGCCACCACAGCACACAGAGCAAAAACTACAGCCAAAAGGTCACACAGCACACTTCAGGAACTCCTGCTAGGCACATTTGCATATCTTTACAATGGAATCTCAAACCATCACCACACCTTAAGACTGGGGCCCCCAGTGACCTTGCCTCTAGCAAGGTGATTGCAGATGCAAAGTATAACTAGTAAAACACTGAATATATTGGGGGACATATATTCAAACTACCACAATCTATATATTTTCCATTTCATGTTGAAGATTGCAATTTTGGCTAATTAAAAAATTTAGTTTACAGTCCAGCATTTCCAGATCTTGAAACAGGCATAGCAGTGCATACATATAATCCTAGGACTCTACTCTGGAGGAGACAGAAGGATCAACAATTCAACATTCTATGGGTTGGAGTCCTATGGCTAACTGGTTAAGGTGCTTGTCTGTAAAGCCTAACTACCCCAGTTTGATTTCCCAGTACACATATAAAGCCAAATGCACAAAGGAGTGATTGTGTCTGGACTTTGTTTGCAGTGGCTAGAGGCCCTGGTGCATACATTCTCTCTCTCTGCTGGGCATGGTAGTGCATGCCTTAAATTCCAGCACTTATGGGTCTGAGGTAGGAGGATCACTTTGAGTTTGAGACCTCCCTGAAACTATATAGTGAATTCTAGATTCCAGGTCAGATGGGCTACAGTGAGATCTTACCTTAAAAAAGCAAAACAAACAAACAAAAAAATAAATTCAAGGTCATTCTTGGAGACATAGTGAGTTTTAGGCCAGGATAGGTATAAAAGACCCTATCTCAAAAATCAAAATAAAAGATAAAATAAAACTTGAAAAAGTAAAATACAATAAAATAAGGAGCATAGTTTTCACTATTCTATTCTGAAATAATAAAATGTTTAACAATAGGAAAAATCAATCAACCATAGGTCCATGAAAGAATAAAAGCCACAAGGCAACTACCACACCAAAAATTTGAAAGATACATAGGTCAAGTATGTATCTCAATTTATGGAAGACATATCCACAGAGAATACTGTGTGAACTATTTCTGTGTAATAAATCCTGTATTATAATTAATATTTTATTATAATCAATGTGGACAAAAGAGAAGAATAAAATATCCAAGGGACCCAGTCATGGCGAATCAAACACTTCAATGGGTTTAAGGCCAAAAGCTTAAGAAATAATATTTTATAGAAACTTCACCTTACTATTTCAGTAGGAGAAGCTGGAGAGATGGCTCAGTCCTTTAATGTGCTTACTTGTTTAGCAAGCCTGAAAGTCCAATGTTGCAGGTTTGATTCTCCAGTACCCATGTAAATCCAGATGCACAAAGTGGTACATGTGTCTGTAGTTAGTCTGTAGTGGCAGGAGGCCCTGGTGCACCCATACTCACTCTCTTTCTATCTGCCTCTTTCTCTCTGTCTCTCTCTTAAATGCATAAAATAAAATAAAATAAATAAAATAAAATAAAATAAAATAAATATTAACACTCACAATAGAAGGAGACACTGACCACTATGTAATATGTCAATGTATTCTAATCCTCTTAAAATGAACTATACACACAAGAAATTATTTTACTAGACCCCCAACTGACTTAAAGTACAGGAAATGCCAAGCTCAGGCCACATTAGCCATCCTGTCCCATCTAAAGAGGTGGGAGATCTGAACACAACTAGGGAAATCAAGGTGCAGGCTCAACAAAAGGCAGAAGTAGTCTTTGGAGTACTGAACACTACCCTCTTGCCAAATCTTATTACTAACCAAATTACTAACAACCTGATACCACTAGTCCTTTTACTTGAGAACATCATGTCCCCCTTTCAATGAAAATTAAGAGCCACACTGGAAGATAAAATTACAATTTAAAGAGAATCAATAAGCATTTACATGAAGATAACTAATATTTTTAAACAAAATTGTTGTAATTTTATCTTTGACAACAATAAGGGACATTGTTGGCTTATCTCACTATGGTGTCCATTAAGTATGACTATGACTCAACATGTCACAGTGCATCTCTTGCCTGTAATTTCTCCTGGTTCTGGATTTACTTCTCATACATGATTATTTCTTATTTTTCCTGTTAGATATTACTATGAACCTAGAACTGCTCCAAAAATTATGCTTATTTTCTATAATATAACTATAAAATCCATGAATAAGGGGTGCCCATGAATCTGTGGAGATGTGACCACCAGTGTTATTTACCACTATAAATATTCTGGTTACATTGTGTAGTTTATTATTGCAAGGAGTCATTGTTGTAGAAACTGAAGGAAGAACACACTGAATCCTCCTGTACTCTTTCTCATGCTGCCAATGAATATACCATTATCACAAATTAAACATTCACTCTCTCTACATTCTCCATTACAGGAAAATTTCAGTTTATAATTCTAGGGCTTCCTACCTCTTCTCTATATTGTTTATTTGAATCAAATTTTATATTTTATATAAGATGTATAGGTTTGTTAAAACTAAGAGCACTACTCTCAACTTAAAATATTAAATAAATCTATGTTATCTCATAGCATCAAATCCAACAACAATATTTTTAAAACTTGTTAAAACATTAGAAATTTAAATATTAAATATCTGGTCCAATAAATTAAATTATTGTGATAAATATAACATCAATGGATTTAAAACAGTGTTACCAGCAAACATCTTGAGATATTCATAAATTTGCTAATAGTATCTTGAGTTTGGTATTGGAAAGCCAATGCGAGGTTCTGTAACACTCCATAACATGGTTTTATATGTATATTGTCTTTCACATTCCCATGTATTTCAAGTTTTGATCCTTAAGGTAGTCTTATTAGAAGGGCATGGATCCAATAAGATGTAGAAACTATTAGGATATTCTTAGGGTATGTCCTTGAAAGAGATTTGTGGACCCTCTCTTCCCCATTTCCCTAGCCTGTTTTCTCCTTTTCCTGTGTTTGTATCTCTTCCCTTCTCTGTCCTGTCCTCTCTTCATACCTCTTCACCCCTCTATTCTCCGCTTTCTTTGTCCTGTTCCTCCTTTTTCTGCTCCTTCCAGCTCCTCCTCCTGACATCAACTTCCTCCTCTTGCCCTCTTTCCTCTCCCTGCATCCATATGTGAACACTCCTTCCAATAGGTATTCACACAGTGAGGTGATGTACTTCCTGGAGATCTTAAACAATAGGACAACTCAGTCTGGGAGATAAGTAATGACAGCCAAAAATAAATAACTCTTTAATTTGTAAGTAGCCTAGATTAGGCATTTCAGTACAGTAACTGAGAATTCACTATATAATATGTAATTTGCATGATGTTTAAATGGTGTGTGAAAATCTTGGTAAAAATAAGGTGGAATGCATAAAGTCTGAAATTATAGGGGTAATGTCTTAAAATTTGAGTTGTACAGGAGGATCTCATACTCTAATAAATGTTATGAAAGAGAAACACATTTTAATTATTAAGTTAGAAGTAAAAGCAGGACTTATTTAAATCTCCCATTTGCCTTACCCACTGTCTTCATCTGCTACCTGCATCTCTACTCTGACTGGATTTACACAGACCTGCAGTGTTCTCATAGAACACCCTTGTTCTCATAGAAAAGCAGATATTTCTCATAGAATTGTATAACTACAAAGTATCCATTAAATTCTTTGGTGTAAGAAGAGTGTCTTATGATTCTTGGCTCATTTCTTCATTTATGATTCAAGATTGTGAACTTTAATTCATCTAGAAAAGCTTTTATCTATATTAGTCACTTTCTCATAGTCATTCGGCCCATATCTCTTCCAGGAAAGAAAGAGAAAGAAAGAAAGAAAGAAAGAAAGAAAGAAAGAAAGAAAGAAAGAAAGAAAGAAAGAAAGAAAGAAAGAAAGAGAGAGAGAGAAAGAAAGAAACAGAGAGAAAGAAAGAAAGAAAGAAAGAAAGAAACGGAAGGAAGGAAGGAGAAAGAAAGAAAGAAGAAAGTTAAAGAGTCTTCCCCAAGATATATATTCTCTTATAGACATTATTTTCTGTCTGAGATATACCCAGAAAAAAATCATAATGCCTGAGTATTACATTAAAATTAGTGAACATAATTATATTTTTAAATGTCTAAGTGATCAATATTCTTATTTTTTATTGGACCACTAAGAGATGATGAGATAGACTGAGATAGGACCAACCAGTGCTGGCTTCATAAATCCCCCATCTACCACAATCAGAAAGATATAAAATTCAACTAGGTCAAGAAAACAATTGTGCATTCAGAAGAACTCACAGTAAGTAGTTTTGAAAGAGAAACTATATATTTATATGTATGTATATCTGTCTATCATCTATCTGTCCTTGTATTATCTCTATATAGCTAGAACATTTTTTCTTTGTAATTGCATGCCATCCTCAAACACTTTTATTTTTTCTTTTCTTTTATATGTCATAATGGAGAACCCTGGGGAAGTCATGCCTGTCTGTCTCAAGTTCCCACTGGGGTTAATGACATCCACACCTGTGCCAGATCCCTACATGATCATCTCACCACTTAGCTGCTAAGAAATTCCTTTGGCATTCATGTTTGTCTGCAGGCCAGAGGGTCATTAGCTTCTCTGCAGAGAAAACCTCCACTTGCACAGACACATTAGAGACCTGGGCAATTGGGCAAAGTATCTCTCCCACCTATGTACTCTTTCTGTTTGCCAAACTTTGAAATCTAAAAGGAATATTCTATATCAATAATATTAACCTAATTTTTCTTAAAACTGCCAACATCATTTAATTCTTTTAACATATTCCTTCTTATCTCTTAATATAATTACTGTGAAAATAAACTTGACACTGGATATCTTTTTTCTATATGGAAGATTTAGTGTCATCAGTTTCTTCAATTTTACTAACCTTAAGTTTTTCTGGCAACTCCATTTGGAGTAGTTCAGGTGTTTTCCAAGTAGCAATAGCAATGCAAGGGGTCATTTGCAGCAGGACACTGACCTCTCTATAATCTCTCATTTATCTCCTAATGCCTTCTGCTCCACAGCTGTTCCTCATGAGCATATCTGCCCTGAAGGAAAATGCACTCATGAACAAGATGAAGTGATCCTACTTTAGTTCTTCCTGAATGCTTGGTTCTTCTATCTCTTAGTTTTTTCTCAATACTGCTGAAGCTGCTTCCAGCTCTCTTCTTTATCACAATCTTCAGAGCATACCCAGCATGCCCAAAGCTACCTGAAAAGATAGTAGATAAAAATTAGAGTCCAACATAATTATAACAGCCAAGAATTAAGCCTTAATCTCTTCATCTTGGCAAGTGGCCATTCTGTATTCCAAGATAGCACACATTTTCTTTTTACAGAAGTCTAAAAATATCTGTGGATGTTTCATGAATTTTTTTCTGAAATTTTAAAGGAATACTTTGTAGACTGTATTCTCCTTTGTGACCAAAAATTTCAGCTTGTAGGCTGGGCGTACTGACGCACGCCTTTAATCCCAGCACTTGGGAGGCAGAGGTGGGAGGATTGCGGAGAGTTCCAGGCCACCCTGAGACTACATAGTGAATTCCAGGTCAGCCTGGAGCAGAGTGAGACCCTAAAAAAAAAAAAAAAAAAACTAAAAAAAAGAAAAAAAACCAGCTTGTAATTTATAAGACCAAGAATATTATCATATCTTATCAAATTAAAGAAATCAATTGAACCTTGAAGAAGTTTGATTATCTAATATGATTTTCCCATTCCAGTTGTTTACAGGTGTCCTGAAAACAACACTTTAGTCCTTTTCCACCACTCAGATCCAAAGCCTTCATTCCTTAAGTCCCATGCAGTTTATTTTCCTCTAATGTGGTCTTCTCTGCAGATTTTATTTCCTATCTTTCATAACTATGGTGTGTTCAAAGGACAAATCTACTCCTTTGTAGGAACAGAAACTTTATTTTAATTTTTCTTGAGGCTGGTATCTCTTCAATATTAGTTTTCAGCACTGATAAAACTAGAAAACACCAGCTTCACCTCCCATCCAATATGACCACAAATATCACCTTTCTTTTCTTTTCTTGTCAACATTAATAACTAACCAAAGTCAGGGAGGGTGAGGGCTCTGCATGAAGAGATACTCTGGCCAAGTAAACCTAACCAAATGGCAGATGATGCAAATCTCAGAGCACTTCTCAACAAGTCTCTATTTTCTGCTTTTTGTGGAGATTATGAGGCCCAATAATGTATGTTCATACTTTTTCTACCTTTTGATAAGTACTTAGAAGGAGGAAGTGTTACTCTCTGATTCTGTACTTTTTATGTCTTAACAAGTTTGCAATGACATTTTTGATTACAAGATACTGTTTCATCTGCAAGTACCTATAATGCAGAGAAAGACAATTCCAGCATGCCAGTGATTTACTGTGTTTCTTGAATTTGGTCACATGTCTTTCACTTACATGTTTCATTCACGCTAGCCATTTTTTAAAACCTTCTCACCCAATATATAATTATTTTGTAAATAATCTCCACATATCTTCCTTAATATGAAGAGGGTGAACCCATTAAGTTTATGCTGTTATGATGATATTATGTTCCAAATTGGTTAGAAAGTAGTTTTACACTGAGCAGAGATCTGCTACTAAGCTTGTTATGTTAACTGTGGATTTTTTTTAAATAATGAAGAAAACTAAGATAGGGTTGTAAGATATTGGTGAGGAATATAAAGGCTTAAGAATCATTTCACATGCCCCTTCTTCTTCATTGATCAATAAGGGCTCACAAAGGCATGGTTAGCATATAAACACTTAAGGTTTTATGATAACCACTCTTTTTCATAATATATAATTGTTCATTCTCTAGTTTGTCTATCTACTTGGTTGTTTGTTTCAATAAGCTTTAATTTTTAGATCAGTTTTACATTTGTCTACTAGGGTTTTTGAGAAGACCAAACTACATTTTATCTAGTCTTTTATCTTATCGAGTTGGCATATATACCATCCATATTTCATGACAGTGTTTACTATTTCTCAGTACAAACCAGGTGCCTTCTGAAAAATAACAATAATAAGAGAAAGGGGGGAGAGAGATGTTTTCTTCTGATAGTGAAGTAAAATATTCATGTGGAAAAATTAGCACTGCTAGAAAGTCACAGGTTCACACAGTTTGTGTCTGTCCAAATGGAGGAGATTATTGACCCACCTTGCACAAGCTTTATCTGCCCAATGCTGCTCTGGGTGTACTCATCTTTTGTTACAGATACTTACAAATTCCCTGAGATATCAGAAAAAAATGGAATAATTTGAAAGTAGATTACTGTGGGTCTTTACTGTTTCCCAGGGTTGTTGGCCACTGATGTCCTAGGAGAGGGAGGGAGGAGTTGGCGGGGTAAGCAGGGTCCATCCTGGAGCAGCAGGTGAGTGCGACTGACATGATGAGCAATGACCACCCGGGAGACCATCTGATGGACAGCACTCGTTTATTCAAAAGGGGAGTGGGTTTATAAACACTTGAGGAATGTTGAGATGGCACATACAGACTATATGGTAATCTGATGCATAGTTTACGGGCTGTTGTCTAAGTGGCAGAAAAACTAGTAACTTCAAAGATGTGAGGGGAGAAGTTGCCAGAGAAGATAAGGGGAATGGCGGAAGGCTGAAACTTCAAAGACTGTGGGGGAGAGAGATGGTGGAAAGGCTACATGATTTCAGCTACATAAGGGTCTGTTGGGCAGCTAGCCACAAGGTCAGGAACTGTGGGGGGCAAAGTCTGACTTATGGAATGGTCAGAGCCTTTTGGGACCCAGGGGGAGGGCCTTGCTAGTTCTGCCCACTCTGGTCAATGACAGGGCATATTACAACCTACAACATAGAGAAGGCCAGTCACCTTTCCCAGGGACTCCTGATGATAGGGCCAGCTGCAACCCCACAGCCCAGGGTCCCCGGCCATGTCCAACACTTGAGGCCAGCCTCCTCACAATCCCAGCTCATTTTTAGCAATGCCCGACAGATTACAGGGAATGCCAATATTGGAGATGGAGAAAGAAACTTTTAAGATACAAAATAAGAGTCCAAGGGCAATACCACCCTGAGTGCATTCAACCTTGTCTGATGTAAGAAAGAAAAAGCTCCACTGAGGTTACTGAAAGAAATTTAAAAGAACAATACCTATTTAGCAAGGAAGGGACACTCTTCAAAGAGGAATGTAAAATATCGCAGGATTTGGCTTCAAAGTGTTCACAGGACAACTCAAAGGCCCCTGTGACAGGGATGCTGAAAGAAAGCAGAACCTGGATCAAAAGACACAGCAGGAAAGAGAAGTTGCTCCACAGTGCCCATTGATACTTAAAGGAAGGAGGGTCATTTAGAGATGATGTGTGGAGGGAGAAAATTTGTAGGGAAGCATTTCCATAAAGGGATGAAACTAGGCATCTATTAAAGTCAAAAGCAACAGCCAAGAAAGAAAGGAGACATGAAAATCCTGTAAAAGTATGAGTACAGAATGATTTAAAAGTCAAAATAGGGGCTGGAGAGATGGCTTAGTGGTTAAGCACTTGCCTGTGAAGCCTAAGGACCCTGGTTTGAGGCTTGATTCCCCAGTACCCACATAAACCAGATGTACAAGGTGGCACATACATCTGGAGTTCTTTTGCAGTGGCTGGAAGCCCTGGTGTGCCCATTCTCTCTCTCTTTGCCTCTCTCTATCTGTCTGTCTGTCACTCTCAAATAAATAAATAAAATAAAAACAGCTAAATAAAAAGTTAAAAAGTCAAAGTAACAAAGTAGGGGAAGGGATTATATTATAATAATGAATTTAATATTAATATTAACATTGAAAACTGGGATTAACAAAGAGATATATTAGGATACTTCACATTGGAATCTCTCGATGTCTACAGTATAGAAAACAAGATATGTAGACTGCACTTGCAAAGGGGAGATAAAAGTGATCTGAAAAATAGTTGGGGACACAGTAGCTAGTCAACCATGAGGCCTCTTGGAGTATTGTTTACATCTATATGCATTGAATCCAAAGAACATTCCAAAACTTATAAAAGTAAGAAAAGTTAAAGGCTCAAGAAATCCCACTGCTGAAATCGCTGATCACAAGTAGAGGCGTGTGAGTATGGAAAGTCTCTAAATAGCTCAGTGGAGAATGGTTGAATGAGACCAAATTGGTCTCATGGTAACAAAATTCTGAAGAGAATGATGGAAGTAAGCAGTATGAAAATGGGTAAGAGGTGAGGAAGGAGAAAGAAATACAATCTGGATATCAACAAATGAAATACAGAAGCAGAGTCTGACATTTGAAAAAATTGAGTCTAAAGTAACTAAAAGAGCTTTTGTGCAACAGAAATACCCTATATGCTTACATTTAAAAACATAGCAAAAGAGATGAGGAAGAATGTAAGCAGAAGGCTTGCAAGGTCTGTAGTTGAGACAGAGTGAGCCAAAATAACAAAAATCATGACTAGAAATGAGCTGGATCAGATATGTCAGTTGAAAGGAAAAGTCTAAAAATGCAAAATATGCAAAGTTCTGTTATAGGAAAACATCTCATAACATTTCCAATGTTCCATTTGGAATTCCATGGGGATCAAATGAGACTTGAACATCTTAATTGATTTGTTCTTTTTTTTTTAACCAATGGCAATGATATCCTCATATTTAAGATAGTCATATGTTACCACATAGATTACATAGTTTTGGGAGTTCAGCAATAATGCTTGTATTAAAAGTAAGCACTGGGAGATAATTACTGGAAAGATCCAGTGCTGCAGGTATCCTCGCATGAGTGTTTCCATTGAACACACAAAATATTTTGTATGATTTTGTCAGTAAGAATATTATGTAATTGGGGAAAATGTTACAGATTAGTGATGGGTTCAGTTTATTTGGCAACAAGTAACTCAAGTACACTTTGAAAAGCACTTTTAGCTTCCTGAGTGAAATGGTAAATGACAAATCTTTTCTTAGGCAACAAGGTTATTAATAAATGAATGCTGTGATTCTGATACTTATTTATCTCTTCAGGCTTGAGACTATGTGTTTAGACATTTCTAAAATATATAGTGCATATTTTCTTTTTATTAAACATGGTAAGGCTGTATTTTATAGCTGTGCATAAAAATAAAAAACATCCTTTTGTGGCAAAAACCTGTTAGGTAATTAAATTCACACAATGGAAATAAGAAATGTGGTTTTCAAAAAAAATGTTGATGAACTTAGGTTTTATGTTACTTAGTAAGTACAAGTGAAAGCTCCATTGAAACAAGGTTTTGGGGTTCCTCTTTTACTTTTTGGAAAACTTACCTAGGATATTGTGTTTCATTGCTGCACCAGGTACAGCCCTGTAGAAAACAAACAACTTACTTGTCCACTGAGATTCTCGGCTTTGTGGAGAAATAGATAAGGAGACATCACATGGCTTTTATTTATTGTTTCTTGCCTATTAGCTTAGATCAATGACTTACAAAGTGTATATGGCTTCCTCTCACTTCACCTTCTTATTCCCTCCATTACTTTTATGAATAATGAAATCACAGCAGTTTTAAGTTGGCAAAAGCATTACAAAAGTACAGAGGTAAGATAAAAGATCGAAATGGATAAGTTAATGAGAGGGGCTGGAGAGATGACTTAGCAGTTAAGGTGTTTCCCTGCAAAGCCAAAATCCCAGGTTGATTCTCCAGGAACCATGTAAATCAGATGCACAAGGGGCCGCATGCATCTGGAGTTCGTTTGCAGTGGCTGAAAGCCCTGGCATGCCCAGTCTCTCTCTCTTTCTGTCTGTCTGTCTCTCTCTTTCTTCCTCTTTCCCTCTCTTAAATAAATAAATAAATAAATAAATAAATAAATAAATAAATAAATTAAAAAAATACAAAAAAATATGTAAGTTAATGGGCATTTATTTTTCAAATGGAATTTTCCAAAACAAATGGATGGTTAACAAAAAAAAGTAGAATCAGGAGGTTACACAAAGCAAAACAAAACAAAACAGAATTTTAACTTTATAACCTAGAAGTCATTAACCAGGTTATCTGATGACATTTCCAGGCCTAACACTTGCAATAAATATTAGACCACTGTATTGGGAGATGCTTGAGAAGTCTTATATAGCTCCATATATATTCATATCCCTAACCACCATTTTAAAAATTACTGCTTTGTTGAAAACAAATATTAAAACAAAATTAAAGTCATTCCTCGGGGAAAAAAGGTGAATAGTATAGAAAAAATATATTGATAAATAAGCTGTTATTGTTTTCATTGTTATCTGGAACATCTGAAAGTATCAAGTCACAAATTTCTAGACTGTTGAATACAACTAGCTATTCATAGGCAGATGTTTGATAATAAAAACAAGAATAGAAATCTTCAAATGAATCCCAAATGACAAAGATATAAAAATCTACAAATTGTATGTTATAATTTTAATTAAAAATCTACATAATTTTCTTTTATAAAACACACAAAGTGCAATATGCTATTGTACTTATAATTAATGCAATATATTGTTACAACAAATATTAGAAACTTTTGATGTCTTTATACCAAGAAAATTAATATGAACATTGACTTAAAAGGTTTTTGTCTTATAAAATATTTTTTATTCACATAATTAATTCTACATTAGTTCTTTGTCTTGAATGAAATTTGTCTTGTTCAAACAAAGTGATATTAAGCAATAAAGACTCATATTATTGTACAAAGGATCTGAGTGAGAGTACATTTATTCTTAATGTCTTAACAAAATTTCTTTGAAATGAAATGGTAAATGCAACTTTACAAATTTCATCATATTTTTGTTTTCCACTCAAAGAATGTAAATCACTTATCTGAAGTTCTAATGTTAAATAAACTTAATTAGATTATATTTAATTTTATATATACTTTCAAATTGAGTTTCATGTGTTCTGATCTGTTTGGATTTTCATGACAAAATGCTATTGTTGAGTAGCTGATAAAACAACAGAAATTTGTTTCTTTCCATTCTGAGGCTGCAAAGACCAAGATAAAGATACCTGCATTCACTGTGTTGTAAGAGCCCATTTCCTTCCTTATTACATCCTTGTCATGTAGAAGAGAAAGGGGGCTTTAGAAGTACTTTTAATAAAGTAATCAATCTGATTTATGAGAACCTTACCCTCTGGTGACTAGATTTCAATATATGAATTCTGGGAAGGCACAAACGTTGAAACTGTCACATGTAAATGTAACATAACAATGTCTCAAAGTACTCATGTGGGTATTTGGATTGTGTTCAAACAATTTTTTGCCCTAATCCTTATACTTCATAGATAGCACATTTATAAATTTTAGAGAAATACTTTCCAACAGAGTAAACACTTTCTGGCAAAAATGTAAATTCAATGGATGAAAAGAGTCAATTAGCTTGATATCATCTTTTAAAAAACTAAAATATAGAAAAGGAACACAATTACTTCAATTCTATTTTATTTTATTTGAAAATGCATAAAGGTCATTCCTCCTAATACTTATGCCTTGTAAGTAACCACAAGGCATTTTAATTACCATCACTTATCTACTGATATACAGATAAACTTTATGGTACCATAACTTCCTGAATATAAACTCAATAAAGGAGTGCAGGACATGCAATTTGAAATCATCTGTCTTGTAATCTATAATGTTTCTACACCAAAAATGAGACTGCTTAAGCTTCATTTTAAACAATACTAATTATTTTGACACAAACCTTTGGCTTACAATACAAAGAGTTTTGGGATATGAATAGAAAAAAAAAAAAAACATGTCCATGCCCTAGGTTTTCAATTTTGGTATTAAAAAATTGTTCTTCTCTTAGATGTTACTATTCACTCAGCAAAGTATACGAATCAATAATCTCTGTGTTGGGCTAGAGAGTTAAGTGGTTAAGGTGCTTGCCTGCAAATCCTAACAATTGGAGTTTGACTCCCCATACCCAGTTAGGCAAGATGCACAAAGTGGCGAATGCACCTGGAGTTCATTTGCAGTGGCGAGAGGCCCTGGAACACAATTCTCCATCTTCTCACTTTGTATCCCCCCTCTCTCTTTCTCTCTCTGTCAGTGACTCTCTTCTCTCTGTCTCTCTCTGCTGGCAAATAAAGTAAATAAAATAAGACTTCTGGTCAAGATGGCATCTTCCTAACCTCGTCTCACCTCACAGTTGAAGGAAAGGCAAGAGCCTTAAGGTTCAAGGTTTTTTTTTTTTAGGGGTTTGCTTATTCTAGTAAGTTTCCAGTGGGAGGGTGTGGAGGATCAAAATAGGGACTGCACTGATTCCCACGCTCTTGGGTAGCCCACCAGTTCCCCAAACCTCACAAACAGCTGTCCTAGCCACAGTCCCAGCTGGAGGTCACTCCTGCCCTAACCACAGGCCAAGTAGACCCAAGCTAGCCGACTAGGACCTCCTCCCCAGGCTTTCCTGCCATCACACAGAGTTCAATGGGCACAACCACAGTCCCAGTTGCCTGGCCCACCCTAGCCTTCCTGAGCTCCATGCACCATTGCAGTCACACTCGCTGGTCCCACCCTAGCCTTTCTGATACCTACAGGTACGATCCCAATCCCACACACTGCTACTCCTTCCTCCCCAATCAGGGACCCAGTCAAGCAGGCCAGTGTTCTTGCCCTAGCCTTTCTGAGCTCCCCAGGTGAGACTGTCATCCCACTCGGCCCTGGCCCCTCCCACCCCTGCACAGGCACCCAGGATAGCAGGCCAGTGATCCTGCCCTAGCCTTCTTGAGCTCTACATGCTTGATCACCATCACACTCACTGCTGGCCCCCTCACTACTGAGTAGGGACACAGGCCAGTGTCCCTGCCCCAGCCTTTCTGAACTCCACAAATGATTGCCCTCACACTAACCACCACCCATGCACACCAGGCCAGCAGGCTATTGTCCCTAGGGTTTCTGAACTATTGTGATGGGCAGACCACAGTGTAAAAGGAATAGTGTGAAAAATCAGATTCAAGTAAATCCAGCTAGATTAGCCAGTCTCACAATGGATGTCTCTAATCAAATCATAGAAGAGACAATAGGATCAGAACCACAAATGAAGAGAAAAGCCATACAATCCTGGCTAAGACAATAGCAGAACTCACAGAAACTCAACAAAGAGCCAATAATAGTATGAATGGTGTCCTCACTAGGTTAGACCCAATAGAAAATAACCAGTGCAGGGAGCTGTAAGCAGTCGCCATTACAAGATGGTGCTGGCTCCTCCATATTAGGCAGTGCCTTGGCGCCAACCGTATCTAAGGTATGCGCATGCGCTTGACGCAACCTGTCCCAAGCCTATCCCGTGGCGCCTGGTGATGGCAAGCTGGTCACAACCAATCAGTAAACGCCTCGTAGCAGTACACCATATAAAAGCAGCTGCAGATTTGCGCCCCGCCCCCCTTCGCCATCAGCTTTCCTGTTAACCAAGGGCTCTCCAATAAAGTGTGATACAAGAAGAATCCTCGTTTGTGGCCGTTCCTTTCCTGCTGGTCAGGAGGTTCGCTGCAAAGTGGTGCCGAAAACCCGGGCGCCGGGTGTCTTGCGATCGCCAGGCGGGGGGAAGAGGATCCAGAACTTGACACACGGAGAGGAAGGCGCCGTAAGTCATCCCCGGGCTTGTTTTACAAGTGGGGAATCACATAATAGGCCTAAAAAGAAACAGTTAGAAAAAAAGAACAAAAGAGACAAAAAAAGGAAAAAAGTCTAAAGGAAGAACTTGAGGAGATAGGCGAGGCTCATTCATGCCCGCCCCCTCGGAAGGGGCAGAGAGGCCCCGGAGGATCGTATCCTCCATTAGAGGAGACTTTAAATGTTTTGCCTCCTCATTTAAATAAAAACTCCGTCCCAAACTTCAACATCTCTTGTTCTTTTCTCTTTCCTCTCATTTTTGGGTTTCCGACAGACCGCTTCTGCGGTGCCGCCATTTTTGTCCTGCCCCATTTGAATAGGGGCGCCATCTTAGAAGCACCACGTGGGCAGACCTAAAAACGAAACTCACCACGTGGGCAGAGACTCACCACATGGACAAACCTAAAAAAGAAACTCACCACGTGGGTAGACCTAAAAAGAAAACTCACCACATGGACAAACCTAGAGGAGGCTCACCACGCTGGCAAACCTGGAGAACTCTCAAAGTGTCCTGCCCCCTCATTGGAGTGGGGGCGCCATCTTAAAAAAAAAATTCTACAACATGTTTAACTATTTTTTTGGGACTTTATGCTTATGTTGTACTCATATATATTACTATTAAACAAAAAAACCTCCATGGCGCTTGGAACAAAACTTTCGTTTTAGCCCCATGGATTAATTCAGTCCTCCTTGCCTTAATTGCCAACCTTAAAGGCTTTTCCAGGGAAAAGTTCATTTTTGCCCTTAAAAACTGTAAGAAAAAACTAAAACTGACTTTTAAAATCTCCTTTCTCCCAAGGCCGCCACCCAAGCCGCCACCCGGCAGCTATCTTTTCAGCTCTTTTCAGCCCCTAACTACTGCCTAAGGCAAATGTGCTCAAACCCCTGGTGGAGGACAGCTCCTCCATGTAGCTTTCTGTAAATGTAAACTGTGATCAAATACAAACCGAGGTTAACTTTCCTCGCGGACGTGGAACACAAGCCACTGGTCCACAAAACAAAACTTGCGCACTTCAAGCGGAGGGACAACAATCAGGCTCCGCCGACATCCTAAGCTGCGGCTCCAGCCCCGGCCCAAGCACTGCCCCGAGCCTCACTGGCTGCGCCTTGCCCGCACCTCCAGGCGTCACTTTTGGTCACTTTTGTCAAAAAAAAAAAAAAAAAAGGCCAACCAAACAACAAAGAGGCAGATGGGCGGACTCCTAACTTGCTTTAAAAATATCTTAGGAACAGGCGGGTGGTCCGCCATGAGGCCATGAGGCGAGCTGCTGCCGTCTCCGCCCCTTTTGCCTCTAGACACTCCCTCTATGCTCTTAACTAAGTGTCCCGCGGGGCCCAAAGTATTTACTTTTAAAAATAAAAAAAAAAAAAAAAAACTGGGGACATTCATATTGCCCTGCTAGAGGTAAAAACCTGTTTTTCAAGTCTATATGGCTATATCCTACACACCATTATCCCACCCTTCGCTGCCTTCCCATTAACATAAAGATAAAGAGATGGCTTAATTGTTAAACACTTGCCTGTAGAGCCTAAGGACCCTGATTCGAGGCTCAATTCTCCAGTACCCATGTAAACAGTGGCTGGAGGCAGATGATGAGAGTAGTTCAGAATCTAAATCACAACAGGAGGAGGAGATATTTAAAAAAAGAGAAAGAGAAAGTTCAACCAGAGGTGATCTGCAGGGGCGGGGGCTGGCAGGCACATTTGTTGTCGCCGCGGCACCCTCTGCTGGGGATGAGTAAAGTTCTGTATACATAGATCACAAAGAAGGTCAAGAATGAGATAGAGCCGGGTGTGGTGGCACACACCTTTAATCTTAGCCCTCAGGAGGCAGAGGTGGGAGGATCATTGTTCAAGGTCAGGCTGAGACTACTTTTCTGCCCTCCCCTCATGTGGGTGTTAATCCCCAGGCCTCCATCCTGGTGATCTTTGGCAAATGGATGTAACTCATCTCCCTGAGTTTGGAAGGTTGAAATATTTACATGTCTCAGTGGATACTTGCTCGGGAGTTATCTTCGCTTCGCCGTTGGCGGGTGAGAAGGCTTCTCATGTAAAAACCCACTGCCTGGAAGCCTGGGCAGCGTGGGGAAAGCCGCGCCGTCTAAAAACTAATAATGGCCCGGCATATACATCTACTGGTTTTCGGCCTTTTGTGCGCAGATGCAAGTTGCCCACACCACTGGCCTGTTTTATAACCCACAAGGCCAAGGCATTGTGGAGAGAGCCAATAAGAGTATCAAAGCCATTTTATTTAAACAAAAGAGGGGGATAGCAGAAGATGCAACCCCTAGGGAGAGGGTTTCCTTAGCCCTCTTCACCCTTAATTTTTTAATTTTGGACAATAATGATAAGTCTGCAGCTGACAGGCACAGTCAAGATGTGGCCCAGGCACCCAGAGAAGTGGTGATGTGGAAAGATGTCCTAGATAATAAATGGAAAGGACCGGATCTTGTTATAATAAGATCCAGGGGAGCTGTTTGTGTTTTTCCACAGGACCAGGTGTCGCTCCACTGGGTTCCAAGCCGGTTGGTGAGAACAGTCCATCCTTCCTCAGGAGAAAGTTTGGAGATTCATAATGATTCGTGGAAACCGGATGGTCATCCAGATCTTGACACTCAGTAAAGCAGAGCAACGTTGGGGAATTTTGTCAGCCTTCCCGAAGCCGATGCCAGTTCCTCATCAAGCGTCTGTGTTTCCACATTTCTTCACCACGAATAAGGAACTAGGCCTCCCTTCCCTTCAGGAGGACCAACAGGTGGTCCCCATGGGGGAGTCCCGCTCCTTTGTTGAAAAAGGAACTCTTTGTTTTACTTTGCAGTGGAATCAGACTGATGACTCTTGTATAAGACTCCGTCAGCAGAGTTTTGCCTGGTTTGAAGGGAATCGAGAATGGGCATCTAAGAGTTCTTGGGGGTATGGTAATTCCACTTTAAATCTGACAAAAACCAAGGATGAACAGGGAATACAATTCAGGGTTGCCACTCATAATTTTACTGAATTGGCTATTTGGTTTAATGGAACTCTAGTCCAGCCCATAGTCACAAATATAACGTTGGTTCAAAGTAAAGTAGCTCCCCACTGTTGGGGGAGAGATGAAGGGGAACTCTGGCCATGGTCAGAATGCCAAAGTTCCTCGGTTGCCTGGGTGGACAAAAATCACCTTTTCACCATATCACCAGCTATGAGGGGTCCCCCACCTGGGTCAGCGGCATGGTCGGAGGGACTCTTTCTTCAAGATTCCAGAATTAATCCATTTTCAAAGTGGGTGCTGTGTGGGGTCAATGGTTCCTGTACGGATGTGTCTCCATTGGTTTTGCTGTTGGGGGGACAGATTGCTTGCAACAATGTGTCGGGGCATGAAACCTCAACGTCTAAAAAGAAAGAGGAAGCGAAAGGAGAAGAAGCGGCAGACTGGACCTTTCTGAATATTTCGGGGGGAGTTTTCACTCTGGGTCATCCTTGTGAACATTATGCTCGTAATCAGACATTCCCCCCTGCCCCGGTTTGTGTGCACCCCCCTTTTCTGCTTATTGCTATTAATTCCACGAGAGTGGATCTTAGTCTTGCACAGGGCCTTACTTCCTGGATCTCCTCTGCTTTTAATTTTTTTAAGGAATGGGTTGGAATGGGACTGTTTGCTGCCTGCTGTATAGGAGGATGTCTGCTCTGCCTATGGTTGACTTGCAAAATGCGAGCCCAAGCTAGGAGGGACAAGGTATCTCTCAGGCACATGCTGCTTTGGAGTGTGGGTCCTCCCCCCAGATTTGGCTGTCGGCCCTAAAGAGCAACTAGTTTCCCCTGGCCCTTGCACCCTTAGGGCTTGAAGTGCCCATTGCACAAGGATGGGCAGAGGATTGGTATTGGGAGCACGGCATTCATCACGCTCAGGATGCGAGACAAAGTACTGCACGTGGGGCGAGCTCTTAGCAGCTTCATGGAGGGCATGTCTGATTGCATATGGGTTGGTACTGTAATCCCATCTCTGAGGAAAGGTACTGGATGGGTGTGACACCAGCCTGGCTGGCCACTAGGTCTGGGGTCATCACAATGTCCTCTCGAGCATCAGAGATCAGACCTCTACCCTTGCCTGTTGCGTTTAAACAAGAAGGGGGAACTGCAGGGAGCTGTAAGCAGTCGCCATTACAAGATGGCGCTGGCTCCTCCATATTAGGCAGTGCCTTGGCGCCAACCGTATCTAAGGTATGTGCATGCGCTTGACTCAACCTGTCCCAAGCCTATCCCGTGGCGCCTGGTGATGGCAAGCTGGTCACAACCAATCAGTAAACGCCTCGTAGCAGTACACCATATAAAAGCAGCTGCAGATTTGCGCCCCGCCCCCCTTCGCCATCAGCTTTCCTGTTAACCAAGGGCTCTCCAATAAAGTGTGATACAAGAAGAATTATTGAGCATTTGGATCAAGAATACCCAGAAAAGATATAAAGACCTACTTATTCAACAAAATTATTGAAGAAAACTTTCCCACTCTCTCAAAAGAAAGTCGCATCAAGTTACAAGAAGCTTGCAGAACTCCAAAAAGACTGGTCCAAAGGAGAACGCCTCCAAGACATATTGACATTAAGACATTGACATTGACATCAATCACAAAGGAAAGTTCTAAAAGCAGCTAGGGAGAAAGAATACATTACATATAAAGGAAACCTCATCAGAATTACTTCAGAATTCCCAATGGAAATACTAAAGCCAGAAGGGTCTGGAACAGAACACTGCAATCTCTATGAATTTATGGCTTTCAACCCAAAAGACTCTACACAGAAAAAATATCTTTCATAATAGATGGTGAAAGAAAAACTTTCATGATAAAACTCAGCTTTTACAACTATATGAACACAACTCAAATTAACAAAATTAGAAAGGAAAAGGACAGATCACAATAGACAAATGAAATTGGGAGAATCATTAAGACTTACTTCGAAAATCTCTACTCCACAAAACTGGACAATATGGACGAAATGGATGAATTCCTGGACACATACCAGTTACTAATGCTAAACTCAGAGCAGATTAATCTCCTAAAGAAACCCATCACAACCATTGAGATTGAAAGGGTAATCAAAATCCCTAAAAAGAAGAGTCAAAGACCAGATGGCTTCTCAGCTGAATTCTATCAAACCTTCATGGAAGAACTGAAACCAATTATTCTTAAATTATGCCAAACAATCAGAGAACAGGAAAAGCTCCCCAACTTGTTCTATGAAATTAGTATCACCTTAATACCAAAACCAGGTGGAGATGCCACAAGAAAAGTACAGTCCTTTTTCCTTGATGAACTTAGACACAAAGATCCTGAACAATATCCTTGCAAACTGAATTCAACAACACATCAAAAGCATTATCCACCTAGATCAAGAAGGCTTCATCCCAGGAATTCAGGGATGGTTCAACATATGGAAATCTGTCAATGTAATAAAGCCCATAAATAAGCTTAAACACAAAAACCACAAGATAATTTTGATGTATGCAGAAAATTCCTTTGACAAAGTACAACACTTCATGATCAAAACATTGGAGAGACTAGGCATGGAAGGTCTATATCTCAACATAATAAAAGCTATATATAAAGATCCTAAAGCACAAATAAGAAGTAATGGGGAAAGACTGAAGAAATTCCCATTGAGATCAGGAACAAGACAGGGGTGTCCACTGTCTCCTCTGCTCTTCAACATACTATTAGAAGTAGTAGCTCAAGCAGTAAGACAAGAGAAAGAAATAAAAGGGATAAAACTCACAAAGGAAGAAGTTATGTTAGCCCTATTTGCAAATACATGATTCTCTACATAAATGACCCTCAAAACTCCATCTAAAAACCTTTAAGTGATTAACTCCTTCAGTAAACTAGCAGGATACAAATCAATGCACAAAAGTCAGTGTCCTTTCCATATGCTGTTGACAATGATACAGAGAAAGAAATAAGTGGCATTGTCCCATTTTCAATAGCATCAAAAATAAAATAAAATGAAATGTCTTGGAATAACCTTAACCAAGGAGGTGAAAGACCTTTACAATGAAAACATAAAAACACTCAAGAAAGAAATTGAAGAGGACTTCATAAAATGGAAAGTCCTCCCATGCTCCTGGATAGGGAGAATTAACATTGTGAAAATAGCAATCTTACCAAAAGCATTATACAGATTTAATGCAATACAAATAAAAATCCCAACATCTTTCTTCACAGAGATAGAAAAAATGATCTCAAAATTCATATGGAATGGCAGAAGGCCTCAGATATCCAAGAATATCCTCAGCAAAAGAAATAGTCTGGAGGCATCACAATACCTGCTCTTTAGCTGTACTACATAGCCATAGTAACAAAAACAGCATGGTACTGGCATAACAACAGGATTATAGACCAATGGAACAGAATTGAGGACACAGACTTTGGGTCAAGTAACTACAGCTACTGAATATTAGACAAAGGCCCTAACAATGTAGACTGGAAAAAGACAGCATTTTTAACACATGGTGTGGAAAAACCATATGCAGGAAAATTAAATTCTACCCACATGTTTCACATGCACAAAAATCAAGTCTAAATAGATCAAAGACCTCAATATAAGGCCAGATACTCTGCTAGTACTGGAAGAAAAGTAGGAGAACTTTCCATTATATAGGAGTGGGAAAATACTTTATTAACAAAAGCTCAGTAGCTCAGGAAATTAAACAATCACTCAATCAGTGGGATTTCAGGAAGCTGAAGATTTTTCACAGACAATCATACAATAAGTAGAGCCAATAGATTACCCACAGAATGGAAGAAAATTTTTACTGGATACACATCAGGCAGAGGCCTAATTTCTAGAATCTATGAATAACTCAAAAACTTAAACAATAAAAAGTCAAACAACCCACTCACAAAATGGGGCAAAGAACTGCACAGGGAGTTTTCAGAGGAAGAAATACAAATGGTAAACACACATGTAAGAAAATATTCAACATCCCTAATCATCAGGGAAATGCAAATTAAAATATCTATGAGATTCCACCTTACCCCAGTAAGGATAGCAAACATTAAAATATCTAATGACAACAAAGACTGGTGAGTTTGTGGAGAAATAGGAACCCTCATTCACTGTTGGTGGGAATGTAAGGTGGTACAACCAGTATGGAAAGCAATCTGGAGACTCCTAAAAAGGATGACTATAGAGGTACCAACCCAGTTATTCCCTTACTGGGGATTTACCCTAAAAACTCCAAGCCTCAGTTCAGAGATATTTACTCAACTATGTTTATAGCTGCTCAATTCATAATATCTAAGAGCTGGAATCAACAAAGATATCCATCATTAAACGAATGTATAACTAAGATGTGGTATATCTACATAATGGAATGCTACACAGCAGTAAGGAAAAATGATACTAAGCAACTTGAAGAAAAATGGTTAAACCTGGAACAGATCATTCTCAGTGAACTCACCCTAATCACAGAATAAGCATAGCATGGCCTCACTCATCTGTGCCTCATTACCTGAATTTGTCTGAGATGCTGACACACTTAATAAACACCCCCAGAGCTGGACAATGAGGATGGTGTGGCAGGAGGGGAGGGTAAGAGTGGGGGGAGGGGCAAAAAACTGGACTCAAATGGAAATGGTACCATAAAACACTTTATCCTGAAAGACGTACTAAAAGGTTGAGCCTTCATTCATGTGCTTACAGAGAACAACTGAATCACAGGGGCCTGGAGAGGGTATGATGAAGACTAACCTTAATCTTCTCCTGTTTCTCTCTCACTCCCTACTCTTTCTCTTTTTTCTTTCACTGTCTTTTTCCTTTTCATATTACCTATATATTTCTTCCTTCTATTCCCCTGGCACTGACCTGTAACTCCAAGTACCAGCATGTGGTTAACATCCACAATGAGCTGTTGATCAGTGAGACCTACAAGTTTTCCTAAAAGAAGACAGATTTCTGTCAGAGTACTTGATGACACACCAAAGTTTAATGGTAAGACCCTATTGCTGAAGACACCATATTTTGTTGGGATGGAACATGGAGAGACATGGATGGAATCTGGAAGCAAGTCAGTCCACAGACAGTTAGCTCCTCCAGACAGTTAGTCACCTTCAATAGGGAACCCAGGCCAGAAGGCCAGTGTCCCCACCCCAGCCTTTGGAAATCCAGGGTCATCACCCTGACACTCACCACTGGACTCCAGCCCATCCCAGGGCAGCAGGGTATCATTTTACACCATAGGCTTTCTGAACCATTGTGATGAGCAGACCACAGTAAAAAAAGGAATAGCATGAAAAAACCAGATACAAGTAAATTCAGGTATACTGTCCAGTCCCACAATGGATGTCTCTAATCAAATCATAGAAGAGACAATAGGATCAGAACCCCAACATGAAGAGACAAGCTATGCAACCCTGGCCAAGTAAATAGCAAACTTTCAGAAACTCAATAAAGAGCCAATAATTGTGTGAACATTATCCTTGCTAGATTAGACCTAATAGAAAAGAACCAGGAAGGGTTCCAAAGACAGTTAAATGATATGAAGGAGAGCAAAATAAAGAGGTCCTCAATAGCTACCTAAGTTCAATGAAGACATAAAAAACTGCAAGGATGAACTCCAAGAAGCAAGAAGAAAATCAGAAAATGACATGATAAGGGAACTCAACAGAGGGATGAAAACTATACATTCAAAAGCAGTAGAAAATATGAACCAAATTGAACAAGCCCAAAACTCTATAGAAGCTCTAAAGAATAGAGTCAGCCAAGTGGAGGATAGAAACTCAGAACTGAAAGACAACACAGAAGAAACAGTTTGTGAGTCCAATAATTTCAACAAATTCAAAAATTTCTGTGAACAGAACATGAGGGAAATGTGGGATACTCTTAAGTGTCCAAACATTAGGATCAGGGGTATGCCAGAGGGGGAATAAACATAGACCAAAGGAATGGAAAACTTATTCAACAAAATAATTGAAGAAAATTTCCCACTCTCTCCAAAGAAAGTCCCATCAAGTTACAAGAAGCTAGCAGAACTCCAAATAGACTTGACCAAAGGAGAAATTCTCCAAGGCACATTATCATTAAGACTCTAAACATCAATCACAAAGAGAAAGTCCTAAAAGCACCTAGGGAGAAACAACACATTACGTATGAAGGAAGCCCCATCAGAATTACCTCAGATTTCTCAATGGAAACCATAAAAGGCAGAAGGGCCTGGAATGGAACAGTGCAAACTCTAAGAACTTATGGCATCCAACCCCAACTACTCTACCCAGCAAAAATATCCCTCACAATAGATGGTAAAAGAAAAACTTTCCACAATAAAACTCATCTTTTCAACTATATGAACACAAAGCCAAACCTACAGAGAGAGCTTCAGGGAATTCTCCACACAGAAGAATTAAATGGCCAATATCAAGAGCTCCCAAGAAGCAGTCCACATTAACAAGAAGAAGAAGAAGAAGAAGAAGAAGAAGAAGAAGAAGAAGGAGAAGGAGAAGGAGAAGGAGAAGGAGAAGGAGAAGGAGAAGGAGAAGGAGAAGGAGAAGGAGAAGGAGAAGGAGAAGGAGAAGGAGAAGAAGAAGAAGAAACCACAAAAAACACCAAACCACATAATCCACCATAATATGGCAGGTATTAAATCAAACCTCACAATCATATCTCTGAATATTAATGGCCTTAATTCACCCATCAAGAGACATAAGATAATAGGGTGGATCATAAAACTAGACCCCTCAATCTGCTGTCTTCAAAAAACCCACCTCACCACTAAAGACAGATACCTCCTCAGGGTAAAAGGGTGGAAAATGACATTCCAAGCAAACACAAATAAGAAACAAGCAGGCATAGCTATACTTATATCAGATAAAATAGACTTCAAACCAAAACACTCAAAAAAAGACAAAGAAGGCTACTTCTTACCTATTAAGGGACCAATCCAACAAGAGGATATCACAATCATCAATCTTTATGCACCAAACACAGGTGCACCACAATTCATAAAACAAAATCTACTTGACAATAAAACAGAAATAACCACCAACACCATCATAGTTGAGGACTTCAATACTTCACAATCAGCAATAGACAGATCATCCAAACAGAAAATTAACAAGGAAGTAAGAGAGCTCAACAACACCATAGATCAATTAGACCTAACAGACATTTATAGAACATTCTACCCAAATTCCACAGATTACACATTCTTCTCAGCAGCACATGGAACTTTCTCTAAAATAGATCATATACTGGGTCATAAAGCCAGCCTCCAAATATTTAGGAGGATCAACACAATTTCCTGCATGATATCAGATCATAATGCTTTATTGCTAGAAATTAACAACAAAAGATATGCCAGAACCCAAACAGCTCCTGAAAAAAACTGAACAACACACTCTTATACAATAAATTGGTAGTGGATGAAATAAAAATGGAATTGAAAAATTTCTAGAAATGAATGACAATGAGAACACAACAAACCAAAACTCATGGGACACAATGAAGGCAGTACTCAGGGGAAAATTCATTGCACTAAATGCCCTCATAACAAAGACTGAGAGATCCCAAATCAATAACCTAACCATCCCCTAAAGGCATTGTAAAACAAAGTATCCAACCCAAAAAGCTCCAGATGGAAAGAAATAATTAAGATCAGAGCAGAAATTAATGAATTGGAAACTAAGAAAACAATTTTAAAATTTGATGAAACAAAGAGCTGGTTCTTTGAAAAAATAAACAAGATTGATAAACCCCTAGCCACTTTTAACAAGTGGAAAAAAAGAGACAACTCAAATTAACAAAAAATAGAAATGAAAAAGGAGAGATCACAGCAGACATAAATGAAATTGGGAGAATCATCAAGACTTACTTCAAAAACCTCTACTCCACAAAGCTGGATAATATTTAGGAAATGGATAAATTCCTGGACACATACCACCTACCAAAGTTAAATTTAAAGCATATTAATCTCCTGAACAAACCCATCACAACCATAGAGATTGAAAGAGTAATCAAAAATCTGTCTAAAAGAAGAGTCCAGGACCAGATGACTTCTCAGCAGAATTCTATCAAACCTTCATGGAAAAACTGAAATCAATCTTTCTCAAATTGTGCCACACAATTGGAGAACAGGGAAAGCTCCCTAACTCCTTCTATGAAGCTAGTATCACCCTAATACCAAAATCAGGCAGAGATGCTACAAGAAAAGGAAACTACAGGCCTATTTCCCTGATGGACCTAGATGCAAAGGTCCTGAACAAAATCCTCACAAAGCGAATTCAACAGCACATCAAAAGCACCTGGACCAAGTAGGTTTCATCCCAGGAATGCAGGGTTCGTTCAACATATGAAAATATGTCAATGTAATACAGCACATAAACAAGCTTAAACACAAAAACCACATCATTATTTCGATAGATTCAGAAAAGGCCTTTGATATAATGCAACATCACTTCATGATCAAAACATTGGAGAGAATAGGCATGGAAGGTCTGTATCTCAACATAATAAAGGCTATATATAATGAGCCTAAAGCCCAAAGAACACTTAATGGGGAGATACTGAAGCAATTCTCATTGAGATCAGGAACAAGACAGGGGTGTCCACTCTCACCTCTGCTTTTCAACATAGTACTGGAAGTACTAGCTCAAGCAATAAAACAGGAAAAATAAATAAAAGGGATACAAATTGAAAAGGAAGAAATTAAGTTAGCCTTATTTGTAGATGACATGATTCTATACCTAATTGACCCAAGATCCTCCACTCCAAAACTCTTAAAGTTGATTAACTCTGTCAGTAAAGTAGCAGGATACAAAATAAATGTACAAAAATCAGTAGCCTTTCTATATGCAAAAGACAAATATACAGAGAAAAAAATAAGTGATATTGTCCCATTTTTAATAGCATAAAAAAATACCTTGGAATAACATTAACCAAGGAGGTGTAAGACCTTTACAATGAAAACATAAAAACACTAAAGAAAGAAATTGAGGAGGACTTGAGAAAATATACCTCCCATTCCCATGCTTCTGGATAGGCAGAATTAACATTGTGAAAATGGCAATCTTACCAAAAGCAATATGTAGATTTAATGCAATGCCAATAAAAATCCCAACATCTTTCTTCATACAGATAAAAAAAAATCCCAAAATTCATATGGAATGGCAGAAGGCCTCGGATATCCAAGCATATCCTCAGCAAAAGAAACACCTCTGGAGTAATTAAATCTAAAGCTATACTACTTGTAATAAAACCATGACTTATAAAAACAGTATAGAACAATGAATCGAGGACAAAGTCTTTGGATAAAGAACTACAGCTACTTCATATTTGACAAAGGCCCAAAGAATGTAGACTGGAACAAAGGCAGCATCTTCAACAAATGGTGCTGGACAAACAGGAAAACCATATTCAGGAAAATGAAACTTTACCCACACATCTCACCATGCACAAAAATTAAGTCCAAATGGATCAAAGACCTTAATATAAGACCAGAAACACTGCTACTACTGGAAGAAAAAAAAAGGAGGAGCTTTCCATGATATAGGAGTAGGAAAAGACTTCCTGAACAAAACCCAGTATCAGACAGTGGGATCTCATGAAGCTGAAAAAGCTTTTCACAGACAAACATACAATAAGCAGCACCAATAGATTACCCACAGAATGGGAGAAATGTTTTGCTGAATACACATCAGACAGAGGCCTTTCTACCCACAAAAGATAAAGATACAGAAAAAGAAATAACTAACATTGTCCCATTTTAAATAGCAACAAAGGAAATAAAATACTTTGGAATAACATTAACAAGGAAGTGAAAGACCAATACAATGAAAACCTAAAAATACTTTCTGAAAGAAATTGAGGAGGTCCTTATTAAAAATGGAAAAGACATATCCCATGCTCCTGGATAGGTAGAATTAACAATTTGAAAATGGCAATCTTATCAAAAGCACTATATAGATTCAATGCAATGCTGATAAAAATCCCAACTTCTTTCTTCACTGACATAGAAAAACTATCTCAAAATCTCAGAACTGTATCAGAGAAGAAGATCAGACTTTGGGTCACGTGACAGCTACAGCTACTTGATATTTGACAAAGGCCCTACCAATTCAGAATGGAAAAAGATAGCATCTTTTTACAAATGGTGCTGGACAAACTGGAGAGACAACCATATGTAGAAAAATGAAACTTGATCCACACATCTCACCATGCACAGCAGTCAAGTCCAGATAAAATCCATATCTAATGACAACAAAGACTGGTGAGTTTGTGGAGAAAATAGGAACCTCATTCACTGTTGGTGGGAATGTAAGGTGGTACAACCAGTATGGAAAGCAATCTGGAGACTCCTAAAAAGGATGACTATAGAGGTACCAACCCAGTTATTCCCTTACTGTTTTTACCCTAAAAACTCCAAGCCTCAGTTCAGAGATATTTACTCAACTATGTTTATAGCTGCTCAATTCATAATAGCTAAGAGCTGGAATCAACAAAGATATCCATCATTAAACGAATGTATAACTAAGATGTGGCATATCTACATAATGGAATGCTACACAGCAGTAAGGAAAAATGATACTAAGCAATTTGAAGAAAAATGGTTAAACCTGGAACAGATCATTCTCAGTGAACTCACCCTAATCACAGAATAAGCATAGCATGGCCTCACTCATCTGTGCCTCATTACCTGAATTTGTCTGAGATGCTGACACACTTAATAAACACCCCCAGAGCTGGACAATGAGGATGGTGTGGCAGGAGGGGAGGGTAAGAGTGGGGGGGAGGGGCAAAACTGGACTCAAATGGAAATGGTACCATAAAACACTTTATCCTGAAAGACATACTAAAAGGTTGAGCCTTCATTCATGTGCTTACAGAGAACAACTGAATCACAGGGGCCTGGAGAGGGTATGATGAAGACTAACCTTAATCTTCTCCTGTTTCTCTCTCACTCCCTACTCTTTCTCTTTTTTCTTTCACTGTCTTTTTCCTTTTCATATTACCTATATATTTCTTCCTTCTATTCCCCTGGCACTGACCTGTAACTCCAAGTACCAGCATGTGGTTAACATCCACAATGAGCTGTTGATCAGTGAGACCTACAAGTTTTCCTAAAAGAAGACAGATTTCTGTCAGAGTACTTGATGACACACCAAAGTTTAATGGTAAGACCCTATTGCTGAAGACACCATATTTTGTTGGGATGGAACATGGAGAGACATGGATGGAATCTGGAAGCAAGTCAGTCCACAGACAGTTAGCTCCTCCAGACAGTTAGTCACCTTCAATAGGGAACCCAGGCCAGAAGGCCAGTGTCCTCCACCCCAGCCTTTTGGAAATCCAGGGGTCATCACCCTGACACTCACCACTGGACTCCAGCCCATCCCAGGGCAGCAGGGTAGCATTTTACACCATAGGCTTTCTGAACCATTGTGATGAGCAGACCACAGTAAAAAAAGGAATAGCATGAAAAATCAGATACAAGTAAATTCAGGTAGACTGTCCAGTCCCACAATGGATGTCTCTAATCAAATCATAGAAGAGACAATAGGATCAGAACCCCAACATGAAGAGACAAGCTATGCAACCCTGGCCAAGTAAATAGCAAACTTTCAGAAACTCAATAAAGAGCCAATAATTGTGTGAACATTATCCTTGCTAGATTAGACCTAATAGAAAAGAACCAGGAAGGGTTCCAAAGACAGTTAAATGATATGAAGGAGAGCAAAATAAAGAGGTCCTCAATAGCTACCTAAGTTCAATGAAGACATAAAAAACTGCAAGGATGAACTCCAAGAAGCATGAAGAAAATCAGAAAATGACATGAAAAGGGAACTCAACAGAGGGATGAAAACTATACATTCAAAAGCAGTAGAAAATATGAACCAAATTGGACAAGCCCAAAACTCTATAGAAGCTCTAAAGAATAGAGTCAGCCAAGTGGAGGATAGAAACTCAGAACTGGAAGACAACACAGAAGAAACAGTTTGTGAGTCCAATAATTTCAACAAGTTCAAAAATTTCTGTGAACAGAACATGAGGGAAATGTGGGATACTCTTAAGTGTCCAAACATTAGGATCAGGGGTATGCCAGAGGGGGAATAAACACAGACCAAAGGAATGGAAAACTTATTCAACAAAATAATTGAAGAAAATTTCCCACTCTCTCCAAAGAAAGTCCCATCAAGTTACAAGAAGCTAGCAGAACTCCAAATAGACTTGACCAAAGGAGAAATTCTCCAAGGCACATTATCATTAAGACTCTAAACATCAATCACAAAGAGAAAGTCCTAAAAGCACCTAGGGAGAAACAACACATTACGTATAAAGGAAGCCCCATCAGAATTACCTCAGACTTCTCAATGGAAACCATAAAAGGCAGAAAAACCTGGAATGGAACAGTGCAAACTCTAAGAACTTATGGCTTCCAACCCCAACTACTCTACCCAGCAAAAATATCCCTCACAATAGATGGTAAAAGAAAAACTTTCCACAATAAAACTCATCTTTTCAACTATATGAACACAAAGCCAAACCTACAGAGAGAGCTTCAGGGAATTCTCCACACAGAAGAATTAAATGGCCAATATCAAGAGCTCCCAAGAAGCAGTCCACATTAACAAGAAGAAGAAGAAGAAGAAGAAGAAGAAGAAGAAGAAGAAGAAGAAGAAGAAGAAGAAGAAGAGGAGGAGGAGGAAGGAGAAGAAGGAGAAGAAGAAAAAAAAACCACAAAAAACACCAAACCACATAATCCACCACAATATGGCAGGTATTAAATCAAACCTCACATTCATATCTCTGAATATTAATGGCCTTAATTCACCCATCAAGAGACATAAGATAATAGGGTGGATCATAAAACTAGACCCCTCAATCTGCTGTCTTCAAAAAACCCACCTCACCACTAAAGACAGATACCTCTTCAGGGTAAAAGGGTGGAAAATGACATTCCAAGCAAACACAAATAAGAAACAAGCAGGCATAGCTATACTTATATCAGATAAAATAGACTTCAAATCCGAAGTACTCAAAAAAGACAAAGAAGGCTACTTCTTACCTATTAAGGGACCAATCCAACAAGAGGATATCACAATCATCAATCTTTATGCGCCAAACACAGGTGCACCACAATTCATAAAACAAAATCTACTTGACAATAAAACAGAAATAACCACCAACACCATCATAGTTGAGGACTTCAATACTTCACTATCAGCAATAGACAGATCATCCAAACAGAAAATTAACAAGGAAGTAAGAGAGCTCAACAACACCATAGATCAATTAGACCTAACAGACATTTATAGAACATTCTACCCAAATTCCACAGATTACACATTCTTCTCAGCAGCACATGGAACTTTCTCTAAAATAGATCATATACTGGGTCATAAAGCCAGCCTCCAAATATTTAGGAGGATCAACACAATTTCCTGCATGATATCAGATCATAATGCTTTATTGCTAGAAATTAACAACAAAAGATATGCCAGGAACCCAAACAGCTCCTGAAAACTGAACAACACACTCTTATACAATAAATTGGTAGTGGATGAAATAAAAATGGAATTAAAAAATTTCTAGAAATGAATGACAATGAGAACACAACAAACCAAAACTCATGGGACACAATGAAGGCAGTACTCAGGGGAAAATTCATTGCACTAAATGCCCTCATAACAAAGACTGAGAGATCCCAAATCAATAACCTAACCATCCCCCTAAAGGCATTGGAAAAACAAGAAGTATCCAACCCAAAAAGCTCCAGATGGAAAGAAATAATTAAGATCAGAGCAGAAATTAATGAATTGGAAACTAAGAAAACAATTTTAAAATTTGATGAAACAAAGAGCTGGTTCTTTGAAAAAATAAACGAGATTGATAAACCCCTAGCCACTTTTAACAAGTGGAAAAAAAGAGACAACTCAAATTAACAAAAATAGAAATGAAAAAGGAGAGATCACAGCAGACAGAAATGAAATTGGGAGAATCATCAAGACTTACTTCAAAAACCTCTACTCCACAAAGGTGGATAATATTTAGGAAATGGATAAATTCCTGGACACATACCACCTACCAAAGTTAAACTTAAAGCATATTAATCTCCTGAACAAACTCATCACAACCATAGAGATTGAAAGAGTAATCAAAAATCTGCCTAAAAGAAGAGTCCAGGACCAGATGACTTCTCAGCAGAATTCTATCAAACCTTCATGGAAAAACTGAAATCAATCTTTCTCAAATTGTGCCACACAATTGGAGAACAGGGAAAGCTCCCTAACTCCTTCTATGAAGCTAGTATCACCCTAATACCAAAATCAGGCAGAGATGCCACAAGAAAAGGAAACTACAGGCCTATTTCCCTGATGGACCTAGATGCAAAGGTCCTGAACAAAATCCTCACAACAGCACATCAAAAGCACCTGGACCAAGTAGGTTTCATCCCAGGAATGCAGGGTTTGTTCAACATATGAAAATATGTCAATGTAATACAGCACATAAACAAGCTTAAACACAAAAACCACATCATTATTTTGATAGATTCAGAAAAGGCCTTTGATATAATGCAACATCACTTCATGATCAAAACATTGGAGAGAATAGGCATGGAAGGTCTATATCTCAACATAATAAAGGCTATATATAATGAGCCTAAAGCCCAAAGAACACTTAATGGGGAGATATTGAAGCAATTCTCATTGAGATCAGGAACAAGACGGGGGTGTCCACTCTCACCTCTGCTTTTCAACATAGTACTGGAAGTACTAGCTCAAGCAATAAAACAGGAAAAATAAATAAAAGGGATATAAATTGAAAAGGAAGAAATTAAGTTAGCCTTATTTGTAGATGACATGATTCTATACCTAATTGACCCAAGATCCTCCACTTCAAAACTCTTAAAGTTGATTAACTCTGTCAGTAAAGTAGCAGGATACAAAATCAATGTACAAAAATCAGTAGCCTTTCTATATGCAAAAGACAAATATACAGAGAAAAAAAATAAGTGATATTGTCCCATTTTTAACAGCATAAAAAATACCTTGGAATAACATTAACCAAGGAGGTGTAAGACCTTTACAATGAAAATATAAAAACACTAAAGAAAGAAATTGAGGAGGACTTGAGAAAATATACCTCCCATTCCCATGGTTCTGGATAGGCAGAATTAACATTGTGAAAATGGCAATCTTACCAAAGCAATATGTAGATTTAATACAACACCAATAAAAATCCCAACATCTTTCTTCATACAGATAAAAAAAAAATCCCAAAATTCATATGGAATGGCAGAAGGCCTCGGATATCCAAGCATATCCTCAGCAAAAGAAACACCTCTGGTAATTAAATTAACATGGTACTGGCATAAAACCATGATTATAGACCAGTGGAACAGAATCGAGGACACAGACTTTGGATAAAGAACTACAGCTACTTCATATTTGACAAAGGCCCAAAGAATGTAGACTTGAACAAAGACAGCATCTTCAACAAATGGTGCTGGACAAACAGGAAAACCATATTCAGGAAAATGAAACTTTACCTACACATCTCACCGTGCACAAAAATTAAGTCCAAATGGATCAAAGACCTTAATATAAGACCAGAAACAGTGCTACTGCTGGAAGAAAAAATAGGAGGAGCTTTCCATGATATAGGAGTAGGAAAAGACTTCCTGAACAAAACCCCAGTATCAGACAGTGGGATCTCATGAAGCTGAAAAAGCTTTTCACAGACAAACATACAATAAGCAGCACCAATAGATTACCCACAGAATGGGAGAAATGTTTTGCTGAATACACATCAGACAGAGGCCTTTCTGTACGCAAAAGATAAAGATACAGAAAAAGAAATAACTAACATTGTCCCATTTTAAATAGCAACAAAGGAAATAAAATACTTTGGAATAACATTAACCAAGGAAGTGAAAGACCAATACAATGAAAACCTAAAAGTACTCTAGAAAGAAATTGAGGAGGTCCTACAAAAATGGAAAGACCTCCCATGCTCCTGGATAGGTAGAATTAACAATTTGAAAATGGCAATCTTATCAAAAGCACTATATAGATTCAATGCAATGCTGATAAAAATCCCAACTTCTTTCTTCACTGACATAGAAAAAACTATCTCAAAATCTCAGAACTGTCTCAGAATAGAAGACCCTTACTTTGGGTCACGTGACAGCTACAGCTACTTGATATTTGACAAAGGCCCTACCAATTCATAATGGAAAAAAGACAGCATCTTGAACAAATGGTGCTGGACAAACTGGACAACCATATGTAGAAAAATGAAACTTGATCCACACATCTCACCATGCACAAAAATCAAGTCCAGATGGATCAAAGACCTTAATAGAAAACCAGAAACTCTGCTACTACTGGAAGAAAAAATAGGAGGAACCTTCCATGACATAGGAGTGGAAAAAGACTTCCTGAACAAAACCCCAGCAGCTCAGGAAATTAAACAATCAATCAACCATTGAGATCTCATGAAGCTGAAAAGCTTTTTCACTGACAGATGTACTATAACCAAAGCCAGCAGATTACCCACAGAATGGGAGAAAATTTTCACCAGCTATACAACTGACAGGGGCCTAGTTTCTGGAATCTACAAAGAACTCCAAAGCCTAAACAATAAATCATCAAACAACCCACTCAGAAAATGGGGCAGAGAACTGCACAGGAAGTTCTCAGAGGAAGAAATACAAATAGCAAACACACATTTAAGAAAATGTTCAACATCCTTAATCATCCAGGAAATGCAAATTAAAACAACTATGAGATTCCACCTTACCCCAGAAAGGATGACTAACATTAAAAACAAACAAACAAACAAACAATGAAAACAAATGCTGGCAAGGCTGTGAAGAAATAGGAACAAGCTTTCACTGCTGGTGGGAATGTAAAATGGTTCAACCATTATGGAAAGCTATATGGAGACTCCTGAAAAGGATGACTATAGAGCTACCAACAGATCCAGTTATTCCCTTGCTGAGTTGTATGGCACAATGCAGGTCGAACCCTAGCCAGACTGCATTCTAAAAGAAACCAAGAAGTGGCTTCGATTGCATTTATCTGCTACCATTAAGGACACTCAATGCTACTAATTATGATGCTAAGGGTGAGCTCATGACAGTCACCCAACAACCTATCCTACACAGTCTTTTTCAGGTTCTATAGTTGATTCTCGCTTAGTGGGACTGTTTGCATGCCACAGAGCCACCACCACTTGGCCCTCCCATGCCTCCTAGGCAACAGCCACACCCCTCGGGTTTTCTCACCAGAATGGTGGGTAGTCAATGACGGGTAAGACCCCATGACATGGGGGCAACCTAAGATAGGCACAGTCACATGTGACAATCCCTTGGGGCCTGGGGTAAATAATGGCTTGGCAAAGAACCATGCCTCCCAGGGTTGCCAATAATAAAAACAAAAAGGAGGATATGTATGGCACAATGCAGGTCTGGCCCTAGTCAGACCACATGCTAAAAGAAACCAAGCCACACCCCTCAGGTTTTCTCACCAGGATGGCAGTTAGTCAATGATGGGTAAGACCCCCATGAGATGGGGCAACCTAAGACAGGTATCATCACATGTGATGATCCCTTGGGGCCTGGGGTCAACAATAGCTTGGCAAAGAACCATGCCTCCCAGAGTTGCCCATAATAAAAACAAAAAGGAGGATATGTATGGCACAATGCAGGTTGGGCCCTAGCCAGACTGCATGTGAAAAGAAACCAGGAAGTGGCTTCTTTGGACGTGACATCCCACACAGGCATGGCGTGACAACAGCTACAGTCCCATGCTCATGAGAAACCTGCTGGGAAATGATCTGCCCAGAGACCGGCTATCATTGGTCACAAGAAGGGGATTACCCCATACAATGATTGGCCAGCCAAACCCATTAAACCCCCTACACTTCCTTGAATAAATGAGTTTGCAGCAGCTCGCCCTCTGCCTGCTTCCACCCAACTCCGGGAGTCTGTGTCATGACTTCGTGCCTCTCACCCTGCCATCCCTACTGGGCTGGCCCTAGGGGGGCATCTGAACAGGGACCCTCTGCCCCCTCGGCATTGGTGAGATGCCCTCTCCTTGATCGTTGGTAAGTAGCCCCCTTGGTGTTGGCAACACGCCCCCTTCTTGGCCATCAGTGAGTAGGCCCCTTGCTATTCTGTGTGCTGACAGCAGCCTAAGGGTGAGCGGGCAGTCCCCTCTTCCCCCTTTTCCTTTTGTTCATCCTTTTCCCTGGCAGGAAGGCACACATTGCTGCATGGTCCTGAAGCCCATGTCGGCCTCTCCACTCTTGGTTCATCCTCGTGAAATCACATAAGGGTCTGACCTACCTGATTTCGGATCCAAGGAGAGGCCATTGACTGAGCTTCCCCAGAGACACTGTGTGGGCATACGGCTGTGGAGTAATGACCCTTGGAAGTCCTCCACTAAGCACAAGACATTTGGATCCTAAACATTCTATCTGTATGTCTCAGCTGGCCAAGCAATAGGTGTTATGTTTTACATGATTATCCTTTGGGCTATCATATTTATTTATTTATTTATTTATTTATTTATTTATTTATTTATTTTGGAGACACACAGAGAGAGAGAGAGAGAGAGAGAGAGAGAGAGAGAGAGAGGAAGACAGAGATGGGTGCACCAGCAGTCTCTCAGCTGCTGAGAAGAAAATCCAGATGTGTGCACCCCTTTGTGGTCAAGTGCGGAGTTGCGCCCTTGCATCACTTTGCATCTGGCTAAACGTGGGACCTGGAGATTGGAACTGCTGAAGATTGGAAGCAGCGTTCTTAGGCTTAGGATGCAGGTGCCTTAACCCCTAAGCCATCTCTCCAGCCCTGGGCTATCACTTTTGATCTGGGTTATCTACTTGATTCAGGGTGTCACAGCCTAGCCTCCCCAAACACCACCATGCCATAATGGGCAACCTCCCTCCCCATCAGAGGACACCTCAATTGCATGCTCTTAAGGCCCTCCTCTTGCAACGTGGCCTAAAAGTGAAACAAAAGGACCTCCATGGCCTTAGGGATGAAACTCTTGTTTTAACCCCATGGATTAGTCTGGAGAACATCTGGGACATTTCCATTTGGTCCCGGGTTCTCTTCCTCACAAAGAAATGAGAGGATCACGAAAGGCGCACACCCTCCACCCCATTCTTTCCTATCCTCCTTGCCATAATTGCCAGCCTTAAAGGCTCCTCCGTGGAGGAAGTCATTTCTGCCCATAATGAAAGCTGTAAGGAGGAACCAAAATTGGCTCTTAAAACCTCGGCCCTCCCAGCCCCCTCTTACAATGATGAAGAGGAAGACCAACCTTTCAATGATAAAAGACCACCACCTGAACTGCCACCTGCGGCAGCTGCACTCACAACCACCCCTCCCCCTCCTTACCCTTAGAAGGACCTCTGCCCACTCCATCCTGGACTCACCCAGGTAGCTGCAAGTTCACTGACAGGCCCCATTTCCCCACCCTTTGCCGCCTTCTCCATTAACGTAGGGCCAGATGCAACAGCCAGACCCTGGTACCTCACCCCCCCCTTCTGATCTGGCTCTCATCCACAAGGTGGCCCAGGAATCTGGCATTGACTCCTCTTACTTTGAACAAGTCCTTTTACAATGGGCTATCCACCTTCAGACTTATTGAGCATGTTCGCTCACACACTGGTCTGCCTGGCTTTATTGCTGATGGGAATTCACAAATATACAAGTTTATTGCTATCTCCTCCTTGCCACCTTTAGAACAAGCTATACATTTACACCAAAGGTTCCATCTATCCCCCACTAAGCTAAGAACCCTATACCCTGAGCTCTCGCCTAGCCAATGCAAACATTTAATGTGTACCTGTAAGGCATGTGACCCCCAAGCCACCTTGGGCTCCCTACAGCCTCAAGTAGTCAATCCTAGAGGCCTTACCCCAAATTCTATCTGGCAGCCAAACCCTTTAAACCTCCTACACTTCCTTGAATAAACGAGTTTGCAGCAGCTCGCCCTCTGCGTGCTTCCACCCAACTCCCAGAGTCTGTGTTGTGACTCCGCACCTCTCACCGCCCACTTGGCAGAGACCCTGCCATCCCTCCTGTGTAGCCCTAGTGGTTCCCCAACACTGGGCATTTACCCTAAAGGCACCAAGCCTCAGATCAGAGACATTTGCTCAACCATGCTTATAGCTGCTCAATTCATAATAGCAAAGAGCTGGAATCAGCCCAAATATCCATCATTAGATGAATGGATAACAAAGATGTGGTATATCTATACTATGGAATTCTACATAGCAGTAAGGAAAGATGAAATAATGAAATTCGAAAAAAAATGGTCAAACATGGAACAGATCATCCTCAGTGAGCTCACCCAATCACAAAAAGATAATCGTCCCATGGTCTTGTTTATCTGTAGCTCCTAACCTTAATCCACCTGAGATGCTGCCAAACTTAAATGAGCATTCTGAGGACCAGACAATAGGGAAGGTGGGATGGAGGGAGGGTAAGTATGGGAGGGAATGAGAGGGTGGGAGGGAGGACAAGGGTGGGGGATACAAATAGGGACCCAAAAAGAAATGATACTGTAAAACCCTTTATTCTGAACAACAGGCTAAAACATTGATCCTTCAGCAGGCCTGCAGAGGGAACACCTGAACCACAGGCAACTGAAGAGAACATCATGAAGACCAGCCTTAATCTTTTCCTGCTTCTCTCTCTCTTCTCTCTCCCTCCCCATCCCTCCTCTCTATACTCACTTTCTCTTTTATATTATCTATTTTTTCTTCCCTCATCTTCCTAGGTGCTGACTTATAACTCATAGTACCAGCACGGGGTTAACTTCCACAATGAGCTGTTGATCCTAGACACCTACAAGGTTTCCCAAGAAAGACAGATTTCTGTCAGAGTTCTTGATGACATACCAAAGATTAATGGTAAGACCTTACTGTTGAAGACAGCATATGCATGTGAGACCAAACATGGAGAGACCTGGCCAGAATCTGGAAGAGGGTCAGTCCTCAGACAGTTAACTATTTTAGCACCAGAGGGTGCTACACGAGCAACTAGGGGATAATGACCGATATCTGTCCAAACAACTTGCAATCTATGATTCCCAGCAGGAAACAACCTGACGTAATGCTAAAACAAGTGCAGTAGTGGCACACAGCCATGGTGGGTAACCAACTGCTCTTGATTTGGCTAATAGATACACTCAGTGGAAGGGAACTCATTGCTGGAGTTGGGAAATAAGTCAAAACCATGTACAAAAACTGAGCTCTGTCTCCAAGATCAAGATACCACCAAATGTGGGCTAGAAGAGAGCCTATGCATATAAAATTCCCTCCAAAATATCTATGGCCATCCCATCTATCTAGTACTAACTTCTCTCTCCATTGGAAAATTTGCTTATCTTTTTCAGATGGACAATGAACCCAAAGGGAGGACCAGCCAATCACACCTCACCAGGGCCCCAGCTGAAACCATACAGTAATGCGGGAGAAGGGCAAGAGTACAGAGTTCTTGGTGATCATGACACCAGAAAAAGGCTGAAGGGGATAAACACAGAGAGCATCCAACTCCTACTAATCCAGATATCCAGAGACACAGATGCTCCCAAAACCTCATCACTGAAGTAGAACTAAAATGACCCCAATGTGGCCTGGGGAAATTTGCTGAAGAGAGGGTGGAAAGAATGTTAGAGCCACAAGTTGAGGCATTATGCACAGAGACTTGGCCTATCCCCCATAAATCTTGACTACCCCCACAATGCATGACACACATTCCCAATTGATGAGGGTCCCTTTGGAAGAGGGAGGACAGGGAGGAGGATAATGAAGTCACCATTATGAATGTAAAATTAGAATAATGTAAACAAAAAATAAATTATTAAAAAAATTTCCTCTTTGAGGGCTGGAGAAAAGGCTTGGCAGTTAAGGTGCCTGCCTGCCAAGTCTAAGAATGCCGGTTTCAATCTCCAGGTCCGACATTTAGCCAGACGCAAAAAAGTGATGCAAGGGTGAAATGCCACACTTGTCCACAAGGGCACACATGTGTCTATAGTTCATTCACAATGGCTGAGAGGCTGCTGGCGTGGCCATTCTCTCTCTCTCTCTCTCTCTCTCACTCAAATAAAAAAAAATCCTCCTTGAGGCTGGAGAGATGGCTCAGAGGTTAGACCTGCAAAACCTAACAACCAGGATTTAGTTCCCCAGGACACACATAAAGCCATATGTACAAAGTGGCACATATACCACTTGTAGTGGTAGGAGGACCTGGCATTCCCATTCCTTCTCTCATTCTCTCTCTGTCTCTTTTTCCTCTCTCTCTCTCTCATTGTAACTCTTCCCTTTGTCTCCCTATCTGTTTGGAAATAAATAAATAAAAAATTAAAAATCCCCCTGCCCCCCAAATCTAATGACAACAAATGCTGGCGAGGTTGTGGAGAAATAGGAACCCTCATTCACTGTTGGTGGGAATATAAGCTGGTACAACCACTATGGAAAGCAGTATATAGACTCCTAAAAAGGATGACTATAGAGGTACCAATAGAACCAGTTATCCCCTTTCTGGGCATTTACCCTAAAAGCTTCAAGTCTTAGTTCAGAAATATTTGCTCAACTATGTTTATAGCTGCTCAATTCATAATAGCTAAGATCTGGAATCAGCCCAGATGTCCATCATTAGATGAATCGATACCTAAGATGTGGTATATTTACACAATGGAATTCTACATAGTAGTAAGAAAAAATGACACAATGCAAGAAAAATAGTGAAAGTTGGAATAAATCATTCTCAGGGAACTCACCCAATCACAGAAAGATAAGTGTTGCATGGCCTCACTAATCTGTGGCTCCTAACCTGAATTTGCCTGAGATGCTGACACACCTAATAAACATTTTTAGGACTGGACAATATGGATGGTGGGGAGGGAAGGGAGAGTAAGGGGCAGGGACAAAAACTGGACCATTTGGAAATGGTACCAAAAAATTCTATTACCTGTAAGACATACTAAAAGGCTGAACCTTCATCAGGTGGTTAGAGAGAACACCTGAATCACAGGTTCCTTGAGAGGGTAGGATGAAGACTAACCTCACCCTTCTCCTGTTCCTCTCTCTCACCCCTTCTTCTTACTCTTCTCTCTCTCTCTTTCTCTTTCATACTATGTATATTTTTATTCCTTCTTTTCCCTTGGCACTCACCTGTAACTCCGAGTACCACCATGTGGTTAACATCCACAATGAGCTATTGATCAGTGAGACCTACAAGTTTTCCCAAAAGAAGACATATTTCTGTCAGAGTGCTTGATGATCCACCAAAGGTTAATGGTAAGACCCTATTGCTGAAGACACCATATGCTATTGGGATAGAACATGGAGGGACCTGGCTGGAATCTGGAAGAGACAGTCCCCAGACACTTGGCTTGTCTAGTGCCTCAAAGTAATACATGAGCAACTGCAGGAAAATGACCAACATCTGTTTAAGCAACTCAAGATATAAACTTCCCAGCAGCAATCAACCTGATATGATACTCACACAAATGCAATAGTGGCACACAGCCATGGTGGGTTACCAACTGCTCTTGATTTGGCCAAAGGATCCACTCAGTGGAATGGAAACCATACCTGGAACTGGAAAACAAGTCAGAACCATATCCACAAATGAGTTTGCCTCCAATATCAAGCTCCCACCAATAGTGGGATCCAAGAGAGCCTACACCCATTAAATTCAGTCTAAATCAATAATGGCTATCCATGTACCTTGCACTGACTTCACTCTCCATTGGACAATTTGCTTCTCTTTTTCAGATGGACGTAGAACCTGAGGAGAGAACCAGCCCATCGCACCTCACCAGGGCACCAGCTGAACCCATAGAATAATTGGGGAAATGAGCAAGAGTGCTGCTTTCTCAGCGAACCTGGTATCAGAAGAGGAGTGAGGGAGACAGACACAGAGAACACTCAATCCCTACCAAACCAGAGATCCAGAGACTCCCATGACATCATCACTGAAATAGACCTAAAATGAACCCAACATGGCTTAGGGAAATTTGCAGAAGAGGGGCGGAAAGATTCTTATAGCCATAAGTTGGGTCATTATGCATAGAGACATTGCCTCTCCCCCATAAATGATGGCTATCCCCACAATGCATGACCCACAATAAATTCCTAATAAAATAAAAAAAAAAAACAAACATCAGTAGTAACCTTCCCTCAGGACTTGTGACCTTCCTAGACACAGGTTTTTGACTAGGTTTATAGTATCAAACATGTATTCCCTCCTGTGAGGTGGACCTCAAATTCAATTAAAGAGCAATGGGTTACCCACTTACCAGACTCATATTGCATTATTGAGCAGATCTTGTCTATGTAGCCTGTTTGTACAGCTCTTCATTAGGACCAACAGTGATTTTTCTCCCTCAGAAGGCTACATAGTACATTCAAGTAGTATGACTGCTAGTCAGCTAGCAGGTGGCTTCTAGGTCAGTTCTTGTTTGATTTTTTTTATTCAACCAAAGAATGTGATGTCTTCAGCAATAGGAACTTACTAGACACCATAGGCTCTAGTCATTGCACATTGAGAAATCAAGGTGAAACTTACATAGATGCCATATCCCTGATGGTTATCTGTCATAGTGGTGGAAAGTACTATGTAATATGCTGGGGGATAAATGTCAACAAAAATGAGAATAAACAGTAGATCCTTCATGCTGTAAAGTCAACCAACCAGTCAAGATGTATCCACTGATAGAATACTGGCATTTAAGTTATTGGGGTAATCAATGAGAGGAAATTTATACCTGCTACACAGAACTAAGTGAGAAGCCTATTACCATAGAGGGAATCTTCTACTTTTCTTTGAATAAAGATGAAGTTACATCCATAAAAATAATCTTCCTAATGTATATGTTTATCTGCTTTGATGAATGCTGCTCCCAATCTTGTGAGATGTAAGTGAATATTGGGGAGACTCAAGACCCCAAAACTGATAAGAAGACAAAGCCAAGGGCATAACACTGGACAAGTAATCTCTATCCCAGCTGCCAGGGCCCAGGAAACATTACAGAGGCCGTGCAGATTAAATATGAGTGCTATTCTTACTGCATGACTGAGAAACTTCTTCAGGGAGATGACAGTAGATGCTGAGACAACACAACACTCATCAAAACAAAAAATAAGAAGCTTTTCAGTTCTCAAGATGAAAGGAAACTTGTAAAACACCCTCCAAGGCTCAGGGATCATTGTAGAAAGGATGTAAGAGCCATGGGGTGTGAGAGTATCCTGTGAGCCATTGTCCTGCCCACAAGAACTGACTGGTGAATTGTAATTGTAGTAATTGTAGGTATCCTTACTAAGTAGGGACCTCAGTGGAACTGGAGTAGGGGAGAGGGACCAAAGAGGAAAACCTAATAGAAAAATGACCAATTTGAAATATATCCATATTTTAAAGTTTTGAGCAAAAACTATTAAAAATAAGGTCTTACAGTCTTGGTGTGGTGGGAAACCAAGAGTGTTGATCAAAAACTCAATGAGAGATATCCCAATCATGGAGCTGAATGTTTTGTGTAACAATTTGTCTTCTGGATGTAAAAATTATATTCCCTTGGGGTACTTTGGCCCAACTCTCTATCATTCGAAATACATGATTTTTTTAGTGATTGAAGAACTAGGTTTTCATATGTCTTATTCATAGCCTCTGTAGATTGGATTACTCTCTTCCTACTCCCTCCTTTACTCCATCCACCTACTCTGACCCCACTTAGACCACACCACTATATTCTTCAATTCTTTGTTTATAAGTTTGCAATTATAAGGTATTGTTTAACTTTTAGTAAGGTACATATAAATAGCATAAAATGAACTGCAATTTCTAGGTTTAATCATCTGGAGAAATAATGTGTTAGATTGAAGTAGTCGAAAGGAAGTAATTTCAGAGGGTAGAGGCATACTATTTTAGGTAGCTTTCAAATATAAATTATTATTTTTGCTTGTGAAATGTTGAAAGATCTATACTCTATTATTTTTTGTAAAGTTAAGAATCCTGATTCAAAACCTTCCTTTAAACTTATGTATTTGAGAGAGACAGGACGAGGGAGACAGAGGAAGAGGCAGATAGACAGAATAGGCATACGAGAGCTTCAAGCCACTGCAAACAAACTCCATATGCATGTACAACCTTGTGCATGTCTTACATGGGTTCTGGGGAATCAAACCTGTGTCCTTAGGCTTCATAGGCAAATGCCTTCACTGGTAAGCCATCTCTTCAACCCAAAATCCTTCCTTTTAAAGCAATGTGGCAGCAATGTATAATTTGTTGAGTATGTTGTGTATACTCTCAAGCTCACCTGAGATGCTGAACCTAATGTGTGAGATTTGAAAAAAAAAAAAAAAAAAAAAAAACACTGAAAACCACAAACCCTTAAAATGAAAACAAAACAAAATAAAACAAATTCTGACACAAAAATCACAGGACTGAGAAACAGAATAGTGTGAAGGAAATTAGAAAGGATCACTGGACTGCATAGCACCAGAATGATTAAAGAAGGGGCTTTTCAGAGGCTAAAAATAGAGATTTCAGTCCATGGCATACCATCATGAATGGGCCTGACATTGTCAGAAAATAGAGATTTTTGTTACAGTAAATCAAATTCATTATATATACTTTTCCCATTTTTCACTGTCTATACAAAATTTTAATATTTTTTTATGTAAGAAAAGTACAAAAAACAAAAGATGAACTGATTAAATATATAATCATCATGCTTTTATATGACATGTTTTTCTTTTCTGAAATAAATGTGTGTAACACAGATAGTCATATAAAATCTATATTATATTCCTCATTATATCTCCCAATAGAAATATTTCTGCATCAAAATTATAATTAAAGTATTTCTCATATAGAAATAAAACATGTTTAGATGTTTTAACTTGCTAGATGTTTTAACTTTCTCTGGTTAAAATCATAGTTCAGAACCACTAGATGCCAATGAAAAAATAAAATATAAATAAATAAATCTATTGGAATCTAGTGTTTGGTAACATATACAAATTACAAAATACAAGATGTATAATATATAAATAAAATGATAAGACCCAAAATACTAAATATGTTTATTTTGTTTCCATAACAAAGTATGAAATGTGGTACTATTTTTCATTATAAAAATATGTTCATTCATGTGCTAGAATTTTAGTTTCAGTCATTAAAACTTCCTGTAAAAGCTTTCTTTACATTTATAGTTTCAGGTTTTACCAAGAGAAAAGCAACCTGAATAGTGAATTTTAAACAGAGAAAATGCACATTACTTAAGGCAGATTGAATTACTCTTTATTTAGTTGAGTTTTCATGTTCTACAAGTGAGAGCATGAACGGATTTAGAAGCATTTCACACAAAAGAGCTATAGAAATCTTTCTCACAACTTTCCAAAAGATTCAGAGGGTTTTTAGGAATTATATCCTTTTCAGATTTTCTCAGTAGAGATGTGAGCAATTTTCTTCAAATTAGAATGCCAATGTGCCATGGTAATAAGTTAAAATTTATTCCATAATTGGTGAAAACAGAATGAGTCACAAAACCAATGTTAAATACCATTACTAACCAGGGTGTCATAAAACACACAGCTATACTTCCTAATAGATATCTATCAGTTGTATAAATTAAAACAGTGTAGGACAAGTGTTAATGAGGGTTTCTAACCATTGGAATGCTCATACTATGAAGATAAGAGAGTATGCAAGAACTGAAACAATAATTTAAAAATATATAGTAAATTTGAAGATAATAATTGTCTATGGACTGTGGACTTCCATGGCTAGACAGGCAAATTAAATACATATTTGTACCCTGGAACCAGGAGATATCTCTTCCTCCCTCCCTCTCTCTCTCCCCAATACCCACATATACACATAAACAGTTGAGGGGCTGGACAGATGGCTTAGCAGTTAAGGCACTTGTTTGTGAAGCCTAAAGATCCAGGTTCAATTTCCCAGTACCTTCGTCATCCACAAGCACATGGTGGCAAATGTGTCTAGAGTTCATTTGCAGTGGTTAGAGGCCCTGATGCACCCATTATTTCCCTCTTTCTCTCTCTCTTTCTCTATCTGTCTCTCTCAAATATTTATTTCATATGAAATATTTTAAACAATACAGTTGAGAGCAGTTATATTTAGAAACATCATAGTGAACTGTTAAAATCATATATATTTTTCTCTATATAATACTTATATATTCTATAATATTTATATACTCTAATTTTTGTGTTTAGTTATGTATACATAAGTAAAGCACAATTGAGAAAATTAAGATTTCTGACTCATTATTCATAAAATAAATTTATTGGACATTCAAACTTAAATGTGAAATGCAAATCCTTAAAAATGGATATAAAGATGTCATTTCTACAATAGGCATGACAAATTTCTTTAAAATGGAATGTACACAAATAGAGTTTTTTAGCAATAATAAAATATGTATGCAGCTAACATATGCCTTTTGGATACTCTTAAAAATAACAAGTCTTCACAAAAATAAAACAAAATAAAAATAAGTATTCTGAATGACATGGTGAAATGACACTTACCACTGTGGCATTCCTCTTCAAGCACATGAATCTACTCTGACAGAAATCTGTCTTCTTCTTGGAAACCTTGTAGGTCTCACTGATCAACAGCTCATTGTGGATGTAACCACATGCTGGTACTTGGAGTTACAGGTGAGTGCCAAGGGAAAAGAAGGAATAAAAAATACAGGTAATATGAAAGAAAAAGAGAGAAGAGGGAGTTATATAGAGAGGAAGAGGAGAAGATTGAGGTTAATCTTCATCATACCCTCTCCAGGCTCCTGTGATTCAGGTATTTTCTCTAAACACCTGATGCAGGTTCAACCTTTTAGTATGTGTTTCAGGATATAGGATTTTATGGTACCATTTCCATTTGGGTACAGTTTTTTGTCCCCCTTGCCCTGCCCTCCCACCCCACCATCAGTATTGTCCAGCACTTGAGATGTTCATTAGGTGTGTCAGTATCTTGGAAAAATACAAGTTAGGAGACACAGATGAGTGAGATCATACAACGCTTATCTTTCTGTGATTGGGTGAGTTTGCTGAGTATGATCTCTTCCAAGTTTGACCATTTTTCTTCAAAATGTTTAGTGTCATTTTTCCTTTCTACTGTGTAGACTTCCATTGTACAGATATACTACATCTTTGTTATCCATTCATCTAATGATGAACATCTGGGTTCATTCCAGATCTTAGCTATTATGAGCTGAGCAGCTATAAACATGGTTGAGCAAATCTCTCTGATCTGAGGCTTGGAGCTCTTAGAGTAAATGCCCAGTAAGGGAATAACTGGGTCTGTTGGTACCTCTATAGTCATCCTTTTCAGGAGTCTCCATATTGCTTTCCATAGCTGTTGTACCAGCTTATATTCCCACCAACAGTGAATGAGGGATCCTATTTATCTACAACCTCACCAGCATTTGTTTTCATTAGATTTTTAAATGTTTGCCATCCTTACTGGGGTAAGGTGGAATCTCATAGTTGTTTTAATTTGCATTTCCCTAATGATTAGGGATGGTGAACATTTTCTTAAGTTTTTCTGTTTGCCATTTGTATTTCTTCCTCTGAGAACTCTCTGTGCAGTTCTCTGCCCCATTTTGTGAGTGGGTTGTTTGACTTTTTATTGTTTAGTTTTTTGAGTTCTTTGTAGATTTTAGAAACTAGTCCTCTGTGTATTCAGTAAAAATTTTCTCCCATTCTGTGGGTAATCTATTGGCTCTTCTTATTGTATGTTTGTCAGGGAAAAAGCTTTTCAGTTTCCTGAGTTCCAAATGGTTGTGTGATTTTTAATTTCCTGAACTACTGGTGTTTTGTTCATGAAGTCTTTTCCCACTCCTATATCATGGAAAGAACCTCCTACTTTTTCTTCCAGTAGTAGCAGTGTTTCCAGTCTTCTATTGAGGTCTTTGACCCATTTGGACTTGATTTTTTTCTTTTAATTTTTAAAAATGTTTTTATTGACAATTTCTATACACACAAATAAACTGTGATATTTGCCTCTGCTCCCCCATTTCCCCTTCACAACTCCACTCTCCATCACATCCCCTCCCTCTCTCCATTAGCCTCTCTTTTAATTTTATGTCATCATCTTTTTTCTCCTATTATGAGGGTCTTATGAAGGTATTGCTAGCCACTGCAAGGTCATGGGTATCAAGGCTGTAGCAGACAGCTTCAGGTTCACTGAGATGAACTTCCAGACCAGACACAGTTATGGAGGAAGGGATATTATTTATTGAAGCTTACAGATCCAGGGGAAGTTCCATAATGGCAGAAGAAGACAGCCTGCCTTCATAGGGCCAAGCAAGAGAGAGAAAAACCAACCAGCCACACAGCACACAGAGCAAAAACTACAGCCAAAGAGCCACAGCACACTTCAGGAACTCCCCCTAGGCACATTTGCATATGTTTACAATGGAATCTCAAACCCACCACCACACCTTAAGACCGGGCCCCAGTGACATTGCCTCTAGCAAGGTGATTGCAGATGCAAACTATAAATTAATAAAACACTGAATATATTGGGGGACATATATTCAAACTACCACAGAGGCCAATTTCTGTTTGGACAGTTGCATTGTAAGGAGTCATATCCTTCCTTTGTCTCTTACATTCCTTCTGCCCCCTCTTCCTCAATGGACCCTGAGCCTTGGAGGGTGTGATAGAGATGTTTCATTGCTGGACACTCCTCCATCCCTTTTTCTCAACAATATGTTGCCTTTTGGGTCATCCCAGTGGTCATCTCCATCTGACAAGAGAAGCTTCTCTCACCAGAAATGAGAGTAGTATTAATATGTGAATATGAACATTAAGTGTAGTGCTTTCAAGGCAGTTTGGTGGGAATAATATATACATTTAGCCAGACAAGGGCAGGCTTTATACCCCTATAAGGCTCATGACCTTCCAGGCCATAGACTTTTGATTATTTTTTTGCAGTACCAGGCATGTATTCCCTCCCATAGAGCAGGCCTTCATTCCAATTAGGGAGCAGTTGGTTTCCCCAAAAGCAGAAAAGCCATGATTGCATCCATTTGGTCATTGGGCCTGTATGGCCAAACATGAGCATTACACTGTCCACTGTTTTCACAGCTGATGATTTATGTCTCCCATATGGCTGCATGCAGTGCAGTTTTTTTCCAGCTTTCTGTTGGCTGGTCTACAGGGAGAAGGTTTTCTGCTCAGCACCAGCTTGCTTTCTCAGTGACCTTGCCTCTCAGGCAAGAGATATCTTCAGCAATAGGGTCTTACTATCTGTTTCTCAAGGGAAACCAAGGGCCTTGGCAATAGCATTTAATGTTTTGGAGGCTACAGGGACTTCCCTTGCCAACAAGTCACTGGAAGGTATCCCATCCCAGGCACTGAAAATATTCTATTAACAATCTATAGCTTATGGATGTGCCATTATTCAAAAAAGTAGGTTTACATAAGTCTTTTTCAGAATATCTTGAATTTTGATTGACCCTTCCCCTGCCCTGCTTTTGCACATTTTCCTCCCCTTGCCTCGCTTATGCCTTTTTCCTCCCTGTAATCTGTTCTTCTACTTTCCTATATACAATACCATCCCCTTAAGTCCTTCCCTTTCCTCCCTCCCTTATAGCCTTTTTCCAGCTTACTGGCCTCTGCTACTGATTTTTGGTTCCAGCTCACACACAAGTCTGTACATTTGTAACTGGGATCCACATATGAAAGAGAACATGTGACATTTGGCTTTCTGAGTCTGGGATACCTCACTTAGTATAACCCTTTCTAGATCCATCCATTTCCTTGCAAATTTCAAAATTTTATATTTCTTTACCACTAAATAGAACTCCACTGTGTAAATGTACCACGTCTTTATTATCCATTCATCTGTGGAGGGACATCTAGGCTGGTTCCATTTCCTAGCTATTGTGAATAGAGCAGAAATAGACATGGTTGTGCAAGTATCTCTAAAGTAGTGAGAAGAGTCCTTCGGATATATGCCTAAGAGTGCTATAGCTGGATCATATGGTAAATCTATTTTAGATGTTTATATGCCATCTGTATTTTTTCTTCTGAGAACTCTCTGTTTAGTTCCATAGTCCTTTTTTTTTTGAGAGAGACACAGAGAGAGACAGAGAGAAAGGGAGAGGAAGACAGATAGAGAGGGGCGCACCAGCAGTCTCAGCTGCTGCGGATGAAATGCAGATGTGTGCACCCCCTTGTGATCAAGTGCAGCATTGTGCCCTTGTGTGACTGCATCTGGCTAAACGTGGGACCTGGAGATTGGAACCGCTGGATATTGGAACCAGCGTTCTGAGGCTTAGGAGGCAGGCACCTTAACCGCTAAGCCATCTCTACAGCTCCATAGTCCATTTTTTATCTGGGTTGTTTGATTTCTTATTGTTCTGTTTTTGGAATTCTTTGTATATTCTGGATATTAATACTCTATTAGATGTATAATTGGCAAAGATTTTCTCCCATTATGTAGGTTGTCACTTTGCTCTATTCACAGTGTCCTTTGCCACACAAAAGCTTTGTAATTTCATGAAATCCCAGTGGTTGATTAGTGGTTTTTTTGGTGATCATTTCTGATGGATTTATAATTTTTGGTGGAATTGTATTGTCTTTATTCTTTGTGTTTCTTATATTATATGTAGTGACTTTTGCATCCTGAATTGATTGATGCTTGGGTTTTCTACCTATCTGCAGTGTTCTTAGATGTGGTGATCCACCTACATATACTTTCAGAATATGAGTTGAAGGTGCCAAGTGTAGCTCTTGTACCCCAATCTAACCGCAGAAGTAATCCTAGGTCTTGAGTTTGCTTGCTAAGCAAGTGTTCTAGTGGACTGGGTGGGACAATTTACTGGCAAATTCTAAATTTCAACTGAGCAATATACACATTCAATAAAAACCAGTACAGAGTGTGCAAGTGTGGGGATTAAAGCAAACAGATAGCCTTATAAAGCCCAAATCCCTAAGGGTGTGTGTTGCTCTACACCCTTAATCCTGTCAACTGGGTGGTAGAGAATTCTGTTCTGAATGGGGTTCCAGGTCATACTGGATCTGAATCAGACCATGCCCCCAATAATGACAGAAACAAAAGACAAAAGCCCTATAAATCTGAAAGCACCAAAGGCAAAAATATTCAACCCTCAAATAGAGTTTATTTGAAAATGGTAAAGCCAATCAAGAATATGTAACCCATAACTTGCCCTGACATGGAAAGAGAGATTAGCACTTCTGATGCAGGACTATGTACCTGTTTGTTTGTTTGTTTGTTTGTTTTTTTGTCAGTCAGCCTCATTACCTTTTGGGGTGGCTTCCAATCTCACCAATGCTGAGTGCCCACCTCAATGCCTCTGTGTTGTGCTATGGAGCTGGAGTTCTGATCAACTATTCTGCATGTACTGCCACTGGGGGTTGAATGATGGAGGTTCATGGTTCTGATTGTGGGATGGGACAGTGCAGAAAGCCTGGAGTTTCTCACACATTTCCACCTGTATCCCTTTCAGTAGCTCCTTAGCTGATCTCAGCTGGCTTTCCTTTAGATTTCTTGACTTTGCAACGAGCCTGATGAGGTTGGAAAATTCCCTTGTTTGGTCTCTGGCAGGCAGTGCCAGGCGGGTGTGCAGATCACAAAGATTGGCAGGCCACACGTGATTCAGTGGGATTTGGGCCATTTTCCTCCTTTCTGATGGATCTTGGTCTCCCCTGTTTCTCTGCTGTGTCTCACAAGAACCTATACTCCTTCACTTTTCAGAAGAGTGTATTTTGCTGTGGTTTTGCTTAAATCCCTCTCTAAGCTGGTTTGGCATGGCTCCTATGCCACCATCTTACCCAGAAATGCATAATAATGATTTTTTTAAAAGAATTAAAGCAGATAGAACTCACTACCCAAAATACTCAGATTCAACAAGTTGACAACTCTTTACCTGTCCTTCTTGGAATCATTTCTTCTATCTCCTCTCCTACATGTTTTTTATTCCAACTACAACATAAGCTTCACATTTTAGAATGGCTGCATCTGCCAAACAAGGAGACTCAATCCATAATCACATATTTAATATCAATTTTTAAATTGATAGCTCCAGGGCATAAGGGATGTTCATAGTTATTAGGTCATGACTGCAGAAATCCATGTGCCTTTTACTAAAGCACAAATTCCTGATCTTTGAATATCTTCTTTAGATTGGCATGTAGCTGTAGCTAATTTTCTAGGCTTAATTGATAATCATCCTCCTTATAATAAACTTTTACAATTCATCACTCACACATCTTTTCTCCTTCCCAAAATTACCTTTTTCACCTCTCCCTGATGCTTTGATAGTATTCACAGATGGCATAGGAGATGGCCATGTGGCCATGTTTCTGAACATGGATCTAAAATCATTTCTCCCCTTATTCCACAGCACAAAAGACTTTTGATTATTTTTTTCAGTACCAGGCATGTATTCCTCCCATAGAGCAGGCCTTCATTCCAATTAGGGAGCAGTTGGTTTCCCCAAAAGCAGAAAAGCCACAATTGCATCCATTTGGTCATTGGGCCTGTATGGCCAAACTTGAGGATTACAGTGTCCACTGTTTTCACAGCTGATGATTTATGTCTCCCATAGGGTTGCATGCAGTGCAGCTTTTTCCAGCTTTCTGTTGGCTGGTCTACAGGGAGAAGGTTTTCTGCTCAGCACCAGCTTGCTTTCTCAGTGACCTTGCCTCTCAGGCAAGAGATATCTTCAGCAATAGGGTCTTGCTATCTGTTTCTCAAGGGAAACCAAGGGCCTTGGCAATAGCATTTAATGTTTTGGAGGCTACCGGGACCTCCTTGGCCAACAACTCACAGGAAGGTATCCCATCCCAGGCACTGAAAATATTCTATTAACAATCTATAGCTTTTGGATGTGCCATTATTCAAAAAAGTAGGTTTACATAAGTCTTTTTCAGAATATGTTGAATTTTGATTGACCCTTCCCCTGCCCTGATTTTACACATTTTCCTCCCCTTGCCTCGCTTATGCCTTTTCCCTCCCTGTAATCTGTTCTTCTACTTTCCTATATACAATACCATCCCCTTAAGTCCTTCCCTTTCCTCCCTCCCTCATAAGCCTTTTTCCAGCTTACTGGCCTCTGCTACTGATTTTTGGTTCCAGCTCACACACAAGTCTGTACATTTGTAACTGGGATCCACATATGAGAGAGAACATGTGACATTTGGCTTTCTGAGTCTGGGATACCTCACTTAGTATAACCCTTTCTAGATCCATCCATTTCCTTGCAAATTTCAAAATTTTTATATTTCTTTACCACTGAATAGAACTCCATTGTGTAAATGTACCACATCTTTATTATCCATTCATCTGTGGAGGGACATCTAGACTGGTTCCATTTCCTAACTATTGTGAATAGAGCAGAAATAGACATGGTTGTGCAAGTATCTCTAAAGTAGTGAGAAGAGTCCTTCGGATATATGCCTAAGAGTGCTATAGCTGGATCATATGGTAAATCTATTTTTGGCTATCTCAAGAACCTCCACAGTGATTTCCACAATGGCTGGATGAGATTACATTCCCATCAACAGTGTAGAACTGTTCCTCTTTTTCTGCATCCATGCCAATACTTATTGTCATTCGTTTTCTTGATGGTAGCCATTCTGACAGGAGGGAGATGGAATCTCAAAGTAGTTTTGATTTGCATTTCCCTGATGGCTTAAGGATATACAACACGTTTTTAGATGTTTATATGCCATCTGTATTTTTTCTTCTGAGAACTCTCTGTTTAGTTCCATAGTCCATTTTTTTTTGGGGGGAGAGAGACAGAGAGAAGAGAAAGGGGAGAGGAAGACAGATAGAGATGGGTGTACCAGCAGTGTCTCAGCTGCTGCAGACGAAATGCAGATGTGTGCGCCCCCTTGTGATCAAGTGCAGCATTGTGCCCTTGTGTGACTGCATCTGGCTAAACGTGGGAACTGGAGATTGGAACCGCTGGATATTGGAACCAGCGTTCTGAGGGTTAGCAGGCAGGCACCTTAACTGCTAAGCCATCTCTCCAGCTCCATAGTCCATTTTTTAACTGGGTTGTTTGATTACTTATTGTTCTGTTTTTGGAGTTTCTTGTATATTCTGGATATTAATACTCTATCAGATGTATAGTTGGCAAAGATTTTTCTCCCATTATGTAGGTTTTCACTTTGCTCTATTCACAGTGTCCTTTGCTGCACAAAAGCTTTGTAATTTCATGAAATCCCAGTGGTTGATTAGTGGTTTTATTTCCTGAGCAATTGGGGTTATTTTCAGAAAGTCATTGCCTATGCCAATATGTTTAAGGGTTTCCCCTACCAATTCCTCTAGCAGTTTCAGAGTTTCAGGTCTGATATTAAGGTCTTGATCAACTTGGACTTGATTCTTGTGCATGGAGAGAGATAAGGATCGATTTTCATCATTCTACATATAGATATCCAGTTTTCCCAGCACCATTTGTGGAAGAAGCTGTTTTTTCTCTAATGAAAAATTTTGGCATTTTTTCAAAAAATAAGATAGCATCAGCTGCATGGATTAATATCTGGGTCTTCTATTCTGTCCCAATGTTATTGGTGATCATTTCTCATGGATTTGTAATTTTGGTGGGATTGCTTTGTCTTGATTCTTTGTGTTTCTTGTATTGTAATGTAGAAACTTTTGCATCCTGAATTGATTTGATGCTTGGGTTTTCTACTTATCTGCAGTGTTCTTAGATGTGGTGATCCACTTTTATATACTTCCAGGATATGAGTTTAAGGTACCAAGTGTAGCTCTTGTACCCCAATCCAACCACAGAAGTAATCCTGGTGTTGAGTTTGCTTGCTAAGCAAGTATTCTAGTGGACTGGGTGGAACAATATACTGGCAAGTTCTAAAATTCAACTGTGTAATTTACACATTCAATAAAAGCCAGTGCAGAGTATACAAGTGTGGGGATGAAAACAAACAGATAGTCTTATAAGGCCAAAATCCCTAAGGGTGCATGTTGCTCTGCACACCCTTAATCCTGTCAGCTAGGAGTTAGCAAATTCTGTTTTGAATTGGATTCCAGGTCAGCCTGGATCTGGATCATACCATGCCCCCAATAATGGCACAAGCAAAATATAAAGGGCCTATTAATCTGTAAGCATTAAAGGCAGCAATATTCAACACTCCATGTACAGCTTATTTGAAAATGGTAAAGCCAACCAAAAATATGTAACCCATAACCTGCCCTGACAAGGAAAGAGAGATTAGCACTTCCAATGCAGGCCTATTTATCTGTGTTTTTTTTTTTTTTTTTGTTTGTTTGTTTGTTTTCTGTTTTTTGTCAGTGGCCTGGTTACTTTTGATGTGACTTCCAATCTCACCAATCATGAGTGCTCACCTCAATCCCTCTGTGTTGGTCTGTGGAGCATGACCTCAGCTCAGCTGTGCTGGATGTGTTGCCACTGAGAGCTGAATGCAGGAGGTTTGCAGTTCTGATTGTTGGGAGATGGGAGAGTTCAGGAAACCTGTAGTTGCTCACAATGTTCTCCTGTGTCTCTTTCAGTAGCTCAGCTGACTTTTCTTTAGATTTATGGGCTCTGCAAGGAGGCTGATGAGGTTGGAAAGTCCCCTTGTTTGGTCTCTGTTGCTGCTGCTAGTTATGCCTGGGGCATGGTGCCGGATGCACCGATTGTGTGGTTCAGGGCTATGGCAGACCAGAGCTGTGGCACATCAGGGCCACAAGCTCCTCAGTGGGATTCTGGCCATTTTCCTACTTTCTGGTGGATCTTGGTCTCTCCTGTTTTTCTGGTGTATCTAAAAAAAAACCTATTCTCTTGCATTTTTCAGAAGAAGTGTGTATTTTGCTGTAGTTTTGCTTAAATCCCTCCCTGGGCCTGTTTGGCATGGCTCCTATGGCACCATCTTGATTTTTGTGCATGGTGAAATGTGTGGATCAAGTTTCATTTTCCTGCATACAGTTATCCAGTTTGTCCAGCACCATTTGTTAAAGATGCTATCTTTTTTCCAGTCTACATTGTTGGGGCCATTGTCACATATCCAGTAGCTGTGGTTACTTGACCCAAAGTCCGGATCCTCAATTCTGTTCCATTGGCATATAATCCTGTTTGTATGCCAGTACCATGTTGTTTTTATTACTATGGTGTCATAGTATAGCTTTAGATCAGGTAGGTGATGCCTGCAGAGGTATTTCTTTTGCTGAGGATATGCTTAGATATCCGAGCTTTTCCACCATTCCATATGAGTTTTGAGATCATTTTGTTTTCTATCTCTGTGAAGAAAGATATTGGGAATTTTATTGGTATTGCATTAAATTTGTATATTACTTTTGGTACGATTACCATTTTCACAATGTTAATTCTCCCTATCCAGGAGCATGGGAGATATAGCAGATAGCTTCAGGTTCGCTGAGATGAACTTCCAGACCATGCACAGTTATAGAGGAAGTGATATTTATTGAAGCTTATAGATCCAGGGGAAGTTCCATAATGGTAGAAGAAGCTGACCTTCCTTAACAGGTCCAAGCAGAGAGACAGAGAGCAAAAGCCACAATCCAAAAGCCACACAGCACAGCAGACCTCCAGGAACTCCAGGTAGGTACACTTTGCATATCTTTACAATGGAATGTCAAAACCACCACACCTAAACTGGGTGGTGGTTGTGCACACCTTTAATCCCAGCACTTGGGAGGCAGAGGTAGGAGGATCACAGTGAGTTTGGGGTCACCCTGAGACTGCATAGTTGATTACAGGTCAGCCTGGGCCAGAGTGAGACCCTATCTGGAAAAACCAAAAATAACAACAACAACAAAAAAACTCCACACCTGAAGATCCTCCCAATGACATAGCCTCCAGCCAGGTGGCTGTAGATCCAGAGGCACAACATAAGTCACTGGATGAAATGACCAACATCTGTCTAAGCAACTTGTGGTCTAAGCTACTCAGCAACAAACAACCTGACAAGATGCCCACACAAGTGCAGTAGTGGCACACGGCCATGGTGGGTTACCAACTGCTCCTGATTTGACTAATGGATCCTCTAAGTGGAATGGAACCCATTCCTGGAACCAGGAAACAAGTCAGAAACATATCCAAAAACGAGCCCTCTGTCCAATATCAAGCTCCCACCAATAGTGGGATACAAGTGAGCTTACACCTATGAAATCCTCTTTAAAATAATAATGGTTATCCATGTATCTTGCACTGACCTCACTCTCCACTGGAGAATCTGCTCTCTCTTTTAGATGGATGCAGAACCTGAGGAAAGAATCAAACCTTGGCACCTCACCAGGGTATCAGGTGAAGCCATAGAGTTATAGGGGAAATGAGCAAGAGTGCTGATTTATCAGTGAACCACATACCAGCATAAGGGCAAAGGAGATAGACGCAAAGAACATTCAACTCCTACAAAATCAGATAGCCAGAGACACAGAGACTCACAAAACCTCGTCCCTGAAATAGACCTAAAATGAACTAAAATGGCACAGGGAAATTCACGGAAGAGGGTGTTGAAAGATTGTTAGAGCCATGGGTTGGGTCATTATGCACATAGTCATTGCCTGTTCCACATAACTGATGGCTACTCATATAAGGCAAGACCCACTTTACCCATGGGGGGAGGACAGGGAGAAGGCTAACTACAGTACCATCATGGCTATATATACACTATATACATAACTAATAAAAAATAGGAAAAAATAAATTTGATATGAAATCATAATAAAACACATGAATCTAGTCTCCATAGTGTTTGGCAAGAATTATTCACAAGAGCAAAATAATATAAAACAAAAATATTTGTGAAATCCTTACCTCAAAGTTTAAGAGATATGACAGTTAAATGTGATATGGTATCATGTAAGAATTCTAAAGGAGAAAAAAAACATATCATGTAAACTAAGGTGTGGTAGTTTGAATATATGGCCCCCAATATATTTAGTGTTTCATTAGTTTATATTTTGCATCTGCAATCACCTTGCTAGAGGCAATGTCACTGGGGGCAGGTCTTAAGGTGTGGTGATGGGTTTGAGATTCCATTGTAAAGAGATCCAAAGTGTGCCTAATAGGAGTTCCTGAAGTGTGCTGTGGTTTGGCTGTAGTTTTGCTCTGTGTCTTGTGTGGCTGGTTGGTTTTGCTCTCTTGTCTGGCCTTGTGAGAGCAGGCTGCTTCTTCTGCCATTATGGAACTTCCCCTGGATCTGTCAGCTTCAATAAATATATCCCTTCCTCCATAACTGTGCCTGGTCTGGAAGTTCATCTCAGCGAACCTGAAGCTGTCTGCTACAGTAAAGTTTTATGAATATGAAATGGTAGGCCCTTAGTTAATAATAATATGTAAATATCTGTTCATTGATTGTAAACAATACAAAACACTACTCTGAAACTTTAAAAATAAGCAGTTGTGAATCACCATGGGGATCCACCATCCTCTGCCCTGTCTTTAGAAAACTTCCTTAATTGAGAACCTAAAAATGACTCCTGAGGATCCAGCCATTTGTCATTTTAAATGATTCTTTACACTAAGGAAGAAATGTATTATATGTTAATTTAGTCAAAACTCAGAAATGCACAACTGAAATAAACAGAACTTAAACATCTCAATTTTCCTGTAAAATCTCAAAAACTCCTTACTGTCTTATCCTACAAGAAGTTCTTAGTAAAATTATGATTTCACTCTATGTGAAAATAGATTTTTGCACATGATAATACACAGAATGAGAAGATTGAGTTGAACTGAAGTCTTAGCATGCTATCTGAGAGCTCTGTTAACTTTTAGTGTGGAATTGAAAGCTACAGGCAAAAGTCACTTGAGATTTAATGACATCCTGCCATGGGTGCCTACTTCTTATGTGCAGCTCAGGTGCCCATGTGAACTTTATCTTCAGAGAAGCAGTAAGTTCCCATACTCTGCATTGGAGTATAAAGTGAAATATAGCCTCATTTGATTTGAGCTTGTTGTTTATATAGATTTGACTGTGGTTTATGTCACTGGAGGTTTAAATTGGCATTTGGAGCAAATCTTAATTGTCATATCCCTCTCCTCTGCTTTGTAAAATTGACTACAACTATAAATATAATAATAAATAATGTTAATCATAAGCTGTTGTATAATTTTTCAAACCATCTCTAATTTAATGCCAATAGCATTTAAGAAGTATATCATGAAATCATATTGTCAAAGCAGCTATTGTTTAAATTGATAAATTTAATTTTGGGGGCAATTCTGCATACAAGGAAAATTGAACAGAACGTAACAGACTTCCCATAAAATTCTTGTTCCCACAGATTCACTAACCATCAATGTTCCAATAAACAGTGGTGCATTTTTTTACACAGAGTGAACCTAAATTACATGCCATTTTCAAGCTAAGTTTATAAATTTATACTGGATTCACATGCATTGCAGTTTATAAATTTTCATATATGTGATAAAATTCCAGACACTATAATATCATAACGAGTAGTCTCCCTGACCTAAAACTTCATTGCTCCACTTCTTCTTTCTTTCTTCACTCTCAGCCAGTGACAAGCTCTGATCTCTTTCTTTTCTCTCTAAATTTGCATTTCCAGAATGCCATATGGTCATATGGTAGTCAGCTTCTTCTGATTGACTTATTTCACTTAATAAAATAAATACACTTAATTTTTCCATGTCTTACCAGAGCTTGAAAAAATTAATTTTGTAAGAAATAAAAAAGAATGAATGAATGAAAGAAAGAAAGAACAAAAGAAAGAAAGAATGAAAGAAAGAAAGAAAGAAAGAAAGAAAGAAAGGAAAGAAAGAAAGGAAGGAAACTTTCAGAAAGAGTGGAAGAATCAGGAACGTACCCATTTTTTAAAATGTAATGTACAGGTAAAAGAGTATATAGCAACACAAGGTAAGCTTGAGGGATGATTTGTTCACATTTCAATTTTACTTAATTGGCCTTTATCCAAGTAAATCAGATGACATTCATTACTTTTGGAAATGGAAACTTGTGCATCAATCTTTGATTTCTATTTTACTGCCTATTTTACCAGTGAAATCATTCATCTAACATATGAGACACCAGGGAATCATCTTTGATTCTTAGTCTTTCTCTTTTTCCATATGAAATGGTCCCAAATATTCCTTATATTATCTATTTTGTAAATGGTTTTACTCTGTTGCCCAACTGCTCCTTAAAATCATAATTTAGTTTATATTTTTTCTTATCTGGAACAATGTCCCTGTACTATTCTTCCTTTTTGCATTGTCCTTCCATTCTTGTCATTGCTTTGTCAGCTAGCTAAAAATAAAGCCAATATTGCCACTAATTTGAATCAAGTAGTAAAGTATTTAGCTTGATATAGACTATCCTTGATTACTTTTTTTTGGCCTTCATTATTGTCCATCTATTCTTCACCTTCATATATAATAAACTGTTTGAATTTCTGAGGATATTCAGTGCTCTCTCAATGTTCATAACTTTGCACTTGATGGCTAATTTTGCAATAACATACATATTCCTTTACCCTGTCTTATTTTATTTATTATTATTATTATTATTATTATTATTATTATTATTATTATTGTTTTTTTTTTAGTGTCTTGCTCTAGCCCAGGCTGACATGGAATTAACTTTGTAGTATCAGGGTGGCCACAAACTCACAGTGATCTACCTACCTCTACCTCCCAAGTGCTAGTGGTGGATTTAAAGGAGTGCACCATCACATCTGGCTTTTCTTTACCCCATATGTGAATCTAGTTTGTCAGAATAAAGTAGAAGACAGAGGATAAATAATTGAGCAGGAAAATCATATAATTAAATATCTTCATCAAATTCTGAAAGGGGAAATCACTGACTATTGTCAAGAATATCTGGGGGCAGCTGTGGATTGCTAATTGATAGCATGGCCAGGCAAAAGCTTATATTATTTATTAATTCCTAATAGAACTAAGTGTTTAAAATGAATCAAGAATTTAGAGATGAACCACCCACACAGACAAAAATGTGGAGAGAATTGCAACAGGTCATACCTATTATAACAATGACTATAAGAATCAAGAGCAGGTTACTGTCTAAGGGAAGGTTGCAGTGAGTGAAGTTGAAAAGACATATATTACAAAAACTTGCAGGCCATCACAAGGACTTCACAATTTGCTAAGTGCAGATGAAATAAGCCATCAAATGCTTATAAAAAGTCAAAATGATCTTACTTACATTTCAGTGATTATTCTATCTACTCTGTGGAGAAAAACAGAAACATAGAAACAAATTAATGGTGTTTAAAAGAAGTCTAAGTGAGATGGACAAGACTAAATCTATACTTATGGTAGCCAAAATAGAAATATGTTAATGTAAAATATATTTTTAAAGTGGATAATAAAAATCTTTATGGTGCCATAAATATAAGAAATAAGAGGGGAAGTATGTGGTGGTAAGAGAAGAAACAAAATTAAACTCTGTTTCTGGATTTTGTAAGTAGATGGACATATGATTGTTTACTATGCTATGAAGAAGTATTTGTACATTCAGGGAGTAAAGTTGCAGTGAAATCAAGAATTGTATTTTGGATAATTTACCCATACTTGCCCTAAAGGTATCCACTTAAAGCATCAAAGGAGAGTTAGTTATATAAATTTGGATCTCTCAAGTTGTTGGGCCCTAAGAGGCCCGGGCGTGAGGCCCAGTGGAACTTCCTGAGCCTGGCTAGAGTTTGGCGACCTGTCTTTGGCCTAGGAGTGACTCAGCAAGACCTAAGCCAAAACTGCTTCTGCCCAGCTACTGCTAACGTGGTGAAATACTATTGGCCCCTACACCTTTATCCCATCCTGAGACCCACCCTCTTTCTCACTGCTATATAAACATCTTCCTACTACAATAAAATGAGATCTTGCTTAGACAAGACTCCCGACCCAGTGTGTTTTTCTCTCCTGTGCCTTGGAGGAGGAGGTTCTGGGTCGCCAACACTCACCATCCCGCTCAGCCCCAAGAAGGGACCGGCTGGACCGGCTCCTTCTTCAGCCCTACCTGCCGGAGGACCCGGCAGACTGGTGCCCCGTGTGAGGACCTCTCTCTCTCCTGCCTATGGAAGAATGCTAATGGGCCAATCAGTCTGTGGGTGAGTCTTTATATCTAATGTTCTGACCTTTGCTTCTGTAACCTGTGCTTGCTTATCAACATCTTTTTGTTCCCTTTCTCTTTCCTTTCACTTTCGGGTTGCTGGCAAACTGCATCTGTGGTGCCTGTATTTCTGAACGGGTCATACGTTCCTGGTGGACACACCGTGTGGGCAGACCTGGAGGAGATTCAAAGCGTTTTGCCCCCTCATTTGAGTGGGGGCTCCATCCCAGAAGACAGAACAAACCTGTTGGGGAGATCTGCTCCCATCTGTACCGTGTTTGGTATCATCGAGCCATCCCCTAAGGACACACAGGCTCATCTGGCCGTCAAGGATCTAAATCTGAACTTAATTCTGCAGCATGTTTAGCTATTTTTTGGGCCTTTGTGTTTATGTTGTACTCGTGTGCATTACTGTTGCCTTGATTTTATGGATACTCCTCCTGCAATGTGGCTTAAAGGTGAAACAAAAGGACTTCCATGGCTTTGGGGACAAAACTCTTGTTTTAGCCCCATGGATTAGTTCAATCCTCCTTGCCATAATTGCCAGCCTTAAAGGCTTCTCCGTGAAGAAAGTCATTTCTGCCCATAACAAAAGCTGTAAGGAAAAAGTGAAACTGGCTCTTAAAATCTCATCCCTTCCAAGGCTGCCACCCAAACCGCCACCGGCCCGCTGCCTTTTCAGCCCGTAGCTGCTACCTGTGGCAATCGTGCTCACAACCACCCCTCCCCCTCTTTACCCTTGGAAGGATCTTGGCTTGATCCGTCCTGGACACACCCAGGCAGCTGCCAGTACACTAACACACACCATTGCCCCACCCTTCGCTGCCTTCCCATTAACTTAGGGTTGGAGGCAACATCCAGACCCTGGTACCCCACCCCCCTCTCTGATCTGGCTCTTATCTGCAAGGCAGCCCAGGAATCTGACATTGACTCTTACTTCGAACAGGTTCTTTTACATACAATGGGCCATCCACTTTCAGATGTATGAGCACATTCGCTCACACACTGGTCTGCCTGACTTTATTGCTAATGGGAATTCGCAGGTAGACAAATTTATTGCTGTATCCTCCTTGCCACCCTTAGAATAAGCTAGATGTTTACACCAAAGGTTCCATCTATCCCCCACTAACCTAAGAACCCTACATCCTGAGCTCTCACTTGGCCAATGCAAGCATTTAGCCCGTACCTGTAAGGCATGTGCCCCCCCATCCCCCTTAGGCCCCCTACAGCCTCAAGGAGTCAATCAATCCTAGAGGCTTTACCCCAAATTCTATCTGGAAGATGGATGTTACCCACATACCTTCCTTTGGTAAGCTCAAATATGTCCATGTCATTGTGGACACTTACTCTAAGCTTACTTTTGCTATTGTTCTCTCAGGGGATAAGGCATCCCATGTCATTAAGGCGACAAAAACCACTATGTTGGTCATGGGCATGCCTTGGTCAATTAAAACTAATAATGGCCCTGCATACACATCGGCCCAATTCACATCCTTCATGGAATCTTGGAGAATAAAATATTCCCTTGGAATCCCCTACAACCCACAAGGACAAGCCATCATGGAAAGAACTAACCAGATTGCAGACTGCATTATCAAGGGCAGGGACACCTCTGTCCGATTGTTTGGCACAGCACCTCATTTTATTGTCACCCCCCTTTAAGGTAACAGACTTCACTTGGCTTCAGAGAAATAACAACAGGGTTTGTATGACCCTTGAGGGGTTTCTGGGTATAGTTGATTGTCACTATGGTCCTCATATATGGATGAGCTCCTTCTCTAGGTTGGAATGGAGACCCCCCCAGGCCTTTTCTATCTAAACCCAACCCTGACTTTCTTACCGTGTTCACTGATGGGGGGTGCTTGGGAGCTTCCCTAGTTGTTTACCCTCCCCTGAGGTGGGGAGAAGAGCCTATGCCCATAAAGTCAATCTCCCAGGGTCAGCACAATTCAAAGAACTATTCGCTGTCATTTTGGCTTTGGATACTATTCAGGAGCCATTTAATTTGTTTTCTGACAGCCTTTATGTTGTTAACCTGTTACCCAACCTAGTTCAGGCCCATATTAGGCTGGACTCCAACCCTATCACCCCCTTGATGATTCAAGCCTGCTTCCTACTTAAACAGAGGATTAACCCAATTTTTCTTCAACATCTCAGAGGCCATCAAAATTTACCAGGATTCCTCTCTAAAGGAAACAATTTGGCCGACAAACTGGCTTCTCTGCCTCAATGTAATACAGTCTCAGAAGCTACACACTTGCACTTATTAACCCACATAAATTGGAGGGGCCTTAAACATAAATATCCCCACATGCCAGTCAAGGACCTAAAAAAAAAATTGTCCAAACTTGCAAATCCTGTCAGCCTTTCCTCCAGGTACCTCCTCTTCAAACTACAGGAGCCAATCCTCTAGGGCTACGCCTTAATCATCTTTGGCAGATTGACGTTACACACTATTCTCCATTTGGAAAACTTAAATATATTTTTCTCTCAGTTGATACTTTCTCTCTTGCTTGCTGGGCATCGGCACATGCTGGGGAAAAGACTAAACATGCTATTAGCCATATGCTTCAATGCTTTCAATGCTTTGCCACCCTTGGATTGCCAGATCAAGTCAAAACTGATAATGGCCCTGCTTCGTAAGCAGGGCCTCTATAGATTTCCTCCAAACCTGGAAAATCTCCACGGGTATCCCATAGAACCTATGGGGTCAGGCCATCATGGAAAGATATAATCAAACTCTCAAGTCTTAATTACAAAAACAAAAGGGGGAATCCTTACCCCCACACGACCAACTAAAAAAGGCATTATTAACCCTAAATATTTTAAATTTTTCTAAAGAAGATCGACACCTGTCCCCTTTTCAAAAACATTGGACCTCAGCTGTTACAGCTCCATCTGGGTCAAATGGAGGGACCCATTGACTGGGGCCTGGAGAGGACCAGACCCCCTCCTCACAGCAGGGAGAGGGTTTAAATGTGTCTTTCCTCAAGAGGAAAAAAGACCCATTTGGGTACCAGCAAGAGACCTAAAATATTTACCCCAACAAGGGGACAATGACAATCACCTCTCCAGGGAGTGTTCCACCCCTGAGAACTGTGCCTCTGTTTCTTCCCCAGGTCTTACAGGAAAAGTGCTGTTTTTAAGGCCAATAGATCGGGAATCATTCAGGACAAAATCAAAAAGCTCCAGGAAGACATAGAGAGGAGGAGACAGGACTTCCAAGACAACTCGCTGTGGACGGGCTTACATGGCTTCTTGCCCTACCTTCTCTCTCTCCTCGGACCCCTCCTTATCCTCACTGTTGGGCCCTGTGTAATTAATAAGATTACACAATTCATTCACCAATGGATAGAGGCAATTAAACTTCATCAGGTCGAAATACATTACCACAGGCTCACAACTCAGGAGCCAGGCTCTTCCTCTGACTGGCTGTCCTCCTAGCATCCCTCCCCCATCTTCCATCGAACCAATGATGGGTAAGATCTCAGACAGGCTGAGACAACCTAAGACAGGTCATGGAGTGGACTTTAGACGGGCTGGAGGCATGGTACCCAGTGACGGGTAAGATCCCCAGAGGGGGACAACCTAAGACAGGGGCCATGATTTCCGCCATTCTTAGAAAAACAAAAGGGGGAGATGTTGGGCCCTAAGAGGCCTGGGCGCGAGGCCCAGTGGAACTTCCTGAGCCTGGCTAGAGTTTGGTGACCTGTCTTTGGCCTATTACTCCCGCTTAGGAGTGACTCAGCAAGACCTAAGCCAAAACTGCCTCCACCCAGCTACTGCTGACGTCGTGAAATACTATTGGCCCCTACACCTTTATCCCATCCTGAGACCCCACCCTCTTTCTCAATGCTATATAACCATCTTCCTACTACAATAAAACGAGATCTTGCTTCGAAAAGACTCCCGACCCAGTGTGTTTTTCTCTCCTGTGCCTTGGAGGAGGGGGTTCTGGGTCACCAACACTCACCATCCCGCTCAGCCCCAAGAAGGGACTGGCTGGACCGGCTCCTTCTTCAGCCCTACCTGCTGGAGGACCCGGCATCAAGTGAGGTCTTAATCAACATTGTGCAATTGTAAGGCTCTACCACAAAATTATTATTTAAAGCTATTGGAATGGAATCATCTTTGAGGTGGGGTATGTAAACAAACATGCTGGGAAGCTGATACTGCTACTAGAGAACTCTAGGAAGGATACTTTACACAAGATTGATCCAGAACATTAGCTCCTTGGTAATTGGAAGAAAAATTTAAAAAAACAATATAAGTGAAAAGACATTTTGAGATGGAGCAGAAGGTCAAATTGTATAGTATACTCCCAACTGTCCAGGAGGATGAAAACCAAATAAAGTCATTGTGTTTATTTTTCTTCTTTTTGCTTATCAAATTATGTCATTTGACTTTGACAATTTGGAAATCACTGGAGGCCATGACCACAGAGAAGTTGTAGACAATAAAAGGAATGGATTATTGAAGATCAAGTGAGTAGTTAGTTGTGTTAAAAAGTGAATATGAACTTCAGCACTGCAAATAAATAAATAAATGATAAATAGATGATTGAAAGATAATAAATAGATACATGATAGATAGCTAAATAAGCAAATTAAAGAATACATTTTGGGCTCAGAGGAAGAATGTGTGCGTGGTATATGGACAGTTTCAGATTGGATTCACAGAATCACTAAAACCGAATAAGACAAAAGAAAACAAGACTATAAAGAGAACTGTTCAAGATATTTGTATTTCCAATTTTAAGAGATTATTTTGAGAAGGCAAACAGAAAATAGCACCTTTTGCAGGATGATACAGATAGAAACAAATTTTTTTATGGATGTTAAATCTTTCCATAATAGAACTCCCAATGCTTGGTGAACTAATGTAAAATGAATGCTATATCTCAGTAGAAAAGTTGAACATGAAGACATATTTGACTAAACATATGGCTTGAGAAGTTGGCAGAGAGCAGAATTTAGAGGAAAAATGCATGGCTTAGACCTATTTTGGCAGTTGGCAGGCTATCACCTGTTTGAAGACTATACTCTAGTAAACTTTCATTGAGCAAATATAGAAGCAGTAAAAGAATTTAGTAGGTCTTGTTGGTATTATTTGCCCACATGAAATTTATAATAATAATTTTTTTTAAATTTATTTACTTCATTTGAGAGAGAGATAGAGGCAGATAGAGAAAGAGGGAGAGAGAGAGAGTGAGAGACAGAATGCCTTTCTGGTGTGGACCCTCCAATATTGCAGGTGTCACAGTAGCAATTATGCATTTGTTCTCATAAGACTGTGTGCCCTTGAAGTATAAGACCATTTGTGATCAGTGTAGCAAATTGATGACTTGATTTGTTTGTATATCAAAAGGGCATATAAGTATAAAATTGTCCCATTTTTGCATGTGAATATTTGTAATTTATGTATGCTGTATGCATGTGTGTATGCAGATATGCATGCCCTGTATGCCAGCAGAGGACAGTGGAGATTGTAGGGTTTTCTCCCTCCACTGAGTGAGAGAGTCTCACTGATTTCAGTTCTTGTCTTTATTCATGATCCCCATAAGACAAGAGTTACAAATCTGTGTGAGCATGCCTAGCTCTTTATCTGGCTTCTAGGGAATTGAACCCAGGAAGTCTTAGTCTCCTTCAGATACTTTTGCTTTCACAAGAAATAATCTTACTTGCCAAGAGATCCCTCTAGCTCCTGCCTGTTGTATTTTTTTAAAAAATGAATGAGGCACTAAATATCTTCATGTACTTCATAGCGCAGCTGTGAAAACCTAAGGGTAGCTGGGAAATTAGTATGTAGAACTAGGTTAGAAAAAGAATTATATTATAATCCCATGTGAAAAAAAGCAAGTAGACATGATCAGGGAGGAACCATGAAATCTACTAAGCTCCATAAACCCATTGCCTAACATTATCAGTGTTGACACCTCATATGTACCATGTCACTTCTATTCCAAAATCCTCTATTTTGTGTGGTGCTTCCACCTTCAAAATGTTTGATAAAAGAACTTGGCAATCATGCTGGATTCCTACAACCCTTTCATCTTTAGCCATCTAATTAGTCACTAAGTTAGTAGTTTATAACTTACACATATTTTATGTCTGTCCCCTCACTTTTTATTCACAGCACCTCATAGTGGATAAGGCCCCTAATCATTCTCCTGAACATTATTTCATATTTAATTTTTTGTGTCTTCATAGTTTTAATTCCACATACCTCACCAAATTATTTTCTCACAATATTTCCCCAAATTATTTTCCTACCCTAATATGCCTAAAATGTAATTGTGACTCTGTTGCTCATCTCATATTATGAAAAGTTCTTGAACATGGGACATTTTCATATTTAAGACTTTACATGATTTTACCCTCAAATTTAGTTTCCTTTACCCTCATCTCTGTCTAATCTTCACATTTCAACATCACTGAACTGTCCCTAATTACGACTATGTCTACATGATTGTCTCTTGTTTTACTACTATCTACAACTTCTTATAGTTCCCAGCTGGCTTTCCTACTGCTATCATTCTCACACTATCTTGTCTCTGTTTAAAGTATTTTACCTCCTGAACCACATCTATGTGCTTCCACAGTATCTTGTACATCCCAGTACTAAATGACATGCATCAGAAATTGACTGTTTGTATGTCTTTTTCTTTAGGAAAGTTCTTCACTGAATTCACTAAGCTATTTATTATGTAAATACACCAATGAACATAAACTTGGGTGTTCAGGTTGTAACAAAATAATAGAGAGTCATCAGAAAGAAGTGCAAGATAGGATCAAAACTATCTTTCTTATCCAGGTAGGGTAATATGCTATTATAACCCCAGCTATTTGGGAGGTGGATCTGCAATTCAAGGCTAGCCATAATAACATAGTGAGACCCTGTTTCGAAAAAGCAACAACGAAGTGAGAACAAAACAAACACTTCTTTCTGGAAAGTCTCATTGAAACTTAACAGTGTTGCTACTGACTTGAAATGTCTCTAAAACTCATGTGTTTAACAGCCTATGGTGAAATTTATTGGAGGGTATTATAAGTTTTTAAAAGTTGAAGTCTAAGTCATATCTGTCACATGTGCTAAGGCCCAGGAGGCATCAATTAAAGCAAAGTGCATTAAATATGAGTGCTTCTCTCATGGCTAGCCAGAGAATCTTCTCCAGGAAGATAGCAGTAGACACTGAGGAGATTCAAAACTCATCAAAACAGAATATGAGAAGCCACTGAGAGCTCAACTCTAAAGCAGACTTTCAACATGCCCTCCAAGACTTGGGGGGGATAGAGGGGACAGAAACAACCTAAGTGTCAGTGCAAAAGACACAGCTTTCACCTCAAAGGGGACAAAAGCTAGTTTATTCTGGAGCCAAGTATGTGTGACCATTGCCTGGTAGCACAGATTTAGGTTACCCCAATTCCTTGTTTCAATCTTTTAACATTTTCATGATGGTTATAGTTACAGAACAAAAGAAAGTAAAAAGTCAAGGCATGTTTCAAATGCATTGGGTATCCATCATATAGGTGGGTTATAGCAAAGCAGGAGGGGGTAGGGGAGGTGAATCTCCACCACAGGTTTCAGATGCTATCTGATGAGTTTCTTGGCCCTTGGATTGGTGAAAGCTGGGTATCTGTTTTTACATTCCAAAAAGGATCACACCTGATCAACTGATACTCACTAGGAAGTTAAGACAGACACATATGTGGGCAACAGATAGCTATTAAAGAGCTAATGGTAGCCCAAGATAACTTAGCTCTAATCCCACAACATTTCATCTCTACAGGAGATCTATCAGTACATTCAGCCTTATCAGAGGCAGATATAGCAACTTCAGTTCACATAAGAGAAAGGAGGGAAGGTTTACCTTAAGGCATTATCCTCCCCACAGGAAATGACTGGTGCAACCATAATCCCACAATGATTATCAATACCCCTTGAAGAGGACATTCAGGGTAATAAGAGGAAATAAGAGAATAACCAAATGGAAATATAAACATTTTGCAATCTGTTCATAAATTAAAGTCACCAATGAAATGTAAATAAAATATTAAAAAGGTTGAACTCTAATTTGTAGAAGTCAACCAGCAAGTACCTTTTTTAAATTAAGAAAATATTGGGCTAGAGAGATGGCTTAGTTATTAAGGTGCTTGCCTGAAAAGCCCAAGGACTAAGGATTGATTCTCCAGGTCCCACCCTCCAGTGGCTCTTACAGTCATTCTGAGACTTGGTGGGTAGGAAGTCTACTTCAGGGATGACCTCTTAGGAGCCTCTGGATTTCTGATTTGGTGCATGTTGAGTATTCTCAGTGTCTGTCTCCTTCACCCTGGTTCTGATTGTCAGGCTCATGATTGAAGTAGAACTTTTGTTCTCCCCAAATCCTCTGTAGTTTCACATGGGTCTTAGCTGAAATGTGAGGGGTGTTTTATCTCCTTGGGTCTTGCTACCTTATGAAAAAGAAAAAACAGATTCTCCAATGGACAGTGAAGTCAGCATAGGTTAAATTGGATAAAATACCAGTTCATTATGGCTTAGTTTTGTGTTTTTTTCCCCTAACCTCCCTTTTTCCACCTCTAAACCCTTCCATCCCTATTGTCTGGCCATCAAGTTGCTTATCAGGTATGTCAGGAACTCAAGCTGATCCAGGTTACAAACCGCAGATGAGTGAGAACATGTGGTGCTTATCTTTCTGTGATTGTGAGTGTTCACTGAGTATGATTTTGCTAAGTCCATTCAATTTCCTACAACTTTCATTGTATCATATTTTCTTTCTGCTGAGTAGAATGCCATCGTGTAAATGTACCACAGCTTCATTATCCATTCATCCAATGATGAGTACCTGGGTTGATTCTGTTTCTCAGCTATTAGAAATTGAGCAGCTATAAACATGGTTGAGCAAACATCTCTGAAGTGAAGCATACAGCATTTATGGTAAATGCCTAATAAGGGAACAACTTGGTGTGATGATAGTTCTATATTGACTTTTCAGTACTCTTCATGTTTATTTCCATAGCAGTTGTACAAGTCTGCATTCCTACCAACAGTGAATGAGGATCCCTCTTTTGCCACATCCTTAGCAACTCTTGTCCTTTGATTTTTTAACGATTTCCATCCTTCCTGGAGTACTGTGGAATACACAGGGACCTAGTATAAAGAATCTACAAAGAATTCAAAATCTAAACAATAAAAAATCAAACAAACCACTCAAAAGTGAGGTAGACACATTGGGCTGTTGATCGGAGAGACCTATGAGGTCCCCAAGTCAAGGAAGGTTTCTGTCAAAGCACTTGATTACCCACCTAAGACAAAAATTAAGACCCTATTGGTGAAGACACCATATGCTACTGACACAGAGCATGGAAAGACATCAATTAGACTGACTAGTGATTGAAAGCACTACATGAGCTACTGAGGGAAAGTTGTAAACAATGGTCTGAGTAACCAGAGGTCTAAGATACCCACAAGCAAACACCCTGATAGGATGTACATACCAGTTCAATAGCAGTACACAGCCTCACTGGGTAACCAATAGCTTTTTGATTTGCTAAGAGATCTGCTCAGTGTAAAGGAACCTATATCTGGAATTGGGAACCAGATCAGCATCCTATGGAGACAAAGATTATGTACCCAAGTGCCAAGTTCCCACTAGTCTTTGGCTAAAAGAGGGGTTACATGTATCAAATCTCCCTAAATTAATAATGCTTGTCCAATTTAAAGTATGCTGACTTCACTCTCTGTTGGAGAATCTGTTCTATTTCATAAGGTAGTGAGACTGGAGGAGATAAACTACCCCTGGAACTTCAGCCAAGCCATAGCTGAAACCACAGAGTAATTGGGGAGACAAGCATGAATGCTGCTTCCATGCTGAACCTCATAATCAGAACTAGGCTGTAGGAGACAGATCCTGAGGATACCCAACACCTACCAAAGCAGAGATCCAGAGACTCCTAAGAGCTTATCACTCAAGTAGACTTAAAACTCACTCACCATGGCTCAGGGAATTTTGTGGAGGAGGGGGCAGAAAGATTGTTAAGAGCCACAGATTGAGACATCATGCCCAGAGGTATTCCCTACCCCCCCCCAAAAAAAATAACTGACTGAGCATAACTGACTGTGCATAACCCCAATGCATAACTCACATCCCCATTGGGAATACCTGCAACCCTACTGAGGAGCATCCCCAATGGAATGGGGGCAGGGACAAGGGAAAAGAGAGTGCCAATACATGATGTATCCTTACAAAATATATTGATGATAATAAGGAGAAGAATGAGAAAGTGAAAACAATAGAGTAAAGAACTGAATAGGGAGTTCTCAGAGGCAGAAATACAAGTGGATATCACACACTTAATAAAAATTTCAACATCCCTAACCATCAGGGAAATGCAAATCATCAATTTTTTATCGTTGAAGAAGGTACTCAGACTAACTCCTTCCTTTTTATCCTCTTTCCCTTCTTCCCTCTTTCTACTTCCCAGCTGCTATGAGGTAATTTTATCAACCAAGCATTTCTCCCATGGTGTGCTACTCACCATAAGCCCAAAAGCAATTCAGCTGTCAATTCATGAATCATGAGTAAAGCCCATGAATTCATGCTTATAAGGTGAAGAGGTTTGATCCCATATATTTGCTACAGATAGAAAAGTAACACAACTTTTACATAGAATATCCAATATATATATGTATATGTACATATAAAAATATATACTTTTCAGCCACAAGATTAGCTGTTAAACCAAGTTGGCCATAGTATAATTCCTGCCACTAAGTATAAAACAGCACAACTTCACCTCAATTTAAATGTTATTTTCTATCAGATTACTAGTCTCTATTTGTAAAGAATAGTATTTATATTGCTCATATGAATATACTTCTTCACATTCTGTATAGAATTATAGTAGAGCTGAAGTGATGATGGAGAGGTATGTATATTTGTTAATTAAGGAAAGTGTGAAATGTGGTGACATTTCTTAGTCTACTTACATCTTGGCATCATTTCTGTCCTTCCTCACCAGTGTGAACCATGATCAACTGCTGCTCTAGTTCCCCAAGAATCCTCAGCTTAAGAATTCTCTTTGAATGACATAGGGTCCATGATTCTTTCTTGAACTGCAAAGTTAATGTTTTAAAACTTGAAAGTAGTCTATAAATTATGAATGTATCTTAATAAATTACAGATGTGTTATCTTCAAGGAGTGATGCTACATGCCTTCACTTCTAATGCTAATAACAGATACATAGTTCAGGAGTAATAATTTTACTCATCTGCTTAATTTTTAAAACAAAAACAATAGGGTCAAAATATGCAACCATAAATATGATAGGAAAAACAATGTATCAATATGTAACATAGAAAAACATCATGTAATTATCATACTTTATAAATGATGTATCTATACTTTATTTGAATTAAAGATATTTAATTTCAGTATAGCAATTATGATACATAATATTGGTTGAGTATTTTTATGGACTAGATAAATATCAATGAAATCTTTCTTAGTTTGTTTTTACCCAGACTTTAAAGTATTTTATTAGAGAGTGTTTCTAGACATGTTTTCTCATTAAATTTAAAACTGCGTTAGATTTTGTTAGAATCTTAAATCACATATTTCTATAACGCTAGAAGAACAAATAAGTAAACTGTAATTTCTTATACTAAAATCTATGAAGAATTTCTATATGTAATCTAGGAAATTTTATCATCAGATTTCCTAATTCAAGGTGAAAAGATATGTTGCAAATATTTTTGAATCTTAATCTTGGATGAATAAAGTAGTCAGTGTAATAGTTAGCAGTAGTAAAATTAAATAATGTCATTATACTAAGTGTGATGAAATGATCCATAAATAGGGGTTCACAAATAGATTCACCTTCACATATATAATGGAGTATAAGGGACGAGCTAAGAATGTCAGGGGATAGGATCATCTCTGGTAATACCCTGCATACCAGACATTATTTTACAACTAAGTCTTAATACATGCTTCACCCTGAACAATAAAAATCCTTCTGCACCTTTTGGATCCAGATTGGAATGTCATAAGGGCCTTTATGGCATCATTAAAAACACATTAGTGAAACAAGTTTTTGCTTGTTATGTTGAAATAATAACAACTCATTGTGAGTGATGACTATATGTTTTATTTTTCTTTCACATATTTTGCCATTAACTAACACACCCTGTTCTGAACTATGTCTCAATACAAGCAGCCCTCCAGACCTACAAAAACACATTTGTCTGTCTCTTAAAGGGAAAGTATATCCCCTTGTCTTCAATTATGAAGAATTCAACTCTCTTCTCTACAGAAAGGGCTTAACCTTTGTCACTAACAATGCCATATTTTATTTAGCAAATCTTTCCCCTTAGAAATTAAATATGATAATATATGAAGTTTTCTACCTAAAAGTTTCATGCTGCTCTGGTAAGAAGGTTTTATTGAAAAAAGAAATAAGATAACAAGTAAAAGCCTAGGGAGATGATTCGGTGGATAAAGCACTTGATGTAAAAGTGTGAGTACCTGAGTTCAGATCCCCAGAACCTACATAAAGCCATATGCTGTAATGCAGTCTGCCTTTAATAAGAAGGGTGGTAGAGACAGGAGGATCACCCTAACCTTGTGAGGATACTAGCTTGGCATATGCAACACTGAACAATAGGACACCATGGTGCAAAAGGAAGTCAAAGATGAGGACTAATACCCAAACTGTCCTCTGATTTTTACACGCACACCAGGCCTACAAGTACCCACACTCACAAACATGAACATGCATGCACACACACACCCACACCCACACACACACACACGGTTATATGTAAAATGTATTTAACCAAAAACATAAAAAAACATAATGATATACTTCATATATATTTTTATTTTTTATGTTATTTATTTATTTATCTATTTATTTATTTATTATTTATTTTCAAAGAGAGAAAGAGGGCACACCAGAGCCTCTAGGCTCAGCAAATTAACTCCAGATGCATGTGTCATTTTGTACATCTAGCATTACATGGGTACAGGGGAATCAAATGAGTTGTTAGCCTTTGAAGGTAAGAGCCTTAACTGCTGAGCAATCTCTCCAGTGCCGGGGCTTTTTTCCCTCACCACCGGCAGGTAGAGCAAAAGAGAGAGAGAGCCGGGCCAGCCGTTTCTCTCTTGAGGCTGAGCGAGAAGACAGGTGTCGGCAACTCAAACCTCCCCAAATCACCGGGGAAAAGAAAACCACATTGAGTCGCGGAGAAACGTCTAAAGCGAAACTCGTCGTTTATTGTCAGGGGGGAGATATTTATGTACTTTGAGGAAGGGGGTGGGAAGAGGGGATGAGAGAAAGGTATAAGGGCCAATATACTTTGAGGAAGGGGGCGGGAAAAGGGGATGAGAGAAAGGTATAAGGGCCAATATACTTTGAGGAAGGGGGCGGGAAAAGGGGATGAGAGAAAGGTATAAGGGCCAACAGTATTTCATCACGTCAGCAGCAGCTGGGTGGAGGCAGTTTCAGCTTAGGTGCTGAGTCAAGGGCAGGTACTCAGGCTCGACTAGGCCTTACCGGGAATAGGCCAAGATTGGCTGGGCTAACCACTCGGCTTCACACCGGGCAGAGCCCAACACTCCAGACCTAGTTCAAATATTTTTATGGACTTGCTAAATGGCAAATATTAAAACTGAAGTGCACTTGGGGGGCAGAGATAGAACTTCTATGAGTTTGAGACCACCCTGAGACTACATAGTGATTTCCAGGTTAGCCTGGACTAGAGCAAAGACCCTACCTTGAAAAAAAAAAAAAAAGCTGAAGTGAAATTATCATATATTTTCTATACTGAAAATTTATATCAAAGCATGCCTATATGAAGTTTTGAAGAGTAATAATATCGTCGATAAGACTAAATAATGTTTACTTCATAATATCAATAAAATATTAAACAAAATAAAATAGGTGAATAAATGTTTAGGAATATGACATATTAAGGAGGAACTGACTAACACAGAATTGAAAATTTACCCAGTAATAATGACTAGCTGACTGATTGAGTAAACATTTTCATATTGATCTGATAATATTTAATCATTATTGATTAAGTTTCACACATTCTATAGTATTTTGCCATGTACATATATTTACTTTCAAATGCATTTAATTGTTTTGAATTGATCTGAGACAATGGAGCTAAGGAAACTAAACTTTTCCATTAAGTTTTATAATATTTTTATTTAAATACTTTTACATTTTAGTTCTCTATTCTGAGCCTTTAAATTTCCCACTTCTTCTCCCTGCACTCTTTTCTTACCTGCAGTCATTACCCTCCTTTAGAAGGTGCATAAGCCTCTGAGATATGCAGATAAAGTAAATTGGTGTTATGATTCTGATGAAAATGCCATAAAATAGTATTAATAATACTAATATTATGTAATATTGATATCAAAATGCTTATTTAGTATCTGCTGGGGCATATTAGGGGATCATCTATGTATAATATCTATTTTTTTAGTTTAGTATGGGCCCATTATTTTATTTTCATCTATAAAGCAAGAAAGGATGCCCAGAAAATGGAAAGCCAACAGCAGTACAATATTTTTTTCCATATTCATTAATTTGTATATTTACTCCAGAAGTTCACATTTTTTTTGCTTAAATGAGTTTAACAGTTACCTTCTTGATACTGGAAAAAAAGAAGCAGTTAACAGAAGTTTATTTCAGTGTGTAGTTTTGAGGGGAAGTTTATGATGGCAGTGAAAGCATGACAGGAACACACAGGTGGGGGGACACATCTTCACATCAGAGAATGAGCCAAGTGTGGCAAGCAGGGCTGGGTTATTGTGCCCCACAGTCTGCACCCAGTGACATACCATGAGCTATGGCAGGGCATTGTATTAATAAAGAATTAATGTGAAAGCAAGGGACTGATTGTGATTTCAGGGAGTTACACTTCATGTCTAACCTTGTTCTCTTAGCCCATCTTCTCAAGAACACAAGCCAAAGCATCAAACTTTGAACTAAAATTCCCAATCATTTCTGGTCAACAGGTTTGTGATGGTCAATATTTTCAAAACTTTGACACATGTAGGAGTGGCAGATTATAGAGACCCAATCTTCAGTTTCACAGACAAGATCATTGAAATTTTGATGGGATTATTCTTGCTATTTTTCCCAAGTGCTATAAATTTTATTATAAAGTGAGTATCTTTTCAGTTTATAATGAACATATATATATATATATATATATATATATATATATATATATATATGTGTGTGTGTGTGTGTGTGTGTGTGTGTGTAAATATCTTTCAAAAATGTAGCTAATGAACTTTCACATCATTATAATTATTATTATTATTATTATTATTATTATTATTATTATGTCTCTGCCCTGTAGTTACCAGTACCAGAAGTTGGTTGCTGTCCACAATGAGCTGTTGATCAGAGACTCCTATAAAGTCCCCAAATCAAGAGAGATTTCTATCAGAGCATTTGATAACCCACCTGAGGCAAAGGTAAGACCCTATTGCTGAAGACAACATATGCTGCTGACACAGAGCATGGAGAGACAAGGTTGGATCCCTGAAGAGAGCCAGTCCTCAGACAGCCCATCTAGTGCTAGAAAGAGCTACATGAGCAACTTGGGGAAAGTGGCCAACAATGGTCTGAGCAACCAGAGGTCTAAGCTACTCAGAAGCAAACACCCTGTCAGGATACACACACCAGGGTAATAGTGGCCTACAGCCTTGGTGGGTAACCAGTAGCTTTCTGATTGGTTAAGAGATACACTCAGTGTAAAGGAACCCATATGTGGAATTGGGAACTAGATCAGAATCCTATGGAGTCAAAGATGAAGCTCTCCAATGTCATGCTCTTACTAATCTTTGGCTAAAAGAGGGGTTATGTACATCAAATTCTCACTAAAGTAATAATGCTTATCCCATTTAAAGTATGCTAACTTCACTCTCCATTGGAGAATCTGTTCTTTTTTTTTTTTTTTTTCCAGAAGGTAGCAAGATCCGAGGAGATAAACTACACACTACACCTCACACTTCATCCAAGCTCCAGCTGAATCCACAGAGGAATTGGGGAGATGAGCATGAGTGCTGCTTCCATGCTGAATCTGATAATCAGCACCAGGATGAAGGAGACAGACACTGAGCCTTCTCAACACTACCAAAGCAGAGATCCAGGGGCTCCTAAGAGCTCATCACTGAAGTAGACTTAAAACTCACCCACCACAGCTCTGGGAATTTTATGGAAGAAGGAGCAGAAAGATTGTAAGAGCCACAAGTTGCAGTTGAGACTTCATGCCAGAGGCATTCCCTCCCTGCAACAATAACTGACAGCTGCTCCCACAGTGCATAACCCACAACCCCACTGAGGAGGGTCCCCAACATAATGGGGGCAGGGGCAAGGTGAAAGAGGGTACCAACACACCAACACATGATGTACCCATACCAAATATGTTCTTTAATAATAATAAAATGCCAGGCAAAATGTAGCAACAGTACTGACAACTGTTTTCTTTCTTTTTTTTTTTTTTTTTTTTTTTTTTTGAATTCTCAAGATACATGTCTTGGGCTTACTATTGCACATTGAAATGATATTATTAACATCTTCTTCACCTCTTTCTTTTGTCTACATATTATCCATATATGATCTACATTCATGCCTCTTACTTAAATTCAGCATTGTTCAGGAGGTTGACAAATATCAAAATCTGAGCTAGACTTGCCCCAGATGTTAGGCTAATTGGCTAATGAAAAGAAAAATCTTGGGAAAGATTTGTTAATAGTGTTATGATGTTGATATTTGTTAATTCAAATAGTCAAATATTTGAGAAGATAGCATAGTTTAAAAGTAATTAGGGAGTATGGGTCAGGTAAACTTTATCATGGATTTGATAAAAATATTGGCCCTCTGGAATTTTTCAAAAGAAACATATGATAAGGTATTTTTATTAATAATATTAATGAGAAAATAGTAGGTTTTGCTTACTATACCTCAAGTTTTTGCTAGTCATTTTACATGAACATGCTGTTATTCTAAAGTCTCTGAGTATGGGCATTCTAGCATGTTGTAACTATTTCTATACTGTTGATGAATAAACAAGTTTCCTAATCTTTCCAGGCACTTGTAACACTTCCAGGGATTTTATCCAGAATAAAATAACTACAAGATCCATGGTCTTTGTCTCTGTAAATGACAAACTGGAGATAAAACAATAAGTTGGTCTTCAGATAGTTAAGTTTAACAAAGTCCATATAATATCCATGTGATTATGGATCTGACATAATAAACAAACTAAACTCTGTAAATTTTAATCAAGAGCAACAGTGAGTCAAGGTTTGGATTATTGTAATTAAGTAATCCTAAACATTCTTTTTCAAGAGAGATATTTTGGGGAAAGCAACATAGAAAGAACCTGGAATGTTGCAACAAACTCCAGAGGGAATAAATAGCAAAATAGCAGCGCAAAATGGGCTGGGGAAATGGCTTAGTGGTTAAGGTGTTTGTCTGGGAAGCCTAAGGATCCTGGTTTGATTCCCTAGGACCCACGTAAGCCAGATGCACAAGGGAGCACATGTGTCTTGAGTTCATTTGCAGTGGATGGAGGCCCTGGCACACCCATTCTCTTTTTCTGTCTGCCTCTTTCTTTCTCTGTCTCTTAAATAAATAAATAAATAAATAAATAAATAAATAAATAAATAAAATATTTTTTAAAATGGTGCATTACCCAAAGCAAAAGATGTCATGTCAAGGGCACATACTTAAAGAAAATGTGCAAAGGATGTTCAAGATGGAGTCAATAAGTTCTCATTATTCTGCTCCAGCCTCGCATGGAACTTTAATTTTAATTTCTTTCCCATGTACTGTAAACAAATGTAATGATCAGAAGAGGCAAGTTTTCTGAAAGGCTGGTTTATAATTCTTGTTATAAATAACTAAAATATATTGAAATCAATTTGGGGGTTGTGGTGGTTTGAATGGCTATCCCCAGTAGACATGGGCTTTTTATTAAAACTTGGAAGACAGATTTCTGTCAGAGTACTTGATGACCTACCAAAGGTTAATGCTAAGACCCTACTGCCAAAAACACCATATGCTGTTGGTACGGAACATGGAGTGACCTGGCTGGAATCTGGAAGAGAGTCAGTCCCCAGAGAGCTTGTCTAGTGCCAGAATGAGCTAAATGAGCTACTGGAAGAAAGTGACCAACATGTGTCCAAGCAACTCGTGGTCTAAGCTGCTCAGCAGCAAACAACCTGACATGATGCTCACACAAGGGTAATAGTGTAACACAGCAATGGTGGGTAACTGACTGCTCCTGATTTGCCTAACAGATCCACTCAGTGGAACAGAACCTAGAGCTGGAACTGGGAAACAAGTCAAAACCATGTCCAAAAATTGAGTCCTCTCTCCAATATCAATCTCCCACCAATCATGGGCTACAAGAAGGCCTACACCTATGAAATTCTCTCTAAAATAATAATGGTTATCCCATTTATCTGGTGCTGACCTTTTTGTCCATTGGAGAATTTGCTTCTCTTTTTCAGATGGACACAAAACCTGAGGAGATAATCAGCCTATAGCATCTCACCAGGGTGCCAGCTGAAACCATAGCGTAATGGGTACCAGCACAAGGGTGAAGAAGACAGACACAGAGAACACTCAGCTTCTAACAAACCAGATATCCAGAGACATAGAAGCTCCCTTGACCTCATCACAGAAGTAGACCTAAAACAATCCCAACATGGCTCAGGGAAATTCATGGAAGAGGCAGCGGAAAGATTGTTAGAGCCACAAGTTGTGACATTATGCACAGAGACATTGCCTCTTCCCCATAACTGATATAACTGATGGCTACCCCCAAAATGCATGACTCACATTCCCCAACTAGGAGAGGGGAGTACAGGGAGGAGGCTAACCATGGTACCAGCATGCCTGTATACACACTATCTACATAACTAATACAAATACACATATACATTTAAAAAGCCCTTACTATCTTCAAATAGTATATGTATGTAACATTTATATATATATATATATATATATATATATATATATATATATATATATATGATATGTATCTGAAATTTTAATAGATATAGCATAGAATGTATATATAAATATATGTATATAATATCTATATAAATGTACATAGTATACATACATAAATTCATATGCAGAACAATTTCTCATTTTAGTATCTTTTTTTTTTTTTTTTTTTTTTTTTTTTTTTGCAAGGTAGGGTCTCACTCTGGTCCAGGCTGACCTGGAATTAACTATGTAGTCTCAGGGTGGCCTCGAACTCTCGGTGATCCTCCTACCTCTGCCTCCTGAGTGCTGGGATTAAAGGTGTGCGCCACCACGCCTGGCTTCATTTTAGTATCTTAAAGATAAAATTTCTTTTTGAAAAAAAAAAAAATCTTGGATTTCCAAGCACCTGGCTAAGGAGGTATCCCTGGGCTCCAGCCTCATGGTTTGTGTGGGAGGCAGATCTAATTCCAGCCTAAAGCTCTGCAGAACAGTATGAATTCTACCTGGGTTCCTAATGCTTGCTAGGGGTCCCTACCATTTTGCTGGTTTTTGTGCTTGCTTGTGGTGCTGGTTGTTTAGTTGTGTCTTTCTGCCTGGTTCTGTAAAAGGGGTCCAGCTTCTTCCAACCTTGATGGAACTTCCCCTTGGATCTCTAAGCTGAAATAAATCCTTCATCCTATAAACTGTGTCTGGTTTGGGTGTTCATCCCAGCAACCTGGAGCTGTCTAGTACAGGGGTGGTAATAAATGGAGCAATAAGACTAAGCATCTAAGCAGGTAGAATAAGTATTAATATGGATAAGTACAACTATACAAAATAAAATATCAGGAATTTATCTCTGTTGAGAGGCTTTTCTATCTAAATGGGTATCAACAAAAGAAGCATTCTCCCGTTGTAGAAAAATATGTCCTCTGCAACCTGCTGTTGATTATCTATCTGCTGGTGTCCCCTGTTAGTCTCAGAAAAACTCCTAGTTTTGAAGATGATTTTATCTGTCTTGGGAAATGTTCTAATTATGGAGTACAAGGATCTATCACATTCCAAAGACTGATGGGTTTAACTCTGTAAAATACCATGGAAATCTTTGACCCAGCACCAGAATGAAAAACATAGAATGCAGGCAATGGTCACAAATGTTTCCAACAGCATGACAATTTTATGATAATTAATAAAAATATAGAGTAGCTCCCTGGTCTAGAGACATGGCTGATGCTGAAGATGTGTGATAATTAATCAAATGCTACCTGACTTTGATTAACAAATTATGTTTGTGAAAAATTAAAGTTAATTTCAGATACCAACAAACAGGGTACTGTACTGGACAACACTTGTGCCCTGTCTTCTATATTGTCTGTCCCCATCCTGTTCAAACCATTGCTTTCTCGTTCCTTCTTTTTCTTTATTTCTTGGGCTTTTCTGACATAAGGCCTGTGGAATCCCACTGGTGGAGTCATATGAAAGAAACTGGAAGCAAACTGCTTAACAGAGGAAGACAACCTGTGGACAGATATACCCCACTTTTGCTTCTTAAGTTGGCAATTCTTAGAACCTCTGTGGTACTCAGCCTCAGGTACCATGGGGTGGCATGCCAATTAGCACATTTTGTTTAGTTTGGCTCTTTCTTTTCCATTTTTATTCCTTCCATTTTACCACTCCTGTTCTCCAGAATCACTCCCCTGTATGGCACGATACAGGCCTGGTCCTAGCCAGACCATATGGCAGAAGAAACCAGGCAGTGGCTTCTGTGAACATGGCGTTCTGCGCAGGCTTGGCGTGACAACAGCTACAGTCCCATGCTCCCAAGAAGCCTGCTACAAGATGACCTGTCCAAAGACAGGCTGTCAGTGGTCACAAAAAGGGGACCACCCCATACAATGATTGGCCAGCCAAGCCCCTTAAAACACACGTGCACTTCCTCAATAAACGAATTTGCGGCAGCTTGCCCTCTGCTGCTTCCACCCAACTCCCGGAGTCTGTGTCGTGATTCTGCGCTGCTCACCCCAACTCGGCAGAGACCCTACAGTCCCTTCTGGGCTGGCCTTAGGGGGGACCACAACACTCCCCCAAATAAACTACTTGTGCTGTCTGAGGCCCTCCGTCATGTGTTCACCATGTTGGATTCTGAAGGAAGGCTGCTCAGAAACTCATACAAGTAATACTTACTGAGCACATGAGTAGTGCCAGACTGAGAAAGCATTTTGGATGATACATACTGAAAACAATCTTTTAAAAGATGGTAAAGATGTGGCTTTATGGCTTTGCATACATATAAATTGATTATATTTATATTTATTTATTTTGATTATATTTATCAATATTTTTACATATTTATTTCTTTGCAAGAAGAGAGACAGAGACAGAGAGAGAGAGAGAGAGAGAGAGAGAGAGAGAGAGGATGAGCTCACCATGGCCTCTAGCTACTACAAACAAACTCCAGATGCATGCACCACTTTGTGCACCTGGCTTCATATAGGTACTGTGGAATAGAATCCACATTGCTAGGATTTGCAATGTAAGCACCTTAACCACTTAGCAATCTCTTCACCCTCTGTTTATCAAAATGTTTTTTTTTTTTTTTCTGCACTCATGGTCAAATTTATTACTTGGCACTCCCTTAAATAGAGTGTGGTATAGTAATATTGGAAGTCTCTGTATTCTCTTCTCTGTCCTCTGTTACAGAGGATGATGGTCACTCAACCAATCTCCATATAACTGAGAGTGAGAGCTATCACAATATTCAGCCAGCTTGCTGTGTTCATAGCCTGAGAGAGATAAACTTTCCTATGAAAACTACTGAGTCTTTAGTAGTTGTATTTATTTTTTTCTAATTCACCTGAACTTAGATTCTCCTGATGGTAGTATGAGTTTGCATACAAAGAATCTGAGGCCACAATTTATCATTGTAATAACTATATAATTATCTTAGACCTTGAAATGGACACTCTAACATAAATCAACTGAAGAAGTTGGAAAGGAGAGTTGAAAGTTGTCCAAAAATAAGGTAATGTCTGGCACTACACCTGAGTCAAGAATGTGACTGGCAAGATGAGAGTTCAGCAGGTTCATTATATAGGTGGAGCCAAAGTTTCTTTAAGGGAGTAACTCATGTTTGGCTATGCTTTCACAAGATTAGAGGGGTTATCAAATAAGGAGGGCACTGGACATTAATCTATAGATTTATTTGAATTTAGGGCCTAACCTGTAACTTAAACTTCTTTGCTGTCTTGTGTGTGTTGATATGTGAATATGTGCAAGAAAAGAAATTGCAGGTATCATGAAATTACAGAAACCATGTGAGACATAATTTAAAAGTTACTGGGGAAAACTTATTTGGTTGAAGAATTAAGGTAGGCTGAAGAAAGTGAGAGAATACAAGGATGGCAGTGAGAAAAGTCTAGTAATAAAGTATGAAATATAATATTACTTATAAGAACATAACTATTTAGATGAGGAAAAAAATGTTAGTTTTCTACTGGGTGACTTTAAGAGAAGAAAGTTGGCCAGAAATTGTGAATGACTCAAGAGTTAAGTCTAAGTCCTAGCAGATAAGGATGATATCATTACAGAGATCAGGGAACCAGAGGGAAGATACTAAAGTCTTAAGGGCAGCATGACTTGAACATTTTCAACTGGTTCTCAGGGCAAATGTCAAGACTAGAAGTAAAGACATAATCTTTTTACATAATTCTTGGATTTATGAGTATAAGTATTACTTGAAAGTGTGAACAGAGAAAATTAAAAATAAATGGATAACTTATTTAAAGAAAACACCATTTTCCCCATGAACATTAGTGTATAAAATAAGATATATACTTTTAAGCATTGAACAGAAATGCTTAGTTTTATGTGACTACCTCATGCTTGCCTCTAATTATTTTATTTTTCAAGTTAGAACATAATACAACTTATAGGTCTAAGTCATGAACAATAAGAAAATAAACAGAAGACCTAGGTTTCCTAATACTATATAGCAAGTGTATTATCATTGAAAATTTTAGGGATTCTTTGCATTAAAGATATTTCTTCATTATAAAAACACCATAGATGTTTCCTGGTTATCTCTATTTAAATATCATCTATTAAACTTAATGCGAGGAAATTTTTTGCTTATCCTTAAGTTCATTTATAATTAGAGGCATTCTTAATGGGTTCGAAAGTATACTAGTGAAAAGGAAGAGGATATTAGACAATGTCACTCTCAGTATACTGGGAGTAATGGATTGATAGTAAAACAACAAGAGCCCTTGTTACTGTCCATCACCTGAAGCTCAGCACACACTCCTTTGTTTGCCCATTGTCCTGTGAGTATCAGGGGACCTTACCTTGCATTAATTAGTGTGCTGACCATGTCTGGAGATAGCCATCACAGACCTGTCCAGGCTCCTTTCACATTTGTCCTCAGGGAGGAAGAATAATAATTATGCTGGGCTCCTGGCCAAGCAAGTGCCCATTATCCTATGCTGAAAAACAGCAATTTGCAATCAGATGCATACAGAGATCTTAGATAAGAAGTCTGTAAATGGTTTCTAGAATCCTTAGGGAAAGTATCTTCTATATCTTTCCTCCTTTCATTAGGTATTTATTCAAGTAGTCCCCCTAAGAAAAGTATGGTGCAGAGAAAATAGAAATGTAAATATGTCTTAGGAAAATTAGACAATTTTGATTCCATATTGTTGTTCAATTATATCAGAAAGGCAAGAGAGAAAATTCTATAGAGAATCTTTAATATTACAAACTATAGGTACATAATTCTGTTATTGAGATAAGGAATGAGATACTATTTGTTAAGACAAGACAAAATGAACTTTTGTAACTATAGGATGATACACAATGAAGAAATAGAAGATCAGAGGGCTGCAAAAATGGCTTTGCAGTTAAGGTGCTTGTCTGCAAAGTCAAAGGACCTAGGTTTGATTCCCCAGGACCCAAGTAAGCCAGAGCTAAGTGAACCAGGCCTCACTTTTATGAGAGTTTGTATCACTGTTCTGTCACATCCAATCTTCAGTTAGACAATAGACATAAAAAAGAAAAGATGCACTGAGTACCCTTTTATGTATTTTAATTTATCAAATAGAATCTACCAATCAAATTTAACAAAATCACATAATAAAGTGAAAGTATTCTAGATTTCTTTCTGACATATTTAACCTTAGGCAAGCCATTTAACATCAGCTCATCTGTTTAAGAATGGATGTTTTCAGTGGAAAACTTAGGGACTTGAAGTAACCAATCCTATATACCCCTTTCTACCAATAAACAGAATTTACTTTATAATATTAATTTTGGCCAATGTGTTAAACTTGCAGAATCTTAAGTAAAGGATACAAAATGGAAACAAAAGAAAGTAATTATTTTTAAAGTAAGGTAAGGAACTAGTTCCTTAATTGTTTATATAAAAAGTACTTTTATTATCTCTTAGTAAACATTCCACAATTGTGGTCATATTAACTATAACAAAAAACCCTCAAGAAATATCTGAAGTTCTCTTGCCATAAGGATGGACTGACACATTAACAAACACAGAAATACTCGTTTTTATTAATAATTTTTCTTTGTAGGCAAAAAGAGATCTTTTTAGGGCTTAATTTTATGCGTGATTATTTGATAGGTTTTTTACTAAGCTAAACCACAAAAACAGAAAAATATCAAAGAAATGAATTCACTGCTCCATTTAACTAGTGATTACATTTATGTAGAAAAAAATCTACTGTGAAATGTAAAACAAAGTGTATTCCAAGTTTCATGCAGAATTTTAGATAGCAGTACAACATTTGATAGCAATGAGAAGTTAATGTAAACATTTTCACTGGAGCCTGATTTGCTATGATAGTCATGATACCACTCAGTGAGGTTTACCATATTAAAATTCTGCATTGGGCAGTTGAATTTTGACAAGGGCCGAAAAAATCATGAATGACTAAAATTCTCTCACTTCTGGGTATTTTTGCCTTGTGTTTGACTATTTCTAATGACATGGGTGGTTACAGAAACCAGAAACATATGAGAACTGTGAGCTCCAAAAGAAACTAAAAATCTTAACACAGAATTATTTACTTCAACTGGAACTCAGTCGCAAGCAACCTCTAGCCTGGTGGTTTCCAGTAGAAGGCTTTTTGGAGCCCCACATTTGTTTTGTGAGACTCATGTAAATGCCAGTCAAAATTATTCAAGTAAGAATTTAAAATCTCTATGCAGAGTTCCCAAAGGCCAATTTAGAAATTAAAGTCTAAATGTACTGTGTATTAGTGTTTCTGTATTATAATAAACTAAGTGAAGTTGGGTAACTTTGTAAACAGAGATTCATTTAAATCATAGTTCATTTTGTCATGACTTTCTCACCTATCTTTCTCTTTAAAAAGACACCAATATTCAATCATAATGCTCTCTACCAATGACCTCATCTAATCCCTAATCACTTCCCAAAGGTCCTACTTCCAAGCATCATAGTCAGATTAAATTTCCACCCTTTTAATGCCTCAGGATGGAGATTAAATTTCAACATAAAAATTCTTTAGGGACACATTCAAACCATATCCAAACCATAGAAGACTGATTGCATAATCAGATCTTTGTCCTTGAGTTACAAAAACATAATGAAAAAGAATTTACCAGTGCATATAAGCACAGAGCTTATTCAATCTACAGTGAAATATTTGATTATAGAAGATGAATTATAATGCAAATTTCCCAAGGCAAGGGGAATCACACACACAACTAGAAACACACACATTCATTCACAATTTTTCCAATTATATAATTTTACTATAGGAGGTTTACTAAGGAAGTTTTAATAGGGTCACTGTATTAAAATACATATATAACATCATAGAATTTTTTATTGTAACTCTGAGCAAGAAGGAGCTAATTTATAACAGTTATAATTGAGTCACAGTCAGTGTGTGTGCATGCGTGTGTGCGTGTGTGTGTGTGTGTGTGTGATATGTATGTATACGTATGTGCATGTTCATATCTGTGTGGACCTGTGTGTTTGGGCCTGCGTTCCTATATGTATGCATGAAGAGGCCAGAGGTTAACATTAGGGGTTTTCTTCAGTCACACTCCACTACATACTTTGAATAACCTGGAGCTCTCTCTCTGAATCTGGAGCTCACTAGTTAAGTTAGATTAGCCAGTATTGAGTTCCAGGGATTCACTGTCTCTTCCTCCTCAATACTGGGATTATAGGCATATGCCACTATGCCTCACATTTACAAAGGTTTTTGAGATCCTAATTTATGTAATCATACTTGTGTGCTTGTGTGTCAAGCGCTTTACTGTCTAAGCCAACTCCTATGTCCATAAGTAAGTTTTGAAGCAAAATTAATGCTAGATTAGCAGCCATATAACTAATGGTGAGATTGCATAAGAGAATGTTTATTTTTTTATCATGCTTACTTGCTTGATTATTTACAAATTATAGAGCAGGAACTCATAAATATGTGACCACTCAGCTAATGACTCTCAATGACAGTGTAGTTATACCTAATTTTCTGTTCCAGTCAGATTTTATTAACTTAACTGAACAATGCATAGAATGTGCCACAATCTTCTAGCTGAGTGACTTTTCATTATGTTTCCATGATATGATGCCTATCATGGCTAAGGAATATACTGGCAGAGGCGAGTAAAATAAATTGAAATGTGATCATTCAATTATGTTTTTACTCTATACATTATTATTTATTCAGTATTCATTAATTGAATATATGTTTCAAAATACTCTACTCAGCTCTGGCTGTATAATAGTAACACAAACATGACCAACAATTATAATTTTAGAATGTATAATTTCTACCAATAATCACTTCATTGAAAAAAGAAACACTAGCCCTTATTTAAAAGTATGTATACTTTCTACTTGTGAAGAAGTAGTATGACTTAAAGACAGTGGCCATGAAGTGGAACAGTTAAGTATACGTTTAACAGTACATCCTATAAATCACCAAGATCTTTCCTAAAATAGATACAGCACTAGATTGTCCCACATGCATATGAACAATGACATTTTAAAAGTTTTGATTTGTATTGCTATAGCAACTTGGAAAGTAATATAAAATGATTTGGCGTGAATAAATACTGCAAACAAGTGGTGCTCTACCACTTTGGGCCAACATATTTTTTACTAAGTAAAAATGAGTACAGGGATGAAGTTTAGATGATGAAAGAAAAATAGAAGAACATTTATCTCTAAAGCAATATTAAGGGCTATACACCAGTGTATGCATGTATACATGTATATATATCCACATAAATGCACATATACATGTGTGTAAATTTGTTTAGAAAAATCTTTCAGTTCCTGAAATTCATGTTTCTTCTCCTTTGAAAACTTGAAAAGTCCATGACTGCTTGTTTCCAGATAAAGAACAACGACAACAAAATAATCACGGTTTGTAAATACTATCTGATATACTTTTTTATTTTCTTTTCTGGATGTCTATAGATATATAAGCAAGATACAAAGCAGAAATGGATCTAAACCAAATAAAACAGTAAATCAGAGTATTTTCCTGTAGGAAGACGTAACTATGCTTTGTTTCAATAAAACCTTTTCTACGAACCACATATTTTTTAACTCAAAATTCTTTTATGTATTGATTAAGCCTCTTTTCAAAAATACTTCCTTCTTGGTATGTCAGTTCTATTGCTTTGTTATGGTTACAGGTCACACAAGCACGTGCTGTACCATGTGAAATAGTGAATCACATGTTTTCCTCTGTTTTTTATGTTGAAAATTCCTGTGTTTTTTCAAAGAAAATTGATCCTCTTTTAAGGTCAGTTCCACATCCCGTCTCCTGTCACCCCAAAACTCTAAAATACTGAATGGAAATAGTTTTAAAAGCATTATACCTTTTTTTTCAAGTAGACATTTGGCCTTTGATGGCTGGAAAAAAATATTCACTGAAAGTCAAATATTTTCATAATGCAGGAATGAAAGAAGTATTTTATTTGATGGCCAGAAAGACACCCTTGATATTTACTTTAATCTTGTGGCCAAATCCACTGAAGTTGAAATTCTTATTTAAAATCCCCTTTGCTTTATTGAAACTAAACATAAATATGGTGAATTAGAAATTCCATGTTTTGTTCATGTAATACCCTTGTTGTCATGTTTTCCCATCTGGAGTATGAGTAAGTATTTAAATAGTAAAATAGATTATGGCATGAGATGATAGGCATTGAAACCTGGGGAAGTCACTGAAATGAGATTTTGAATAGTAATGTGTTATTTCTTTAGTTGAGTTGTGCCAATATATTGAAGATTCATGGAAATTCCAACTCCTCAACCTAGGAAAGAATTATTGGCAAAATCCAGTCTTATCCAACTCTCCTAGTGACAGTCATAAAGCTTTGTGTTGCAAACTCAAAAAGATACGTTGGATAAAACTTCACTGATTGACTTGGCACATAGTTCAGGTGGAAAATCTTATATGCTATCAGAATTTCTGTGAGACATTTATAAATGACTAAAATTTCAAATACGAAATTTCTAACAAATCATCCTACCACCCCCACCTGCCACAAGACTTCCAAAAAATATCATTTAACAGTAGACTTTTCTGCCTCTTGTCCAGGGTGTCAGAGAATACAAAATATTATAATATGATTTTTTGTTTGATCCAAATTAGAGAGATAGCTCAGCAATTAAGGCTCTTGCCTACTAGCAGAATTCAAAGAGAAATATATAATTTTTACTATGATTTGAAATTATGAAAATTTGTTTATACTGTTAAAGATCATCATTCACTCGAGAGACAAAAAAAAGTTGTATCATTTAAGGACAGGAAAAGGGAGAAAAGCTAAGTCTGGTATGTTGAAAAAGAAAGTGAAAAGTTTATCTTAACTTCTTTTAGCATTTAATGCTAGCTTTTCCTGGAAGATTACATCATGAAAATTCAAGAGAATGAACTATACTATACTCATTCAAAGGAAAAACAATGAGATGAATCTCTTAAATATAGTTTTATTTAAAAAACTATTGTAAAATTTTTGTACCTATAAATATCATTATGTTTATAATGTTCATAAAACCATTCAAAGAGAAATATATAATTTTTACTATGATTTGAAATTATGCAAATTTGTTTATACTGTTAAAGATCATCATTCACTTGAGAGACAAAAATGTTGTATCATTTAAGGACAGGAGAAGGGAGAAAAGCTAAGTCTGGTATGTTGAAAAAGAAAGTGAAAAGTTTATCTTAACTTCTTTTAGCATTTAATGCTACCTTTTCCTGGAAGATTACATCATGAAAATTCAAAAGAATGAACTATACTATACTCATCCAAAGGAAAGACAATGTGATGAATCTCTTAAATATAGCTTTTATTAAAAAACTATTGTAAAATTTTTGTACCTATAAATATCATTATGTTTATAATGTTCATAAAACCATTCATATTGATACATTAACATTTTCTTCCGTACATAGAATGATGTTTAAGAGAAATGTTTAGTCCATTTAAATATTTTATTAACAAAAAAGTAAAATGTGACTTTTTTCTAAGATATATTCTCTACCAGTGTATGTAAAATATTTTGAGAAAATATTACAATTATATCTTCATAGAATGAATGAAAAGTTATTCATGAATGAAAATATGAATGTATGAACAATTTAGGAATTACATTTCTTTGTCATACGTTATTTTTTCTTCCCATTTTCCATAGTCCTTCCATTAACAAAACCAGGCAAACAAAAAAATTCATCAGACATGAAAACTGTTGCATTCCAGGCAGGAGGGGAACTTAGTCCTCTTTCTTAATTGCATCTGCTTGTCACCTGACTCATCTTCAGAGCTCTCCATTAGAGCATAATGAACGCATGAAGTTACCAGCCAATTAATCTTGATCTCAAGAGGACTCTCCTCAGCCAAGCACACTATAAAGGCCCTCTATTATTAACTTAATTCTATTGGAAATTTGTGTACAAGACCCAAATCCTCTCAAAGTAAATTATGGTTCACTGTCCAACCTGAAAAAAAAAAAAAAAAAAAAAAAAAAAACTAGGAGCAGAAGCACAATGGTGCCCATGTCTGGAGGAACTGTGAAGGGATTGTGTACAGCACCTGGCCACACGGTGCCCTGCTCAGTCAACTGCGTCTCCATGGGGCACTGGAAACAAGGCTGAGAGATCACTGAGCACTGTTTACACAACTGGAACCATTCCATCTCAACTCAAGTGAAGCAAACAGCAGTGAAGGGGTTTCTCTTCCAAACATCCAACAAAAACAGCATCAAGTGGACATCTTGGAAAGTAAATCACCAGGAACATAAAGGTGTCAAGGAACTAGATTTTAAAAAAAAACATAATTCAGTTTATCAGTTACTAGGTGTTTTTCTTATTTGCAGTAGAATCCATTTCTTTGTCTAACTTTCAGAGAGGATAAGTGAAGAAATGTTGGTATATCTATCAAGCAGCAAGGAAAAAAGCCATATATATGTTATAAGAAAGTAAAATATTATTTTCTCATAACATCTTCTTTGAGCAAGTACTTTATTCTTCTCTTAGTCTTCCTTTTTCATAGATGCCAAAATTTCCAAAAACACAGAATACTTAATCTATATTTTCAAAAAAGTTAAAACTCAATCTGATATGGATGTTCTTTGAAACACAAACTAAAATACTTAAAATCAAATCATTTTTGTTTTCCCATTTCAATTCCTCACTTTAACTTTTATAATATTCTCATTTGTGTCTATATAATTCTTTTTTTTTTTTTAAAGGTAGGGTCTCAATCTAGCCCAGGCTGATCTGGAATTTACTGTGTAGTCTCAGGCTGGCCTCAACTCACAGTGATCCTCCTACCTCTGCCTTCTGATTTAATTCTTTTTTATTATAAGTATATTCTTTGTTATTAATATTATTTTTAAATTAGATTATGAATAATTAGAGACTTTAGATTCAAGACTATATATGAAGAATAACTGTATCTTCTCATACCAAAAACAAGGCAAACAAGTATTATATTAAATAAATACTGTAATACTGAAATACTTCAAAAGTCAAAATCATATTTTTTTCTGTTAGGTATTATAGGTTTGTTGTGTGTGCATTATCATATTTAAATCTCAAAATATTATGTAATAATACTGATAATGTGCAATTTTGCCCTCAATATGTAGGCAGAAAGGACTTTGACATTAACCAACACCAACAACTTTGCCCAAAGTTGTAGTACCATGCATCTGGGACTGGAGATAGGAACTAACATTTTTTGATTAAGTAATTATCTTCTTAATTATAATTTTATATTGCTAATCTTACAAAATACTGGAATTGCTTATTGATGGATAGAATAACTATGATTAAATTGTGAAAGCAAATCTCATCAAAGGGAGGCTGATAAAAATAAACATTACAACACCAAATACTTGAAGAATGATAATGAAATGATAAAGTAAGTTCTTCTCCCAAAGTGAAGTGGATCTTTTACCCAGTGAAAATATTTTCCAAAATCCTCAGTTAAACACATAGCTGCTTTAAGACTGTATGCTGTATGAGCCAATAGCTATGCGAGTGCATCAGTGGTTCCTCTCATGTATTTAGACCATGGTTGAGAGGCAGCTTATGTCAACATTGTAGGCTTTGCAGTCAGACTTGCTAATTCCCTTTCACTCATTTGGTTTATCTCTTTGAGGAATGAATTAAGTTTTTATGCCTTAATTTCCTCATTAGTGAAATGAACAAGTTAATTATAAACTACTTTATGAGTTGTTTTGAGAATTAAATGAACTACTCCATACACATTTCCTAAGATCCTTTCTGACATGTTAATTAAGAACTCAGTAAAGTTAACCTTTTTTTCTGATTAAATTTTAGGAGGTTGCTTTTTGTTTATTTTACTGTGTTTCAAGTACACATGCCACATTATACAGAGCAACACGGTGATCTGAATAAGTGCAGCACAGTCAATATAGTGGATGTGTGATGACGTTTTGTGTTCTTGATCACTTATGTTGGTGAGTTTCTGGTTTGGAGTGCTCTGATTCCAGCAGTAATGAAGCAGGGGTTAACCTTGTTTTGTCACTAATTAGAACTCAGGTGTGACTGTGATGTAAATTCATGACCTACAATGAACAATAAACAAGTAATCTGTAGAGTGAAAAATAGTTGAATTAACCAAAACTGGGATTAATCAATATGTGAGGTTTGAGAGAAAATCTATGACAATTTTCCCTTTTGGACTAATTTATATGCATATATAATATATTGATTCTTCAAATATTATAATTATGTGATTTGGTGTTTTGAAAGTGCAAAAGTTAACACTAGGCAGATTATATATGCTGAGCATGCAGAAAGCCCAGTTGGACATAATGAAGCAGCGACACACTACTGGCATTTTCAGGGAGACACAATAACAAAAAATTCACATTAATTTCCCTACACCTGTGAGTCAGAGAAGCACATCATGCTGGCCATCACCTGTCATACACTTTTCCACATCAGACCCAGCAAGTAGTGGAGACAGAAACAGACAATACACTGATATATTGACATCCAGGTATTTCAATCTGTATACTTGTGAGATTTAGTTATGTATATCTGAAACACATCAGTTGTTTATACATGCAAAGATAATCTGTAATATATGTCCAGATTCAAGGAAGACATATTTTTCAAGCCTAGAAAGAAGAGATTTTCACTGGTTGTATGAAACTTTTCACCCAGTCATTTCATTCTCTTTATCCTTCATATACATAAACATAGCATCATTAAGATTCTGTATAATGATCGAGCTATACTCTGTGATAGATTAAATGACTTACTCTGCAAGGCATGCTTTTTACTCTGATAGAAGTCCTCAAGCAGCCCATTAGGAAACAATATAAAGGAGATAGGAAATGTTAACATGATACAGATTGCTGCCAAATTGTCAGCTGTTGTGGATGAATGGTCAAACCAGCACTCATCGCCTCCCACCCCCCACCCCTGGCTAAGCATTTTAGATGACATATTTATATATAGTTGTCCAGTTAATATTAGTGTAAGACTTTACTGTTGTCATAAATAATGTAATTTACAAAACTAACAATGCAATGATGACTTTCCTTTGGAATGTAATGTGAGGACCGTAACCAAGACAGTTACCCCTGTTGAATCAGTTGCAAGGCCTAAGCTAATCACCAGGGACTGTTGAAAGCATTGCTAATTCTTCATGCCTTAAGTATGTAATCGCATCGTAGAGACTTAGGTTACATACTGATAACAATTGGCTCTTTTCTAGAAGGCCAAGCATACCATCCATGAAAGACAGAGTTAAAAAAAAATTCTACCCATAAATTTCACATGGACACAGATGACAACACTGGTATTGAAGGGTGTCATCTGTAATCATTGTCAGTGTGGTCTGATCCAAAGACAACTACTAGTACTATGCCCCAGAGGCTTTTCAACTTTTACTTTTAAATTTATGGTTTCACACTTGAGGCAAATGGGTTGTCATTTTAAAAGATAAGCAATTGCCAGACAATTCATTTTCCTCTACATACTACCAAAGAAGCACTGTCAACCTCATGACCATGGAGAAGGAGATTCCTAGACTAACAGGGAAGTGCAAGTAAATATGGCTGTGGACTGTATTAAAATTCTAATCTTTTCTAATGGTAAATGATGAATATATATATATTTTAAAATTACATCTATGAGGGCCATTTAAAAATGTAATGATAGCTGGTCATGGTGGCGCACGCCTTTAATCCCAGCACTTGGGAGGCAGAGGTGGGAGGATTGCCGAGAGTTCGAGGCCACCCTGAGACTACATAGTGAATTCCAGGTCAGCCTGGACTAGAGTGAAACCCTACCTCGAAAAACCAAAAAAAAAAAAAAAAAGTAATGAATTTCATTCATGTTCATTGTAGATGTCTTTTTCTTGTGTGTGTGTATGTGTGGGGGGGTGTGTATAGGTGGGCATGCATATAAGTGCATATATGTGTGGAGACCAGAGGTCAATCTAGGGTATCATTTCTCAAGACCAGTATCCACCTCTTTTGAGACAGTGTCTCTCATTGGCCTGGAGCTTTAAATAGGTTAGACTTGACTGGCCAGAAAGCCCCAGAGGTCTTGCTGTCTCTGCCTCCTCAGCACTATAATTACAAACTCATGCCATCATGCTTGGCATTGTTACATGAGCTCTGTGGAATTACTCAGGTACAGGTAGGGTCTTGCTCTAGCCCAGGCTGACTTGGAATTCACTATGTAGTCTCAGGCTGGCCTCCAATACACAGTGATCCTCCTACCTCTCCCTCCTGGATGCTGTGGTTAAAGGTGTGCACCACCACATTGGGCTTTACTATTAATAAAAAAACATTTTATTTTCAGTAGAAAATAAAAGTGAAAATTTATGTTTAGGTTAATTAATTTGCTAAAATTTTAACTAATTGTTTGATTCCAAGTGATTTAAAAAATTATCCCAGTTTATGCATTTGAATTTAAAATTCATGTTAAACTACTTACCATAAAATCATCCTTTTCAAAATATTTAATTCATAATATTGACAAAATATTTTCCAGTGAAACCCTCCTTGCTCTGTAGCATATTCAAAGGTATTTAATACTCTTCGAAGCCAAATAAAACATTATATTTTCCAGTAGTTTCAGGATAGTTTTTTATATTTAAAGAAACAATTATTCTGTGACTATTAATGTACATGAGCATGACTTTTAGGGTTTTAGAGTTTATTTCATGTTTAGAATGAAGAAGTCTATATAAATTATTCATTGAAAACACAAACATAAGTATTCTTAATCTCATCATTCCTTTGGAAAATTTTATTATCCCTTACTTATTTTTACATCACTTCAATATAAAAGACACTACTAATGTAAGACAGTATTTTTTGATTATGATTTATAAAAACATTTAAATATAGTGACTCTCTATATTAACTTACCCACTATCCATAGCCAATAAGGTATAAAAGCAGTGAGATCTAACAAGAAAGACTGGTATGAATTCACATACCTATAATTCCAATACCCAGGAGGCGGAGGTAGAAGAACTGTCATGAGTTTTAGAACAATTTGGGCTATAGAGTGACCCAGTCACAAATACTCACAGGAAAAACAATAAATTCCAATTAGAACCAGCATGTTGTCCAGAAGCAATAACAACTTTCAGGAACCTTGACCTAAAAATCTGTGGAAACATACTTAAAGGGTAATTACAACCAAAGTTCCATGTTCAGACTTGCTTTTATTTGTATTTACTTCTTTCTTTCTAGCAGTCCTTACCTATTAGTCCTCTTATTTCATCCATGGCATCTACTTTCCTGTTTCCAGAAGCAGTGGGGATAATAGAAATGTAGCATTCTTGGGTATTGTGGTCAACTTTTTTTGCTGGGACAAAACACCTGATCAAAAGCAGCTGATGGTTGATCATTTTTTATTTTAGCTTACAGTCTTAAGGAAGCTTCATGATGGCAGTGGAAAGGATGACATGAGCAGAGGCTGGGCATCACAATAAGCAATAGCAGGTGGAAAATAGCAGGACAGTGAGCACAAATCTGGCTGTGTGAACTGGCTGTAATACCCATAACCCAGCTCCAGAAACACACCTCTTCCAGCAAGTCTCCATCCTCTGGGGAGTAAGTATTGAGAACACATGAGCTTATGGGGAAAGTGGGATTCAAATCACTACAAGTACATACCACCTTCCATACAGTGAGTACATACTTAGCTTTAGAGTCTTTTTTCCACTTTGTCCATCCTCATCACCCTCCCAGTATTATTACCTAAGTGTACCTCTAGCTGCTGAATTCTTGAGGATATATCCGTGTTAGTTGGATTTTTTTTTAACCTAAGTACAAGTAGAAGCTCTTAAGGAGCAATGGTAGTTGACTTTCTCTTCTCTTTTCCTTCATTTTCTTCTTCCCTTATGTAGCTTAGAAGAAAGAACATGAAATGAGGGAATGCAGAAAACATGAAGGGTGGCAGAAACAGTTTCTTGGGATTTTTCTTTTTTGAAAGTCACTGCTATTTACTTGAAATTAACAAATTAATTTCTTTATGTTAACTTCAAAAATCAAAAGTACAGAAAGTAAAATCAAAACTTTGTTCTAACCCCTTGATTGGACGTAAAAAAACATTTTTGCAGGTGTATGTTAATCTTCAGAGGAAAGAAATATGAATGGATCATAGAACTTAAATCACTATGTTTTAGAAGGCACTATGAGGACCCTGTGGTAAATGGCAGGAAGGTAGTCATTAAGCCATTATAAAGAACTAATTGCTTATATTCCCTGCCCATTTATACAAATTGCATAATCTAATTATGACTGCTGTAGCTCTCCTCTCTTTACATGTTAAAGACCCATCTATCTTTCCTGAGGATTGTCTAACAATACTCAGGCCAACTTCTAGGCTTGCATCAATGGAGCTATATGAAAAAAAAAAATGAAGTATGGGTGTCCTGATCAGTGTACTTAGTAGGGCTTTTCTATTTTTCTCAGCATTGAAATGTGAATATGGTAGGGATGAGTTCTGTAATACATAATACCCACATTCACATATTCTGGTTTTCCTAATGATCACTCATTTTAATGGGTTAAAATAAGTAAAGAGATGAATGACTGGAATTTACTTGGAATACTACTAAAAACCCATACTATGCTATATACATGCAATCAGGCTAAACTTATAGATATTCATCACAAGTAAGCTTGTTCTATGTCAGTTAGAAATCTCTGACACAAAAATATCAGGAACTAATGTCCTATCTACTCATGTTTTCTTAACTTGAAAGAGTTTTAATGCACTTTAACATTTACCTAAAATAAAATATTGTTACTGGTAGGAAAATTAAACTTTAACACATTATTCTATTCATTTCACAAGTTTTTAACCACTTCTAAATTAGGAGATATTTTTAGCTTTATTAAAGAAATAAAGGATACTTTAATAATAATCCAATAATAATTCAATAGTGTATATTGAAAAATTTTGATCTCCTAAGGATATTTTATCAACTTTACACATCCTGAGAGAAGATAATATTCATCACCATAAGTTAACAATTGGAGATAACTATAGAAATCCTGATATTCTTTTTATTCACCTCACCTTTAACACTGTTAATGATCATAGGAAGAAACCCATTCTAAATGCATTCTATGTCTTATGGTCTAAGTTTCTTTTTTTCAGAGAAAAAAAAAATGCAATGGAGATGTTTCTTCTGAGTACAAGAATACTGTCTCTTAATATTATGTTACATGAAGACAGGTTTTTTGGTGTCTTAATGCTGCACAGCTGTGTGCATTTGTGTTCAAGGTCAGGTTTATTGCGTTTCACTCACTCTTTTATGGTTCTTTTTCAGCTGTCTGCCTTCCCATCTCACTTTCACATTGGGACTCTCTAAAACATGTGGAAGACAATTGCATGACTAGAATTTCATTAGTGTATGGATAGTAATGTACCAATAGATGTGCCCTACTAGATGTTGTCATTCATAAAATTATTCAAAACCTGAAAATAGTCATTGACTTAACTGTTGAGAATGTTATATTTTAAAACACTGCTAAGAAAGTTAGGAGGAACCGAGATTTGAGTAAAATGAAAAAATAACGTGTATGATGCTAATCAGCTTACAAGATTGAAGACAGCATTTATTTTTTAATTAATTTATGTATTTATGAGAGAGAGAGAAATAGAGAATGTGCATGCCAAGGCCTCTAGCCACTGCAAATGAACTCCAGATGCATAAGCCACCTTGTACACATGGCTTTATGTGGTATCAGGGAATTGAACCCAGGTCCTTAGGCTTTGCATACAAGCACCTTAAATGCTGAGCCATCATTCTAGCCTCAAGAGACTATTTTTTATAAGGAATATGTGGTTTCGTCTTCTTTTTCCCACCTCAAGATTGCAAGCTTTCTAAAATCAGTGCATATAAAAAAAGCACAACAGTTGCTTTTTTCTTTGTGTCCTAATACTTCTTATCTAAGTAAGTTGAATTACTTTTTTTTTTTAAATTTTACTGTGTGTTAATATGTGATTCCATAGATGTGCCCATTAATATTTGTAATTTTGTTATCCATTCTTAAGTAATAAAGAGGGAGTATTTGGGCTTTCATCTCATATTATATGATTTTACTTTTTCTTTGACTTTTCCCCAGGAGGGTCATTTTGTATAGATACTCAACATCTACGTGTTGATTCATTCTCACAGAAATCAAGTTTCCCATTAGGTTTAGACCATTGTTTGACCACAGTCACTCAGCTCATATAAAAGTTGACAATTAAATGTGTTGATTTCCCCAGGAATACTTTTTTTTTTTTTCCCCAATCAGTCGTATTTACTACCAGAATTCCACGTATTAAACAAGTTAGGCTTAATAGTTATTTCTGGAAGGTCAAGGAACTCATTAATCCCACATGCCAGAACTGAGAGGAAGGATCTTTCCTCTCTGCCTCAAGACTTGCATCTTCTGTCTGGGAGTGGCTGCATTTCAGTGAAAGGAATGAAGTTAGAGATTAGTCAGGATCCAAAATCAACCCCTAAGTGATAGTTGCAACTTTGGATCTGTGGTTGTCTTGGCTTTTAAAATCAGATGTAGTTCCTTTTTAAAAAATATGCATTCATTTCAAAATTTTAAACATTCAAATATAATTAGATAGAAATATTAACACTTTATTAACTCTTCATGTATATTTCATCAACGTAATTTTCTCCCCCAAATGTTCAGATTTTGTGAATATTTGTACATTTCTGTACTCTAAAAGAACTAAATCAATTCAGAAAAAAATTCAATGAAAGCACAAGGGTAAAATTTTGAAATTACTAACTGCCCCTATATCTTGAACATCAAGATTATCTATGATATTTTGATGGTCAAAAGACTTGATGTTGGGCTGGAGAGATGGCTTAGCGGTTAAGGCGCCAGCCTCCTAAGCCTAAGAACACTGGTTCCAATCTCCAGCGGTTCCAATCTCCAGGTCCCACGTTTAGCATGATGCAAAGTGATGCAAGGGCACAATGCCGCACTTGACCACAAGGGGGTGCACACATCTGGATTTCGTTCACAGCAGCTGAGACACTTCTGGCGCGCCCATCTCTATCTGTCTCCTTCTCCCTCTCTCTGTCTGTCTCTGTCTGTCTCTCTCTCTCCAAAAATAAATTAAAAAAATAAAAAAAAATTATTTAAAAAGACTTGATGTTATGTGAGTATATACATATGAGTATATATATATATACACTCTGTGTATAATATGGACTGAATTGTGTCCCTTTGAAAAAATCATTTGAAAAAATCAATTTCTCACATGGAACTTCGTTTGGAAATAGAATGATGTATGGATGAAATATATGGACAAAGGGAATACAATGGGAAGAAGAACATTTGCAGGGTAAATAGGGAGACTTCGATAGGATACTTTCTTCATAGCCTTCAGGAAAAACTAATCTTGTCTACTTCTCAATCTCTGTATTTGAGTCACCAAACTGAGAATATTAATTTCTGTTTAATACACTTAGTATGTAGTCTTTTTTTATGTGTGCCTTGAAAAAAACAAGTATGACATTATAAATTTCTTTTTAGAAAAACAAAACATAACTTGAAATTTAATTTAAATGGAAAATAAACCTTAGCTCAAAACTTGTTGGTGTTCTGAGATAATATCATTTGCAAGGTTTCAAAGGAAGAATATTGTTCTAAGAAACAATAAACCAAAAAAAAGTTTAAAACATCAAAATGATAGTTTTCACTAATAATTTCAAAATAACATATGCTAAGTACATTTGAAATATGTTTTGGTGACTTACATGGTTTTAATTGCCATGCCATCCAAGTAATTACATTGCATTTTCACATGGTAATTTAGTTTTATTATTGGCAAATGTACACAAAATGTTATAATGTTGGGAAATGTGGTATTAGAAGAATAAAAGAATTAATCATTAACAGAGACTGATTAAACTAGAAGATTAAAACTGTTTTCTTATAGTAATCAGTACCATTTCAATAGATCAGATAGGGCCATTCTATAGTATTATCCATTAGCATTTTCTAGAAAATTCAATAAAAATAATTTAGGTAGAATTTTCATAATTTGAGAAGTTTATATAGAACAGAACTGAACTTATTTATCATTTTATAAATAATTATTTCTCTGTTTTTCTTTAGATATCATTTACAAAGAAATTAATATTATTATGGCAAAATAAATGATTTTGTAAAGAATTTCTAGAATCAGTGTGTTAGTTACTGTATAAAATGCTTGACTAGGTAATACTGCATTAGCAGAGATTTCTGGAATCATTCATTCTGTCCATGAGTCTCTTATTTTGATAGGGACATATGCTTTTTTGCTATATGGTTAAAAAGAGTTCTAGGCAAGATATTCAATAAAGCACTTTATGATGAATTAAATAAAAACCTAAAGTTTCCCCTCAGTATCTTCATGGTATGGATTCTAGGACTCCCAAAGGTATTAATGTGTCCTGATGGTCAAATTGCATGAAAAACTGTTCCATGTAATGTTCAAATACTTTCTCAATATATTAAATCATCTATAGATTGCTTAGACTATCGAAGTATAAATGCTATGCAAAGATTTTTTGTACTGAACACAATGTCTATATATGCTCATTAATAAGATAATAAAAATATTTTCCATCTGCAATTGATTAAATTCATAATTGTGGAAGTTGTGGATGTGGATGGTCAATTTCATCATAAAATAAATGTTACTTTCATTTATGGGTGAATATTAGAGCAGTATGCATTGCAAAGTCTACCTTGTATCATTTTGGTTACTGTTAATTAACCAGCTTTAAATTAAAAAGTAATATGCAGAAGAAACTTTTCTTTGTTAGAAGGGAAAGCTTAAAGAAATATTGAATTAAAATTTTTTCATTTTGTACTTAACCTCTCAGACCTTGCAAATTCCAACTTTGATGAAATATATTAATTCTTCCATTGTAAAGGTTTGAATGTGAAATGTCTCCCCAAAAGGATCCTTTTGTGCTAAAGATTTTGTGGTTAGATGGTGGTACTATTGAGTGATGACAGAATCATGGTTGACAACCTTTATTAATGGATTAATCCATTGATGATTTCATAGGTTCATAGGTGAATGGACATAATTAAGGCCTAGGTGGTAGAAGTAGGGCACTCTAGGCACATCTTTGAAGGTTATATCATTTCATTTTTTTTTCAATTTCTTTCTTTCTCTCTTCTTCTTCGACCCTAGAAGTAACACAGCATTGAATCACCACACTACCTAACGTTCTGCCTCACCTTAGGGCAAGGACAATGGAACCAGCTGACCTTGGAGAAATACTTCTCAAAACATGAATCCAAATCAGTGCTTTCTCCTTTTAAATGCTGTATCAGTGGTATTTTGTCACAGTAACCAATAATAACTAACATTAATTTTTCATCCAAGCAAACTCAACTATTTGTTCCTTAGAACAAAGTTTAAATGTGGTGAAACAGGTTGATCATCTCTTTTCCAGAGTTAGAATGCAACAATTTTTTTTTTTTTTTTTGTAGACACAAGCAGTAAATACAGTTGGGGAGTAAAGCCTATATAATGTAAAGGGAAAAATACAGATAGGAAGCATTTTTAGGACATTCATTTAATATCTTTCTTCCTTTCCTTTCCTTTTTGAGTACATGATGCAAAAAGGTAGAAGATGGGTTCATGTTGATATTTAGAGGAAGCTGGTTTGGGTGACAGGTAGCTTTATGTGTCAGTCAGAAGAACTAAAATACTTCATACAGGACACTACTTACCCCTATTAGGGAATCAGCCCCTTTAAGAATCTGATGAAATCCTATAATCGTTTTACTCAAATATATATACACATGCATTTATGTACCCACTTTAAGGGTTACCCAAACCCAGGGTTAAATCTCTAAAACTATGTATCATCTGAGGATTCTGATGTTTAAAAGCAATAAAAACAATCTAAAAGTAGAGTCATGACAAGGGGGAGAAAGAAAATAGGTGATATAGGAAATTGGGAGTTATTCATAGATTATGAGGAATTATGTTCCTCAAAAGTAAATTCATATCCTAATCCTTTAAACCAAGAAATATATCCTATTAATCAGTGAAGGTGTAATTAGTTATTGGTGGAATTAAGATAATGGTCATTCAACCTTGAAACAGTGAGCAGAGTAGAACCAGAGCTGACATTGTAGGGAAGGGTCAACTGCATGTTGACCTGGAATCAAAAAGATGATTCTGGAGGTAGAGATATCAGAGGCCAGTTAAATCTGTCCAGATGAGCCTAGACTATAGCAGGAGAATTGTGGCTATTTGGTATCTTAAACCTTCTTAAATATTTCTCCTTTGTTATACCATGTAATTTTTTTTTTTTTAATATCAGCTCTGTGGCTGGGAAATGGCCTATAGAATAAAGTTTTTGCCTTGCAAGCATAAATATCCATGTTTCCATGTTCAAATCCTCACAAAACATTATAAAACTGGATACAACAGGATGAACAGTTGAAATCATAGGGAGAGTTAAGAATTATTCTGGATAAGACAGTGACATGTACTTAGCAACCCTGAATTAAACAAGGTGGAATCTTAGGACCCACACCTGAGGAGTTCCATGGCAGATGCACACTACCTTTCTTGAAATTTGTCTCTCTTCCTCTCAGTTTTACACACACACACACACACACACACACACACACACACACCATACACAAGTCACTTGTTATACTATTAAAGAAAGCAGAGTAAGGAAAATCAATGAAGAATTAATTAAGAATAGTATCAGTTATGTATTGCAATTCTTGAAGATTTTAAACACAGTAAACTGGGCACAATATTTATAACTTTTTAAAGGTGAATGAACTATGATTCCCTAAAAATAAACTAGAATGTCATAGGTATCATAGTATTAAAGAAAACACAAATGTGTGTTTTTTAAACACTTTTACTGAGGTACAAGGGATATTCCACAAAATTTATTGTTCTACATATACAAATCAAGGCCATTTAGGAATTTATAGATTTATGCAAGCACTACCCAAAAGCTTCTTTATGCTATGCCACAACTCCATCTTGTTTATCTCTGCTTTTCCCCCGAGCCCAAGACAGCAGCAGTGTATTCTGACCTTGCCTTTTGGGAATATTTTACATAACTGGATTAATGCAATGTGTAGCATTTTGTACTTAACTTTGCCCAGTTAGCATGTTTCTGAGATAATCCCATTAGAAGTTCACTCTTTTATAACCAAATAGTTTTTCTTTGTATGAGCACAGCACATTTTGCTTATCTACTCATCTGCTGATAGAAATGTGGATTGTTTCCATGTCTTGGCTATTATGAATAATGCTGCTACAAGCATTCCTGCACATGTTTGCGTGGTCAGCTCTTGATTTATGTTGATAAAGTACTAGGAGAATATTGCTTATTCAGGTGGATCCTATTTTATTTTTAAACATACTACCAAACTATTCTCAAAAATGGCTATAAAATTTTATGCCTTTACAATGAATAAGGTTGTAGTATCTCCCCAATATTATCATATTGAAAATTGTTATAATTATCTTATTATGTATTGTTATTCTGGTTATAATGTACATTTTACTTGATTACTGACCACATTTATATCAAGTATGTTTAAGTGACTTATAAGTGCATGCATTTGAACTGAGTTATTCTTTTGCTTTATTAAGTGGAGAGTGTTGTTTGTATGTCCAGTATAAAATCATTATTTTTTACATAATTTATGTGTATTTATAGAATGGTCATGCCAGAGCCTCCAGCTACTGCAAAAAAAAAAAAAAAAAAAAAAAACTCCACATGCCGGCATCACCGTGTGCATCAGGTTTATGTGGGTACTGGGGAACTGAACCTGGGTCCTGAAGCTTTGCAGGCAAGCATCTTAACCACTAAGCTATCTCTCCAGGCAACATTATTTTATTTCTCAGTCAGATATTTTATCCAAGTCTGGGCAGCCCTTCTCATTTCATTAAAATTATTCTCTGAAGCAAAGTTTTATGCTTGAATAAAATCTGTATTATTAATTATTTCTCTAAGAATCATTTATTTGGGGTTTGAGAGATAGCTCAGCAGTTAAGGTGCTTGCCCCAGGTTTGATTCGCCAGTACCCACATAAAAAACAGATGTGCAAAGTGGTGCATGTATCTGGAGTTTGTTTGCACTGGCTAGAAGCCCTGGAGTGCCTATTCTCTCTCTTTCTCTGTCTCGCTCTCCTTGGATATAAATGAATAAATAAAATATTAAAATACTAGTAAAGTTTACAGTCAAATAAAATATGGTAAATCTGGGCTTGGTGGGGCATGCCTTTCATCCCAGCACTTAGGAGGCAGAGGCAGGAGAATCTCTGTCAGTTCAAGCCTAGCCTGAGACCACATAGTAAATTACAGGTCAGCCTGGGTTAGAATGAGACCCTATCTCAAAAAACAAAAACAAAAAAAAAAAAAAAGAAAGAAAGAAAGAAAGAAAGAAAGAAAGAAAGAAAGAAGGAAAGGAAGAAGGAAAGAAAGAAAAAGAATGAAAATAGGCAAAATTAGGCATACAGCCTTTGTGGGTAACCAATAGCTTTCAAATTGGCTTAAGATATCTTCCTGGTGTAAAGTTACCCATATGTGGAATTGGGAGCCCCATCAGAATCCTATAGAGACAGATTATGCTAAGCTCTCATGAGTCATTGGCTAAAAGAGGGGTTTCATACATCAACTTTTCCCTAAATTGACAAAATTTATCTCATTTAAACTATGCTGATTTCACTCTCCTTTGGAGAATCTGTTCTTCTTTTTCAGAAGGTAGCAAGACCGGAAGAGATAAACTACCCCTCACGCTTCAGCCAAGCCATAGATAAATCCACAGATGAATTGGGGAGAGGAGCAAGAATGCTGCTTCCATGCTGAACCTGGTAATCAGCACCAAAGAGAACTAGACAGACCCTGAGGATACTCAACACTTACCAAAGCAGAGATACAGAAGCTCTAAAAGCTCATCAGTGAAGTAGTCTTAAAACATACTCATGGCTGCAGCGATGGCTTAGTGGTTCAGGCACTTTCCTGCAAAGCCAAAGTACCCAGGTTTAATTCCCCAGGACACAGGTAAGGATGATGCAGAAGGTGGCACATGCATCTGGAGTTCAGCTGCAGTGGCTGGAGGCCCTAGCATACCCATTTTCTCCCCTTCCTCTGTTTTTCACTCTCTCTCTCTCTGCCTCTTTTTCTCTCTCTTAAATAAGTACATAAAAATAAAACCTTACCCACTATGGCTCAGGGAATTTTGTGGAAGAGGGGCAGAAATATTGTAAGAGCCACAAGTTGGGACATCTTGCCTAGAGGCAATCCTTCCCCCACAAATAACTGACTGATGCTCTTACAACACTTAACCCACAACCCCATAGGGAATACCCGTAACCCCACTGAGGAACATCCACAATGGAATGGGCTAGGGAAAAGAGGGTACCAACACATGATGTATCCATACAAAAAATGGTGTTAATAATAATAATAAAAAGAAGCTGGGCGTAGTGGTGCACGCCTTTAAACCCAGCACTCAGGAGGCAGAGGTAGGAGGATCGCCATGAATTCGAGGCCACCCTGAGACTACATAGTGAATTCCAGGTCAGCCTGAGCTAGAGTGAAAGCCTACCTTGAAAAACCAAAAAAAAAAAAAAAAAAAAAAGAAAAAGAAAAAAACAAGAATCATTTATTTGCTCCCCTCTCAAAACAAGTTACTTACTCCATAGTGACATACATTTTCCCTATGGTTTTTTTCTAAGTACTTTACAAAATTTAACTCTTAGATTTGAGTTAAAACATCCAATTTGTTCAAGTTTGTTTTTAATTTTAAATGTCAATATTCAGTTCATTTGTTGAATACATGATCATTCCTCATTGATTGAGAAATTTTCAAAATCAACTGTTCATAAATATAAAGTTTTTTGAAATATTTATTTATTTATTTTATTGACAACTTCCTTAATTGTAGACGATATCCCATGGTACTTCCTTCCCCCCCCCCCACTTTCCCCTTTGAAACTCCACTCTCCATCATAAAAATATAAGGTTTTATTTCTGAACTTTTAATTCCACTTCAAGATTTAAAATACCCATTTTTTTCATCAATAACATAGCATCTTCTTATGGGCTATAAATGAGGTAGTGTAAGTCTCTTATCTTTCTTTTTCTTCTTCACATTGATTTGGCTGTTTTAGAACCTTTGCCTTTCTAACAGATCTTTGGGATCTGTTAACTTTTCATCAAGTATTTCCTCTCTCTGGACTTGTGATAAGGTCATTGAAATCTATCTAATTCATCGCTTTCACTGTCTTTTTTTTTTTTTCTTCTGCACCCTGGATGTGATGTTAAGTACATTTAGGATTTCAAATTTCAGAGATATATTGATCAGTATTATAAATTCCAACAAATCATTGTGGTTTTAAACATTCAGAGCACAAATAATTGCTCATTAAGTACAAAATTGGGTAGATGTCCTCTGAAAGACCTTCATTGTAAGTAGTGTTATGTGGAAACTTAATTAGAAGACTAGACCCTCTTTCTTCAGTTTTCTATAGTGCACATTCAATGAGTAGAACTTGTATCAGGACCCAGTTTGTTCCAGAGTTCTCAGTTACTCTTCCTGTAATAGCTGCCATCTGGATTGAACAATGACTAACACATCACAAAAAATGCTCCTCTATTACCTACTCCTCCAATAAGCACACAGGGATCAAGCTTGCATGCTTCTTGGCCTAACTCATGATCTGGTGGATGTTTGCAGCAGAGGTCTATGACTAAAGAAAGAATAGCATACCTGCTGGGCCCACACATTGAACAGCTCTGAAACCAGGGTGAGCCAGTGTCCAAAGTCAAGAGCACCTCCTACCCCAAGGACCCCTGCGAATTTCATTTAAAAAATGACCTATATTTTCTTTCTGAGAAATTTTATTGATTTATGATTACCATGATTTCCTTTAATTTTTCAGACATGGTACACTATGCAGATATGACACATTTCTTTTTTGTATTGACAACTTCCTTAATTGGAGACAATATCCCATGGTACTTCCCTCCGTCCCCCCACTTTCCTCTTTGAAACTCCACTCTCCATCATATCCACCCCCCTCTCAATCAGTCTCTCTTTTAATTTTGATGTCACCAACTTTTCCTCCTTTATGATGGTTTTGTGTAGGTAGTTTCAGGCACTGCAAGATCATGGATATCCAGGCCATTTATGTCTGGAGGAGCACGTTGTAAGGACTCTTACCCTTGCTTTGGCTCTTACATTTTTTCCACCACCTCTTCTGCAATGGACCCTGAGCCTTGGAAGTTGTGTTAGAGATGTTTCAGTGCTAAGCACTCCTCTGTCACTTCTTCTTAGTACCATGCTGCCTTCTGAGTCATCCCAAGGTCACTACTGTCTGAAAAGTGAAGCTTCTCTAACCAAAAGTGAGAGAAGCATTAATATATGGGTATGCACATTAAGAGAAGTATATACATTTAGCCAGACACCAGCAGACATTACACCCCTAGGGATTATGACTACCCCTGTAGTAGGTGGTCAGTATCAGGGATGTATTCCCTCTCATGGAGCAGGCCTCCAGTCCACTTAGAGAGCAGTTGGTTTCCCCCATAACAGATATACCACTATTGCACCCATTGGCTCATTTGATCTGGCTGGCCAAATTTAAAGCTGTCAATGTCCACTGTTGATTATCTTCACTGGTGATTTCTCTCTCTCCCATTGAACTGTATGCAGTGAAGCTTTATCCAGCTTTCTGTCAACTGGTCCCCATGGAGGAGGCTTTCATCTCAGCTCCATCAAGATTTCTCAGTGACCTTGCAGCCCAAGTATGTGGAGTCTTCAGCAATAGGGTGTTACCATGTATTCCTGGTGGGAAACCAAGGGCTTTGGCAAGGGCCTATAATATCTTGGGGGTATCTGTGACCTACCTGGCCAACAACTCTATGGAAGGTATCCCATTCCTGGCACTGAAAAATTTCTAGTAACAATCCATGGCTTCTGAGTCCAAAAAAGTAGGTTTCTGTATGACTTATTTATATCTTCTGAGATTTTGATTAGCCCTCCCTCTACCTTTCCTTACTCAAGCTCTTCTCCTCACCTCATTTAGGCCTTTTCATCCCCATTAATCTGTTCTACTTACATATATACAATATATACAATACCATCCTATTAAGTTCCCCCTCCCTCCCTTTCAATAATTACATGGTAGATCAGACATGTTTGCTGAGATGAATTTCCAAATAAGGCACCATTATGGAAGAAAGGATATTTACTAAAACTTACAGATAGATCCAGGGGAAGTTCCATAAAGGTAGAAGTTGGACTATATTAAGGGACCAGGCAGGGAGAGAAAAAGCCAAATGGCAAAAGCCACACAGCACACTCAGGAACTACAGGTGGAATTAGACACTTTGCATATCTTTATATTGGAATTTCAAACCCACCACCACACCTTAATATCTGCCCAGTGCCACCTCCTCCAGCTGGGTAGCTGCAGATCCAAATTGCAAACTAATAAAACACTGAATATATTGTGGGTTATCTATTCAAACTACCACATATGTCTTACAGTTTTTAAACCAAAAACTGGACATATTAATTAAGGCTTTATAGAGACTCTAAATTCAGATGTTTCCCAGGGTTATTGCTATTGCTGTTTTGTTTGTTAGTATGTAATTATTTTTGAAATTCATTTTGGCTAAAACTATTTCCTTAGGGTTCATAGCCTCTGGTGCTTTTATTGTGTTTACTTTTCTGCTTTTTAATCTGGTTCTCCAAGAGTGTTTTCCTCTTCTGAGTTTAGGTGTCAGCAATGATTAGAAAAACACCAAGCCCCAGCATCTGGAGTAAATAAGGCTTCTTTTAGCCATGACTGGTCTCTGTGGACAGCAGAGGATCTTCCAGTTCAAGCTCTGTGTGTATGCTCTGGCTGCTCCACTAGTGTCTGTCATGGCTAGTCTGCACGTATGTGTGTCCACATAGTCGGCCAAGAGTGGTGGGTAAGCTGAGTTTTCTTAGACCTCTGCTTTGTATGTACACACACTGTGGCAAGGATATGATTGCTTAATCATAACAAAAATATGATCACTTCTACTGGTAAAGTGACCAAATGTGGTCATTGTTTTCAATTTTAATTTGATTGGATTCCCTTTTACCATAGAGGCAAGCAGCTGGTCTCATGGTATGACTTCTCCTTTCATAACATTCATGACCACTGAACTTTGAATTGGGATGGGAACAGCACCAGGGAGAAATCTAGGTTCCCTAATGTTCTACCTCCATCTTAGAAGATTTTTCAGGCAAAAAATGCTGGACAATGGTGAACTCATTTCTAGAGCATAGAAATGTTTTTTTGATCCGTTCTGCCCAATTTATTTGGGGAAAGGATTCATCAGTCTCTTCTCTTGGTCATATTGGGAATCTCCTGCACTTTCAAGGAATTTCATCTATTGTTCTGCCAATTCATGAGTGTGTGGCATTTCAAAGATTTCAATTAATATAGAGAATGTAATTCATTACACATGCAATCAATTCAAGAATGGTTCTATTAGGACTATTGTTTTTGTTTATTATTTAAGACAAATTGCTTTTTATACTTGCTCAGGACTATTATGAAATTGGTGTCATCTTATTGCCTGACAGAATATTTCTACTATGATCATCAGTTGTTACAAACACTGTTAATTCACCCTCTTTGGGGTTAACATAGGTCTGATGGAAGTATTTCATTGTTTACATAAAAATGAAAAACAACTGTCATTTTTCAATTAACTCAGTACTTTCTTTAATTGTCTAGTCTATATAGATAGATGTTGAGTACTGGGAATGTGAAAGATAGATGAAAAGAAAACCACATGTGGGGTGTTGTTAGTTCAAGGCCAGCACGAGACTAATTCCAGATCAGCATTCCTCAAAAACAAAGATACTACTGAAAATTATTGTATGAGCTTTTAGTAAGTACCAAGAATTATGTTAAATAATCAGAATATAAATCTGAATTCCAGTATTTTTCAAATTCTAGATATATTCTTAATATTTTGCTTTATGAAGAAATTGCTTAGTGGTTAGAGCATTTGCCTGAGAAGCCAACAGATCCCAGTTCAATTCTCCAGGACCCACGTGAGCCAGATGCACAAGGGGCACATGCATCTGTAGATCATTTGCAGTGGCTAGAGGCCATGGCATGCCCATTCTCTCTCTCTCTCTCTCTCTCTCTCTTCTCTCTCTCTCTCTGCTTGCAAATAAATAAAAATTTTAAAAAGAAAAGAAAATAGAAATAGAACATGCACCTGTATACATATGTATACCAACATATGTAGGAACATATAAGCACACATACCACACATACATGTGCACACAGAGAATATTAGTTTTGTTTATAGTTTATCATTAAAAAATTTAGAAGCTAATATTGCAGTTTTTTTCTAAACCTCCACTCATAAGTCACCTACTAACATTTCAAATAGCATTAATATGAGACCAAACTTGTTCATAAGGACATTAATATTAATATAAAATGAGAAAAAATATAAGGTTTGAATAATGAATTGATTCATAAACTACTCAAACACACAGGCAGTTAAAGTGTAGACAGCTGAGTGTGATGGAAAACCTCTATCATCCAGAACTCTAAAGGGATGGAGGCAGAAGGGTCATGACTTTGAAGCCAGATTGGTCTACATAATGAGACCATGTAACAAAATACAAAGGAAAGAAAAAATCAACATAGTCTTAGGAAAGACTTTTAGAATGGCCTTTAGAGGTCCAACCTGAGACAAATACTGGAAAATTCAAAAGCTATTCCTGTTTCCCTACTCTCTCTTCCTCTCCTTCTCTCCCAATGTTAGTTTCAGTGTAGTTATTAGGTAGATATAAGAAGTCCTTAAGACGAAACTAAAAATACGTTTGAGTATTATCTTTTACTTTAATGGAAGCTTACACAAGAAAATGAGAAACAAGTTTATTTTACTATACGGACAAGCAGAGATAAATTCAGGTGAGATAAAAATATTATGAAACTTGAAAAGAAAATATTTGCACCAATTATTTATAGTCTTTTGAAGAAAATAAGAAAGAATTGGGAAAAATTTCTTTTAGGTATTGTGTATAGTGAGATAAGTCCACTGAGATTGTTCTATATACTGGGAAGGTTCTGAAATACTATTTCAGATCCAGACATCATTTCCAAATCTTCTCTAATCCTTCCCAATGCATCACTTTTTTATTAACAACTTCTATACTTACAGACAATAAACCATGATATTTGCCTCCCCTCCCCCCATTCCCCTTCAGGACTCCACTTTCTATCATATCCCCTCCCTCTCTCCATTAGCCTCTCTTTTAAATGGATGTCATCATCTGTTTCTCCTATTATGAGGGTCTGGTGAAGGTATTTCTAGACACTGTGAGGTCATGGATATCAAGGTCAATTTCTGACTGGACAGTTGCATTGTGAGGAGTGGTACCTTCCTTTGGCTCTTACATTCTTTCTGCCACCTCTTCCACAATGGACCCTGAGCCTTGGAGGGTGTGATTGAGATGTTTCAGTGCTGGACACCTCTCTGTCCCTTCTTCTCAGCACTATGTTTTCTTTTGGGTCATCCTAGTGGTTATCATCATCTGAAAAGAGAAGCATCTCTAACCACAAATGAGAGTAGCATTAATATATGAACATGAACATTAAATGTAGTGCTTTCAGAGCAGTTTTGATGGGAATAATATGTACATTTATCCAGACAAGAGGAAGCTTTATACCCTTCAGGCTCATGACATCCCCTGCCAAAGATTTTTGATTTGGTTTTTCAGTACCAGGCATATATTCACTCCCATAGTGTGGGCCTTCAATCCAATTAGAGAGCAATTGGTTTCCCCAGAGCAGACATGCCACTATTGCACCCATTAGGTCATTTGGCCTGTGTGGCTAAACTTGGTGTTTCCAGTGTCCGCTGTTTTCACCGCTGATGATTTCTGTCTCCCATAGGGCTGCATGCAGTGCAGCTTTTTCCAGCATTCAGTTGACTGATCTACAGGAAGAAGGTTTTCTGCTCAGCACTAGTTTGATATTTCAGTGACCTTGCTGCTCAGGCAATTGAGGTCTTCAGCTATAGGGACTTACCATCTGTTTGTCAAGGGAAACCAAGGGTCTTGGAAATAACCTGTAATGTTTTGGTGGCAACAGGGACTTCCCTAGGCAATAACTCCATGGAACATATCCCATCACTGGCTATGAAAATTTTCTAGTAACAATCTATAGCTTCTGGATGTGCCATTATTCAAAAAAGTAGGTTTACATAATTCTTGTTCAGAATATCTTGAATTTTGATTGACCCTCTACCCACTCTTCTTTTACACATTCTCTTCCCCTGTCCTTGTTTAGGCCTTTCCCCTGCCTGTAATCTATTCTTCTACTTTCATATATACAATACCATCCCCTTAAGTCCTTCCTTCTCCTCCCTCCCTTATAAACTTTTGCTAGCTTACTGGATTCTGCTAACAAGCTTTGGTTCCAGCTCACACACAAGTGTATACATTTGTAACTAGGATACCCATATGAGAGAGAACATGCAACATTTTGCTTTCTGAGCCTGGGTTACCTCACTTAGTATAATCCATTTCAGATCCCTCCATTTCCCAGAAAATTTCATAATTACATTTTTCTTTACCACTGAATAGAACTCCATTGTGTAAATGTACCATGTCTTTACTATTCATTTATCTGTGGAGGGACATCTAGGCTGGTTCCATTTCCTAGCTATTGTGAATAGAGCAGCAATAAACATGGTTGTGCAAGTATCTCTAAGGTAGTGAGAAGAGTCATTTGGATATATGCCTAGGAGTGCTATAACTGTATGATATGGTAAATCTATTTTTAGCTGTCTCATGAACCTCCACACTGATTTCCACACTGGCTGGACCAAATTACATTCCCACTAACAGTGTAGAAGTGTTCCTCTTTTTCTGCATCCTCGCCAACACTAATTGTCATTTGTTTTCTTGATGGTAGCCATTTTGACAGGAGTGAGATGGAATCTCAGAGAACTTTGAATTTGCATTTCCCTAATTGCTAAGGATGTAGAACACCTTTTTAGATGTTTATATCCCATCTGTTTTTCTTCTTCTGAGAACTTTCTATTTAGTTCCATAGCCCATTTTTCAATTGGGATGCTTGATAGTCTTATTGTTCCATTTTTTGAATTCTTTGTATATTCTGAATATTAATCCTCTGTCAGATGTATAGCTGGCAAAGATTTCCTCCCATTCTCTCAGTTGTCACTTTGTTCTATTCACAGTGTCCTTTGTTGCACAAAACGTTGCAATTTCATGAGATCACAGTGGTTGATTAGTAGTTTTATTTCCTGAGCAATTGGGGTTATATTCAGAAAGTCATTGCCTATGCCAATATGTTCAAGGGTTTCCCCTACCTTGTCCTCTATCAGTTTCAGAGTTTCAGATCTGATATTAAGGTCCCTGATCCACTTGGACTTGTTTCTTGTGCATGGATAGAGAAAAGGATCTATTTTCATCCATATATATCCAGTTTCCCCAGCACCACTGGTTGAAGAGGCTGTCTTTTCTCCAATGAATATTTTTGACACTTTGTCAAAAATCAGATGGCTGCAGCTGCATGGATTATTATCTGGGTCCTCTATTCTGCTCCACTGATCTACCTGTCTGTCTTTGTGCCAGTACCATGCTGTTGGTTTTTTTTTTTTTTTAACTATGGCTTTGTAATATAACTTAAAATGGGTATGGTGATACTACCAGCCTGATTTTTGTTGCCCAAAATTATTTTGGATTTTTGAGGTTTTTTTGTGCTTCCAGATGAATTTTAGGATTGTTTTTCCTATTTCTGTGAAGAATGCTATTGGGATTTTAAGGTGGATGGCATTAATGTGTAGAGATTGATATTTTCACAATATTGATTCTTCCAATCCAAGAATGGATGTCATTCCATTTCCTTGTGTCTTCTGCAATTTCTTACTTGAGTGTTTTAAAGTTCTCATTGTAAAAATCCTTCACTTCCTTGGTTAAGTTTATTCCAAGGTACTTTTTTTTGAGGCAATTGTTAATGGGAGAGATGCCCTGATTTCATTCTCTGCTTGTTTGTAGTTAGTATATAGAAAAGCTACTGGTTTCTGTGTGTTTATTTTGTATCCTGCTACATTGCTAAAAGTGTTTATCAGCTCTAACAGTTTGCTGGTAGAGTCTTTAGGGTCTTTTATGTATAGAATCATATCATCTGCAAATAATGATAATTTGATCTCTTCTTTCCAATTTGTGTTCCTTTTATGAGCGTCTCTTGCCTTATTGCTATGGCTAAGACTTCCAGTACTATATTAAATAAAAGTTGGGAAAGTAGACACTCTTGTCTTGTTCCTAAATTTAGTGGAAGAGCTTCAAGTTCTTCCCCATTTAGTATTGTGTTGGCTGTAGGTTTGTCATATATAGTTTTATTATGTTGAGATATGTTCCTTCTATTCCCAGTTTCTGTAGTACTTTTACCATGAAGGGATGTTGGATGTTGTCAAATACCGTTTTTGCATCTATTGAGATGATCATGTGATTTTTATCCTTCTGTCCATTTATATTGTGTATTACGTTTATCAATTTGCATATGTTGAACCATCCCTGCATCTCTGGGATAAAGCCTGCTTGGTCATTATGAATAATCCTTCTGATATATTCTTGCATTCTGTTTGCCAATATTTTGTTGAGAATTTTTGCATCTGTGTTCATGAGGGAGACTGTTGCAGACAGCTTCAGGTTCGTTGAGATGAACTTCCAGACCAGGCACAGTTATGGAGGAAGGGATATTATTTATTGAAGCTTACAGATCCAGGGGAAGTTCCATAAAGGCAGGAGAAGCAGCCTGCTCTCCACAGGACCAAGCAGAGAGAGAGAAAGCCAACCAGCCACCACAGCACACAGAGCAAAACTACAGCCAAAAGGTCACACAGCACACTTCAGGAACTCCTGCTAGGCACATTTGCATATCTTTACAATGGAATCTCAAACCCACCATTAACACCTTAAGACCGGCCCCCAGTGACATTGCCTCTAGCAAGGTGATTGCAGATGCAAACTATAACTAATAAAACACTGAATATATTGGGGGACATATATTCAAACTACCACAGAGACTGGTCTGTAATTTTATTTTTTTGTTCTGCCTTTGTGCTAAGACTTTATCAATCTTGTTTATCCTTTCAAAGAGCCAACTCTGGGCTGGAGAGATGGCTTAGTGGTTAAGGCGCCTGCCTCCTAAGCCTAAGAACCCAGTTCCAATCTCCAGGTCCCACGTTTAGCCAGGTGCAAAGTGACACAAGGGCACAATGCCACACTTGCCCACAAGGTGGTGCACACATCTGGATTTCATTCACAGCAACTGAGAGACTGTTGGTGTGCCCATTCTCTCTCTGTCTCCCTCTCTCTCTCTCTCTCTCTCTCTCTCTCTGTCTCTGTCTCTCTCTCTCTTCAAAAATAAAAATTAAAAAAATTAAAAATTTAAAATTTTTTAAAAGAACCAACTCTTTGTTTCATTGATTCTTTGGATTTTTTAAATTTCTATTTCATTAATTTCTGTCCTAATTTTTATTATTTCTTCCAGTCTACTGACTTTTGTTTGCCTTGTTCTTCTTTTTCCAGTGCCTTAAGGTGAAGCATTAAGTTGTTTACTTGCAACATTTCTAATTTCTTAATATAGGCACTTAGTGCTATAAATTTCCTTCTCAGGGCTGCCTTCATTGTGTCCCAAAGGTATTTGTATGTTGCATTCTCATCATTTGATTCTATGAATTTATTGATTTCCTTTTTGATTTCTTCAATAACACTTTCATTATTCAATACTGTACTGTTTAGTCTCCATGAATTTCTGTATGCTCTGTAGATTTTCTTGTTGCTGATTTTCAGTTTAACCCCACTGTGGTCAGATAGAGTACAAAGGATTACTTCAATTTTCCTGTGTTTGTTAAGATTTGATTTGTATCCTAATATATGGTCTATTTTAGAGAATGTTCCATGTGCTGCTGAGAAAACATGTATATTCTTCAGTATTAGGTCCATTTGTTCCATGACATCATTTAATGCAGATGTCTCTCTGTTTATTTTTTGCTGGGATGACCTGTCAATTGATGAGACTGGGGTATTTAAGTAACCCACTACAATTGTGCTTGGTGTTATTTGTGACCTTAAGTGTAATAGTGTTTGATCAAATTGGGAACCCTCATGTTAGGTGCATATATGTTGAGGATTGTAATGTCCTCCTGTTGGAGTGTTTCTTTAATCAGTATAAAATGACCTTCTTTATCTTTCCTCACTAATGTTGGTTTGAAGTCTATCCTGTCAGATATTAGGATAGCAACCCCTCCTTCTTTCCTAGGCCCATTTGCTTGAAATACCATTTTCCATCCTTGTACCCTAAGAAGGTGTCTATATTTTATTGAGAGATGAGTTTTGTGGAGGCAACAGGATCCTGCCTTTTAATGCAGTCTGCAAACCTGTCTTTTGGTTGGGGCATTGAGACCATTGATATTATGAGTTATCCTTGAAAGATATATATTTATACTTGACATTCTTCTTGTTTTGTAGTGCTTCCAGTTTTCCCTTTACTCACATATTTTAACTGTTATTTGAGTATGGTGTAGTTTTCCTATTTCCTCCTTTGTGTGTTTTGCTTTCTCTTCAGCTGAAAGGATTCCTTCAAGCATTTTCCATAGAGCTGGTTTAGTTGTCATGAATTCCTTTCACCTGTTTTTGTTGTGAATGTCCTTATTACTCTATCAATATGGATAGATAGCTTTGTAGGATAAAGTAATCTTGGTTGATGCTTTTTTATCTTTCAGAACTTGGAATGCATCATTCCAAGCCATTCTGGCTTTTAAAGTTTGTGTTGAGTAATCTGCTGTGATCATGATGGGCTTGCCATTGTTGGTCACTTTCTTTTTCTCTCTAACTGCTTTCAATATTTTTTCTGTGGTTTTTATGTTTAGCAGTTTAATTATAACATGGTGAGGAGAAATTCTTTATAGGTTTTATCTGTTTGGTGTTATAAAAGCTTCTTGTATCTGCATTGTCATTTCTTTCCCAATTTGGGGAAATTGTTCTTCTATGATTTTGTTGAAAATGCCTACTAAGCCTGTGGATTGAAATTCTTCTCCTTTCTACTATACCCTGCAGTCTTATGTTTGACCTTTTCATAGTGTTCCAGATATCTTGGAATTCCCATTCATACCTTTTTATTAGCTTGTCTTTCTCTTTGTTGAGCTGTATTAGGTCTGTTACCTGGTCTTCTAGTTTAGATATTCTGTTCTCTCCTTTATCCATTCTACTGGTGAGACTTTCCACAGAGTTTTTTTTTTTTTTTTTTTTCACTGACTGTGTTCTTCAGAGCTAAGATTTCAGTGTGTTTTTTCTTCAGTATTCCTATTTCCTTACTCCTGTCCTGTAATGAACTTTTAATTTCATTAAGCTGCTTTTCTTTGTTCTCACTTAGGAATTAGTTTTCTTCTTTGAATCCTTTCGTTTCTTCTTTCATTTCTTTGAGTATAGATAGAATCATTCTTTTGAAATCTTTGTCAGGTATTTCTTCTAAAATAGTCTAATTTGTGATCATTTCTGATGGATTTATAATTTTTGTGGGATTGCATTTTCTTGATTCTTTGTGTTTCTTGTGTTATAATGTAGCAATTTTGCATCCTGAATTGATTTGATTCTTGGGTTTTCTACTTATCTGAAGGGTTCTTAGATGTGGTGATCCACCTTTATATACCGCCAGGATATGAGTTTAAAGTGCCAAGTGTATCTCTTGTACCCCAATCCAACCACAGAATTAATCCTAGGTGTTGAGTTTGCTTGCTAAGCTAGTATTCTAGTGAACTGGGTGGCACAATCTACTGGCAAAATCTAACCTTCAACTGAGCAATATACACATTCAATAAAAACCAGCACAGAGTAGACAAGTCTGGGAATTAAAACAAACAGATAGTCTTATAAGGCCAAAAGCCCTAAGCGTGTGTGTTGCTCTACACACTTAATCCTGTCAGCTAGGAGGTAGAGAATTTGGGTTCCAGGTCAGCCTGAATCTGGATCAGACTCTGCCCCCAATAATGACAGAAGCAAAAGACAAAGGCCCTATTAATCTGAAAGCATTAAGGGCAACAATATTCAACCCCAAATACAGCTTATTTAAAAATGGTAAAGCCAACCAAAAATATGTAACCCATAACCTGCCCTGACATGGAAAGAGAGATTAGCACTTCCAATGCAGGCCTTTGTACCTGTTTTTTCTTGTTGCTGTTATTGTTTTGTTTTGTTTTCTGTCAGTCAGCCTGGTTACCTTTTGGTGTTGCTTCCAATCTCACCAATGCTGAGTGCCCACCTCAATCCTTCTATCTTTTACTGTGGAGCTGGAGCACTGTTCACCTGTGCTGGATGAGGTGCTGCCTGAGGCACAGTTGTTTATATTTCTTGACTCTGCAAGGAGGCTGATGAGGTTGGAAAGTCCCCTTGTTTGCTCTCTGCTGCTTGACATCCCTGGCAGGTGTTGTGGGTAGTACTGATAGTGTGGAGTGAAGCTGCTGTGGATCAGGGCAGCAGGCTCCTCAGTGGGATTCTGGCCATTTTCATCCTTTCTGTTGGATCTTGGTCTCTCCTGCTTCTCTGCTTTGTCTAAGAAAAACCTATACTCCTACACTTTTCAGGATAAAAGTATATTTTGTTGTGGTTTTGCTTAAATACCTTCCTGGACTGGTTTGGTGTGGCTTCTATGCCACCATCTTACCAGGAAGTCCCCAATGCATCAGTTTTTTTTAAGTTGAAGGAATTGTCTCATGGCATTTCATGACATTTTTTTTCTTTGAATTTCTTGGCTCCAGGAAATTCCAAATTTCTAAACAAAAATTGATGATGAAATCCACAACAAATGCAAAGAGACTATAAAATATGTGAACAAGAAACACCTTCTCATGAAATTTAGTTGATTTGTCTACTAAATACCCTGTCCCAGAGGCTAATTTCATTTCACTTTCTGAACATGTCAGTTTCTGCTATAACCATGGCAAAATTAGTAATGTTTTTGAGTTTGTATGGTTTTTCTTTAGCTTTCTAAGTCACATTGATAAACAGCAAGTTAAAACTAAACAATTGTGGAGACATTAACATGATAAAAGAAATGCATACTATTTTGAGCAAAGTTTAAAGCAAAAATGTAGAATATTAGCCATGGGAATTTTTGATTTGTAAATAAAATCCTATCAGATCTCAGGTATACCTGTGTAATGAAGAAAATGTATGGTTTATGTGCTGCTTTCCTGTATTTGTTAACAGTTCCATACTTAGTATATATATATAACTTCCTATGTATTAATTTTCTCCCATGTAAGCTACTTAATATTTTCCTCTCAGTAGATTTTGCTACAATTCTTATATAGTGCTTTACATAGCGACTTGCTGTTTTGATTTATTTTTTGTTATGCGCCTCTCCCTTCTGCATCTGAGAGATCTGAATAGAATCTGACAATTGTCCAATCTTCATGTGTCATCTCCCTGAGGTGCTATTAGTGATGGTAAAGGAATGTTTTCCTGCTAATTCATATGTGCTCTCTATCAGCTAATTAGGCTGGCTGTGGAATCATGTACTCTTGATAACAAAGTCCCAAAAGCTTTGACATGTGGACATTTATTTGAATCAGATTGGCTTGTATTTATCAGATGTGCTATGGAAACATTGTTTTGAATTGAAGCACTGAAGATGAGAGGCCAAAATTAAGATGTCAAAGAATCACACATATTAACAAGAGGTTTCTGATAGAGGAAATGCCTTAGAAGCAATGAAAACTGCAAAAATGCCATATTTTCCATTGGTTTTCATTTTGGTGGTAGAACAAATATTTTTTAAATATTCAAATATAGTTGGCAAAAGCAAAGTTTTGTATTTATTTATACACCCATATTAATATACCATTTACTGTTGACTACATTTCCTTCTTATTTGGCAAAAAGTGTTGATATTTTTGGAAAAATTATAAACAGATAAATGAAAACAGTTGTGACTATTTCACAACAATACATACCTTCTCTTAAGCAATTCTTGTTAAACATTTGAAAGAGTTCAAGTTCAACTCACAAAAGTAATTATTGGATTATATGGTATAAATATGCACTGTACTCTTGTGTCATCCCACCTCCCCCCCAAGGTAGGATCTCACTCTAGCCAGGCTGACCTGATACTGTGTAGTCCCAGGCTGGCCTCAAACTCAGAGGAAACCTTCTACCTCTGCCTTCTGAGTGCTGGGATTAAAGGAATATGCCACCACACCCAACCCACTGTACTCTTTATAAATGGTAGGTTTTACTTAATTTCATAGAGATTATTCTGGAACAAATGGATAAAAAGAAACCATATATGATTCTTGAATATTTATTTATTTCCATTTCTTTTGAAAATTACACATACATTTGGAGTCATATGTCTTTAAAGTATATTCTATTTTCTACCAATTTTGCAACATATATTTGAAAATGAAAAGAAATGCCTATCTTTTTATTTGAAAAGTAAACTACATTGAGTATTATGTAATTGACAAGAAATAATTAGAGGAATTCCAAGAAAGATGGTGGGAAAATGAGTGCACAAGTTTATTTGACCACTTCCTATGTCAATTGTGCATATATGTGTCATTCTCCAAATTTCAAGGACACCGAAAGGAGCCATTCCAGCAAATAATCTTCTATCTTATTCCCTTTCTTTCTCTTCTCTGACCCTTGTGATTCCCTTTTTTTCCTTTTAGCAGTATTTTTCTAGATTGTAGTTTTCAAAATTTTTATTACATTAGGTATTCCATTAATGCTTTCATTTAATTTTGTTTACAAGGTTTTCATTGTTGGACTTATTTTTTCATTACTATATTTTTAAAAATTTTTGTTTATTTTTATTTATTTATTTGAGACCAACAGACAGAGAAAAAGAGGCAGAGAGAGAGAATGGATGCACCAGGGCCTACAGCCACTGCAAATGAACTCCAGATGCATGCATCTGCCTTACGTGGGTACTGGGGGAATTGAGCCTTGAACCAGGGTCCTTAGGCTTCACAAGTAAGTGCCTAACCACTAAGCCATCACTCCAGCCCTATCTTTTTTTTAATATTGCTCTTCCCTTATATTTTCTTCTTTCCTTCTCCTTGCTTTTAGTTCTACTTTGACATTAAATTATTTTTAATACCGTAATGATTATATTTCTTTTGTTTTATCTAGTTTTGTTTTTGAACTATTGAAGGAGAACAGGATAACATATCTTCATTAAAATATTTTTATCTACTTATTTGTAAACAGAGGAAGATAGAAAAGAGTCAGAGAGAGAGAATGGGCATGGCAGGACCTCCAGCCACTGTCAACAGACTCCAGATGCCTGCACCACTTTGTGCAGAAAATTGGTTCAAAACTGAGTATCCTCTAAGGACATATGAGTTCATGTTTATAGCTTTACATGGGTAGTGGGGAATCTAACTCAGGTCATTAGGCTCTACAGGCAAGAGCTTTAAACACTGATCCATCTCTCCAGCCCAAGATAGCCTTTTATTATTTTTATCTTAAATACCTTATTTTTTAAATTTACTTATTACAGAGAGGCAGACAGACAGAGAATGGGCACACTGGAACATCCAGCCACTGCAAATGAACTCCTGACACATGCATCACCTTGTGCATCTGGTTTTACATGGGTACTAGGGAATCGAACCTGGGTCCTTAGGTCTTCTCAGACAAGTGCCTTAACCACTAAGCCATCTGTCCAGCCCCCAAGATAGCTTTTTTAATGCTGATATACTCATAATCTTTATTTGTAATAGCCAAAAACTCTGAAGCAATACAATATCTATCAACTGAGTGAATAAAAATAAATGTGTCCTGATGGAAAAAATTCAGAATCTCTTTACCCAGGAAAACACCAAGAAAACATTTATTCCCAGATTAGATCCCTGAGAATGTCAGAACCAGTTTTAATGCTCTTACCAATCTATCAAGTGAAAAAATCATCCACAGTAAGTTGGCAAGAGAAACTGAGGCAGATTAAGGAAGAAGCCTCACCCCAGGCATAGCAGCATGAGATAAGGAACATCTCAGGGCAGCTTTTCATAGGCAGTCAGCCAGAGACAAAGGCAAAAGAGAATATGGATGTCACCTTGCCTGCCCTAGCAGGACTAGAACCCACACCTGATCCAGTCTCACACAAGATGACTGCAAGCAACACTTCCTCGGCAGCAGCGCTTCCTGTTTCTTCTTCAAGTGTTCCAGGGCCTGATACACCTGGAGGCTGGCTTCTCCTGAGTCAGCCTCTTGTGTCCACTTACCAATCAAGTCTTTCCCTTATACACCTGAATCTGATATTGAGGCTCATCCTAAGTGGATGTCTGACTCTTATAAAAGAGCCTAGCCATATATGTTAGTTTCATGGCCTGCTCTTCGCTATCCTGGTTGTTGTGGGTTATTTTGTTGTTGTATGTTTGGTTGGTTGGTTTGGTTTGGTTTTGGTTTTTCTCAAGGTAGGGTCTTGCTCTAGCCCAAACTGTCCTGGAATTAACTAGAACACAACAAAAATAGGAAACTATAAATTAATTTCTCAGATGACCATACATACAAAAATTCTCATGTATTAAGAAGACTATATGTCACAACCAAGTTGGTTTCATATGCAAGTTAATAACTGTAAGATAGCACTCAAGGGCTGGAAAGATGGCTTAATGGTTAAGGTGCTTGCCTGCAAAGCAAAGATCCAGGTTTGATTCCCCAGGTCCAATGTAAGCTAGATGCATGAGGAGGCACATGCATCTAGAGTTTGTTTCCAGTGGCTACAGGTCTTAGCATGCCCATTCTCTCTCTCTCTCTCTCTCTCTCTCTCTCTCTCTCTCTCTCTCTCTCTCTCTCTGCAAAGCTTTAAATTTGGCCAGCCAGGCCAAATGAGCCAATGGCTGCAATAGTGGCATGTCTGTTATGGGGGAAACCAACCACTCTCTAATTAGATTGGAGGCCCACTCCATGGGAGGGAATACATACCTGATACTGAACACCTACAACAGGGGTAGTTATGAGCCCTAGGGGTATAACATCTGCTGGTGTCTGGCTAAATGTATATACTATGCTCACCAAACTGCCCAGTAAGCACTTCTCTTAATGTCCATACCCATATATTAATACTACTCTCACTTTTGGATAGAGACGCTTCTCTTTTCAGATGGTGGTGAGGTGGCCTTGGGATGATTCAGAAGGCACTATGGTGCTGAGAAGTGACAGAAGAGTGCTCAGCATTGAAACATCTCTAACACACCTTCCAAGGCTCAGGGTCTATTGTGGAAGAGGTGGAGGAAAGAATGCAAGAGCCAAAGTAAGGATAGGACTTCTTACAACGTGCTCTTCCAGACATAAAATGACCTGGATATCCATGACCTTGCAGTGCCTGAAACTACTACACAAAACCATCGTACTAAGAGGAAAGGATGATGACATCAAAATTAAAAGAGACTGATTGAGTGGGGGAGGGGAGATGATGGAGAGTGGGGTTTCAAAGGGGAAAGTGGGGTGAGGGAGGGAAGTACCATGGGATATTGTCTACAATTAAGGAAACTGTCAAGAAAAAAAATAATAAAAAATAAAATAAAATGAAAAAATAAAATAAAATAAAAAGATATCACACAAATAGATTTAAGGACATCAATCTCATGATCATCTCAATCAAAGAAGAAAAGTGTCTTGGAACATTTTTCAAAAATATCTACAAGAATACAAAATAATGTACATGAAACACTTTAAAACTCCCTAAACCATAAATTGAAGAATGCACTAGAACAAAGATAGACATCCCATGAGTGTGTATTGCCTGAACTAATATTGTTTAAATGGCTATATTACCAAAACAGATCTATAGATTTAACACAATCCCTTTCAAGTCCCCAATGACATACTTCACTGAACTATAAAAAAATAATATTTATATGGAATCTACAAAATTTATATGGAATCCCAAAAGATCCTGAATAGCCAAAATAATCCAAATGAAAAAGAAAAATGTTGAATGTCTCACAAGACCTACCTGTAAGGTATAATACAGTACCATCATAACAACAGCATGGCAATCAAAACAAAATAAAAACTATAATAAAAAACCCAACATGAAGATCAATGGTATAGCATAGAAAACAAAGAAATAAACCCACACAGCAATAGACAGCAAATTTTGACAAAAATATCAAAAATATACACTGGATAAAAGCCTCTTTGACAAATGGTCCAAGGAATATTGGATAGAGTCATGTAAGAGAATGCAGGTAGATTTATACCTCTCACTTTGCACTAAAACAAATTCAAAATGTATCAAAACCACCATGTGAGACCTGATTCTTTGAAACAGCTGAAGAAAAGCATACATGAAACAACTGAAGACTTAGACATAGGTCTGAACATGCTAGAAAGGTCTTTGATACCACAGAATATTCACAGAAATAACAAATGCCATTACATGAAACTAAAATGCTATTGCACACTAAAGGAAATGTTGACAAAACTGAATGCTTAGAGTGCAGAATAGTAGAATATTTTCCAACTACAATTCCAATGTCAGATGAATACCTACAATACATGATTGATTTAATTCAAAAATTAAATAACAAGAGGCTGGAAGGACGGCTTAACAGTTAAGGCATTTGCATGCAAAGCCAAAGGACCCAGGTTTGATTCTCCAGGACCCACGTTAGCCAGATGTACAATGGGATGCACACATCTGGAGTTCGTTTGCAGTGGCTGGAGGCCCTGGTGCACCCATTCTCTCTCCCTCCCTCTCTCTCTGTCAAATAAATAAATGAATATTTAAAAATAAATAACAACAAAAGCATATCATTTAATCAATCATGCATGAATGAATTGAATAGACATTTCTCCAACAAAGAATACAATGGTGTAGTAGACAGCTTCAGGTCACTGAGATGAACTTCCAAACCAGGCACAATTATGGAGGAAATGATATTTATTTGAAGCTTACAGATCTAGCAAAAGTTCCATTATGGCAGAAGAATTGGCCTGCTTTCACAGGTCCAAGTAGAGAGAGGGAAAAGCCACAAGTCAAAAACCCAAAAGCCAAACCACAGAGCACACTTAGGAATTCCACGTGAAACTCAGGAACATTGCATATCTTTAGGTTGGATTTCCAAATCCACCATCACACCTTAGTGCTGGACCCTAAGATCCACTCAGTGATATCTCCTCCAGCCAGGTACCTGAAATATATATATATATGTGTCTGTCTGTCTGTCTGTATAACTTTAATAAAGCTTCTAAATCTATTGGGGGGCATTTATTCTTATTACCACAAATGGCCAGTTAAAAAAAAAAAACTGAATAAAAGCATTCACCTTCATTAGTCATTAGCAAAGTGTAAGTTAAAACTGACTTGCCAAGTCCATTACTCCCAAATCAGAATGCCTATCATCAAGAAATAATAATAGGGGCTGGAGAGATGGCTTAGCAATTAAGGTGTTTGCCTGCAAAGCCAAAAGATCCTGGTTCAATTCTCCAGGACCCAAGTAAGCCAGATGCACAAGGGGACACATGCATCTGGAGTTCGTTTGCAATGGCTGGAGGCCCTGGCACACCCATTCTCTGTCTCTTTCTCTCTCTGTCTCTCTCTCTCTTTCTCTCAAATAAATAAATAAATAAAATATATTTAAAAAGAATAGCAAATGTTTACAAGGACAAATGAGGAGTCCTTCTGTGCTGGTGGGAGTATAAACTGGTACAACCACTATGGAAATCAGTGTCAAGGTTCATCCCCAATTACAAAAAGAATGACCATAGCACCCTGCTATACCACCCCTGGATATATACTCAGAGGACTATAAGCCAACAAACCACAGAGAAACCTGCACACTCATGTATGGTGCAGCTTTATTTACTTTAGCTAACATGTGGAGTCAGCCTAGATGTTCACCAACAGAAGAATGGATAAGGAAAATGTGTCATATATGTACTATGAGATTTCATTCAGCTATAAAAAAGACAACTTAAATCTTAACATCTGCAGAAAGGCAATGAAAGTGAAAATCTTGTGTTAAGCAAACTATGCTAGAATTAAAAAAAAAAAAAAGTACATTTTCTTTCCTATGTGTAGTCTAAATATAAAATGCATCTCTGAATGTATATATGAAAAAAGAAACATGTCCCCAAGTGATTATTGATTATCTCCCCTAAAGTTAATTTTAATTTCATTGGTTATACTCTTTATTTTTTTTATTTTTATTTTTGGTTTTCTGAGGTAGGGTTTTACTCTAGCCCAGGCTGACCTGGAATTCACTATGTAGTATCAAGGTGGCCTTGAACTCATGACAATCCTCTACCTTTGCCTTCTGAGTGTTTTTGTAATGTTTTATGTATCTATTTATTTGAGAGTCAGAGAGACAAAAAGAGAGAGAGAGAGGAGGGAGAGAATGGGCATGCCAGGGCCTCCAGCCACTGCAAACGAACTCCAGATGCATGTGCCACCTTGTGCATCTGGCTTACATGGGTCCTGGAAATCAAACTTGGGTCCATTGGCTTTGCAGGCAAATGCCTTAACCACTAAGCAATCTCTCTGGGTTGGTTATAGTCTTTTAAACTCCTCATTAGTTTTCCTTTTTTATGCTGTTGAAACAATGGGTGTTGTCAAAATCATGTCTCTTTCAAAATTATTACTACAGAACATATTAATTTTGTAGCCTCATGTGATAAATGTAACTTTTCTAACATACCTCTTTACCTAGCTATAACACAGTATGACATAGTTTCTCTTAGCCAATTCTTGTTAAATAAATATTTTAAACATAGGACCAATTAATTGGAATGCTTGGGTACATATGAACCATGATATTTACTCACTTATAAAGAAAAAATAAATCTTGATATTTGCAAAAATATAGGAAAAACTGGAAATCATTATGTTAAGCTATATATATACATATACATATATATTAATTTTATTATATTCATATTTGGAAAAGGTATCTGGAGGGCAATGATTTTGGGTATTTTTGTTTGTTTTTTCAATGTAGGGTATCGATCTAGCCCAGGCTGATTATGATTTTAAGATAATTAAATTTGATTAAATTTGATGATATACAACAAACTCTTATAGCATGTTGGCTGACACATATTTTCACTTGCTCACTAAATTCTACCAGTAGAAGAGAGAGGGAGAGGAGTATAAAGAAGGGAGGAATGAGATGGCAGGTAGAGATATGGAGAGAGCATACATTTGGTTACTTCCTAATACATTAAAGTTGCTTCATTACTGGTTTGTAAAAACTGCTGCCAGTTTCTCAACTTTCTTCCTTGGCAGATATCTCTTAACAGTGGTTATTGCTTATTCCTATCTATTTGCTGTATCATATAACTCTCTTGATTAACTTACATTCTCATTTTTTATTAAAATACAATGTATATTAAAGGGCTTATTTTTCATTTCCTACAGGTGTGTCCTACCTAAGACCCCAGGGCTGAGATAGCATAGATACAATTTATTTTGCATGACATTGCAAGAGGATATTGTCATGTACAGAGTTCATGCTGGAGAATCATGTAATGTAAACTTTATTTTGGGTGGCATGCATAGCTTTTCTGTCACAACTGAGCAATCTTCATATTCACAGGAAGGAAGAGTAATATACTGTTCATTTTTCTTCTTGGCCATTCATTCAGTAATTCGTAATAATAATTACTATGCAGAAGAAGGCCAATAAAGTTTGGCAAATAAATGATCATTCCCCTCTTCCTATTATCCATTATGTGGGTCCACTGATTTCACCTCCTTAATCTCTATGTGTCCCCCATTAGTGACAGGTACTAGTCCTTCAGATATACACTCAGGAAATTAGTTTTACTATCTTTTTATTTTATTGTTGTTTATAGTCATCTTCTTTGTGGTTATTTTGCTGGCTTTCTTTCTGTGCATAGGCAAGCATTACCATGACTATTGAAAGCAACAGAAAACATACAGCTAAAATAGTGATGTTTAGAGGAAGACAGGTGTGATTTTTTTGCCTTATTTTTCTTACAAAAATTGAAGTTTCAAAATTTATATAAAGACTAAAGACAAGTATAAAATATAATATTTACATAATTGGTGTGGTAGTTTGAATATATGGCCTCTAATATATTCAGTGTTTTATTAGTTTGTAGTTTGCATCTGCATCCACTGGCTGGAGGCAATGTCACTGGGTAGATCTGAAGTGTGGTGATGATTTTGAAATTTCAGTCTAAAGATATGCAAAGTGTACCTATCTGGAGTTCCTGAGGTGTGCTGGGCTGTGCTGTGTGGATTTTGGCTTGTGGCTTCTCTATCTGTATTTGGTCCTGTGAAGGCAGGCCAGCTTCTTCTGCCATTATGGAAATTTCCCCTGGATCTGTAAGCTTCAATAAATCCTTTCCTCCATCACTGTGCCAGGTCTGGAAGTTCATCTCAGGGACCTAAAGTGCCCTGCTATAGAAATTGGTACCAGAAATGGGGTGAGATGAAACTGACCATGTGGATTTGGGTCTTTTGGAACTTTTGTTTTGGAGGAATGGACATGGACTTGGTGTTTGCAACTGAAGATGCTTTCTAGAGTGGACTATTTATTTCATGGACTATTCTAATGAGAGTTTAAAAATGTTAAGTACTGACAGTACTGAACTTCGAGGCTTGACTTATGAGCTTTCTAAGGGGAAGGAAAGACTGCAGATGACTCTGTTGGAACTGGGCTACTGGCATAAGGGCTGGCTGTATTCTTCTGCCCAGGCCCAGAAATTTTAATCAAGGTTAAATTTGTAGTGGACTGATGTGCTTGGCTAAAGATGCTGGACTGAAAGATTTAAGATTTTAAGTTGGAAAACCTCACACAAGTTAAAATTAAAGATACTGAGACTGATTTTAAGTTACTGAAGCTGATATTGTAAAACACATTAACAATCCTAAGAAAGGTGGCTCAACTGCTTTACCTTAAAACAATGGAAAAGATGCCTGAGGAAAGACTGTTAAAAATGCACTCTTTTGGGAAGGAGTTAAATGGAGAAGGAACCTACTTTTCAAGGTTATGATTTATTTCACCCTTGAATTAAGAATATGGCTGTATCCTGCACACCTGGTATTAGTTTTGGAAGCATATAAAATGCGGGAAGAGGTCATGGGATGCACACATGTTTCCAGAAGCCGCTGATGAGATGTGACATGAGGCAGGACATGATGTCCTGATAGGATGAAAAACTTTTAGAAGATGGACTGTGGTTTGCATGGAAACCTGAAGACATTTTGGATATACCAGGACTATGCAAGGGCTACCATGGAGTGCACTGTTGTCACTGTTTTGCTGGCTACTTTGCCCAGCTGGAGGGGCAGAATTGGAAAACCTGGAAATTATCAGTCTCTGGTTATATTGAACTTAAACTCCAAAAGTTTGATGATTGCTGATGGTGGTTGAATTTACATTGTTCTAGTCTCTCCTTGCTATGCCTTATACCAGTTAAAAATGTTTACTCTGTGTCTTTATATGTTAAAAGTATTTAACTTGTTTGATTTTACAAGACTCACTATCTTAAGGTGGTCAAGACCATAGAGACCTTTGAAATTGGACTGAATACAATTTATAGTGTGTGATGGTTATGAATCTATTGGGGTCCAGGGGTGGAATGTGGTAGTATGAATATATGGCCTCCAATATATTCAGTGTTTTATTAGTTTGTAGTTTACATCTGCACCCACCTTGCTGGAGGCAATGTCAATGGGCAGATCTGAAGTGTGGTGATGGATTTAAGATTTCAATCTAAAGAGATACAAAGTGTGCCTAACTAGAGTTCCTGGGGTGTGCTGTTCTGTGTGGCTTTTGGCTTGAGGCTTCTCCCTCTGTGTTTGGTCCTGAGAAGGAAGGCCAGCTTCTTCTGCCATTATGGAACATCCCCTGGATCTGTAAGCTTCAATAAATCCCTTCTTACATAACTGTGCCTGATCTGGAAGTTCATCTTGGGAACCTGAAGCTGTCTGTTACACTTGCTTTATCCAAAGCTACTATTATTAGAATTATAAGTACATCATACTAAGTAGTCAGGTCTTAAATATTTATTTCCATGATTAGTTCAATGGAGCCAATCTATTCTAAGCATTGAACAAAGCCAATAGCATATCTAAGCTAGGTGTCTTATTTATCCTAAATTCAATTTAATATATGTATTCTTTGGAATTGTAGCTCAAATGCTTCTGATTCACATACCTAGAAAGAAAATTTAGTCCCTTACATTTTTTAAAGAGCTAAAAATTATGGGATTTCTTAAGTATGAAATGCAGCCTTTAACAAGTTATTATCAATCTTCAAAGCATTCCTTCAAACATATAACTTCTTTGTGCAGGAAATTATTATTGACACTCAAGTAGTGTTTGTTTAATCCATCATCCATCATTACTGTTACATGCTCAGAACAAAGGGCCAACATGGTGACCACACCCTCCAATGGCCATGTTCCCCACATTCCTCAGGGGCACTTGAGCCAGTGGTCTCAAGACTCCCTGGCTGGGCACTGAACAATCCCATACCCCAGCTTTGACCTCTTAAGAAGGCCCCTGATCCCTCCCATCCTTGAAACATTTACATTCCCAAGCCTTCCCCTGGTTCCTAAGTAACACGACACCTTCCCCCGCCCAAGGCTTTAAAAGACCTCCATCTTAGGTCCCACGTGTGACTTCTCTGGCCTCATGTCTCGAGACTGGTGAGCTTTGCCCAAGAGCTTTGCCAATAAACCTGGACTAACTTTGCTAATCTGGTCTGGTCTGGTTCCTCGCATTGGTCAAGGCTTTCATCTGGTGCCAAAATCTGAAGGAGCTGAGCCCTCAGTTCCATGAGGCCAAGCGTCCAGCCGACTGGGAGGCCTCTCCCCTTCCAGCTGTGGACTCAACAGCAAATTGGTCACCTTTTAGTTTAGCTAAGTTGCCTGATTTTTAGCCTCCACTTTCCAGAGCCCCTACCCGAAGTCACGGCCATGCCAAGACAAGCTCTTCCAATTTTCTCCACTGCCAGGCAGTCGGGTACCCTAAGGCGCTGGGAGACTTCCCTCTTTAGGATTACCCACTCTCTCTCACTGTTTTGGCCCCAGTCCATTGTGGGAGACGCCTCTTTCTGGCTTCTGGCCCCTGGTTCAGAGCCTCCAGATTCGGCTTTTAAATGGACAACTCCATATCAAAACTCTACCCCCAGTTGCCTCTGGGCTGTCTACTGCTAAGCTTATCTAAACTGGAGCTCTCCCAAATCATTAAACCTAAGCACTTAATTTTTTCTCTCAAAAACATTGGCCTTTTTACAAGCTCAACAACCAGTCATGCTAGCCACCAGAGGACGCTCTAGATTTTAACATCCTCCAATATTTAAGCAATTTCTGTTGCCATACCAGCAAATGGTCTGAGCTCCTTTATGTCCAGGCTTTTTTGAACTGCACTCTTGTCCTTCTCTCTGTAGCCAATGTTCCACAGCTCAGGTTCTGCTAGCCAGGCCAGTCAAGCCTTTGGATCATTCTGAACCACATGATTTGAATCCCGAACCCTAGTCTTCAGTGCTAGCTAAACACCCTGAACATTTGGCTTCCCCACCTCATGGCCCTCCCCATATTCCCCAACCTTCTCTTTGTTCTCCCTCTCCTGCCACCACCCCCAACCCTCCTTCCATCTCCACCCCTGCCCCTCCTCCTGCTCTGGTTCCTGCTCCCTTATCTCCTACTCCTCTCCCACTCACTGCCTCTTTTCCAAGCCCTTAAGGCCTTTACCCTCCCCATCCCCTTCCCACTATCCCTACCCCCCATTCCACTCCATCCTCAGTTTCTCCCCCACCTTACCCACCACACTCCACTTCCCTCTCGACCCCCATGCCTCATCCTTTAAGCCTCTCCCCTCTTTCCTCTTCTCTTCCTGCCCTGGCCATTGTCCATAAGCCCCAACAGACTATCCATGACTCCTCCCCAATGCCCCCAACACCCCTTCCTTCACAACCCCACCCAACTGTAAACTATTCCATGCCCCCAAATCCTCACCTGCCTGATCTCTATGCCCCATCTCCAGTCACCTCTCATACCCGGTCCCAACAGCCCCTTCCAGCCAGCCGGCATCTTCCCTCTCCAGGAAGTAACAGGGGCTTAAAGGCATCACCCAGGTACATGTTCCGTTTTCTCTCCAGGACTTGTCCCAGATTGAAAGCGCCTTGGATCTTTCTCAGACAACCCAACTTCCTATATCAAAGAGTTCTGATACCTCACCCAGGCCTATAGCCTGACCTGGCATGAGTTACATGTTATTTTTGTTTCCATCCCTTACCCCAGAAGAATGAGAGCAAATACAGACAGCAGCTGAACAATATGCCAACCAAACTCACTTGACTAACCTAACTTTTCCTTCTGGGGCACAGGTGGTTCCAGACACAGACCCAGGATGGAATTACCACCAGGGACGGGGAGGTGAGGGACAAAGAGACATAATAGTTACTTGCCTGATTAGAGGAATGGAAACAGAATTGAACAAGGGGTTAACTTTGATAAACTTAGGGAAATCACTCAAGGCTCAGATGTAAACCTGGCTATTTTTCTGAACAGGTTGCAGGAGGCTATGATACAATATGCCTGCTTAGATCCAGCCTGGGAGGCTGGAGCCACTGCACTGGCTACCCACTTTATCTCTCAGTCCTCCCCTGACATTAGAAAAAAATCAAGAAGGCAGAAGAGGGACCACAGACTCCCATTCAGGATCTGATGAGGACTGTGTTTTAGGTTTTTAATGCTCGAGTAGAAGCAGCCAAGTCCTCCCTGCAGGCCTGGATGCAACAGAAGGTGTCCCTACAGGCCCAAGCCCTGATAGCTGCCCTGAGGCTATCGGTTCTCCCTCAAAGGGGACAAAGGAGAACTCCTAAGCCCCATCCCACTGGGTACAGTCACGGTCCACCCCACCGGTGGTCTGTTTCAAACGTGGCCAGGAAGGTCATTGGGCTCTTAAGTGCCCCAAACCACCACCACCCACCAAGCCATGTCCAATATGTCAACAAGCAGGCCACTGAAAGAGACTGCCCAGGTGTGAGCTCATCCTACACGATGGGCCGTGGAGGTCCATCCCCACAAACTGAGGCTTTCCAGACTCTCCCAGCACTAAAACTTCTCGGGTTGGCAGAGGAATGACGACGATGCCCAAGCTTGGAGAGTCCCATCACCCTCACCAAGCCCAGAGTAAAGCTCCAGGTAGCCGGTAAGTCCATCACCTTCATGGTGGACACATTCTATTTTGACTGCCCACTCAGGCCCCACCATCCCTTCGTCCATCTCTGTTATGGGAGTCAATGGGGTTCCCTTCTTCCCACCAAAGTCTCTACCTCTCCCTTGCTCTCTGGCTTTGGTCACACCTAACTTCCCAATACCCCTATTAGGCCAAAACATTCTCAGCCGCTTTGGGGCCACACTTTCACTAGCCCCCTCCACCTCTCCCAAAACACATCTTCTCCTTCCTTTAATAGCTTCTCAAACATCCACCTCCAACTGTCCTATTCCTTTCCTCCCACACCCAGTTGATCCCCAAATATGGGACATCTCCACTCCCATAATCACCACACATCATCAGCCTGCCTTTATCCTCTTCAAAGGTCTCTCCTCTTTCCCTTCACAACCCCAGATTCCCATTTCTGAAATACATCATCAGGAGCTCAAACCTATCATCACCTGCCTCCTGTCACAAGGCCTCCTTATACCTGCTGACTCACTCTGTAACGCTCCCATCCTTCCTGTACACAAACCCTCTGGTGCTTATCACTTGGTACAAGACCTCCAACGAATCAACGAGGCAGTTGTCCCAGTTCACCCAATAGTAACTACCCTTATACCCTCTTATCCCATATCCCACCCAACACCACCCACTTTACAGTCTTAGACCTTAAAGATGCATTGTTTATCGTCCCTCCACCCCAACTCATACTTTCATTTCACTTTCACTTGGGAAGATCCTGAAACCTGTTCCTCCAGGCAGCTTACCTTGACAGTCTTCCCCCAAGGCTTCTGAGACAGCCCCCACTATTTTGGCCAAGCCTTAGCCAAAGACCTCTCCACATGCAGCCTTGAACCCATCACTGTCTTACAGTATGTAGATGACCTTCTACTCTGAAGCCCATCCCTCCCTCTGTCCCAGCAAGCCTCAGAATCCCTCTTTTTCTTGGTAATAAGGGCTATATGGTGTCTCCTTACAAAGGTCAGCTTTGTTCGCCTACTGTAACTTACCTGGGAATCCATCTCAGCCCCAGCTCCAAGGCCTTAACAGTTAATAGAACCCAAGCTATCCATGACCTTCAACTTCCAGAGAATGCAGACCAAATCCTCCCCTTCTTGGTTCTCATGGGATTTTTTTTTTTTTTTTTTTTTTTTTTTTTTTTTTTTTGCCACTGGATTCCTAATTTCACTGCCACAGCTAAGGCGCTATATTGGGCAGCAAAAACGACACCTACTGGGCTCCTATCCCACCCTAATGTAATCCATCACCATTTCTCATGTTATGCGATGCTCTCTTGAAAGCTCCAGCTCTCTCCCTCCCAGACCCCTCTCAACCTTACCACCTCTTTACAGATGAAATATCGGAAATGGTGACAGGTGTCCTTGTCCAGCCTATTGGAACCACACACCGGGCAGTGGCTTTCTTGTCTAAACAACTACATTTCACAGTGTGCAGATGGCAGCCCTGCCCATGAGCTCTGATGGCTGCAGAAGAGCTGATTTGAGAGCCCTCAAGATCACACTGCTTGAACCTGTCACTATCTTCTCCCCCTATCACGTGATGGATCTCTTAAGCCACTCCTCCCTTTCCCTGATTCTGTCCTCATGGATACAAACCTTCTACCTGCTCTTCCTGGACAAACCTCAGATCTCTCTAGCAACTTGCTCCACCCTCAGTCCAGCCACAGTCCTCCCCTCCTCCCCTTCCTCTGAGTTGCCCTCCCATTCATGCCCTGAAATAATGGAGGCCCTTCACTAAGCCCTTTACAGGTTCCTGGAACCCCTGCTGGACACCAATGGCCTCCGAACACACATCTCACAGGCCTTGTCCACCTGTTGGATATGTGCTCGAGCCAATCCTCAAGGGGGCCTGCATCTCCATCAGCCCCTACAGCAATTATGGGGACATCAACCAGGCGAAGATTGGCAAATAGACTACCCATATGCCACCCCACAAAAATTTCATTATCTCCCGACTCTGGTTGATACTTTTACAGGCTGGATTGAGGCTTTCCCTGCCTCCAAAGAGACTGCCGATGTCATGGCCTGGATACTTCTAGAGCACATCATACCAAGATTTGGGGTCCCATTGACCACTCAGACAAACATCAACCCAGCCTTCACTTCAAAGATTGTCTCACAAGTATCAGAGGCGCTCAACATATCCTGGAAACTACACATCCCTTATTGTCCTCAGTCATCTGGTAAAGTAGAGCAGACCAATGGCCTTATTAAACAGCAGCTCACCCAATTCTCTATTAAACTTAAACTGTCCTGGCCTTCCCTTCTCCCTGTTGCTCTGACCGACTTAGGAGCTGCTCCTCCCTCTCCCACTGGACTCAGCCCCTTTGAATTACTGTACAGAAGGCCATTCTTGCTCTCTAATCACTTCCCTGTCCAAACCCCCACACACACTAGTTAACTGCCTCCCCTACTTCTCCCTCTTGCTCTCCCTCCCCTGCTCACATGTAGGTAGGTCCCTGCCTGCCCCAGTGACAACCAATTAGCAGAAAAGTTCAGACCCCATCTCCCCTGGGAAACCAAGTCTTCCTCAGACAGATTGACCCCAGACCCCTTGAACCCAGGTGGGACAGACACTACACCGTGATCCTCACCACCCTTCAGCAGCCAAACTCCTGTGACACTCCTGCTGGTACCATGTCTCTAGACTCAAGCAGGCCCCAGGACAAAACGGTTGGTCTGTTCAACCAATGGGCCCCACCTCCCTAAGATTCTCTAGTCACCCTGCTTCTAATTAACCTGGTCCCCACCCTCAGTTCTCCAACTGTACTTCACCTCCCTGTGAGTTTCAATTTCAGGTCTGGATCTTAAATGACAAGGGAAAACAAGTTGCTCTAGTCAACTACACTTCATGTCCATTTAGCTCCTGCAATGAGGTCCATTTGACCTTTGATGCTGTCTCCATATGTTGTCATCAGTGTGCACATGACGAGGTCTCCCCAAAATGCTGAGACCTTGGGGGATGGGAAGGCTGCCCATATTGGTCATGCCAATATCACTTTACTGAGGGGAGTCAACTGGGGGACAGGGAGGGTTGGACCCCTATCACACCTGTGTCATTATTTCTAGGTAAGAACACATACAGGGTGCCTCCAGAAGAAAAACCACAATCCCTGACCTGGGATCAATGGCTAGATCAATAGAAAAATGTCACATTTATCATACAGAATCCCAATACCTGGCAGACCTTCATAGCAGCAGTTGGATTCAACTACATCCTGGGCCACATGGAAGGGGGTGGATCCTATCTCTTTCTCAGGGAAGAATGCTGCTATTACATTAATGAATCAGGTCTGGTGGAAACACAAATCAAAATGCTCCAGACACTGGGAGAAGACCTCAAATGCCACTTCAATGGCCAGACACCCTCTTCTAGCTGGTGGCAGTTCATACCTCTACCCTGTCTCACCCCCCCCCCCCTTATGGGGCTGATAACAATGATCTGTCTTTTTCTCCTCATAGCCCCTTGCTTCCTTCAGGAGCACATCTGAGAAGCTTCCAGAGTAGCCATCAATCAGATGCTCCTACTCATATGTTCCCTTGAACTTGGTCCTGCCAACTCCCGACACTAACCCCCCCACATTGTCCCTGACCACCTTGCCAGAGCTTGAGTCAGTGCCCATATACACAAAGAGGTCAGGATGTTAGGTGGGACTGTGCCCAGAACAAAGGGCCAACATGGCAACCACACCCTCCAATGGCCATGTTCCCTACATTCCCCAGCAGGACTTGAACCAGTGGTCTCAAAACTCCCTGGCCAGGGGCTGGAGAGATGACTTAGGGGTTAAGGCACCTGCCTCCTAAGCCTAAGAACACTGGTTCTAATCTCTAGCGGTTCCAATCTCCAGGTCCCACGTTTAGCCAGATGCAAAGTGACGCAAGGGCGCAATGCCGCACTTGACCACAAGGGGGCGCACACATCTGGATTTCGTTCGCAGCAGCTGAGACACTGCTGCCGCGCCCATCTCTGTCTTCCTCTCTCTCTCTCTCTCTGTCTCTCCAAAAAATATAATAAAAAATAAAAATTAAAAAAAAAAAAAAAAAAAAACTCCCTGGCCAGGCACTAGCCAATCCCATACCCCAGCTTTTACCTCTTAAGGAGGCTCCTGCTCCCTCGCATCCTTTAAACAGTTACATTCCCAAGCCTTCCCCTCGCTCCTAACTAACATGTCATCTTCCCCCGCCCAAGCCTTTAAAAGACCTCCATCTTAGGTCCCAGGTGTGACTTCTCTGGCCTCATATCTCAAGACTGGTGATCCTCACCTGAGAGCTGTGTCAATGAACCTGAACTAACTTTGCTAGTCTGATCTGGTTCCTCACATTGGTCAATCTTTTCAATTACCTTCTATGCTCTTATGTTAGTGTTTTCTACTGTTCCTTTGAGACCTATCACAGGATTCTGAAGGTGTAAGCTCAACACTAGAAGTACATTTTCCTTTCTTCAGGGAATACAAAGAGTAGACTTTGATACATTTGATATATTTATCAAAGATAAAGTCTTAAGGCCTTGAAAATTGACTGCTGGAATTAAATGTTTTTGTCAAACAATTATAATTTAAGTCATATACAAATTTACTAGAAGCTCAAATATGTAGACTAAGGTAAGAGAATTAATTAAATAAAAGAAAAAGCAGCTGGCACAAGCACTGTACTTAATGAATTATTGATTTAAAAAAAGCAGAGTGAACTTAAAGGAAGTCATTTCTTTCACTCATTTCTGTAGTGTTTCCTTTGTTGAAACAGAGACACAAATTACTATGACACTATTCAAAAATAAAATAGGCAAAACCATTACAATTTTATTCCAAACATTTGAGTAACCTCTGTGATGGGTCAGTTCCTGGCTCCGTACTCAGGTTTCAGCTTGTGCCATGTTCCACTTAGATTGGGCATAATTCTGTTCAAAATATTTTCCATGAGTTGGTATTCATTAGCATACTTACACAACAATCAGTCTCCTATGTGCCTTATAATTACTTTGTAATGCAGTAGTCTACATAAAGTGGTTTATTTTCCAAGTTTAGTAACTTTTTCCTCATTAGACATATTTATCTTTCAACACACTAGCTACAGGGAGCTTGCCTGGGTGGTACTCACAGAAGGACCAAATTGCTGCCTGCTGACCATGCAGCCATCCTAATGTAACTACTTGGAGCAGCCTCATATTGGCAGAATTTGTGTTTTGCTTATGGATGCTTTTATTTTAAGCATACTACAAGAAAGTTATTGTTTTTACATTTATATTGGTAATTTTCTTACACTTAACATTTAAATTATAGTTCATACTTTATAGAATTTTAGTGTCAGAAAATACCTCAAAGATCACTTGTGCATGTCCACATAATTTTAAATTCAGACTAATATGAATTATAATACATGATTTTCTAGAATCAAAATAATGTAGTAGTATTGGATATAACACACTGCTACACTATTCTAACTAGACCTTGTTTTAGAGATGTTTCTCATTATTTTTTGTATTTTATTTATTTATTTTAGAGAGAGAAACAGGGAGAGGAGAGAGAGAGAGAGAGAGAGAGAGAGAGAGAGAGAAAGAAAGAGTTCACCAGGGCCTCCAGACACTGCAAATGAACTCCAGACACATGCTCCCCTTGTGCATCTGGCTTACGTGGGTCCTGGAGAATCGAACCAGGATCCTTTGGCTTTGAAGGGAAATGCCTTAACTGCTCAGCCATCTCTCCAGCCCTGGTTCCTATTATTTAAATTAATAATATATTTTATAATATTGGAACAGACACTGTGATAGAGAAATGTCATAGTATTTATTTATTTATTTATTTTTATTAGTCTATTTGAAACAGAGAAGCAGATTCTCCAACAGAGAGTGAGGTCAGTGCAAGATACATGGATAACCATTATTATTTTAGAGAGAACTCAATAGGTGTAGGCCCTCTTGTATCCCCCTATTGGTGAGACCTTGATATTTTGGGGTAGGCTCATTTTTGGATATGGTTCTGACTTGTTTTCCATTTCCAGGTATGGGTTCTGTTCCACTGAGCAGATCCATTAGCCAAATCCAGAGCAGTTGGTAACCTACCATGGCTGTGTGCCACTACTGCCCTTGTGTTCATGTCAGGTTGTTTGGTGCTGAGTAGCTTAGGCCATGAGTTGCTTAGACAGATATTGATTGTTTTCACCCAATTGCTTATGTAGCACCTTCTGGCACTAGATAAGCTAACTGTCTGGGGAATGTCTCTCTTCCAGATTCCAGCCAGTTCTCTCCATGTTCTGTCTGAACAGCATATGGTGTCTTCAGCAGTATCAATAACCTTTGGTGAGTATCAAGTACTCTGTCAGAAATCGGTCTTCTTTTGGGAAACCTTGTAGGTCTCTCTGATCATCAGCTCATTGTGGGTGTTAACCACATTTTGGTACTAGGAGTTACAGGTCTGTGCCAAGGGAAAAGAAGGAAGAAAAATTAGGTAATATGAAATATAAAGAGAGAAGAGAGAGAAAAGGGAGTGATAGAGAGAGTAAAACAGGAGAAGAATGAGGTTAGTGTTCCTCATACCCTCTCCATGCCCCTGTGATTCAGGTGTTCTCTCCAAGAACCTGATGCTGGTTCGACCTTTTAGTATGTCTTTCAGGATACAGGATTTTATGCTACTATTTCTATTTGGGTCCAGGTTTTTGTCCCCCCCACCCCCATCCTTTTCCTGCCCTCTCACCCCACCATCCTTATTGTCCAGTCCTCAAGATGTTTATTAGGTGTGTCAGCATCTCAGAGCCACAGATCCATCCTTCTTTTCTGTGAGTCCTCAAATGATGTTTAGGTTAGGTGATGAACTTCAGAACAGGCACAGTTTCAGGAAAAATTTATTGAAGCTTAAGATCCAGGGAAGTTCCATAATGGCAAGAGAAGCAGCCTGCTCTCCACAGGGCCAGATGAGTGAGAAAGCCAACCAGCCACCACAGCACACAGATCACACAGCACACTTCAGGAACTCCTGCTGTTTGCATTCTTTACAATGGAATCTCAAACCATCACCACACCTTAAGACCAGCCCCAGTGACCTTGCCTCTAGCAAGGTGGTTGCAAACTATAAAGTAATAAAACATTGAATATATTGGGGACATATATTCAAACTACCACATAAGAATGAGATTTATAACTATCACACATCGTAAATTGTACTGTCCAAGGTTTGACCATTTTTGTTATAAAAGCAAACAAGTTAAATACTTTCAACATGAAAAGGCACAGAGTAAACATTTTAACTGGTGCATTGTCAACAGTCATCAAACTTGTATTGTATAACCAGAGACTGCCATTTTCCATACCCCTCCAGCTGGGCAGAGTCTGCCAACACTGCACTCCATGTTATTCATATCCAAAACATTTTTCTCCAAATCCATCTTCCAAAGGCTCTTCCAGCCTATTCCCGATTCATGCCCTGCCTCATGCCGCATCTCAGCAGCTTCCTGGAACCGTGTGCCTAACCCACTCCATTTTTTTCAAATAATAGTAATATTGGGAAAAATAAACCATTTGAAAAGACCTTCTCCAGTCAGCTCTTTCCAAGGAAAAAGGCATCCTCTCTCCATTGTTTTAATGTTAAGTCTGGCACCTTCCTTCCACCTTCCTTAAGATTGCTAATGTGTTTGACAATAGCAACTAAACTTTTGCTCTGCAACTATTTGCAACTTAAAATCTTAAAATCTCAGTTTTATCTTCAGTTTTAATTGCAAATTTAAATAAACACTTGAGCCTTTACTAACGTAATGCCAGTAAAATCCTATGTTCATGCATATTCAATTGTGGCAAAACTGAATCAAAACTGAAAGCATCTCATTTCCATGCCCATTCCTCCAAAACAAATTTCAAAAGACTTTCTGGTTCTCTCACCCCAACTCTGCCACTTCTGTAGAGAGCTCTAACTCTGAACTGAACAGGCACAGTTTGGAGGGGGATTTTTTATTGAAGCTTTCCAAAGTTCCAAATGGCCAGCCTGCTCTCCACAGGGCCAAGCAGAGAGAGAGAAAGCCAACCAGCCACCACAGCACACAGAGTAAAACTACAGCCAAAAGGTCACACAGCACACTTCAGGAACTCCTGCTAGGCACATTTGCATATCTTTACAATGGAATCTCAAACCATCACCACACCTTAAGACCAGCCCCCAGTGACCTTGCCTCTAGCAAGGTGATTGCAGATGCAAACTATAAAGTAATAAAACATTGAATATATTGGGGGACATATATTCAAACTACCACATGATCTGTTCCAAGTTTGACCATTTTTGTTCAAATTACTTTGTGTCATATTCCTTAGTGCATTGTAGAATTGTATTGTGTAGATATTCCACCTCTTAGTTATTCATATCATAGTATTTTTTAAATCCATATAATGATATTGACTTTTTAACCCTAACCCTATTTAAATAATAGTAATATTGAAATAATTATGACCTGTGGGGAAAAAGTTACATGAGAAGCTTTTCTGCATATCCTCTTAAAAAGTTTTAGTTTTAATTGCTAAATAATTCTTTACTATAATGTAAAGTCTATGTTCATGCATATATTGTGGAATGATAAAACTGGACTCATTTCCTCTTGCAAATTTCCTTTCCTGAAAGCTGCTTCTAGAGACTCTAACTCTCTGCTTTAGGGTTTTCTTTAAACCAATCCCCTCCCAACCTCCCCCATAGAGACAGTGTATCCTGGTATCAATGCTGACATAAGATTTCATTACAATGCTTGTTTGGATAATGGCTCTAGTCTTACATCCTAAATAGACGAAGTCAATGTATGCTTCACACAATCTGTGTACAAATTTAAAACTGAACAATCTTTCTTTTTCAACTATTCCCTGAAGTGTATCCTAGAAATGAACAAATTTCATTACAATGCTTGTTTCTAGGTTAGATTCTAGCAGAACACAATCTGGTACAAATTTAAAAGAGAATATTCACTGAAGATCCTAGAAGAACAAATACTTGCTTTCTCCTTAATAAAATAACATTCTTGCTTTCTCCTTAATAAAATAACATTTTTTTCCCAGAGATGGATAGACTACAATGCAAAAACAGAAACAACAACAACAACAACAAAAATGAAAGTCAGTACACTGAGAGATCTCAACCATGGACACCTACTCCCAGAATGAAATCCTCCAATGAAAACAGAGAAAACAACAGAAATTGAATACCAAAATGAAAACACAACAAGCTGTTACCCTGACCAAGTGAATTGCTGAACTGGAAGCAAATCATCAAAAAACCAACAATCGCATAAATGAAATTGCAGAGAATCTTCTCTTAGAGTGCAAAACATTTGTCAGGAGGTCTAACTCAACTGAACAAAAACAGAGAGGCTCCAAAAGACAGATAAATTACTTGAAGGTGAATCAACAAATGGAGGATATCAATAACCAGCTGATTAAGCTTAATGAAGCCATAATCAAATGCAAGAATGAATTCCAGGAAGCATAAAGAAAATCAGATCTTGGGTTCCAGGCAAGGTGGCATCTGTGTAAAGATGCTTCACTTGGAGTGGAAGGAAAGGTAAGACCCTTAGGGTTCATTAGGGTTCAGTGGGAGGGTACAGAGGAGCAAAGTAGGGAATCCTCTGATTCTCACAATCTTGGGTAGCCCATCAGTCCCCCAATTCCCCCAAACAGTCACCTTAGTCATGGTCCCAGCTGCAGGTTCCTCCTGCACTAGCTAAGCAGACCCAGGCCAGCAGACTAGTGTTCCTGCACCCTAGATTCCCTCCAGAGCAGAGCTCCACAAGCAAACTCCATCACCCACACTGCACCACCTCTACCTTCTATGCATATGGGAACCCCATTTGCTCCATCCCCCTTGCTGCCCACCCCTACCCTCCATGGGCAAAGGAACTCCACTCCCTTGGTTCCCCATCACCACCCCACCCCCACCATCTGTGCCTGCAGTAACTCCACTCACTTGGTCCCCCACACTGTCCCACTCCCACCCTCCTTGCCTGCAGGAACTCAACTCATTCAGTATCCTCACTGCCCAACCTCATCATCCATGAATGCAGGAACTCCACTTCCTTGTTCCCCTCACCACCACAACCCCATCCTCCTTGGGCATGGGTATTCCATTCACTTGGTCCCCCTTGCTGCCCCACTCCCACCTTCTGTGCATGTGAGAATTGCACTTACTATATCCCCCTCACCACCCAGCCACACCCCACACTGTGTGCATGTGGGAACTCCACTCAAGAACTCTTCCCTCACCGCTGCATTGCCACCCTGGGTGTGGGACCCCCACAAACCACCTCCATCCCCATTGCTGCCTCTCTCCCCCCCCCCATGCACAGGAACCCCACCCTGGGCATGGGAACCAACAACGCAAATGTAATCTCCCTCTCCATACTACCCTCCCTCCCCTCATGAGTGACCTGGACCCAGGCCAAAAATATATTCTTTACCACTCCCTCCCCTTTCCTGCCACCCTATTTGGACCACCACCAATTCCCCTCATGTGCTTCACCTGACCTGTAACAATCCCATATCCCTGCTCTTCCTTGTCACAGGACCCTTTAGTCCCAGGCACTCCCTGAAACATTGTCTCAAAGGGACTTGGGGTCCTGTCCCCTCAATCCTCAGCACCACAGAACTAACACGCATTCCCATTCTCTTCCCCCCCACATGTGCAGCCCAGCATCAACACCAACTGCTTTGTCCCATTGCCCCCCATGTTCTGCCTCTTTGGCCACCTGACCATGCACTCCCATACTCCAAACCACTAAAGAACAAGCCCTTTCATCAGAACCTCAGACCCTCACTAGACCCTCATGGGCTCCTGCTGTCTGAGAAAGCAGGCCCAACTGCTATAAGAGGCCTAATTGAAGCAAACATAAAAGGGAATAATCACTAAAGACACTTCAAGGTAAACTACAGTTTCCTCCTTAATTTAATAAGATTACTTCATTGTGATGGGCAGACCACAGCACAAAAGGAATGACATGAAAAATCAAATGCAAAAAAAAAAAAAAATCCATCAAGATTACCCAGTCCCACAATGGATGTCCCTAATCAAAACACAGGAGAAATAATAGGATCAGAACCCCAATATAAAGACATAAGCAATGCAACCCTGGCCAAGAAAATAGCAGAACTTTCAGAAAATCAACAAAGGGCCAATAATTGTATGAATGCTGTTTTTGCTAGATTAGATCTAATAGAAAATAACCAGGAAGGACTCCAACGACAGTTAAATGATTTGAAGGAGAGCAAAAAAAGAGAGGCCTTCAATAACCAGCTTGTTAAGCTCAATGAAGACATAAATGAATGCAAGGAAGAATTCCAAAAAGCATGAAGAAAATCAGAAAATGATGTCAAAAAGGAACTAGACAAAGGGATGGGAACTATACTAAAAAACAGTAGAAAATTCAAACCATATTGAACAATCCCAAAACTGTACAGAAGTTCTCAATAATAGAGTCAGCATGTGGAGGATAGACACTCAGACCTGGAAATAAAACAGAAGAAACAGCTTGTGAATCCAAAAGTTTCAATAAGTTCCAAAATTTTTGTGAACAGAACATGAAGGAAATGTGGGATACCCTTAAACGTCCAAACATTATGATCATTGGGATACCAGAATTGGAAGAAATTCAGACCAAAGGCATAGAAAACTTATTGAACAAAATTATTGAAGAAAACTTTCCCAGTCCTCAAAAGAAAGTCCCATCAAGTTACATGAAGCAAACAGAATTCCAAACAGACTGGACCAAAGGAGAAACTTTCCAAGGCATATTATCATTAAGACTCTAAATATCAATAAGAAGGAGAAAGTCCTAAAAGCAGCTAGGGAGAAACAACACATTACATATGAAGGTAACCCCATCAGAATTACTTTAGACTTCTCAATGGAAACACTTAAAGCCAGAAGGGGCTGGAATGGAACACTGCAAAGTCTAAGAACTTAGAGCTTCCAACCCAAACTACTCTACCCAACAAAAGCCTCATAATAGATGGTGAAAGAAAAACTTTCCATGATAAAACTCAGCTTTACAACTATATGAACACAAATCCAAATCTACAGTGAGTACTTCAGGGAATTCTCCACACAGAAGAATCAAATAACCAACCACAAGAGCCTACAAGAAGCAGATCACAATAACCAAACTCAGAGAAGGCACAAAAAAAGTCAAAGTCCAAAAAAACCAAACCAACACAACATGGCAGGGATTAAATCAAACCTCACAGTTATTACCCTTAATATTAATGACCTTAATTTACCCATCAAGAGACATAATTGAAAGGATGGATCAGAAAATTAGACCCCTCAATGTACTGTCTTCAAGAAACCCACCTCACCACTAAAGACAAACACCTTCTCAGGGTGAAAGAGTGGAAAATGATATTTCAAGCAAACAGAAATAAGAAACAATCAGGTGTTACTATATGAATATTGGATAAAATAGACATCAAACCAAAAGTAATCTAAAAAGACAAAGAAGGCCACTTCTTTTTATCAAGGGAACAATCCAACAAGAGGATATCATAATCATCAATCTATATGTACCAAACACAGGTGCACCATAATTCATAAAACAAAACACACTTGACAACAAAACAGAAATACCACCAACACCATCATAGTCAGGGATTTAAATGCTCCACTATCAAAAATAGATAGATCATCCAAACAGAAATTTTATAGGAAAGTAAGAGAGCTCAACAACACCATAGAGCAATTAGATCTAACATACATCTACAGAACATTCTACCCAAAATCCACAGATCACACATTCTTCTCAGCAGCCAATGGATTGTTCTCTAAAATAGATTGTATTCTGGCCACAAAGCCTGCCTCAATATTTTTAGGAAAATTGACATAATTTCCTGCATGATATCAGACCACAACACTGTAATGCTAGAAATTAACAACAAAAGGTTCATCAGGAATACCACTAACTCCTGGAAAGTGACCAGCACACTTTTAAACAAATGGGTTGTACATGAAATAAAAAATTAAATTGAAAAATTTCTAGAATTGAACAACAATGAAACACTTCATGCCAAAACTTATGGGACACAATGAAAGCAGTCCTTAGAGGAAAAATCATAGCACATAATGACTTCATAACAAAGAAATAAAGATCACAAATCAATAACCTAACCATCCACCTAAAGGCATTGGAAAAACAAGAACAGGCCAACCCTAAAAGCTCCAGATGGAAACAAATAACTAAGATTAGAGAAGAAATTAATGAACTGGAAACTAAGAAGGCAATTAAGGAAAATTATGAAACAGCTGGTTATTTGAAAAAATAAACAAGATTGATAAACCCCTCATAAATTTGATAAAAAAAGAGGTGCTTCAAATTAACAAAATTACAAATGAGAGATCACAACAGACATAAGTGAAATCGGGAAAATCATCAGGACTTATTTCAAAAACCTCTACTCCACAAAACAGGAGAATATGGAGGAAATGGATGAATTCCTGGACACATACCACCTACCAAAGCTAAACAGAGAGCAGATTAATCTCCTAAACAAACCTATCACACCGATCAAGATTGTTCCTCCAGTGGGCAGCCCTGCCAGTGGTGGACTATGTACAAAGAAGCCCATAAAGAACATAGTGTATTATTGTTATTATTATTTTTTTTTGTTCTGGCTGTCAGTGCTACTTGCTGGTAAGTCCCCTTTACCTGGCTGCCCTCACTGTTCACTCATGTGGCCATGTACCCAGTGTTGGTTCTCCTTCCTCAGTATTGGAATCAAGTTTCTTTAGCCTTTCCACATTTACTAAAGCATTCTGTGTATCCTTCCTAACTTCTGTGCCAGCTTGGAACTGCTGAAGTATCGAGACTTATGGATTAAGCAGCTATCAATTTCTTTGATGCTCAAGTCTGTAGACAGCTAGTGTTGGAGTGCCCAGCTCATATTAGGTAAGATAACACAATATACCCCCTTTGTAATATGAATTAATTCCGTTGTTTTTGTTCCTCTAGAGAACCTTGAATAATAGATTTATAGAGAGAAAGATTTCTACTATGCCATACAGCATTGATTGGTCTATTTGAAAATGACTTCCTTATTGAAATGTTTAATGAAATATTCACGTTTCAAATAAGGAAATTAGGATTCAGTACAGCATATCTCTGAAAGGTATAAACTAGAAGCTGAGTGTGACAGGTATGATGGAGTGTGTCAATTAGAATGGATAGCCATGTGCTCTGAAAATATTCCTTGGGTGATCTAATCCACCAAATTCTTGTACTCATCTTTTAATGGTAAAATTGCAAATTATAATATTTTAAATGAACTACATATAATATAAACTTTCTATGAAATAGAATCTCCTTTGGTTTGAATATGGAAAGAAATTGCCTGACAAAAATGATAATAAACCAAATAAAATTCAGCTTTTTAGTGGTGTTATGCCATAATTTCATAGAAAAGAATAATTCATTAGTTCAAGTTAGGCCACAATTGGGAACAAAATTGGCAACTTCCTCTGTGCTTTTATTTTGAGGGCAACAACAAGGTTCTATTTTACCAGAAGATTCCACACTATCCTTTTTTTCCCCTTAACTTGTTTTTTTAATCATTTTTGAAGAACTGAGACATTGCTAACAAGCAGTGAGTGAATAAACCACATCCCTGATGGAATGTCTGTCACATTACCACCATCCACAGAAAAAGAGGGAAGGAGATCTTATCTCAATGAATATTTTAGATCGATGCAGCACTGGGGCAGAAGGAATCGATAATGGAGAGAATGAAGAGTTCACATCCCATGCAGCACTCAGACAGATGGAAGTGATTAGCAAGTCTATTGATCCATAGAAGAAGACACCAGAAACCACCTAAAACAGAGAGATGGATGAAAATAACAGGAATTCCATCAAGTTAAAACTGCACTAATACTGTCAGAATAATATTCATAGGAGAATGTGTGGCTGTCATGAGAAATACATAGGTTTCCTAAAGACAATCTTTGATGTAAATTTTACATTTCCTTCACTTTGTCATTTGATGTGTTCACTTAGCATTCTATACCTCATGGTCATACACACATGTATGCATGTGAACACACACATAACTCACCCATATACAAACATATAAATACTGTGATGAGTCTTAAAGACATAAAATTCCATTAGTTCTTCACTACTTTATTACCAGCATCTGACTTGAGGCTTGATGTATAAATCATGTCCATTAATTATTTATCAAATTAACCTAAATGAACGAAAGAATAAAAAAGTGGTAACTTACGTATTATGTTTAAGAGAAATGTTTTATGCTTTTGAGGCCATTGATGTGAATTTATGTTCTTTAGATTATTTAGTTCTACCTGACAAAATATCAGCTGTTCTTATGGAAGAAAGAGAGTAAGAGCTGAGCTATAATATACTTTAAGCCCATTGTTTAGTGCCATCTGCCTTAAATGTACAAAATCACTAAGGGCTGAGGTGGTTTGCTATGGCTTGGCTAACTATAATACCAAAGATATTTTAACTATTGACTATGAAACACTATGGATTTTATTTTAAAAAAACAAGGTTCTTCAAAGGAAGGACACAATTTTTCATCAGTTTAAACAATGTTCTAGCAGTCATCAGTCAGAATCCAGAACCACAGAGGTGTGTATTTAGCTCCTAGGCTATAACAAGCTTTAACTCACGCACTCTTTATGATTGTATATACTTTGAAAGCCAGCAAAATGTGGAAAAGAAACTTGTGCTCAATGATTATTTACTTTGGAATGTAAATGAATACCACAGCAGGATTCTTTCTACATCATTTTCCCCTCATTTGACCACTAAATTTGTGAATAAGGACCTAAGATTGTTAAAAGAGGGTTGTGGAGATTTACATTGGATTTCTCTCTACTCTGGATAACCAGTGGGATTTCCTTGGTTCTCTTTGTTTCTTTCGCCACATGTATTCCCCATGTTAAAAAATCTTTTACCTACCATTGGATCACATTTTATTTCAGGTCTCCTTTCATCCATGACGAAGGGCATTCTCCCATGTCATCTGCTAATATGGCAATGGGAACTAGTTCTGTAGCCCAAATTAGAATTCCACAGAAGCAAGCACAGCGAATGTTGGCATACTTACTAAACCTGAGGCAAATATCAGCTTTGACTGCTGGACTCCATGACCTGAACTAGTAGGTTTCATTAGAGAAAGTATGTTTTTTCACAAAATGCATGTTTTATATCCACTGAAACATTATTTTTTCCCACCAAGCACAGAAAGAAGACTGTTTGAATCTGTATGAAGTGGCCTTGTTGGAAAAGCATTTTTCAAATTAAATGTTTATTTAACAAACTTCTCATTGTCATTTATAGTAATGAATTGTATCACCTATGCTGATATTAGAATGAGCTTTAAAAAGCAACAGTCACCAACAACAACCAGAGATGCATTTACCTTAGATCTTCTAAAATATTTTTTTTTTAAATTTATTTGAATTCCTTATAAGGATTTTTTTTAAATGAACTTTAAAACTAACAAAATTCCTTCCATTTGCAAAAATGAGTTGCACTTATTAGTAAATGTGAAACACTGCAATCCATGCCTGGCTTTCTCATCATACTGGCAGGCTCAGTGTTCTGGGGTGAATCAGGAGCAGTGTTATTTAACAGAGGTCTCATCAAGGTGGCTAATGTTTAGCTCATATATTTACTTAGATCATGGAAAGGTGTAATTGAATTCAACTTTTTAATTTCCTTTTTGTGTTGTTTTTACTCTCTACATTTTCTTCAGAAGTAAATGTCCTCAGTAAATTATTAATATAACCCTTTGTTATTATATAGAATACGTAAAATTGTACTAATAATGAAGTGAAATTTCTGTATTAATACTATCTCTTATTTCTTGTAAAGAAGTCTTATTTTCCAGGCCACACAAGAGTAGAGCAAGTTACAGTTTGAAACAGAAGCTGCAATTACTCTTAAATAAATATGTAAGCAACTGTATGTTCTGTTTCAATTACAATCTAAAGAGGAGCCAAGTGGTATTTCAGAATTTCTGTCACTTTTAATGTCCTCTAGAAAAGAAATGGTGACTGAGTTCAGCCATGCTTTTAATGTGTTCCACTACTAGATTGAAATTACTGTCTAGCATATGAACCTATTAACTAAAATTAACTTAATTACACTTTCATAGCTGAGGATTTTGAATTCTGCAAAAGTAAATGTTTTCCATTGATATGATTACATGTGTTATTATAGCATTTATGGATACCAGATAGTTTCCATCATAAAATGCTTAGGTTATAATTAAATTTCCCAATGATTGTTAAATAATAATTACATGACAACTTTTGAAATAGAGATTTAAAACTTTTGATGATTATACATGCACAGGAATAAAAATATGATAAGACATGTGATTTTTATCTGGCAATATGCTACTTCTCAATCTCTAAGTCTTTGCCTAGGAGTGCACATACATAAATTCCAGCATAACTCAAAGCAACCTTTACAGACTTAATTTGTGGGCATAGCTGCATATTTATTCATAGCAAATGTAGGACAAGTCATGTCTAAAGAAGCATGGTAGAATTTCCCAGCAAATTTCCATGCTTACAACAGAATTTGGTGATCTTTTCAGTCACTTATTGACCCTCAGGAGCTGGCAATAGGTCATTGTTCCCCATGTTCTCCTATATTCCTTATTTTATTTTTTTTTTAAATTATTTAAAACAATGTTTTTAGAGACAGAGAGAATTGGCATGACAGGGCCTCAGCCATTGCATTCAAACTCGATTCTTACACCACCTAGTGGGTATGTCTGACCTTGTGCTTAATTCACCTTTGTGCAACTGGCTTATGTGGGATCTGGAGAGTCAAACATGGGTCCTTAAACTTCATAGGCAAATGCCTAAATAGCTAAACTATCTTTCCAGCCCCTTTATTCCTTATAATAAAGGGAAGAGTAATGTACAGTTGGAGACCCAATAATATTTACTATTGATAAGTGTTGTTTGGAAGGCTAGAAAGAAGGTAAAAATTGAAGTAAAAATTTATCTATTTTTCTCTACAAACTAATATTACTAAGTAAGATAATGTAATCTGCCCTCACAAGTTAGTTTTTCATATATGAATGATTATACATGCATGAAATATCTTAGACTATGTTCACTTCCATAACAGAAAATCATAGGATGCGATTTATACAACAACCATTTGTTTCTTACTGTTCTTGATCTTTGATGTTTGAGATCAGGCCTGTGCTCTATGTTTTCTTGTAAGGGCACTGGTCCCCTTCTTGAAGCCACTACTACACTCACAACCTATTTATCTCTCAAGGATTCCACTACCAAATACCAGCCCACTGGGATGAGGCTTCAACATAACAAGTGGGAGGAGATGCATTCAGTTAACAACAGACAGTTTTCTTCTTTTGAGACTTTGACAAATGGAAAATCTACTTGTATTTACCAACTGCACATGTTACGAATGATTGCAACTCAAAATAATTGCAATAGAAAATTAGGAATAAAACAATGATATGGTAAGAAAAGGACAGCAAAATGATTTAAGCAATGCCATCTTTTAAAATCGGAAGAAAAAGTAAAGTTGACTTAGAGCTTCACATTTGTGACATTAGAAGACAAAATGATATACACAGATGAGGTGACCAAATACACAGATAAATGCTAAAAACATAAAGAAAGCACTTGATAAATTTAGAACATATAATTTCCCAAATCAGGCGAAATAAGTCCAAATGCAAGAGATATTTAAAACCTCAAATACATTTGGCCATATAAGAACCCCTTTATGATATACTATAGTCAAGACAACAAAGTTGCAAAGCAAAAAACCTTATGAAATCTGTAAGATAAAACAACAATCAACTCATATACAAGGACAAACATAACATCGGACCTCTCATCAACAAATGAACAATCCAAGAAAGCATAGAATAACATATTTTAAGTCCTGAATGTAAAAAAAAAAAAAAAAAAAAAAAGACTGCTATTTTCAGCAAACAGTCTTGTAAAATTTACAAAGAAAAAATATGTATTTCAGAATAATCAAAATATGAACGTTCATAACAACTAAGCCATCACTGCAGAATATGCCCAAAATAATACTGTACACAGGAGAGGAAGACAGATATAGACTCAATTAGAAGAGCACAGGAAACAATAAATTCTATTAGAGGAATAGGTGAACACAAGACATCTAGGAAGGAATTGTATCATGTCTAACACAGACAACTTTTTAATTCATAGAGGAGAAAAAAAGAATAAAATAGAAAAAATAGTCAACAATATTATAGAAATATATATACATCTCAGTAATAAAGTTAAATATATATGACCTCAACTCAACAATATATAGATTCTGACTAGAAGACATGATTAAAAAACAAGTTGTGATTGGTTATTTACTTTTAGAAAGATACTTCACTAACAGCAACACCCACAAATTGAGAGTCACAGTATTGAAGGTAATAGGAGGCACAGATATTCTGATATCTGAAAGCGTTCAAATAAAGTATAAAGAAATAAAGGTCATTATGCATAAATAAAGGAGACAATTTGAAGAGATATATCAGTTGTTTATGTATATATCACATTAGTACTCTGAATTTCATAAAATAAACACTAATGGGTATAAAAGGCCAGTTCTTGATACAATGTTGGTTGGCTTATTCTATACTCCATTCTCATCTTCAGATAGACCCTACAAACTAAAAATAAACAAAGACATCTCAGGCTTAAAAACTACACCATAGATAAAATGTACATAACATATATCTAAAGAATATCCCATTCAACAAATGAAAGCATTCATTCTTATCAGAAGGTCTTGAAAACTCCTTTAAAGTAAACCACTTTCTAGGTAACAAAGTGAGTCTCAACAAATACAAAACAATTAAAATTATTTGTCATATCTTATAAGAACTCAGTGAAATAAAAATATGTAAATTAATAGAAAGAGAACTATACAAATAGTGAGATAGTGAACAATACTATTGGCTTGTTAAAGAAACTAGGAAGGACATTTAAAAATTCAAGCTGGGTGTGGTGGTGCACACTTTAATCCTAGCAGTTTGGAGGCAGAGGTAGGAGGATCACCATGAGTTCAAGGCCACCCTGAGATTACATAGTTAATTCCAGGTCAGCCTGGACCACAGTGAGACCCTACCTCAAAAACAAAACAAAACAAAAAAATCCTGACACCCTAGCAGCTAGAGAGATGATTCAGCAATTAAAAGTGCTTGCATTCAAATCCTGACAGCCCAGGTTTGGACTTCCCAGAACCCACATACAAAGTGGTGCATGCATCTGAAGTACATTCGCAAGAGAAGGGGGCCCTGACATGCCCATTCTCTCTCCTTCTCTCTCTCTCTCTCTCTCTCTCTCTCACACACACACACACACACACACACACACACACACACACATATATATATATATTTCCTACAGGTAAATGAAAATGGGAACAAAACTCACCAGAAACTTTATGATACAGTTAAGGAAGTCCTGGCAAACAGTTTATAATTATAACTAATTACATTTAAGAATCAGAGAGACAGGTGTGGTGGCATATATCTTAAGTCCCAGCACTTGGAAAACAGAGGTAGGAGGATCACCATGATCACCATCATCATCAAGGCTACCCTGAGACCATATAATAAATTCCAGGTCAGCCTGGGCTTGAGCAAAACCCTATCTCAAAAAAACAAACAAAAAAAATCTGAGACATCTCAATAACCTTATGATGGATATCAAGGTATCAAGGTTTTAGAAAGATAAGAACAAGCCAAACTCCAAAGCAGCAGAGGGTAAGAAATGTTGATGAGCAAGAAAATATTATTAAAAAGGAGATTAAAGGAACAATACTGAGAATTAATCAAAATACTATTGGAAAATAAAAAGAAGATGTGGAAACTTCTAGTTCAACAAGCTAAAGATTGAGTATAATGAGATGAATATAGCTACAGATTAACAAGCTAAAGTTAAAACAGAGTCCAATAAAATCCAGAAGAATGGGGAATGCTTTGAGAATGTATATTACAAAGTGAAAGATCTAGAGGAATGTGTAAATTCCATCACACACATGAAAATACCATCATTAAATCTAGGAGATGGACACAGCCTAATCAAATCAGAAGCAAACAATGAAAGACCAGTGACAAAAGTCTCCATATGAAGAAATGACCAGGGAATGACCTATTTAATGAAGAATTCTATGAAAATTCAAAGAATAACTTTCACAGAAAGGAGGAAGACAAGTTCATTCTATAATGCCAGTGTTTGCCAAAACCAGTGATAACAGATACAAGTAAAAAAAGAAAAAGAAAGAAGAAAAAGAGAAAACTATAGACTAATTTCCCTAATGAACATAGGTGCAAGATTTCTCAATAAAATTCTTGCAAATAGAAATCAAGAACACATTAAGAAAATACATACCATGACCAAGTTGGCTTTTTTCCCAGTGACAGCTTAGTTCAAAATTCATAACAAAATAATTATAATACAATATAGAAATAAAATTGAGGACTGATATCACACAATATGTTAATAAGTACAGAAAACACTAGACATAGTCTAGTTTGCCTTCATGATAAAGGCTCTGAAGAAAGTAGTAATGAAGGAACATACTTCAATATAATAAATGAGTGATGGTTTTAAATGATTATCATCTTGACAGGGCCTAAGCCATCTAGGGAATTATTGCCCTGATATCCCTGAGAGAGATTATCTAGATAAAATAAACTGAGGTGGGAATACCACCTTAACTGTAACGGGCACCATTCCATGAGCAAGGGTCCTTCCTGGTGTAGACAAAGAGGAAAGAGCAGTCATCACTCTATTTCCCTATGACTTATGTTGCTGGGAGGAACTTCCAAACCAGGCCCAGTTTATGGGAGGAATGGCATTTATTTGAAGCTTACAGATCCAGGGGAAATTCCATAATGGTGAAAAAGAGAAAAACACCACCACCAAAAGCAGGAACAAACACTGGCAGCCAAATAGCAGGGAGCCCAGGCATAGCTCACACTGCTCTCATTGTGTATCTTAGATTGGAATTCCAGATTCATCCCTTAGCCGACAGCTTCGGGTTCTCTGAGATGAACTTACAAACCAGGCACAATTATGGAGGAAAGAATATGTATTGAAGCTTACAGATCCAGGGGAAGTTTCATATTGGTAGAAGTTGGACCCCTCTTAAAGGACCAGGGAGAGAGAGAGAGAGAGAGAGAGAGAGAGAGAGAGAGAGAGAGAAAGCCACATGCTAAAAGCCACAAGGCATGTTTCAGTTTCAGGAACTCCAGGCTGAACTAGGTGCTTTGCATGTCTATGCATCTGAAGTACATTCGCAAGAGAAGGGGGCCCTGACATGCCCATTCTCTCTCCTTCTCTCTCTCTCTCTCTCTCTCTCTCTCTCTCTCTCTCTCACACACACACACACACACACACACACACACACACACATATATATATATATATATATATATATATATATATATATATATATATATATATATATATTTCCTACAGGTAAATGAAAATGGAAACAAAACTCACCAGAAACTTTATGATACAGTTAAGGAAGTCCTGGCAAACAGTTTATAATTATAACTAATTACATTTAAGAATCAGAGAGACAGGTGTGGTGGCATATATCTTAAGTCCCAGCACTTGGAAAACAGGTAGGAGGATCACCATGATCACCATCATCATCAAGGCTACCCTGAGACCATATAATAAATTCCAGGTCAGCCTGGGCTTGAGCAAAACCCTATCTCAAAAAAACAAACAAAAAAAATCTGAGACATCTCAATAACCTTATGATGGATATCAAGGTATCAAGGTTTTAGAAAGATAAGAACAAGCCAAACTCCAAAGCAGCAGAGGGTAAGAAATGTTGATGAGCAAGAAAATATTATTAAAAAGGAGATTAAAGGAACAATACTGAGAATTAATCAAAATACTATTGGAAAATAAAAAGAAGATGTGGAAACTTCTAGTTCAACAATCTAAAGATAGAGTATAATGAGATGAATATAGCTACAGATTAACAAGCTAAAGTTAAAACAGAGTCCAATAAAATCCAGAAGAATGGGGAATGCTTTGAGAATGTATATTACAAAGTGAAAGATCTAGAGGAATGTGTAAATTCCATCACACACATGAAAATACCATCATTAAATCTAGGAGATGGACACAGCCTAATCAAATCAGAAGCAAACAATGAAAGACCAGTGACAAAAGTCTCCATATGAAGAAATGACCAGGGAATGACCTATTTAATGAAGAATTCTATGAAAATTCAAAGAATAACTTTCACAGAAAGGAGGAAGACAAGTTCATTCTATAATGCCAGTGTTTGCCAAAACCAGTGATAACAGATACAAGTAAAAAAAGAAAAAGAAAGAAGAAAAAGAGAAAACTATAGACTAATTTCCCTAATGAACATAGGTGCAAGATTTCTCAATAAAATTCTTGCAAATAGAAATCAAGAACACATTAAGAAAATACATACCATGACCAAGTTGGCTTTTTCCCAGTGACAGCTTAGTTCAAAATTCATAACAAAATAATTATAATACAATATAGAAATAAAATTGAGGACTGATATCACACAATATGTTAATAAGTACAGAAAACACTAGACATAGTCTAGTTTGCCTTCATGATAAAGGCTCTGAAGAAAGTAGTAATGAAGGAACATACTTCAATATAATAAATGAGTGATGGTTTTAAATGATTATCATCTTGACAGGGCCTAAGCCATCTAGGGAATTATTGCCCTGATATCCCTGAGAGAGATTATCTAGATAAAATAAACAGGTGGGAATACCACCATGAGCAAGGGTCCTTCCTGGTGTAGACAAAGAGGAAAGAGCAGTCATCACTCTATTTCCCTATGACTTATGTTGCTGGGAGGAACTTCCAAACCAGGCCCAGTTTATGGGAGGAATGGCATTTATTTGAAGCTTACAGATCCAGGGGAAATTCCATAATGGTGAAAAAGAGAAAAACACCACCACCAAAAGCAGGAACAAACACTGGCAGCCAAATAGCAGGGAGCCCAGGCATAGCTCAGACTGCTCTCATTGTGTATCTTAGATTGGAATTCCAGATTCATCCCTTAGCCGACAGCTTCGGGTTCTCTGAGATGAACTTACAAACCAGGCACAATTATGGAGGAAAGAATATGTATTGAAGCTTACAGATCCAGGGGAAGTTTCATATTGGTAGAAGTTGGACCCCTCTTAAAGGACCAGGCAGAGAGAGAGAGAGAGAGAGAGAGAGAGAGAGAGAGAGAGCCACATGCTAAAAGCCACAAGGCATGTTTCAGTTTCAGGAACTCCAGGCTGAACTAGGTGCTTTGCATGTCTTTAGATTGGAATTTCAAACCCACCACCACACCTTAAGACCCACCCAGTAACACCTCCGCCAGCCAGGTGGCTGGTGATCTAAACTATAAACTAATTAAACACTGAATATATTGTGGGCCATCTATTCAAATGACCATAACCTCCAAACACACCTTTTGGCTGACCCCTAGGATCCTCCTACAGTGACACTTCTTCCAGACAGGTAGCTGTCTGGAATCCAAGGTTCTTTAATAAAACTCTTGAATCTATTGGAGGGGGAATCCATTCAAGGTACCACACTGGCTATGGACACGAAGAGCTGCTTTGTGTTCCAGCTTCCAGTCCTTCTCTGCTATGATAGACTATAACATTTCTATATGTGAATAACAATTTTGCAAAAAACAGATCAAGAACCAGATGTGGTGGTACACACCTTTACCCACAGCACTCAGAAGACAGAGGTAGGAGGATCAGGGTGAATTTGAGGCCTTGTGGCCTCCCTGAAACTACATAGTGAATTCCAGGTCAGCCTGAGCTAGAGTGAGACTCTATCTCAACAAAACAAAACAAAACAAAACAAAACAAAACAAAACAAAACAAAAGAGATCAAGAAAAATTCCTATTCAATATAACTTTAAATAATTATCTAGGAGGGAGCTTAACCAAATATATGAAATATCTTGACAATAAAATCTTCAAGACAATGAAGAAAGAGATTGAAGAAGACACTAGGACATGAAAAGATTTTGCATGATCATTGATTGCCAGAATTAATATTATAGAACTGAATATATCACTGTGCATGATTGATAAATTGAATGCAAACCCTAATAGCAGTGACAATCCTTGCCGAACTGGGAAGGTAAAACCAAGAACAAAACAAAACAAAACAACAACAACAACAACAAAAACATCCTGGGCTGGAGAGATTGCTCAGAGGTTGAGGCAGTTAATGGCAATGCCTGAAGACCCAAGTTTGATTCCCCAGTTCCCATGTAAAGCCAGATGCCCAAAGTGGCACATACATCTGGAATCCACTTGCAGTGGCTGGAGGCCCCATGCCCATTCTCTTTGTCTGTTTCCCTTCCACCTCTCTCTTCTTGTTAAAAATTAAATAAAATTATTATTTTTTTAATCCTGCAATTTACATGTAAACACAAAAGACTCTGAAGAGCCAAAGTAACCCCATGCAGAAAGTGTTGCTGGATACATCACAAAATCTTATATCAAGTTAGTCTTCAGCAAAATCCTAACAAAACTAGCATGGTGTTCACATAAGCAAGTGCATGCAGACATATTACTTACAAGAAGATCAATGGAATAGAATAGAAAACTGAGAAACAAAAGTACACAGGTACAGCAAACTATTTTTTGACAAAAGTGAAAATATACATTGGCACTTAGAAGTATCTTCAAAACGTGGTTCTGGGAAACTTTTAGATCTTTGAATTGCTGGAGGACAGCATAGATAAAACAACTCAAGGATGGGCATAGCAAAAGCTTTCTGGAAAGGACTCCAATTGCATAGGCATAATATCCCAAGAAATGACAGATGGGCTTACCTGAAAATAAAGAGTGGCTGCACCACAAAAGAAACAATTATGAGATTGAAGAAACAACTATAGAATGCAAGTCTTCCAATCAATAAATTGGCTAATGAACTGAATGATTTTCAGTATTTAATATACTTAGTGATAAGAGAAATTTCAATTAGCATTGTCCTGAAATATCAACTCTCCCCAGTCACAACAGTGATCATCAATGAAACAAAGGAATCAAATCATCGTGAAGATGTAAGGAAAGAGGAACCCTTATTCACTGCTAGTGTGAATGTGAACTACCGTAGCCACTGGGGAAGTCAATGTGGAGGTTCTGAGAAAAAAAGAAAAAAGAAAAAAATACCATAAAACCCAGCTATAACACTCCTGAATACACACACACACACACACACACACACACACACACACACACACACAGACATGCACACACACGAGAGAGAGAATTCTAAGATAAAGAGATACTTTAACAAGCTTAATTTTGTACTGTTCACAAAAGCTAAGAAGTGTAAACTGACTAGAGCTTAGATAGCCATCAACAGAACAGGGATAGAAAGTGAACTGCATGTAAACACTGGAATGCTTTAAGTTTTACACAATTGAAATTATGATAATTGCAGGAATATGGACAGAAATTCAGAACATTTTGTGAAACAAACTAAATTAGATTCAGAAAGATAGACACTACATGTTTACTCACATATATAGCATCTAGACTAAACATACATGTGTGTGTATGCATGTAAGAGAAAAGACATATAGAAACACACACACACACAGAGGAGGAGACAGAGGGAAAGAAAGAGACAGAGAGATTCACAAAAGTGGAAAGAGGACCATAAGAAGGGAGTAAAAGGCCATGGAATTCTTGTGAGATTGAAACAAAAGTAAAGATTATTTAGAAGAGTAAAGGGATAGAGTTATTAGAGGAAAGTGTAGGGATGGATGGATGAATCCAGTGGGGAATTGGTGGGAGTATCACAAAAGCATAATGACCTATATGTATCAAAATTCCATAACGAATCCCAGAAATGTGTGTGCTATTTTTTAAAATGATAAAAAATTTATTGAAGTCATTGAACTCCTTGGTTGGCATCTAGTTGTGGAATAAAATATGTGTTTTAATGATGAGAGCACAAAAATGTATGTAGCTCATTCAAGTTTCAGAAAAAGGACCTTTGAATTTTGTTTTCAGTAAGATATGTCAACAAGGAAAGAAATAAATTGGAGTTAAATATTTTAAATTAAATGTTTAAATGTTACTGATTCTGTCATTATTAGTGTGGCAATTTCAGTTTGTTTTAAATAATTTTAAACATTTTTTTTTTTGGAGAGAGACAAAGAGAGACAGAGAGAGAGGGAGAGGAAGACATATAGAGATGGGTGCGCCAGCAGTCTCTCAGCTGCTGCAAATGAAATCCAGATGTGTGCGCCCCCTGGTGGTCAAGTGCAGCATTGCGCTCTTGTGTCACTCTGCATCTGGCTAAACGGGGACCTGAAGATTGGAACCACCGGAGATTGGAACCAGTGTTCTTAGGCTTAGGAGGCAGGCACATTAACCGCTAAGCCACCCCTCCAGCCCAATTTTAAACATTTTTGTGGGTATAGTGATACCCGCACACTAGACATTTTTAAGGAGGCAGGATTGATTCAGTAATCACTCTCATGTTCTGAAGTAAATTTTACTATCATAAATTGTGCAGAAACTCCTTTCAATTGGGGGAGGGTTTGTTTAAGTTACTTTTTTTTTTTTTTTACTTGATATTGGTCCCAATAAATTTGTATTTCAAGAGCTACTGTTAGAAGACACATATAATTCTGTGTTCTTAGTGGTAGCACCACAATTGAGGGATTTTAGATAACTTAAAGGACATAGAGTATGCATTGTGAAAAACAATCACAGTCTTTTTTTAAATTTATTTTTTATTTTTGGAGAGAGACACAGACAGAGAGAAAGACAGAGAGAGAGGGAGAGGGAGACAGATAGAGAATGGGCACGCCAGCAGTCTCTCAGCTGCTGTGAATGAAATCCAGATGTGTGCGGTGGTCAAGTGCGGCATTGCGCCCTTGTGTCACTGCATCTGGCTAAATGTGGGACCTGGAGATTGGAACCAGTGTTCTTAGGCTTAGCAGGCAGGTGCCTCAACCACTAAGCCATCTCTCCAGCCCCAATCACAGTCTTAATTGTGATTTACAAATTAACAGTTTTATCACAAATTTCCTACTTAAGTCTCCCCTAAAGTCACCAAAATATCTAACTGAACAGAAGGGATGACCCTCATGCTAATGTTAGCATAGTGATATTTTATATGAAAACCAGTTCATGTCATATTATGTGCGTCTTATTCATCATCCCTTCTAAGGCTCAGGGAACATTGAAGAAGACTGAATAGAAAGAACACAAGACTGGAGGATGAGTAAGAGCACTGGGGAATGGTCCCCCAGACATGACAAGGCCATCATCACTCTCATGAAATCATTGCAGCTGTAGTTACCTGCACCAAAGAAGGATGTAGATAAAGAGGCCAGACAACATTCTGTTATGGATAGGGAGGGCCTTGGGAGGTCACACCTCACCCAGATAAGCTAATGACAGTTAATCAGGCCAGGAACAGGGGAGTCATTCTGTTCCCCATCATAGCCACCAGTAATTGATAAGAAGAAGGAGTGCAGCAGGATTGAGAATAATGAAGTGGGCAATATAGGATGATATATATATATGGCAATTAAAAAGTTTTTAAAAAGGTAATGCTATACATGTGGTAGATAAATGATAGTCTCAAATTCTTGTGGCCTTTTCAGGCATCCCCGTGAGGTAGATTTCAAGAGAATTTTTCTTCTAGGCAGTCCTCTGTACATTTTAGAATAATAATACTAGAGATAAAGAAGAAAATTAACAATAGGTATTCTAATTGCTTCACATTACATGTTTTTGAAACTAAAGAAGGAATGTAGTTCACAGTATGTTAAGGTAGATTTCAATTTCCCTTTGAAAATATTACAGAAAAGCATGTGACTTCTGTGAGTCTATTATGACTATATTGACACCTTCCTTAGCAGAGACTCAATTGAAGTTAAGATTTTATGATGAACTTAAGCTAAATCTGTGTCTCTTGATTGACCTGTGGACCAGATTCTTGGTAGTGGTGGTGGTGGTTGTGGTGTTGTTAACGTTCTAAACTATGGTTCACTGGTGCATTTACAAAACATAACAAGAATAACCACAAAATAAATCACTGTTTAGATTTGGGGATAATGTCACATTTCAGAAACATTTCTGTCATTTCCATCTATCTTGTCAGATACTGGTAAGCATTTGTGGACAGAACACTGTAATTTGTATACCATAGACTTTAAGAAAACAGAGTATTAACTGATATAAACGTAAAGGAAAGTTCATATTTTAGTCTACTTTTGTTATTATTGACACACAAATATCAGTATTTTGCCATTAATTGTTAAATGCCCATAGTGATTTTTTTCCAAAATTCTGTTTTGTTTAGATTTAAATGAGATAACCCAGATATGTGAGTAGTAGATATTTGGTATCATCTTTACTGTTAAATGTTTTGTTTGTTGCTATTTTTCTCCAGTCTCACCTTCAGTTTCTTTCTTAGCACTTCTGAGAATATACGACAGTAAGCATTGTTTTTGTAAAGAATTTAAGTAGCAGCATTTAAACATAGGTTTAGTCACTACTATTTGCTTTCACAAAGATACCCAAATACTCTATGCAATCCAGCTCCCTCTCTGTTACACTCAGTTGCTATCAGGTTTGAATTCTTTTACAAATATTTATTTATTTATTTATTTATTTATTTATTTATTTATTTATTTGCAAGCAGAGAAAAAAAATAGAACAGAGAGAAAGAGAGAGAGAGAGCATGCCATGGCCTCCAGCCACTGCAAATGAACTCCAAATGCATGTATCACTTTGTGTATCTGGCTTTACATGAGTACTGGAGAATCAAGCCTGGGTCTTTAGGTTCTGAAGATAAATGCCTGCACTGCTGAGCCATCTCTCCAGTCCTGGGTTTGAATTCTTTTGGGCTCTGCTTTTGACAGACTCAGATGTAGATATCATATTTTGTTGTGTTCCTTCAAGAGAACAGTGATAGGTGCCATTCTCTTTGAGTTATTTTTTCAATTATTGTATACTGTCACCTGAGTATCATAAAACATTTTTGGAGAGAGTCAGAGAGAGAGAGAGAGAGAATGGGCATGCCAGTGGCCTCTCAGCTGCTTTGAATGAACTCCAGATGTGTGCTCCCCCTTGTGGGCAAGTGCAGCATTGTGCCTTTGTATCACTTTGCATCTGGCTAAACGTGGGACCTGGAGAATCAAACAGGTATTCTTAGGCTTAGCAGACAGGCGCCTTAACTGCTAAGCTATCTCTCCAGCCCTCATTAAACTCTTACAACTACAAGAATGTACTCTCTGGCAAGGACACAAAAAGGCCTATTTTCAGTGAATTCTTCAGCTGTAACTGTGGTTCCACAGTGGAGTGCTTCCCCAACTCCATGCTAATGCACTTGGACAGCAATTCTTTAAAAGAGCTTTTAAAACCATTGTCATCAACTAATAGGTCAGCAGGAATGCTGCCATATGCTCTATATGCTGTCATGTTGAAGACTGTTTTAGGTAAATCCAGACATGAAGGTTGGCAAGTCATAGGAGACCCTGAAGTGACCCTCAAAGTAACCACTTTAATGTGCTGTACCAAAAAGCCTGAGCACCAGAAGCCTAGTAGTAGCGATCCCCCACCCTCCTGCTGCATCCACACTGCACATTTCCCAAGGTTGCTGGGTGAACATATAAGCTGCCTTGTTAAATATCCCCATTTTATTGCCTTGCATAGGACAGCCCTGCCATATTGTTTATATCATAGCCCTGACAGTCTGCTGAACTCTTTAAACCTGAGCTATATGATCTGTAGTTCTCCATCAAAAACACTTAAGAATAATGTAATAGAAGATAAGAAGGTATGTGAAAGGGAGAGAAGGATATAAGAAGGCAGATAGGCAATAAAGAAGAATTAAGAAAAGGAAATGAAAGCACTAAAGAATAGACACCACAGGCTGCTGTCACAGGCCATCAAAATTCCATGCTGGAAACCAAAAGGAAACTAGGTCCCCCATGACTAATCCTCATAGTGCTGGAGAGCCCTATGAGAGCCACTGGAGGTCAATGGTCTCCAATAAGCAGGGGACCCTGCAGACTACAAAATCAGCCTGCTGGACAAGAAGTACATGCTTGTATAATAGTGGCACACATCCTCTGTGGGTAACCAACTATTCTCTGATTAGACATGAGGCCCACTGAATGTTAGATAACTCATATCTGGGATGGAAACCAAGACAGAATCCCGTGGTCAGGAAACACAGATTTCAAAGAGAAGTCCCACTGCTCTTTGGGGAAGAAGAGCTAGCTTGTACACCAAAAAGTCTCCCAAATAACTTTACATACATTTTAAGCAAAGCTGCTCTCACTCTTGGTTGAAGAATCTTCTTTATTTTACAGATGACAGAGAAAATGAAGGAGAACCAAGATTTATCACTAAGACATGGAGGTGTCTTGTACCATCTCTACCACATCTGTCAAGGCCCAGGAGAAATTAGAGGAAGTGGCAACATGAATACTGCTCCTTCTGTAGCCTGACAACAAGCTCCAGACATAACCAATACAAACCAATGAAAGCAGAAATACATAGGCTACGGAGAATTCAACACTGAATGAGACCACCAACAGGCCTGCCAGGGCTCAGGGAACATTGTAGGAGAAAAAGCAGAACTATTGTAAGAGCCACAGAGTGGGTAGGCTTATCCTGAAGCACAGTCCCCTGCTATCCCACAGGGACTGATTGAGCTCTTCATGACCCCCAGGGAATACCTAACCCCACTGAGTAAGGCCCCGTGGGAACAGCAGCAGGGGTGAGGAAATAAAAGAGTGAACTTTTTTCTTCTCACTGTGAATTACCATACAGCTACTGTATGTGGAGAGTTTGCTGGGGTTTTGTTGAGGATGAGGCTGAGTCAGAATAAAAATAGTAATTGTTGATTTTCAAATAAATATCTCAATATAAAGTAAAAATAGTATTAACCACTAGCAAATCTCTTTAAATTATTTAAAATATTTTCTTTCTTTCTTTCTTTCTTTCTTTCTTTCTTTCTTTCTTTCTTTCTTTCTTTCTTTCTTTCTTTCTTTCAGAGACAGACAAAAAAGAGTGAGAGCAAGAGAGAAAGAGAGAGAGAGAGGAGAGAGAGAATGGGCATGCCATGGCCTCTAGCCACTGAAAATGCACTCCAGATGCTTACATTACCTTGTGCCTCTGTTTTGTGTGGGTACTGGGGAATCAAATCTGGGTCCTTTGGTTTTGCAGGCAAGCACCTTAACCACTGAGCAATCTCTCCAGCACTGCTAGCAAAATTTATGCTCAAAGTTCAGAATTTCAAGGATATATAATGAAAATAAAAATTGTAGCTTCAGTTGTCAATATTGTGAATTATTTTGTTTGAGAGGTTTTAAAGATGCTATTTGAAAAATGAAGAAAGAAAAATAAAGCAAGCAAGAAAGAGGTCCAGATACCTGGAGGGAGTTATCTTCTGTTCATGGAGAAGAGAAATATGGTTGTAACATGTCAAGACTATTTTATTATTTTTTACAGGAAAAAAAATAATAGATTAACTCCGCAAATGTCAGTGTGAACATTGTAGGAGATGATCAAAGAGAAATCATAGTGGTAAAAGAGACCAACAAAAATAAGAGAATGCAGTAAAACACTGATAAATGTAGAATTTATTTCAAAGTTCAGCCAAGGTACATATCATCCTGAGAGTCTGAAGGAACTGAAGACTTGTATAATATTTGCAAGATATTTCATAGAGTTGAAAAGTATGGACTTCACTTAAACAAACAAACTGAATTCATGATGCTGATAGTGCTGTGATAACATACGCCATCCACTTTAAAGTATGTAGGAGAGAAAATAACCTTTAAGACTCTCAGCAAGCAGTCACTTTTGTAAAGGTTGTAAAATTGAGTTGGTTGGGAAACTGAATCACCTCCTGTTAAATTTGATGCCTGATTAAGACCTGAATCCATTTATCAGGCACACGTAAGACAGGGATAATAAGGAATGCATCTTAGAAATAGATGGAACTTTTACAATTTTAGTTTTATAGGATGGTAAAGTCTTTGGGTGTCAAACACGTTAACTGAAAAAAAAAAAAAAAAAAACAAGATTCTGAGATTTACTCTTTAAATTAGGAGGGTGCCATGCAAAAGACTTTATGATATATACCTTACACAATTCACAAGACAATGTTATGTATTAATCAAAGCATGGATACATAATCAAAGGGATATTCACTTGATCTTCTTCTTTTGAATCCCCTGGAGTTTTATGAAAGCTCTCTAATGCTTGTTAAAAAAATTAGAGCATTAATGTTATTACCATAGTTAGTATATTTATTCCATACAAAATCCTATAAATTTTACTATAAAATTGTATGCATTCAAACAATGTTTTTAAATACAGATGGTTTAGAGATTTTAATTCTTTTATGTCATTTCCTCTTATTTTGAGTTTCTCCCTGAATCACAGCATAGTTGGTTTCCTCATACTAACCTGTGATTAAAGTTGGTTCCTAAACATTTCTATTCTTTTCCTAAACATTTCTTTTTATTCTCTTCCCTCAACCAGTATATCTTCCAGGTATGTCATATGTGTTTGCCATGTTGGTTCCTGTCTCTGATGACTTCATGTAGCTAAGTAACGTCACATTGTCAATTCAATTTCATGACTCACTCCAAATCACAGAAGAATCATTTCTTTACTATCCTTAATAATTTTACCAAAGGTTCAATGTTTACTTTATATAGTCTCTATACACTTGCATTCTCATTGTTTGCACAATGGTATATGTTGAATACATTTTGTGTAATATTTTTGAAATTTACATTTCTTCAGCTATCTGACATACTGTCTGTTTCCCTGGGTCCATTATAATTATAAGCAAGAGTTTAGAGTTTCTATTTAGTAAATGGCCTATTCACAGTCCATACCCTGTATTCTAGCCTTTACACTTTGTGGCATTATTATAACTTCTTGATACAAACTCTTCTATGCATATAGCATATAGTTTTGAATCTCATGTTCTCCAAATCTACACTCCACAAAATATGCCATCAGACTGTATCTCTCAGATGAAGGGAAAATAGTACATTGTTTCATAGAAAATAACTATGGGCAAAAAAAAAAAAAAATCAACCTGTCCTTGTTGCTTGCTGGCATTTTCCTCAGTATCTCTCTATCCATCAGCCAGAGCTTAATCTTGCTCTAGCCCCCAGATGGTCTTGTTTTTAATCTCAAATTATTTTCACCTGCTTGTGTCCAGTCCATGGACAGCTACCATTTGTCAAGTTCCATGGAACAAGCCTTGCTGAGGCTTAAAATGTAGATTTTCCTAGTCTACAGTTACAAATGCAGCCATAGAGTCAAAGCTTATAGAGATTATATAAATCTGTGAAACACTAGTAGGCAATATATTTATAACTTTTGGCTTACAAATAATCCACCACAACACATGGATCTGGTGCCTTCCTTCCAGCAAAGGAGCTGTCTTGTGTCTCAGTCAAGCTGATGAACAAGCATTCACATTGTCACTGATTATCTCTCACATTTGTATCCACCCTGGCCACCCAATTTTCCCTTCTTAAATAAACTTCCCTTTTAAACAAAACTGCAACAATTATCTAGACATTCTAATGTAGTCTAGCTATAAGTTGAAGCCCAAACTTGCTTGTTAGGCAGCTATGGTTGCCAGTTCTTATATTGGCAGTCCTTCCTAAAACTTCATCTCCTTTATCAAGCCTTAACTTATACCTCAGACTAATGAATGAAGTCATGCTGTATGGATTGATGATAATTTCTCTGTATACAAATGCCTGTATACAAATACAAAACTTTTGAATTTCACTAGATGTCTGCTTACATACCCCAGAACTGCCACTACAGAATACTGCTGGCCAGGGAGGCCAGTGGGTCTCTTTCATAGGACATTAGCCTGGTTCCAGTCCTGGTCACCGTATTTGATGTTCCTGAAACTCTCAATTTTGGCATACTGAATTGTAAGCTATAGCTTTAATGGCTTAATGGAGAATCTGCTCAGGATCTTTTACTAAGAACTTATCCCAAAGGAATCAAACTCTGTTGTAGGTACTTTTGATATTACCAATAGTCTAGTGTAGGAATAATTTTGGATCTCCATCAATTGTTATTAGTCACAGATACATTACTATATTTCTAGTTTTTATGCTGTTATAATTGATCTTTAAGTTTATTTCTTTTCTCCTTTTTCTTTATAAGTTTGGAGTCTCTAATGAGTTTACATGGTAACTAGAAAGGATACATACAGGAGGCAAGTTATAGAGAAATAATGTTGCAATTTCATGTAAAATAATTTTTATGATTCATGCATATCATCATTTAAAGTTTCCAAAAAGACTAATAGTTAATATAGTTAATAGTACATTCATTTTATATATATATATATATATATATATATATATATATATATATATATATATATATGGCATACTATGATTTTAACAACATATACTTTATAGAATGAAAATTAATTTTAAAATATTCCTCAGGGAAAGGACAATTATGATTATTTATTTTGGTCTTTTCTCTATGGCTATATGAAGAAATAACCTGCAAATTGTTTTAGTAAGTGACAGACATATTCTTTTGTTCATAGTCTCTGTTTCTAGATACAGAGAAAGGAACTCATCCACAGTGCAAACTGGGCTTGCTTTACTGGCTTTTTAGCATGTTGCCTTGAAAGCCTCAGAGATCACTTGCATGGTGCCTACATAAGAAGTTGTTCTGCTAAAATTCACATATTAATTATGTGCTCTTTAAAGAAACAAAATAGCTGTTTCATTGTTATTCTTAGAGAATCAAAGTGCAGGCTGGAGAGATGGCTTAGTGGTTAAGCTCTTGCCTATGAAGCCTAAGGACCATGGTTTGAGGCTAGATTCCCCAGTACTCACATAAACCAGATGCACAAGGTGGACATGCATTTGGAGTTTGTTTGCAGTGGCTAGAGGCTCTGGTGCGCCCATATTCTCTCTCTCTTTCTCTCTCCCTGCTTCTTTCTCTCTGTCTGTTGCTAATAAATAAATAAAAATAGACAAAAATTTTAAAAAAAAGAAAATCAAAGTGCATGGCCCAAGCTGTGTGACTCTTGAGACACACCATCTCAGATCACAATGCTTTTCCTAAGCCAAATGTTTGCGACACAAGCTTTCAAGGACTTTGCATCCATTCAATTAAAATGTGACATATTTCCCTGCCCCACCTCTTTATTTTGATTGCAGAAATTATTTGTTTGTTACAAAAATTATATTATATGGGGTGTATTCCTTTTTAAAACTTATAAACAAGAATATATTTCCTTGAAAACATGTCCTCAATAAAATGCAGTGAGAACATATTTTAAGATGACTAAATCCGAAATTAAAAATTTCTTGGAAATGAATAAATTATCAAATATTTCAAATTCTCAGTAGCTATTTCTTTAGTATTGTCATTTGAAAGTGAGTAATTAGAATTGTATGTTCTTAGAAATTTCTGAATAAATTCATGTATACATAATAGATATCTTAGAAAAATATAGTCAATTTATATTGAAATGTCTTAAAATTCTTAATACAAGGGATACAATTCTATATTTCTAGTTATTAAAAGTTAAAAATAGGACAGGCATGGTGGTACATGCTTTTAATCCAAGGGTAGAAGGATGACAGTGAGTTCAAGGCTATCCTGAGACTATATAGTGAATTCCAGGTCAGCCTGGGCTACAGGGAAACCTTACTTCAAGAAAAAAGAAAAAGAAGGAGGAGGAGAAGAAGAAGAAAAAAACAAAACAAAAAAAAATAAAAAGAAAGAAAACAATTAAAATTTGTTGAGGCTGAGGAGATGGCTCAGCAGTTAGTTAAAGGCACTTGCTTGTTACAAAACATGACAGCCTGGGTTTGATTTCCAACCTACCACATAAACCAGACACAAAAAAAGCTGCACAAGTATCTGACATTTATTTGCAATGTCAGCAGGCCCTGGCATATTTAGGGACGTATCTTTAAACTTACAGAAATTAAAGTCAGTGGAATTTATAAAACCACTCAGTAAGGATTTATACATTGAGATAAAATGTGACTCATTGTTAAACCTGAAAATATCTTAGCCCTTTATTGAGTTAAGCCACCATTAGCTACATTGGGTGATTTATTCATTAATCAAATGTGGCCACTCTCAGCTTTTCTTCTGTTCAAGTTCTTTACACTATTGGTAAATTCATATGAGGTTAGTCAAGGTGAAAATGTATTTACTTTTTGTAAATTCTGATTTGATTTAACCTTTTGAATAGGCAGGTCTAATGAAATCTAGAAGCTGAAAACACTTCAGAAATGGCTCTCATGATGTGAGATAATGGTGGATTTATTATGACTGATAGGCTACCTAATCCTGAAAGGATTTGTGATTAATTCACAAATTTACAAATGCATAAAATTAGTAGTATATTATAATGGACATAGTTTCAATTTTTGTGAAAATCAAGTAATCAAAAAACCTGAAAAATTTTACTAAATATTTTGCTTATACAAATAAGAAGAAAACTTGCAATAGTCTCTGCTTCCCTTGGTTCCTAATAAGTCCACCTCAGATTCTAGCCCATACCCATGTTCTACTCCATCCCTTCTACTCCTGTAACCTCTGGACAGTAATAACATCCTAACATTTATTCCTGGATTTATAGAAAATTGGTTTCCAAAGAAGATGAGTTATCTTTTTTCAAGTGTAAAGCTATGTTATTTCAGGTGTTTTCCTCCTGGAACTGCTAACAAATTATTTCCCCAGTATGACATTACATTTGTACTAGAAGTCAACCACTTTATGTACTTCCTAATTGTGGAATGTTCTCCATTTCTTAACTACAGACACTAAAGAAACCATTTTATTAAGGTGTTTTCTTTGGGGTATATTCTTTTTTTAAAAGACTTATTTTTTATTTATTTATTAGAGACAGAGAGAGTAAGAGAGACAGAGAGAGGGTGTGTGTGTGTGTGTGTGTGTGTGTGTGTGTGTGTGTGTGTGTGAATGGGAACACCACAGCTTCTATCTACTGCGAATGAATTCCAGATATATGTACTACCATGTACATCTGGCTTATGTGGGACCTGGAGAATCAAACCTGGGTCCTTAGGCTTCACAGGCATGTGCTTTAACTGCTAAGCCATCTCTCCAGCCCTGGGGTATATTCTTAGTAAAATATATCTCATAAACAAAATATTTTTAAAACATGTTAGTAGGGCTATTAAACATTTTCTAACATAGTAATAGAGTTTTCAAACTTTATGAAACAAAACAAAACAATTTCTCTTTCTATCCTTTTATACTTTGCTTATATATACATAAATTCAAAGGTTACCCAAGACAAATAATGGAGAAGAACAATTCTGACCTATTTATCACTCAATGTGTCAGACTATAAAGGAAACAAGAAATGTTAGTTTTCTATACAATGACATTTATTTAGAAAATTATGTAAAATGAGAGGTAAATACATCTGGCCTGAACCATTGCTCAACCTGGGAAATATGAGTTCTGAAAGGGTGATGCAAAAAGAAATATTTTTCATTCAGTTACCAGGAGCATGGGCCAGCATCCATGATTTCATTGACTAAGCGTGCTAGTTGTGTTAACCATATTTTCTCACTATTGGAAAGTGTTGGAGAAAAATCAACTTGAAAGAGGAATGGTTTATTTTAGCTCACAGGTTCAGAAGTTTCAACTCATGATCAGCTGGCTCCATTATACTTAGGACTACAGTGAAATGGTACATCATGGTGGTGTTGGCATGGTTGAACAAAGCTATTCTCATCACCATGTCTGCAAAGCAAAGATAGAGAGAGGAAGAAATGAAGACAAATTATACTACTAGGGGCTCACCTTTAGTGACCTACTTCCTCCAACTCATTCTTGCCTAAGAATATACTAAGTTTATCATCACTTCCCAATAGCCCATTAAACTATGGACATATAAATGAATTAATTTCTTCATAAAGTAAAAGTCTGCATGATCCAGTCACCTTCCAAAAGTCTTACCAGTGCTATTGTGAGTCTTCAAGATATGAGTCTTTGAGAATATTTAATATACAAAACATGACACCATCCTCTCCACATATATTTGATTACTATTGTCTCCATAATAAAATTACATATTTTGCCATAATAAGATTAATTTTTCATGTCACTATTATGCACACTAGCATGTGTACTCTGGATTGCACCCAATCACAATTGTCACACATACTCAGCATTTTTACTTCATGAGGGTAAAACAAGTCCCACAGCTAAAGGCCTTTCTAAAATCTTGTACTTATTATACCTTTATTGAATACTAAAACCATAAATCCATATTACAAATGAGCAACCATGGAAAAGAAGATCAGAGCTGGCCATAAAATTGAGAGTGAATCACTTTTGTTTTCCAGGCATCCTCCAAGTTCATAACTACATCTACAGAAATCTTTCATTTGATTTTGACTTGCAAGTTTATTTCCTTCATTTCTAATCTCCAATATCTCCCTGCCTTTGTCCCTCACATATTTGAACCTGACCTCATGAAATTGATGTGGGGATAGAGTCCTGAGAGGGCTTAGATCCCCATTAATATGAAAGAGACCACAAGCCCATATAACAAAACTTTGGGTCTTTTTTCAAGGTATGAAAGAATTGAAAATGTAGACTCGGGGGGGGTAATTATAAATTATGAAATTTATTTAATGGGGCATTTGAAGGGAAAGCAAAGAAGTAAAGCCAAGGAAAAAGAAATTCAGGGGAGAGGAGACCAAGAAAATCTGCTGTGGCTCCCAGGAAAAAGTCTCTGTGCAATGGGCTCACAAAACAAAGGAGGAAACCACATGGGAAAAATAAAATTCTACCCCTTTCCTGAAGGGGGACAGAAGACCAAGAAGATTGCTCCTACTTAAGGAAAGAGCAAGTTAATAAAGCAGTAAAGGCCAAGGGCCAAGGAACTTATATGCATGATTTATACCCATTTACATGAATCAAAAATACAATTAGAATGACCCTCATCATCAGACTCAGGAAAGTAAGGAAGTGACCTAATTGGTTGGTGCATTCAAGAGGCTGACTCAGGATGGATCAGCCTACAGGCCTGCTAAGCCCAGGAAAAGCTGAGAAACAAATAGGAGGTTGTCTGCTGGAACTAGAGTTGATGCTTGTAGACATCTTGGATCAGAGGCAGGTTCTAGTCCTTCCAGGGCAGGCAAGGTAGCATCTGTGTTTCTGTGGGCCAGTCTCTAGGTAATTACTTATGAGAAACAAGTCTACCCTTATATACCTGCGTCAATATGAAAGGATACTTAGCCTTAGATGGTATTGATAAGGTATTCCAGCTAAATGAAGATAACCTTTCAACTTCAGGTAAAAATCCTAAGAAATCCTAATTTGTCTCCATTTGTGATGCTGTTCTTGTTCAGCAAAACCAGGCCTAAAACTTTTAGTGACCCTCTACTGGGTATTATGATTCTCTGGATTCTTGGCCTAAAACATGACAAATTGTACATCTGAATGCAAAATAAGTTGTACAGCTGTTTCTTTTTGCTATTCCACACCATTCACAATTCATTGGTCTAATGGTGAAGCATTTCATTCAGAGATGTTCCTTTTGGAAAATTATTTCCAAACTGTGATAAGAGGACAATTCTCTGTAAACAATAAACTTATAAAGAACACCCAAATGAGTTATAACATTGGAGAAAAATCATTGACAAAATGAGTTTGACAAATACACTTAGATTTTTATCCATTATGATAACCATTACAAGCTCTTTAAAATATGAAGAAAATTTTATAGATCTAAGCCAAGATTTCTCTTTTAAATTGATAATGGAAATGATTTTGTAAGGAGTGAATTGAAGTGAATGTTCCTAACTTCCTCCTTATTTCCTTCCCTACTGCCTCACAAGTTCCCTCCAGACCAAATATTTTTTGGGAGAATGTATTATCTCACGCCATGAAAATTATTCCAGTTCAATAATCAAGGGTCAAGGTATCTCCTGGCAAAAGTAGGTGTGAGAGGGGCAGATCACATAATATTCATTTATTATTTTTGTCTTTCTTTTAGATTAAAAAAATGGCAAAGTGTCTACTTAATAAAAAAAGCAATGGCACCACTTTAAAAGTATGTCACTTTCAAAACAAGTAATGATTGTTTTTCCTGTTGATAAATGATGATACCCTTATCTTTAAAAAAGCATCTTATATTATCCTGTGATGATAATTAGTGAGGAGAAATAGAAGAACTTTTTCCATGGAGTATAAAATGCTTAGTCAAGGTATCCTGATGATGAATTCCAGAAGCAAGGAGTGACCACACATGGTTGTTCAGCAGGTTGTGGATGGGAGAGATGCAGCAATGTAGGTGGCCTGTCCTCCTGTGGGAGAGATGCAGTTGTAGAGGCAGGATATGAAGTGTTTCTTTGGCAAGAAGGAGAATTAAAAGGTTCAAAACAAAGTTGAGTCATTTAAAGAGGAGATATTGAGATCAAAGGGACACACTAGACCTTTAATGATTATAAAGTAATGATGATTGTTAACTAAGGAGTAACCTTTACATGTGTTATTACTAAGAGAAACATAGAAGCTCTCAAAAGCCTGTTAATATTAACTTGGTTTATTATATTTTTGATACACCATAAAAATCACCAAATATGTGTTATTTATTTATCCATTTATTCATTTGGTTATTATTGGATTTTTGCTGGTTAGCTACTCAGATTTCTAAAAAGGGTGAGTGAAGTAGTATCTATCTATCTATCTATCTATCTATCTATCTATCTATCTATCTATCTATCTATCTATCATCTATTTCTTTTTTATCTACCTGTCATCCATCCATCCATCCATCCGTTTATCATATATCATCACCAAGCCAACCGCATAGAACTTCACCATTTAGAAGACTGATCTGTAGATAGAGATAGAATCTGGAACAAAATTCACATAGTACACTTAAAGTGTTAAAAAATTGCTATATGTTTAAGTTTTATATGTACTCTCATGACTACAGAATGTCTGAGTGGTTTGAATAGCTGTATTCTACATGCATCAATCACATCAAAATTTCCTTGATTAATCAAAATGTTTATCCTTAGTTTTCCTGACTGCTGTAATCAGTTATTGAGATAATTATTATAATATCCTATAATAAGTGCTACATACACTATTTTCCTATCATTTACATTGCTTAATTTTTACTTTTAGAATATGTTATCAGGTAGTTACATTTTGAAATTGTGATATCATTTTTATGAACTGAATGTATCTATGACTGTCAAGTATATGTCTATAGCTAGCAGTGAAGGTCTGCGCCCTGGTCATCTTTTCCACGGTGAGTCCCTGATGTCTCTTGCTGATGTTTGGTATTGCTGCTGAATTGTCCCTTGTTGTGGATGGCTAGTATGGACATATAACAAATATTTTTAATAGATGCATTGTTTCCCACTAACCAACTCTTCATCTCTGTTGTAAGGTAGATAAAATATTTTGGATAAATAAAAACAAAAACAATTACTCTTTTTGTTAGAGAGGGAGCTTCTGGTAGGCCAAGAGTACACAGTAAAAGACCACCTGAATCACTGAAGTTTACATTTTATATCCTCATGTTTTAGGACTGAATATGCTTTATTGTAGCATATTGAAAATTAGTAATCTACATATGGCATATGTATCTTTGAATTACACATAGTTTTCAACTAGTCAAACTATGGCATTCCCCAGACTTCAAAAATAAACAACTGGTTATTGCATTTTTAAGTTATTCCATGTTTAAACATTTTCTCTGTCTTCCTCATGGTAACATTAAATCACTTTTCATTATCAATATGCCTCCTTCATGTGAGTGCCTCATAGGATGTGTTGTCCAAAACTGGAAGGTTTCTTTTCATTTCTGACAAGCCTAATTTAGATGCCACTAAGGCTTTCAAGAGCATGTGTGGGAGAGTGAAAGTGGAAGGATTCTTAGGAAGAGCTCATGCTTGCAGCACTGGGAAAGAAGAATAAAGGATGTTGAGGAATGAAATTTCACTAAGCCAAAAACAAAGACTGTAAAAAGTATATAATTTTTCTTAATGGCAAATATGTTTGAACAGTTATCTAAAATCTATAGGTTAATTGAAAACATTATTTCTTTTTGAGTCTGATATGGCCTTGAGTTAATGAACCACAACATCCATGATATGGTATTTTGTATTGAGGGGTATATTTTAAATGAAGCTTAAACAAATAAGAACTCCCCACACTGCCTCAAGCACAACTTAATTCTTATTAGGTTTTGCACAGCAGGAGGTAAACATTCTTGAAATAATTGGATATGATAGGAAATTATTCTGACTGCATTTTTAAAAAAATCTTACATGAAACATATTTCTTCTAAATTAAGTTTGTAGATATGAGAGAGGCCCTCAATCAGATCTGAGGCATAGAACAGAGGCACTTCTTTATAAATCACTGTAACATACTATTGAGGTAGAGACAAAGGAAATTGCACCAGATTCTAACTTGATAAAGTTTTTACTTTTTGAATAACAACATACCTGAATATTAACTTTGTTAAGAAACATTGATGTGAAACTAACAAACTAAATAAACAAACCATATTCTCCTAAACTAGAAAACAATTTCTCTTTTAAGTAGAGAAGAAAGCCATGGAGATAGAATACGACCATATGAATAGCTTAGAATATGTTGGATTGCATTCTAAATTAATCAGTATCTTTAAAATCTACACTCTAAAGTCTGTTTATAAAATGAGACTCAAGTAGCTAAAACAATTAGACCCTGTTTTTATTTTTTGAATGTTTGTGGGTGTGTGTGCTCTTGTGTATGCATGCATGTGGAGAGAGTGGAAAACTTCAATATCATTCCTCATGCTCACTGTCCTTTCTCTTTCTATAGTGTATCTCCATGGCCTGGGAATTATTAATTATACTTGCCTGACTATGGGCCCTGCTGTCTCCATCTTCCCCATGATAGAATTACAAGCCTATGACACCATGTTCAGCATTTCTATGTGGATGCTGGGGTTCAAACTCAGGTTTCCATGTTTCCAAAACAAGCACTTTACTGACTAAGCTACTTCCCAGCCTGGGACCATGTCTTTAACAGCATTATATAAAAACAAAATAACTACTTGAACTTTGAAAATTAGTATTCAATAATATAAGTCTGTTGTAAATTTACTACAAAAATCACATGGAAAATTTAATGAAATAAAAGCTAACCAGTACATTTCAATAGTTATCATGAAAACAGCCTGAATCATGCATAATACAATAGTTCCTTATGGTTCATGGAGATGAAACTACTATTTTACTACCCTCTATGAATGATAAAATATGAAAACAGTGAAACTGTTTACACAAGTGACATTATTTGAATATAATCTATTTACATTTTCCATTCATCTCTGGATTAATTAAAATTATCTACTTCAAAATATGGCTTTCAAATAGGGTTGCATATAGTCATGTAGTCAATCTAAGTGATTTTATGCATGCATGGAGTACTCATATCTATAAAACTTTGATTATCCTTGGCAAATACCTTGACCTTGGCCTTCTAGTCTCTAGAACTGTGAGACAATAAATGTCTATTAAAACTGAAAAAAAAACTTTGATTATAAAAGATATGATTGGCTTCCCATTGATCCTTCCTTACTGGTGCTTGGGCCATTTTACTGTAGAGGAATATTCTTCACACTAAAAGAAAGAGAAAATGACACTATTCCCTTTTTCTGAAACACTTGAGTCAAATGACTAATATTATACTTAATTCAGAACCATTTTAAATTCATTAATTTAATTTTCACATGACTGTAGCAAAATATCTGACATAAACAAGTCTAGGTAGGAGAAAGATTTATCTTGGGTTCTGTTTTCGAAGAAATCATTCCACCATGGTGATGGCAATATGTTGTAGTGGAGGATTGTAACCTCATGGTGGACAAGAAGCAGAAAAGAACAGATCAAAAAGCGTCCAAAGATTAAACAGCCTCCAAAGACATACTCCAAGTGACCTATTTCCTCCCACTAGGTTGTACTGGCAGAAGTATCCAGAATGTTCAAAAATAGCAACACTAGCTGAGACCTAAACTTGAAATATAATCCTATGGGTCACTGTTCAAGTTTATATCACACCATATAGTACTATAATTTCCATAATGTATGGAAAATAAAAGCTCAAGACCAAGATTGATACTAGTTCCTCAACAGAAGGGTTAGTGATTTGATGGCATTAGTGGTGACTTACAAATACCATGAATAAAATATTGGAAAAGTTACACAAATATCACCCCCCAGGTTCCCCATGGTGGTTTGATTCAGGTGTTACACATAAACTTAGGTGTTCTGAATGCTAGGTTCCCAGCTGATTTAGATTTGGGTATTAATGCCTTATGGAGGCAGTGTATCGTTAGTGGTGGGTCTATGGGTATTATAGCCAACTTCCCCTTGCCACTGTTTGACACTCTTTCTTGTTGATGTTGTCCACCTCATGTTGGCCAGGAGGTGATGTCCACGCTCTGCTCATGCCATAATTTCCCCCTGCCATCCTGGAGCTTCACCTTGAGTCAAAGCCAAAATAACTCTTCTTTCCAACAAGCTGATCTTGGTTGGGTGATTTCTGTCAGCAATGCAAATTTGACTGCAACACCTCTCACCAAAACAGTACATGTTATCTCAAGCCATGCACATATATAAAATTACTTATGTACAAACTCAGTGTGTAAATAGCACATATTTACACTTTAGCCTTCTCCCTATGCTCCCCGCTCCAAAGGGACCCTCCTCAGTGGGGATGCCAGTTTCCCCCAAGTGAATTGTGGGTTGTTCATAGTGGGAGTATCAATCAGTTATGGGGAAGAGGCAATGTCTCTGTGCATAATGTCCCAACTTGTGGCTCTAACAAATTTTCTGCCCCCTCTTTCTGTGATTTTCCCTGAGCTATGTTGAGTTTGTGTTAGGTCTACTTCAGTGAGGAGGTCTTGGGAGCCTCTGTGTCCCTGGATCTCTGGTTTGGAAGGAGTTGATTGTTCTTTGTGTCTCTCTCCTTCACCCTTGTGCTGATACCAGGTTCACCAAGAAAGCAACACTCGTTCCACACTTACTCTATGGTTTTATCTGGGGCTCTGGTTAGGTGGGATGGGCTGATTCTCTCCTCAGTTACTGCATCCATCTGAAAAATAGAAATAAATTCTCCAATGGAGAGTGAATTCAGCACCAGATAAATGGAATAACCATTATTAGTTTAGATAAAAATTTAATAGATGTAGGCCCTCTTGTAGCCCAAGATTGGTGGGAGCATATTTGCAAGCAAACTCATGTTTTGTATGATTCTCACTTATTTCCCAGTTTCAGTTATGGGTTCTGTTCCACTGAGCAGATTCGTTAGCCAATTCAAGAGCAGTTGGTTACTCACCATGGCTGTGTGCCACTATTGCACTTGGGTGACAATCAAGTCAGGTTGTTTGCTATTGAGTAGCTTAGACCATGAGTTGCTTGGAAAGATGCTGGCCATCATCCCCCAGTAGCTAATGTGGCACTTTCTGACACTAGACAAGCTGTCTGAGGATTGACTCTCTTACAGATTCCAGCCAGGTCTCTCCATGTTCTGTACCAACAGCATATGGTATCTTCGGCAGTAGAGTCTTACCATTAACCTTTGGTGTGTAATCAAGTGCTCTGACAGAAGTCTGTCTTCTTTTGGTAGACCTTCTAGGTTTCTCTGATCAACAGTTCATTGTAGATGATAACTGCATGCTGGTACTGGGAGTTACAGGCTAGCACCAAGGGAAAAGAAGGTAGAAAATATGGGTAATATAGAAAGAGAAAAAAGTGTGACAGAGAAACGGGAGAAGATTAAGGTTAGTCTTCATCATGCCCTCTCCAGGACCCTTTGATTTAGGAGTTCCCTCTAAGGACCTGATGAAGATTCAACCTTTTAGTCTGTCTGTCATGATATAGAATTGTATGGAACCAGTTCCATTTTGTTCCAGTTCTGTGTATCCCCTCAACCCTTACACTCCCATCCTTACCCACCCTTCCTATTGTACAGTCCTGGAGATGCACATTAGGTATGTTAGCATCTCAGGCAGATGAAGGTTAGTAGCTACAGATGAGTGAGACCATGCAACGATTGTATTTCTGTGATTAGGTGAGTTGGCTGAGAATGATCAGTTCCAAGTTTGACCATTCTTCTTCAAATTTCATTGTGTCATTTTTCCTTACTGCTGTGTAGAATTCCACTGTGTGGATATACCACATATTGATTATCCATTCTTCTAATGATGGGCATCTGGGCTGATTCCAGTTCTTAGCTATTATGAATTGAGCAGGTATAAACTTGGTTGAGTAAATCTCTTTGAACTGAGGCATGGAACTTTTAAGGTAAATGCCCAATAATGGAATAACTAGGTCTGTTGGTAACTCTATAGTCAGCATTTTTAGGAGTCTCCATAATGTTCTTCATAGTGTTTGTACCATCTTGCATTCCCATCAACAGTGAATGTGGATTCTATTTCTCCACATCCTGGCCAACATTTGTTTTCATTTGATTTTTTTGTTTGCTATCCTTACTGTGGTAAGGTGGAATCTCATAGTTGTTTTAATTTGTATTCTCCTGATGGTTAGGGATGTTTAACATTCTCTTTTCTTTTTCTTTTTTTATTTATTATTTTAAATTTATTTTTGGAGAGAGACAGAGAGAGATAGACAGACAGGGAGAGGGAGACAGAAATGGGCGCACCAGCAGTCTCTCAGCTGCTGTGAACTAAATCCAGATGCGTGCGCCCCCTTGTGGGCAAGTGTGGCATTGTGCCCTTGCCTCACTTTGCATCTGGCTAAACGTGGGACCTGGAGATTGGAACTGCTGGACATTGGAACCAGTGTTCTTAGGCTTAGCAGGCAGGCGCCTTAGCCACTAATCCATCTCTCCAGCCCATTTAACATTTTCTTAAGTGTGTGTTTGCCATTTCCATTTCTCCTTCTGAAACTCCCTATATAGTTCTCTGTGCCCTTTTGTGAGTGGGTTGTTTGATTTTTTTATTCTTTAGCTTTTTTTTTTTTTTTTTTTTTTGGTTTTCCAAGGTAGGGTTTCACTCTAGCTCATACTGACCTGAAATTCACTATGTAGTGTCAGGGTGGCCTTAAACTCACACTGATCCTTCTACCTCTCCCTCCAAAGTGCTGGGATTAAAGGTGTGTGCCATCACACCTGGCTTACCTTTTGAGTTCTTTGCAGATTTTAAGATTTTGTTTTTAAATTTTTACTTATTTATTTGCAACCAGAGATAGAGGGGTAGAAGAGAGGCAGACAGAGAGAGAATGGGCATGCCAGGGCCTCTAGCCACTGCAAATGAACTCCAGATGCATGTTCCCCATGTGCATCTGGCTTATGTTGGTCCTGGAGAATTGAACCAGGGTCCTTTGGCTTCTCAGACAAATGCCTTAACTGCTAAGCCATCTCTCCAGCCCCTCTTTATAGATTTTAGAAATTTGGCCTCTGTCAGTTGTATAGCAGGCAAAAATTTTCTCCCATTCTGTGGGTAATCTATTGGCTCTGGTTTTTGTATGTTTGTCTGTGAAATTTTTTCAGCATCATGCGATCCCAATGTTTGAGTAATTGTTTAATTTCCTGAGATACTGGGGTTTTGTTCAGGAAGTCTTTCCCCACTCCTATATCATGGAAAGTTCTACTAATTCTTCTTCCTGCATTAGCAGAATTTATAGTCTTATATCTTTGGTCTTTGATCCATTTGGACTTGATTTGTGTGCATGGTGAGATGTGTGGATCTAGTTTCATTTTCCTCATATGGTTGTCCCTAAATTGTTAGGGCCTTTGTCAAATATCAAGTAGCTGTAGTTACTTGACCCAAAATCTGTGTTCTTGATTCTGTTCCTTTGGTCTATAATCCTGTTTTTATGCCAGAATAATGTTGTTTTTATTACTATGGATTTGTAATATAGCTTTAGATTAGGCATGGTGATGCCTCCAGAGGTGTTTCTTTTGGTGAGGATATGCTTGGATATCTGAGGCCTTCTGCCATTCCATATGAATTTAATTTTGCACATCCAGGAGCATGGGAGGTCTTTCCATTTTCTCAAGTCCTCCTCAATTTCTTTTTTGAGTTTTTTTTTTTTTTTATGTTTTCATTATGTAAGTCTTTCACTTCTTTGGTTAATGTTATTCCAAAACATGTTTTGTCTTTGTTGTTGCTAAAGAAAATGGGGCAATGTAACTAATTTCTTTCTCTGTATCTTTGTCATTTGCATATAGAAAGGCTACTAAATTTTTGTGCATCTATTTTGTATCCTGCTACTTTGTTGAAGGAATAAATCACCTTTAAGAGTTTTGAGATGGAGCTTCTAGAGTCACTTATGTATAGAATCATTTCATCTGCAAATAAGGGTAACTTAACTTCTTTTCCAATTTGTATCCCTTTATTTCTTTCTCCTGTCTTAGTGCTTGAGCTAGGACTTATAGTACTATGTTGAAGAGCAGAGGTGAGATTGGACACCCATGTCTTGTTCCTGATATCAAGGGGAATTCCTTCAGTCTCTCCTCACTAAGTATTATTTGGGCTTTAGGAGCTTTATATATTGCCTTTATAATGTTGAGTTATAAACCATCCATAACTATTGTCTCCAATATTTTGATCATGAAGTGATATTGTATTTTGTCAAAGGGCTTTTCTGCATCTATTGAAATGATCATTTGGTTTTGGTGTTTAAGCTTATTTATGTGGTGAACTACATTGACAGATTTCTGTATGTTGAACCAACCCTGCATTCCTGGGATAAAGCCTACTTGATCAAGGTGATCAAGGCTTTTGATGTATTCTTGAATTTGGTTCATGAGGATTTTGTTTAAGATCTTTGCATCTAAGTTCATCAGGAAAATAGGCCTATAGTTTTCTTGTGACATCTCTGCCTTGTTTTGGTATTAGGGTGATATTAGCTTCATAAAAGGAATTGGGGAGCTTTCCGTGTTCTCTGATTATGTGGCACAGTTTGAGGAAGATTCATTTCACTTCTTCCATGAAGGTTTAATAGAATTCAGCTGAGAAGCCATCTGGCCTTGAATTCTTCTTTTTGTGGAGGTGTTTTATTACCTTTTCAATCTCAGTGGGTGTGATAGGTTTGTTTAGGAGATTAGTCTGCTCTGAATTTAGCTTTTGTAAATGGTATGTGTCCAGGTATTCATCCATTTTCTCCTTATTACCCAATTTTGTAGAGTAGAGGACTTTGAAATAAGTCCTGATGATTCTCCCAGTTTCACTTATGTCTGTTGTGATCTCTCCTATTTTGTTTCTAATTCTGTTAATAAGAAGCATCTCTCTCTCTCTTTTTTTTTTTTCAGCTTGATCAGATTGGCCAAAGATTTATCAATCTTGTTTATTACCAGCTCACTCTTTCATCAATTTTCTTAATTGTTTTCTTAGTTTCCACTTCATTACTTTCTGCTCTGATCTTAATTATTTCTTTCCATCTGGAACTTTTTGGGTTGGATTCTTGTTTTTCCAATGCCTTTAGATGGTTAGTTTGTTGATTTGGGATCTCTCTGTCTTTGTATGAAGACATTTAGTGTTATGAATTTTCCCCTAAGGACTGCTTTTTTGGTGTCCCATAAGTTTTGGTATGATGGTTTCCATTGTCATTCAATTCTACAAATTTTGCAATTTCATGTTTTATTTCATTCACTACCCATTTATTGTTTAATACTGTGTTGTTCAGTTTCCAGGAGCTGGTGGGATTCCCAGCACAGCTTTTGTTGTTAATTTCTAGCATTACAGCACTGGGGTCTGATATCACCAGGAAATTATGTCAATTTTCCTAAATTATGGAGGTAGGATTTATGGCCCAGTATATGATCTATTTTAGATAAGGTTTAATGGGCTGTAAGATTTAGGGTAGAATGTTTTGTAGATGTCCATTAGATCTAATTGATCTATGGTGTTGTTGAGCTCTCTCACTTCCCTGTTAATTTTCTGTTTGGATGATCTATCTATTGCTGATAGTGGAGTATGATGGTGTTGGTGATTATTTCTGTTTTGTTGTCAAGTAGGCCTTTTTTTAAAATGAATTGTGGTGCACCTGTGTTTGGTGAATATAGATCTATGATTGTGATATCTTCTTGTTGGCTCATTCCTTGGTAAGTAAGAAGTGGCCTTTTTTCACCCCTTTTTCATTACTTTTGGTTTGAAGTCCATTTTATCTTATATTATCATAGAAATGCCTGCTTGTTTCTTATTTCCATTTGCTTGGAATATCATTTTCCACTCTTTCACTCTGAGGAGGTGTCTGTCTTTAGTGGTGAGATGGGTTTCTTGAGCCACCCTGTTAGCTTCTGTCTCTTGATGGGTGAATGAAGCCCATTAATGTTTAGGGTAATAACTCTGATGTTTGATTTAACCCCTGCCTTATTGTGGTGGTTTGGTGTCTTCTTGGGCTTTGTAAAATTTTTGGTGCCTTCTCTGAGTTTGGTTATTGTGATCTGCTTCTTGTAGGCACTTGAGGTTGGTTATTTTACTTTTCTGTGTGGAGAATTCCCTGAAATACTCTCTGTAGGTTTGGCTTTGTGTTCATATAGTTGTAAGCCTGAGTTTTATCATGGAAAGATTTTCTTTCACCACTATTATGAGGTGGTGGGTAGAGCAGTTTGGATTGGAAGCCATAAGTTCTTAGACTTTGCCGTGTTCCATTCCAGGCCCTTCTGGCTTTCAGGGTTTCCATTGAGAAGTCTGAAGTAATTCTGATAGGGTTACCTTTATATGTAATGTGTTGTTTCCCCTAGCTGCTTTTAGGAGTTTCTCTTTGTTATCGATGTTTAGAGTCTTAATGACAATATGTCTTGTAAAATTTCTCCCTTGCTCCAGTATTTTTATAGTTCTGTTAGCTTCTTTTAACTTGATGGAACCCTTATCAAATCCCCATGATCCAAATGTTGGGCTACTTAAGGGTGTCCCACAGTTCCCTCATGTTCTGTTCACAAAAATTTTTGAACTTATTCAAACTTTTGGATTTATGAACTGTTTCTTCTGTTTTGTCTTCCAGTTCTCAATTTCTATCCTCCACATGGCTGACTATTCTTGGGAGTTTCTATAGAGTTTTGGACTTGTTCAGTTGCATATATTGTATGTTAATTTTGGGGTTCTGATCTTGTTGTCTCTTCTGTATTTTGATTAGAGACTTCCATTGTGGAACTGGATGACCTTGTTGGATTTACTTGCATTTGATTTTTCATGTTATTCCTTTTATGCTGTGGTCTGCACATCACAGTAGGAATCTTATTTAATTTAGGAGGAAGCTGTAGTTTACCCTTGAAGTGACTTCAGTGATTATTGCCTTTTATGTTTACCTTGATTAGGCTTCTGATGGCAATGAGGCCTTTTTGCTCAGATGGAAGAAACATATGAACCTCTGGTGGGGGCCTGAGTACCTGATAAAGGGACTTGGGTCAGTGGTTGGGGTATGGGACTGTGTGGGCAAGTGTTCCAAGGGGACAAGGGGTAGGGGGGAATGGGACAAAGTGGACTGGTGTTGTGGTGGTGGTGGGGTGGCAGAGAGGGGGAGGCTGGGATTGTTTGGTCCTATAATCCTGAAGAGTGAAGGTATGGTACAGTGGGGTTCTGTCAGGACTGAATAACAGGGGGTGGATGGGCCTGTTGGGTCCTGCGACATGGTAGGGCAGGAATGCGGGACTGCTGCAGGTCAGGTGACACATGGGGGGATGGCAGTGGTCCAGGTGGCAGGAAGGGAGAGGAAAAACTGAGGGAGGAAGAAGGGAATTGTATCCTGCTGGCCTGGGTCTGAGTTGTGTGAAAGAGTGCATGAGGACCTGGTCCCAGCTCAGTGGTAGCAGCTGGAATGGGAATTCAATGGCAGGAAAGCTCAGAGGTAGAAGAGGAAGGCTATTCTGTTGGCCTGGGTCCCAGTTGTCTGCTGGAGTGCAGGACTACCTGTTTGCACAGTGGTAGTTGCTGGGATGGTGATCTGATAGCAGGAAAGCTCAGGGAGGGAGGGGAAATGCTAGTCTCCTGGCCTGGGTCCACTTAGCCTGTGATAGTGAAGGAGGGACCTAGTAGAGGGTCAGATGGGAAGGTAGCTAGGGTGGTTGGGAGGGAAGCTGGGATGGAGGCTGGGATGGATGCTTGAGAGGTTTGTGGGACAGGTGGGCTACCCCAGAGCATGGGAATCAGTGGATTTCCTACTTTGCACCTCTGCACCCTCTCACTGGAGGTCTACTAGGATCTGCAATCCCCTAAGAACTCCAAAGATCTTCCCTTTCCTTCCCCATGAGGTGAAGTGGCATTAGGTGGGCACTATCTTGACCAGAAGTCTGCTTTTACATAATTTTAAATTATTTTTATTTTAGAATCAAGAAGAGAAAGTCCTTGGTCTGTTTTTTGTTTAAAGCCATCTGAGTATATTAATAAGAGTTTTGACATGACAAATGGCATCCTGTAGTCCTAGACATGGCATAAAAGTGGAAGCTAGAAGATCACATCGATGCAAACTTAGAGTCCAGTGATAGTTTAACATATGTAGATTATCATATTTCATCTTGGCTATAAGAAGCAAAGAAAAAATTAAAACGCTGGCTAGAACCAAAGCCGGAGAACAATAATGGCTCTTTAAGGAATGGGATAGCAAACACCACAACTAAAATCATCTGCTCCTTTGAACAGGTATGTATGTTCATTTATGTACTGATTTTCCCAAGGGTCCTTGGGAAATGTTTCCAAAGGAGGGGTGATGGATTCAGCTGGCAGTTTCCAGAAGATAAAAACAGGAAAATGGAATTTCCAAGGAGGAGTTAATCATTGGCCCTGGGGGCCTGCTCTGTAAGTTTAACTTAACACCTGTTCTCCTGGATAGAAAAGAGGTTTGTTTTCTTTCAGGAGAAATTAGACAGTCTATATGATATGATATGATATGATATGATATGATATGATATGATATGATATGATATGATATAATATAAATATAATATAATGTTTTCTGATAGCCTATTCAATTTTTTTTCTGTCAAGAGTCAAATTGGCTTGAATGTTGGGCTCTATTATCTATAACCAAATCTGAATATAACAAAAACATCTAAAAACCTTCTTAAGCAGGCTTAGGCTGAGAGCTGACTGGAAATGGTGATACTGCTCATTGGATAGGATGAGGATCCTAGGAAAGCTTTTTAACTCTATGGTTTGATTAGCATGCTCATTCTGCTGAATGACTGAGGACTCCTCCAAGAGAAATGAGCATATCTTATCTCAGAGATTTGGTACACATTGACTGGTCTAGCAACTAAGGAAGAACTATTGTCAATTTAAAGAAATCTTATAAGGCCAAATAGAGGAATAATTTTTATGACCAGTATTAAAGTATTATACAGTGACTGGCAGGATATAAAAAGCCCATAATGATGTAATTTATTGATTGTAATTAAATGATGTCATTTATTGGGGTTGGAGGCTAGAGAAAATGTTATTTTTGCTATGAAAAACATAAGTGTCTTTTAATCCGATTAGAGCTGAGGTAACTATGATTGTCACAACTAGCATGCCATAGCCCATATCTGAGGTTTGATGTGTAGACATGTAAGGACTGAATTACTATTTGGGAAAAATGATCATGATCATTATTGTGGATTTTGTAGGTAATTGAAGATTATCTGGGCCCCCATTTTTGTCACTGTCTGTGTTCAAGGAATGAAATGGGCATTCAGGCTTTACTAGAAAAGCATGTATGAAGAGTATGTGATTTCATAACACAAATGCAGAGATAAATGTTGGTCATAGAAGCAGCTTTTTTACAGAGCATCCTGTACTATCTGTAAGCAAAATTCTTGCTGCTGCTTTGCATTTTTTGTGTGGTTTTCAATTCTCTGAATAATATTTCAAGAACCTGGAAATATCTTGTCTAGACAGAGAGTCCCAGCAATAAAACCTCCTGATAGATAGTAAGTAATCTTAGAAAGTTTAAGGTTCCTGAAACTTGGTAGAGAGAATGTTTACTAATGCCTTTCTGGGTAGTTTAGTATGTCATATATCCTTCAAGGGTAGGGAATATGACTCAGATTCCATTTCTCTGACCAGTAACTAGAGTACTTAAGTTCCAGCCCTTGTTTTAACAAGCTGTTAATTATGAGGGAGGTATCCAGTCTTAATGAACTTCAAGCCTCCTTACATTTAGCTACCTAATAGGGTGAGTTTGACCTCAACATGCTAATGGATGCAGCTAATGTCTGAAAATATTGGCTTTTCAACATGGCTTTGCCTTCTGTTAGCTTGAAGGTTTTATTAAAAATAATCATTTCATTGAGTTGAAATCTAAGACTGTCATGTCATGATTAGAAGCTTCCCCTGACTTCAGAAAAATGGCAAAATAAAAAATTAAGGGAGATTATAGTATGGTGTAAATTATGAGGGGTGATATCTCCTGTCCCAAACAGGGAAGAAGACTGAAAATGCAAGGGCAGAGACAAAGTATGATTTATTTGCTGTCCAAGGGATATGCTCTAATGAGTATCTTTTTTGTTTCATGCTCAACTTCTTTTTAAATTTATTTTTTCTAAAGTTTTGTTTTTTGTGTTTTTGAGTTATAATTTACAAACAATGAAATGACAGATCAAAATTGTTGAGTTCAGTCAGTTTTAGTAATTGCATACATCCATTTAACCACCACTGTAATTAGGACATAGAACATTTCCATCATTACAAGAAGGTTTCTTCATGCCACATTTGGGCAAACCCTTCCACCTCTCCCCATTGTCAATCACTACATAGCTTTCTAACAGGCCCTTAGAAAAAAAGAAACTGCTTTTGTAAAAAAAAAAAAAAAAAAATTCCTCCTCACTCGGACCCACCCACAATGTGAGAAGATGAAAGCTTAAAATGAATTCCTTCATTTTGTATCTATGTATATGTTAACCTTTACAATGTCCTATAGTTCAGGCCCTACAAGTCACATGGAGGTATCCAGTGTTTGGAAATGAAACTATCCCCAAACAAAAAGGAGCCTCACAAACAGCTGATCCTCCCAAAGTGGCCAAATATCAATGATAGCAAGGCTGCCTTTAGGATTAGGAAGAACTGTTTTATGGGAACCAGATTATTCCTCTCAAATGATGATAGCACTAGGAATTTCTTTAGGGACATGGACTGACTTTCAGGACAAGCACTGCTACAAGGAAACTCCAAGTTATACCTTGACTGGGACTGCTTAATTATGTGTACTTCTTGCCCTTTGCCCCAACTTTTCCTCAGTTTATGCTTAAAGCTTATGTTAGAGTCTTGAAGAGAGACTTAGGGCCAAAGCCTTTTAGCTATAATTCCTAATGTTTCCGCAATGATTAAATCTCCTTCCTCTGCTGTTACCATTACTCATCTCTATAATTAGCCTATAGAAACAGTTGGCCAAGTAAAGCCAGTTGGCACTCCTGAAGCCTAGCCTTTCCTAAAACTCCGTTCCTGGATTTGGTATAAATGAAACCATGCAGTGTGTGGTGAGAGAGAGAGAGAGAGAGAGAGAGAGAGAGAGAGAGAGAGAGAGAGAGAGAGAGTGTTTTGCCTCTCTTCACCATTAAGATCCTAGAATCCATTAATTTAATTTTATTTCTTTGAGCATTAGCTAAGTGTGCAAATATAATATGGTCAGTTTATCACCTACTGATGGGGATCTGTCTTTAAAGATTAAGATGTTATGACTAAAATGTTGATATAGACCACACATCTTTAGTTTTCTTTTGGTGAATACAAATAATTGTACTGAAGTTAGCATGTGATGCTTTCTCAAAGACCTAGCAGTCCCTCAGATCACTCAGTCATACTTAACGGTGTGTCCATGTGTTCTTAGCATCTGATTCTCTTCCAGAAGAATGCTATACTTGACAGAAATGCTATAAGGTCACAGATGGCAGTGAAGAGAGAGTTTTCACTGTGATGACTGCATTAGGTGCCTTACTATCTGGTAATACTGTCACACATTTGTGATCTTTGTTGTCTTTAAACTACATATTCATAGAATATATATTGCTAGCCAATTTGATATGAGATTTATAATTTGACAATCTAATAAAAAGAGCAATCTTGTTGGATTATTAGAAAGATTGGGTTGCTATATTAAGTTTGGGAGAAATGACATAATATTAAGTCTTAATATTTAAAAATAAGCAAGTTATTTTCTGTCTTTATTAAGCATTTGGAAATTATATTAACTTTGATAATTGCCATTATTTGTTAAGTTTGGAACTATGATTAAGAACTGTACGTTTGTATATATAAAGTATTCAGAGCTGGTTTCTGTCATCTATAGTCAAATTATCTTAACTGAGAGAAAATTCAATGTAAGGATGTTTCTGTTACTCTGGAGGGAGAACTGGGGTCTTTAACATGCTTCTTTACAAATGGATAAAGACAATCCTCAAATTTAGAGTTGACAAGTTGTGGGTTAGAAGATAAAAATTATTGCATTACAGACATAGATCTATTCCTTGATCAAAAACTGAATAGTTTTCTTTTTGATGTTTAGCGTTAGACAGTTTAGAAGGGGTTGGGAGGCCCCAACTTAGATCAAATGGCAGAGAAAAGGCCCAGGTGTCTAGAGAAGAAATTCATCAAAAAGAAGGAAGATGTTTTGACTAGCAATCCAGGATCAGTGCCAAGACTGGAATTATTTTAGGGGTGGGCTCATGTCAGAGAGTGAACCAGTGGTGAATTCTTCTTTCACTAACCCTTTGGTGTTGTGTTATACCCTTAGAGGAAAGTTGGGTGTGGGGTAAATGGGTTATGTATTTCTATAAAAATTAGAAGGAGAAAGAAACAGAAACAGGAGTTTCAGAGAGAAATGGAAATTAAAATAAAAGGCAGGCAGAAGCAGTCAGCTAGTTTACACAGTTGTAACCCTAAGTACACTTATGTACAAAATGAGAGTGAAAAATAGAAAATAACTTCATGATCAAAAATTCAATATTTTGTGTTTTAAGATGGGGTTAGGGGATATATTGATATACGGACATTTCTATTTAATATGTAAGGATTTAACTAATAGATTTTTATTTGATAAGCTTTTTGAAAAGCTAGTATAGTTATTAAAAGTAACTTATATATAAGTATTTAAGCAATTGAATGTATTCAAGGTAAAACTAATACTTTATTTTGTTATGAATAATATATTTTTATTTTTGACAATTTCATAAATGTATACAATGCACTCTGTTCCCTCATATTACCCTCTCTGTTCCCATTAAAATCTTTTTCCCATTCCATCCCTTTCCTACTTCCATGCCTTATTCTTTTATTTATACCTATTTATTTAGATTAGGGTCACTTGTATCATCATGGGTGTGAAGTTGTTAACTGGCAATTTGGCACTCCCCCAAAGAGTACACTCCTAAAAGACATGACTTCCCTTATTCCAGCAAATATTTCTCTGAAAGGTGTGGTCCCCTTCCTCACTGATGAGGAGATATTGACAGGCTCAGTCATGTACAAGCATATAATGTCAACAGTTGTTTGCATAATTTCTTTAATTTATTTTCTCTATAGAAAAATGTTTACTAAACATGGAGTAATCATATATATGACATCTCAAGAATCATGTATTTATAATCTTTTCCCATTGCTGTGACAAATACCTAACAGAAGCAACTTGAGGAAGAGTCTAGTTTGGCTTGAAGTGTAAGGAGACATAGTTCACTGCAGTGCGGAAGGCATGGTGGCAGGAGCTTGATGCAGCTGGTTGTATTGCACTTGTAGTCAGGAAAGTGCTAACGGTTGTTGCTCAACCAGCTTTCTTCTTTTAGTGCAGTCCAGAACACAGCCCATGAAGTGATGCTGCTTACATTTAGGGAGAGTTTTCCCACCCCAATTAACCTAATCTAGAAAATCTCCAAAACCTGTCAAACTGACTTTAGAGATTCACTGTCACAAGCACTGAACACTGCCATTTTGGCATTGAGGAAGCTGCTAAACAAGCACTTGTATACCAATGGGGAGGCAAGAGAAATTCAGACTTCCTGTGGAGCCATGTACAACTCAGCTGATGATGAAAGAGGCTGGACTCTATGCTTTACACAAAAAAAGGATTGATATAAAATGCCTAAAAGTATGAGTTATGTATATACTTAAAACTTTGTTAAGTGATTATTTTCTTAAAGTTATTGATACAAATATTTCATTAAGCTAAATTTAAAAAAATCTTGGTTGGATTCTCACATGATGACTTTTCTGAAGTGATTTAAATTACTTTGGTTATTTTTGGTTATTTTCTCAAAGCTCTTTTGAAAAAGATAAATCTGAGTTTGTTTCAATATTGGAAGATATTTCCAGTTGACAGCTGAAAAGCCTTCCATGGAAGAGATATGACGTGTAATGATATCCGGGCTTGTGTGTGTGTGTCAGCCTCTATGACTTGAAGGGACTTTGTATGGGTATTAAATGAGAGAGGAAAAAACAAAAAATGGAGCAGTCAGAGCTCCAGTGGAGTGGAGATTATGTGAATACATAAATGTACCTTTCTGTTTTTTTTTATGTTTTTACAAAACATTGAAATGTGGAGGAGTGCATATAAATGTGTGACACTTGCCACATAATTTTGTTTCTGTACCTCTAATCATCTTCCAATTTTTCTAAAACTCACAATGAAGAAATACATTTAGTACAATTGTATAACCTTTAAATAGCATCAGGTTCAAATTTGTTAAGACAAAAACAATGTTTTTCTTCAAAGTAAATCCATCACTAAATAAAATTCAATATAGTGATTACTGGAAGTCCTTGTGAGTTCTATAATCATTAACTATAATAGACTGTGTCTAAAATTTCCAACACTTAGAAGACTCTTAGTTAACATGGCTGCCTCATATAGATAGCTGTGTTTAGATTGGTAACTCAAGATTCAATTTCATTTTTAAACCAAAAGCAGAAGATTAGCAGAGTTAAAAGTTATAAAACAAATTAAAGTCATATTACAATCTAAATAAAATAGAAAGTTGATTCCTATACAGCTAGCCTCTCATTTCTTCTCATGAGTAAATACAAGACTTGACATCCTACCTCAGATGCCAAAATCTGAAGGGAAATATGTGTTATTTGATATTTCACTTTATTCCTACAGGATGTTCCACATGTTTTTCACATTTTGTCTTCATTGTCAAAAACAAGCCAGCAGTGATTTGTTTGAGGATAATGAGCTATCTGGAACTTTCTAACAACATGTTTAAGAAATAATTAAAAAATGAAATTCAAATGAGATTTTTACAAGTACATAGTTCATAAATCTTTCAACATTTTCAGTATTAAAACTTGATTATTAGATATAAAAATTCTCAACAAAATATTGGCAAACAGAATACAAGAATATATTAGAAATATCATTCACCCCAACCAAGTAGGCTTGATCGCCAAGATGCAGGGATGGTTCAACATCTGTAAATCAATAAATGTAATATATATATATATATGAATGGGCTGAAGGAAAAAAAATCATATGATCATCTCATTAGATGCAGAAAAAGCATTTGTCAAAATCCAACATCCCTTCATGATAAAAGTCCTACAGAGGGGCTACAGAGATGGCTTACCTGTTACGGCACTTGCCTGCAAAGCTAAAGGATCCTGGTTAGATTCTCCAGGACCCACATAAGCCAGATACACAAGGGGGTGCATGCATCTGGAGTTTGTTTGCAATGGCTAGAAGCCCTGGCACGCCCATTCTCTCCCTCTCCCTCTTTCTCTCGCTCTGCCTCTTTCCCTCTCTCAAATAAATAAATAAAAAGAAATTATTTTAAAAAAAGTCCTACAGAGACTGGGAATAGAAGGAACATATCTCAACATAATAAAGGCTATTTATGACAAACCCACAGCCAACATAATACTAAATGGAAAAAAAAAAAACATGAAGCTTTTCCACTAAAATCAGTCACAAGACAAGGGTGTCCACTGTCCCCACTTTTATTTAATATAGTACTGGAAGTCTTAGCCATAGCAATAAGGCAAGAGACACACATAAAAAGGATACAAATTGGAAAGGAAGAGATCAAGTTGTCATTATTTGCAGATGATATGATTCTATACATAAAGGCTCCTAAAGATTCTACCAGCAGACTGTTAGAGCTGATAAACACCTATAGCCATGTAGCAGGATACAAAATAAACACACAGAAATCAGTAGCCTTTCTATATGCTAATGACAAATGCACAGAGGATGAAATCAAAGAATCATTCTCATTCACAAATGCATCAAAAAAAAAAAAATAAAGTACCTTGGGATAAACCTAACCAAAGAAGTGAAGGATCTCTGCAAGGAGAACTTTAGAACACTCTGGGTAAGTCTGAGTAGCTATAGCCACCTGATCTTTGACAAAAATGCCAATAATACGCATTGGAGAAAAGACAGCCTCTTTAGCAAATGGTGCTGGGAAAACTGGATATACATCTGTACAAGGATGAAAATAGATCCTTATCTCTCTCCATGTACAGTAATAAGTCTAAATGGATCAAATACCTTAATATCAGACCTGAAACTCTGAAACTGCTAGAGGAAAAAGTAGGGAAAACCCTTCAACATATTGGTCTTGGCAAAGACTTTCTGAATATAACCCCAATTGCTTAGGAAATAAAACCACAGATCAACTGCTGGGACCTCATGAAATTACAAAGTTTTTTTTTTTTTTTAATTTTTGGTTATTTATTTGCAAGCAGAGAGAGAGAGAGTGAGATAGAAGAGAGGCAGACGGAGAGTGAATGGGCATGCCAGGGCCTCTAGCCACTGCAAACGAACTCCAGATGCATGTGCCCCTTGTGCATCTGGCTTACGTGGGTCCTGGAGAATTGAACCGGGATCCTTTGGCTTCTCAGGCAAACGCCTTAACTGCTAAGCCATTTCTCCAGCCCCTTTATTTATTAATTATTATTTTTTTAAATTTTTGTTACAAAGTTTTTGTATAGCTAAGGACACTGTGAAAAAAGCAAAGAGGCAACCTATAGAATGGGAGAAAATCTTTGCCAGCTATACATCTGACAGAGGTTTAATATCTAGGATATACAAATAACTCAAAAATTAAATAATAAAAAGTCAAACAACGCAATGAAAAATGGGCTATGGAACTAAATAGAGAGTTCTCAGGAGAAGAAATACAGATGGCATATAAACATGTAAAAAAAAATGTTCTACACCCCTAGTCATCAGGGAAATGCAGATTAAAACTACCTTGAGAATCCATCTCACTCCTGTCAGATTGGCTACCATCATGAAAACAAATGACTATAAATGCTGGTGAGGATGTGGAAAAAGAGGAACCCTTCTACACTTTTGGTGGGAATGCAATCTGGTCAAGCCATTGTGGAAATCAGTGTGGAGGTTCCTGAGACAGCTAAATATAGATCTACCATATGACCCAGCTATACCACTCCTAGGCATATATCCTAAGGACTCGTCTCACTACCTTAGAGATACTTGCTCAACCATGTTTATTGCTGCTCTATTTACAATATCTAGGAAATGGAACCAGCCTAGATGCCCCTCAACTGATGAGTGGATAATAAAGATGTGGCACACTTACAGAATGGAGTTCTACTCAGCGGTAAAGAAAAATAAAGTTATGAAATTTGCTGGAAAATGGATGGATCTGGAAAGGTTTATACTTAGTGAGGTAACCCAGGCCCAGAAAGCCAAACATCACATGTTCTCTCTCATATGTGGATCCCAGCTACAAATGATTGGACTTCTAAGTGAGTAAAAATAAAACTCAGTAGCAGAAGCCAGGAAGCTAGAAAGGGGATATAAAGGGAATAGACAGGGGGGAGGGAGGACTTAATAGGATGGTATTGTATATATGTAAATAGAAGAACAGATTAAAGGGGGTGAAATAGCCTAAGTGAGGTCAGGGGAAGAGATTGAGTAAAGGAGCAGTGGAGGGAGGGCTAATCAAAATCTAAGAGGATATAAATAAGTCATATGGAAACCTACTTTTTTGGACAATGGAACACTCAGAAGCCATAGATTGTTACTAGAAAATTTTCAGTGCCAGGAAATGGATACCTTCCAGTGAGTTGTTGGCCAGGGAGGTCACAGATACCCCAAAACATTATAGGCCATTGCTGAGGCCCTTGGTTTCCCACCAGGAATAGATGGTAAGACCCTATTGATGAAGACTCCACATACTTGGGTGGCAAGTTCACTGAGAAAACCTGCTGGAGCTGATCTGAAAGCCTCCTCCATGAGGATCAGCTGACAGAAAGTTGGAAAAAGCTACACTGCATGCAGGTCAATGGGAGAGAGAAAACACCAGTGAAGGTACTCAACAGTGAACACTGCAAGCTTCAAATTTGGCCAGCCAGGCCAAATGAGCCAACGGTGCAATAGTGGCATGTCTGTTATGGGGGAAACCAATTGCTCTCTAATTGGACTGGAGGCCTGCTCCATAAGAGGGAACACATCCCTGATACTGAAAACATACGGCAGGGGTAGTCATGAGCCCTGGTGTCTGACTAAATGTATATACCATGCTCTCCAAACTGCCCAGTAAGCATTTCTCTTAATGTCCACACCCATATATTAATGCTGTTCTCACTTTTGGTTAGAGAAGCTTCTCTTTTCAGATTTTGGTGACCTTGGGATAACTCAGAAGCACCATAGTGCTGAGAAGAAGTGACAGAGGAGTGCTCAGAACTGAAACATCTCAAACCTACCTTCCAAGGCTCAGGGTCTATTGCGGTAGAGGGGGCAGAAAAAATGTAAGGGCCAAAGGAAGAGTACGACTCCTTACAACATGCTCCTCCAGACACAAAATGGCCTGGATATCCATGACCTCACAGTGCTTGACACCTACATAAGACCATCATAATAGGAGGAGAAGATCATAACATCAAACTGAAAAGAAAGACTGAGAGGGGGAAGGGATATAATGGAGAGTGAAGTTTCAAAGGGGAAAGTGGGGGGAGGGAGGGAAGTACCGTGGGATATTGCCTACAATTAAAGAGGTTGTCAATAAAATAAATAAATAAATAAATAAAATAATAAAAGAAACTTGATTATTAAAAATCCCCATAGGGCTGGAGAGATTTCTTAGCGGTTAAGGCACCTGCCTCCTAAGCCTCAGAAAGCTGGTTCCAATCTCCAGGTCCACGTTTAGCCAGATGCAAAGTGACGCAAAGGTGCAATGCTGTGCTTGACCACAAGTGGGCACACGCATCTGGATTTTGTTCATAGCAGCTGAGAGACTGCTGGTGTGCCCATCTCTACCTGTCTTCCTCTCCCTCTCTTTCTGTGTCTCTCTGCAAAAAAAAAAAAAAAAAATCCATAATAGTTATTTTTAGACTATAAAAATATATAAAATCAAAGGTTAATATAGTCCTAGGGAAAACATGTATACAAATAAGTAAAACCTTGAATGTTTCTGGTATAAATATATATAAATGTTTATATATAACATTATATAATGTTATATATAAACATTTATATATAAATGTTTTGAACAAGATCTAAAATGGGCAGGTTCATCAGAATTTGCCCATTTCACTAAGACTTCTTATGCCTTTCTGGATGACTTTTATTCCAACTCAAATGATCTCATAAAAGGAGGGATGAATTTGGCATTTAGAATTTCCTAAAGCTATTTACAGGTGCTTTTTTTTTAAATCACTAATCTGTACCCACCCCCTCCCACACACACTGTTAATGGCAGTTCCTTAGAGAACTCTTAATCCAAAGTAGTTCTGGGATACTCTTCATCCTTGTTAATTAAAATGGGTGCACTTCTCTATAGGACCCTTTTCTGAGGAACTTGGGAGCAAAGAAAAGCATGTACAATTGTTGGTAGGCCCAGCAATAGCAACAGGTTCTAAGTTGGCACTGAAACATATCTTTCCTCATTCCTTTGACATAACATGACTACAAGCAAATTGTTACATTAAAAAAAATACAATTAACATTTCCTTATGAAATCCTAAAGTAATTTGTATCTAAGCTTGCATCCCCATTAAAAAATTAAATCAAATGAGTCTGTGACTTCATTTTATGTCTTCAGTATTTTGTTAGTTCATAAGTATAAAAGAGCTCTCTATTTCCACTAATTTTCACATGAACCCAAGGGTTCACACCAAATGTACTGTTTGTCCACACAATGTGGGTTAGCTACATTCTAGAACATATAAGTTGTCTTTTTTTCTTAACAGGTCATCTCCAGAGGAACTTGTGTTCATTTTACCATGCTTACCAGGATGATATTGTGCTTATTTAGAAACTTGCTTATGTCAGTTGTCCTTGCTTTTATAACAAGTTATTATAATTAATTCCATAGTATATAACTGGTGAAGTATCAGTATAAAACATGTAAGTTTTTTTTTTTTTTTAATGACAAATGTTACAAGTGTTGGTAAAATTATCAACTGTCTACTATCAAAGGGGATGTATATGTGATAAATATATAGGACTTGCAGCTATTTAAAGCTTTCAATTTGTTTCTGGGATTGATAATATATATTTCTCTGTATGCAACTTTGAGGACTCATTTCGACATTAATGATGGAAAATGTAGGCTTTCTAGTATAAGACATGTATATGAAAGAAAGATGCCATATTATTACAGCATATGCAAATATTTGGTGATGGTTAAGTGTTCATGACTTGATTAGGATTGAGGCATACATGGAGCATTAGAGGGTTTTTTGTTGTTGTTTTATTTTAATCTAAGGCATGAAATACAATGTAAGAGTACTCAGTTGTTTTAAGATCCAAGTGAAAATGTTTAAAATAGACTAATATAAGATAGTCCAGGAGGCTAGGGAGATGGTTCAGTGGACAAAGCTCTTGCTGTGGTAGCATGAGGACTGGTGTTTATATCCTCAGAACCTACATAAGTGGGGATGGACATGGTGACCCACCTGAAATTTCTGCATTCAGGATGCAGAGACTGGAAATTCCCAGGAGCATGCTGGCTATGTAGACTGAGTGAGGGATTTCTAGCCTTAATACATTTTTATTTTTATTTTCATCATGTGTTTAGGTATTATAAGGTAAACATTATTCAAATTTAGAATTTGTATGTAGCTGTCATGATTTTAGACTGGCTCTTGGTACATATTAGTATTTCCAGAAAATGATGGTTCATATTTACTGCTTCCAATATAACATCTTTGAAACAATAATGTATTTTTCTTATAGAACTTAACAAGTTGAATTATTTCAAAACTGGTTGCAAAACACAGAACAAAAAGGTGATATGAATTTATATTTCAGATAGCAGTTCTCCTACTTCCTGGATAAAATATTTGTGAAACATATATCCTCAGAAAATAAAATTAAAAAAAAAAACTAAGTGTTTAAGGTGGGGAAAATAATTGAATGTTAATTTTCTCTATTTTCTTACAAGGACTTTATTTATTTTCATGTGCAGTAACTTTTTTTCTCTTTTAGAGTTAGCTATTTATACATTTTCACCATAACAGCAGAAGACTTTTGCACACCCAAGACATGACAGTTCATGATACAAGTTTTGTCTTTACTGAATGTACTATATTATTTAGTGGGCAATAGACAGGAAACAACAAATGAAGTAATTATTTCAATTGAACATTCTTTTGAAAGAGGATTTCTGACATCAAAATAGGTAGGGTATATTTTATACGTGCTAATTTTAGTTAAGATATTCAATGCTGACTGCATATGTTATTTTTCAGAATAGTGTAATGTAAGACACCCTCATAGGCTATGTTTAAGACCCTGAATTTTATACTTTTTATAGTATTTCCACATAATAATAGCTTTTCCTATTTTTAGACCTAGAGTAATAATATATATATATATATATATATATATATATATATATATATATATATATATTATTCTTTAGCATGTCCTTAAGAAAAATCTTTGAAAGGGTAATATTTAACATTTACTAAACTTGATTTATACTCCAATATCTTTAAAAGAAAACATAAAAATAATATGCATTTGGATTGGAGAGATGGCTTAGCAGTTAAGGTGCCTGCCTGCCATGCTTAAAGACTCCCATTCTATTCTCCAGGTCCCACATCTAGCCGGATACAAAAAATGATGCAAGTGTGTAATGCTGAACTTGTCCACAAGGGAGCACATGTGTCTGGAGTTCATTCACAGTGGCTGAGAGGACACTGGTGTGCCCATTCTCTCTCTCTCTCTCTCTCTCTCTCTGCTTCTTTCTCAGTCTCTCTCAAATAATAAAAAATGAAAAAAATGTATGCATTTAAAACTTTCTTTTAAAATATAGATAATGAAATATATTTGTGAATGCTAAATATCATGAGATATATGGAGCAAAAATGCTGCACATGTATTATTCAGAAAGTACCACCACTGTGAAAATACACAGATTTATCACCTGCACTTATTCAATTTTAGAGGACATCTGCATAATTGGATTTTTGTACTCAAAACATAAGTACGGCAGACTTTTGAATTGGAAAAGGACTCAGAGATTTCCTATTAGAACACGTTCCACACAATGCTGGAATCATGCAGACATGAACTAAATATTATACTTAATTGGATTAGGTATTTCAGACTCCAATAATTGAAAGTTGTCAGCAAACAAAACATTCATTTTGTTTCCTTACTTAACTTTATGATAGTCTTTCTTAGTTCAGTAAGAATTAGTTATAGTCAATTTCTACCCAAAGTGTACAATTTAATTTCTAGACATTTTATTCACCTAACATTTGGGTATATAAATTTTATTAAGAAACGTATTTCCACTCATATCCATTCTATTACTCACGGGGAAAATAGCCCAGCAACTTGCTCACACTTTATCCATAAATAAGAGGTAACAGAAGCAGGATAAATTATTAGGTCATACATTGGTGATTACAGACTGAGGCAATGCAAATCAATGCAGGGTGGCTGAATGTCACTTTTCAGTGATATGGGTGTCCTTGCTATGCCTTTACTCATTTCCTGGTGAGATCTGAGAGCCAGGAAGAACTGTGAATCCTGTCCTGTCTGTGCAATGTTTAAGGACATTGAGCAGATAACAAGCATTAATTACCCTTTCTCTTGAAGGTTGGGAGTTGATTGCCAGAGCCAAGGTTAAAGGAAGAGTCACCATGCTTATGTTCATGATCAATGGCTGGAGACGATTAGAGGCATCATTTTCTTAAGTATGGGATCATACCTGTTTATTTAGTTTAGATTTATTTATTTACTCTAAGACCAGCCTATGTAGGATCAGCCTTGTAAAAGTTAAACAATACTTATCTATATCCATCCATAATGCATTTATATAATAGAAAACTTGAAGTCAGGTGATTTTATGAAGAAAAGATATGCAGTTAGCTCACAGTTCTGGAGGGACAAGGTTCTGGTTTGGTGATAGACTTTTTGCTGGCAGAGTTCTGAGGATTAAAAGGCATAACATGGCAAGAATTATTTTACAAAGCACATGGATTTCTATACAGGTTTCTTCCTGTTCTTATAAACCCAGGATAGGGAGGCAATCTGATGATGCCATGAAATCTTACCCAGTCCCCCACAGTCCCACCCCATAGCTTTATTTAGTTTCTATTCTCTGAATATCTGACCAGGGAGGTTTCATTTTAACACATAAATTCTTGGAGAATACATTCTAACCATAGCCAAACCATAGTGCTATAAAAATACCTTTAAGGGATCCAGAGATAACTTAGTGGGCACTTGCTTACAAAGCCTAACAGGCTGGGTTCAATTCCCCAGTACCCACATAAAGCCAGATGCACAAAGTGGTGCATGTGTCTGGAGTTCCTTTGCAGTGGCAGGAGGCCCTGGCATGCCCATTCATTCTCTCTCTCTTTCTTCCTCTGCTTGCCAATAAATAAATAAAAAGTACTTTAAAAATACTTTCAAGTATTAAAAAAAAAACTTGAATTTTCATTTAAGTCTCCGTGTCTCCTTGCTCAACATTCATATCATCTGTTGTAGATTTTGAACTCTTGAATCCAAGGATTTCTTTTTCATCCTCATCATCAAGCACAGTTCTGTTTCAGAGTGTGCACTTAAATGCTTACTGAATGCATGTGAGAGTAAACCCTCAGCCAGGATATTGTTTCAGTATGCTCTCCAGAATATTGCTGTTTATTGAAGCTCTCTCTTTACCAGACCCAGAGTCCATCCTTCAGCTCTGTGTGTTTAACTTTCTTTGATATTGCTATATGTAAATTAGTACAGTCCAAAAGTAGGTTTACTTTTTTAGTATCAGAGTAACACTGTTGGCATATATTGTGTTTGTGGTCATATAAAATCTTGGACCTTTACATGACCTCTTTTTATTCCAGAAGACCAACCCATATATTATATTCAGAAGAAAAATGGCCTCATCTTTGACCAGTTATATCCTGTACTTACAAAATTATCTTTTGAACTTAAAATCAGGGCCACATGTTCTCTGTGTTTAACTTCATCTTGCTGCTGGAAATTCATTTCATTCTATCAAGTTCACTTTGCTTTCTAAATGCTTCATCCTACATAGCAGTGACCCCATATTGCCTTCCGCAGACTTGACTCGTATCTCTTGCTATGTTTAAAAACACTGACATTTCAGAGAGAACAAGTCCCTGTGGCATGCTCCATTCATCTGACTTTAACATAGATGCACTAAGTAGATTTAATTTGGAATTTTTGTTAAAGATCTATGAACTATGGCAACCCACATTATAGTAGAACAATGAAAAAATGTGGCAGTGATTGTATTCTCTTGCTCTGTCCATGAAGTCCCTTATCAAATGTAGGATGAAGGAATAAGCATATATTTGCATCTTAGATTGAGAGTTCTGAAGCTCTACTCTATGCCTATGCATGTTGTGAATCAGACTCTGAGGGTTAATTTTCATTATTTTCTAGATAGATACTGGTGTAAATATTAGACAATAAGGAATATTGTGCTGAGGATAGTTTATTACTCACAGTAGAAATTAATTGCTCCATCTCAAAAAAAGAAAGAAAACTAGTTTAGTTCGAATTGTGAACTGTGCCATTAGACAATGTTCTGGTCACTGTCTTTATTATTTTACTTAATCTCAATGCATCTGAAGTTCACCAAGGTTTAGCTTCTATATACTAATTTTAAACTATTGATATATTTGTGCATTTCTTGGTTGGAGCTGAGCTGTGTTTGTGTGGAGTTCTGAGACTTTGATGTCACTATTGGAATAAATGAAAAAGATATTTAGATATTTTTAGGCCTATGTAGGAGAAAATTGGTTTGAAGTAGGGAATGTCTTATAGAGTGTGAAGACCTTTGTAAAAGATTAAGATAGAAACATTGTTTTAAAATACACTAGGCAGCCATGCAATTTAAGGAAGGTTTAATGAATCAATTAAGGAGTACTTTCAAGCCACAGTCCTTAAATGTGTATATCTCCTAGGGCAGTGCTGCCTGTGTGTGTCTTCCATTCTTAGGCATTGGCTGTGAAGGAGCACAAAGGAGGAAGCAAAGCCTCATCATAGCATCCAAAATGACCTCTAGAAAAATAAAGCTGCAGTCTGACTGAAGGAAGTGTCTAGTTAGAAGGCTATGAAATAGGGTCTATGAAACATTCTAGTCTTCATAAGAAAAAAATAAAATTACTAGATACATCATGGTTGAGTGTATTTCAATAAGAATATTTGATATAATAAGAAACAATATTTTTAAGACTTGTTCTAAGTGTTCAACTTCAAAGCACAAAGGGAGTTATCATATTCGTGCTAATAATGCCATGTGATGTAAACAAACATAAGAACTATTCATAGAAGAAAAGAAAAGGGATAGAGTATGGTAGCAAAGGAGGAAAAGGAGATAAAATGCCCACAGCCAACACTGAAATTAATACCACCAAAATTTTGCAACACATAGCACTCTGTTATTGAAAGAGGCCTTAGAAATTACCCAGAACACACTTCTCACCTTGAATATAGGAGGCATGAGCAAAGATTTAGAGAACTTGGTGAAGCTTACACAGATCCTGGAGTGTTATTTTCATCATAACACTTTGGTAGGTGAGTCAATCAGTAGAAATTTGTGGAAGGTTCTAAACCTTACTACACACAATGACCTGAAAGAGGAATGAATGTAATCACTGCCACATGCAGCAATAATCAAATGTGTTTAATATCATGTGATCATGCTCATATTCTAGAAAAGTAGACATTGTTTTTTTTTTCTTATCATGAAATCCACAGATTATCAAATATAGCACAGCAGAGACTAACAGTATGACCTCAGTTAAGCATGGAATATAATGTGCAAAATTTAAGGTTATATTTACCATATAACTTTATTATTAAAACATAAGATACACAATTAGAATTCAAATACAGTTCTACAACTATGTGAAGAGATGGTGAACTAAACAAATAAGCCTCAGTTAGATCTCAAAATCCTCCACGGCAAAGCAAATGGGAATGGTGATACAGATCAGGAGCAAGGCAGCTTTCTCCTATGGATAGTTAGACACGGCCTGGCTCACAGAAACATGGATGCCTTGTCTGTCCTAGATCACACATCTGATTCAGTCAGATTCAAGATGGTTGCAAGCAAGAACTCCAGTGTCAGATTCATGCTTCTTTCTCAACTTTTTCTGGGATTAGCAACAGTGGGCTAACACTTCTTGCATCAGCCTCTTGAGCCCACCAATGAATCAGGTCCCTCCCTTAAACACCTCTTTCTAATTGGATGACAGCTTCATATCACTGGACCTGAGTCAGGTGTGTGAGCTCTTTAGTTTCCCTTTACCCTTCTTCCTTGTATGAGGGTTTTTTTGATCTCCCTTGCCCCTTCCCACCCTGCCTAGAGTGTGGAACATAGTCAGGCTTGCAAAGGGCAGCATATAGGACAGTATTTGCCACATAAACTGAAAGGGAAGTGTGGTGCTTACCCAGAGGGCAGAATTAGCTGTGTTCCCTGGAGTCATGAGTCTGAGGAATAGATTGAAGCTCTTATCTCAGCCACTGCCTAGGGCAGCTGCCCAACATATGAAAGGCAAGAAGTATGGTGAAACTGGAACAGCCTTGCAGTGGGCCTCTCTGAAAAACAAACAAGACAAACCAAACAATGAAACCAACAAAGATTTGGTTGGTAAGTAAACACTCAGCAGCCAAGGTACATGTAAGTTTGGAGATGCCATCCACACCTTAGAATGTATGGGGGGAAAATGGAACTGAGATAAGATGTAAATGGATGCACCACTTCTTTTCATTGAAATTATTGCAGAAATTTTAAACCTGGAGAAAGAAGTGGGGATCTAACCATGAGGCATTTATAACCCAAAGAAAAGATTAGAAAATAACCTCTCTATGACACACTGTGGCCAAAATGTTAAAAATACAAAGCAAAGAAACCATTTTAAAAGCTACCAGGAAAAAAATGACAACTGATTTACAAAGGCAGAAACATAAAAAGAGCATGCAATCTCTCAGCAACCCTAAAATGAAGGAAAGCATTTGATGTTTTGCTTCAAAGTCTGGAAATAAATAACTGCCAACTGAGATTGTTACATCCAATAAAACTATCTTTTATCTTCATATAGAATTAAAAACATTTTACAGGGGCTGGAGAGATTCTGAGTGGTTGAAGGCACTAACTTACAAAGTACACAAGCCTGTGCTAAATTATCAAACCATAAACATAAGCCATCCACAAAAAGTGGCATAAGAATCTGATATTCATTTGAAGCAGCAAGAGACCCTGATGTGTGCACGGGTGTGAGGGCATGCGTGTGTGAACACACACACACACACAATCTTTAAAGAAAAAAAATTACAAATACAAACTAAGGTACTTCATAACAACTGATTCAGAAATGCTAAATATATTTAAAGTAAAAATATACAAACAGGGCTGGAGAGATGGCTTAGGGGTTAAGGCGCCTGCCTCCTAACACTAAGAACACTGGTTCCAATCTCCAGCGGTTCCAATCTCCAGGTCCCATGTTTAGCCAGATGCAGTGACGCAAGGGCACAATGCAGCACTTGACCACAAGGGGCGCACACATCTGGATTTCGTTCACAGCAGCTGAGACACTGCTCACGCGCCCATCTCTGAAATAATAAAAAAATAAAAAGTTTTAAAAATATATATACAAACAAACAAAAACAGTATAAATCACTAGTATACAGGAAGAGTAAGTTTCATGAAAAGAACAGATATACAAACTTAGGAAAGTATTACCATATTTAACCCAGTAAATCAGCAACTACTAATATTATTAGGTGAGAAGTAACAGAACTACCAATAATCTACCAAACAGAAAAATAACCAAAAATCACAGGAAATGACAACTTCTATCAATAATAACTTTAAGTGCAAATGTGTTCGACTTACCTATTAAAAGATGAAGGCTAGGTGACTGACTGTATTAAAAGTAATAGACAGATGTTTGCTCAGTGAAACACACCTCACAGATAAAAGTCACCCTCAGAAGTCATCCCACCAAACAAATGTGCATCAAAAACTAATGTAGCTACTCTAACATCTAATAAAGTATACTTTAAACCAAATCTCTTCAAAAATAACTAAAGGAATCCACCAACAATCTCTGATATATTATAATCACTTTCAGCATAGTAAAAGGGCACCAAATCAATATATAAAATTCAGTAGCTTTTCTAACAAATTGGCACTGTGAAAAGAAAGAAACTGGGGGAAAATCAATTCCATTCATTATAGTTTAAAAAAAAAAAAAAAAAAAAAACACTAGCTAGAAATAAGCAAATGTAATCATGGAAGTGAAAGATCCCTACAATAAAAAATAATTAATTTCTATGCTAACTTAAAAATAAATTATAATAATAAGGACTGCACAGGTAAAGTGTGACTGTAATACAAATGGACCCTTTTGATTTGTGTGGACCCTTTTATGAGCCCTTTTAAAAAGAGAGTTCATAAGTATACCTTAGCTCCCCTAAAAGCTCATTTCTACCAGATAGATGACTGCACAGTCGTCCTCTATCAGGCACTGTAGACTATGGATTTGTTTTAACATTAAAAAAAAATCTCTTATTTGCAAATCAGAGAGAGAGAGAGACAGAAAGAGAGAGAGAGAGAGATAAAGACACAGAGAAGAGAGAGTTGTGGAAAGAATGGCTGTGCCAGGGCCTCTTGCCACAGCAAACTGATTCCACATGCATGTGCTTCTTTGTGCATCTGACTTTATGTGGGTACTGGGGAACTTATTTCAGGCAGTTAGGTTTTGCAAGCAAGCACCTTAGCCATTGAGCCATCTCTCCAGCCACAACTATGGATATATTTTATTATAAGTTTGCTCTAGGAAATTTTTCATTATTCCTAATGTACTGTGTATTATTTAGGTTTATATTATTATTAATATTAACTTAATATTAGTATTAACTTAATAATATTATATTAATATTATGTAGGCTAAGCAACATGATAATCATAATTTACACTTTGGAGACCTGTCAAAGAGATTATGATTCACCTTTTAACTGAAAAAAATAAATAACAAAAATCATTTGTTTCTTAAGAAGTATAGGGTGGTGACTGTTTTTACAAAAGAAGTATGTCTATTTGTCTAGTGTGTTAAATTTCTAATGTCTTCAAAAAGAAGGAAATTTCCTTTTTCGGAATTTCTGAGGCTTAGACATATTAAATTAGGTTAATTACATTAAAATAAAATAAGTATAATATACAGTTATTACTATGAAATGAGGGAAAGCACGGAATACAGATAGAAGAGTTAATCCACAGATTGTTCCTGGAGATGTTACTGAGAGATTCACAAATCCTCATCCTTTTCTGTCTCCAACTCCCAATTTTTGTGTCCCACTGAAAGAAATTAATATTTAGAGATGACAGTAGATGATAACTTTTGTCACTAATTGATGAAATTATTGTCATTTTATTTCAAAATATTTGTAGTAAATATAGCCAAGAAATAATTTCAATGAGACTGATTAACATGATTTTGATTTCCATAAAATTCACAAATTCAAGAACAGAGTTGCCTCCATAAACTGCTACCCAGTTAGTGTTCCATAGAAATCCAGAAAGCATTATGACTTTTGATATGATGGAGGGAAAAGTGTTCTGTTTCTCAATCAAATTTTAGTTTCACCCTAAAAATGATGATAATACTAGAGGGTGAGCTTTATTCTATTTCTTTTCACTAGCAAAGGAAATGTATTGATATCTAACTATCTTGTATACAGAAAGATTATTATTTGAAAATCAGCACTTTCAACCACTGAGCAATCTCCTCAGTCTCTACAAAATTCTGATTTTACTTTTTAAAATGTATTTATTTTCACTTTTTTGGTTTTTAGAGATGGGGTCTCACTCTAGCCTAGGCTGACCTGAAATTCACAATGTATTCTCAGGCTGGCCAACCTCTGCCTCCCAAATGCTGGGTTAAAGGCATGCACCATGGTGTTGGATTCAACACTCAGCTTTAAAGATTATTTCATGCCTTCAACTATTAATTTCATTCTTCAATACTATAGAAAATTCTCTAGTTGTTTAGGGGAATATGGAAGGACAAAGAATCACAAACTCTTGATTCATACTTTGTTACCTACAATAATAGGACACCCTGTCTGAAATTTATAAATGATAAGGGAAGTAATTAAACTGTCAAGAATTAACTGTCAAGCACCAACCACTCTTGATTTGGCTAAGAGATCCACTCAGTGGAATGGAACTCATAGTTGGAACTGGGAAACAAATCAAAACTATGTCCAAAAAATGAACCTGTTCTCCAGTATCAAACTGCCACAAATCATGGGCTATAAGAGGGCCTACACATATAAAATTTTCTCTAAAATAACAATGGCCATCCCGTTTATCTGGTGCTGACTTCTCTCTCCATTGGAGAATTTGCTTCTCTTTTTCAGATGGATGCTGAACCTGAGGGGAGGATCAGCCTATTGCACCTCACCAGGGCCCCAACTGAAACCATAGAGTAACTGGAGAAATGAGCAAGAGTGCAGCTTTCTCGGTGAACCTGACACCAGCACAAGGCTGAAGGGGATAGACACAGAGAACACTCAACTCCTACTAAACCAGATATCCAGAGACACAGAGGCTCCCAAGACCTCATCACTGAAGTAGACCTAAAAGGAACCAAACATGGCTCAGGAAAATTCATGGAAGAAGGGGCAGAAAGATTGTTAGAGCCACAGGTGGATCATTATTTACAGAGACATTGCCTCTTCCCCATAATTGATGGCTACCCCCACAATGCACGACCCACATTCCCCAATGAGGGGGTTCCCTTCGGAGGGGGGAGACAGGGAGGAGGCTATTGAAGGCACTAACATGAATGTATTCACATTATGAGTATAACTAATCAAATAAATAATAAATTTTTAAAAAGTCAAAACAAAAAAATAAGAAAAAAATGAATCAAAAAAAAATAAAATTTCAGTATTGGTTCAATGTGTGGCAGTATTTTATTCCCAAGTATCATTTTTATTTGTACCTAAATTTTATTTTACATGACTTTTCAGTGATTTTTGAGTTAAAATATAATGACTGAAAGTGATAGGAAGAGTGCTTTATACTCCGATCTCATAAACCTATGCTTAGTCATTTCAGTCCAAGTGATGTCTCCCTTGTGAGTGATAGCAAATTAGATTGGTAATCTTTCATTTGGAAAAGCAAACTTGTCTTGTACATTGATGTTCTTATCTATAACCTAAATTATTCCTACAGCAGTAGAATTAGACAAGAGTTGGCCACCACCAGCTCTTCTAAGTAGTGCTGACACCTTCAAAGTGAATCTCCATCTTTGATCTCTCATATTGTTGTAATGCTGGCAATGATTGCCTACTATGAGCATTCCTACTTACCAATCTAGTTTCTATTTAAAATTTTAAGACTGAGCTTGGGAACATTCATTGTGCCTTGTCTGTTTAGAGCCTTTGTTGAGCATCATGGCATGGAGGCAACATATCACTTAGCAGGATAAAGTTATAGGTTTTTGGTTTCTGGTGGGCATTACAATTCTCCATGTATCAACTATCTGAATGTCTGTTGGTTATTGTCTTTAGAAACTAGACACCAGTAATTGACCTACTAAGAGATTTATGAGTGTAAGATAAAAAATGGACATGAGGATAGAAAACCATTTCATTGTTTTCTGCTTAAAAAGAAATCAACTTCTTGTCTCACGGCTTTAAACCTGTCAAAATGCCAAGGGAGCTCTACTTTTCCCTTATCTAGTAAACTAAAACCTGAGCTTGAACAAAAATCTGCCCTAGGATAGAAAGGCTGGCTCATTTTCTTATAATTTCTTTCATGGGAGAAAGCCAGAAAATGTGCTAGTTAGGTTCAGGTTGTTGGATTTGCTACAGGAAAAAAAAAAAAAATCAAACCACACTACAAAAATTTGTCAGATAATTATGGTTTATTTAACCAAAAACTAACAACTGAGGGCTTATAAAGGATTTAAGGCTTTTGGAGACAAAAAAAAAAAAAAAAAAAACTGAATTTTGAATTTATTATTTTCGTTCAAAATCATGTTACATTTCTGACTAAATAAATAATTATCTTCACCACTCCTAAGTTTGCAGGGCTCAGTGAAATGTGTAATGGTCTAAAGAAGAGACATTGCTCCAAGGAAAGGATTATAATAGACTTCTGCTACACATTTACTCACACAAGTAACTTACACTTGATTTGTCTCAGCTTAATTAGATGTAAATTTTAGATTAGCTGGTTTCCTTTTGTGTAAATTTAAATTTAACTTCCAGAAATTGTGAAAATTATTTATATAAAATAATGAAATTATATTTGTAAACCATATATATATATATATATATATGGCATATTGGTTGAAGTGCTGGCCACACACAAGCCAGTAGATTCCTGGCACCCACATACAAATACTGGATATGGTAGTTCACACTTGTAACCTGTGGTCACAGTGCTGGGTAGATTGAAAGAGAGAATTCAGGATCATGCTAGATAGCTAGTCTAGCTGAATTGTGAACTCTAGGTTCAGCCCAAGATCCTGAACTAAAGAATAAGACGGTAACAGGTGAGGAATACACTCAAGATTTATCTCTGCCACCTACACATGTGCCTTCCATACACATGGACACAAACTTTCATGTGCTCAGTGTACCCTCATAGGTATGAACATGCATGCATACACATACATGACACACATAAGGACATATTATTAATATATTTTGAAAACGTATGTTATTTGGAACAAAATAGTTAAGTCTGGCATATTTACCTTTGGTAAGTGTATCATTTGACTACACATTTGCATGTGTCTATCATCTCTTATTTTCATGATCTGGACATAATATTATTAGGGCATTTTATATTATTATTTTTTCATGATTTATTTATTTGATTTTTTATTGACAACTTCTATACTTACAGACAATAAACCATGATATTTCCCTCCCCTCCCCCAATTCCCCTTCAGAACTCCACTCTCCATCATATCCCCTCCCTCTCTCCATTAGTCTCTCTATTAATTTGATGTCATCATCTTTTTCTCCTATTATGAGGGTCTTGTGAAGGTATTGCTAGGTCATGGATATCAAGGCCAATTTCTGTCTGGACAGTTGCATTGTAAGGAGTCGTACCCTTCCTTTGGCTTTTACTTTCTTTCTGCCCCCTCTTCCACAATGGACCCTGAGCCTTGGAGGGTGTGGTAGAGATGTTTCAGTGCTGGACATTCCTCTGTCCCTTCTTCTTAGCACTATGTTGCCTTTTGGGTCAGCCCAGTGGTCATGAATTTATGAAATTTTATGGGAAATGGGGGGATCTGGAAAGGATTATACTAAGTGAGATAACCCAGGCTCAGAAAGCCAAACATCACATGTTCTCTCTCATATGTGGATCCTAGTTACAAATGTATAGGCTTGTGTGTGAGCTTGAAGCAAAATTTGTTAGCAGAGGCCAGTAAGCTAGAAAAGAGTTTTAAGGGAGGGAGGAGAGGGAAGGACTTAAGGGGATAGTATTGTATATATTAAATAGAAGAGCAGATTGTAGGCAGGGGAAAGGCCTAAGAGAGGTCAGGGGAAGAGAATGTGTAAAAGAAGGGTGGGGGTGTGTGTCAATCAAAATTCAAGTTATTCCGAATAAGACTTACATAAACCTACTTTTTTGAATAATGGTACATCCAGAAGCTATAGATTATTACTAGAAAATTTTCAGTGCCTGGAATGGGATACCTTCCAGTGAGTTGTTGGCCAAGGAGGTCCCCTATTGCCTCTAAAACATTACAGGCTATTGCCAAGGCCCTTGGGTTCCCTTGGTTTCCCTTCAGAAACAGAAGGTAAGACCCTATTGCTGAAGACCTCTCTTGCCTGAGAGGCAAGGTTACTGAGAAATCAAGCTGGTGCTGAGCAGAAAACCATCTCCCTATTTTATTCTTTTATGTAGTGATTTGTGATAGGCTCATGAAGGATATAAATATTCATATAAATATAGGTATAACCTGGCAAGTTAGCAATAAATACAGGTATAGATACATTTCAACGATATTTCTTCACATTTAAAAATATTAATTAAGGAACTGGAAGATGGATAGATAGATGCATGGATATATAGGAAGATATGTCTTTAAATTTTTGTTGCATGTGTATGTGTGATTTCAGAACACAAATCATTTTGGAGTTTTGCTAATACACAACCTTTAGTACATGATAATGCTCTTTGCTGATTACTTTTTGTTTTGTGTTGTGTTTTCAGACAGAATTTTTTAGCCCAGACTGGCCTTGGAATCAAAGATACTCCTAGCTTCTCAGCTTTGTGAGTGCTGGCAGATAGACATTTCCAAAACTTTGATATACATTAAAATAAGTCATGTAGATCATTGTGGTTATTTTATCTTCATTCATTTCTATTACAGACTTTTTACCTTAGAAAAAAACTCAAAGATAAAACTTTGCTTTCTACTGTTGCCAACAATATTGTCAGAAAGCAGGTGCCACTGCTATGAGAAAGCAACCAGGCCTAGAAAGATGTACAAATCTGTGGAATAGTGGCACACAACCAAGGTGAGTAACAAATGGCTCCCTGATTGCCTAAGAGATCTGCTTAGTGGAAAGAAACCCATAGCTGGAACTCTGAAACAATTAAGAATCCTATGGAGTCCAGGATTATGGACTCCATTGAGAAGTTCCCACTAGTCTTTGGCCAGAAAAGAGAATAAACCCATAACAATCTCTCTAAATTAGCTTTGCTCATCTCCTTTAGCCTTTGTTGATCTCACTCTCCATTGGAGAATCTGTTTGTCTTTTACAGAAGGTAGTGAGAACTGAGAACAACCAAATTTTATCAACAAGACAAGAAAATACAGCTGACTTCCTATCATATGAGCCATCCCTTGCACAGCAGCTAGGGCCCATGTGAAACCACAGAGGAATTGGTGAGATGAGCAAGAGAGTCACTTTCATGGTGAGCCACAGTGATGGAGAAAAACATTGAGGATACTCAAAATGTACCAAAGCAGAAATACAGAAGCTCCTTGTGGTAGTTTGAATATATGTCCCTCAATATATTCAGTGTTTTATTAGTTTATAGTTTGCATCTGCAGTCATCTTGCTGGAGGCAGTGTCACTGGGGGTGGGTCTTAAGGTGTGGTGATGGTTTGAGATTCCATTGTAAAGATATGCAAAGTGTGCCTAGCGGGAGTTCCTGAAGTGTGCTGTGGAGCTGGTGGCTTGGTTTTTTTTCTCTCTCTTGCCTGGTCCTGTGAGGCAGGCCGCTTCTCCTGCCATTATGGTACTTCCCCTGGATCTGTAAGCTTCAATAAATAATATCCCTTCCTCCATAACTTTGCCTTGTCTGGAAGTTCATCTCAGCGAACCTGAAGCTGTCTGCTACGCTCCTGAAAGCACAACACTAAAGTAGACTAAAAACACACCCACTACAGCCAAGAGAGTTTTGTGGAAGAGGTAGCCAAAAGATTGTAAGAGCCATAGGGTAGGAAGGAATATCCAGAAGCATTGCCCCCCCCCCGCCACAATGACTGATGGCTGCTCTCACAACACATAAGCCACAACCCTGTGGTGAATACCAGCAATCCTACTGAGGAGGGCCCTCAGTGGAATGGGGACGGGGGGTGGGAAATGATGGAACGATGGTGCCAACATATCTTGTATCCATACAAAGTTTCTACTTAGTAAGAAAATAATATTTTTATTGTATTTGCATAAAAGTTTTATACATAGTCATGTCTTTCCAACATTTTTGCCTGTGCAATTTTGTGTGTAGCATGTATATATGTATGCATGTCTTTCTGTGTATGGGTACACATAGTATTGTGCATGTATATGTGGAAGCCAGAGGTAGACATTGGGTACCTTACTCTCATGCTCCACACTTTATTCTTTGAAACAGATCTTTTACTGAACCTAGAGCTGATGGATTCAGCTACACTAGTCTGCCAGTGAGCCCCAGATTCCTTTCATCCACCTCCCTGTTCTGGAATTATAGGGTCCTAGGGCTCCAAATTCAAGTACTCACACTTGCATGACAAGCATTTTATCCACTGAGCCATGTCCCCTGACCTGTGCTCACTTTTTATTGTAAATTAAAATTGTAGATGTCTGGCTTGGTGGCACATGTTTTTAATCCCAGCACTTGAGAAGCAGAGGTAGGAGGATTGCTGTGAGTTTAAGGCCAGCCTGAAACTACATAGTGACTCAAGGTCAACCTGGGCTAGAATGAGATCCTACATCAAAAAAGCAAAAATGTGTGTATTTATCACTTATAACATACTGCTATAAAATAGGCTCCCATTCCTGAGGTCCCTGCCTTAAATTTCAGTATGGTTATATAGGAAGGTCTGCTCAGACTACAAAAGGCATTGTTTGAAAGTGAGGAGAAAGAAAGAGTCCAAATATTTTAAGCCACCTAAAGTGTATAACTTCATTATAAAAAAAGATATTTTTTCAACTAACGTGACTAAATTTGTGGAACTAGCAAGTTGTACATTTGTTCAGGCTAATGATCTCAAGGGTGATTGTAATGAATTGGACATAGAGAGGAAGGAGTACTGAGGGTTATTCTTGTCTTAACACAAGCTATAATGAAATATTTGAGAGTAAGTATCTTATAGCAAGCAAAGTTTACTTTCATAGGCTTCTGGTTTCTAAGCAATTTCTTTTCTTTGATGAGAATTGCACAATGGATGAACCATGGCTTTGGAGGTCTGTCTGATAGGGATCACATGGCAAGGCAGGAAGCAGGAGAAATAGTTGAGGCTCTATAACCTGCTTTATTAACAAACCATTCTTGTGATACTTGTAATGTACTCTGAGAGTCCAGAATAACCTCTCCAAAGGGTTTTCCTCACATGAACCAATAAACCTCTCTAAGCATGACATTTTAAAGGTTTCTCCACCTCCACGCTGGGACACTGAAGATTAAGATTTCAGCTTCCAGCCTCTGAAACTTTGGTGGTCTTATGTTGCTATTTCCCACAAACTAAAACATTCCCTCCTGAATGCTGGAGGCTGGCTCACAAGACTCAGGATCACAAACCTTAAAGGGTCCTGAGGCCCTGCCAATATTACACAATGAGTAAAAACTTGCTGGGTGAGATGCCTACAAGATGTGCAAAGAGCTTCAGGGACACTGCTCAGGAGTTCTCAGCCATGCTGGGTGGACTTCTTGGGGAAGCAGCTGTCTCTGAGTTACTCATGTTCAATAATCCCTCTTCCATGCTTCTGCAGGTATCCCAATAAATCTAATCATTAATTAAGTGATATTTAATAGCCATGATTTCTTTGTCTATTGTTGGTGCTCTCTCTGCATGAATGGATGCATGATTTAGGTCTCCAAAGAAAAAAAACTCACATAAGAGGGGTCAGCATCAAATATTAACCAAATAGTAGAAACTTACCTTATTTGATTAAACAAGCTTTTCCTGGAGGAGGTATACTGAATATCCAGCATTCACCTTCTAAATATTTGCTGAAGTAAAAATCTTGGCTACATTTATTTTTATTTTTATTTTTATTTTTTTGGAGAGAGACACAGAGAGAGGCAGAGAGAGACAGAGAGAGAGAGGGAGAGGAAGACAGAGATGGGTGAGCCAGCAGTGTCTCAGCTGCTGCGACTGAAATCCAGATGTGTGCGCCCCCTTGTGGTCAAGTGCAGCATTGCACCCTTGCATCACTTTGCATCTGGCTAAACGTGGGACCTGGAGATTGGAACCGTGGGAGATTGGAACTAGTGTTCTTAGGCTTAGGAGGCAGGCGCCTTAACCCTTAAGCCACCTCTCCAGTCCCTTGGTGACATTTTTAATGGTGCAGTTTATGATGTGTATGGCAAAAGTGAATATGAACCTCACAGTGGCTGATGCTACATACACAAGACCTACTTAATAGGAGGGGAAAATGATGACATCAAAATAGAACATAGTCTGGTTGAAAAGTAAAAGGGGTTCAGTGGAGGAAGACAAGGGAGGGAGGAATAGTAGGGTTATGGGAAGTGTTTGTGATCATGGTATATTGTGTATATCCATGGAAGTTGTCATTAAAAAGTTAAAAATAAATGAAAATAAAGTAAGAAGATTATAAATTTTAATGGAGCAAATGTTTCTGAAAGAGATTTGATGAGTCTTCTTTTATTTCATCTACTACAATGATGTATAAGAATGAAAATTAATATTATTAAAATTGCCTTAAAGAAGATGGATAAATATTTTAAAAAGGACTTACCAGTTTTTCATGGCCTAATTTTTAAATTGTTTAGAAAAGAGCAGATCTCATACTAAAAAAAATAGTTTCTTCATATACAACTAATCTGTAGTGCTTTATAAATTTTGTAGCACATTTTAATAAATAAGCTATACTGAGGGGAAGAGTGACATCATCTGGAGAGAACTGAATTGCTTAATTTTAATACAATTGCAAATAAGAATTACTGAAATATATATATATATATAAAAAATGAATGATGAATTTATAACAATTTGATGGGCTAAGCAATGCGGGCATATCTCAGAGGTACTGTGTGTTTATTTTTAATCGTTGAAATGAAGCGAATATGAAAATAATGCAAACCATATAACTTCTGAATTTTCCCTCATATTCATATAAAATTTATGTATACTGTATATTGTATCTTACTAAATTATACAATAGCATCAAGATTTTAAAACAATGGAAATCATTAATTAAAACACTTTATTGTTAAAATGTACAAAAGATCATCCAAGCCTTTCATGTGTTATAATATGGTGTTGAGGCTGCTAACTTGTCAAAATGATAGCTGCTGAAGACATGAGTAGCCACACTACCCTTTAAAATATGATGAAAACGAAGATTATTGCATCAATTGACCATTCCTTTCACCAAACCTCTGCCATTAGCATGTGTATGCATTTGATATCATTTTGCAGAGGTTCAAAGTTGAAGTTCAATTGTGTGTAATCTCTTTATCAGAATAAGATCCTACATCAATAAACCATTTCTTTTGCTCATCTATAAGTGGCAAGCCCTCAGTTATTAGTATTATCAGGTTATTGCAAAAATTCATTCAGATCTTCAGGATCCAGCTAATACTTATATTTGCTGTTTCTATAATATCTGAAGTTATTTGCTGCAATAAGTTTTGAATCCTACAAAGTCATCCATGGGAGTTGGAATCAACTTGTGCCAAAGTCCTAAATGCCGATATTTCAACCTCTTCCTGTGAATAGCAGATATTGTAATGACATCTAAAATGGGAAATCCTACCAAGATGATTTTCTATTTATCCAGGCCCATTAGTAATCAATATGATAGTGTTCTAGTCATCTTCTGCAGCTTCCATATCAGCATGCTGCCTGTGTATTTGACGTTAGAGTGATGGCGTCTTTCCTTAACCTAATAAGTCAACTCTGCTAGCTTCTCATCTTTATTCTGCAGTTCTCTTATCTTTCACAGCTTTCACTGGATTAAAAACAGGACACTAAGAACATCATTCTGGATTAAGGTTTGACATAAGATATGTTGTGGCAGTTGAATCTTAGAACCCTACTGCTAAATCTTTTTCCACTTAACTAAAACATCTGTTTTACTTTCTCTTATTAGCCTTTACTATATGTTAATTAGTTAATTTATATTTTGAGAGAGAGCCTCACTATGAATTTTTAGTGGCCATTGAGTTCACTTTGCAGTCCATGCTTTCCTTGATGTCTCTTTCCTGCAGCCTCCAGCTCTCAAGTGCTGGGATTCCGAGTGTACTCCACCAACCCGAGGTTACTCTTTCACTTTCTTATATTTTGTTCACTGGAGTGATGGTTTTAATTTCTTTCAAAAGCTGATTTTGAGCTGGAGAGATGACTCAGCACTTAAAGGTGCTTATTTACAAAGTTTGATGGCCTGGATTTGATTTCCCAGTACTCATGTAAAGCCAGAGTGGCACTTGTATCTGCAGTTCATTTTTTAGTGGCAAAAGCCCTTAGTGCATTCATATCTTCATTCTATTTCTCTCTCCCTCTCTTTCACTACCTCCCTGTATTCCTCTCTCTCCTTGAAAATACATAAATAAAAATACTTAAAAATCTGTTCCTTCACATTCACAGCACACAGCTAACTGATCTGCTCAAGTGGCTTGTGTTGGCTTGAGACTATCTGAGCTTGAATGGATGTTTCTCATAAAACAGAATCATTCCAGAGTTTTAACTTAGGGAGAGAAATATACAACTTTACTACAACTTGAAAACATAGAGGCCATTGTGAAGTTACTAGTCAAATTAATTTCAATATTGTTGTGTCTCAGAAGACAGGTAGGTCAGAGTATAGGGAGAGATGGAGGAATGGCAGGTGGATGAAACAGTAGGAATACATAGAACATTACGTTTACTCTCTCATGTGGATGAGGCTTCCCATTACAAGTACTGTAGTAGCATCAAAGATCAACACTCATAGGTCACTCAGCTAGAAGAAAAGAATGAATAAGCTTGTCATATTGTGCGAATCACTTACTATGGCCCAGATAAATAGTCATATTAATGGAAAAATTCTACACTGTATTTAATGTTGCCCCTCCAAAAATGGAAAAGAAGATTTATTAAAATTTTAGAAATCAAAAACTATAAAGTCTAATCACTGGAATAGAATTCTGAAATTAACCATGTAGTATATTTACTTGCTTTTCCTCTATCTGATGTAGAGTGAGGGGTGGATGGTGTAACACTCTTTGTAATATCTCAGTGACATATGTCTACATGTGAGACCTTAGGATGTGCTACTTATTTGTGTTTCAACATAATTAGATCTTTGGATTCATTTTGTAGCTAAAAGCATTAAATTAGTCAGGGCTTCATTATGTAGTATAGTGCCTATAATGCCTTGTTTTCAGTGTTTGTCTTTAAAGGAATTTTTGGGGCCCTTATATAGAAACAAAACTTCAGATAATATTCATAAATAACAGGCTTGCTCTTATTTTTAAAGCAGCCACTCAAAGAAAGTATATTCTTTACAAACACTTAGGTGACATTTACATATTTTGAGTATGTTAAGAAAATGAAAATGCTGAATGGTTTATTTCATGTGGATATAAAATGTTGCATAATTTTGACACATACATTTGTTTTCATACCATTAAAATAAATATTTCAAATTTTCATTAGTTCACATAATAAATAGAAAGATGAAATTTAATTTTCTTATTGATTGGGACTGATTGGGACTATGATTAATTGTGACTTTTCTCTATCATTTAAATTTTTTTCAATAATACACACATTTTCAGCTTTCTCTGAAAATGCTGCACTCACTACCATTAACAGAGGGGAGAGTGGCAAACATCCATGTAATATCCTCTTTTGCTACTAGTTCATTAATTTGACCTAGTTAGTAGTAAAGTATTTTAACACTTTTTGTTTGCTTGTTTTTGAATTTTAGACATGTGTCTCAGCCTGCCCTTTATCCCAACATTTAGCTAAAGATGGCTTTGGAATTCTGATCCTTCTGCTTCTAACTTCCCTGTGCTGGGATTATAGGTGTTCAGTAGCATTCTAGTGTATGCCACGGTGGGAATCAAACTCAAGCATTCTACCAATTGAGCTACATCCTCAGTGCCCCCTTTGACACTTCTATTTGCACTATTTACTATTCTTCTATTTTATGTGCATCATAAAGGAAAGTAAACCTGAAGTGAGCTTTTTGTTTGCTATAAAAAAATAAGCATACACTTATTCCCTTGAATGATCAAACAAATAACTCATGGTGCCCATAGTAGAGGAAAATGGGACAAGGATGGTTGGCTTGGGGAATTTCTGACTTCTACACCTTGATACTCTCTTCCTTAGTTTAAGAAATATGTATTTTCCAGAAGAAGGAATTGCAATGCAGTCCTATTGATGACACTTAAAACCAATCACTGTGTCTCCTATTTGCAACTCAAGGTAAAACTTCCCCAATGGCCTTGTAGGATATTATGTGACTTAGCCTAGTTCACCAGGGTAGGAATGAATTGGATTTTGAATCACTGACTGGAGAACAGTAAATAACACATTTGCATTCAGCACTGTCTTCAGCAAAAACTCAAATGTAGTTTGGACTGCATACGTTTAGCTAATGTGATAAGTCTAACTCAATGAATATTATGAGATGGAATTATAAATCCTAGAATCACATTCTATTAATACAGTTTTTGGCCCTAATAAAATTCTATCCGTCTGTATTAAAACATAAAGTATCAGAAAGTTTTGTTAAAATTGGCAAGTAATAAGACCATAACTCTAGTACTTTGAACCTAGTCATCACATGCCTTAAATTTTATCATGGGCAAACATAAATTCAAATTTTATCTGTCATAGCAATTTGCCTTTTAGCTCATGTGGTAGAAGAAAATCAGCTTCAGAAGCTAGAGTGTCTCAGTGTCCAGTTCTTCAAAGATTATCAAAGAATTCTACAAATGGTTCTGTTCTGTCCACTTGCTTGAGTTTTATGATAAAATCCTTTTACCAAATTTAAAATTTTTCCTAATTTAAAGTTATATGTTTCAGTCTTTGTCTTGATAATCAGCTTCACTCCATAGATAAACTGACTGGCACCTCTCTCAGTCCTTTCCTTCCAGTACACCTTGCAATCTTGAACATGTGCACTGAAAATCCTATAGCATCACTGAGATCTTGTTATCTCCTGTTGGACCTAATGCCAACATACACTTCTCTACCTGGTGCCACCAAGTTGCTGATCCATATCTCATTGCCCTGCTTACCTGTGTGTTTACTAACTGCCCCCAGCTGTATTTTTTTAACCTACTATTCCCACATTCCCAGTAACTATTCTATACAAATGCAGATACTGATTTTCCATCTGGAAGGCCTATGCTATAATTTAGTCACAAGTTTGGGTTCTATATGTGGCCCTAGTGCTTACTTACTTAATCTTAACCTCAATGAGCTCTATTTTTTTCATCTTCAAAATGACAGTTATGTTAACAAACCAAATACATATAGCTAAATACAACTATTTACTCATCCCACCTACTTCTACATTTTTTCTGTAGTGGCTAACAATATGTGTGTATATAGATCTTATATACACAATTGTTTTACTAATGATTTGTTGTTTTTCTATCAGAGTATAGTATACATAATTTTGGATCTCTATTTTGTTCAGTATTGTATACAAAGACTATAAAATATTCTAATATATAGTAGTAATTCAAGAAAAAAATTAGTGGGTAGATAAAGTAGAGTTTCCCAAAGAATATTCCAAGGGTAACTGGAATTGGAAGTAAAAAAAATCTACTTGGGGGCTGGAGGGATGGCTTAGTGGTTAAGGCACTTGTCTGAAAAGCCTACCCAACTGAGGTTGATTTCCCAGTCCTCACATAAGCCAGATGCATAAGGTGGCACATGTGTTGTGTTCATTTGCCCTGTCACACCCATTCTCTCTCTCTGTTTCTCTCTCTCTCTCTCCCTCTTTCTTTCACTTTCTATCACCCAAATAAATAAATAATTAAAAGTTTCATTCGGTATTAAATATAACATCCATCCATTAACTAAAACTAAATCTTATTTGGAGCTTTGTCTGAGGTGTAATTCTTCTAATGATAATGATGTTTGTACCTTCTAGTCTGCTATAGCATATTCAAAGCATGATATCATATAAAAGTGTTTATGTCAATTCTAGACTAAAGAATAGATTTAAGATTCATTTTTAAATATATACAAAATGTATTCTCTTTGTGTATGGATCAATATAAAAAGACTTGATATAAAGTGGAAGAGAATGAATTGAAAATTATGTGGAAGGATAATATTATAAACATGCTTAAGACCTTCCTAGGCCAACAATGTTGATTATGCCAATTTCAGATGAAAGATTTATGTTAAAATTTCCCCAAATATAGCCAGCTGGCTTGAAATAGAAGAATTTGAGTTAAAGTGTACTTTGACATGGTCAAAACAAATTCTCTTTTTAAGTAGATCCTTAGGATTGATTGAAAGTACTGATAAAATAGTTTTATGTGAAATACATATACATGTAGCAATAACAATCTAAAGAACTATCTAATAGAACTGAGGAGATGACCCTTTAAGTGGAATTGAAGTGAAAGAATTTTGGATGTTTTGTATTTAGCTAAATCAAGTACAAAGGAAAGGCTTCAAGAGCTGGATATATATATATATATATATATATATATATATATATATATATATTATATAGCAATATAGATATATATTCTTATGGACATATTCAGTGTGTAAACAGCTCATGTTGGTACCATCCTTATCCTCATCCCTGTCCCTCCTTCCAAAGGCATTTCTTCATTGGAGATGCCATGGGGATTGTAAATTGTGCATTGTGGGGGTAGCCATTAGTAATGGGGAAGAGGCAATGTTTCTGTGCTTAGTCTCCCAATTTGTGGCTCTAACAATCTTTCTGCCCCTTTTCTGTGAATTTCCCTGAGCCATTTTGGGTTTCCTTTAGGTCTATTTCAGTGATGGGCTCTTGGGAGTCTCTGTGTCACTGGATCTCTGATTTGGTAGGAGTTGCACATCCTCTGTGTCTATCTCCTTCAGCGTTGTACTGATACCAGGTTCACTAAGAAAGCAGCACTCTTGCTCATTTCCCCAATTCCTCTATGATTTCAGCTGGGACCCTGGTGAAGTATGATGGGCTGATTCTCTCCTCAGGTTCTGCATCCATCTGAAAAAGAGAAGCAGATTCTCCACCAGACAGTGATGTCAGCACTGGTTAAATGGGATAAACATTGTTAGTTTAGAGAGAATTTAATAGGCATAGGCCTTCTTGCAGCCCAAGATTGGTGGGATCTTGATATTGGAGAGTGAACTCATTATTTGGATCTGACTCTGACTTGTTTCCCAGTCCCAGCTATGGGTTCCTTTCCACTGGGCAGATCTGTTAGCCAATCAAATAGCAGTTACCCACCATGGCTTTAAAAGCTGGATTTTTATGTGTTTTCATTTAACAAAAGATATTGTGTGTGCTGTTCTTTAGGCATTCTCATCTGAAATTAATGCATTTCAAACTGTGTTAGCCTGATAAAGAAAAAAAAAAATCCTAAACTTATCTTACAGTTGACTTTTAAGAATTTAAAATTCAGAAATCCCAAAATAAAAGCTTGTCACATAACTATCCCCAAAACTGATTAGGTAGCAACAGTGATGTAAAACATGACTGAGAAATAAACTGAAGTATTCTTGTTAATCTGCACTGATGGAATTATATAATGATTCTCAGTGTATTTCAAACACTAGAAAGAAAATCAGCCACATATTTCAAAGGTGTTGTATGTTTCAGATTTAGAATTAAAGTCATCCATTATGGAAGTTAATCAATAGTAACCACAATTATATTTAATTTTCTAATAATTTTTGCTGTTTCATGCATTACTTTTGCCCCAATCTATAGAAATGGAGACAATTTCTGCATTAATACAGGGAAAGCATAAGTACCCATGACTTAATGAGATTTCTCCTGAAAATTTTACTTCAAATTCACAAGAACATTTGTAGTTGAAAGGTCTTTCAATTTACAAATGAATTAATATGAAACAGACTACATTGCTTTTACTAAAATATATGAGAAATAAAGGCTGAAAAAATATTCAAGAATAAATATATTTTAACCATTAATGAAAGAAAGGTTAAAATATATAGATAGAAATGGATGTTTGGACTCTGCTCTTCTATTTATTAAACTATTCAGACTCACCTTCTCATCATAAGAAGGTTATACCCATTAATAAGCATTAATGTTTTCTAGTTTAGTCCCTAATATATCTTTCTTAAATTCTAGTTACTTGTTAATATTTACCTGAATTTTTAAGACATTAATTTGTCTGGCTATCATAGAAGCATGAATGTATGCATGTGCACATACACACACATGCACATGCGTATATGTACACATACATATGCAAATGATTACCATATGCATTGCTAAGGAAGAAAGTTTTTGTAAGAAGGTGTTGTTTGATTTGGGTGAATTTTGGGCCTCAAACAGGCACAAGCAATTAATTCCTGGATGTATAATTTTGTTCTGATGTTACTATGCCTATACTTCTCAATCTTTCCCCAATGAATATGGTCATCCTTTTTAATTTAGGATAATGCTAAGAAAGGATATGGGAAATGGAGAAGAAAGAAATAGAGAATATAGAAATCTCTGACTATAAACCTTAACAGAATAACAATAGTAGATATATTTCTGGGGTGATAATAAAAGCAAAAATATTTTGATGCCTCCATATTAATGTTTCTGTAAATTATACCTGCATTACTCTTTGAGACAGGTACCGTACTTTAAATATATTATTATTTTAGTGGTGTTGTTTCATATGTATTAGCAAAAATACCTTGCTCTGCATCAGAGTCTACTAATTCTCAATTTAGGGACTATAGTGAGGACACCCCACCCAACCCAATCACAGGTCATGCTCAAATTGTACATGGGCTTCTTTAAGCTATCAAGATCTCATACAATAAAATCTTCCCTGAGTTGACTAAAGATGCTACTACATCTAATTTTATAGTTTAGATGAAAACTATATTTAATTTTTAGTTCTATATTAGATGGTCTCTCCTAGTCCTAAGACAACTATTTATCCATACTCATGGTTCCACTGAATAGAATCAGAAACTAAAATTTTCTTTGAAAGCAAAATTGAATATTACAAATTGAAAATAATGAAAAGTAAAATAAAATTCTACTTACATATGAAATATTTTAGAATTTTACATCTATTCCCCCCAACCCCCGAGGTAGAATCTCGCTCTAGTTCAGGCTGACCTGGAATTCACTATGTAGTCTCAGGTTGGCCTCGAACTTACAGCAATCCTCCTACCTCTGCATCCCAAGTGCTGGGATTAAAGGCGTGCACCACCACACCCAGCTTTACATCTACTCTTAAGATACAGTTTTACTTAAACTAAGCATTTACGTTCAAAAGGTTAGGGACACATTGTTAGCATAAACTAACAAGATTGCATTACTAAAATTTTTTAAAGGCATTTAGATTAAATGCATACATAAAACAAAAATATGTCATGTGTGAAATATTCTTCTAAATATTTGGAATTTCTCTCTTCTCCTTCTTTCTCTTTCTCTTTCTCTCTCTGTCTCTATGTCTCACTTGCCTCGGTGGTTCTCTCTTACACAGATGTACACACTCTCAAATATAGCTCAAAGATTGTACTAAAATATGGCATTGTCTACAAAGCTTTTCTGATCTATTAGATAAGGTAAATAAAAGCCTGATTTTTTTCAAATATTTTATTATTTTATATTTATTTATTTATTTATTTATTTATTTATTTGACAGAGAAAGAGGGAGAGAGAGATAGAGCGACAATGTGCACACCAGGGCCTGTAGCCACTGCAAACAAACTCTAGACATGTCTGCCCCATTGTGCATCTGCCTAACCGTGGGCCCTGGGGAATCGAACCTGGGTCCTTTGGCTTTGCAGGCAAATGACTTAACCACAGAGTCATCCCTCCAGCCACTTATTTTTAAGTATTGAATGGATAGCAAGTAAAATGGTGACAATAGGACTTTACTATGAGAAGGAACATAATCGTCACAGTAGTGTAGAGAGCACTGTACTTGCAGGCACATGTATACCAATGCTCAAGGCTTGAAAAAGTAGTGACTATAAGTATACCTCAACATGTTTTATGCATGGGGTTATTTTGAAATATTGAATTGACTCATGGTGATATGTATTCAGTACTAAAATATGAATTGTCTTTCTTAACTGAACGTCTTATTTAATTAGGAGAATACGGGAAGGAGTAGGTTAAAGATTGCAAAAGGAACTGTGTGAAACTTGATTCAAATACTTCATATGATTGTAATTAGTGAAAAAAAATGGAATGATATATTAATCTCTCTTTAGGACACTTAACATCTAAAACACACCTTTTTTAAATTGTGTATTTTTATGGCCAAATATTTATCATGAAATATTCTAATAGAAATATGAAATTAGCAAAATCTACTTGAATACTTTAAAAACTCACATAATTTAAATGCACGTTTCCATACATAACTATTTTTATTCTAAAATTTAATGTGCTTATTATTTCTTGGTGTATTATAGAGTAAAATGTAACTTTAAAAATAATCTTGTTTTTTTTTATCAAGATGGTGAGATGGCTTAGCTGTTAAGATGCTTGTCTGTGAAGCCCAAGAATCCAGAAGTGACTCCCAACAACCCACATAAGATGCACATGATATTGTACACATCTGGAGTTCATTTGTACTTGCTAGAGGCCCTGATGTTCTCATTCTCTCCCTCTTTCTCTCTCCTTCCCTCACTCCCTCTCTCCTTCTCTATTAAAATAATAAAAACGTCTTGATTAAATGTTTATTTTTGGATGAACCTTTTTTTTCAAACATGTTTTATTGAAAATTTTAACAAATGAACATACTATGATTTGATTATATTCATTTCCTATTGCTATCTTTTGTCCCATCTTCCTATTTTTTAAATGTATATTTTTTAAAGACAACTTCTATACTTACATACAAAAAACCTATGATATTCCCCCTCTCCTCCCCCCATTCCCCTTTAGAACTCCAATCTCCCTCGTATCCCCTCCCTCTCTCCATTAGTCTCTCTTTTAATTTGATGTCATCATCTTTTTCTTTTATTTTGAGGGTCTTGCGAAGGTATTGCTAGGCACTGCAAGTTCATGGATATTGAGGCCAATTTCTTTCTGGGCAGTTGCATTGTAAGGCTCTTCCATTCTATCTGTCCCCTCCTCCACAATGGTCCCTGAGCCTTGGAGGGTGTGACAGAGATGTTTCAGAGCTGGGCACTCCTTCATCCCTTCTTCTCAGCACTATGTTGCCCTTTGGGTCATCCCAGTGGTCATCACCATCTGAAAAGAGAAGCTTCTCTAACCAGAAGTGAGAATAGCGTTAACAGGTGAATATGAACATTAGGCATAGTGCTTTCAGGATAGCTTGGTGGGAGTAATATATACATTTAACCAGACAAGCACAGGCTTTATACCCCTAAGGCTCATGACCTCCCCACCATAGACTTTTGGTTAGGTTTTTCAGTACCAGGTATGTATTCCCTCCCGTAGAGAGGGCCTTCAGTCTAATTATGGAGCAGTTGGTTACCCCAAGAGCAGACATGCCACTATTGTACCCATTCAGTCATTGGGCTTGTATGGCCAAACTTGAATTTTCCATGTCCAGTGTTTTCACTGCTGATGACTTCTGTTTCCTATAGGGCTACATGCAGTGCAGCTTTTTTCCAGCTTTCAGTTGGCTGGTCTACAGGGAGAGGGTTTTCTGCTCAGCACCAGCTTGCTTTCTCAGTGACCTTGCCTCTCAGGCAAGAGATGTCTTCAGCAATAGGGTCTTATCATCTGTTTCTCAAAGACAACCAAGGGCTCCTTTTATACAACCAAATAATCAAAACATTTAAACTCAATATTTAACAAAATCTGTTAGTTTTTATTTTATCATCTTTAAATATAAAAATATAGTAAAAAATAAGCTTATTATATTTGTAGTTACAATTTAGTTAGACTACTATGACCATAGAAAATGCGAAAAAAAAATATTCAAACAAAGCTTAACTAATCTACTGAAGAACATGGTTTTCAAGCCTGGGAGGTGGGCAGGCATGATGGTGCATGCTTTTATTCCCAGTACAAGGGAGGCAGAGGTAGGAGGATCACAGTGAGTTCCAGGCCACCCTGAGACTACATAGTGAATTCCAGGTTAGCCTTAGTTACGAAACAAAATAATAACATAGCTTTCATACTTCAGTGTCAGATTATTGTTATTGGGTAGATAAATGGTCATTTCCATTTTTCTGTTTGCTTCCGTATTTGCCAATGCTAACAACATAGCTGCCATTATTTAGTTGTTTTCCTTCTGTTTCCACTAGAAATATTATACAGAGACCTCAGGTAGCCAACTAACTTAAAAAACATTTCCAATTTTATTTCTTCTTTTTGATTAGTCTAATATCAACATTTAAAATGTAATTTTTACAGCTTGCTTCATTTTAAAAACTATGCTTTGACCAGGCACAAATTATATTACTAAAGGAAATGAGTGCAGAACATATAATTAAAGATTTCTTGCCAGGCCAGGCTTGGTGGCATACACCTTTAGTCCCAGCACTTGACAGGCTGAGGTAGAGGAATTTCCATGGGTTTGAGGCCACACTGGGGCTACAATGTCAGTCTCAGATCAGCCTGGGCTAGAATCAGACCCTGCCTTGAAAAGTAAACAAAAAGAAAAATTTCCCTACTCATTATAATTTCCATTTAAAAGACATAGGTAAGAGCATATAAATATGAGGGACTTTCTGACCTAAAAAAAGAATCGAATAGTATGTAAATTGTTAAAATTTAGGTTTGTAGGAAATTCAAACAAGAATTGAGACTTTTCCTTATTTTCAGTTTTACTTAGAAAACTGTTAAATGTCACAATAATAAAGTATTAGAATATCAGGGAAAGCATAGTTACATTTCACTTTAGAAGTGAGGAGATTTAGGCCTCTTCCTTTGCTAATTTATAGAACCACACAGAACCATCAGAAGACAGCTATAACCCTGTATTTCAGGTGTCCTGGTTTGCTACCAAACTTAGTTTGCATGAAAATAAATTGTATATGTCTTACAATCACAGCAGAGCAAGGGACTGCCTGTTATAAGTGTAAGTTTACAACATGCATTAAAGTATTCAGTCCTATACAAATGTTAGCTGAGTTAGTAGAATTCTCATATAAAATATGTGTCCTTGTCTAGGTCATGGAACAAAGTGCAGTACTTAGAGCCAGGCACATTATGACGTTGATGTTAGGGAACTATGCACCTTTGACAAAGCTTCCAGCTGCTATTGCCATTTTACATGTGACTATAGCTCCTGGCTTATTCAAGTCATTAAGGCATATATAGGTAACTAGCACATTATTTGTCAAAATTTAAGATTTTGTCCTTGAGATTTAAATTCAGTATTAATCCAAGTAGATAATGATTATTTCAAATCAAGTAAACTTTTTAAAATGAGTACTAATTAAAAATAATTGATATACAAAGAATTTAAGTATAAGCTTAGATTTAACAGTAACCAAACCTTCTTCAACAAAGTAGTCTCACTCATTTGTAAACTAAACAAATGGATAAATGGTAAGACCTTTATCTTTAAAATTCCATTACTCATTAAATAAGCTTTATCCTATCACAATAAAAAAGGAAATTATACGGTGTATAAAATAAGTGGTACACTTTGGAAAAGTAAAACTTTAATTAAGACCTTTATATAAATAGTAACAAGTTTCCAACTAATGGTGAAGAAAAAAATAATTTTTAAATGATCATATGGTATTTCACTTTATAACAAAAACTCATTTCATAAGAAAATTGAAAGTTTAAAAATAAACTGAATGAATTATTCAATTCATTTTTCATACTTTTATTTATTATAAAGCTAGCAATCTTGAAAGCCATTAATGAATAATAGTCCTTGTAGCCTTATGCCACTAGTATTTTTAAGTTTTGGAAAAGGAAAATAAGTATTTGACTGCTGAAACTTTAGAAGCACAGCCCTACAGTATGTAAAATTTTAATTTAAAATAATCTTTATTAAAAGGAACGTTATTATTTAGTAGTTTCACTTTGTATTCAATTAATACTTTCTAGAAAATTATGCAAAGGATGAAATCATAAATGTATCTTAGGATAGCTATCACATTTTAAATTAATTTTTATGATTATTTATTTATTTGAGAGAGAAAGAAAATGGGCAGAAAGAGAAAGAGAGAGAGAGAAGGTAAGGGTGCACCAGGGCTTCCTACCAGTGCAAACAAAGTTCAGACACATGCACCAATTTGTGCATCTGGCTCTACCTGGGTACTGGGGAATAAAACTTATGCTGTCAAGCTTTGAAAGCAAGTGTATGTTACTACTGAGCCATTTCTCCAGCCCACAATTTTTTATTATAACCAAGTTCTGAATAAATATTCAAACTCATCAATTGGTTTAATAAGTGTATAATTTTACTAAGATACAGATATTTTTGAGAAACATTTATAGCTTGATGTAATGCTAAGACATAAAGTACATAAAATGTCTATAAATGTTAATTACCTTTGGTTAGAAGAATTATTAGCTATTTGCTTCTATGGTATATATACATAATAAAATATATTGGGAAGATAATTTATAATGTTTGTAAAAGTTATCTTTGACCTGTTGGGATACAGATGATTTGTTTTTGTATTCTACTGTGCATTTCCTATTTTTGCTAGAGGAAAATGTGCTCATATTAATAATCAGAAAAAATCTCCATAATTTTAAAGGAAAAACGTCAGGGTCAATGACTGCTAAGGATTTCATAAGCCAAAGACTTTTATAATTTTAAATTAAATGTGGGGCTTATTACCATGTAGTTGTTAATTATTCATTAATTTGATGATCAAAGTACTCAAATGGTAAAGTCAGTCATGTTATCTATAATATTAAATACATTATACATATGTGAGTGTTGGCACATATGTGTACATGTATGTAGAGGAAAGAGTATAAGCTAGGATATCACTTCTCAGGGATGTAGTCCATCTTTGCTGAGAAAGGTTATCTGTTTGGCCTGGAGCTTGCCAGTTATTCTAGTCTGGATAGCCAGAAAGTCCCAGGTCCTTCTACCTGTATGTCAAGCATTTTACTGATTGAGCTGTTTTCTCAGCTCTGTAACATTAAATATTTATAGAATATATACACAGACAGACTCCCAGACAAAACAGTTTACATTAGTAGAGCTAACATTTATCTACTATATACCTGAGTGCCTGCAGTTTTTTTTTTTTTTTTTTTTTTTTTACTTATGACTGGTTGCTATTCAGATTTCTCATAGCCTATGTAGTTCTAGTTATTGAACATTTCAAGTAATATGCCTGCCTATAAATTACAACTATTAAAAATATATAGCAATTTGAGCATCTTGATGAACAGTGATTTCAATTAACATTGAAAATTGAAAGTTATAAAAATGTATGTATGGGTGGAGACATAACCAGTGAAAATCATTAGGTAAGTTACAAAATGTCTACTTCCCATTTCTGATCGCACATGTTCATATAACTCCAATTCTTTGACTAAAATTAAGTCTATATCCCTTACATAGAAGTAGTCTTGGTGATTTCTTTTGCTAATAAAATATAACTGAAATAATAGAAATAACATCCATGTGTTGCAGTCAGGTTTGCATTGCTAACAGAAATCACCCAACTAAGATCAGCTTGTAAGAAACAAAAGTTTATTTTTGGCTTACAGACTCAAGGAGAAGCTCCATGATGGCAGGGGAAAATGATGACATGAGCAGAGGGTGGACATCACCAACATGAGGTGGGCAACAGGAACAGGAGAGTGTGCAAAACATTGGAAAGGGGAAACTGGCTGTAATATCCATAAGGCCACCCACAACAATAGACTGCCTCCAGGAGGTGTTAATTCCCAAACCTCCATCAGTTGGGAACCTGGAATTTATAACACCTAAATTTATGAAAGACACCTGAATCAAACCACCACATTCCTTCCCTAGCCCCTATAAACTGATAATCATACATGATGTAAAATGCAATGCATCCAGTCCAACTTTAAATATCCCCATAGTTTTGCTCAATCTTAATGATATTCAAACATTCCCATACTCAGTTCTTATAAATGAGCCATAATAAAAAAAAATCCACAAAACCCATAATGGCACAGAATACACATTCACATTGCAAAAAATGGCATTGGGCATAGCAAAGAAATATTCAACAAATACAAGATTTAAAACAAACAGGGCAAAGTTCAAACTCTGTAGCTCTAAGTCCAACAATTCTAGCCAGTGACAAATCTCTAAGTCCCATAATTCATTTTTAATTTTTTAAATTTTTTGATTTTTTAGTTTTTCAAGGTACAGTCTCATGTTAGTCCAGGCTGATCCGGAATTCACTCTGTAGTCTCAGGGTGGCCTCAAACTCATGGTGATCCACCTACCTCTGCCTCCCAAGTGCTGGGATTAAAGGCGTGTGCCACCACACCCAGCTAGGTCTGATAATCATTATAACCAGCAATAAGTCTCTGGAGTTCCAATTCTGCCCTTCAAGCTAGGCTACTCACAGTCCTGGAAAATTTCATTTGGGGCTGGCAACTCTCCTTAGCAGCCATCTTGTGGTCCCAGCATCTCTACTGGATCTCCACTGCAATGCACAGACCATCCTCATGGTTTCACTGGGTCTCTATGCAGACAATCCTGCTTCACAATGTTCATGGCCATTTCCAAAACACAAGACCATGTTGCAAATTCCATGACCCTCTCTTTTTTGCATTTCTTATACTCTGTAATACCAGGGAGGATGCCAATTTGTTACTTCAGGGGGAACAAAACAGACTTTGACCAACAGGACACTCCTTCAGCATTCAGGCCCTTCAAAAGAGTCTACATTCTTCCTGTTGCCCAAATGCTCATCAGCTGGCCCAATCTCAAAGATTGCAATCTCTTATATAATTGCAGCTGAATGGGCAGAAGTTTTAGCCCAAAGATTTCACTTTTCTATGCAATATCTCTCTGTTCACCTCAATCTGTTTCTACACAAAGCAACCCTGCACAAGTTCTTAGGACAGAGGCATAACAGTAAGCCCCTCACAAAACAGCTTTTATCCCAGTCCAAACAAAACTCTTTCTAACCCTCATAAGCCAAACCTCACAGTCCATAGTTCTTACTGCATTCAGGTCTTTCAGCTCTGACTAGAATAGTCCATCAAGCTGTACTTAGAGCACTGTAAGGCATGTCTTAGGCCAAGGTTTCAAATCTTTCCATATTCCTCTTGAAAATCAGCTCCAAAAGGCCAAGGCCACACAGTCAGGTGTCTAGGAGCAATCCCACTCCTCTGGTTCCAATGTTGCTGTTGCAGCCAGGTTTTCATTGCTGTCAGAAATCACCCAGCCATGAGCAGCTTGTGGGGGAAAAAAAAAGGTTTATTTTGGCTTAGACTCAAGGGGAAGCTCCTCAATAGCAGGGAGAAATGATGGCATGAGCAGAAGGTGGACATCATTTTCTGGTCAACATAAGGTGGACAACAGGAACAGGAGAGTGTGCCACACACTGCAAGGGTAAAATGGCTATAACACCCATAAGCCTACCCCCAAACAGTACACTGCCTCGAGGAGGCATTAATTCCAAATCTCCATCAGCTGAGAACCTAGCATTTAGAACATCTAAGTTTATGAGGGACAACTGAATCAAACCATAATACCATGGTAGACCATTAAAAAAACAACACACTTTTTCAGCTCCTAGGAAACTCACTTTTATAATTCATCTCACATGCAGTGAAGAAACCTAGTACCTATGTAGGGAGAAATCAATAGTTTAGCTTAGTTTTAAGCTATTTGTTGGTATCAACTTGCCAACAATGTAAACCATACATCTTTGAATAAGATCCTTCAGACCATAGAACCAAAAAATAAGTGATGCCACAAGGACCAGACATAGAAGATTCTTCGGCCTGTCATAACCATAGGTTCCTGAGCAATATAAATTCATGTTGTTTTTCAAACACCAAATTCCTAGTGGTCTGTTAACAATGTGTCTCCCATGGCCCCATGTGTTTATGACTACTCTTACTTACTCCCCAGCTAGTGGAGCCTTTGGGGGATGAGCCCTTGCTCATAGAAATTTGTCACTGGAGTTAGGCCATCAGGTTTAGTGGTCCAATCATAGAATGCTTAAGTTCACTCTTGATACTTCCTTCCAGTTGATAAGACAAGATATGATGCCCAGTTGTCTGCTGCTGCCATGCTTTCCACTGTATCATGAAACTTCCTCTTGACATTATAAGCTGAAGTAAACCTTTTCCTTCCATAAGTTGCTACTAGTCAGGTGTTTGGTCCCAGCAACAAGAAAATAACTGCTACACACAGCAGCTGATAATTGATAATGAAACTTATTGATAATAGTTTTACTTAATAAAACTTTTTAAGAATATACTATCTATTTAACTACATAATAAAATTAATCAAATTAAATTGCACTGAACTAAACAAATTCAAAAACATTTTAATTTTAATTGTTGGAAAATAGAAAACTTGCAACTTATTTATAAAAACTAGGAGTAATCTAAACCAGTACCTCCACTATTGTGATCTGTCCATGCTTGTTACATATTTCTGGTGGAAACATCTGACCAAGAGTAGCTTGGGGGAGGAAAGGGTTTATTTTGGCTTATAGACTCAAGGAAAAACTCTACGATGGCAGGAGAAAACGATGGAATGAGCAGAGGTGGGGCATCACCTCCTGGCCTATATCAGATGGTCAATATCATCAGGAGAGTGAGCTAAACACTGGAAAGGGGAAGCTGGATATAACACCCATAAGCCCACCTCTAACAACACACTGCCTCCAAGAGTCTCCAATTCCCAAATTGCCACTTACTGGGGACCTAGCATTCATAGCACATACTTTTATGGAAAACACTTGAATCACATCACTGCATTCTATTCCTGAGCCCCATAAACTGGTAACCATATATGATGTAGTGCATTCATCCAACATGCATTCAATCCAACTTTAACAGTCCCCATAGTTTTTATGAATCACAATGTTGTTCAAACACCCCCAAAGTCCACAGTCTTTTAATGGAGCCATAATACAAAAACAAAACAAAACAAAACAAAAAACATAATGGCACAAAATAAACATTCACAATGCAAAAGATTGCATTGGGCATAGCAAAGAAATATTCAACTAATACAAAATTTAAAACAAACAAGGAAAACATCAAACTCTATAGCTCCAAGTCTGAAAACTCTAACCAGTGATAAGTCTCCAAGTCTGATAATTCTAACCAGTGAAGAGTCTCTGGAGTTCTAATTCTATCCCTCCAGCTAAGCTACTTACAGTCTCAGAAAATGTCATCTGGTGCCAGCAGCTCTCCTTGGCAGCCATCTCATCGTCCTGGCATCTCTACCATGTCTCTGCTGCAACCCATGGTACATCCACATGGCTCTATCAGATCTCCATGCAGTTAATCTAACAAGACTGCTTCACTGCTTCACACTGCTCATGACTGTTTTTTTTTTTTTTAAAAAAAAAAGGTTGCAAGGTTGCAATTTCAATGACCCTGTATTTCCTGCATTTTTCATCCTCCATAGTACCAGGTGGGCTACCAATTTGTTAATCCTTGGGTGGGGAATAAAGCCAACTTTGGAGAACAGGTTGATCCTTCAGCATCCAGTCCCCTTCAAAAGAGTCTACAATTTTACTGTTGCAGTCAGCTTCACATTGCTGGCAGAAAACACCCAATTAAGAGCAACATGGGAGGAAAGGATTTATTTTGGCTTACAGACTTGAGGGGAAGCTCCATGATGGCAGGGAAAAATGATTGCATGAGCTATGGGCCCCACAGAGGAAGCTATTATGAAGAATATTGTGGTGGTTTGATTCAGGTGTTCCCCATAAACTTATGTGTTCTGAATGCTAGTTCCCCAGCTGGTGGCAGTTTGTTAATTGGAGATTCCTAGAGGCTGTGGATTGGTGAAATAATATCAATAACTAAGTGTTGTTAAAACTATATTATCAGGGCTGGAGAAATGGCTTAGTGGTTAAGGCGCCTGCCTCCTAAGCCTAAGAACGCCGGTTCCAATCTCCAGCTCCCACGTTTAGCCAGATGCAAAGTGACACAAGGGAGCAATGACACACTTGACCACAAGGGGGATCTCGCATCAGGATTTCATTCGCAGCAGCTGAGAGGCTGCTGGCGCGCCCATCTCTATTTGTCTTCTTCTCCCTTTCTTTGTCTCTCTTCAAAAAAAAAAAAAAAACTATATTATCATATATAAATTATGAATACCATAGACTAAGCATTCCTTAAGGGACTTTTCCATATAATCAGGGGGGAATATTAGTCCATTTCCAGTTGCACATGAGATAGTTAAACCATTGTAGGTGGATTTATGACCTTGTTATTGACTTCACTTTGAAAATTATTCATGACAAGGAGATGTGACTGCTGGGTGTGGTGTTGCATGCCTTTAATCCCAGCATTTAGAAGACAGAAGTAGGAGGACTGCCCTGAGTTTGAGACTACCCTGAGTTTGAAGACACCCTGAGACTACATAGTGAATTCAAGGTCAGCTTGGTCTAAAGCAAGAGAGACTCTACCTTGAAAAACCAAAAATAAATAAATAAATATATAAAATAGGAAAAGAAGATGTGGTTTGGTGTCAAATTGAAAGTGACAAGGGGTTCACTTGTGATAAGAGACACTCTGGGCATATTTGTGAGAACATTTTTAGGAAGGATGATGGAAGAGGAAGTCTGTCCCTCAGAGTGGGAAGCCCTTCCTTTGCTGAATTATATATAAAGAAGCTTTGGGAGAACTCAGTACATTTCCTTTTTCTGGCTACCCATGCTACTTCTGGTTTGTGCATCTCTCCTTTTGCTACTACTCTTCTTGAACATTGGAATCCAGCTTTATCAGTTTTCCAGTGTGGATTAAGGTCCTTCAGTACCATAGTAGAACTGATGAAGCATCTAGCCTCATGGACTGTGCTCTCAGACTGTAGACAGCTATCATTTGACTGCCTAGATTATAACTTGGAGGCTAAAGCAACAAATTTCCAATATAATACATATCCATGTAATGAATTCTGTTCCTCTAGATAACTCCAACTAGTCAGATGCAATGCTTTGTGGGGTTCCATGTCAGTGGGTAAAGCATTCTAGATATCTGTGGATGGTAGACACATAGGAATATTATGTGCAGAAAAAGCAAATCTATGCCCAGAATAAGAATCTATTTCAGTAAAGGCAAAACATTACCCTTTCCATGATGAAAATATTCCAATGTAGTCAACCTGCCATCAGGTTGCTGGCTAATCATCCTAGGAAATGACCTTCATGCTTTAACAATGTTTTCCAAGCAGCCATCCAGGAATCATGGTACAGGATGAATTAAATTTCCAGTAGTTTATAAATTTGAGGAAACTTGGGTAATAAAATCTTCCTATTACAGAAATGATTACTCTCACATCACTCAAATTCGAGTCCATATGTAATGGGGTGCTAGGGTTCCAGGAAAGTCCTTGAATCCCAAACCCTAGGTTGTTTTTTCTAATTTTAATCAAAGGATTGAATAAAAAAGAAGACTGAGAAGGATAATTATTAAATTATTATATTTATTGAGGGAAGTACAAAGCCAAGGAAAGGCACCCATGTGACCACAGAGCCCATGTGGAGGGCCTGAAAAAAAAAAAAAAAAAAAACAGAAAGCAAAGTTAAAAGAAAGTTCAAGGGGCTCCTGCCATGTGGGGAGCTGGAGGGAATAAATGAGCCCACGAGGGAAAGTAAGGGTTAGAGACCCTCCATCCCAGGCCCAGCTAAGGGAAAAACTCACCCAGAGCTGGAAGTGCTCAAGTGGTCAGAGAGCTTGCTTCCCCTTGCAAGGGTATTTATAAAGTCATGGTGATGGGCTCTCTTCAGGCTCAGGTGAACTAGAGGCACAGCTAGGTGGTTGGTTAGGATTAGGGGCTGTCTGAGGAAGAGACTAGCCATGCACCAAGTTCCAGGAGCTGAACTTGACCAACCACAGTGTTTAAATCCTATGAAAGCCCTCCCTTCCAGGAGAGGTCCAGGTTGTGGAAAGTAGGCAAGGGATAAGAAGTCAGATCATCTTTGATTTCTAGCAAGTGCAAACATTCCTGCCTTTTTTTAATTTTTTTTTTTTTACCTTCAGGGGTCCAGTCACCCTAACTATACTCCCCTCTCACATAGGAACAATATTTGGGGCTGTGTGATATGCTGAGCATGATGCCATTATTCTGTTCACAGATGGCAGCAGAACATGATAATTAAGGTTATAGACTCTAATAGTAGACTGACTTAAGTTGAACCCACCTCAATGGGTATGACATGGAGAACTGCATTTAACCTCTCCTTGTGGTGGTATCTTCACCTATCACATAAAAATGGTAGCAGAGATGATATTGGATTTTTAAAGTGATTAAATATGTTAAAATCCATAAAATAGCCCCTACTGGGGACTATCTTGGATGGAACAATAGCCAGGTAATTGGAAGACTTTCTAGACCTCCTTTTCTAAATCTGCTTTTAGTATTAAGCTTGAAAAACAAAACAAAATCATTCATTTACAGTCTTTATGGAATTTACATATGCCCTTTGATCTATACTTACATGTTTAAAGGGACAATTAAGGTTAGTAGTCTGTTCTTCCCCTACCAAATTTTTATTTAATAATTTATTATTTTGTTTATATTATTCTAATTTTACTTTCATATTGGTGGCTCCATTATCCTCCTCCATGTCCTCCCACCTCCAAAGACACCCTCATCAATGGGGAATGTGGGTCATGCATTGTGGGGGTAGTCAAAAATTATGGGGGATAGGCCAAGTCTCTGTGCATAATGACCCAACTTGTGGCTCTAACACTCTTTCTGCCCCCTCTTCCACGAATTTCCCTGAGCCAAGTTGGGATCATTTTAGTTCTGCTTCAGTGGTGAGGTTTTGGGAGCTTCTGTGTCTCTGGATATCTGGCTTAGTAGGAGTTGGATGTTCTCTGTGTTTATCTCCTTCAGCCTTTTTCTGGTGTCATGTTCACTGAGAGAGCTGTACTCTTGCCCTTTCCCCACATTACTCTATGGTTTCAGCTGTTTCCCTGCCAAATTCTTAAAGATATCACACTGGCTAAAGTTACCTTTGGAAGAGGTTGCAATTCTAACATAATCTTCAGCCATAACACAAGTAATTTATTGAACAAATACTTCTGAAATAAGAAAACTAAGTCACAACTTGCCAAACATGAGATCAACTCAATCTTATCATATACATTATTCAAAAGTTGCAAGTGAAGCTACTATATTTTAATTTTTTTTTAAATGACCTGAAACTCACTCTGTAGCCCAGAGTAGCCTTGAACTCATGGTGATCCTCTTACTTTAGCCTTCCATGTTCTGGGACTGAGCCACTATAACTGGTATAATACTACTCATTTAAAAATGCCCAAATTAGTGCTGGCTAACAGTATATACTCTTACATATAGATATAGTTTGTACATAGATCAATTTGTACATGATCTAATGCTTATAGCAACTGTTGGAATAGGGATATCATTTCAAAGATGACAGAATTGAAACTTGGGAAAAATCACATAAACTTGCTGAAGTTGCACAATTAGTGTACTGGGAATACAAATTTGAGACAAAATTTACTTGAGTTTAACAAGTTCTTGATAATTTTATCAGCCTGTTGCACTTTAAACCTAGGAGGTAAAAGGATGGTATAGGCAATAAATAAATAAATAAATAAATAAATAAATAAACAAACAAACAAACAAACAAACAAAAGAAATACCTTTGCCATCCCCTTCATCAAATCAACCAAAACTGTGTTCAGCAAATAAAGAAAGAACAAATCTTTTACTTACATTATTTGTATAGATATCTAGGATGGTAAAATGGATCATCATTTTGTTACTGTTTAAATTTTCTTTTCCCAGAGTAAAACAGAAAATTTGTTTGACTTCTAAGTTGTACGTTCAGTCTTTGGGGAAACCAATAGTTTGTTTCTGAAAGAAGCTGCTGGAGCATTTGTGAATGGGTTAGTGGTTGAAATCCACATCCTCACTGTCATGTGTTCACCCACCACTATTGTGACTGAGTCAATGCTAATTCTATGGTCTGGTATGCTAGGAAGAGGCACTGTTTCCTAGAGCCTGGTATGTATGCTTTCAGGAAAACCTGGACAGATAGAGGTTAATTCCATTGTATCCAAATCTATTTCAATCACTCATCATGTCAAACCTGCTAACATATTTAGTAAATAAGTTCACAAAACTATAAGCATAGTTCTTACCTTCAGAGGTAATAACCTTTCTAAAAGTAGCCTGTAACTTCATGAGATCTGTAAACATTTATGTAGGAATCATGACCACAATCCAAAATAAACAAGCATAGGAAACCATTGGGGTGGCTGGTGAAGTTTAAAACAATAGTAAATATGCTCACTTTGCTACCAGAAGATAAAATAATAACACAGCTGACTGTACAATTAAATTTGCTTTTTTCCACATGCTTATTTGTTTTTCCTCCAGAAAGAAATTTAACTCTTTTGCTGTTGAAATATCTAGGTATCTTTGTACCAAAAATGAAAAAGAAAGAGAAAAAAATAAAAACATGTGTAAATGTTCTGTGAAGTGGAACTATGCAAAAATTGATCATGAAAACCTTTCAAGCAGTATGATTTCATTCTAGTTGAAGACAAAAGGAATAGAATATGTTTTGCATTTGTTTTCTTTTACCTACCTATCTTATATTTCCATAGTCTCTTTTCTTAAATAAGGAATGTGGGAAATACAAAACCACAAGCAAAACTCATCCCATCTATGAGAAAGCTTATAGTGGGAAATGAAAAGTGACTAATAACAATTCCAAAATACAATATTGATAATCATGATAATGTGCTAGATATAATAATAATAGTAGAAAAACTAGCTGCTAAGGATGCAAGAGATGAAGAGTTAAAAGAGAATGGAAGCAGAGAATGTGGTGTGGTGATGCCAAACAGAAATAACCGGAAATCCTTTTGATTCTGATTCATCCTTGGTAGGAAAGGATGGTTGCTCCATTTTTCTGAATATTCTTGTGTCTAAGGAACTGGACCTGCCCTATCTCAACAGCTGTGCAGGTCTGAGGATGTAATCTATAGAAAGCCTGTTTGTACATAGTTGAGCTTGGTCTGCATTTGTAAATTTAAGCTTTGTAAAGTTTAAAGTACTGAGAAGCTTGTGTTGACTGCCCGAGTCACTGATATCTACCTTCCTTCTAGGAATGTAGAATTTCTCTAGTTATGCCTGATCAGTTTCCCTAATTGACCATCCTTCAATAAAGCATTTATACTTGGAGTCTCAAATGGTTTTTTTTTTTTTTTTTTTTTTTTTTTTTTTTTTTTTGTGCTGATGCATTGGCCTGGGACACCACAGTTTAACACAGCATAGAGTATTGCAGACTCTGCCAATGCCCTCTCTATTTACTGACCTTCTATGTGTGCTTGTTGTGTTGTGATGAGTGTAAGTGCCGAGTCCTCCAGTAAACTCCAGAGGTCCAAATATCAATTGATGTGTTATATTTTCACTATTGTTTTTTACCCACAATGGATATACTTTATAGTATTTCATGATAGTTCTCTTTTACTCAGAATTAGGAGACTATTAAGGGATATGTATGCCCTGCTTGGAAAGAAAACCATCACCCTATTAATATTTGTCAAGTCCTTTATAAAAATGTCCCCTTTGGTTATCATACCACAGTCACTTTCATGTCATTCCAATTTTTCAAAAATTGCAAGCTTTCTTTTCCTTTATTACTTTCTATTTTTGGATGTTTAATCTTGCAATTAACTTTGAAAGATTCTTCACCAACATCTTTTCTCCAAACATGCACAATGCATGAATTTTATTGGGTGAACTGTTTTCAACACTTAAATCTTATTTTAAATTCAATATTTTCAAAGAAGGCTGAATTTAGCTTTTTAAACTTAAATAGTACATCCTTACCTTTGTTATTATTTTTTGTTTCTATGATTATTCGTTTTTTGTTATATCAGCAATTACATACATTATTTTTCCTTTTTTGCATTTTCTTTGCCAATTGTTTGTAAATTTCATGACATGAATAATAGGAAAATGTGGTTCATTAGTGTACACTGAGTCCCTCATTTAGCATTCAAGCATGGAGAAGGCACTTTGTTGAAAGGTATTAAATAAGTTTATTAAACTATAGTACTTAGTAGAACCCAATATTACTTACAAGTAAAAGATTTATGTTGAAAAAAATAGACAGAAAAACATGTTTTAGATATTCTCTTAAGTAGTAATTGTTCCAGAAAATTTGGATTTTATCAAATTTCTTCACACAAATATAATAGGATCTGTGTAATCTGCTGGATGTTATTGGTCAAATAGAAGATAAAATAGTCTTAAAAAAATAAAGGGATGCTCAGAGTAAAGACAAACAGTAAATATTTTCTCTGGAGCAATGCATGTTAGAACACATAGGAGAAAGTGAGGTTGATTGGTATTGATATGCTTAGGTACATCCAAAAGCCCAGGGTATCCACCCAGATGTAATTTTCTTTACACTAAGTTTAAGCTTCTCTCTAAGAAGATATCCAACTGATATAATTCAAGAACTGCTGATGTGGGAGGTGAGAAAACAAGACTCTTGTACACTACTGGTTTAAATGAAAAGCAGTAAACTGCTATAGTGAACTACAAAATTCTTCAAAATATTAAAAATTAAACTCTGGTATAAAATTTTACTATGGGATATATTTCCAGAGGAAATGAAATTTATATGTCCAAGAGACACCTTGCATTCATGTTCCTCATAATACTATTCACAACAGCCCCAAAATATGGAAACACTTAAACATCTGTCACCTGATGGATGGATAACAAAATGTAGACTGTCCACACAATGGAGTACTATTAAGTTGTAAAAATCAAGGAAAGCCTGTCCTTTGTGCCAGCATATTTGACAGTGGAGATCATTAGGATAAGTGAAATAATCCAGGCAAAAAAAGATAAGTGTCATATGGACTCAGTCCTTTGTGGGATCTAAATGTGATCTCATAGAAGTTCAGAGTAGAATGTTGATTCCAGATGCCAGACAGAGAATAGATTCACAGAAGAAATGGAGATAGGTTGATCGATGGGTATTTTGTTATAATAGTATTGGAGCAAGAGTTTCTTTAGTGCTCCTGCATGCCATGGTACCTGTAGCTGACATATATGCATTGTATATTTCAGAAATCCACAAAAAAGAATTTTGAAAGTTCACACCAGGGCTGGAGAGATGGCTTAGTGGTTGGATAAGGTGCCTGCCTGCAAAGCTAAGGGACCCAGTTCGATTCTCCAGGATACATGTAAGCCAGATGCACAAGGTGGTACATGCATCTGGAGTTTGTTTGCAGTGGCTAGAGGCCCTGGTGAGCCCATTCTCTCTATATATGTATCTGCCCCACACTCTCTCTCAAATAATAAGTAAATAAAATAAAAAAGAAAGTTTGCAATATAAAGAAATGGTAAATATTTGAGGAGCTATATATTCATTTTATTTTATTTTTATTAAATGATACAACAAAGAACTGTTAATCCAGAATATATAAGGGACTCAAAAAGCCAAACACACAAAGTCAAAAGAATTTAAGTAAAAAGGGCTGAAATGTCTGAGTAGACACTTCTGAAAAGAAGGCATACAAACAGCCAAGTATGTGAAAAATGCTGAATATCACTTATCATGGGAATGCCAAATCAAAATGAGATACCATCCTATTCCAGTTAGACTAATCATCAGCAAAAAACATGTGTGTTTGTGTGTCCAAATAGTATGCCTCTGCACTTCCCTGTCCTGTGGGGTGGGAAGGTCAGAGGGAAGGGCACAGTGCAGCCACAGATGGGAGTTTAGAGGAAGGTTCACATGAGCTCATGCACACTCCCAGACACTCACCTAATCAAGGGCATAACAAGGAACCACCCACATACACCACCCCCACACACACACCCTTTTTGAATCTCCAGAAAAACACCAAGACCTCGGCTGGACCCTCAGCTCTCTGAGGCTAACAGGGAAGCTTCAAATGTCTGGACTCAACAGTAAAGACAGAGGACACAGAGACAAGCCTTGGATCTGTACCCAGGGAAATTTCACACATCAGGAGGATGTCACCCTGGAAGACATTTAACTGTGCAAAATTCCCAGTCTTCACTTCACTCTCCAATGGAAAATCTGCTTCTCTTTTTCAGATGGACGCAGAACCTGAGAAGAGAATCAGCCCATTGCACTTAACCTGGGCCCCAGCTGAAACCATAGAGTAATTGGGGGGAATGAGCAAGAGTGCTGCTTTCTTGGCGAACCTGGTATCAACACAAGGGTGAAGGAGATAGACAGAGAGAACACTCAACTCCTACCAAACCAGAGATCCAGAAACATAAAGGCTCCCTAGACCTCATCACAGAAGTACCTAAAGTCAACCCAACATGGTCCAGGGAAATTTGCAGAAGAGGAAGCAGAAAGATTGTTAGAGCCACAAGTTGGGACATTATGCACAGAGACATTACCACTTCCCCATAACTGATGGCTACCCCAACAATGCATGACCCACAATCCCCAACAAGGAGGGTCCCTTAGGAGGGGGAAGCACAGGGATGAGAGTAAGGATGGTACCAACATGTGCTGTTTACTCAAAAAATAATTTTGAAAAAAGAAATAAAGAATTTATAGTAAAAAAAAAAAAATCCCAGCCTTGTTCACAAGGTTACAGTAAATAAAACAGTGATTAGGTCAGAGGGCTGTGTGAGAAGCAGCTCTGCAAGAGGCCACTTAGACATTGACCTGCCGCTGGAGGGTGTGATCACCCCCGGGAACCTTGAGAACCCACTAACACGGTGCTTGAGAGATGGAATCCCATGCTTTTTCATGATAAGAAATAAAGGGGTACAGTGCTTCAGTTCTCTCACAGCTTCTTTTTGGTGCCCCACACCAATTCTACTTGGTATTAAAGTGTGGAGCTTGGCTTTGACATTGGCCACTGGCCTGGCTGGTCCTTTAGGCAATTAAGCCCTTCTCACTACACTGGAAGGACCTGCTGAGGAAATGATCAGCTCTCCTCCTCAGGTGGACATAGCCTCAAAACATGCTGTCATTTACTTGGACCTCTTTGCAACCTATTAATGGCACTTGATATTAAGATAAAAGCAGAGATGGGAAAAGTGTCAGAGAAATTTCCTGCAGTAACCATGCCGTGGAATGCCTTATGGGGATCCAGTTCCCTGGGCAGTGAGAAGAGGCTCACCTGGGGTTCAAAGGTTGATGCATCCAAGGTCACTGTGCAACCAGAACTCCCAGACATCTAGCCAGTCATCCAAGGCCCAAAGATGACTTCAGGAACACACCTCACAAGGGTTTGTATGAGGAAAGTAGGAACTGCTCACACCTGCAGTGAGGTGACTACAATCACAGAACAAATAGCCCCAAGGTAGCTTTGGATGCCTGCCTTGACTGGAAAAATGCAGGTTTCAGAAGAACTGGGGTCTCAGCTGGAGAGGAGAGGGAGGACTCTTGTAGTTACCTTCACTGTTCTGGAGACAAAGCACCTGACCAAAACCAGCTGATGGGAGGTAAGGATTTATTTTTATAGTCTCAAAGGGGAAGTTTCATGATGGTGGGAGAAGGCATGGTAGAGCAGAGGCTAGACATCACCTCTGTGCCACAGCAGGTGGAAAATGGTAGTAGGAGAGTGATTCAAACTCTTGCTAGAGGGAGTTGGAGGGAACTTCCCAGAGTGCTCCTTCCCAACAACCCTCCTCCAGCAAGTCTCCACCTCCCAAGTTGCCACCAGCTGGGGATAAAACATTCAAAACTCATGAGTTTACATGGGATATCTGATTTAAACCAACACAAGGTCTATTAATGAATGCCACTTTACCTCTGCAGAAATTGAGGATCAAGGATGCCAGATCACTTTCCTAAGGTTTCAACCAGGTCAGTGAACACTGAGAATCACTTTCCAATACACCTGGCCTTTCTCTATATCACTGTGAGGCTAAAAGGCATGGCTATTCACTTGGAGATCACAGGCTTCCTGGGAGGGATGAGAAGCCATGTTGGCCGAACCCATATTATCAATGTGCTGTTATTACTGCCATCCTCCTCTGTATTGAGAGTTGCTTTGGGTGCAACTCCCTCAAGTAACCCAGAACTCCACCATATCCCTACAGATGAAGCACCAAGGCATAGCAAACTGAAGCAACTCTCCCTCAGATATCTGGGGTAACTGGATAGACCCAGGAGGTACAGTACAGAGCCCTCCTAAAAGCCTTTGGATTCTGCTTCCTGACATGAGGGCATTCAGAGTGATAGTGAGGACACACAGAGCTGGTCTTGTTCTGAAGGCATTCCGTGACTCTTGTCCCCAGATACCAGGGCAAAGTGGCCCAGGGTTGGCCAGGATTTTCAAGATTGAAGTATCCAAATATCACAGGGTCTTCATGATCTCTGTTAACAATCCAGCAGGCAGTGGGTGAGTAACCACTGAGTTCAGTTTGAGACTTTGTGGTCTATGGGGTCATGGTCCAATCTGTCTACTCTGCTTCAAGTACAAAACAGCCAAACACATATTGGAGGAGAATGGCATGGCTGTGTCCCCAAGCCTTCTTTTCAGAAGTGAACCCTTGGGCAGGCCATCTCTGATCTATAGACTGCTGAAGATAGATATTCTTAGTCTGACTTAAACATCTTGCAACTGTGAAAAATATTATAGGTTGCCCACTTTAAATGTAAACTTTATGGTTTTATGTATTAGGTAGACATACAGTTAATCAAATATAAATACATTATTTTATGACAAATTTCAAAAACATGATTTCTTTGCTATATCCTACAAAGGCATATGAAGCAGTTGATGATACTTATTTATGGACTTACAGGAAAACCTATCCAATACCACTATTTTTTTAATCATTGGCCTAGAACTGATTACGAGTAACATTACATGTAATTCATTCTCCTTAAAAACAAATTTTAGAAAACCTTATGTCAATAAAAATCTGATTCTGGGAAATATTTTGAATTTTAAAAACTTTCAATATTTATAGAAATCTATAATAAGGCTTTGAAATAGGGTTTTTGAGGTTGTTTTTAAATTGATAGCAACTGTTATCAAACTCTCCACACATGAAAATATGAATAATCTATTCATGTATATATTACTAAAATATACTCAAAGGACAACCATTAGCTCTAAAGTTCAGATATAAACACTGTCAAACCTTGATTCACATTGCTGATTTTTAGCCAAGGTATGATAAGAAACTACATCAGGCCAATATTCAACAAACACTGTTTAGGGATTTTGTTTAAATAGTTGGTTTTATAAGGCATGCCAACTTTATCAGAGGATCTGACTTGAAAAATAGTTTTAAAAATTTGGAAGCAAGTGTTGTCCTTGCTAAAGAAATACTTTGAAAAGAATAATATTTATGTAGTATGTGCCATAAAAATATTTTATGATTCACGAAACACAAAGTGGGGACTCAAATACATGCTGATTATTCTACTTACCCAACATGACTAAAAATATACTTTAGGAGGACAAAATTCCATTTTTTAAAGAGAATGTAAAGTTGCTACTTTATGTTAAAGAAAATTAAATCAGAATTCGAAGGTATTTCAAATTTATGCTGAAAAAAAATGGTTCTTTTTTAGTCAGGAGAGTGACGTCGGATAAATTCCAAGTCAGTTCAATTTTTTTCTGAATAAAACTGCCCCTTCTATTCATTATACTATCATGGGGTATTTAGTTGAAAAACTCAATGAAAAAAACAAAAACAAAAACAAAAACTCTTTTCTCTCTTCTTCAATGAAAACAAACAAACAAAAAGAATCTAATTATCAGAAAATTACAAAGCACTTTTCATATCCTCAAAAAGACAAGATTGAGTAAATAATGTGGTCATCAAGTATGAATCAATTTGCATACTAAATACTTAATGAGCATGTGAAAAGGGTAGAGTCAAGCTTAAAGCATTACAAATCCAACTTCATTAATTCCTACCTGGGTATCCTTCCAACTTCAATGCATGACCCACATTTCCCAACTAGGAGGGTCCCTTCAGAGGGGGGAAGACAGGGAGGAGGCTATCAATGGCACCAACATTAATGTATTCACATTATATGCATAACTAATTAAAAAACTGAAAAAAAAAAAACCCTACATGTATCAAAAAAAATCTCTGGGATTGAATAAGTTAAAAAGGTAGCTATCTATGATATATCAGAACATCAGACAATAAAGAAAATAAACTCCATCTTTTCCAAACAAGTTCCAAACAAGTCACTGAGCTAGAAAGTTGTGTACAAATATCACTTTTTACTTTGAAGTGAAAAGAATCAATTAGAGCCAATCTTTACCTATTTGCATTCTTCGTTTTATTTTTCCTTCCTTAGTTAATAAAAAAGTGTTATTAAACAAGTTAAAAATAAGGAATAAATGTAATATTTTACTACAAAATAACTATCTGCAGAGACAATTCATATATTAATTAGGCTCACTTAGTTATGCTAAGTATATTACACATCAAAATGTCAGATAAGTCAAATACATGCAATTTAATATACAATTTAAAAATAAAATGAGGCTAAAAGGTAACAAAAGCATGGAGTTCCAAAGATCCTTTCTAACATGGTATCTGTTATTTTAACAACATATTGGGTTCATTTACATCTACTTATTAAAATAGTAGATTTGTTAGTGTTAATAATTTCTTGGAATCCTGTGGTGTGAATGTATTCCACTGTTTTATTTAGCCTTAGTTTTGGCTTATTTATATATTTTTTAAATTTATTAGTTTATATAGTCTTACTTCCCCAATCATACTGTATATAATGAGATGTATAAAAATAAATTCTATTTCATTATTTACTTTTGAGTTCTGCATTTTTAAAATTCATCTAGTCTCTAAAAGTTACAGTACTTTTTACCTACAAATCAGTATCTGCACTTGCGCAATAAATGATAGTATATGCAGAGTGATGGAGTCACTTGAAGCAAATGTTTCCAGATGATATCAAACACAGCAGCATCTCATTTTTTTAATATTATTTATTTTTTATGAGACAGTAAGAGACAGAGAATTGATGTACTAGGGCCTCCAGCCACTGCACTCAAACTCCAAACGCATGTGCCAACTTGGGCGCATACACAACTTTACTCATGTGTCACCTTGTGTGTCTGGCTTACATGGGATCAGGAGAGTTGGACATGGGTTCTTAGGCTTCACAAGCAAGTGTCTTAACCATATCTCCAGTCCATCACTTTTTTTTTAAATTTTTTGACAACTTCCATAATTATAGAAAATAAATCCTGGTAATTCCCTCCCCCTTCACTTTCCCCTTAACAACTCCACTCTCCATCATGTCCCTCTTCCTCTCAATTAGTCTCTTTTATTTTGATGTCATCATCTTTTCCTCCTCTTATGAGGATCTTTTGTAGGTAGTGGCACTGAAAAGTCATGAATATCCAGGCGATTTTGTGTCTGGAAGAGTGCATTGTAAGGAGTCCTACACTTCCTTTGGCTCTTATATTCATTCTGTCACCTCTTTCACAATGGACCCTGGGTCTTGGAGGATGAGATAGAGATGTCTCAGTGCTGAGCACTCCTCTGTCACTTCTTCTCAGCACTATGGTGCCTTTTGAGTCATTTCAGAGGTCACTGCCATCTGAAAAGAGACGCTTCTCTAGCCCCAAATGAGAGTACCATTAATATATGGTTATGAACATTAAGAGAAGTGATTACTGGGAAGTTTGGTGAGCATAATATATGCATTTATCCAGACACCAACAGGCGTTACACCCCTAGGGCTCATGACCACCCCCATCATAGGTTTTCAGCATCAGGCATCTAGTCCCTCCTGTGGAGCGGGCCTCCAATCCAATTAGAAAGCGGTTGGCTTCCCTTATAATAGACATGCCACTATTGCATCTGTTAGCTTATTTGGCCTGGCTTCCCAAACTTAAGACTTGCAATGTCCACTGTTGTTTATCTCCACTGATGCATTGAGCTGCATTTGAGTACAGGAGGTATGGGTGGAGTATTAATCAAGATCTAAAAGGATATGAATAAGCCTTATAGAAACCTACTGTTTGGATAATAACACACCCAAAAGCCATAGACTGTTACTAGAAAACTTTCTGTGCCAAGGATGGGATACCTTACAGTGACTTGTTGGCCAGGGAGGTCCATGACATTACACGCTGTTTTCAAGGCTCTTGGTTTTCCACCAGAGATAGATGGTCAACTCTATTGCTAAAGATTCCACCTGTCTGGGATGCAAGGTCACTAAGAAATCAACCTTGGGATGAGCTGAAAACCTCTTACCTATAGACCAGCTGACAGAAAGCTGGAAAAAGCTGCACTGGAAACAATCCTATGGGAGAAAGAAGTCATCAGCAGTGAAAATAATCTACATTGCAAGCCTCAAGTTTTGCCAGCCAGGCCAAATGATTGAATGGGTGCAATAGTGGCATATCTGTTATGGGAGAGACCAAATGCTCACTAATTGGACTGGAGGCCTGCTCTAAGGGACAGAATACATGTCTTCTCCTGAAAACCTAATCAAAAGCCTATGGTGGGGGAGGTCATGAGCCTTAGGAGTATAATGTGTGCTCTTGTGCAGCTAAATGCACATAGTATTCTCACCAAACTGCCCTGAAAGCACTTTACTTAATGTCCATACCAATATATTAACACTACTCTCACTTTTGGTTAAAGAAACTTCTCTTTTTAGATGGCGGTAACCACTGGGGTGACCCAAAAGTCACCATAGTGCTAAGAAGAAGTGAAGGAGAATGTTAGCACTGAAATATCTCTATCACACCTTCCAAGGCTCAAGGTCCATTGTGGAAGAGGTGGCAGAAAGAATGTCAGAGCCAAAGGAAGGGTACCACTCCTTACAATGCAACTGTCCAGACAGAAATTGGTCTTGATTTTCATGACCACCCAGTGCTTAGCACTACCTTCACAAGACCCATAATAGGAAGAAAAGATGATGGCATGAAAATAAAGAGATACTAATGGAGAGAGGTAAGAGATACAATGGAGAGTAGATTTGTGCAGAGGCAAGTGGGGCAGTAGAAGTTATTATCATGGTTCATTGTCTGTAAATACGGAAGTTGTCAATTAAAAAAAATAGAATAAGGGCTGGAGAGATTGCTTAGTGGTTAAGGCACCTGCCTCCTAAGCCTAAGAATGCTGGTTCCAACCTCCAGCATTTCCAATCTCCAGGTCCCACGTTTAGCCAGATGCAAAGTGACACAAGGGCGCAATGCCGCACTTGACCACAAAAGGGTGCACGCATCTGGATTTCGTTCGCAGCAGCTGAGACGCTGCTAGCGCACCGGTCTCTATCTGTCTTCCTCTCCCTCTCTGTGTGTGTCTCTCTCCAAAAAAAAAAAAAAGATAGAATAAGAGTGATTTGATACAAAGCCAAATAAAATGTCCTTTTTTTCCTCCACAAGATTTAGCCCAATTCATTTTTGCAAAAGTAGTTATCAGTGGGCTGTATTTCTTCCTCCACTGAAATACATATTTTCCCAAGATTAAAATCATTCCATTTGTTTCTTATTCTCTCCAACACATTGCAACTATCTTGACTAACTGTGTCTTCAATTAACATTGTGCTTTGTGCCTGGGAGGGACTACAAGGAAGGCAATACTGCCAGGGCAAAGTGAATGAGGGAAGAATGTTTTGATTTCCAATTTCAATCTCATTGTTGTTTTTACTATGATTTTAAAGATGTGCACAAATATCCCCCATTATAGGGTCTGGCGATAGTGAGGGAAGGGTGCTTTACAGATGTTGAAAGGTTGCTGAGAAGTACAAGGGGATATAAAAGAAACTGTGCCTATTATCTCCCTGTGAATGCCTCCAAAGCAGCATTACCTTATCATATAGAATAGGTTTTTTTCAGAAAGAAATTAAAATTTTAGGAGAGGAAGTGGAACACTGAGAGAATGCATTTATCATCTGGCTCCTGCGGACCATATTGATCAGAGAGTGACATGGAGCAAAATCTGGCTTGAAAGTGACTCCTCAAACATATGCTTCAAGTATTTTAAATTTCTCCAGGGTTGAGCTCTCAGCAACACAACTGAAATCTCTTTATTCAAGCCAAAGACGCTTAATACAGCTTAGAACATGCTTCTTATATCTAAATTCTGTACTAAGGAATTCAGATTGCTCTGGAAATACCAACTCAGCAAAGAATATTAGAATGCCTCAAGTTGTATTATATGAACTACTGCTCTAGATATATGTTTGGGTTTGTCTTAAGGATGAGAAGATGAGGATGAAACAGGCTATTCCATGGGGCATGCTTTGTTTAAAGTCAAAGGGCAAATGCACACACAGATCAGTTCTTTTTGTGTAAGACTAACAGCCTGCTACCACTGAAAACATAAGCTTACTTCTAGAAGAGGATGAGTGCAAGCTGAGGAAGAAATGTTAAATATTGCTTCATAAAAAAGGAAAACCTATACTGTATTCATTTATGCTCTTTCCAAAAACTAGAACTGTACTGTTTTACTTGTTAGCCCCCTCATCCCACTCTATATAGTTAGCATTCATGAGAGTTTTTAATTTCTTTTCTTACTTGGCAAAATTCCTCCTCAGCACAGGAGGCAAGTTACTAATGTCCCAAACCAAAGAGGGGTAGAGTGTCTTTGACTTCAGATTTCAGATCATTGTTTTAATCACGAAATTAAGGATGTGCACTAGTCAGAGCTAGTGTGGAGCCTGGAGATGCTGAGAATGGGTTGTTTAGTAGATGTTTAAAAATGACTGAAAGCTACAAGTGGATATGAACCTCTGGCTATGATTCTCTAATAGAACAGACAGGATAGAAAACTAATTATTAGTAATGAAATGTATTATCAATGTCTGGGTCAATATACAATAGTGATTTTTAAAATTTTTCACTCTTAGGATTATTTTAGATGAGGTCTTATGTAATCCAGTTTAAGTTTACTATGTAATAAATTCTGGCCTTAAAATGATCCACCTGCCTCTACCTCCCAAATGTTAATCCAAGTGGGATTAGGGAAGGGTATGTACTGCTATCCTAGATTTGAAATGAATATTAATTTTTTAGCTCATTTAATTTTTGTTCTTATTTTCACTTTTCTCAAAATGTTATGCCTTTGTAAAGAAGGGAAGAATTTAAAATATTTAAAGTAGATCTGTGCATTCCTTTCTATCTTTAAAGAGGATGGTGGCATAGTTATACCAGCAAAGCTTGAAATCTATAGTTTTCCTTACAGTTATAGAAAGTGCTGGGAAATGAAGGAAAAAAAGATTGAAATTTTAAAGCTTTGCTATTATATCTGCATTACTGAAACACAGAAGTAAGGTTGAAGAGATGGATAAGAGGTTAAGGCACTTTCCTGAAAAGCAGGTTTCATTCCCCAGGGCCATGTAAGCCAGGTGCACATGGTGGCACATCTCTCTCTCTCTGTCTCCAAAATAAATTGATAAAAAAGAAATATAGAAGTGATCCATATTTCAGGTCTATCTTTAGAAAGAATTAGTATACAGATTTTGTGCACTCTTTAAGGCAACACATTGCTGATTTATAAGTCACAGGATTTTTTTGTGAAAAATGAGATAGTACAAGATAAGCCATCTGCATAAATTAAAGAAATTATACAATTACTTGTTTATAATAGGAATTAGAATGTTACAGCTAAGCCCTCTGGGAATTGTCAGAATGGCATATCTAGGTTTTCCGTAAACTGTCTGTGAAAGCATTCTCTCTCTCTCTCTCTCTCTTTTTTTCTCTCTCTCTTTTTCTTTTAGGATTGAGAAGGACACATTTTTTTGGATTATAAATGGGGTTAAGCTATGGAGCATTTCATAAAGCTATGTGTTGCAATCTCTAAGAAACATGTTTATACAGGAAACTACTCTACAGTCATAGACTAAAATTGATACTAAACACATAAATGATAAACTACAGATACCATTCATGATATGGATTCAGTGTTTGGAGAGTCAGAGAATAAATGCTTTGTGCTCTGTCAGTTTATGGTCTTTGTTGCAGCTTTCCAGTATAGTATGAAAATATGTTCAATGATGTTTGAGTCAACTTTTCAATAGAACTTCTCTTGCAAAAAGAAGCAGCTGTCCATGACTCCTTGAACTGCATTCCTACTCCTTGTGTAACAATAGCAGTGTGATTCTAGATCATTCCCTGATAACATTAAACTGTTATAGAATGAGGGATTCACAAAGTGACCATGGGTTGGTTTAGTCTTAATCTGGAATTCTACTAGAAACATTGTTTTTTTGTTTTTTTGTTTTTTTTTCATTTAGCTAACATTTGTTGTACACAGCTTTATGTTAAGTGGTTTGCTTTTACCTAGGAGACAAGATTTCCAAGGCAAAAGCTCTTCCCTGTGAGGAGCAGAAATGGACACATGTTGGCTGGTTATTGTGCTTTCAGAAAGCTATAATGGAGCAGAGAAAAAGGTTTTAATGTTCCAATTAGAATGATCAAAGGATTGGAAAGATTTTCTCATGAAGATATACTTAAATAATTAAAACCCTATAATCTGGAAAGAATAAATAAGAAGTGATGTGTCTGTATTTATTAGAAATAACTTCAGAGCTGCTAATAGATTACATCTGGTGTATTTATGCAGTCAAGACAGCTTGGGGAGTCTCTTCTCTGTAATGTGTTTGTGAATGCTAAGAAAAAGACACAAAAAATAGTGTAGCAGGAACTGAAATGAAAATCATAAAAAAGAAGAAAATCTCTGTTAGCCAATTCTTCACAATTTATATACTTTGCAGATATTTTATACACAAATAAACATTTGCTTTTATGTTATCCTAGACGAGATATTCATTTTCTCATCACTGAAGCATTTACTTTTCTGTTGTCAATCACATGATCTCAATGATTCAGTTTTCAAATTGTCTTTTGATGTCTTTGACTTTTTCACTGTACAATACATAAGTCTTTGATGTCTTTCTAGCCTTACACTTTTAAAAAGTCCAGCCATTATTAAGTGCCAAATCTTTACCTTATTTTCCCACTACATCTTTCCTTAACTATCCTATAGATGGCTCAAACTCAGCATTTCTTCCAAGTAAATTATCATTTTCCCTAGGCAAAGGTGGGCTCCTCCTTTACTCTGTATCTTTTCAAAGAGTGATATCATAAACTAAATTTTCAAGGAAAGGTTCAAAGGATTACTTTAGATTTTTTCTTTCTTATTTAGATTTCCTAAGCAATTGTACATAAAACCCTGCCACTTTCCCCCTCAGAAGTAATGCCTCACTTCCCTACTTATTATTGCCAATTATGATTATTGCAAAACAAAACAAAACTTGCTAACTTCCCTGATTACTACTCATTTTCCTACTGCTACAGGGTTGGCCAGTCTAAATATATCTGCCTATAGCATTTAAAATTAAAATCCCTCATTGGTTTTCAATAATAATCTATATTTTATAAACACAAGTAATAAAAATCTAAAACTGAAGCAGGTTTACCATAAGTGATACTGGACTGATTCATTTATTTAGAGAAGTACTATATCTGAGAGTGACAATATTCCTGGTTCAAATGATTTCTGCTGTTTGGAGGTCTCATAACTCTGATTCTTTGATGATCATTCTCTCTCTCTCTTCTCCTCCTCCTCTTTCTCCTCCTTCTTCTTCTCTCTCTTTCCATCTCTTTCTAATCAAATACATACTGAAATCACTAAATGTTCATGTAACATGGATCAGAAGTATGTACAGAACTACTTTTTAAATTTGTAACTTGTGCTGGACATCAAATCAAGTATTTCAGGCATATGAGACATGCCTAACTCCAGTTCAAGGTTGAAAGAATTTGCTTCTCTTTATCAGATGGACAACGAACCTGAAGGGAGGATCAGCCTATCATACCTCACCAGGGCCCCAAATGAAACCATAGAGTAAATAGGGAAATGGGCAAGAGTGCAGCTTTCTTGGTGAACCTGACACCAGAACAAGGCTGAAGGAGATAAACACAGAGAACACCCAACTCCTACTAAACCAGATATCCAGAGACACAGAGTCTCCCAAAACCTCATCACTGAAGTAGAACTAAAATGAACCCAATGTGACTCAGGGGAATTCATAGAAGAGGGGGCAGGAAGAGTGTTAAAGGCACAAGTTGGGTCATTATCCACAGAGACTTTGCCTCTCCCCCATAACTGTTGGCTATCCCCATAATGCACAACCCACATTCCCCAAGGAGGAGGGTCCCTTTGGAGGGGGGAGGTCAGGAAGGAGGCTACTGGAGGCACTAACATGAATGTAAAATTAAAACAAATAAAAAAGAAAAGAAAAGAAAAGAAAGTTAAGTATTAAGATGATTCAAACTAACTGTAAAGATCTGTCTGTACTGACACAAATTCCCCATGTGTTCAGATTCTCAAGTTATTTTGATTATTTTAAATCCTAATTTGTGTGAATTAATGCACACATTTTATTATTCACTTTAACTTATTTCTGTTTATTTTGACTGTACCTGAATTTCTGTTCAAAATAGTTAACATATGTCACAACTTCAACCATATTCTATTAAGTAAGAAGAATACTAACAAAACATGCACAGCAATTTGTGAATCAAAAATAATTCATGGAGCTGAAAAGAGTGCTCAGTGGTTAAGGGGCTTGCCTGCAAAGCCTAAGGATCTGGTTTTGATTCCCCAGTATCCATGTAAAGCTAGACACACAAGGTAGCACAAGCATCTAGAGTTTGCTTTCAGTGGCTAGAGGCCTTGGCATATCCACTCTCTCTCTCTGTGTGTGTGTCTTTTTTTCTCTCTCTGAAATAAATAAATATTTTTATTTAAAAAAATTATAATATGAAAGGTATACACCCACACATCATCAACACTGAGGGAAACAATAGTTTTTAATTATAAATGTGCTTCCAAAAACAACAGTTGCTAATTTTTTAGACCTCACAATGAGTTCTGTAGAAGTCTTATCCAGCATATGTAGAATGTCACCATGGAAACCAATGTAAAGAAGAGATTAGCTCCAGCCCCAATGCAGTCTTCAGAAAGAAGCAAGAAAGTGTCACTCACATTTATAAAATGATATTTCAGGGCCTTTGTGTTGAGGCTCACATGGCCACCTGTTGCAAGATGAGAAGTTACACGTAATATAACCATGCAAAGGAAAGACCTACACATGTCTCTGGTGGATCCTGAATGACACAAGACAGGGAAGTACATTAGTGAACAACAATCTCAGTTCCCATGATGACTTTTGCATTTATAGAAATGCCTTTTCTTTTTTCTCCTTACTGAATCTTAACTCACTTAATTCCAGACTATAACAAATGTCAGTTACATTGAAACTCAGTACTCCTTCACAATATTTTCAAAGTTTTTTAAATCTAAACTATCATTTATGTATAGATGTGCAAAGCTGACATATGTGCATGCATCTGTGTAAGAGTAAGTTCAATGATCCCTCTAACATCTTACCTCTTCATCCTTATGGTAATATCATATTTATGAAGAAGAATATGAGCTATTGTTTAAAACCTATTAAATAATTTGAAAAGGGTTGTTAGAATACATTCCAGGCTGAATCATTAACATTAATGTTATACAATTAACACACCACATGAAGCACTATGAGTGTTTACCTTTGCTCATTATTTTAATATGTCACTGAGGCTATTGAAAGAAGGTAAGAATATAGCTTTATTTGATTGGTGTCATCATGCTTGTGTAGTTATATATTATTGTTTGTTTTTTTGTCAAGGTAGGGTCTCACTATGGAATTCACTATGCAGTCTCAGGGAGGCCTTGAATTCACAGCAATCCTCCTACCTCTGCTTCCTAAGTGCTGAAATTAAAGGTGTGTGCCACCACGCCCAGTATATGTTTTAATGATATACTTTTTGAAAGCCATTATAGAAACAATATAGCATATTTTGATAGGATTAGATATGACAAAAGCATGTTAACTAAACTAAACCATATTGATGTAAATAAAAGATATATTATGTCATGTTCTCAACAGATTACTTGATATGAAATTGATTAATCAATTCAAGAAAAGTGTTTTCCATTATTATGTATTTATTATAAATTTTTGGAGCTCCAGCTTGAATTCAGAGCCTTCTACACTATGCCACAGTGTATTAGTAAACTATGCATCCCACCCATTATAACATTTTTTCAAAATACTTATGTAATGAGAAATATTGAGGATGATAAACACTATCTTTTAATAAGAAGATGGGAAATAGTTTAAGATTCAAGTGTTTTTTTTTGATCTCATGAACATAAGAAGAGCTCATGTTGAACACAAGGGTTTGAGATTCTCTGACTTCTCTTAAATGAGGTAGGATTTCACATGTTTAACAACAAAGCACTCAGCCTGGAAATCTGGAATGCAGTGTGAGGAAACCATCCTGCTCCGTGACAGATGGCTCATAGTCATTCACTCCTGTTCTTTTGTCACTTCTTTAGCTTCATCATATTAAATATGGAATTACTTTAAAAATGTTTTATTATCATTGTTGGAGATTTTTATGAAAGTCACCACTCTAATTTCTGTGAAAAAAAAGCATAAGTGACTAATTTTAATTCTTCAATGTAGCAAGGGAACATATTGATCCACATTTTTGAGATTTGCCATCCCTTCTTGCTATCATTTAGGTTTTCAGAATCCATTGACCCTAGGTATAGTTTTTCTGCCCTATTTCTTTTCCTCTCAAGTAATCTTGACACTATCCCTGGTTTCCTGTAGTATTGGAGTCCCAGTTCTCTATATCAATATGACCCTTTGACATATGAGACAAATCATATGTCATTCAACAAATATGTACAGGTGCATTTTTTCACAGAAAACTTGAATATAGATGTAATACTCCAGGAGTTTTCAGAAAGAAAGAGAAAAAATTTAATTGTTGTGAAGTATTACTAGAAGAAAAAATACAGCTATATTAATTCATATTGATTCTATTTAATTAATAATTTATTTTCAATTAAAGGCCGGAAATGAATTGGTACATAGGTTTTTACAGTGATTTATTCATTTTGCATTGATTCTCTTATGGATCCACCTTTTAATTTATTTTTCCGTTTGATCTATGCAAGTGGGAGAAGGTCTTAGTGGTAAAGTAGTCTTTCATATTGTTCCCTTAAGTCACACTAAGTTGTCAAAAGACAAACATGTTACACATGAAGTCATCATTGGATGAAAGATAAGCAATGGAAATATTTTTTGTGTGTGTGTGTGTGTGTGTGAGAGAGAGAGAGAGAGAGAGAGAGAGAGAGGGAGAATTATAGCACTTTTGGTGACACTTATTATAGTCCAGACATTATTCTTAAATTACTAATTGACTCCTCATAGCAACCTCATGAAACAGATCCTATTACTATATCTTATAGAAGACACAGACGCAGGAAGGAGAGGATTCCACTTGTAGGAAAAAAAAAAAAAAAAAAAAAAAAAAAAAAACATGTGAAGAAGAGGAGCTGCAGCCCAGGTACTCAGTCTCTGACTCTGTATATCCTGAAGCAGGAAGCATATCCCAGGAAGAAATAGTTAAGCAATCACAGGTGTAAAAACCACACTGTTCCTGTTCCTTTAGATGAGTCATTCCATTAGCTTGGGTAGCTTACAAAATGCACGTAAGCTACCTTATGATGAAAGTATATTCTTATTTCTTTCAGTAAGGACACTTGTATGGCATGCACTCTCCTGGTACAAAAAGTTCCAAGAATTGCATTAATGAACTTCAATCTTCTGAAAAGCATGTGTGTCATATTGGCATCTGTTCAGCATGTACATATGGAGTGCATCATGTTTGAAGATAAATGCATACCATGGTGGATAAAACATGCTTACCAAAATAGCTGCATTGAAAGCTTGTCCTGCCTCTTACCATGATCTACACATCAGGAATAGCTGTCATGATAACAATATCAGACAGCTGTGCTCTTTAAAAAATATTTTGACTTCTAAACAACTTCCCTCTATTACTCCCTAGTTTCACTGTTTTTATCCACTTGTGCAAATAAATTATTGCTTGAACATGAAATAGTCCAGAAGAAAATATGAAAGAAATATGTTTGAGTAGATATGCTTACAGTCCTACGAGTTATGCATGCAACTGATGTTCTATCTGAACCCAGTTTGTACATATTTGTTAAATGAGTTTGCTACTGGGGAGAGCTGAGAAAATCCAGACTGGTTTGTGACAATTTCCTGCTGTTCTTTGATATCACTGAACTCTGAGTCAACATTCTTTTGTATCATGTAGTTTGAAAATATTAATTGAATTGTTCTCAGATTTTGAATCATTAGCGAAATTTATGATGGTTCTAGAGGTCAAAAGCTAATTACCCGGTAGTAGTTATCTGTAAAGGTATAGTTGTTCTGAAAAAAAAAAAAAAAGTACTACCACTTATTTTCGTTAGGTGGGAAAGAAAATGGATATATAAGACAATAAACACAGTGTCATTGATAAGCAAGGTCATATTTGTTTACTCTGGAATTTTCTTAGAATTTTAGTAATTCAGCTGTGTTTACTGCACAGAGAAAAGCAAGCAGCCCTAGAGACACAAAGGCAAGACTCTGTTTTCCAAAATATTGTTTGAAATTGCAGAGAGGATTCACAAAACTGCACTTCTACTAGGCAAGCAAAAAACTGATAAACAAGATGGGGGGTCTAAGTTTCTGATAATGTTGGTTGTACATTATAAACTATCAAACAAAATCTGTAAAATGTTATGTCGTGCACATGTTCTTACAAAGCTTTATTAATGTAAAATAAAAAGTAATAAAAATGGTGAAAATATTGAGTATTTTAAAGAAAAAAACATGCTAAAAGCCCATGTCCAAATGGCTTCTCTCTCTATTGCAAATGGTTCCTGAACTAGCATTCCCCACATCCTTATTTCTTAGGAAAAAGGACCAGATTCATACTTTACATTTTCTAAAATATATGTTTCATATTCATTCAGATTACCACAGTCACAGCCACATCTGTTAAATTAAACACTTGGCATGTTTGGTCAATTCCAGATCAGGTAAAGTTATCCACATTATATCTGTGAATATATATGCTTGTGTGTGTGTGTGTGTGTGTGTTTATGTGAATTGTTATGCTTGTGCATATGTATAGATGCATGTGTATGCATGTGTTTATAGGAGCTATAGTTAGGAAAGCTATCCATATCCTGTCAGGCAGGGTCTCTCCTACCTGGCCTGCCTGGATCTCACCAATTTTGATAGACTGGCTGGCTATTGAGACCTAAGGATTCCCCTCTCTTTTCCTCCCTGGTGGTAGGATTACAGATGCATGCCACCATTCCCAACATTTTTATGTGGGAATTGCTGATGGAAACCAGATCTTCATGCCTGCAAGGGAACTACTTCACTTACTGAGTTTTACACTGTATCCTTACATAGTACATATTTTTCATTTTTCCTCATGTAGTTTTTAAATTAAGAAAATAAGTTAGAAAAATTAAGATGAATTACATTAATATAACCTAGAATGAAATATTCAGGCACACAAAATATAATTTGAATTCTTTTTTTAATTTTTATCTTTTATTTATTTTTATTTATTTTGGTTTTTTGAGGTAGAGTCTCACTCTAGCTCAGGCTGACCTGGAATTCACTATGTAGTCTCAGGCAGGCCTCAAACTCTTGTTGATCCTTCTAAGTCTGCCTCTCGAGTGCTGGGATTAAAGGCATGCATGCACTACCATGCCAGGCTTATAATTTGAATTCTTCATTTAGACTTACCATCACATAAAATATCATGCACTCTGCATTTTAATCAAAATCTAAATATTTTGTTTCTTTTTCTTAAAAGTTTATTTTATTTATTTAAAGAGGGAGAGAAACAGAGATACAGAGATAGAGATAGAGAAAGAAAGAGAGATAGGGAAGGAGACAGAGAGAAAGGCCATGCCAAGGCATCTAGCTGCTGCAAAGGAACTCCAGATGCATGTGCCACCTTGTGCACCTGGCTTATGTGGGTACTGGGAAATCAAACCTCCGTCTTTTGGCTTTGTAGGCACATGCCTTAACCACTAAGCAATCTCTCCAGCCCCCTTTCTTGTTTCTTATCTGATTCCTCTTTTGTACATACTTTGGAAGAGCACCTCTCAGGTACACTGTATGCACATGTCCCCTTCTCTACAACTAGATTTTGGTAAACATAAAGGTAAGTTGCATTTCTGTAAGGAGAATCAGAAGTTTTCCAGGAAAAATAGACTCAATGAGTTTCTTGAACATGAAATCTTACAAAACAACAGTTTGATGAGAAAATGTGTGTCATTGTGAAGATTGTGTTCTCCATTTCTTATGCTGCACAGTTCAAGAAAAAAAGTCCCAATTTTCTTTAAAATTTGGGCTGATGGTACATGAAAATTAGAAAAGTAGATGTTTTCAGTATCTTTCCTGCAAAATATATGATTTTTTTATCATTAGCCATAACCTACATCATTGTTGCCATAATGTAAGGATGCGTTCTCCAGAGGATCAGATGCCAAAATGATTGAGGGCTGAATTAAAGTTAATATTTTTAAAAGTGAACTTTTTTGTCCAATTGTGTTTGCTTTACTAAGATCTTGACTTTAACTGGAGTTGAAAAATTCTCAGAGTTCAATTGATTTCTACTGAATATAAGTGAATATTGCTGTTACTTATGATTTATTTAACTAATAACAATATTAATATTTCAAAAGAGAAGTTTCTATCCTCTCTCAAAAAGTTTATTCTACTTATTTAAAAAGAGCCAATCTGAGATGGAATGTATTAAACCAAGCTTATATTACTGTCTGAAATATTATAAATTTGGTTTAAAAGTAAACATTTGTGTACACTGTCCAGTGGTGTATGTATAAATATGAAATGAACACATCACAGGCAAAATATGATTTAATGGAGGGTCAGGAAGATTTGTTGAGCCCTTCCCCACTGACTGTACTCACAGCTTCTATTTAGACTTAGGCAACTAAAACAATAGGGAATCTGAGCATCAGATCATGAGTTGTTTGTTTTTGTTTATCAGGAAAACTTTGGAGAAGCTCTGAGATTCCTATCTTTAAGAAGTTCCACCCAAGGCACATAGTTTTCATGTCCCCAGGCTTACCCTGTGCAAAGATTATCATTTTTCCAATTAGCTTGATTTCCCAAAATATTTTTAAATCTTGATTTTTAAAAACATTTTTTTAATTTTTTAAAATTTATTTATTTTTGGGGAGAGACACAGAGAGAGAGAGAGAGGGAGAGGAAGAGGAAGACAGATAGAGATGGGCGCCAGCAGCCTCTCAGCTGCTGTGAACTAAATCCAGATGTATGTGCCCCTTGTGGTCACGTGCAGCATTGCGCCCTTGTGTCACTTTGCATCTGGCTAAACATGGGACCTGGAGATTCGAACCAGCGTTCTTAGGCTTAGGAGGCAGGAGCCTTAACTGCTAAGCCATCTCTCCAGCCTTAAATCTTGATTTTTAAAAAATCATATAGATAGTTCTATGTGGGCAAAATAGATTATCTCAATACAATAATAATAAAATGAACTTCTCTCTACTTCAATACCAGGTATTATTATTTAAATAAAGTACTTCATAATAAAATGCTTCTAATCATTTGTTTCCATTGTAAGTCAAAATAAAACAATACTATTTCTTGTATATCTACAGACAAGGTTATTTTACAAAAGAGCTAGTACCTATTGTTGGTTTTAAAAACCTTACTATAAGGAATAAAGAAATTATATTAGGAAAGAATGAAAGGTAGAAATATTGAATGAAGACTAAACTTTAAGTGAAATTTAAAGATTTGATGTCCTTTTACAAAACAGATATAGAAAATATTATTAAGGGGCTGGGGAGCTGGCTCCATGGGTAAAAGTGCTTGCCCTGAGCCAGCCTCAAGTTTGACTCCTAACACCCATGTAAAATGCTGGGGTAGCCAAGCACCTCTGTAACCCTAGTCCTATGGGAGGATAGACAGGAGAATCACTCGGGCTTGCTGGTCCACCTATTTGACAGGAAAACAACATGGCAGTTCCAGGTGCAGTGAAAGACTCCATGTCAAGGAAACTTGTGGAAGAAACAATAGAAGATGACACGGATGTTATCTTCTGGACTTCACATGAATGACGATGGCTAGCACACATCTACACATACACATGTTCATGTACTATACATGCATGTACATTTACTACATACATACACACACAATAATAAATATAGCATTAAAATCAGTCCCAAATGTGACTGAAATGTTGCTATGAGAATATAAATGTAAGCTGCAATTATAAATAGTGATGTATCACAATATTATTTTCTCTTTATTTAAAATTAGTATTTATGCATCATATAAAATTTTCTTTCTTCTGTCTGTTTCTTCAACCAGGAATGTTTTCATAGTCTTCCCTTGGCAGAAGGCTAAGAATGTTTTTCCTCACCAGGTATATTGGCAAGGTAGTGTTCTAGGCCACTTTCTCACATTTATCTCGTATTAAGCCTTGTCTCGTGTGCTATTACTGTGTTATTTCTGAAACTGCCACCCTGGAACTATTTTTCCTTTGTTGATTTACTTGTTTAGACAGGATAGGTAGCTAATTTAGTTAAAATGGCTTTTGTTTGTTGTGAGTTTATATTCATGTAGAGTATTCAGTATCACATTACCCTATTCTTGAATGTAATCAACAGAACTTCAACAAAAACAACAAAACTGTGAGGTGTTCTTGTGGAGCAGGGTGCAGTAACCTTTGCTGTATTTCCAATAATGCTTTTGGCACTTAACTGCTTATAATAAACAGCTTTCTTCCTGTGCTCAGAGGGAATTTGATCTTTCACTGAGGTAAGTACTGCCCCAGGGGTCTACAGAGAATGGAAAGAATTTAGAAACCTCAAAGTTGACTTCTGTGAACACCTGGCCAATTATTGGAGACAATAAACAGGAAACATGGCAGTTTATAAAATACTTAATTTGCTCCCAGACTATCAGGGCATATCTGCATGTACTTGTCTTCCAGATCTGCTGTGTGAATGACTTTAGGGAAGATGATCCTCCAGACTGGGAGTGAGCGGTCGCAATTTATGTTAAGAGCAAGAGGAGTAGCCACCCCTCTCCCCTCGTCTTCACACCTAATAGTTGAAAAACGGATCATGAGGAATGGAAAGTACATGGCCACTTAGAACAGACTTGGGGGACTGTGTTTTATTGTACTAGTGGTATGAATTCCTTTAAATTTTAGACACATCTGTGATCATGTGTGTAGAGCTCATGTTGTGGTTGCTTTCTCTAGTAAAATAAGCAACTGTAGTAATATGCAATAGCTAAAAACATCTTATCATGTGGCAAACACTATTCTCTGTCAATTCATGTTCTTTTATTATTATGTTGATTTACTCCTTAGAAGGCTTACATTTGTATTTCTCAGAGTAGCTGGTTGCCCAAATGGCAAAACCAGAATTTAAAGTGGGATGTCAGTACTCCAGATTGGATTTCTTACAGCCTTATGGGCCAAATCATTTGTCTCTATAGCAAAAGCAAACCTAACAGTTATACATAAGGATTTATTATAATTACTATTATATATTTTTGCACTATTCAGGAGCAATATCACAATCTTAGGCATCGTAAGAAAACATGAAGCTAAATCTCCAGAGCTACCCAATTATTTTACTAATTATTCACAGCCTAAAAGAATCCACTGGGAATGAATGTGGATGTGACAGGAGTTTCCTTATTTATCACATGGTATCTTGTAAGAACTAGCCAAGTAAATGAAAAGTTCATTACTGAGAATGTTTTTAATTTGTGGTCAGGCACATATGGCATGCTATTGTCATCAAGAAGTGTTCATATTTGGTAAATAACTAAAGTAGAATATGGGTTATTCACAGGCAAATTTACTTTCTATGCATATGTAATCCTGAAGCACCAGGAGAATTATTTGGTATCCCTCTTGCATTTCCACTTCCTCCTCTCATTCTTTGTCATTCAACAACTTACTCATGATTAAACTTAAAAATTGTAAGAAGATGTGTTAAGTATGGGAAGATCTATAATGCAAAAAACAATATTCATAGGTGAAGGGAAATGCAATCCTAAAACGTGAAACAATGTTCTCTCTATCCCATCCTTACAGCTTTTAAGAAAGCTATCTTACTGAAGAAAAGATATGGCAACATAAAAATGAAGGTTGCTAATGTTTTTTAAAATATAAGTAATATCAGTACCGAAAAGATGATAACCTTTTAATTATCTCATCATGGACTCTCAAGATATAAGCTGCATGAGGCTTTAAAATCTAATAAAATACTCTTTTCAGAGGTATTTATTTTAATATTTATTTATTTGCAAGGAGAGAGGAAGAGAAGACAGTGGGTATGTCAGGGCCTCTAACCACTGAAAACAAACTCTAGACGCATGTGACACTTTGTGCATCTGGCTTCAGGTGAGTACTGGGGAATCGAAACTGGGTCATTAGGTTCTGTGGAAAAGCATATTAATCACTGAGTCTTCTCTCCAGCCCACAGAAATGCAAATTTTGATCAGATTCAAATATTTTTTCTCTCCTCAGTGATCCCATGCTCTTTCTAAGTAGTCACCCTCAAGTGAAGATAGTAGCTAAATAATGAGGTCCAAGTGGCTGCACAAGATGATGTTTGAATTTAAAAGAAAGGTCAGATAACCAAATATCTGCATTACTGAGTTCTTGGATATCACTTATATATTTTGTGTAAAAAAATAAATAAATAAAAGCACTGCAGTATTGCAGGAAAAGTAACATTGATGCTCTAACACAGACAGGTGTGACAAAATACACACTAGGACTACATGTGGTACATTGCCTACATTTGTGCTGATTTCAAATGATGCTTACGTTTTTTAACTGATTAAGGATGAGAGAAAACTTAAGATACAAAACTTTGAAATACAAATTTCAGTGTTCACAAGATTTTACTAGAACACTGCCATCCCATTCATTCACATTTTATGTAACTTGTGCCACAATGTTGTGCCACAGTGCACAATGCTACATTGTTTCCACAGAAGCCATGTAGCATACTATGCGAAAATATTTACTACCTGGCCCTTCAGAGAGAAAACTTGCTGACCAAATGGATCTATAAAAGAAACCTAGCCCTTTTATTTCAGCTAAAATTGATTTTAAACCTTTGAAAGGGAAGATTGTGGCAAGGAATCAAGACTTCTGTGCACACACTAGTGATGGTCTGATAACAGGGCCATTTTGTTCACCACATGCTCTATTGCCACAATGTGACATAGCAGTCAGTCAGTGCCACCATTTCTGAAGGAGTCTATGACCATAGACTACTTAGAACCATTTTGAACTTATAAGTTCTACCTTATACTCTTGTTTCTCTCTCAATCTTTGCTAGTGTTTTAGGCTAAAGAAATATCAGCCATTTAATCCAAATGACTTCTGAAAAATTCATTCTTATTATTGTGAATTTGGACATCATCAATTGCTGATGATATTGACAATATTAAGAGCATAAGAAAAATTTATTTACTCACTGTTAGGAGACTGTAATTGATTCTGTTTGGGATCTCAAATATCCTAGTGTTTAGGATCAGATCATGAAAATATCTTGTCATTGTGGGACTTTACTATTTTTGGATATGACATAGATATCTTATTTTAATTATAAAGTTTGAGCTGGTACATATCTTAAAAGAAGAGTCAAAAATATTACTAGTGTTGGGCTGGAGAGATGGCTTAGCACTTAAACGCTTGCCTATGAAGCCTAAGGACCCCGGTTCGAGGCTTGATTCTCCAGGACCCATGTAAGCCAGATGCACAAGGGGGGTGCATGCATCTGGAGTTCGTTTGCCATGGCTGGAGGCCCTGGCGCACCCATTCTCTCTCTCTCTCTCTCTCTACCTGCCTATTTCTGTCTCTCTCTCTTTCTCACAAATAAATAAATAATAAAAAAAATTACTAGTGTCATGAATTATGTGTTTGTGTGTTACTTGTTTTAAAAATCATATTCTATACTCCTGTATTATTATACAACACTCAAATTATGTAATAAACCTATATCCCTATAAGTGGAAGAATGTATAAAGAAAATGCTGTATAAATACCTTTGCAAGACCCTCAAAATAGAAGAGAAAGATGATGTCATCAAATTAGGAGAGAGACTAATGGAGAGAGGGAGGGATATGATGGAGACTGGAGTTCTAAAGTGGAATGGGGAGGGGAGGGAATTATCATGTGGGTTTTTTTTTTGTATGTAAGATTAAAAGTCAATAAAAAATAATAATTAAAAAAAAAAATGCTGTATATATGCAAAATGGAGTATTATTCAGTCATAAAGAAGATTGTAATCAAGTAATTTCATGAAAACAGGTGTAATTAGAAGACATCATGTTAAGGGAATAAGCTAGATTAAGAACTCATGCACATTTTCTTCATGTGGAAATGAGGGAATAAAGAAAAGGTGAAATGGGAACTGTGCTATTAGGAAATACAAAGGAAGAGAGAAGAATCATTGGAGAAGATAATAGAAACCTCAATTTAAACAATTAATATTTACTAATAAATCTGACTTAAAAAGAAGAAAAAGCCTATTTGCTCCCTTTGGCTATCAGCTTGTTCATATGACTTGTTTTGATTATTACTAGCAAATCTGATGTGGTCAGACACTTGAGGATTTGTGCTTTGGGTCTTGTTCTCCTGTTGCTCTTTAAAACCTTGCAATATCACAGGCAAACATGAATACAGCCCTGGGAATGAAAGAGGTTCTGAGGAAGGTCTGTATAGATCAGCTGTCTTGCCAACTCCCATTCATATGATTGAGGCCACTTAAGCCATTAAGTCTTGTTGGAGCATACCTAGGCAGAAGGCACTGTCCATGCCTGCCTAAGAATTTTGAGAAGCAATGAAAGCATGTTATTTTAAGCTATGACATTTTAAAGTACAAAGAAAAACATAAATGATACATGCCCTACTTTCTCTCTCTCTCTTTCTTTTTTTTTTTTTTTTTTTTTTTTTTTTTTTTTTTTTTGTTTTTCGAGGTAGGGTCTTGCTCTAGCCCAGGCTGACCTGGAATTCACTATGTAGTCTCAGGGTGGTCTCAAACTCATGGCAATTCTGCTACCTCTGCCTCCTCCTGAGTGCTGGGATTAAAGAAAGGAGAGTGCCACAATGCCCAGCTCTCCCCTTGTTGTTTTTGTTGTAGTTGTACTTAGAGCACTTTCAGCAAACTTGGCAAGCGCTTCCTGGTATATGTATATACATAATCTAGGAATGTATCCATTCTATCCAGCCATACTAGGAGATAATCTAATAATTAGCTGTGTCATGAAATACAATGAAGGCTGCCACTCAAGTCACACAATACAAAGCTCAGTTTCCTTCTGTTGTCAGTATCACATGTGGTTAAATGAAAAGTCCAGTTATGTTTATGTTGACACATTTTCATTGCAAGGTTAAGTGTTTGATTTGTTTATACATTCCCCATTTCTTTGACTCAGCTGTACTGTCTGGGCTTTAACAGGCTTTAGTTTTTCCCTCTTTGGAGAGACAATGTCTGAGTTAAGGATTAACATTTGTGCAGTGAAACATAAATGGCCCTGAGTTGTATATAATATTTTAGCAGGAGTTTATTTCGTTTTAAGACTTTTGCAAAGTTTTGTATAGCAAACAATTTTCTAATACTCACAAGTTTCATTTGATGGATGCTAAGAATGCAATAGGGAAAGTGGAATGTTTTCATACTGGGATTGGTATGTATAACTTTGTGCTGTGAATGAAGGGAAATGAAGACTACTTTTTTCACTCCTGTACTTACTCATTTCCTCCTCAATTTCAAATATCATCTCAATAGATCTGGATAAAAGTTTGTCCTTAAGTAACATTGATATAAGAATATAGCCTGATAATATTATGAGTAAATTTTTTATTACACACATGACATATGTAAGGCATCCTTTCAGAAATTCATATTTTAAATTAGCACAATGTTTTCATAAATTAATATATATTTGCACAATTCAATATAGATTGAAGCATTCACTGTATTTTATTTGATTTCCCTTCTCTTAAACTGTGTTGCTTTTTAGTTAATTGATATGTTCTTAATCAAAGTAAGTTCCCTCTAAGATGATTCTACATTTTTTTATCTTGGATTTGTATCCACAAGTAGAAAAGTGCTGACTTAAACTAGAAAGAAGAGAATAACTAACAGCTTATCTTATGATGCCTTCTATTCCTGGAATTTTTTCACTTTTTATCATTATTCTCCCAGTGAAGGGTAAACCTCCATTTTAACCTTTCCAAAGCAGCAAAGCTGTTGTCATCATGAGTTGTGGGCCCATAAGCAAAAAATCTCCAGAAATCTTCCATCTTTGGACTCTTTCCTCTTCTTTCCTATTTATCACAAAATTCTTGAATTTGGTTTCAGTTTTTATATATATTTTAAAAGTGTAATATCATGCCATTGTGTCTATCTCATACCTCCCTGCACACTTATGTTTTATGACAGCAACTTCTTGTTTCCTGACCTGCTTTCTTTTTGTCACAGCTGGCCTTGGCCCAAAACTTGCTCTTAGATAGTAATCAATGTGATTATTGCCTTTATCCATATCACTTTATGGAACCCCAAACAACTCTAGGAATAGCTTAGAGGGCTATATAACACTTTTTTTCTCATAACTGGGACAAAATTTCCAATCAGAATTAGCTTATGGAAGAAAAGGATTTATTAAAATTTACACCCTTGAGAGAAATTTTCTAACCTGTCTAGGAACTGTTAGCAAGAGCAGGCCGCTGTTCTCAAACAACCCACTCAAAAAATGGGGCAGAAAACTGAATATGGAGTTCTCAAAGGAAATAAATACCAATAGGTAACATACACATAGTAGAATGTTTAACATTCTTAACAGTCAGGAAAATTTAAGTCAAAACGATTAAGAGATTCTACCTCACTTCAGTAAGGATGGGAATCTTAAAAAAATCAAACAGCAACAATTGTTGGTGAGGATGTAGGAAAAGAGGAATCCTCATTCAAAGTTGATGGAAATGCAAACTTCTACAACCAATATGGAAATCAATATGGATATTTCATAAAAATGAATATAAGAACTACCAACAGACCCAGTTATTCTATTAGTGGATATTTACCCTAAATGCTCCACACTTCACTTCAGAAATATTTGCACAACCACGTTCATAGCTGTTCAATTCATAATAGCTAAGAACTAGAATCAACCAAGGTACTCATCATTGGATGAATGGATAACAAATTTGTGTACATATATACAATGGAATTCTGGTCAGCAGTAAGAAAAAAATGATACAATGAAACTCATAGGAAAATGGATGGACATAGAACAGATCATATTTAGCGAACACACACAATCACAGAAAGACAAACAGTGCATGTTTTCACTCATCTTCAGTTTCTAACCTGGAACAGAGTGAGCAGCTGGCATACTGGATAGGCAACTTGAGGCCCTCACAATAAGGATTGAAGGGTTTGAGGGGAGGGGAAAGGGAGGATGGGAGTAAATAAACATAAAACTAAACCCAAAATGAACTGGTACCATAGAAACCTTTCTCCTTGAAGATAGATGAAGAGGTATAACCCTTAACAGAAGTATGGGGGAGTGCCCCAAAAGAAACGCCTTGGAGAGAGTGGGATGAAGCCTAACCTTAAAATACTTTGGCTCTTACCTGTAACTCTCAGTACTGGAAATAGGTGCTGCCCTCAGTGTGCTATTGATTGAAGAGAGAAAAATCGTGTTAGGTCCCCTAAATAAGCCAGGCTTCTGTCAAAGCACTTGATTGCTTGCCTGAAGTAAAAGGTAAGACCCTATTGCTGAAAACACCATAGGCTGCCAACATGAGCATGGAGTGGAATCTGGCTGGAATCTGGAAGAAAGCCAGTCCCCAGACAGCCAGTCTAGTGCTGGAAAGTGATACATGACCAACTGGGGCAAAGTGGCTAACAACGGTGTGAGCAAGTAGGGGTCTAACCTACTCAGAAGCAAACACTCTAACAAGAAGTACATATCAGAGCAATGGTGGCACACAGTCTTGTTGGGTAATCAATGGCTTTCTGATTGGCTAAGAGACCTGCTCAGTGGAAAGGTACCCATATCTGAAATTGGGAACCAGGTCTGAATCCTACAGAGAAAAAGATTATGCTCTCTAATGTCAAGCTCCCACTAGTCTTTGGTCAAAAGAGGACCTACATCCATCAAACTCTCCCTAAATTAATACTAAGAGTTCAATACATCATTGGTAGAATATTATGGAAGTTTCAGTGTCCATCAAGGTTTAGAGCTCCGTGCAATGCCCAGAAAGACCCTGTTTTCAGAACTTGTCCTGTAAACCTGCATTAAAGCCTGCAATCCCATTCCTGGGACTCCCATTAATCCAATCTTTTTTCTAATTTTGTGACTCAGGAATCTGATTGACTTCTAATGAATAGTAGTTTGAAACTGCTTATATAAATATGGGAAATACTGATATAAAATTTTTTTTCACAATCTTAATGAAATAATTCTAAGTGTATTTTAGAATGCAAGCTAAAGGCCAAACTCAACATTTTTTGAAAAATGGAAACAGTTGGGACCATAACATCAACTCTGATGAAGGAAATATCCTTTCAAGAATACTTAAAACAATAAAGATTGATGCATTTAACTATATTAAAAATTAAACTAAATTAATTGATATATAACTTACATCAAAGGGGCAAGCTACAACATGAGAAGACAATCTGTCATACAGCTGTGGAAACATTATCATTTTATTATGTAAATTATTCTTTAAGTAATGACAACTAAAATTTCACCATAAAAAGGAATATGAATGAATAAGCCTCTGAAATGCTACCTATTTTCCCAACAAGTCCAGGTATCCTTTCATACATCACCCTCAGAATCCCCAGTTTTCTGCAGGAACATCTATGCCAACAGCCTTGGACACAGGCACAGTGTTCTGATTCACTAACTTCAGGGTGGAACCTTGGAAAATTAATTTTGAAAATAGCTCCCCAAGGGTTTATTATGTGTACCATGGTTGAGAAATGTTTTCCTGAATTCTTAAAGATCCTCATCCAAGCAATCAATCATCACACCCTGAAAATGTCATTGCTAAACCTTTCTCAGTAATCTGTAGCTTCCTCCCAATTGCCTCAGGTCAGAGTTTTGGAAAGGGACTGAGGCGAGTGCAAATAAGTTGGTCTCAGGAGTCAGACAGCAGGGCTCTGCAAGTGTCCACGAGGAGCAGATTCCACAGATGTTTCACAGCCATGTAGGGATGAGCCGAGTGGTCCCCCGGGGCATCTGTGACAGAGGGCCTGACATTTCCTTCCCCATATCTCCATAAGCAATGTATTTCACATCTTGTCTCTTTGTCTCTGTGGTAGTTTGATTCAAGTTTCCCCAATAAACTTAGGTGTTCTGAATGCTATGTTCCCAGCTGATGGAGATTTTGGAATTAACACCTCTTGGAGGCAGCTTATTGTTGGGAGCGGGCTTATGGGTCTTATAGCCAGTTTCCCCTTGCCAGTGTTTGGCACACTCTCCTGTTCCTGTTGTCCACCTGATGTTGGCCATGGGGTGATGTCCACCCTCTTCTCAGGCCATCGTCCTCCCCTGCATTATGGAGCTTCCCCTCAAGCCTATAAGCCAAAATAAACCTCTTTTTTTCACAAGCCACTCTTGGTTGGATGATTTCTACCAGCAATGCGAATCTGACTGCAACAGTCACCAACATACAGAAAGCAGTTCCACTGGTCACTCCTGGAGACAAAACAGGGTGGCCAAACTCAGAAAAGACTTCAGCTTAGACATCACCTGTGTTGATCAGGAAAAAAATACTGAGTTACTATAGAACAGGTGCCATGTTGATGGAGAATCTTTCTGAGGCTAGGATAATGGATCTGTGGATAAAGGTGCTTGCTTGCAAGCCTGCTGACTCAAGTTTAATCATCCTCCCTGGATCTCCTATAAAGCTGAACGCAAAGTAGTGCATGTATCTGTAATCCCAACAAGTCCACAGCAATAGGAGGTGGAGCCAGGGAAACCCAGAAGATTATAAGCAGCAGTGGTAATAACAAACGAGACCTTATTTCAAAGAAGGTGGATGGAAAGAAGCACCCCAAGTTTGTCCTCTAACTCCACATGCATGCTATGGCATGTGTGTACCCATATACATACACATGTGTAAATCAAAAAATCAAAAAATCAAATTAAAATTCATGCACGTTTCCTTTCCAACATGTATGTAGAGAGAAATAATGCAATGCTAGAAGGTATAAACTTCAGATGAATCTACAACAAGGTTTAGACCTAGTCACTGAGGTTTGTTTTTTTATTTTTTTTTTGCAATTTTCAAAAGAAAATATGTATTTTTCAAAACAGAAAGGCTGGTCAAGTGGTTTCTGCTCCCTTCATTTTTCCCTTTGTCAACTTGTATGTTTTTTTCCAATAAGATTACGACTCTTTATAAGTGCACTAAAACTCCCTGACTAAGGAGCCAGGCTGGAACAACTGGGTAGCATCACACCCAGATGGACAACAGTAGAGTTTTTCTTTTTGTCCTCTCACTTTAGAAAACAAAGCTCTGTAACTAGGTCCTCTTGTCCTTCCATACAAAGTCTAAAGGAAAGGACACCCTAATATTATTCTAATAGTGACATAATAGCCGATATCAGATTATTGGTTTTATTTTATACTATTGCTGTTGCTTTGCTTATTTAGACATTATTTTTCCCAGAAGGGAATTCTATGATATCACCTGGAACTGTGTTTGATAGTCCTAGAAAAAATTCAATGACTTAGCATTCTTAACATGTTCTTATTTATGAACAGGCTAAATTAAATGGGTTTTGTAGCGTAGCCTTGTAGCAGGTAAGTGCACAATTCCCAATGTGGTCATCACATTTATGATCCCTATTACAAAGTAGACTTTTGCTTTAGATGAGGTGCTCACAGTGTTAAGACCCACTAAATTTTTAATAAATACATGCTGAATAAATCTATGGCTGTATGGTTTCCTGGAAACATAGGAAAGCAACAAGTACTAGATAAATCTTGGAGTATTAAGGTTTCCAAGGTAGATAATTTGAATAAAATAAAAATAGGTTTGGCCATAAAGATGGCTCAGTGTGTCAGTGGCTCTCTGTGTAAGTATGAGAGACTGAGGAAGCCTAAAACCACCAATGTTCAAATCTGCAGATTCCACATAAATAGGTGGGCATGGCCATGGCCATGTGCACCTCTAACTCTTGCCAATGACCTAGGCTTGTCAAAGATGCTCCAGTGTCTGCAAGAATGGACAGGAAAAATCACAGAGAGGGACACCTGACATTCAGTGTATGGGGTGCTACAAAGACAGACACATGTCCATAATTACAAACACCTCTAACACACACACACACACACACACACACACACACACACACACACAATAAAAGAAAGAAAATAGTTCAAAAAGTGAATGAAAAGTGCCTTTAATCCTGGCACTTGGGAGGTAGAGAATAAAAAGGAAAGTAAAAGGTATAAGAAAGGATGAGGAGAAAATATTCACAGCTGCCTGCATAGAGAGAGAGAAGTTTCATTCATTTTCTTTAATAGTCTTTTAGCCACATATCAAATGTTTGCTCAGTAAAAAGATGAGAAGATACCATATTGAGCAGTACAGCTTGTGGAAAAATTCCATTTTCACAAAAACTCTATAGAATTATTAGTTGAGAAAAAGGTTTTAAAAAACACCCAAAATATACAGCTTAACAAAATGCATGTTTTGTAGATTAAAAAAAAAAAATGGGTGAGGAAAATTAAATAAATCTAATGTGCCAGGACAGTCCAGGAAGGAAGGTAAAAGGAAATTTAAGAAAGAAATACAGCCTAAGGTTTGACTGAGTTGTCAGATTCCTTGATCAATTATTTTACTTGCTATTTAAACAAATATCTGGGTAGATTGTAGAAGTCCTTCACAAAAGCATCTCTTCCAATTAAAACGTCTGAATTTTCTAAAATGCTTGAAAACTATATATGCTCCTTGCTTACATTTCATGTACATAGTAGGTTTGCCTGCTAATAGCCTCTTACTTTAATATTTCTAACCATTTACACAGTAAATAATTCATTCTAACTTAAAAAGTATATCTAATTAAGGACGTTAAAACACAATGCCCCATCATTGTATATATTGCATATAAAATAATGGCCAGGCTTGGTGGCACATGCCTTTAGTCCCAACACTTGGGTGACAGAGGTAAGAGGATCACCATGAGTTTGAGGCCACACAGAGACTAAACAGTGAATTCCAGGTCAGCCTGGGGGCTACAAAGAATGAGACGGTACCTCGCCCCCCCCCCAAATTATTTCCATCATAAATGTTTCAAAGATGAAGATCATTCAACGATGAGTGGTGGAAAAGAGAATGGGAGGTAAGTCAAAAAGTAACAATTAAGGAAATGTCATAAACACCAACTCTATTTTAGTTTCTCAGACCTTTCCACTTTCCCCACTTGTGTTAGTCACCATCCCGCAGACTTCTTTCATGTCACTGCAAGGGAGCTCACTCGGAAAAGAAAGAGTCATCTGTTTCCACGCTCCTACTACTCTAAAAACAACTCACCCCGCCCACTGCTGTGGTGTGGCAGTCTAGTCAGGCTCATTTTTTCAGTACCTTCCACTGTCTGCTCAGAATAAACACTACTGGAAAATTTTACTATAGTAATCTTATGTGAGTTGTTTCCCCCTGTCTGAACTCGAAACATTCCTTCCTTATGCGAGAAGGGCAGACCAATCATTACGCTGAACAGGATCTCATTGAGTGCTCTGACAGTTCAGATAAACTGCTAAATGAATGTTTATGACAAGCTTGCAGCAAGCAGTGCATGATAGGGAGGAAACTACTTGAATCAGTTATTCTACCTGTAAACAAAGTGTGCCTAGGGAAATTATATCTTCTTCCTCAAGAAATGCCATGGGTTAGATTAGAAATTAAAGGTTATGTATGAGAATTTTGTTCAGCTGACTCTGCATAACCAAGAACTGTGTTCCTTAGTTCTTGAATACGGACCAACTGAAAACCTGACAACAGAACATGGGTGAACTGTGATAAATCATCTAGACCTTCCACAGACCAGTGACTGCCAGAAATCAGGAGGGCTGATAATGAAAGACCGGCAGGCAGAGAGAATTATAGTGGTTGTCCTCAAGGTGCCTAACAGATTTGGAAGTTAATTTTTGTCATTATTGACAAACCAAAGAATGACCAGAACGTGTTAAAATGCTCACTATCAACACACACACACACACACACACACACACACACACATCTACTTTAAATTTTGTTATCTTTTACTATCAGCCTATCAATGGAACAATGGAAGCCAAGCCTGAGTTTACAATCATCTGACAACTGGCATAGCTAAGGAGGAAGCCATAGCCATAGAACTGCAAGGAATCAAAATAAAAATGGAACTCAAACGATATTATATACATTTTCAGATATCCCTGGATAATTTCAGATATGACCTGTATTCTTCACTGTATTATGCCAGTGCCATGAATCCTACTGCAACATTACAAATCTAAAGGACTTTCTGAACCTGTGCCATTATAAGACTGATGAGACTGCTTCAAATTGTAACTGAAGAGAAAAGGCAAAATCGGAACACAGAGGAGGAAGGAAAGGGAAGGCAAAGACTGTCTACCACCGCAACCACACAGCATGACTGTATTTTCATGAGACGTTCATTTTTTAACTTTTTAATTTTAATGTTTCTATTTAGTAGAAACTTTGTATGTAAACATCATGTGTTAGTACCATCATTTCCCCCCTCCCTCCCCCTCGTCAGTGAGATTGCAATATTCCCCCTGGGATTGTGCATTATGAGATATGAGAGTATCAGTCAATCATTGTAAGGGGGGGTGGGCAGTGCCTCTGGCCATTCATTTCCACACTGTGACTCTCCCAATCTTTTTATTTATTCGTTTACTTATTTTAGTTTTTCAATGTAGGGTCTTGTTCTAGCCCAGGCTGACCTGGAATTCACTATATAGTATCAGTGTGGCCTTGAACTCCTGGTGATCCTCTATCTCTGCCTCCTGAGTGCTGGATTAAAGGCATGCACCACCATGGCCAGCTGTGGCTCTTAAAATCTATACATTCCCTCTTTTGAACAATTCTCTGAGCTGTCATGTCTGTGTTTTAAGTCTGTTTTAATGCTGTGCTTTCAGCAGGTTCTGCATTTCTGCTTGCGTGCATTTTGAGTATCCTCTGGTGTCTGTCTCCATGTCCCTGGTACTGGTTGACAGGCTGGCCACAGAAGCAGCACCCTTGCTGATCTTGCCAATTCCTCTGTGGTGTCACCTGGGCCCTGGATGATGTGTGTTGGCTGGTTTATCTCTCTGGTCAAGCTATCATCTGAAAAAGAAGAACAGATTATACAGTGGAGAATGAGGTCAGCATACATTCAATGGGATAAGCATAGGTTGAATGGGATAAGCATTGTTAATTAAGAGAGATTTTGATGGGTGTATCCTCTCTTTTGGCCAAAGACTAGTTGGAGCTTCTCATTGGAGTCCATAATCTTGGTCTCCATTGGATTCTGTCTTGGTTCCCAATTCAGCTATGGGTTCTTTTCTTCTGAGTGGATTTCTTAGCCAATAAGAGGGCCATTGGTTACTCACATAGGCTGGGTGTTACTAGTGCACAGGCCTGTCCATCTTGTCAGGATGGTTGCTTTTGTATAGCAATATCCACTGCTTGCACATAAGATTGTTGGCCATTTTCCCCCAGTAGCTCATACAGCACATTCTAGCACTATAAATGCAGACCATTTGGGAACTGGCTTCCTTCCAAATTCCAGGCAGATCTCTTCATGTTCTGTATCTGCATCATGTGGTGTTGTCAACAATAGGGTCTTTTAGTTCAATGCTTTAACAGAAACCTATCTTGTTTTGGGGACCTTGAAGGTCTCTGTTCAACAGCTAAATGTAGGTGGTAACTGATTTCTGTTACTGGGATTTACAAGTCAGAGCCTAATGTTTTAGGGTCAGGCTTCATCCCACCCTCCCCAGGGCCCTTCTTACCAGACAATCCTGGCATACTTCTGTTGAGAGTTGTATCTTTTAGTCTGCTATGAGGGGAAAGTTTTCTATGGAATGAAATCATTTGGGATTTAATTTTGTGTGTATCTCTCCCCTCCCTCCCTTTCCCCTTCCCTGAAAACTTCCATCTCTATTATCTGACCCTGAGTTGCCTGTCAGGTATGCCTGCAACTCAATGTAGTTTAGGTTAGGAACCAGAGATGAGGGAGAACTTGTGGTCTTTGTCTTTCTGTTCTTGTGTAAGTTCATCATCCTCAGCATTATTAGTATTTTCTATCAATGCTGTCCCTCCAAGTGCAGACTATGCTTAGTCTAAATGCATCTAACAAAGTAGATCCTAAAACTTCAACTTATAGTTTTATTCTTTCATTTACACTAATTTTCTAGAAAATGCAAAACACAATGAATGCGTTTTTTTTCAGGTAACATGAAATATTTGTGCTAGCAATGTTGCTCTTCATATTAATAGTCAAGAGAAAAATCAAAAAGGCTTCTGACAACAAAGGAAATGGCAAATATGCTTTTAAACACCTACTCACAGCTGTTACCAAAATCATAACAAACCTATTACCAAATAGAAAAAAAATAGTCCTATCTTTTATAGCCCCTCCTTTGGGATGGCTAGTGACCATTGCTCATTAAAGAGATGGGTTTTTCTTCTTTAGTCTTGGTGATTAAAGTCAGTTTTAATGTTTTCATTGAATTACCTTCATTCTATAAAGAAATGTGAAAGTATAAAATATATGCATGGTTAATATCAAAAGTTAAATAAATTAAAAATAAAAATAAATGCAAAATAATTAAAAATCATAATTTAAAACTTTAATGTTGTTAACTTTTTATTTGGCTGATATTTGAAATTCATAGCATTGAATAAATACATAAATCCTACTAAATAGAATACATGCATTCAAATCAGCATAAAATATTGCAAAGCACCAACTTATACTAGTTCGATGAGTTGTGGTGGCTTTTATCTAAATTTGAAAATAAAGATATTAAGTAGACCTTTCCTACATGGATCAAAGTGATTTTGGAAGTATTTAAATGACCATTTGCTTTGACTTTGCAATTTTTGTCAAGAATTCATCACTTGATCATGTCAGAATTATTTTTTTCCTCTGCAATTCAAAAATCTCTACATAGGCCTTGATAACATCAGTTGTATCACAGGTATTGACATTACACACAGAACAATGACTATTGATTAGTGTTCAATCAGACATTACATATAAATAACACACTCAGTGGCACATAAATAAAGATGGAGAAAAGTTTATTTGCAAATACTGTCAGGTTTTCCATATAGCCAATTTCAAAAGAGTCCAAGGAAATAAGAAAGAACACACAAAGTTATCATCACAGCATCTGAATGTCTCCCATTCAGTTTCCTTAATTTTAACTCATGAATTTGAATTTATAGAAAAATATTTAAAATATAAAACAGTATTATATTTTATAGTCTCTGGAATACTAGGCTAACAACATCAACATATGAAAGCAATAAATATTTATTTTTTTGGACTTGAATGACTAAGTATAAAAATGGGCCTCAGTCAATTCAATTAAGTTAAAAATATTTCACTTGGGGGGGTTGAAGAGATGGCTTATTGGTTAAGGTGTCTGCCTGCCAAGCCTAAGACTGCCCATTTGATCTACAGGTCCCACTTTAGCCAGATGTAAAGTGCCTCAAGTGTGTAATGCAGTGCTTGCCCACAGGGAGCACACATGTCTGGAATTAGTTCACAGCATGTGACAGGCTGCTGGCCCACCCATTCTCTCTCTCTGCCTCTTCCTCTCTGTCTCTCTCAAATAATTTAAAAAATATTTCACTTGGGAAAGGATTATTATTTTTGTTTTCTCCTAGCTAAAGGGCCTTGCTGACAGGTTAGTGCTACCACATCTGTCTAAAGAACACCATTTTTAATACTGATCTCAGTCATAGTGCTAGTTTATTTTTTCTCTCCAAACTGAAGCCTGAAATATTTAACTTTCGCCTTCCACAGCAGAATGTTCTGTTCTGATTGGCAGGGAGAGTTTGGAGGATGGCCTACAGACTGTGACCAAAGCTGATTGCACTCTCCAGAACTGTGGTCATGAAATTGGAAGCTACCTTTTGTGAAGCAAAAAGCCTCAATGTAATTGCCATGTGCTGTAACCCTTCCTCCTGTTTGGAAACAGAAATAAACAGTGCATTTTCCTCATGAGCCTACTGTATTTACCAACATTGTTCATGGGGTATATTTTGCCAGTTGAAATTACTTTTGTAAAGTTATTATTATATGGTCAACACCTGCCCCATAAATACAGAAAGGGAAGTTATATTATATTTGTGTTTGGTGAAATGAAGTGTTACCCAAACTCTGATGTGGGGACAACCTTTTGTACTCCCTGTATTTATGGGGGCTGCATGCCACTTAACATATACCAAATTTGGTAAGCAAACAAGCTTGACTCAAGGTTCAACTTTACATGATCTTGGTGACCGGAGATGGGTCTTTCAGTTTTTAATGTATAATTTCAACTAAGTTAGAATTCTAAATGTGTTTAATTTTTAAATTTTTTTTGAATTATATTTCTTACCAAATAGTTGCATATGGAATAAAAGGCAGTCTTGTATTGAATCAATGGAGTTTTCTCTCGATTTAGGAAATGATAAAAATTCACATAAAGGGTAAATTAACTGAAAATAATGTAACTAAAAGGACAGAAAGGAATCATAATGTAATGATGAGAAATATGGGAAGCCAGAGCAATCTGAATGTGTATTTAACCTGTTCAATGTAGCTGTGTGTTTATATAGGACTCATAACAATTCTGTATCCTATTTCTCAATTTAAAACTCAAAGTCTGCAATGTCAGATTGTCTAAAGTGCTTAGAGATAATTTATGTGAACACAAAGTGTTTGGTGCAGAAAATAAAAAAAATATAAATATAATGTGAATGCTGATCCTACTTTTCTGGTTTCAATAAATACTTTATAATGATTTTGATAAAGTTGCTTTTCATACTATTATTATCATTATCAATAACACAGACATCATTAAATGTTATATGTCTCCCTAGGTTGGATTATGGAACTACAAGAATTATGAGATTGGGCTGGAGAGTTGGCTTAGCGGTTAAGGCATTTGCCTGAAAAACCAAAGGACCTCAGTTTGATTCCCCAGGACCCATGTAAGCCAGATGCACAAGGGGGCACATGCATCTGGAGTTCGTTTGCAGTGGCTGGAAGCCCTGGCATGCCCATTCTCTCTCTATCTCACTCTGCCTCTTTCCCTCTCTCAAATAAATAAGTAAAAATAAAAAAATATAAAAAAAGAATTATGAGATAAACATAACAACCAAATATTTTCTCTGAAGTTAGTTGTCAGTGCTATTGAGGGGATATTTGCCTGTTATAATCTCTTGGATAAAAGTTATAGAATGAGAATTCTCCATCAAAGCTCTTGAATTAAATAACAACAATTTCCTCATTATTTTAAAATAAGGGACTATTAGCTATTGAAACCTTGTGTGTGTGTGTGTGTGTATGTATGTATGTATGTATGTATGTATGTACAGCTCTATGTAAATTAAGGCATGGAATATCAAGATATATTATTAGGAAAATATAGTCAGATATGGGAAAAGTAGATTATTATATTAGCTAATTTTATGTCTGTGTCAGAAACAACCTAAAGTAGGAAAAGTTTATTTTGATAATTTGAATAAATTCTTCCCAATAGATTCAGGAGCTTATTAAAACTCTTGAATTTCTAGCCACCTGGCTGGAGTAGATGTCACTGGGCAGATCACTAGGGTCCAGCCCTAAGTTGTGGTGGTGGTGGATTTAAAATTCCAATCTAAAGATATGCAAAGTGCCTACCTCCACCTGGAGTTCCTGAAGTGTGCTGTGTGGTGTATTTTTTGGCTTGTGGCTTTCTCTCTCTCTCCTTGGTCCTTTAAAAGGAGGTCAGCTTCTTCAACCATTATAGAACTTGTCCTAGATCTGTAAGCTTCAATAAATATTCCATCTTCCATAACTGTGCGTGATCCAGAGGTTCATATCAGCAACTTGAAGCTGTCTGCTAAAGAAATTGGTACCAAAGAGTGGGATAAAGTGCTGAGATGATTCTGACCATGTACATTTTGGTCTTTTGGAACTTTTGTTTTTGAGGAACGGGCATGGACTTGGTTCTTGCAACTGAAGATGCCTTCTAGAGTGGTAAGCCAAGAATTATGCACTATTCAGATGAGAGCTTGAGAATGCTAAGTTTAGCGAGAGTTGTATTTGGAGGTTTAGCTAATGAACTTGGAGGTTTGACTTACTAACTTTCTAAGGAGAAGGAATGACTGCAGAGGACTTTGTTGAAATTGGGCTACTGGCATAAGGGATGGCTGCATCCTGCTGCCCAGGCCCAAAGAGTTTGATCAAGGTTAAATTTGTAATGGACTGATGGGCTTGGTTAAGGATATCAAATTGAGAGATTTAAGATTTTAAGTCGGAAAACCTCAAGCACATTAAAATTACAGGCACTGAGACTGGTTTTAGGTCCCTGAAGCTGCTATTGTGAAACACATTAGCAACCTTAAGGAAGATGATCCAACTGCTTTACATTAAAACAATGGAGAGGATGACTAAGGAAAGACTATGATAGAAATGCAAACTCTTTTGAAAAGAGTTGACCAAAGAAGGAACCTGCTCTTCAAAATCATGATTTATTTCATCCCTGAATGAATAATATGGCTGTGTTCTGCAAATCTGTTACTGGTGTTGGAAGCATGAAAAATGTGTGGAGTGGCCATGAATTGCACATGGTTCCAGGAGCCGCTGCTGAGACATGGCATGAGGCAGGGCATGATGACCCTGATAGGCTGAAAAAACCTTTGGGAGATGGACTGTGGTTTGCATGGAGACCAGAAGATAATTTGGATATATACCAGGACTGTGTAAGAGCTACCATGGAGGCTATTAGCTAAGGATGGAAATTTCCCCTGGCTACACAACTTAGCTGGAGGGGAAGAATTGGAAAATCCAGAGACTCAGTCACTGGTTATGTTTGAACTTGATTGCAAAAGTTTGATGTTTGTTTGATGGTTGTTGAGTTTGCATTATTCTTGTCTCCCCTTGCTATGCCTTATACTAGTTGAAAATGTTTGCCCTGTGCCTTTATATATTGAAAGCACATAACTTGTTTGATTTTACAGGACTCACAGCTAAGAGACAATCTTAAATCTCAGATGAGTCTTGGGACTTTGGAACTATCTTAAGTTGGTAAGGACTGTGGGGACCTTTGAAAGTGGACTGAGTACAGTTTACAATGTGAGATGTTTTTGAATTTATTGTGGGGGGGAAGGGGAAGGAATGTGGTAGTTTGAATAAATGCTTCCCAATAGATTCAGGTGTTTATTAAAACTCTTGAATTTCCAGTTACCTGGCTGGAGAAGTGTCACTGGGCAGATAATTAGGATCCAGCCCTAAGGTGTGGTGGTGGTGGATTTAAAATTCCAATCTAAACATATGCAAAGTGCCTAGCTCCACCTGGAGATCCTGAAGTGTGCTGTGTGGTGTGGTTTTTGGCTTGTGGCTTTCTCTCTCTCTCTACCCTTGGTCCTTTAAAAGGAGGCCAGCTTCTTCTGCCATTATGGAATTTCCCCTGGATCTGTAAGCTTCAATAAGTATTCCTTACTCCATAACTGTGCCTGGTCTAGGAGTAGCTGTCTGCTACAAAGTAGGAAAAGTTTATTTTGACTCATCCTACAATATTGTTAGCCTTCAAAATAATAAAACATTAGGAGAACACATACTCAAATTTTAAGTCCATGGGAGAATATTTTACATTCAAAACGTGATCAAATATAATTATTTTTTTTTGTTGTTGTTTTATTGTCTGTTTGAGACATGGTTTTTCTTTTATAGTCCCAGCCAGCCTTGAGCTCATGATCCTCCTGCCTTAATCTCCCAAGTTCTGGGAATACAGGCATGTAATACCACACCCAATTAAAAATATTCCTTTCCCTTTTGTTTGGAGACTTGCTAGGTGTAATTTCAGTTTATTCTTTATGATACTAAGCACATAACTGATAGTAAGGTGAATGAGGGCAATCTGGCCCAACAAACAGGATCTAAGATGAAATGTTCTTTTATATAGTTAAGTCATTTATTAGGAGCATTCTAGTCACTATGCCAAGATGATACAATAGAGTACAAAGCAAGAGAGAGAGAGAGAGAGAGAGAGAGAGAGAGAGAGAGAGGGAGAGAGGTTGAGAGGAGGGAAAGAAATTACCTTTTATAAGTTTTCAAAAAGTGGTAAGTTCTGTTCCATGTGATCCAGGGTTGCATGCTAAAGTCCATAAAGGCACCAGATAGGAAAGGAGGCCAAAATCTAAGTGGCCTAGGTTTTTCCTGCAAGCAGACTACTGCTCTTGTTTACCAGGCAGAGGGGAATGGTCTTTGCTGATCTTGGACCCCAGGCATCAAGAGCCTCTTAAAATGACAATATACATGTGTAGTGATAGCAAGGTTTCATAATGACAAAATTCTATAATTTGCCTAGATTGTATTTTCAATACAGTTGAGTAGAATTTCTGTCGATGACTCAAACAATAGGTGACTTAGGTTTTACTAGAGTTACATTGATAGAGAAATCCATGGGTGTAATTGATCTACTTGTGATTTCCTCAAGGACCTATAAAGCCCAGAGTAGACTACTGCTTAGGATACAGAGCATTTTGCAGAGGGACATCATGGTCCCTGGTACCCTTAAGAGGATGGTGATGGAGAACAATGGACAGGGGATGAATCAGAGTAATAACTTCATGGTACTAGTAGAAAAGGATATAAGTTTATGAATTCTGTTTTTAAACTTGAAATACTTATTTTACTTCTCTTTCCCCTATTTTTTTGTTGTTGTTGAACAAGATGGGAAAGGTTTCACTTATAATTAGAATTTTGTCATGGTGTTGTATGGAACCACATAGGGATGTAATAAAGACACACACACTGTAGCTGAAGGCACAAGGAAAGGATGAGAACATTTTTATTGTGAATGAAGTGATTATGTTGCTGGGATAATTCTTTGAATAGTACATTGTATATTCACCAGAAGGTAAGTTTAAGTAGAAATAATGTTAACTCCCTTGTTACATTCAATCTGTCAATATCCATCCCAATCCTCTTGGTAATACATGTCTCCTCTGCTTCACATAGTCATGGCAGGATGAAAGTCAAGCTTGACTTCCCAGCTTCCTTTCCTTCTTCAAAAGGAAGGATTCATCATTTTTCTTGTTACTTTATATACTGTCATTGGCCAGGTCATGGCAACCCATATTCCTTACTGGGATTTAACAAGTGTATGCTACAGAGAAGAATAGCACATATTCTGGAATCATTTACCTTTTCAAATAATGGTCTAGAGCTTTGTGTGGACATGTTACTTTCTCAATCCCCAAATGGAGAAATCTTCCTTGTATTAAAACCAGAGGATATCACAGAGAAAACAGCAGAGCTAACAAAGACAGGATATAGTTACAAGCTTGCATGTGACTCAGTGACAAAAGAGAAGGTAGTCTCTGACTTAGAAACATCTATACTACCCCATCAAAGGAAGACTGAATGTTGAAATCATAAGTTGTGGCAAGGTAATTCAGTGGTAGAAACCTAACTGTATACTAAATGAAGTTACCTGCATTTTTTATAACTTTTCATAGGTATTGAAGAAATCATACTCTCAACAGCTTTGAAATATTTTTGTAAAGAAAATGTTACTACATGTAAAAATATAAACTTTTGCATAAGTTGATTCACAATTTTTAAAACATATTGATATATTGTTTGTACACAGTTTGAGTTTTACCTAAGAATCAACAATAATTTTATATGACATTGAGTATACAAGTATTAAAGTAATAAACAATACAATAAATATATGCTGATCTTTAAGATCAAAGTATTTTAGGTGAACACAATATACTTATTATATATAGATTATGGTTATGATAAGAATATTGAATAGAATTAAAGCTGGTTCTCTTGCAAGGCATTTAGCATGCCCTAACTCCATGCAGGGAGAGAAGAACAAAGGAGGAAACAGACATTTATGTTATAATACCTTCTTACATAGGTATCTACAGCAGTGCTTAATGGGAGAGTATAAATTGAATTTTCACTATTCTCAGCTAATTATGCAAGAAAAATAATTCAGTACATTAAATATATCACTTTTGTAAATCATGTGTTAAGTAAACAGATGCTTGATGTCTTCATAATAATGTGGACTATGAAGCACATTGAAAATTAGATAGGTTCATTTCATAGCCATTTTCATTTTCTTTGCTGAGATTGTGAACTAAATTTTCCTATGTTACAAGTGAGTTACACTTCATAGCATCCTGTTCTCAGTGAACAGACTGCCCCCAGAGCAAATGAGATATGCATGGAAAGAGAACCTGAATCAGTGTGTACCTGAACTTTAGCAGACTGCTGGGTCCCCCACATAACATTGGTTTTATGTATAGAAAGACATTCTTATCAAAAGTTGCCTAAGTATCTTGACTTGAGATACAGTGGCTGAAAAACAAAAACATGCAGTGATTATGCCTTAGCATAATGCTAATGGGAAGAATGAGACTGCTTTCTTTAGTAGAATTTGTTTTAGGAGTATTTCCTAAAAGTCATATCCCCATGGGCTTTGAAATTAGTAACCAATTAATGTAATTTAGGCTTATAATATTTTCTATTGTATACTTGATTCATATGCTGCTTAAAGTTATTTACCTATTACTTCATTAACTTGCCTATAAGGAAGTGTGTATTAAACACAATTTTCATGAAAAATGGTATTCCTTAGGAATTGTAATATTAATTTCTTTTCCATTAGCTTTTCATAATGATGCACAGCTAAATAATTGACTCCACAACTTCCTCATACATGGTTAAAAATGATTAACCAAATATAGGGTTGATGAAATTTTTGAGTGTCACATACTTGTATGAACAAGTCTCTTCTGGCTTTTGATCATCAAGGGTATATGGTATAACCACAAATGGTATATGTTAAAATCATGAAGAGCATATGTTTGCAATATTTATACATTAGAGATTATGTAAGAATGACTATGACACAATGATAGAGGCCTGGTTAGTGTTTGTTTATTCCAGGGTAGGAAGGCCAAAATAAATAGGTTGTAATTGTTCTCTAGGGATTTGAGTAGATTAAAACAAGTGTAGAGTTGTTTATTTGTTTGTTTGCTGTTTTGCCTAATGAAAAAGTACAAATTAAATAATTTAAGGTGTTTTAAACATTCTTGATGTGAACCTGTAGTAATATTATATATTCTCTCCAGGATGTTGTCAATAAAATTCCGCTGTAAAAGAGGTTAGATAAACTTTGGAGGACCCTTCAAGTCCTTGAAACTGTGAGTCTGTGATGTTAGCAGCAGGACCATAGATTTGAAGAGGATAAGGATTAGCCAACTCCTGAGTGTGCCAAGCTAATCATGTGGTTTTGATGAGTGCCTTTTGAAAATAAAAGTTTTAATATTTGCTTTGGGAACTATACTTTTATTACATGTATTTGGCATGTGTTGTTAAGCAGCTAAGCACTAGTAATTTCTCAGTCTAGCATTGGGCACAATGCAAGTGAATTTAGGCTGAAGTGTGAAATACTGCTATTTTTCAGGTAAAGAATTTTACATATTCTATTCGCAACATTCATCAAACATGAAGATTTTCAGAGTATACTATAGTAAACATGAGCAATCTACTATTTTGTACATATTTAATTTTATTCAAATATAAATAACAACCCAGAAACATGTAACCTTAAATTACGTGATTATGAATTTGTAATCACAATCAGATGCTTGAATCTCTGCTAAGAAAAACAAAAAGTAACATATATTAGATTGCATCAGCAAGGACAATTACTTCATTGAAATCAATTAAGTCAGTACCCAAGATTTTCAAGTTCAAGGATTTGGATTTCAATATCAAAATGATTTATAGACATCTTCAGTTTATTAGTCATTATCTTAGTAAGTTCTCATCAGAAAATCATGTCAAAAAATATTATGATGCCAGTAACATTTTAAATGTGAATGTCTAAAATGACAATCATGGCCAGGTGTGGAGGCATGCATCAATTATCAGTTATTCCTGCACTACAGAAGCTGATGCAGGATATTCCTGTAAGTTGAAGACTATCCTTGGATGAATCATAAGTACCAGTGACGTGCTAATCAGAAATGCTTAGGCCAGGTAAACATTCTCTTCTTTTGCATAAATTATATTGAAGTCACAGGCATATTTTAAATTTATAAGCTATCTATATGACTGGTTTTAGTCATATAACTTTAAGCCAAAGAGACTGAAATTATCAAATGTGAAACTATCATTACTACTATAACAATAAGTTGCTTTGTAATGAGGATAAAACTATTTAAAGTAGAGATGAGCATAATTATACAAATTCTAGTACTAATTCATTTTCTTAAGGAAAAGACTGAGAAGAGATGCATTTTCACTCTGTAGCCCAAACTAGCATGAAAATGACTATAGCTAAACCTGGCCTTCAACTTGAGACAGTACTCCTGCCTCAACCTCCAAATGCTAGGATTACACTATGAGCCGCTGTAACTGGCTAGCATCAGTCCTTAAAAACAGTGTTTAAATTCCTTATATTTTTATAAAAACAAGTGAATCCCAATATGAGGAAATAAGAAAGAAAGTGCAAATGGTGAATCTGTGTAAGTCAAAGTATAGGCACAACTATATCTTAGTTTCTTCTACTTTCTATAGCCAAAGATAGAAGAATTTCAACACATTAGTTACCGAGTGCTAGGGCCTTTACAAATTTCATCATTTTATCCTGGCAAATGAAATTCTATTTCTATACATAATTATATTTAAGGAGATAACAGGCAAATTTTTCAGTCAAATAAAATCACTTTTAAAAATTATTTATTTATTTATTTATTTATTTATTTATTTATTTATTTATTTATTTATTTGCAAGCAGAGAGAGAGAGATGGAAGAAAGACCAACAGAGAGAGAATGGGAATGCCAGGGCCTCCAGCCACTGCAAACGAACTCCAGATGCATGTGCCCCTTGTGCATATGGCTTACATGGGTCCTGGAGAACGAACCGGGATCCTTTGGCTTCACAGGCAAATACCGTAACTGCTAAACCATTTTTCCAGCCCTAAAATCATTTTTTTATGCTACGTGTCACAGGGTTTTCCCTGGCTCAGCCTGCTCCCCCCAAGTTTGCCAGGTAACTATCAGAGTTACCTGGTTTAAGTCTTTGTTTGAGTAATCTCATTTCTGGGACAAAATACCTTACAAATTTGTTTAATGGGGAAAGGGTTTATTTCAGTTTCACTTCAAGGTTCCAGCCCTTCAGGGAAGGCAGGGAAGGCAAGGCAGCAGAGCAGGAGGCAGCTGGTCACAGTAAGTAGAGAGCAATGAACACAGGTGCTTAGCTTAGTTCTTCTGTTTATACGGTCTAGTTCAGTGCTCCATGAGTCTTTCCACTTGAACTAACCTGATCAAGATAATCTCTCATAGCCAAATTCAGCCACTACTTTAACCTTCATAATCCTTCACAGGTGATTCTAGGTATTGTCAAGTTGAATCAGTATAACTCATCACAGTGTCCATGTGTAATCTTCATTGTAACCAATAATAAATGCTTCCTATATCTTTAGATATTACTTACTCTCTTGAAAATAAAATTAGCATTTCTATCAGAAAAATACCCAATAAATAATTTTAAGATTTCAGTTTGTAATTTAAAATTAAAAACTGAAGAAAATGGTCTTCTGTAACTACTAATTGTTAACATAAGAAGTCCAACAGAATTACTTCATATTTAAAATATTTACTTCCTTTTCCTTCATTCCTTCAGGTTTTCAAAAGTATAAATGAAAAATAGAATTGTATATATTTATGTTGTACAGGCAATATTTTCTTAAATCTATACATTATGAACTGTTGAAATCAAAGTAATTAACATTTTCATTGCCTAACATACTTTTTATGTTTGTGCTCAAAACATGTGGAGTCTGTTCTCTGAAATTTTCAAACATATAATTTGTTATTATCAATGGTAAGTAGCATTTATTTATTATGTCTAATAATGACATCATATTCATATGCTGATTTTATTTTCTTCGGATATCTAATAATAAATGGTATAATTGGATCATATGGTAGTTCCATTTTCAATATTTTAAAAATCTTCTTAGTATTTTCCAACTTTTCTTATGAACTCAAGATCATTTTGGTTGTTTTGTTATCTCCTGTGATTATAAATGAATTTTGGATTTTTTTTCTACTTCTGTGAAAAATGTCACTGTAATTTTAATAGGTATTGCACTAAATCTGGTCTCAAAAGCGCTCAGGTGACCTGACACTCATTCTGCAGTACCAAACTGGTCTGTAACTGATAGTGATCCTCCTATCTCTGCCTCTGGAGTGCTGGGATTAAAGACATTCATGGCCACACCAGTCCTAAGGAATTTTTTATAACAATGTTAATGGGGCATTCTTTTCTTATCTAATAGTTCTTTGTTGATGCTTAGACATGCTACTGATTTGAATGTTGGTTCTATATCCTGCAATGTTACTGAACTTAATGGTTCTTACAGAATTTGTTTTTGCTTTTATGTTTGTTTTGTAATCTAATAGTTTTTATTATTAAATTGTTTAGTATCATTTGTTTCTAGGCACAGTGCTCAAACCAGTACTACAGTACTAAATAAAATTACAACTTCAAACTCAAGAGTTTGCACATAATGTATACAAAACTATTCTTGCTATTTTGTGGCTGTTTTACTTATTTATAAGCATACATATAGCACCCACCCTTTTTATCTTAAATTCAAATGATATAAACCTTTGATATATCTTGTGTGATTTCATACAACAATTTTATTTATAAATATTAGTGAATAAATCCTAATATACAATTAATTTATGAAATTTTTATTTGCTACATTTTATAATTTGCAACTTTTACCATGCTTTTATTAGTCCTATAGAATTTTTATTTTAGCATAATTAATGGATATATGTATGTATTCTTTAATCAGCTAATCATGTGACTTTCTTTTCACACATGCAATCTTATTTTAATTTTTTTAAAAGTAAGTGAAATGGTTGAGTTATACTATGTAGCCCATTAGATAATAGCACACACTCATTCATTCCATTTTATTTGCAATCTAATAAGCACCAAGCTTGTATTTGCCAGCAGGATATCCATTATAGTGCCTTAAGTTATTTTCTTTATCATTTCCCTAGAGCATGTAGTAGTTTAGGCAATTTTCAAGTCACTTGCCAAGATCTAACAGTGGTTCCCTCCTTTCATTTCATTTTCCTGATTCAGCAGCAAGGGTGGGCATGGGATGGTTACCAGTGTTCTTGTCATAAAATTCTTGTGTACAAGTAAATGTTTCCACTACTTTGGTCACCAGGGATTCCTCTTTGTGGTCAGCACCTAAATGGAAAAAGGACGGAAAAGGTTTTTCCATTGATAGCAGTCCTTCAAATATATTGCTTCAGAGAACACTCAGCCACAAAGATGGTTCTAGTCAGACAAACATCCCAAAGTTTGCTGTGAGTCACAGAGTGACTATCACACTGTGGTGAGGGATTCCCTATGTAGGTGTCCAGAAGCTCCTAAAATGGACATAAGTGGCCAAGTTTTACTTAGCCTGCTGACTTTTCCATTTCACTCACTGACATTTGACTACTCTGTGGCAAGCATGGAGCTATGGTATATAATAGATGTCCAATAAATGAGATCAGAGTTTGCATAATGAGGTCATTTGTAGATATAGTGGACCAGTTTAAGAAAATATAAAAAGAGACCAATCACTAGACAGGATATAATTAGCACATCAGAGTGTGTTAGGGAGTTAGAGGAAAAAGGGATCACATCAGGTTGGAAATCTCACAGACTTCACAAAGATAGTAACACTGGCCCTAGACTTTGAGAAGGTGTAGGATTTCAACCCTTTGGGAGAGGGTGGCTTTCGGGGGAGAAATCTCTTCAGCACATGTTTTAGGAAAGTGGCAGTCTGCTTTAGTCTACTGCACTATCTTCAGAAATCACCAGAATAAAATCTTAAATGTGATTTGCAGCCTTAATTATAGATGCCAATCTGAGAAATTTATATTTACTTTGGTACTTTGGTAGCTGTTTTTCTTTTTGGTTGCTTTTTAAGGTTTTTTTTTTTTTTTTTTAAGTAGCCCAGGCAGACCTGGAACTTCTTTGGTAGCCCAGGCTGGCCTCCAACTTATGGTGATCCTCCTACTTCAGCCTCCCATGCTAAGAGTGAGTAATATAATAGTATCATTTTAATGAGAGATAGAAAATGGTTGGAAGTCTGGAGTAGAATTAAATAATATCAAGAGTGATTAAAGAAGTGAGATCATACTTGCTTTAATTTGCATTTCCCTAATGGTTAGATATGTTGAATATTTTCTTAAGTGTGTGTTAGCCATATGTATTTCTTCCTCTGAGAACTACCTATTCAGTTCTCTGCCCCATTTTTGGAGTGGGTTGTTTGATTTTTTATTGTTGAGTTTTTGGGGTTCTTCATAGATTCTAGATATTAGCCTTCTGCCAATGGTATAGCTGGCAAAAGTGTTCTCCTATTCTGTGAGTAATATATTGGCTCTGCTTAAGGTATTCCACCTTAGTCCAGTAAGGATGGCAATCATTAAAAAATCAAACAACAACAAATGTTGGCAAGGATGTGGGGAAAAAGGAACCCTCATTCACTGTTGGTGGGAATGTAAACTTCTGCAACCTCTATGGAAATCATTATGAAGATTCCTGAAAAAATTGAATACAGAATTACCAACAGACCCAGTTATTCCCTTAGTGGGCATTTACACTAAATGTTCTAAGCTTCACTACAGGGATATTTGCTCAACCATGTTTATAGCTGTTCAATTCATAATAGCTAAGAATAGAATCAACCCAGGTTCCCATCATTGGAAGAATGGATAATGAAGTTGAGGTACATTCACCCAATACTCAATACTTCTCAGAAGTAAGAAAAAATGATACAATGAAATTTGTAGGAAAAAAAATGCATGGACTTAGAACAGATCATACTCAGTGAACACTCACAATCACAGAAAGATAAGCACCACATGTTCTCACTCATCTACAGTTTCTAACTTGGATCAACTTGAGTTGCTAACATACCTGATAGGCAACTTGAGGTCCACAATAGGGCAGAAGGGTTTGAGGGGAGGGTAAATGGAAGGTGGGGAAAATGAACACAAAAGTAAACCAAAAAAGAACTGGTACCATAGAAACCTTTCCTATTGAAAGTAGACTGAAGCTGGGTGTGGTGGTGCATGCCTTTAACAGCAGCACTGGGAGGCAGTGTAGGAGGATCACTGTGAGTTCAAGGCCATTCTGAGACTACATAGTGAACTCCAGGCCAGCCTGAGCTAGAGTGAAATCCTACCTTGAAAAACCAAAAAAATAAAAAATAAAAATAAATAATAACAACCCAAAAAAACAACAAACGAACAAAAAAAGAAAGCAGACTAAGAGGGAAGCACCAGACAAGCAAGGCCCTGGAGATGATGGGGTGGAGCCTAACCTTATTATTATTGTTATTATTATTTTTTTGGCTCTGCCCTGTAACTTCCAGTACTACAAATTGGATGCTGCCTATATTGAGCTCTGGATCAAAGAAAACTATGAGGTCCTCAAAACAAGACATTTCTGTCAAAGAACTTGAATACCCACCTGAGGTAAAACGTAAGACCCTATTGCTGATGATACCATGTGTTACCAACACAGAACACAGAGAGAACTGGCAAGAATCCAGAAGAGAGCCAGCCCCCAGACAGGCCATCTAGTGCTGGAAAGCACTACATGAGCTACAGGGGGAAAGTGGCCAACAATGGCATGAGTAAGCAGGTGTCTAAGCTATGCAGAAGCAACCAACCTGACAAGAAGTACACACCAGATAAATGATGACACATAGTCTTGTTGAGTAACAAATGACTTTCTGATTGGCTAAGAGATCTGCTCATGAAAAAGAACCCATATCTGGAACTGGGAGTGAGGACTGAATCCTATGGAGACAAAGATTATGCTCTGTAATAGCAAACTCACTAGTGTTTGGCTAAAAGAGGGGCTACATCCATCAAACTCTCCCTAAATTAATAACACTTACCCAATTTAACCAATGTTGACTTTACTCTCCATTGGAGAATCTGTTTTTTTTTTTTTTTTTTTTTTTTTTTTTTCAGAAGATAGCAAGACCCAAGGAGATAAACTACCCCTTGCATATCAGTCAAGGCCCACATGAAACTACAGAGGAATTGTGGAGACAAGCAAAAGTGCTACTTCCATGGTGAGTCTGACAGTCAGTGCCAGGGTGCAGGAAACAGACACTGAGGATACTCAACACATTCTAAAGCAGAAATCCAAAGGCACCTAAGAGTTCATCCCTGAAGTAGAATTAAAATGCACCCAGCCAGGCTCAGAGAATTTTGTGGAAGAGGGGGCAGAAATAGTTTAAGAGCCACAGGTTGGGATGTCATTCCCAGAAGGCACTGGCTCCCCCCAATAACTAACTGCTGCTCCCTCAACACGGAACCCACATTCCCATGGGGAATATCAACAACCCCACTGAGGAGGGTCCCCTACAAAATGAGGGCAGGGAGGAGGGAAAATGTGGTACCAACACATTATCCATACAAATTATGTTCTTAATAATACAAAGAAGTGTGATCAATGAAGACACTAGAGGCAAAGATGGACCCAAGAAAAAAAAAAAACAGAAGAAATAAAAAGAAAAAAAGGAAGAAATGATTTGCTTAGGTTGAAATCATACAGCTTAAATATACACAAAGAATGCTTGGCCACAGGCACAACAATTTTCTCCCATTTTAACTTTGATCTAGTACAACACCAACTTAACACACAATTCTAGGACAGGTTGAATGTACTTGGCTTTCCAATATAATGGCAAATTTCGTTAGAAAGTTTAAGTTTATCTAGCAGACAACTGAAACTATAGAGCTGAAGCCTGTGGAGCCTAGAGCCCATTTTATTCAGTGAACAAGCTAACAGTCTCTATGCTGTAATTCTGCAGGGTTTTCAAGCTATACCTTGTTTCCGGCCTCTACTCTAAGTAACAAGTTTGTGTGTTCCATGGCCAGCCTGGATTGCCTGATCATCTATCATTAATTATTTCCTTCATTAATTTCTCAAATAATAGTAAATTACTATTATGTGTTCAACAATATGCTTATTGAGTATAATAAGTTGAATAAAATACATTTATATCCCTCACAGTGTTAATCTAGTGAGGTGTAGGTTATCATTGCTATAGATATCATGTTTTAGTCATGAGTTTGAAATTTTCATTACATTGGTTAAATTGTATTACCAGTCTACTTTGGAAACAATTTCAATTAGCAAATATATTTACCTAAAATACTTGAAATCCATGTATAAATAGATATTTAAAAAGGAAATAATTCTGGAATATTTATAAGATACAAAAATCATACTTTTGCAACAGTTATTTTTCTGTGAAATGTTATCTTTTTTATTTGTTTGGCATAACAAACTAGAAATTGTCACCTGTTTCAAATAACCAAACTGATTATACATTTTTTAAAATATGCCATATCTAGACTTTTAAAGTTTTGAATGTGGAGGCTGACTGATGTCACCTGCTATGTTTTGGCCCCTGTCCCTTCCTTCTCTTTCTCATTTATTCCTTATTTTCATTTCTAATTGATATTGACAATTTATCAAGATACTGGCATTTTATGTTTGCTGATATAAATAGCCAATATATCATAGTTATACTATGATGTTTAATTTAACTCAAAACATTTCTCATTGGATAATAATTTTCTAATGAAGTACCAATATAGGCTATTTCTCAGAGGTTTAATTACTGTCCACCAATACTCTAAGTTTTAACAAGCTTTGTTATATAGTGCTGACACCTGGGCAATATTAGAGGTACTGTAAAACACCCACCATAGGATATTATAAAACTGTAACTACCTTCTTCATTTTTTTTATGAGGGAGAGAGAGAGAGAGCAAGAGGGAGAAAGGGAGAGAGAGGCAGAGAGAATTGGCATACTATAGCCTTAGCCACTGCAAACTCCAACTATGTGTACCACTTTGTGCTCATTCACCACCTGTGTGTATGCATCATCTTGTACTTCTGCCTTATGTGGGTTCTGGGGAGTGAAACCTGGGTCCTTCGACTTCACAGGCAAGCATCTCAACTGCTAAGTCACTTCTCTAGCCCTACACCGGTCTTTTAAATAATCTTTTAGACTTTTGAAAACTATGAATTCTATCTCAATCCTGTTAGTTGTAAAAGTAAATATAAGTAAACTAATAATATAAAACTTTCTGGGGGTATCATTTTACCAGTACCTGAAAAATAATGAACTGGGTATAAAGTATGACACTAAGTTTCATCTTATATTTGATCACATTTACTAACACGCATGTGCTCACCTATGATCTCATGCATGTTAGCATGTTAGCAAATGTTACTTTGCAGAAAAATCTATGATCACATGCATGTTAGGAAATCACTTAAGATCACTTGCATATTAGCATGCATGTTTGTAAAAGTTCTTTATGTTACAGAGCCATTAAGAAAAGAATAATATAATATGTATTTTCAAAATATGACTGTGAGATGGGGCTTACTGGCATGGTTAGAATTTATAAGGGCCTGTATGAATCTCCTGAGATACTTTAAATTATTTTGTTTGTGCATCATCACTAAATTGGTGGTGTAATTGGTTTTAAACAAAGGCTTCTAAAAGATTTAACATCCCAAATTTGAAGCAGTAGAAATGATTTCCTTTAACCTTTCCTATATGGCGTAATCCCAAGATAACTTAGATTCTCATTTATCCCAGGATGTCTTGAAATACATAAAAATATATAAACATTTGTTGCACAAGTAACATTTTATAACCTTTTATTGCTAGATCATCTTACTACTTCCTCATGTTAACATCAAAGATTTCAAAAATATAATAGTTTCTTTTTGTTGGACATCCTTTTCATCTCCTCTATTTTCCTGCTTTGACTATTGGGAATACACTGTTCTTACAAGTATTTTAACCAAAGAAAAAGCACACACAGAAAGCTTTTTAGATGTTCAGGTTTTATTATTATTGAATGGGAATATAAGATGACACCTTAGCAATTAGATGATTCTGTATTAAAGTATCACCTTTTCTTTGAATTGATGTTTTAAATTTCCTAATTTAACTGTAAAAACATTTGTCCTGAAAACAACATTTTAAGTAAAATAAAAATACTGTTTTTATTTTTTAAATGACAGAAGAAATTAAATGTATGTGTCTTGGACCCATGCTTAGGATAGATAGATGATAGATAGACATATGATAGATAAATATGAGACATTTAAACCTATTAAGTTTTCATATACTTTACCAATTATTATTTTGAAGTGAGAAGACAATGTCCATTCTCTTTGCATTTTTAATAATATAGCATGTCATAATTAGCTATGGTGATGATGCATAATAGAGTTCCCATTTGATTTCTCCTGTTTAATTATAATTTTATTATTTTTCTATAGATTCTCCAATCCAATCTTCACATCATTCTCAAGTCTAGTGTTACCATCTTTCTACTCTCTACTGTGAATTCAACTTTTAAAAAATTACACATGGGAAACAGCCTGTAGCACTTCTGATAGCTGTCTGCCTGGGTCTGGGTTATTGTCCTTAATATAATATCCTTTGAGACAATTCTACCAGGTTAAATGACAACATTTCTTTTTTGTTTGTTTACTTGTGTTTTCAGCTACCTTTATGCACACACACACACACACACACACACACACACACACACACACAGTTTTTTTCTTCACTTATTCATCAGTTGATGGACATTTAGGTTGTTTCCACATCCTGGTTCATAAAACATATAAGAGAACAGATGTCTCCTTAACATACTAACTTAATTTTCTTTTGCTATATATACAGTAGTGGGTTTGTTGAGTCACCCAGTACTTGGTTTTATTTATTTATGTGTTTGTTTGATCATTTATTTATTTATTGAGCATGCCCAACAGACTGGCCTTTTTTTTTTTTTTTTCAATGCAAGACACACACACACACACACAGAGAGAAAGAGAGAGAGAGAGAGAGGTTTGGCGTGCCAGGGCTTGCAGTCACTGCAGTCAAACTCCACATGCATGCAATACCTTGTGTGCATGTGCAACCTTGCTTGCTTGCATTACTTTGTGTGTCTGCCTTATGTGCGACCTGGAGAGTTGAACATGGATCCTTAGGTTTTGTAGGCTAGCACCTTAACTGCTAAGCCATCTCTCCAGCCTGGTATTTTTAAGCTTTGAAGGAATATCCATACTGTTTACCAAAATGTTTTAATGTAATTATTTTTTAGAATTGTAGATTGTACTTTAAAGATGTCCATACAGGCCAATGTTGGGGTATGTGCAGTCAAAGTGCAACAACTTATAAGGTAAGACAGTTACAGACTCTTTTGATAAAAATTTTAAATATTTCCTTACAAAAATATATAATAGAACAAAATGTAGTTGAAGGTAACACTCATATTTTATTAAGATTACACTTCCATACACACTGAGAAATGAATGTTTTTATAGCTTTTTTTTTTTTTTAATTTCTGGACCTATATCCACTCTTTAAAGATTGATGCTTGCAGGGGCTGGAGAGATGGCTTAGTGGTTAAGTGCTTGCCTGTGAAGCTTAAGGACCCAGGTTCGAGGCTCGATTCTCCAGTACCCACGTAAGCCAGATGCACATGGTGGCACATGCATCTGGAGTTCATTTGCAGTGGCTGGAGGCCGTGGTGCACCCATTCTCTCTCTCCCCCTTTATCTGTCTCAAATAAATAAATAAACAAACAAACTTAAAACAAAGAAAAACATAGTGCTGGGCATGGTGGCGCATGCCTTTAATCCCAACACTTGGGAGGCAGAGGTAGGAGGATCGCCATGAGTTCGAGGCCACCCTGAGACTACATAGTGAATTTCAGGTCAGCCTGGGCTAGAGTGAGACCCTACCTTGAAAAACCAAAAACAAAACAAAACAAAAAAAAAAAAAAGATTGATGCTTGCAAAATATACTCAACCTACTTCCAAATAACATGAATAGGAAAATTATTTGAGTTATTACTTGCCATTAACTGTCATTAAAACTATTTTATGATTTTCATGAAGCCTGACTGACATAAAACAATATAAATATGACAATCTTATCCCCAAAATATATATAATAAATATGTACAAAATATGTGTAAGATGCTAAAATAGTCTTTTATATTCACTTGGAAAAAATGCTATTATGTTTATATTATTATATTAAAATGTGTCTTACTTCATGTTTTTTATTATAATTCATAGTGTGTTAAATATCTTGGTGGCACATAAAATAATGTTACATTCTATAACTGAAGGTGTGTTTGATTTTAGGAAATAATGAAATGATATTTGCATAAATACATATATTGAGAGAATTACAAGAAACTTGCAGAAAGTATATTTTCGTTTGTGTTTTACATAAGAGAGCACTTCAGAGATGATCATACTAAATTCAATACACACTTAGACACTCATCTCATTTCTAACTTTATTAAAAATATAAAATACCAAAAACTGTGGAAAATACTAATTTTTTTTCTGGTTGTCATTATGAGTATGGAGTGTGTGTGTGTGTATATGTGTGCAAACAGAACACTACGTTAAATATTAAGAAGAAAAATAGCATGTTCTAGGAGAATAGAAATTCGGGATATATGATAAAATCAAAGTGTCAGCATGTTAGGTATGGATATGATTCTCATACAAGTTATAAAATAATAGATTAAAGTAACTATACTTCCTATCCAATACAAGGATTTTAAGCTATAAAATTAATGACAACTCAAAAAGCATTAAAAGAAATGTGGTTTTAAATCTAGGAACTTGGCCAATTGTGAGTATTGTCTAATCCTACAAATATGTTTTAAAATCAAGACTGTCAAAAAGAATGTGAACATAATTACCAGAATTATGAAATCCTTTAAAGAGACAACTACCCTTGGATAACTGGAGAGTTTCATGTTAAATGTTGTATGGTGGCCAAAAAAGTTAGAAACTTTCAATTAAAAATCTTTCACTTGATCTCATCACAATTTTAGCATTAGACAATATTAATAATATATACAACAAGTTCTATGCAATTTCTGTATTTAGCTGGTATAAATTTTGTAGTAAAGTAGGAAATTGACATGATTGTAAGTATATTCAAGTGCTTGGTATCACTGAATAATATACTTACAAGCTTGAAAATAAGCAGACAGGAAGAAAAAAGTGAGCTTATATGTGAACATTAAATAATAGGTTAGGAGAAAATCATGAAAACACAATAAAAGAAGGTAAGTTGTATGTGGGACAAGGAAAGTGATAAGACTGTACAGGACATTTCACAGGTGTGGTCACTGACAAGGGGAGGTCTGCACAAAAACAGAGTGAACTTCGCAACCATTTTATATAAGCAGCTACAGAATTAAGAGGGAAATATGCACAGAACTTCTTTTATTTATATATTGTTATATTTTCTGACCTTATTTATTTTTAAAATTGATTAAATGGTTGGTTTGTACATATGGGGATCACACTCAGGCCTCAAGCATTCTGGGAAACTCTATAATATAGATACATAGACCTGACCAATGCCTAGCCAATAGAAAGAGTGTGGAGGCCAATGGCAGATAAGACAAAAACAGAGGGGGTCTAGTTAAGCTTTGTCTGGTCACCAATAGGCTTGTTCTGAATGAAAATGGGAGCCAGAGAAGGGCTCTGTTCAAATAAGTGCTACAGTGTCTATGTTCATCTTTGCCAGTAATAGAAAGTGTGTCTAGCTACATTATATTTGCTCATCTGTTGTCTATCTCCTGACATTTTGCATTTCTTTGTTTCTTTCATCTGTGTCAACACTATTTCTGTAGTTTCTGAGTTAGATGCTAACTCTACAAATCTTAAATTGCCTAGTGATTTACATATTCTAATTGTATACAGTTCTGTGTAAATGTTATTTTGCAATATTAATCATGTCTTCATATACATATACTTAACACAGAGTTGTATGTATAATTTTTTTACTTATGATTATCCAAAAAGAGTCAGAGCCTTTTACTTTGGTTACAGGTAAACATATCTTTTAATATAGTAAGAAAATATTTACTTGTTTAAGGCAGCTTCTAATATGTTTACCAGATGTTAATTACAATGTATAAAATTGACATGCCACTAAAAGCAATTAATACTGATTTTCAAACACCAACATGGATGGTTTCATTATTTTTAAAATGTGTTTCCATAATTACAACAAATGATACTTATTGTATAGTTATTCAGCCATTCAGTGTAATGTGGGGAAATTAATATCTTTGTCCTATTTTTGTGGTTTATTTCATTTTGTTCCTTCCTATGTTCAGCTGTGAAGAGTAGTGATGTTAAAAGACAGTAGTGTCCAGATTATCTTCTACTTACAGATAATATTATAATTTTCATTTTATCCATCATTTGAGATTTATGTTTTAAAATTTTCAGCCTTTTACATTATATGTTTCTCAGCCTTTAATTTATTTGCTGATACCATTTACTGTTTTGAGAATTATATTTACATTTTTAATGTCTTTTTGAAGAATTGGCCACTTTTTCCTCTTTTATGACAAATAATCTTTCTCATTACAAATTCTCCTTGTCTGTAATTAACATAGTTATTATAGTTTTCTTTCAATTTTTTAAAGTAATTTACTCTATCATTTTATTTCTAATTCATCTGAATCTTTACATTCAAAATGTATTCCTTAATGTTAGTGGAATTGGAAAATCTGACAATATTTTTGTTTAAATTAATGCATTATTTATTAATGTATGATGATGATGATGATGTTACATGTAGTTCAGGACTAAAATATATATGATGAAACTAAGTCTGGCATTAAACCTCTAATCCTTTTGCTTGTATTTCTGAATGCTTGCATTACGGGCATATGGCATCACATCTGTTTTGTACAGTGCTGAGAACTGAATCCATGCTACGGCCTCATGTGCTCCAGGCAAATACTAGATGTTGCACTAAGCTGAGACATATTCCCAACCCTGCTTTTCTATATAAATTATTAGTGAGTCATCTTGATATGTTATCTATTTTATTTCATTCTTTTCTTAAATTCAAGGATTTTGGTGAGAATAAAATTTCATTCACATCCATGTTGCTGTATATGTGAAACATTTTTATACCTATAATTTCCTTCAAGATCTTTACATTCTTTGCCTTGAATGGCAAAGATTAATGAGAATCCAAATATCCAATCAAAACATTATGGTACTTTAACTAAAAAATACTTTACTGAACTTGGATGACACTCATGTTGGAGGCCTTCTGGTTTATTCACTAGAACTAGAATATTTGCCAATTGTAGAATTTAGGCTGAAACACACATATTAGAGAAGAAGTCCATGACGAAATTGTTGCTGGCTTTATATGGGCTCAAAATGTTATTATATAAACAAGTTAGTAAATGTATCTTTCTTTTATTTATCAAGGTAGCCAGCTAATATAAATAAGGAGATCACTGGCAGTATAATAAAGTACCTATCTCCCCAGATCTCCTGTCTGAGGAATGGGATCAGTGGATAAGAAGTGAGAGACAACTTTACATCCCTCTTCTCCTGAGAGAAAAAAATGACTCTAAGAGGGAGGAATTTGATTAGATCTTAACTATATGTGAAGTTGATTACACTGAATATTTTAATTCATTAAAAAGTTTAAATCATTAATGAATTGATTTACTGAATGCTATTATCTATCAAATTAATATTGAACTATGCCATTTTCATTGAAGTAAATTTCAATGAGGATATATATATATATATATATATATATATATATATATATATATATTTGAAGGAGAGACTATATCTGTTCAGTGTCAAAATTTCTTCACTACATCTTAATATGGTATCTGTGAGGTCATGAATAAGCACGTACTTAAAATATTAGCTTGTTGAATATCTCTATTTAGTATACTCATACAGGATGCAAGTATATAAAGGAATAAGAAACTATTTTTTTAAAAAATTTTTGTTTATTATTTATTTATTTGAGAGCAACAGACAGAGAAAGAGGCAGATAGGTAGAGAATGGGCGTGCCAGAGCCTCCAGCCACAGCAAACAAACTCCAGATGCATGTACCACCTTGTGCATCTGGGTTACGTGGATCCTGTGGAATCAAGCCTCAAACCAGGGTCCTTAGTCTTCACAGGCAAGCGCTTGACCACTAAGCCATCTCTACAGGCCCAAGAAAGACACTCTTTTTAAGTAGTTTGCACTTAATTGACAGAAAAAATAAATATATTATTTAATTCATATGTGAACATACAAGTTAATTAATACATTAATTAATAATTTAAGTATACAATTAAATAAAATATTGTTGGTGATAAGATACTTTATTGTTCAAAGCAAAATAGCTCACAGAAGCAATCAACTAAAAATATGATGATATAATAGTAAAAGTTGAAAAAATCCTATCTAAACTTGGAAAAGCAACTAAAGATTCTTAGGATAATAAATATTCTTTTAAGTCTCACATAAAAATATTTACTTTTTTTCTGATACAGTTGTGCTGTAGTTTTTCATACTTCTGTCTTCATTAAACAAAAGATCCACAGTGTGTTGCAGGCCAGTTTCCTCTAAAATTTTTCCTGTCTTTATTTTTTGGAAATGTTTTAGACCCTATTTATTATACAAAGACATTTTATGAGTTTGCTATCAATCAAGTTTAACTTTTAAAAATATATATACCTTTATGTTTGTAATACAAAAATATTCCATAATAAATCAATAGTGAACATACTTCCTTTAGCAAGTAAAATAAATATAGAAGCCATCAAAGTCATTTACCAGAAAGACCATAGCTAAGTCTAATATTTTTGGAAGACTTGGAATATTTCATATTTAAACAATGAACAAATGTGTTACCTTTCCAATTCCAACAAACTTCACTATCTAAATTATTCATAAATTATATATTCATTGTAAATAAAATAATTTCCTTCTAAAAGGGATGGCAGGAAATAAATTCACTTTTATTTGAAAGTTTTACTTGAAAATTTGAAAATACAATTTATTCTGTTGGGAGCAGAAATGTTGGATAGTTCACTTTGTCTTCCAGAAAACAATTGCAAACATCCTCTTCCACTAGAAATCTTAAACAATAGAAAACTCAACTAAATACTTTCATAAAATGATAGAAAATTATGGTAAAAGTCGGAGCAATATGTCTTTTATCGGTGACTTTTTTGAGGTGACTATGAGGAAGAAAGGAGCTCAGGAAGTAAGGAGGAACAAAAGAAGGAGAAAGAAATGCCAAAAGCAGAAACAAAGAGGAAGATAAGTGCTAATAAGGTTTTTAACCTTTCATATAAGAGCAAAAAAGGCAAAGACAAATGGCAATTCTAATTTCAATTAAAATTAGGTATAAAATATGTTGAAGAAAGGTCACATGCTTTTGTAATCTAAGAAACTCAATCTCCTGGACTTTAAATGCTATGATTGTTTAGAATGTTTATTCACAATAGTTTTTGAAAGAGAATTGGGAAGTAGAGCACTCTAAGGTCCTGGACCATGTGATTCTAGAACTGACTACAAGTGGTTTGTAACTAAGAAGGTATGGCCCAGAAATCCCTCAATTATACATGTGACATTTTGGTGGTTTGAGGAGGCACCCCATAAGCTTAGGTGATCTGAATGCTCGGTCACCAGCTGATGGCAATTTGGGAATTAGAGCCTCCTGGAGGCAGCGTATTGTTGGAGCAGGTTTATGGGTACTATAGCCAGCTTCCTCTTGCTAGTGTTTGGCACACTCTCTTGTTGCTGTTGTCCACCTTATGTTGGCCAAGAGGTGATGTCCACCTTCTTCTCATGCCATCGCTTTCCCCTACCATCATGAAGCTTCCCCTGCAAGCCAAAATAAACCCTTTTCTTACACCCCTCAAGCTGTTCTTGATTGGATGTTCTCTGCCAGCAATGCAAACCTGACTGCAACAACACTATGAATATGTTAAAATTAGCTTCTGAGCAATTGAAAGGAGAGAGAGAGCACTTCCCAATTGAAGGCATTTAGTATTTTTCAAACATGTCTCTTTAATGCAGTGAAGACACAGAGATATGCTAGAACACATATGGAGTTCAGACTCAATTAGGGTTTATAGCCATAAAGAAATGCAAATGTAAATACCTGGAATCACTGATTTTTAAATTTTGGCATTAATGTTGGAAAATTGTTTTTAAAATTAAGCTTATCTTCAATTTAAATTTCCCTAAATAATATACATATAACCTCATGCAGAATCTAGATATAGTATAAAAATGTAATCATTATATTAAAAATAGAAAAAAAAAGATTTAATAAGCCCATTTTGACAGAGTTTCCATTTAAATCAGTAGGCCATATGAAATTTTATTAATTAATCAGATTAATTTGCTTGACTAAATAGAATTAGTGGTCATTAAAGAAAATATTATTTAAATTGTATGGAGTTGTAAATACATGACAATGAATATACTTTTGAAGTTATAATACTTGTGTGGAATTACTCATTTTATTTACTGGAAACTAATCAATACTCTATCTTTCATTTATGTGTCATGCATGCATATGTGATTGAGTAAACATGTGGAAGTCAGAGGACAACCTTCACGTCATCCTTAGGAAAGCCATCTACCATTTTGGAGATAGGGTCTTCCAATGGCCTAAAGCTAATGAGTAAGGTTAAACTAGCTAGCCAGTGAGCACTATGGATCCTTCTATCTGTAGTTCTATAGTGCTGGGGTTACAGGTATTTGTCACCACATCCAGGATTTACGTGAGTACTAGGAGCTGAAAGTCCTCATGCTTGCCTGGTAAGAACATTACCAAATAAGCTATCTTCTCAGCCCCACTATCTAATGACCTTTTAGTTGCTTTTTTACGTCTATATACTCAAACTTATATGCAAGCAAAAATGTATTCCTTATTATAATTTTAAGTAGACCATGTAGCTGAAAGAGAATTTGGAAAAGGGGAGTTTAAATTTAACTGAAGAACAAAACTCTATTGTATTCTCAATAATATCCATTAAAGGAAGAAATCTTACTTTTTCAAAAACACAAAATGATACTTCACATAATCTCTATAAAAAGCATGAATGGGGCTGGATTTTCAGTATATAAAGCAGCTCCATATTATCTTATGGAAGGTTCCATGTGAGAAGTCACATTTTAGTTGTAAGGCAATTTGGAGAAAGGAGAAAATGAGTAAGTATACATACTCTAAAGTTGAACCAAATGGGTTTCCATTGTAGGTGTATTTACAGAAAATAGTGTGCTTGTCTGTTTACTGGTTATTTATTTATTTATTTTTTAGGCAACTCCAACTGACTGGCCTTTTTTTTTTTTTTTTTTTAAGAAAGAGAGAAAATTAGCACACCATAGTCTCCAGCTACTGAAATCTAACTTGAGACGGATGCACCCACTTGTGCTAATGTGTGACATTGTGTACTTGTGTCACTGTGCTTCTGATTTTTACTTGGGACCTGGAAAGTAGAAGAAGTCCTTAAGCTTCACAGGCAAGTGCCTTAATTGCTAAGCCATCTCTCCAGCCCTGGGTTATTATTATTTTTTTTAATGGAACATATGTTTCATGCTGACCATGTCTTTTTTCACTTAGGATTTAGGGGAATCATTGTAACAATTCCTATTTCATTACTGGGACCTTTGTCCAACCATCATTGTATGGGAGGAAGGTATTTATTTTGGCCTACAGTTTCAAGGAATAGTTTCATCAAGGCAAGGGAAGTGTGACAAGACCCAATAGGACATAACATATGGTCACTTCGGTGGCAGGAAGTAGCAAGAGCAAACTAGCTAGTACTGACAAGGGGGCTTGACTATAAAATCCCAACGATCAGCAGCAGTGATGCACCCCCTCCAGCAAGGCTCTGCCTCCCAGTGGTCCATCAGCTGAGGACTAAATATGAGACCTAATCACAAACAGATGAGCCTATAGGAACATTCCATATCCAAACCACCAGTCTTCTACATTGGAACAAATTTTATCTGTGGAATGAGTGGAAATGCAAATGACTAGTTGGCAATATCTAGCTATGCTAAAAAACTTTTTGTACTAGCAAAGAAAACTTTAATCACCAAAATAAAATGAATACTTAAATTTCTAAAAAGCATTTTGAACTTTGTAGAAAATAAAGTATCTTTCTCTCATCTTCTTTTTCCTCCAAAATTATGTATATATATGAGATACCTTCTTTTCAAAATTGATTTTTGGGCTGGAGAGATGGCTTAGCAGTTAAAGCACTTGCCTGCAAAGCCTAAGGACTCAGGTTCGATTCCCAGGACCCACATAAACCAGATTCACAAGGTGGGCATGCGTCTGCAGTTCATTTGCAGTAGCTGGAGGTCCTGGTGCATCCATTCTTTCTCTCTTTGCATCTCCATCTCTAATAAATAAATAAATAAATAAATAAATAAATAAATAAATAAATATAATTTATTGTGATTTTAACGCTGGTTGAAATATGTGTATACATATAATCATATGTCAATCAAATACTTGCATATATACATTAATATAATTCATGTATGTAATTTTACTTGTAAATTTCCCCAGAAATAATTGCAATTAAAGATAAAAAGAAAACTCCTCATACTAAGACTAGACATATTTCTTGGTTATGCTTTCATAAGAGTCTTTGATAAGCCAGGTATGGTGGCGCACACCTTTAATCCAGCACTTGGGAGGCAGAGGTAGGAGGATCGCAGTGGGTTCGAGGCCACCCTGAGACTACATAGTGAATTCCAGGTAAGCCTGAGCTAGAGTGAGACCCTACCTTGAAAAACAAACAAACAAACAAAAAAAAACAACAAAAAATGTCTTTTATAAAAAAGCCTGCATTATTGCCATGTACAAATATTCTTTACTTTTTTATTTTAAGAACAAAAAATGGATATAGCTTTCAATAATGACCCAAGACTTTTATTTATCTGTGTGATTGGAATGTGTTCCTAGCTCGTAGTGGACAGAGTTATATGGGATTTTCAAAGCAAATAAATGAATGTAATCTTATACCAGGGGAAGGAAGAAGGTTGGAAAGAATTCTGTTATATAAGCACAGAGTCCATTTGCCATGTGGCAAGTTTCCAAAGTGATAAAAAAGAATACCAGCTCCTAAATTGATATAAATATTTTGTATATGCTTGTGGTGTGTTTCTAGGCCAGCACTCAGGAATACAATTATGCCCACAGTAGGAAGGCCAAATAGAAGTGTGGGTGAGAATTCCCAACCCAATATTTTCATACTGCTCTGTCAGCAGTATTATTGTCTCTAGTTAGGAAGAACTATTTGTTTATATGTATGCATATTTGTGGGTGCCTTTGCACATGACTGTACAATGCCTGTCGCCAGGCTGTTAAAGAGACAAGCTAATAAACTCTTCACATTCATGTCAAGGGAGGTCCTCCCCTATGTGGCTTCAAAGTAGAGAAGGCAGTGCACTGGAAAGCTGACTGGTCTCTTCCTATTTTCTCAAAAGAGTGTTCTCAGCCCCACTTTCTACTTAGAAAAACACAAAATCTAACGTCCATTTTCACAAGGCAGTTTAAAGTTGCTCTGTTGATACTTGATAGCTTTCTAATATTTACACATTTGAATAAATAAATTATCAGATTTCCCAGATTTCATGAAAAATGGGCTGATAAACACAGTATTCTATGAATACTCTGAGGTAGTGTGATTTGGCCTCTTTTTGGATTTTTGATTTGTGCATTTGCCTAAGTGGACTGAAACTTGAATCCACTTATGAAACCACAAACCACGCTGTGGCCATGATTCACCTTATCTAATAATTACTAGTTGTTATTATTTTTAGGTACCTCTTGACCATTTGCATGTATCTTTTGATAAATATCTATTTAAGTCTTACTACTTGTCATGTTATTATTGCTATTACCAGTTTTTTAGAGTACTAGTAGAGGCTTTAGATATTAACTACCTGTTAGATATAAAGATTGTAATTTCTTCTATTTTATATATTTTAGATTTTTCTATGAAGAAGCATTTTAGTTTCTAACCCAATATGCTCTCTTCCACATTAAAAATAATTTAAACTATTTTATTTTTATTTATTTGAGAGAGATACAGATATAGGCAGGTAGAGGGAGAGAGAATGGGCCTGCCAGGGCCTCCAGCCACTGTAAACAAACTCCAGATTCATGTGCCCCCTCGTGCATCTGGTTTAAGTGGGTCCTGGGGACCCACATCACTATGGTGAGTTTGAGTAACCCCAGTGATCACTGCCATCTAAAAAGAGAAGCTTCTGTAACCAAAAATGAGAGCAGAATCAGTTTCTTCCATAATGGAAATACCACCATTGCACCAGTTGGTACCTGCACAAGACCTGCATAATAGAAGAAGAAAAAAAAAAAAGACCTGCATAATAGAATAAAATAGAAAGAGACCAGTTGAGAAGAAAAAGGGATTCAGTGTGTGTGGGGGTGGAGGAGGGCTTGTGAAGTGAAATTAAGGGTGGTAGGAGGGAATTATGATCATGATATATTGCCTTTATTTATGGAAGTTGTCAAAATAAAGGTAAAAAAATACCTAAAAGAATTAAAGTCAAACAAACAAAAGCAATAAAACATGCTATCATATCCTAATTGATCTAATTATCTCAAATGCATCATTTGATAAATTCATATGCTCCCTACAGGATACCTCCAGAAGAGTAAAACAACCAATAACAAGGGTAGCATGTGGTAACAGAATATACCTATGGTGATAGGAAAAGTATATACACACCTGCACTTGCAAAATGTTGTTCTGTATGGAAGGCTGCAGGACAGTAAATAAAATCAAGTACTACAGGGTCACATTCTCAACTTTTTGACTATATTGCAATGATTCAATTTACTTAAAATAAAATCTTATGTGCTTCAGTGTCTTCATTTATGAAATTGTGCAATTATATTTACTACCTTATAAGTTGTGAAGATTAAATGAGTTATTGACTTCAAAGAATCACTGCAGAGTTTTAGGATAAGAGTTTGAGAAGAGATAGCAACCATTGTCTCAAATTTTAAAGTGATTTTCATTTGTTCATATACTCTAAATCAATTATTAATATGTCATTTAATTATAGGAGTAGCATGCACAGACACACAATTAGGGAAATGTTTGAAGGATTATATATGTTTATATATAATGTTTTGTAGTTCAAAGGGAGATGTAATTTCTTATATTTGCTTGATATTTTTAATTAAACATTTATTTATTTATATATTTATTTGCAAGCAGAGAGAGAGAGAGAGATAAAGAGACAGACTGACAGGACAGGTATGCCAGGGCCTCCAGCTGCTGCAAAGGAACTCAGGATGCATTTGCCACTTTGTGCATCTGGATTTACATGGGTACTGGGGAATCGAACCCAGGTTGTTAGGCTTTGTAGGCAAGTATCTTAACCGCTAAGCCATCTCTCCAGCCCTACCTCAGCTATTTAAGTGCTGGAATTAGAATCATGAGCTACCATGCTCAGCTGAAATATAATTTCTTTATGTCAAAATATAGATTTTGTATATATTTTAATAAAGAGATGTAAGAGAACTCTGATTACCCTAGAGATGTGTTAATGAAACCATTTAGTCCATGAAAATGTGAAAAGGAATTCTGAATGTTGAAAATGTAATCAATTGAGAAAAAAATTGACTCTCATATGAACATTACTTGAGTAAATAGTCAATGATAACTTGTTTTCCCATATTTTAGTTTTTTAATTAATCTAACAGTTGTATTTATTTGTGTGTGTGATTGTGTGTGTACAATATGTGTGTAGTGTGGTGTGTATGCTGTATGGTGTATGCATGTGTGTGCAGATGCAGGTACCCCATGTACATTTATGCAGATAGCAGAGGAGAATGTCAGGTGTCCTTTGCCCATCAGTTTTCATGCACTCTCTTAAGATAGGGTCTCTACCTCACCCCAGAGCTGCTATCGGTTTGTAATACCAGTGATTCTGTGGTCTTCGACCTCCATGGAATGGGGTTATAGGCATTCATCACTATGCTTAGCTTTTTACATGGGCTCTGGGAAGTTGAACATGGTGGTTTCTGGCTTTTTCATATTTTCATAATTTTCCCTAGAAATTCTAGTTCAGGAAAATGTCCACATACGCTACCATTCTAAGGACAATGCCATACATCATAGCATAGACAAGGTAATACTCACTGAATGGCTAGTTTGGGAAGAGGCCTACTACTTAGCCCCCCTTTCCTGCTTAAGGAATGTGTCCCATAATAATTTTCACCAATGTATAAATACAACAAAAAGTGTTGTTTTGAGTCAGGCAAGGCCTTGTGGGTAAGCCCTAACCTTGATTATGTCTTTCTAGACTATATTGCTAACACAGGAAATTGCTAATGAGGGTAGAACCTAAGCATAGTAAAATCATGTAAGTATCTAAAAACAGGCAATGATATTTTTATTTTGCTTCTAAGGAAACAAAAATGCAGTTTCTCTTTCTGCTTGAGAAGTGTACTATTGTAAAATAGTTATATATGACAAATGTGAAGATGATTTTGCAAAGTTTGAATAAATGTCTCTTATCATTATTTTATAGAATTCTTTCTGAATCTTTGTCTTAGAACATATGATTCCATAATATGAAATAGATGTGTGTCTAATTTAAACAGAAAGTCATTAGGCTTTTTTTTTTTTTTTATCCTCCTTCCATTACGGGCTCAAGAGCTTTGCTGGGTTTGTTTTTGGCACTTTTTGCCATGTGGAAGACTTAAAGATCCAAAGCCAGTTATACTGAGACTGAAGTATTTGTATCTTTTAACCCATGTACCACTTCAAGGGAAGTTTCCTACAAACTTTCCATGACAATCTTTCATTTATTTCTCAGTTTCCAAGACATTTCATTTCTGTGGTATTTCCTGAGTGTGGCTAAACCACACTTCAGGCTCTCCTTCTGGCAACAGTTCTGCTTCCTGGCAAGTGCTCAGTCATTTGGAATCCACTGTGGGTTGCAAAGCCTACATAGTAGTCTACCCTAAAGCATCATGGTCTGAAATGTTTTATGTTCCAAAGGTCTAACGTTGTTCTGCTGGTGCAATTTGATGTCACCTATTCTTAGATGAATAATTGGGGCCTAAGCACTACCAGAGAGAATCAATGAATTTTTTCCTGTTAAGTTTAGTTATTTTCTTGTTTTGTTATTGTTTATCTTTGTTATCAGGAAAGTAATGAATGTTAATTTCTACTAAGTACTTATTTAGTTATTTAATGATTTATTTTATTATAATTAATTTTCATAGTTAGCAGGTAGTTATCAGACATTGCTATGGTAAGTCCTGCGAATTTCATAAAAGTCATTAGGGGAAAACTTAAGAACAAAAAAAAAACACAGTTAAATAAAAATCTTACAGTCCCCACTATAATCTCAACCAGATAAGGAACAACTTATATTTCCTTTGGAATTGGGTTTCAAGTCTGTGTCCCTTAAAATGAATATTACCAAGTTCCATCTGTCAGTATGACTGTTTTTGATGATTTAAATCAGGTTTAGATGGAGTTATGATGGTGGGGCTTTTATGATGAAATTAGTATCCTGAAAAATGAGACTAAAGTGTATCTATTCCCTCTCTCTTTCTCTTTCTCTGTTTCTTTCTGTCCCCCAAAGTAAGGAAAGGTTCCTCTACTGGCCAAGAATAGAACCATCAATCGAAAATAACATTGCTGGAAACTTAGCCTCAGACTTCATAGTGCCCAGAGATGTAAGAAACAAAATTCTGTTATTTAAGCCACCTAGTGTATGATACTGTGATAAGGCAACCTAAATTTACCAAGGCAGACTAAAACAGAAGCTAATGTTTATTGGATATCTGTCATATGCCAGCATGGTCAAGTTTTTTTTTTTTTTTTTTTTATTTAATGTATTAACTCACCATTCCCCATGACAATATGGGATAAAGCCCTTAATGTTATTCACATTTTCTAGATGAAAGGAAGGGGGCAAATGTATAGGCAAAGAGTTCAAGGTTAAATAAGTGTGTGGGTTTCCTGTTTGGTATTGTATGAAATGATTACAAACTTAGTATCATGAAATAAAAGAAAATTATTTTCTGCCATTATGGAGAGTTCATGTTTGACTCCAGTTTTAATAAAGACAGTATTCCCTCCAAAAGCTCCATAGGAGAATTCATTTTCTTACTCATCAAGGCTCTGGTGACTTCCAGCTGTTTGTGGCGACACTTAGCAGTCTCACTCTGTCTTCAGCTTCCTTATTCATTGTGCCTGTCTCAATTACTCTTTCACTTTTCTTAACATATGATTATCTGTCACTGGTTTAAGCAGCAACCCATATATGCCAAGAAGATTTTTATCTCAGTAGCTCTAACTAAACTACATTGACAAAGATCCATTTCCCCAGAAAAGAGATCATTGTTCCAGTTCTGAGAATTAGAGTGGTGGCATTTCATTTTGATGTCAACGCTCTCCCCAGCATGAAGCACGATTTAGACACAGGCAGTCTTGCTCCCTCCAGTGACCATCAGTTGCAGCAGATGATTCTTGGTGATACTGATAGGATGTAAAATATAAACAGGTTGCCCCTACATTTATGCTTTATTCTCTCTACAGAGTATGTATGAATAACTTCTAGAGTGAAGATCAGTGTACACAGAAAGATGACTGACTACCTCCACAGTATAAGCTCTTAGAACAGAAAAAATTCCTCATGAATGCCAGTACATGTGCTATTAGGCCTGTCTAAAAACATTTGCTGAGTGCTTTGAAAAATGTATTTGATGACATTTCCATTCCCAATAAATTTTGCTAATTACTCAATGACATAATGAATTATGGATCTTATAAATATAATATATGAAAAATTTCATAAAATTTGTGACCACTTAAGAAATCCTTCTTGCATAAATAACAATTTATACTCCTCACAAATACTTCATTCATTAATTAATTGATATGGTATCTTTGCCTCTGAGTGACATTCTTCTGGAGAGCTCAAGTTGGATACCTTGATGCATGTCTTTAGAAACTCAGATATACATCTATATATAAAATGTTTTATATCATTATGTATAATAAATATATATACATATATATGTGTATATATATATATATATATATATATATATATACATATATATATACATATATTTGTATATGTATAATTATATAGAACAAACATGTTAAAATATGCAATAAATACAATCACTTCTATATCACAGTCGTATATTAATATAAGAATTAAATCAACTATTAGAGAATGGCTTCTTATCAGAAATAAAATTGAAATCCAGGTGTGGGGGTGCACATCTTTAATCCTAGCACTTGGGAGGCTGATGTAGGAGGATTGTTGTGAGTTCAAGGCCAGCCTGAAACTACATAGTGAATTCTAGGACAGCCTGAGCTAGAGTGAGACCCTACCTTGAAAAAACCAAAACCAAAACAAACAAACAACAAAAAAAATAGAATTGAAAATGTTTCACATGTTTTGCCAATTATTTGCCCTTTGTTACAATGATGTCATAATTTTGAGGACTGTAATTATAGTTTCTCTTAAGCATTTTAGCACATTTTGAACTAAACATTTTTCCATTAACTCTTTTTCAGTGTTATAAACATTTCTTGGGCATAAAATCTCATTTAAATTTTTCTTACTGTGCATTTCATCATAAAAATGACATAATTGTTTTAAAAGCACATCTTAAATGGAGCATTTAACATCAGGGCTTGATGGCACTTATTTGTGGTCCCAGCACTAGTGGGAAGCTAAGGCAATAGTGTCAAAAGTTAAGAACCATCTTGAGTACATTGCAAGAACTTGTCTCAGATAAAAGTAAAGAAAACAGAGGAGAAGGAGGAGGACAAAGAACTTTATAATGCTTACATGGTATTTATTTTTTGTGTAAATCACATAGCATTGATGGGTATCTGGTAGGGGAATTCTTCTGATAACCTATATAAAAATAACAAATAAAGAAATATGTTTTATATTTCATGTAATTTTGAGGAATGACTTTTTAATTTCATTGACTTCACAGGAGGAATGAATGTAATATATGCATAGGAAAACTAAAAACTAGATTAAGGCAAGAAAAATATTTTAATGTGAAAAAAATATGTGACAATTCTTGTTTTATTATATGTGTGATGATTAATCTCTGGTTCTCTACTTTGTAGGATTTTGAATTACCATGGAATCAAATCTCTGGTCCTATGTCTTAAGGATTTCTAGATTTGGTTAAATGAATGGGGTAGACTGACCCTAATAGTGGAAAGTACCATTCCATAGGCCGAGTTACTGGACTGTATGAACAGCAGAAATCTAGTTAAGTATTCAGTGACTAGAGCCCCTGTTGTGCCCATTCATATTTGCTCTCTCTCTCTCTCTCTCTCTCTCTCTCTCTCTCTCTCTCATCACTGTTCTCTCTAATAGCAAATATAAATATAAATATTTAAAACTACAAAAAATCTAAATGTAATAAGTTGGTCAACACTAGATGACTTTTCTCTGTCCTCTCTCTGTTTCTGAAAGAAGGTGGCTATCATCTAGTAGGAAGAGTTTTCACTAGTACCTGCTCATGCTACCTCTGTGATCTCAAGGTTATTGTCTAATCTTGCCTTTCAACTTCACTGGATTGAAAGAAAAACTGTCAAATAATGTGTTTTAGAGGAAGAGGAAGAGGAAGCAATCTTGTGGTCTAAGATGGAACCTAGTCATATATTACATTCACAATCTGGAAGAACTCTTTAGGTGTCCTAGACTTTGACATTTGGAAAGTTACAATTAGACTCAGATGGTATTTACTAAAATATTCTGTAACCAAAAATAAGCCTGTACTTTGCTGTGTACCCTAAAGAGACAACATGCATCATTTGGTGACTTCTGTTATTGTATGGACATCAGAGAGTGAGCTTATTTAAACCTAGATAATGTAGTCCATCTCTTGAGGTGTCCTGAGTGAAACTCAGTATATGATGAATATCAGATCCATGCGGTTTCTTCTAACAGAACATGGCATGATTATCAATATTATTAAATGTTCATAATTATAGCTGTCTTGCATTTATATTACCAGAAGTATCGCTTTTGAAATATTTATGGGACATTACTGTTATATTACTACTCTTACATGCAAAATATTTTTGTTGCTTATTTACTTCATGATAAATGACCACTACATATATATTAAGTAATAGTGTAATAAACTAATTATTTTAAGAGTTCTACTTATATTTTAAGAGTTCTACTTATATTTTAAAAGGTTTCTGTGAAAGAATATGCCATGTTCTGTGTGTGTATGTGTACTTTGAAGTAAATAAGCAACAAAAATATTTTGCATGTAAGAGTAGTAATATAACAGTAATGTCCCATAAATATTTCAAAAGCGATACTTCTGGTAATATAAATGCAAGACAGCTATAGTTATAAACATTTAATAATATTGATAATCATGATAAATGACCACTACTTCAAAGTACACATACACACACTTGTGTGTGTGTGTGTGTGTGTGATATTGACTAGAAGAGAATTCTTATAATCATTATATATTTTATCATGATTGTATTAAATAAAAAGTCTTGTTTAATTTACTATAATTGTTCTCATTGTTGCCTAGGGAACATTTTAGTGACATCATTTATTATTATTATTATTCCTCATAACCCTGTTTCTCTTCCTTCTGTCCCAGGAGTCAGCATCTTACAGAGAAAGCTGCACGCTCTCATTGTTCACCAGTTTTATTGTCTTCATTAACACTTAGGCAAGAATAAAAGCGCCATGTTTTTTCACATAGAGCTGTTCATGATCAGTCATGGCTGCCTCTATAAAATATTTATACTATGCATGTATGGGAATAATTAGTAACAAAAGCAAAATGGATTTCAATTGTAATCGACATTGTGTGGGGTCTTTTGTTTCAGGTTCAGACCCCTGTTAAGAAAGAATGTTTACTGTTTTAAGAGAACCAATATAAAACAAATAAAGCCATTGAGATGTTGGGAGTATTGTTCATTACAGCAAATTCCCTGTAGTATAATTAGACTATATTTTCAGGACATCTTGAAATACAGTGCTCCCAGTCTTTAAGTGGCTACTTTTGTTAAGCATTGAGTGCGCCACATAAATTGTGTGCTTTCATACTTCCTCTGTGGTGCTTTTACATTAAAATGCCACTAATAAAGACAGTGATAAATGATAGGACAAATTATCAATCTAAAATGAGATAAGCAAGGTCACAGTGATTAAAGTATACATAAAATTATTCTCATTTTTAAAAGAAATGCCTTCTCAATGATTTTGATGACTTTTAAATATGTCCAGTATAATATAATGATTGTACAAAGTTATACACATTTTATATATACTTGTTTATTAAGAACTGTCTTTGAGAACTGTGCCTTATCTTTTCTGAATCTAGCTTTGTTTGGTTAATGTAGCCTTGATGTTTTGTTGCTTTTTAAACTATTTTATAGTTCTTTAGTTTCACAGCAAAATTGAAATACAGAGTTTTTATTTTCCATTTATACTTTAGTTACAATTTTCCCCAAGCTTTCAAAGATCCCTCCACTATTAACATCCTCTACAAGAGTATTTGTGTTGTATATGTATGGGGTGGGGTGGTATTTAGCAATTTGTTAACCTCCATTTATAAATCCATAGTTTTACTATTATGTTTTCTTTTTCTTGTTGCTAGTCATATAATGAGCTTAAACACATGGATAATGTCATGTACCCATCATTATTGCATAATGTAGCCTAGTGTGCCATTTCTGATCATCTCTGTCTCCAGTTTTACACTGCAAGCATTGATTTTTTTTTCTTCTTCTTCTCCTTCTTCTTCTTTACTTTTTAAGAAGGTTTTGTGGTTGCAATAATGTAGAATGCATTATTTTAAACTTTTAATTTCACCCTCAAAATATATGAATTACAGAGCAAACAACATTTTTTTTAAAAAAAAAAAGGACCAAGGACTTGAATGAACATCTCACCAAAGATGAAGTAAGTATACATGGAAAATGATATATATAAGGGTTTATACATCATATGCCATAAGTGAAACTCACATTTAAATGAAGAAATACTACTAGGCAAACTTCCAGAACCCAGAGCACAGATAATAGCTGATGCTGGCCAGAATGTGAAATGCAAGTACTTCCTTTCATTGGTTTTGAGAAGGCAAAAGAGTCCACAAATTTGAAGACAGTTTGATGTATCTTTGAAACCCATGTATACTCTTGTAAAGTAATGCCTGTCGTATTTATTTAAATGTATACAAAAACACTGTATATATTTTAATAAAACTTGACTCATAATTGCTAAAACCTAGACATAACAACATTTTCCTTCAGGTGGTGAATGAATAAGAAAATTAACCAATGCAGACAATGGACATTACTCAGCACTGTGAAATATTCACTACTGACTTTAGTGCCATGAACATATGCACTTTGAATATATGGAAAACATGCTACATTTACTTTAATCAATGTTCAAAATGTAAATTTAATTCATAATTATATTTTGACAGTTTTACCCACTATTGATTACATGCATAATGGGAGCAAAGTAGGGTACCATGAGTTTTGCATGAGTCCTTTAAACATGACATTTCTTATATAACCTAGCTACAGTGTTCAAAATTTCCCAATGAAGTCACCAAGGCCATTAGAAAAGGACTGGCTACTAAAAACCTTGTATGTCTGTCTGTCTGACTAAAGATCATCTATGCCTCCTAAGTATTTCATGCTTGATTCTATGGGCAAAATTATTAGTATGATTAGTAACTCTTAGGGAAGAAATTTGTAAATATTATTATAGGGAAAAACTATAACATAGTATTAGGTTCAGAAGTAGTGGATTAAATACAAAGAACCTCTCTGACTAACTTAATTAAGTAAACACATATGGCATTTGAATTCAAGTTAGAAATATAGGAATAATTGTACTTTAAAATGATTATTTTCAAGGATAAAAAATCAGTTTGAAGAAGGTATGAAATTTAAGCAGTAAAATTCTTCAGTTGTTTCTACAATGCAGTCTTTTTTTCAATACCTGAACCTAAACATCTAGAGTAGAGTGCAAATTTTTGTATTGTTCTCTCTACTTCTGTGTTTAAATTTATTCTGATGAGAAGAACTAGCATGCGAATAACTAGCAAAGTTATTATCCCAAAACATCAAGGCAGACAGAGCCTCTCTAAGGATGAGACTGACTTTGTGACAATCAGGAAATGAACACATGAGAGCTGCACCTCTGAAATCATAATTGGTCACATTGACCCTAAGAGTATAAAATAGGGCCATTTTCATTATCTTTTATTCTTACTGTGTGACAATCTCAGCATGGAAGAGACAAGGGAGGTTTTGGGTTCAAGTGTCATGCTTGTCAACTCCAGCCAGTTGTTTAGTCAACTTATTATTAATAGTCTTTATTTTATGTATATTATGATATACATATGTGATATATATCTTTCTGCACAGCAACAAGTTCTTTTGAAAATGTATTATGGTTAAAATTATCATATCTAGTAAAATAAAAATACTACCATCATTTGGAAAACTATTGCTTAGTTACTAATCTAAGTATTTTGCAAATCTAAGTTATTTCTTAAAAATTGCTCATATATTTGCACCAAAATTTGTGTCCTTGGCAGTACTATTTCTAGTAGCTCCAAATTGGACATGGTTTAATATCTATTCATAAAATGTGAGATTATATGGCAATGAGAATGAAAGCAAGTGCAATATGAAAGCAAGTTCCTGACTGTGTTCACTGAAATAAACTAGACATGGAAATCTACACACTCTGAATTGCATTTCTATACAGTTTGAAACAGACAAAGCCAATATATTATTATTAAAAGTCAGTACAGGGCTATGTGGATGAGGTTACTAAAGTGATTATGAGGAATTCTTGAGGTTCTGTTCAAAGTTCTAGTTTATGACATTATTGTTGGTTTCTTAATTGCATGTATTTTGTGCAAAAATCACAATCCTATACTTTTTAATGTTTATAGCATTCTATGTGCACATTGTATTTCACTGTACTTCAGAAAAAAATACAGACATCTTTTTCTAAGAAGTATGGAATTTGAAGCACATTGAATTTCATTTTCAATTTTTTTGCAAAAGTTTTCTCTTGTTTACTTCCACTTATTGTATCCCTATCACTGTGTACAACAGTTATAAAAGTATTTGAAGTTGCACTGAATCTTATTAAGATTTTTTTTTTTTTTTTTTTTTTTTTTCGAGGTAGGGTTTCACTCTGGTCCAGGCTGACCTGGAATTAACTATGTAGTCTCAGGGTGGCCTCGAACTCTCAGCGATCCTCCTACCTCTGCCTCCTGAGTGCTGGGATTAAAGGCGTGCGCCACCAGGCCCAGCTAAGATATATATATATATTTTTTTTATGTAGCAAAGTATGTGACCTCTGGTGTGACTTCAAGACTCACTGAGAAAGATCATTTATCTCTACAGAAATATCCATCTACTCAACATGGGTTGGAGAATCATCCCCATCTTGATTTGCTTGGAGTTTGTGAAGCTTATTGGAATTTATTCCTTTTCTGAAAATAGATCTGGTATTTACTGAAATACAAGGTAAGACAAATATAGGCAAATAATAAGCATGGGAATTTCAGAGAATGAATTTATGGTTACTTCATCAAATTCAAAGATTCATGCAGAATTATGCCAAGGTTTCTAAAGTGTCCCCTATGCAACATGAAGACAGAATTTTTAAAAGAATTATTTTTATCTTAGTGTGTATGTGTGTGTGTGTGTGTATGTATGTGTGCATGCATGTGCTCATGTATAAGTGTGGGTGCATGGGTGCCATAGCATGCATGTAGAAATCAGAGAAAAATATTGAGTTTTGGGATAAAAGGTTTGTGCCACCCTGCCTGGCCTTTACAATACCTTGTTAAACAAGCTTAAACCTTTTTTCCTTGCATTGAAAAATATTAGTGGCATGTTTAGTAATCCTGAAGTGTATTCATCTCTGTTTTTTATAACTTTATTTATTTTTTCATTTATTTCTTCATTTTGCAAGACTGGTTTTAAACTCAGGAGCTCCCACATGTAGATCAGTGGCTATTAACTGAACTACCTCTCTGGACCTTCTGCTTCTCTTTTTTTTTTTTTTTGCTCTTTCATATGAGTTTTCAATGCAAATTATGTCTGTCTATGTGCATGCTGGAGAAACCTCCCCAGGTAATCACTCATGAGTGATACCCTAGAATAACCATAGTTTAGCAGCCTATATTATCAAACACTGGGAAAAGGAGAGTCAGAGAAAGGTCAGCCAGTAACTCTCACCTCCAGGGAACTCTAGACCTTGATTGGATTTATGGCTTCATGCATTTTGAAAATGATAACTATACAGCGTTCTTTGAAGTTATATAGTAAGATAATAGTAAGGAATTTCAAAGCAGTTAGAAACCTTTTAATTATTTTCCCTAAATAGTGCCTTTAAGTGGATGCACATCCCTTTGTTAGTAATGGCCAATAACCTGCAATTTGCAAATTTATCACACTTTCATATACACACTGCCACCTGCTGGTTAGTCTGTATATATCTATGTTCCAGCATCCTAAATACGATTTTTCAGAAGGCTGTAGTTGTTTCTGGGTTCAATGAATCCATCTTTAAATTTCTAATGAAGCTGTCAAATAATCATTATTGGAATACATTTGTGTCACTATTTAGGTACAATAAAACGCTTTTGAGTATAAATGATACTTTTTATATGTTACTTTGTAATTGAGCCAACCTTTTGAGACAGAAACAACCCTAATGAATGCATTGTGCATGACCAAGTGTTTTTCAATAGTATTTGGTTACTTTCATCATTGTTATGTTTTTAGTTTACAAAGTTGTTAAAGTTAAAAATATCTAGCATTCTTGATAATAGATGCCATGAATATGGGGGATCATAAAAGCTTTCTTATCTCCTTTGATCTTTACAACAAACAGTACTGTGAGGCATTTACTAGAACTATCCTGATCTATAAAATAAATTGAAAGGTTCAAAGCCAGTACATGCTATAGAAGAAGATTATGGGATACTGTAAAATGACACACAGCCACAATTGAACTTTTAGACTAGTTCCTCTATGCTGGCTGATATGGAAATTGAGTTGTTATAACCTAAACACTGCAAACCATTTGTTCTGTAATCAACCTAATTAAGATGCTGCTCATAATCATACTTCTGAAAGACTATATGAAAACTAACCACATGAAGCCTGTGCCACAAAGTGGAACAATTAAATACATATATCCATATTCTAGCACTATGTAAAAACAATTGAAGACTATCCGTGATCCTGATACCTATGCTATTATTTAATATAAATGTAAAAAAATAATTTCCAAATATATTCTAGTGATTGAGTATATAAAGAAAAAAAACATGGGAATTCTTTTAAAAATTTAGGGATTAGGTAACTTCTGAGAAAAAGTATTAATTTATATTTCAAAAAGGCTGTCATTCAAATATGGAATGTTCTCCCCTACCATATATCCATTTACCCAGGTATTAGAGACACATGTGACAAGGAGAATGAAAACTTGGGTTGTTTCCCCATGCTTTCCTGGAAGGCACAACTTTAGATGTATTCAAATTGATAGTAATCATATGTCATTTATTTTCTGAGACAGGATATCATACAATCATATGTTTTTCAATAAAGATGACCAATTAAATTTATAACTAATATGATTTCATTTTATGTCTTTTTAAATAAATGTTTCCCTCTAAATGTTTTCAGTTTATACATGGCCAATATAAATTATATTTTTCAACTTTAGTATAAAGAACTTTAGCTGTACCAAAGAGCAAGTGTGACATCTGATCTTGGATTTTCTAGTTTGTCTGAAAAATATGTACTCTTCTAAAATGGTGTCAAAGGTGATATGCTACTGCCTACATGTAGTTAAATTTTAGGGCTACATGCAAGCTTACACTCACAATGTTCTTTCACCTAGAGTAATAATTTGATACTCCACAAATGGTATCCATCCTTTTATTCAAAGTAAGTGTAGGTATATCTTATTAAAAATGTTACTCCATGGGGCAGGAGAGATGGCTTAGTGGTTAAACGCTTGCCTGTGAAGCCAAAGGACTCTGGTTTGATTATCCACATAAGCCAGATGCACAAGGTGGTACATGTATCTGGAGTTTGTTTGCAGTGGCTGGAAGCCCTGGTGTGCCCATTTTCTCTCTCTCCCCCTCTTTCTCTCTCTTTCTGTTGCTAATAAATAAATAAAAATCAAAAAGTTACCCCACTACAAGTTTTCTGAGATGTGCATATAAATGGCTGATATAATTTCATACTGTCTGGTGTCATATAAGATTCAGGAGACAGTTCCCTGAAGGAGGAAGCAGAGTCAAACTTTGTGTAGTTACTACTCTGCCTGTCTACATTATGTGACAACATTTCCTTTACTGATGTCCCTAAAGTAGAGCTAATTTCTCATGCTATCTGTATGATTTCAAAGGCCACATACATTCTTGATTTTGTAATTACTATAAATAAAGTAAAGTTCATATTAAGATTAGTTTTCCTGAAATTTGACATTAAATTGTATAGACATACTACTTCTGTCACACACACACACACACACACACATATTATTTCCTCACTAAGTTTATGTGCAGTGAATGTGAAACATTCTGACCTCTTTGCTGAGTGTTTCTCTCACTAGTACTTCAATGCTTATTGCTGTAGAACTTCAAGAAAGCCTCATTCACCAGAGTTGCATGGTGCACTCCCATCACTGAGAGGAAACACATATAGATAAGGCACATGTTTGAAAAGCTTAGAGTCTGCCAAGACTTACAGAGGGCATGCATTGACAAACACTTAAAATCCAACTCTTCAGAGGAAAAGTAAAAGCTTCATTTGTAGTATTTACCAATTTCTATAAGTTAAATATTCCCACCACCATGGATTGTGAGCTGCTAAATTCAAATCACTTTAGGAAGATGTGTATATTTTTCTTCCACAAGCTGGTACAAGTCTGTTTCCTACTGCTTTTATGCACTGTTATCACAGTGTGATAAATGTCTTGATTGAGGCATATCACAGTGCTGAAGACACAGGAACAGCATGGGGAGTTTTCTAAGAAGAGAAGGCTCCCAAGAGGCAGTCATTAGCTTATATTCATTTCATATGACTATTTCTTCATCTTGATTCTCTACCCAATCTATTTATTTATAGTGATTCTTAACAGTATTTTATAATTTATACTCACTTACTTTTGTGTATGTCTTTGGAAGCTTGCATGCCACAGTAAGTATACGGTGGTGAGATAACAGCTTCAAGGAGTATGAGCTCCACCTTCTTTGAGACAGGGTCTCTTGTTGCTGCAAAGGAACTGTTAGACTGCCAAGAAACAAGGAATGCTAGGCTAATTTAACTTGCCCACAATCTTCAGATTCTCTTGACTCCATTTCTCATTGTCATAAGTACATTTATATTGCAGATGCATACTAGTTCACATTTGATTTACATATTACTACAGAGTAGAACCTAGGCTGGCAGGCTTTTTAAGCAAACAATTTCACTTGCTATGCCATCTCCCTAGCTCCATAATAATATTTTTATTTTCAATTATTTTATTTATTTGCAAGCAGACAAAGAGAGAGAGAGAGAGAGAGGGAGAGAGAGAGGGAGAGAGAGAGGGAGAAAATAGGCACACCAGTCCCTCTTGCCACTGCAAATAAACTCCAGGTGCATCTAGCTTTATGAGGGTACTGTAGAATCGAACCCAGACCATAAGGTTTTGCAAACAATCATTTTTAATGGCTGAACCAAGTATGTATTGTGGTTTAAGGCTCCTTGAAAACCCACACTCTAGTGTGGACATGCACAGGGTCAAACACATGGGAAACCAGTGACTGTTCATGATGCTCTCACATGACTGAGCACTGACAGAGCTGGTTCTTTACAGACTGGTCTCTAAAACATTTGCCTTGCTTAGAGGACTAATAGTGAGCAGAGGAAGGAGTAAAAATTCCAATTCAGAAAGGGTCCAGCTATTTCTCACTCAGAGGAAGGAAATTGAACTATTCCAAGTAAGAAATCTGGACCTAAGTTATGAGTGGAAGTGAGCATAGAGGGATGAAAAAAAAAAAAAAACAGCTTGGCAAGAAAGGAAAACTCAGGGCTGGAGAGATTGTTCAGTGGTTAAAGCACTTGCCTGCAAAGCCTAAAGACCCAGATTTGATTCACCAGTACCTACATAAAGCCAGATGCACAAAGCTGTACATGCAGCTGGAGTTCATTTGCAACAGCTAGAGACCCTGGTGTACCTACTCTCTCTCCATAACAATATTTTAAAAGTTATTTTAGGGATTAGAGAGATAGATATGTTGGCAAATTGGTTGCTGTACAAGCATGAGGACCTATCTGCATTCAATTCTCAGAATGTAAAAAGAAAAAGCAAGAAAGAAAGAAGAAAGAAAGAAAGAAGAAAGAAAGAAGGAAGGAAGAAAGAAAGAAAGAAAGAAAGAAAGAAAGAAAGAAAGAAAGAAAGAAGAAAAAGAAAGAAAGAAAGAAAGAAAGAAAGAAAGAAAGAAAGAAAGAAAGAAAGAAAGAAAGAAAGAAAGGAGAAAGAAAAAGGCTTGATGGTATGCACTTTTAATCTCAGCACTGGGAGGCAGAGACTTGTGTATCTCTGGGATTTAATCACTAGTCGGGTTAGCTTACTTTGTTAGTTCCAAGCCAAAAACAGAACCTGTTTCAAAAAAAAAAAAAAAAAAGTGATGAATGTGACACTTAAGTTTGTCTTCTTACCTCCCAGTCCACCCACCATACACCCCAATGTTCAAACATATGGTGATGCACATTCATATACACAGATAAATTATTTGAAACGTCTAAAATATTAGATTTACCATTATTTCTTCTTCTTTTTTTAATCACCACATGTTCACTCACTTTAGAAGTGTATCATTTTATTTTATTTATTTGAGAGAAAGAGATAAAGAGGCAGAGACAGAGAAGGAGAGAATGGGAGCACCAGGGCTTCCTGCCACTGCAAATGAATTCCTTGTGCATCTGGCTTATGTGGACCCTGAGGAATTAAACCTGGATCCTTTGGCTTTGCAGGCAAGCCCTTAACCACTAAGCCATCTCTCCACCCCTTGAAGTATATTATTTGTACTTTTTCATCATTATTGACATATTCATTCATTAGATTCTAGTCCTTTCTGAAACATTCTCTCTACCTAACTCAACACGTTTTCATGATCAAGATCAATCACATAGACTCTTTTATTATTTATTTATTTATTATTTATTTATTTATTTATTTATTTATTTGAGAGAGAGAAAGAGGCAGAGAGAAAGAGAGGGAGGCAGAGAGAATGAGTGCACCAGAGCCTTCAGCTGCTGCGAATGAACTCCAGATGCATGTGCCACCTTGTACACATCACTTACATGGGTCCTGGGGAATTGAACCTGGGTCCTTTGGCTTTACAGTCAAATTCCTTACCCACTAAACCATCTCTCCAGGGACAGCCATGGACTCTTAAGTTGCAGAAATAATCTGTTTCTTAGAATTTTCCCTTTTCTTGACTCTCATTTCTATATTTTTGTTATAATGATTTATGGTTATTATATACCCCTTTTTAATAGCTTATAATTTTCTTTAGGGAAAATAACATTTTATTCAGCATATTTGTCTTTGGATCTAGCAAATTATATCATTTTCAATAATTGTGATAAATATATATTGAATAACTGGATACCTGAGCAATTACCTACCAAATAAATTACTTTCTTCTTTAATTTGTTAGCTAATCATCCTTCTGTATTTCTACTTTGGTTTTTATTTCTTATATTCAACATTGTGGTTTTACCGACAGCAGCATTGACTCTCTCATTGCTAAGTAATTAGTATATTTCAAATGACAAAACATGCAAATTAAGCTTGCATTGATTGACCTGTCTGTGGCTATGTAACTAGACATGTCTACATGACTATCCCTCTCCTTTTATAGGTACTTGGAAGTATTGGGGAGGGTCATAAAGAATATGGTGGCCTTTCTTCCTCCTCTGCCACTGTACACAGTATAATCTCTCCCTCTGTGAGAGCCACACTAGAATGTGATGCCACCCTGAGATTAATTCATGAGCAAGTATGTTGGAGTACCCAGGAAAAGATACTTTTAGCATAACTATTCCATCTTATTGTCTTTGGATTAAACTTCTCTGGAACTATTATATCAAAGTGAGCAAAGGCACCTGTGGTAGTTTGAGTGGATGGCCCCCAATATAGTCAGGATTTTATTAAAGTCTGTAATTTAGATCTGCAGCCAACTAGCTGGAGGAGGTGTCATCGGGTGGATCCTAGGGTCAGCCCTAAGGTGTGGGGGTAGATTTGGAATTCCACTCTAAAGAATTACAAAGTGTCTGAGATCTGCCTGGAGTTCCTGAAGTGTGCTATGTGGTATATCTTCTTGGTGGTGGCTTTTTCTCTCTCTGTTTGGACCTGTGAAAACTCTCCTGCTTCTTCTGACATTATGGAACTTCCCCTCTATCTTCAATAAATGTCCCTTCCTCCATAACTGTGCTTGGTTTGGAAGTTCATCTCAGTAACCTGAAGCTGTCTGCTACAGCACCCTAAATTATCATATAAATGTGGCTATTGTATAGGTACTCTTATTTTTGTCAAATATAGGATAGGCTACAATTAACCAGAATTTGCTTCTATTCAAACATTATTTTTCATATTCTTGATAACACTGCTTCTTCCCATAATGCACTGTGTCTTCAATGTTGTTTTCTGAATAAATGACAGATTTGAAATTTCTAAAGACCCAGTGTAAACTTCCTTGGACCTTGTGAAGATTGTGAAGTCCTGCCACATATCAAAATGCTAGTGGATCTCTTTGGTATTATTGCTCTGGTTTCTGTAGCATCCCTAGACAAACTCCAGAAATCACTTAGGTTCTCTAAGCCAAAAAAGCTCTTTCATTATCTTGTAAAGGAAGAATATCTGTGAGTAAAAGTACACTTGGATCACATAGAATAGGTCTTTTTAGAATTTGCTGTCTTCTGAGCAGCCTTCAGACACATGTCATGTAGATTCGTGACAACATGGAAACACTAGGGACCTATTATTTTGTATTTGATAAAAAATGAGACTTTTGGTACAATTATACCTAGGGGAAGATATTTGCAGCAATATAGTATAGCACAGTTTGTGATCTGTCATTACAGATATGGAATGGGCATATCCTCTCTATATTGAAACTTTTTATAGTTTAAAATATCCTTTCCCATCAATTATCTTATTTGTGTCACACAAATGCTAGTAAGAAGAAAATCAGTGTTACTACTTATATGCAGCAAAGGGAAGAATTGAGTCTCTGGGACTCATCAACAAAAATAAGAATAATTGGATTCAATACAGGTGTTTCTACTTGTGGTTTCCATGTTCTTTCTTTTACTTTTTTGCATGTCTATTGGGCCATACTTAAACTTGAAGCAAATAAAAAGGAATTTTCATTTGAAAATGACATGGTAATTATTGAGCCACAAATATTGCTTCACTGCTCTCATCTCAAGTATGTGTTAAGATATACTAGAAATATCTAACTGGAAAAATATTTCAGTGTATTAAAATTACAGATGATGTAGTCATTGGTTGTAACACATATGAGAGCAGATTAAGCTGAAGGAATCTGCTTGTTAAAACAGACAGTGAAGGGATTGGGAGATAAATCAGTTGGTAAAGCACTTGCCTTGAAGGCATGAGTACATTTATTGCTTAGTAGCCAAATAAAAATGCCAGGCATAGTGTTACATGCTTGTAATCCCAACACTGAAGTGGCAGACAGGTGGGTCACTGGAACTCACTGGCTAGTAGGTTAGACCTAATTAGAGAACTCCAGCCTAATAGAGAGCCTGTCTCAACAAAGAAGAGTAAAAGAAAATAGAAAAAGAAAAGACTAAAAGAGAAGTAGATGGTATTCCTTAGGGTGACATACAATTTTGTGTTTAACTTCCATATGCATATACACATACATGCAGTATATACATATGACACCTCTCAATGCCACACACATGCACATACATACATAAATTTATTTTAATTTTCAAAAGTTCATCCAGTGACACAAGCTGATAGAAGCACCATCTTTATTCATATGTTCACTGTCCCTGCCTAGGGGACTGCTCTAGGCCCTCGCCCTGGCAATTAGAGTGTCAAGAATGTCTCGTGGGGCTGGAGAGATGGCTTAGTGGTTAAGGAATTTGCCTGTGAAGCCTAAGGATCCTGGTACGATTCTCCAGGTCCCATGTAAGCCAGGTTCACAAGGGGACACATGTATCTGGAGTTTGTTTGCAGGGCTAGAAGCCCAGGAATGCCCATTTTCTCTCTCCCTCTCTTTATGTCTAATACATACATAAATAAATAAAAATTTAAAAAATTAAGCTGGGCGTGGTGGCGCACACCTTTAATCCCAGCACTCGGGAGGCAGAGGTAGGAGAATTGCAGTGAGTTCGAGGCCACCCTGAGACTACATAGTTAATTCCAGGTCAGCCTGGACCAGAGTGAAACCCTACCTCACAAAACCAAAAAAAAAAAAAAAAAAAAAAAAATTTAAAAAATTAAAAAGAGAGAGATGGAGAAATGGCTTAGCGGTTAAGGCATTTGCCTGCGAAGCCAAAGGATCCTGGTTTGATTCTCCAAGACCCACATAAGCCAGATGCACAAGGGGCACATGCATCTGGAGTTTGTTTGCAGTGGCTAGAGGCCCTGGTGTGCCCATTCTCTCTCTGTCTGCCTCTCTTCTCCCTCTCTCTCTCTCTCTCTCTCTGCTTACAAATAAATAAATAAAAATCTTTAAAAAAAATTAAAAAGAGAATGTCTTATAGTAGCAATTAAATATTTCCATCTGAAAGTAACAGTAACCATTTGTACTAATATGTTTTTTTAATATTTTATTTTTATTTATTTATTAATTTGAGAGAGAGAGATACAGAAATAGGCAGGTAGAGAAAAAGAGAGAGAATGGGCACACCAGGGCCTCCAACCACTGCAAACGAACTCCAGATGCATGTGCCCCTTGTGCATCTGGCTTACGTGGGTCCTGGAGAATTGAGCCTCGAACCGGGATCCTTAGGCTTCACAGGCAAGTGTTTAACCACTAAGCCATCTCTCCAGCCCTGTACTAATATGTTTTGACCAGCACAAGTCATAAATACAGAAGCATCTGTAGTAGTTTCCTAAATATGCTGTAAGCAATGACTATAAACTTTATACTTGCAGTTCTGAATAGAGACATCTGCAATCAAGGTTGAAGCAAAGCTATCTTCTCTCTGTGGGCTTCAAGAATTTGCAGTTGTCTCCTCCAACTATGAGTAGTTCCTAGTGTTTCTTACATCATAACTACATAAAGTCACCAATGTGTTCATATGGCTTACCATTGTGTTTTAAAATGTCGTTGGACTTTTGGGGAAACTTGTTGATGTAAGGTGATATCATAAAAGAGAACTAGTTAATGCAAGGTGATATAATTTAAAGATTATTTATTTAATCATATTAGTAAAGAGCACCTTTTTGCACTAAATCAGGTAAAGTTCACAATTTTTTTTTTTTTTTGGAGCCATCATTCAACATACCACACTTGGCATGTTTCCCAACTTCCATCAGAAATGATATTAAAAACAATTATGGATATAGAAAAAAAATCACAGAAAACTAAGTGAAAAGTTTGGGAGAATGTAGTCATGATGCACCCAGGGAATGGAAGCAAGAGGTCAGGAAGCTCTCAAAATATGTGCTCAGTATTCCAAAAGTGCTATGGACTAGAGTCCACTGGTTGTTTCTCTCATTCTCTGAATGAAAACATATATGATATCTTACTGACTTGATTGTACACTTGTAAAGTTATTGCATTTGACAGAGCATAGTCCTTCATGCAGGGATTGTCACCTGCCACCCAGAAATACTACACTGTTAATTTCTGCCTCAAGTCATGACACTTTGGGAATTTCTCCTACAGAGGAGGGAGGTAATTTTGTATGCTGAAAGGAGAGTGTTGCAGTCAGCTTTATGTTGATGTCCAGACACAATTTATGGGAGGAAGAGAATTTATTTCAGACTTACAAATCCACGAGTTCTACAATTGTAGAAGAAACTGCTCCCCTTTCACAGATCTGAGCAGAGACAGAACCATACCATAAGCAAGAGCAAAACTGGCAGTAAAACAGCAGGGAACCCACTTAAAGTTCCCATGACACCTCCTCTAGTCAGGTGACTAGAGACAAGCTTTTTTTAAAAAAAACATACTTTACTTTTCATTATTCATTTATTTATTTGACAGAGAAAGAGCAAGAGAGAAAGAGAGAGAATGGGCACACTAGGGCCTCCAACCACTGAAAACAAACTCCAGACACATGCGCCCCCTTGTGCATCTGGCTGACATGGGTCCTGGGGAATCGAACCTGGGTCCTTTGGCTTTCTAGGCAAATGCCTTAACCATTAAGCGATCCCTCCATTCCTGGAGACAAGCTTTTTAATAAAAAAAATAATAATAACAACAACAACACCTGAGTCTGTTGGGGGACAAACTACCACAGAGAGTGATATAAGTTTTATTTTAACCAGAGAGACTACAATAGTCAGCAACTATGCTATAAATGGCTTTCTGCAAGCACATAGTAAGAATGCATCTATTCTTTGCCTAGAAGCTAGGCATGGTCACTGGACCTTTTGGTTAATCAAATTTGGATACAATTGCCATGTGTGATTTTCAATAATTCTTGAAGGTTACCTTCATTTGGAAAAAAAAAAAAAATTATTTTCAGCTTGGTTGGACCAAAACATTTTTCTTTAATGTTTCTATATCAATGAAAAGTACAGAGTCATGACAAATGTAACTAGAAACTAATGGGATATTAATCACATCTATATAATTGCTACTCAAAACTAAGTTTACAGAAAACATTTAGTTTTAGTGATTTGAGGCCAGACTTTGGTTCTGAGCATATGGCAAAATTATACAAACTACATACATACATATGTCTGTGTGTGTGTGTGTGTGTGTGTGTAACATTTTTGGTCAAGGTTTCATACTAATATGTCTTCCTGACATACTGCTATGTATGCCATACTTCCATATATCATAACATGATACAATGATTATGGACAGAATAATGAAATAATTTTAAATGCAATGTTCCCCTTTATGGAGGCAATAGCACCCAAATTTTGCAATGATGGACTATTTTATTAAAATAATTTTAATGCTACTAGAAACACTGTGCTCAAAAATAAACAAATATATTTTAAAATAATATCAACTTACACCTTGTTTGAAATTATTATTAGTACTTCATTTATTTGCAAGCAAAGAAAGAGAGAGAATGAATGAATGAATGTGCCAGGATCTCTTGCCACTGCAAACAAACCCCAGATTCATACATCAATTTGTGCATCTGTACATGTGTACTGGGAATAAAACCTGAGCTGGCAGGCTTTGCAAGCAAGCAACTTTAACCACTAAGTCATCTCTTCAGCTGTACACCTTCCTTTTGAATTGACTTTCACTTGATGATTTATCATTAACACCAATTACCAATGGAAGCAGTTCATCTGACCAGTGCAATTCAAATACTGTGTTTCTCTTCCACCTAGCAGCAGGTACAGTCAGAAAGATGGTTGCAAAAAGTTTATTCAGTCAAGGAAAGCCAACTTGTATGAGTTCTTCAAGAATTGCAAAAATTAAATTCAAAAATCCACTCAGTATAGGGAGTTAATCCTAACCAGATGAACACATTCCTTTAAACATAAAATAAAGGTAGTGACACCTACTTTATAAATGCTACTCTTCAGACTGGGATGTCAAAGGCACCATATGTCTTCTTCACTTCATTACCTTTTTGAATGGAAGGTTTAATTTTATTTTTCATCCTCCACACCCCCCCCCGCATCTGGACCATACATTACCAGACCTCCCATATACTGATTGTAATTTTCAGAATTCTAAGATGGTTGTCAATGCTACTGATTTCTGGTCCACATGCGATAATTATCACTTTCTCTTGTCTGTAAGTAGGATCTATGAATGATGATATGACACTCTCACAACTGTGTCATAATGCATGGTAAAAAGGATTTTGAAAATTTAAAATATTTTTCACATAAAATACATGGACAAAAATATCATAAAAGGACTTCTTGTTTTGGGCAATAAACATTTGGTCATGCAAATGAAGTCATTAATCTGTTGCCTGAGATATTCAAAAAGATTACCCTATATCTTATAATAAATCATTGATTTGAAGCTAGAAATATAGAATGGATGGATTTGAAGCAAAAAAAAAAAAAAAAAAAAAAAAACTATGCTGTTTAGAGTGACATGTAAGAAGAAATTGTAGCCACCCTCTAGAAACTGTGGATTTCAGTCCAACAGGCATTTGAAAATGACTTTTCCTAACAAACAAAAGTGCTTGTCCCTAAACTACAAATGAGAATTCAGCCTGGCTGAGTGAGTTGGATGGTAAGTCTTATCATGTAGAAAGAAGCCAGTTATAACAAACCTGGATTTTGATCCTCAGAATTATGAGATAGTAAATTGATGTTATTTTTGTTTGTTGCAATTTTTGTAGCACCCTGAACAAAGACATTATCCTAAATATAATAACTATGCTTGCTATTTTATAAAAACAAAAGGGTACAGTACTTATCTATCCTATAGTTATTAGTACCAGCCAGGATGCATGTAAGCCTCATCTCTGAGACTGACTTTACGTTTTGTCAATCTCCATTAAGGCAAGTTTTATTATCACATTAAACCAATGTCTTACCCTCTTTTTTTTTTTTTTTTTTTTTTTTGATTTTCGAAATCGGGCTTTGCTCTACTACAGGCTGAACTGGAATTCACTATGAAGTCTCAGAGTGGCTTCAAATTTACAGTGAAACTCCTAAATCTACCTCCCAAGTGCTGAGATTAAAAGTGTGTGTCATAATGACAGGCTGTTTGTTTGTGTTTATTTTCTGCTAGTAGATATTAATGAGAATTCTTATATGCTCACAAAAATTCCAATAGGGCTGGGCGGGGTGGCGCACGCCTTTAATCCCAGAACTCGGGAGGCAGAGTTAGGAGGATTACTGTGAGTTCGAGGCCACCCTGAGACTGCATAGTGAATTCCAGGTCAGCCTGGGCCAGAGTGAGACCCTGCCTTGCAAAACCAAAAAAAAAAAAAAAAAAAAATTCCAACAGGGATGGCAGCAAATACATTGTTTAAAGTATTAAAGACTATTTAAAAAGAGGTTAATGAAGCTATTCTCAGTTATCATCAGTGAGATCTCCCATACAATGCTCCTCAGGGTGGGAAAAGGTTGCTAATGGTGTGAACTCTATGATACAATGCCTGTGGTGCTGCACTTTTTCCAACTTTACTTTGTTATGATTTAACCTTATGCTTAACTTTCACTGGGCTTTATATAATTAATCATGTATTCACTTGGTTGAGTTCATTGTGCTAACTTTTAAATATTGTCTTCCAAATTTTGGTTAACATTCAGTGTTTTGTGTTGACATTGGCATCTTCAGAATAAGCATTGTTTTTGAATTTCTTTAATCTATCTATATTGCACACCTTTGTATAACATGTCAATAATGGAAAGTTCATTCCAGGAACAGAGATAATGTGCAGGACAATGCGGCAGGGAAATTTAAAATAAAAGAAAAAACTTATTTATTGGCATGCCATAAAGAAGAAAAATGTGTACAATGTAGAGAACTTTCTGCCAAATCCTTCTTAGTTTTAAATCCCAGTAGTCCTCATCTCAAACTGAAAGAATGCCTCCCCATTTGAAGTGAATTCCTTTGCACTAGAAGAATCTGTGTTGGATACCATAAAAGAGATAGGCACACTTTCAAGAATCCACAGATGTTAGCAAGAAATCAGGAAAGACAAATGCCCCCTCCCCAATAGAATGACTTGGCATCTTAGAAACCTGTGGCACAAATCCAGAATGAGGAAGAACACTTTAAAAGCTGAGGTAGTCAAGCCTCTGATAAATCTGATTTAAATTAAAACTATATGCCTCTTCCTTCCATTTTAAAATGTGATTCTTGTCTTGTGAGAAGCACTAAATAACACAGTGGTAACCTGGCTGGCTGGTGGCAAAAGTTGTTTGGCCTTTGAGTAGCCTTGAGAATGTCACTAAACTGTCAAAGGCTTTGTGTTGCATATATTTGATGACTGGAATCATATTTACCTAACTCATATGAGGAATGTGAAGACTTCATTTCATTTGGTCTGATTGCGAAAGATTTTTTTCCTCTTTAAGACTTTTAAGTAAAAATACTGAGATATATAAAATAGCATTATCACTTTCCCCTCTGATTGATTATACAAATGCAAGTCATATCATACTTTTCACCAAATAGAGTAAAGCCAATATCTAAAACTGACCCTGTTTTAAATTTGCCAAATGTTGATAAATTTCCTGAGCTAAAAGTCTAATATATCTTAGATGTTCCACATGTACGTTTATCTTACTGCATTCAGTAGAAAGGCATTGGTCTCAATGTAATGGATAGGCATTATCTGAAATATTTGAGATTAAAACAACACTTAATTAAAAAAAGAAAAACTTATATGCCCTTGTGGTTTAGTGCATTGCACTGTATCTTTAACAGTAATGTAAGTTGCATATCTCATATTCAAGTGTCTTTTATGATTTTTTTTTAAATAGCTTCTCAGATACCCTAGGTTGAAATGACTTTTGCAATTTAGATATCATCACTTATTTTGAACCATGCTAGTTATGCAAAATTACACCTTTTATGTAATTAACTGTTGCAAAGAAACAGCAGTAGGTGATTTTGGAAATGTTATATTTTTAAGTACTATAAATATCACAGAATATAATGACTTATCCTAGGCAGTAAAATTTGTAAACATGTTTATTAAAGATAAAAAACTTATTTGAATTATAATATAATTCAAGGTATTATAAGTTCAACATTTAGTTTTCTAACAATATTATAAATAAGATTTTTTTTTCAATTTATTTTTATTATTTATTTCTGAAACTTACAGAAACTGAGTCCCAAAGAGTTTAAGAAACTAGAGTAGGGAGCAGAAATATTCTAACAGAGCTGAGAGTAGGAATGGTGCAGTCGGAATCTGGCTAGACTGACTATAAGGAGACCTCAGAGGAGAAGTGGGAACATGAGACAAATGAGAAAGGTAAAGATCTGTTTTCTTTCTTGAAAATTAGACTCATTGTTAAATTAGCACAAAATTGTCATCGAAGTTAGTAGTATTTATTTGTCTCAGTTTTGCAGTATTCTGTCCTTTTCTCTTCCTATTTCAAACATATTCTTGTCATTTGCTTCAACTTGACTGATGCAAATTTAATGTATGCCACCAAAATACCTCATGCTGTTTTCATTTTTGGATTGTTACTTGCCACCCATAACCCATTAACCCCACTCAACATTAGTCACCACTTCCCTGTTGAGGTTTCTTATCTTATTGTCAGTCTACAGCTGTCTGCTGTGGCTCACAGTATGCCTGAGGCCAAAGATGACACAGGACTTAAGGTTCAATGCGGCCAGAAGCAGTGATCCTACAAATAATAGAAACAATATTCTGGCCAGACAATCAAAGTCAAAGATGTTGATTCTTTTATGTTGCTGAAGATAAATGGATATGTTCTTTACAAAACAACTGAGAAGGATGAAGGATGGCACCCCTGTGTTTATTCTGGTGAATGGTAGAAAGTAGATCTAAGGGATATCTAAGCGAATCCAAATGAAATATGGTCCTGTTGACATCATTTATGTAAATAGTCTAGATAGATCTGTTCTTGACTCATCAAGGTGACTAGCGTATTTATCAATATGAGTGAGGTAAGCAGAATACTATGCTCCAAAGCTGCCCAAGTTCTAGTCTGTGGAACTGGAAAATTTGTTAAATTGAAAACAGTGGGAAATTAAGGTTGCAGATAAAACTAAGGTAGCTATTGAGCTGACCCTAACTTATAGTTTTTATTCTAGATTACTTGTCAGAAATACTGTAAAACAGAAGGAGGGAAACAAATGTAGAGATCAAGAGGGTGATGTGACTAAGGAAAACTGCTGAGGAAACGGTGTGTGGGATCAGCTGCAGTAGCCAAGGAAAATGAAATAGGATTGTTTAAGTCACCCCTCGTATTTTACCTTTTAACTGAAAGTTTAGGTAAGATCCTTTCAGTTGCAGCAAAGTGATTTATTTAAGAATGATGTAAAATACATTAAAAACTTTGTAAATAATTTGAATGACTCTAAGGCCTTGTGACATTGTCTAGGGGTCAAATACAAAACCCTTCAAGCAATAGTTTTATTTCATCAGTTTAAGAAACTTAAAAAAATCACTTTTCATTACAAAATCAGATGATCCTTTGTCACATTCATACTGAAAGTGCTGACTGATATCTATAGAACCAAAGTGAATAAACAAAGTGAAATTTTAGGTTGTATATCCATTTCATTTTTTCATTGTTTCTCTTCCTTTCTTTTTAAAACTATTTTATATGCACACACTGACACTTGCAACAATGCTTATGCAGATTAATTATCCAGTCATTCAAACTCCATAGGCACATTTAAATGAATGTATTAGGATAGTAACTGAGAAGAAAACTAATTTAATATGTGAAGCAAAAATAAATTATGGTAGAGAAAAGATCAAGCATGACAATCATGAACCCTTTATGGTCTTGACCCAAAAGAGTATCAAACAGGTGATGTAACCATCCTGAAGCTTTGTAATCATCGAGGTATGCAGAAAAGCAATGTGAAACTAGCTATTGTAGTAGTTCAATTACTTCATGTTCTTTTAAAGATATAGAGGACCATATTTAGTAGCTCTATGACTTCTTTCCTTAGAGTTGACTAAATGAGATATAAGAAAAAAGCCGGTGAAGAAAGAAGCAGTGCTACTATAGAAAAAGGCTAAATTTGAAGGCATAAATAAATAAATAAACATCCTATGTCTCATCAACACACTTGTGGCAATAATCACCTGATCACTATATTTCTTTGATGCAGAAAAGGTCTTCAACAAAATGTAACATCCCTTCATGATAAAAAACACTGGACAGACTTGACATGGAGGGACCATATCTCAAAAAAATAATGGCTATTTATAAAGCACCTAAGTTCCAGATCACACTAACTAGGGAAAACTTTGAGGCAGTTCCATTAAAGTCTAGAACACTCACCCACTCACCAATGTTTTTCAACATAGTACTTGAAGTTTAAGCTCAAGCAATAAGACAAGAGGAACAAATAAAAGGGATGTAAATTGATAAAGAAGAACTCAAACTACCCCTCTTTGCAGATGACAAGATTTTATAGTATAAGTGACCCAAAAGATTGCACAAAAAATTCTAAAAGTGATATAAATCTTTCAGTAAAGTAGCAGGATACAAAAGCAATACACAAAAATCAGTAGCTTTCCTATATACCTTAGATAATCATATGGAGAAAGAAGTAAGCAACACTATGCATTTTTCAAAAAAATATTAATTACCTTGGAATATCACTAATCAAGGAAGTGAAGGACCTGTACAATGAAAGTATAAAAGCACTGAGGAAAGAAATTGAGGAGGACACAAGAAGATGGAAAAATATTCTATGCTCATGGATTAAAAGACTATTTTGAAATGGCCATAGTATCAAAACTATTATAGAGATTCAATGCAATACCAATAAAAATCCCAGCAACATTATTCAAGGAGATAGAAAAAATAGTCTCAAAATTCATGTGGATGAGTAGAAGATGTCAGAGAGCCAAAAATATTCTCAACAAAAGAAACACTGAAGTATCATCATACCTGATTTCAAGATATACTACAAAGCCATAGTAACTAAAACAGCCTTATAGTTTTAATAACAAAACAGATTCCCTAATGACAGTTATAATCCCAGAAACCTGATAAGATATTACAGGCAGTGGAAGTAAAATAAATAGCACTATAAGAGAAGAAATAAATAAAAAATAACAGTATATTCTTCATATCCAGAAAGTCTTACTTATATATTAGGCTGACTATAAGTATTATTGGATTTCAGACATGCTTATGTCAATGCTGTCTAATCTGCAGTGGACTGAAAGTCTATGCCCATCAGTGACATCACTGATACTACTAACTGTAAAATGTCAGGTGATTATGTTCAGTCTCTCATCTCATTTAAATGTTTTCCCTTTTATTAGTTCTAGATCAATGTACCATAAACTTAAAAAAATACAGTGCATTGTCTCTTCAAATCTATTATATAAAGTGGCCCAAAATGATCACATCAGCTTTAAGCACTAAGCTAGTTTGGACTTTGTGCACCCCCTTCATTTGTGCAGCTAGCTACTTTGGGAATTTATTTTGCATTTTCATTGAATACCATATCCTAGAATAAATACCATTTCTAAATGTTTCATACTAAGTGGTGATAGGTAGATGTTTAGCAATGGCAAAAAAAAATACCAAAATGTTTTGAATTTAAGATATTTAAGTCTTTTTTAAGCCAACAAAAAGACATTCATGGTGGGCTGGAGGCAAGTTCAGTGTCAGAGGCTTGCTAGTATTTGTGAGACCTTTGGGTTGTTCTAGAACATTACAAAAGCAACCCTCCCAAAAATATGATATTTTCAACCTAAAATATTGGCATATTTCAGTTTCTTGATATCTAATTTCCAAAGCTATGGTGTGAACATACATTTTCCCCCATAGGTTCATGTGTTTGAACACTTGTCCCTTAGCACGATCTGTGATAGTTGCAGGGCCTTTATGAAATGGAACTTTACTGGGAGAAGTGAGTCATGCAAGGTAAGCTTTGAAATTCTCACTTCTTCCTTACTGTTGGTTCCTGACTGCAGATGCAATGAGACTAGCCACCTCTGGCTCTGCTTATCACGCCTTCCCTGACATTAAGGACTATATGTTCTGGACTCTAAGGCTAAATAAACCTTTCCACCCTTAAACAGCTTCTTGTAAAATGTTTGGTCATAGCGTTGCAGAAAGTAACTAATAAAGGCCTTCATTATCACAAATATTTAGGTCAAGTCAAGAGGAGTAATGGGACAAAAAGTATAATGAAGGTAATTACTTGTAGCAGACAGCTTCAGGTTCGCTGAGATGAACTTACAGACCAGGCACAGTTAGGGAGGAAGGGATATTATTTATTGAAGCTTACAGATCCAGGGGAAGTTCCATAATGGCAGGAGAAGGGGCTTGCTCTCACAGGACCAGGCAAGAGAGAGAAAATATCCAACCAGGCACACAGCACACAGAGCAAAACTACCGCCAAAAGCCACAGCACACTTCAGGAACTCCTTTTAGGCACACTTTGCATATCTTTACAATGGAATCTCAAACCCACCACCACACCTTAATATCCGCCCCCCAGTGACATTGCCTCTAGCAAGGTGATTACAGATGCAAACTATAAACTAATAAAACATTGAATATATTGGAGGCCATATACTCAAACTACCACATTACTGTAGTACAATATATGCATGTATGAAATTGTCAAAAATGTTTAAAGTATCATTTACACTTGAAGCTTTGAAAAGAAGAACAAAAAGTAGATGGTAACATTTTATTTTTCTACATTGTATCCAAATATATTTTCCTTAGAATTCTCTCTTATGACTCCAAGGCATATGTTTATTCGTCACACTTGGTCTCTTCTGAATGCTCTCTCACTTCTAGTTAATGTTTGAGTAAATCTGTCCTTTTCATCCCCTGCTCAAATATGGAATTCAAGCCATCTAGGAACAGATATATGTTATTTGCAGATTATTAATTGGGAGATGTCTAATTCTACCTTCCTAACAAGTAATCTTCACTTTGGATCCCACTCTTGTAATTTAAGTACACATCTGTGTTTAGCTAATCTAGATGGTACCGGTGAACCTTGCTTTGTGAGAAGTAACTAAGTTTTATCAGCAGGAGAATAATTATGCACGTTTCTCATAAAATAGTCACATGTGTGCTGGCAGGGAACTGGGAAAGGAGAACTGTAGCACATCTCTTCCAGCTCATAGAAGTGATTCAGTCTTGCCAACCAGTCTCCTTACTTGGAATTCTGGCAGTCCATTTACATAAGTGGCTGTTCTACCTCAAATTTCTGGTGGCATACATTCATCTTACAGCATCCAGTAAAATGCAAAGAAGAGTCCTGTATTACTAGCTTTCAAAATGTGCAGTATGTAAAACAGATGCCTGAGGCACACCAATGCATCCATTGTGAATACCAGGCTGTCACCACACCTCTGGCACATCTCCTGCAGGCCCTCCTTCATCTGTCATTCCTAATACACTTCAGTTTAAAAAGAAATAAAACAGAGCAGATCGTGCTCCTGTATACATTTTCCTGTTTAAAATTCTCAAATGTGCTTGCTTGCATTATTATTTGAAGTAATTAACTCACAGTATTGGGCAATGTCAGGCTAAAGGAGCAATTCCAATATTTTCTCTGTTATGGTACTTGGGCATCTGGATGATTAAAACATTACACAATTTAGATAAACTTTTGAATAACTCCTTGAAATAAATTTGCTCCTGTTGAAGAGAGCTGTAATTTTTCTCTCATCTCTTGAGTAGGAAGCTTTAGGAGGTCTCCTTCCTCTTGCTCAAGAGGGCACATTGATGGCCCATGCATGTGGTCCATGGGTACTGATATAGGAGCATGTGCTCCACAAGTATATGCCTCCTTTAGTCACAGACTCATTTGCAACTGCAAGCATGTTTTAGAATTCAGAATGTTATGTTTTGTTTAATATAGTTATTACCATGAAGTCCAATGACCAACCAATATTCATAGAAAATTTTGAAGATGTAGTCTATGAAATTGCAGTTTAGTATTATATACACACACAATTTCAAACTGGGATAATGGATATAACATATAATTTCATTGGTATAATTCTGACTTTTCATTTATAACTGTAGAAGATCTCAGAGAGAGTTTTCCCAATGTTTATTGTTTGATTAATCATCCTTGCTTTCTTTATTGACCACAAATAAGTGACTTGCTTTAAAATCTATAATATGAGGTAATAATTTACCTAATAACAGAACATGAAAATTATATTCCATAGACGACCCTTATCTATAAAGGATATGTGGATATATACTAACATATTTCACAGATATTTAAAATTATATGTATATTGTCTTTTCTAAACATATATACCCATGATAAGATATAATTCATTAGCATAGGAAGAGTTGAACTTAAAGAGGAAATAATAAAATAGCATAATTGTAACAATATGCTACAATAAATGTTATTGTGAATTATTTATTTCTAGAATTTTCCATTTAATATATGCATACTATTATTAACTCTGGGTAGCTAAAACTGTGTAAAACAAACTACAGATAATATCAAACTACTGTTCAAGAAAAAAAACCATGTGCCAATCTGCCTCACAAACATAAATGTGAAATAATAATATAATGCACCTTATAAGAGATATTTAAATAAAAGCTCTATGACAATCGAAATAATGACATTATTTAAAATTTACCTCAACATATTAAAATATAAATGCCCCACCTCATTGTAATGAGTTAATTATGAAAAAGTCTTGAAATGGTATCTCAAGTAATTATGATATTAATTATTACCTAAAAGATGTAACACAATGGAAATATATTTGTTCTTCTTGTGAATAGACAATGATTAGAAATAAAATTTTAAATTCTCACATATCACAGAGATAATGCATGCATAAAGAACAGCTATCTATAAACTATTAAAATGAGAAATGAATTTAGGAAATTCCTGGATAAAAGATTTATACAAGGAACAATAATTTTGTTATATCTACTAACTCTAAGCAACTAGGAAATGAATTTATAACATACATTATTATACATTATTAGAAACATGAAAGACTATATCTGACTGATACAAAAAAATTACATGAAAGATGAATATCTAAATAAAAGCAGAAACAAGCCAAATCTATTTGTGTGTGTGTGTGTGCGTGTGTGTGTGTTCCTGTGTGAATGCTGTCACAAGTTTGCCAGCCAGTGAGGGTCAAGAGGACAATAACCTCAGGTGTTGGTTCTTACCTTTCACCTTATTTGAGACAAGATCACTTGGTTTTCACTGCTGCATTGCTAAGCTGGCCCATAAACTTCTTGGGATTCTCCTGTCTCACCTCCCATTGCCCTAGGCATGCTGAGATTACTGACATGTGCTACCATGTCACCCTTTATTTGAGTTCAAAGGCATCTGAACTCATGTCATCACTCATACATGGTGAGTCCTTTCATGCCCTGAGCCATCCTCTAAGCCTCTGCTTGCAACTTTCTTATTAAAGAGTATGAAACTATGAAATAAACCACCAAATCAATTTTTAAAATTTGCTCAAAAAAGATGAAAAACATACTTTCACATACAAACTTTTACAAACAAGTATATAACAACAGTCCTAATATCCCACAATATAAATACTTTAAATATGTGCCAGTGTAAGAAAAGTCAAATGAGAAATGGACTAACCATACCTCCTCATGTATGCTTAAGCTAAAAAAAAAAAAAAAAAAATGGAATTGAGTGCAGAAATCTCAACTAGCGAAATGAAATATATGCAAATGAAACCAGAACAAAATATTTCAGACTTCTGGTTAAGATGGTGTCCACATAACCATGCCTCACTTCATGGGGAAGGAAAGGCAAGACATTTAGAATTAATTGGGGGTTTTAGTGCTCTGCAGATTCTAGTAGATCTCCAGTGGGAGGTGCATAGATGCAAAGTAGGGAATCCACTGATTCCCATGCTCTCAGATAGCCCATCAGTTCCCCAGTCCCCTCAGGCAGTCATCGGAGCCGCACACCAAGCCACAGTTTCCACCTGCACTAACCACAGGCTTAGTGGATCCAGGCCAACAGGCTAGCATTCGTCCTTTGCCACCCTGATCTAGGCTTTTCTGCCCCGGCATAGCTCCACATGTGAACCCCATCCCACTCGCCACCATGGCCACACCACCACACCCCTTCCCCTCCCCTGAGCTGACCCAGGCCAACAGGCTAGTGTTCACCCTGACCTGGCCCAACATAAGCTTTTCCAACCCCACCTCTGCCCCCATGCATGGACCCAGGCAAACAGGTTAGCATTCACCCAACTCCACCCCACCCCAACCTAGGCTTTTCCACCCCCGTGGAGCTCCACAGGCGAATGCCATCCCTCTCGTTGTGGCCACCCCCTGTGTGTGGAGCCAGGCCAACAGGATAGCATTCCCCCCACCCACAACCTAGGCTTTCCCACCCCTGTGGAGCTCCACACTTGAAAGCCATCCCATTTGCCATTGCCCCCATGTACAGACCCAGGTAAAGGGTAAACTACAGCTTCCTCCTAAATTTAATAAGATTCCTTCACTGTGATGGGCAGGCCACATTGCAAAAGGGATAAAATGAAAAATCAAATATAAGTAAATACAACAAGATTGCCCACAGTGGATATCTCTAATCAAAACATAGAAGAGACAATAGGAACAGAACCACAAAATGAAGATATAAGCAATGCAACCATTGGCCAAGAAAATAGCAGAACTTGCAGAAAATCAACAAAGGGCCAATAATTGTATGATTGCTATTTTTCTTAGATTAGCCCTAGTAGAAAAGAACCAGGAAGGGCTCCAAAGACAGTTAAATGACCTGAAGGAGAGCAAAAAAAGAGAGGACCTCAGTAACCAGCTAGTTAAGCTCAATGAAGACATAAATGAATGCAAGGATGAATTCCACGAAACATTAAGAAAATCAGAAAATGATGGGAAAAGGGCACTTGGCAGAGAGATGGAAACTATACATAAAAAAGCAGTATAAAATACAAACCAAATTGAACAAGGCCAAAACTCTATAGAATCTCTTGAAAATAGATTCAGCCATGTGGAGGATAGAAACTCAGAACTGGAAGACAGAACAGAAGAAACAGCTAATTAATCCAAAAGTTTCAATAAATTAAAAAAAAAAAATTGTGAACAGGACATCACAGAACTGTAGCATACCCTTAAATATCCCAATATTCAGATCATGGGAATACCAGAAGGGGAATAAATTCAGACCAAAGGCCTGGAAAATTTATTCAACAAAATTATAGAAGAAAACTTTTCCACTCCCTCAAAAGAAAATCTGATCAAGTTACAAGAAGCTAACAGAACTCAAAATAGAGTGGACTAAAGGAGAAATTCTATAAAACATATTATCATTAAGTTCCTAAATATCGATAACAAAGAGAAACTCCTAGAAGCAGCTAGGGAGAAACAACATATTACAAATAAAGGTAGCCCCATCATAATTACTTCAGACTTCTCAATGAAACCCATAGAAGCCAGAAAGTCCTGGAATGGAACACTGCAAACTCTAAGAACTTTTGGCTTCCAACCCAAACTACTCTACCCAGCAAATGTATCCCTCATAATAGATGGTGAAAGAAAAAATTTCCACAATAGAACTCAGCTTTACAACTGTATGAACACAAAGCCAAGCCTACAGAAAGTACTTCAGGGAATTCTCCACACAGAAGAATAAAACAACCAACCACAAGTGCCTACAAGAAGCAGATAAAGATGACCAAACTCAGAGAAGTCAAAAACACTACAGTCCAAGAAAACACCAAAATGCATAAACTACCACAACATGGCAGGAACTGAATCAAAACTTACAGTTATTACCCTAAACATTAATGGCCTTAATTCATGCCCACAATGCATGACCCACATTCCACAATGAGGAGGGTCCCTTCAAAGTGGGGAAGACAGGGAGGAGGCTAACGATGGTACCAATATTATTGTATACAAAATATGTATATAACCAATTAAAAAAGTTTTCATGATAATATAAAGTGATATGTGCTAATAAAGGACTTTGAATATTCTTTTAAATTGTGAAGTATATAATTAATTCTGAATGTAATTAATCATTGAATAATGGATTGAGTAGAGCTAATGTACACAAAGATTTGTAGAAGAGGCCATGTTAAGTAAAACCAATTTTTAAAAAGTCATGGTACTCTGGACTATTCTGTATTTAAAGGCATTGAATAGAGAAGTTCAATGGTGGCCTCTGTTGAGAGTAAATTGAAAGGTCCCACATGAAATGAGTTTGACAAATGACTCTACAAGGAAAATAAGAAGGGGATAAAGATGTGACTTTTGGAGTAAGAAACAGGGTTATGACAAGTAAGATGAGAAAAGAAGAAGCAGGTATTGTGATGTATGCAGTCCAGGATCACATATTTATAGCACAAAGGATTCAGGACATACAAAAGAGTGGAAATGTTTGCAGAATTGTGGAGGACATTAGACAATAACAACAACAAAAAAATCCCTGTAGCCAGGAATTGTGAGTAGTGATATCTTATGGATTTTTAATAACAATCAAAATTACTCGTTTGATGGTTTATTACAAAGGGTAAGGGACAATTCACTATTTTATTATTTATTCATATTTAGTGTAAATTGGATATAAAAAGTAGTAGCATTATAGTGTTTATTGTTTTGGCTAAACATTAAATCAATGCAATCATGATTCTTTTATATAAATGTTTAGATTTTATTTAAAACATGCTCAGATAAATAAGAACAAATGGATTCTATTTTCCAATTCAGAATTATTTGGAAAATCTTCCTAAGCTACCTATAACCTAGATCTCTGAATACTTTCCATTTTGTATGGCTATAAAGTTTAAATTATTTCCATAATTTTTACTTGTTACGTATAGTTCAGTAGGATTTAAACTATGTGATGCTTCTAAGATCTTTTCTCATAAACATCTAAATTTGAAAATTGGTCCAATGGTACATTATGCATACTGGTAAGAAACATATTGATTTAATTTAGCACATGTATGATTTAAAATGAACTACCTACATGATAATGTCCCATCTCACAAGGCAAACATGAACTGGAAAACCTTGTTAAGCATTTGAGCAGCATCACATTTTGGTTGGAGAGCACATACAGAGGAAGAGAACTGATAATAATGAAAGAATGAAATTAAATCTGTTTACTGTCTGTCCCTCCTTCCTCACCTTTTTTCCCTTTCTTCCTCATTTCTTTGGACAGGGTCATTCCGTTTTGCCGAGATTGGCCAATCTCATTATCCTTTCATTCCAACTGGGATTATAGGTATGTGATACCTCCCTTATTTTATACCATTATTAATTTTTTTACATACTGTTGCTTTGTTAATTAAATCATCAAAGAAGACCTGAGGAGAAGGCTAATTGATCAAAAGTACTTGCTTGCAAAGACTGCCAGCCCAGGTTAAATTTACCAGTACTTACATAAAGGCAGAAGCACAAAATAGCACTTCACTGCCATTTGTCTGTGTTGTAGAGACCCTGGTAAACACATACCTTCTCTCTTTCTCATAAAGAAAGAAAGCAAAAAAGAAAGGAAAGAAGGAAGATATTTAAATCACTAGAGAAAAGAAAATTAAAATATTTAATTTACTCACATAACTTCTTTTAAGTAACAAGAAAAAATAATTTTATGGGATGAAGCATTATTTTATCATGATTATCAAATTGCTAATCTCCCATTTCCTCAATACACACATGATAGTTAAAAGGATTCATTCCTTGTCTATCTTGTAAAAAAAATATTTGTATTTATTTATTTATTTATTTATTTATTTATTTATTTATTTATTTATTTATTTATTTATGACACAGAGACAGAGAATGGGTACTCCAGGGTCTCTAGCCACTGCAAACGAACTCCAGATGCATGTTCCTTGTGCATCTGGCTTACGTGGGACTTGGAGAATCTAATCAGGATCCTTAGGCTTCACAGGCAAGCACCTTAACCACTAAGCTATCTCTCCAGTCCTCATTGATTGTCTGTCTTTTTTGGGGGTGAGATAAGTTCTTCTCTCCAGTCTGGAATATGCTCATGTGTCTTATCTCTTTGAAATATGTGCTGATTTTAGATCATTATGCCTGGGGCTGTTGAAAGTGGTGTAAAATAGCATTCATCAGATGAGAATGAGATGTAATTTCTGCTTTTAAGATTTGGTTTGTATGCTCACACTTTCAGAAGCTTAACACTTTGCTGCAGTCCATCAAGATATGTAAAGTTATGGCATTCACACTCATGTAATGAGTTGATTCCTCTTTAAACCTTAACATTTTTTACTACTATTTCAAGAATAGGTTATATGTTGAACACAAAATAGGTATAGCCAATGAAATGTTTATGATCAAAGATTTTGTAAGAATATGGTTTGATATACTGGATAATGAGTCATTGAAAATAAGTAACAAATAATTACATTATTACTAAATAAATATGCACTTGGTACAGAACAAAGGAAAGGAGAGAAGCTGGCTAAAGAAACATATAGGTCTTTAGTAAGAGAGCATGCAACAGCCTCAAAATTGCATATGAAAGGTACCAGGCTCCCTGTCAATCAGCTCCTAAGTTCAAAGGAGCCATGCCATTGAACTTCTCCTTACAGAACGTCTCCAAGTGTCAGTAAATACAGAGAGAGGGAAGTCTCTTCTACAACTGACCATGCTGGATTTGCCCATTATGCAGATTTTCTTATTCATGTTTCAGTCCCTCTTGAAATCTGAGCACTAACATCACTTTAAGTAAGTTTTGCTTATACTCCACAACTATAGGCAAAATGCCTAAATAGATCATGTTTCTATACTTATATTTTGAAATTATTTATATTGAAAATATGCATATTTGAAATTATACAAACTTACATTTTTAAATTTTTTAAATTTTTACATTTATTTTTGTGGAATGAAGAATAAAACTTGATAACATCCACTACCAAATTTCAGGAAAAGATAGGAGCCATATAATGTATATGTCCCCACCCTAGTGCCGAGGATTCCTTTTTCTTTTTTTAAATGGTAGACAAGTAAAATAGAAATCTTTATTTTTTTATTTTTTATTTTTGGTTTTTTGAGGTAGGATCTCACTGTAGCTCAGGCTGACCTGGAATTCACTCTGTAATCTCAGGGTGGCCTTGAATTTACTGCAGTCCTCCTACCTCTACCTCCTGAGTGCTGGGATTAAAGGTGTGCTCCACCATGTCCGGCTGGGGAATAGAAGTCTTATCGGAAGCTGTATTGATCATGATGAAACATGTGAGCTGCAACTTATCATTATTCACACTAGGTATGAATTACAAAAAATTCCTATATGTTAAAAAGGATTAGTGCCAGCTTGGCACCAGTGGAATGTGTTGATAATTTAAGATGTGGACTAATTGGAGTTTTTAGATGGTTAGGAGTTTTCTCTTAATTGTAAATGTGGAACCCTGGTCTCTCACCTCTCTCTCACTTTCAACTTCCAGTCATGAGGTATGTAGCTTGCCAGGCACATGCTCTTGCCATGACCTGCAGGCACCCTCTTTCATAAACCCATCAGAATGGAGCTGACTGTCATGGACTGAAAGTTCCAATTCCAGGAGACAAAAAATCCCTTATATCATCTTTAATTCATTATTTCTGGATACTTGTTACAGTAACTGTAATCTGACTTACATACCTCATGAAGAAAATTTTAGTGTAAAGACTTGTTTTGAGGACTAAAGAAATGGCTTAGCAGTTAAGGCACTTGCCTGTGAAGCCTGAGGACCCATGTTTGACTCAACAGGTCCCACATAAGCCAGAGGCACAAAGTGATGCAACTGAGCAAGGTTGCACATGCACACAAGGTGGTGAACATGTCTGGAGTTTTATTACAGTGGCTGGAGGCCCTGGTGTGGCATTTCTCTCTCTCTCTCTCTCTCTCTTCCTCTCATTAAAAAAAGGCATCTGTTTAAAGTGATGTGTTATTGCAAAAGATAATTTGAAACTCACATGTCCCTGTACCATTGTTGACTTTATTTTTTCAGTGCTATTTTCAAGAAATAAATGAAAGAAAATACAGCATCTCTTTTTATGATGTTTATGTATGTACATGCATGTGCATGTGTGTGTGTGGTAGAGTATGTATACTATATGCTTGTGTACATGCCCATTCAGGACCTGTGTGCCTGTGGCAGTGGACACTTCTTGTACTAGCTGGATACATCAGGTATCCCCTTTAAGTCAGTTTGAGTTTCACTTTTCAGTCCAATTAAGGGAAAACACTTAAATGTGGCTTTTAAAGTTAGACTAATTTGGAGTGGCATTTATGTTTTAAGTTGAAAGCTATATTTTTTGTATGTTATCTGATTTGGCAATATTTCCCATTATTTTTATTAATAATCTGAAACAGGCCGGGTGTGGTGGCGCAAGCCTTTAATTCCAGCACTTGGGAGGCTAGAGATAATTGGATCTCTGTGAGTTCGAGGCCACCCTGAGACTAGAGAGTGAATTCCAGGTCAGCCTGGGTTGGAGTGAGACCCTACCTTGAAAAAAAAAATCTGGAAGCAGAATAATACACAATATACAACATTCTATATCCTAACATAATATAAAGTATAGTATAAAGTATAAAGTAGCCTTGTTCCATAAGAAGACTTCTACATTACATAGTATAGTGTCTGCCTGCACTTTGAAAGAAAAGTTCTTTATGATGATGGTATTACACCGCTTCTGAGATAGTTTTTTAATACCAAAAGTCCTGGCTCAAGTTTCTCCAGCACTACAATTAAATTATATGAAAAACATTTCTTTTTAAGATTTTGTTCTCATTTGTGACATTTAAACCTTTGTCAATGATTAATTAATAATTAGCAAATTATACCTCATATTCAAGTTATATTAAATGGAAGAAATTGTGAATGGTATATCATGACACATCATGACACAGACATCTTTTTTTGGGGGGGTGAGGGAGGGTCTCATTCCAGCCCAGGCTGGCCTGGAACTCACTCTGTAGTCTCAAGGTGGCCTCAAACTCACAGCGATCCTCCTATTCTGCCTCCCAAGTGTAGGAATTAAAGGTGGGTGCCACCACGCCTGGCTTTTAGATGTCTTATTTTAGTACTTTATGTAAACTTATAATATGCTTGTAATTAAGTATAATCTACTTGTATTTCTGTTAGTAAAAATGTTTCCCTTTCATGTTAACATGTCAGGATTATATGGTTTTTGTCATGGTATAAGAAGCCCTCAAGGACACTGTGAGTTCAAGATTGCTTTCCATATTACTAGTGGGCAAGATAATTTTTAAAATTTCCTTTAGATAAACATATTTTATAATTCTTTGACTTACAATTGTGTGTGACATCAACTTAGCCACTAAATTACTTACTTTTGAAAACTGAAAAGCATTTTACTTTGTTGTTGTTGTTGTTTCCCTTCTGCCTTAGCCTCTCAGGTGTTGGAATTTCAGGTATGAACTACCTAAGGTTTAAGTTCACATGTCCTCCCACCTTCTTTGAGTGCATCCTGGAGTCTGATTCAAAGTTAAACCCAGAGCAGGGGCATGACCTTGAATACCTTGTCCACATTCTGTTGCTCAGGTTGGCCTGAAAGGGATGGCAATCCTCCTGCTCAGCTTCCCAAGGGCTGGGTTGACAGGTGTGAGTCACTACAAGTAGTTAGCCATCTAATCTGTAGATGCAGGCCCAGGTCCTAAACAAAAGCCTCATTCTCTGTATATTTTAGAAATTAGGCTTCTGTCCAATGTGTATCTGGCAAAAGTTTTCTCCCATTCCGTGGGTAATTTATTGGCTCTGCTTATTGTGTGTTTATCAGTGAAAACACTTTGCAGCTTCATGAGATATCAATGGTTGAATGATTGTTTAACTTCCTGAGCTACTGGGGTTTTGTTCAGGAAGTCTTTACCCACTCCTATATCATGGAAAGTGCCTCTTATTTTTTCTTCCAGTATATTGAGGCCTTTGATCCATTTGGACTTGATTTTTGTACATGGTGAAATGTGTCCATCAAGTTTCATTTTCCTGCATGATTATCCAGTCTTCCCAGCACCATTTGTTGAAGATGCTGTCTTTTTTCCAGTCTACATTGTTGGGGCCTTTGTCAAATATCAAGTACCTATAGTTATATGCCCCAAAAGTTTTAGATCCTTGATTCTGTTCTATTGGTCTATAATCCTGTTTTTATGCTGGTACCATGTTGTTTTTAATTACTATGGATTTGTATTATAGCTTTAGATCAGGTATGGTGATGCCTCCAGAGGTATTTCTTTTGCTGAGAATATGCTTGGATATCTGAGGACTTCTGTCATTCCATATGAATTTTGAGATCATTTTTTCTATCTCTGTGAAGAAAGATGTTGGGATTTTTATTGGTATTGCATTAAATCTTTATATTACTTTTGGTAATATTGCCATTTTCACAATGTTAATTCATCCTATCCAGGAGCATGGGAGATCTTTCCATTTTCTCAAGTCCTTCTCAATGTCTTTCTTGAGTGTTTTTATGATTTCATTGTAAAGGTCTTTCACTTCCTTGGTTAATGTTATTCCAAGGTATTTTTTTGATGCTATTGAAAATGGGACAATGCTGCTTATTTCTTTCTCTGTATCTTTGTCTTTTGTATAAAAGGCTACTGATTTCTGTGCATTGATTTTGTATCCTGTTACTTTACTGAAGGAGTTAATCAATGTTAAGAGGTTTGAGATGAAGGTTCCCGGGTCACTTATGTATAGAATCATGTCGTGTGCAAATAGAGCTAACTTAACTTCTTCCTTTCCAATTTGTATAACGTTTATTTCTTTCTCCTGTCTTATTGCTTGAGCTACTGCTTCTAGTACTGTGTTGAAAAGCAGAGGTGAGAGTGGACACCTCTGTCTTGTTCCTGATCTCAATGGGAATTACTTCAGCCTCTCCCCATTAAGTATTATTTGGGGTTTAAGATCTTTATATATAGCCTTTATTATGTTGAGATATAGACCATCCATGCCTAGACTCTCCAATGTTTTGTTCATGAAATGATGTCATATTTTGTCAAAGGCCTTTTCTATATCTATGAAAATGATCATGTTGTTTTTGTGTTTAAGTTATTTATGTGGTTTATTACATTGACAGATTTCCTTATGTTGAACCATCCCTGTGTTCCTGGGATGAAGCCTACTTGACCCTACTTGATGCTTTTGATGTGCTGTTGAATTCAGTTTGCAAGGATTTTGTTCGGAATATTTGCATCTAAGTTCATCAGGGAAATAGGCCTGTAGTTTATTTTCTTGTGGCATCTCTGCCTGGTTTTGGTATTAGGGTGATATTAGCTTCTTAGAAGGAGTTGGGGAGCTTTCCCTGTTCTCTGATTGTGTGGTACAATTTGAGAAAAATTGGTTTCAGTTCTTCCATGAAGGTTTGATAGAATTTGGCTGAGAAACCACCTGGTCCTGGGCTCTTCTTTTAAGGGAGGTTTTTGATTAACCTTTCAATCTTGATGGATATGATAGGTTTTTTTAGGAGATTAATCTGCTCTGAGTTTAGGTGGGATGTGTCCAGAAATTCATGCATTTCCTCCATATTATCGAGTATTGTGGAATAGACGTTTTTGAAGTAAATCCTGATGATTCTCCCGATTTCATTTATGTCTGTTGTGATCTCTTCTTTTTTATTTCTAATTTTGTTAATTTGAGTTGTCTCTTTTTTTTCTGCTTGATCAAGTTGGCCAGGAGTTTATCAATTTTGTTTATTATTTCAAAGAACCAGTCCTTTGTTTGATCAATTATTTTGTCTTCTTAGTTTCCAATTCATTAATTTCTGCTCTGATCTTAATTATTTCTTTCCATCTGGAGCTTTTTCAGTTGGACACCTCCTGTTCTTCAAATGCATTTAGGTGGATGGTCAAGTTGCTGATTTGGGATCTCTGCTTTGTTATGAAGGCATTTAACGCAATGAATTTTCCCCTGATGACCGCCTTCATTGTGTCCCATAAGTTTTGGTATGATGTGTTCTCATTGTCATCCTGAAGGACATACTAAAAAGTCAAACCTGCATCAGGTGCTTGGAGAGAACACCTGAATCACTGGGGCCAGGAGAGGGTAGGATGAAGACCAACTTCAATCGTCTTCTGTTTCTCTCTCTGTCACTCCTTCTTCTCTCTTTTCTCTCTCTTTCATATTACCTATATTTTTTCTTCCTTCTTTTTCCTTGGCACTGACTTGTAACTCCCAATACAAGCCTGTAGTTAACAACCACAAGGAGCTGTTGATCAGTGACACCTACAAGGTTTCCCAAAAGAAGACAGATTTCTGTCTTCTTGATGTACTTGATGACTCACCAAAGATTATTGGTAAGACCCTACTGCTGAAGGAACCATATGCTGTTTGGACAGAACATGGAGAGACCTGGATGGAATCTGGAAGAGAGTCAGTTCTCAGACAATTAGCTTGTCTAGTGTCAGAAGGTGCTAAATAAGTGACTTGGGGAAAATGACCAACATCTGTCTAAGCAACTTGTGGTCTGAGCTACCCATCAGCAAACAATCTGACATGATGCTCATACAAGTGCAGTAGTGGCACACAACCATGGTGGGTTACCATCTGCTCTAGATTTGGCTAACGGATCTTCTCAGTGGAATGGAACCCATACATGGAAATAGGAAACATGTCCCAAAATGAGCCTGCTTTCCAATATCAAGCTCCCACCAATTGTGGCATACAAGAGGGCCTACACCTATTAAATTCTCTCTAAAATAATAATGGTTATCCATGTATCTTGCACTTACCCCAATCTCTGTTGAAGAATCTGCTTCTCTCTTTCAAATAGACATATATCCTGAGGAAAGAATCAACCCATCTCACCACAACAGGGCACCAGATGAAGCCATAGAGTTATAGGGGAAATAAGCAAGAGTGCTGCTTTATTGGTGAACCTGGTACCAGCACAAGGGCTAAGGAGATAGACACAAAGAACTCTCAACCCCTAGCAAATCAGATGTCCAGAGACACAGAGACTCAGAAAACCTTGTCACTGAAATAGACCTAAAATGAACCAGACATGGCTCAGGGAAACTCGTGGAAGAGGGGGCAGAAAGATTGTTACAGCCATGAATTGGGTCATTATATGCTCTTACTGTTTTAGACCATTATTCTGTCAACTAAATAACTGAGGATGGCCTTTAATGAGGTGACTGTGCCTGATTGCATTAGCTGTCTAACAGATGTCTAAGTGGTTACAGTTCCCTGAGGACAATAATGTTTCTATTTTGTTGAATCTCTTTTGTTAGCTGACCTAATGGTTCTAACATGTATCCCCCTTTGATGATTTTTTTTTTCTGTCAATTCATCACTTTGTAATCAAAATCTTCATAAATATCTTATTATCAATGGCAATTTTCCTGGAATTACTATAAAAATTAGTCCTACCTTTATTTCCTTTAAAAAAGTAAAATACACAAGACGTGGAAGTAGTGTGCAGATCTAATGGGAAGTGAAGAGTTTTAATGGCAAGAGGAAGAGAAAGATAGGAGGTAAGTGAAGAGTTTAAAATATATTTTATATACGTAAAAATTGTCAAAAAATAAAATTAAAAATTCAATGTCAATAAAATAAATGAACATATTTTAGAATTCCAAACACCCTCTTGGGTTAAGGTAATTTTGGCTGACTAGTGTTTGCTCTGGGTTTCATGCTTGTGGCAAATACAAATACAAAGTAATTTTGTTGCATAAAACAGACAAAATAATTTGAAATGTGAGTGACATGTAGTCAGACCATGATTTGAAGGGGCAATTTAAAGATCTTACCCTACACAAAAGCTAACTTTTAGAATGTGGTTTATCTGCTTCTGAAAGAGAAAGGGTTAGTTGACAGGGTTTATTAAGCCTGCAGCTCCAGATAGTCTTGGCACTATAATTGGTATTCTTAGAAGACTAAGCCAAGTCCTCTAACTCTCAGAAACTCTGTATTTATACACAAATAACGATTATACCAATCAAGTTGACATTCTAATAATAAGAATTTCACCAAGCTTCACTCATACCTTCCAATGTATAATTGTTTAATCTCATCATGTGAATCAAGTTGAATCAAAGCCAGCCATTCCCTCTTCTTTCCAATACCTATTATAAATAATTTAAGTTAGTGTGCTTTGCTTCATTTATATACTGTATTCTCAAAGGACATTTGACCTGGATTTGACAAAAATATTACTACCTGACTGCTTAATTACAAAGAAATGATGTATGATTATATTGATATTTGCAAAAATATTTTTATTTAACATTTTCATACATTTTAAGAAAACTCATTTTTAATTTGTCTATGCAAATGCATACTTTTTTCTGCTTGTATTTGGCCAATTAGGTTTTTTTTTAAAAAAAGAAAAAACATGTAAATTGCTTTACAGTTGCAATGAGTAAATGAAGATAACTGGTATCATATAACACAATTATAGCCTTTCATACTACTATTAAATTGCAGGTATTCCACTATTCATTTAATTCATTATTGTACAATATTTGTTCTCGAAAAGTTAATTAATTATTCACCCTGTAAAATTATAACAGGAATAACTGGATTAGTATTACAAATAATATAATGAATTTGGTGCTAATTTCTGAAACAAATTCTCAGGAACTTACTAAATAACATTTTTATTTTAAAAACATGCGCCACTGTATTTAATAAAAGTTACATTCCAAGGCAAGTAAGACATCTATTCAATAAAGTCAGAGAAACAAAGTAAGTGATGTGGATATTTACTTGACTTTGGGCATAATAAGTACATTTACAATACAGAAAGTCCAATGGTAAAGTAACCTCATTTTCAGGCTCTGCATAACATGAAGTTCAAGATTCATACATTATAGATTAATAGCTACTAGATTTAAAATACTTGTTAAAGTGATGTTTTCCATTATTATGAGGTCTCATAATAAAGGGGTAAAATAGCTTTGCTTGATAATTGTATAATCTGTCATTTAAATTTTGTTTATAAAATGTAAGCTGTTTATAAAATTCTGTTTTATATCAAATGGTACAAGAACTAAGTAATGCATTTCACTTACATATATATCAAAATTTTGCCCTACTTTACATGCCATTTAAACAAAGATAAAATAATCAAAGATAAAATTCATTGTAACTTCATATTTAACTACAATATGTTTTCTCAGTGTCAAATTTTTCATAGATTGCTGGACAAATTCAAGCATACTAGGTGTTCAAACAGTACCCAAAAATATTGTAAATGGCTGGAGAAATAGAAATTCATATGTAGTTGCTGAGGATGAACTTGAGATTGGACAGTCTGAAAATGCACTTTTTACTTAATGGATTATATCACATACTTAAATAATTTAATAAGTGGAATATCATATCTTATATAAAATATCTGAATTATGGCTATATTCTCTCAGATTAGCTTTTGTATATGACTTCATAGATAAGAAATGGGGGGGCATAGTAGGAATGTGTTATTCTCAATTTTGACAGTAAGGCAAAAGACAAGATAAATTTTCTGCAGAAGTGCCCCAAGCTATTCCTTTGAAGACATTGCACTGTGTAAAATAGAATCAATTAATACATATCTAAATTTTGTGCAGTCGTTTGGAACTCAATATTTGTTAACATACCAACACTTCCATTCATTTTCTAATTCATTCATTTGTAATTTGTGTATTATCTTCTATACTGTCAGTAATATATCACTTTATATTCTGTATGTTTTTACATGAATGTTCATACATGTTCCCACATAATTAAAATATTCTCCCTTGGGGCTGGAGAGATTTCTCGGTGGTTAAGGAGTTTGCCTGCAAAGCCAAAGGACCCAGGCTTGATGCCAATACCCAAGTAAACCAGATGCACAAGGTGGCACAAGAGCCATTTGTAGTGGCTAGAGGCCTTGCTGCACCCATTCTCTCCCTCCCTCTCTCTCTCTCTCAAACATTCTCTCTCTCTCTCTCTCTCTCAACCCCTCTTTTACTCTCAACTAAATAAATAACAAATAGAAGATGCTACCTACCCATATAAAGGTGATTGGCCTCTGGATCATGTCTTACTCCACTGATTTTTGAAGCTCTCAAAATGAAATGTAAGGCTGATACCTGCTCATGCATATGACCTCACCACACTCTGACTACTGAAACTGCAAATTCTTTCCTCTATAAATCACTGGTATAATTTTTTGAGTCTTGAATACATGTACTCCTTTAAGGAGAAAAATAACCACTTATATAAGTAGAGGATTCACTTTTGTTACAAATTATTACAAGTTACTAAAATAAACATAATATTTGGGGAGCTGTGTGCTATAAAACCTTATCTAACATACATGGGAACAAAAAAACTGCAAAAAGAATATGTGTTGCAGAAACTCAGTGTGCATGGATTATGTGCTGTTCTTTCTTTAATAATATTAGAAGTCACTTTGTTGAGTCCTTTCTTTTTCACTATTTTGTGAAACTCCAATGAAGCTAATACTGACTGGACACAAAATATATTTGGCATTATCCTCAGAATCTGAAACTGATTGTCTTAATCCTCAGAATAATACTATGAAGAAATTTTATGATCCTCATTTTACACACAAGGAAATTGAGGTACAGAATGGCTAAGTGGCCAAGATTAAACATCTGGTAAGTGGTAAATGTCTTGATCCTTTTTGATTGTCTTTGCAAATGGAGATAACAGGACCTGTAACCTTTGCTCTTTTTTCTTCTCAATTTTTAAGATTTAGCTTGACACTATAAACCAACACATGCCTAATATGCAGGCCACAGGCTTATTGGCCAACTGATTGACTGATTGACTGACCCACTGACTGATGAATAAATGAATTTCAGGCCTTTATTATAAGTGAAATTCCCCCTATAGTAAAGTTAATAACATCCAAACACACTCATATTAACTTGATGATGGGATATGTGGTATAAAATGAGCCATGTTACACAAGATACAAGAAACTGATTCCACTACATAGATTTCAGAAGGTATTAATGGACAGAATTTTGATTTGGAACATCCAGCCCCTAGAACTGTAAATTCCTATTAAACTACCAGCTAGTGGTAAGTTGCAAAGTCAGCCATAGCAAACACATAATATTACCATGGTATTTACATCATGTATGTGATACAGGTAAATATATGTGCATGACGATAACATATACACATACATACATGCATACATATGAAAGTTCCATGTGCTATATATGATATATCTAAAAGAAAATGTATGACAAAACATGCAGGAGTAGTGGTAAGGTTATAGGATAAGGTTTGCTACAGATTTGAATTAATGTGAAATATTCTGATTTGGAAACCAGGAAGAAATTCATAGCCATTTTTGCAAGTAAAAGTTAAACGTAGTCACATGACCTTGATGACAGCCAAATTCTGAGAAATGCATTATTGGGTTATTTCATCATGTAAACATGATATGGTGCATTTGCAAAAAGCTGCTTGGTCACACACTGGCCATAGTCTCTTCATACAATAAAGAGATGGGAAGAACATATGTTGTCAGAGGCTGTTGAGGGAGTAATATACCACACTGTTTTACATGAAGCATTTAGAAGTTGAAAAATACTTTAACAATAAAGTCTAAATTAAAGTGAGCACATGAACCAGAAACAGATCTTTATTGTCATGTTAGGCACTGTACATAATTATGTGTTCATAATTTATATAAATAGTGATGCAGGAGGCTTCTTTACACCAACATTAGCATAGACTTGACTAATGCATTGTAACTATGATATTAAATCTACAACATGACTCCACAATAAGAACTTCTCAGTCCCTTTATAATTCTACAAATTCAACATTTTTGTAGTCAGCTCCACATTTCTAGGATGAACTTCTGTCTGGTTGATTAATTTGTAAGCAGTCCTACTCTTCCTTCGGCTCTTACATTTATTCCTCCACTTCTTCTGCAGTGGACCCTAAACCTAGGAAGGTGTGATAGGGATGTTTCTGTGCTAAACATTCCTCTATCACGTCTTCTCAGAACTATGGTGTCTTTTGGGTCATCCCAGTGGTCACTGCCATCTGAAAAGAGAAGCTTCTCTAACCAAAATATTAATATTTGGGTATGAACATTAAGTAAAGTAGTTACAGGATAGTTTGGTGAGCATAATATATTAATTTAGCCAGAAAACGGCAGTCATTCCATTCCTAATTCTCATGAATTCCCCCACCAAAGGCTTTTAGTTAGGTTTTCAGTATCAGGTATGTATATCCTCCCAAAGAGCAGGTCTCCAGTCCACTTAGAGAGCAGTTGGCTTCCACCATAACAGACATGCCAATTTTGCACTTGTTGGCTCATTTGACCTGGCTGGCCAAACTTGAGACTTGCAGTGTCCACTGTTTTCATCACAGATTGGCTTCTGTACCCCATAAGGCTGCATGCAGTGCATATTTTTTCCAGGTTTCTGTCACCTGGTCTACCAGGAGAAGGTTTTCAGCTCAGCCCCAGTTTGATTTCTTGGTGACCTTGCAGGCCAGGCATGTGGAGTCTTTAGCAATGGGGTCTAATTATCTATTCCTGGTAGGAAACCAAGAGCCTTGGCAATAATCTGTAATGTTTTGGGGGCATCAAGGATCTCCCTAACAAACAACTCACTAGATGGTATCCCATCCCTGGCACTGAAAATTTTCTATTAATGGTCTATGGGTTCTGGGTATGCCATTATCAAAAAAAAAAAAAAAAAAAAAAAGGCAGTTGTGGACTTCCAGGTAACATGGCGGCATAGGACCCATAGCAAACCAGATCAGGGAGGGATTTAAGCAAAACTACAGCAAAATACACTCTTCTTCTGAAAAGTGCAGAATAGTTTTCCCTAGACACATTGGAGAAGCAGGAGATGGCCAGAATCCCACTGAGGAGCTTATGGCCCAATCCTTTGCAGCCCCAGTCCACCACAGCCCTGATCCAAGTGAACTGCATGCCAGGCACCATCTGCCAGGCATGCCTAGCAGCAGCAAGAGAGACCAAACAAGTGGACTTTCCAACCTTATCAGCCTCCTTGCAGAGCCCAGAAACTAAACAAAAGTCTGCTGAGCTACTGAAAGAAATACAGGAGAACATTGTGAGCAACTACAGGCTTCCTGAACTATCCCATAGCCCAACCATCAGAACCACCAACCTCCATCATTCAGCTCCCTGCAGCATCGAGCACAGCTGAGCCAAGCTCAAGCTCCACACCACAACACCAGCAGTGTATCCAGCACAAATGAGCTGAGCTCAAGCTCCACAGCACAACACGTAGGGAACAGGATGGGCATGCCACACCAAAAGGTAAGGAGGCCAGCTGACTGACAAAAAAAAAAAAAAAAAAATAGGCCTGCATTGGAAATGTTAATCTCACTTTCCATGTGAGGGCAGGTTAAAGGTTACATATTTGTGTTGGCTTAGCCATTTTCAAATAAGCTGAACATGGGGTGTTGAATATTGCTGCCTTTAATACTTAATAGATTTATAGGGTCTTTTGCTTTTGTCATTATTGGGGGCAGGTTCTGATCCAGATCCAGGCTGATCTGGAACCCAATTCAGAACAGAATTCTCTACCTCCTAGCTGACAGGATTAAGGGTGTAGAGCAAAAAACATCCTTAGGGATTTTGGCCTTATAAGACTGTTTGTTTTAATCCCCACACTTGCATACTCTGTGCTGGTTTTTATTGAATGTGTATTTTCTCAGTTGAAGTTTAAAATTTGTCAGTATATTATTCCATCCAGTCCACTAGAATACTTGCTTAGCAAGCAAACTCAACTTCTGAGGTTGGATTTGGATACAAATGCTACACTTGGCATGTTAAACTCATATTCTGAAAGTATATAAAGGTGGATCACTACATCTAAGAACACTGCAGATAAATAGAAAACCTAAGTATCAAATAAATCCAGGATGCAAAAGTCACTACATTATAATACAAGAAACACAAAGAATCAAGACAGGAGCTGGAGAGATGGCTTAGCAGTTAAACGCTTGCCTGTGAAGCCTAAGGACCCTGGTTTGAGTCTTGATTCTCCAGGACCCATGTAAGCTAGATGCACAAGGGGGTGCACACATCTGGAGTTTGTTTGCAGTGGCTGGAGGCTCTGGCATGCCCATTTTCTCTCTCTACCTGCCTATTTCTGTATCTCTCCCTCTTGAATAAATAAATAAAAATATTTTAAAAAGAATCAAGACAATAAAATCCCACCAAAAAATACAAATCCATCAGAAATGTTCACCAATGAAATTGTTTTAAATGAAATTCCTGAAAAAGATATCAAAATAATGGTGTTATTGATACTCAAAGAAATGAAAGAAGAAATGAAATGAATCAGAGAAGAAAACAAAGGAATTAAAGAAGAAAACAAACTCCTGAAAGAGAACACAAGAAACCAGCTTAATTAAATAAAAAGGTCATTAAGGACATGAGTAAGGAAATACAAATACTGAAGAAAACCAGGCTGAAATCCTAGTTCTGAAGAGCATAGTCAGTGAAATAAAAATCTCTGTGGAAAATCTCACCAGTAGAATGGATGAAGGAGAGGACAGAAGATCTAAACTAGAAGACCAGATGGCAGACCTAATATAGTCCAACAAAGAGAAAGACAAGCTAATAGAAAGACATGAATGGGAACTCCAAGACATCCGGGACACTATGAAAAGATCAAACATAAGAATTCAAGATATAGCAGAAGGGGAAGAATTTCCATCCAGAGACTTAGTAGTTTTTTTCCACAAAAATCATAGAAGAAAATTTTCCCCAAATTGGGAAAGAAATGCCAATGCAGATACAAGAAACATTTAGAACACAAAACAGACAAAACCTAGAAAGATCCTCTCCTCGTCATGTTATAATTAAACTACTAAACACACAAACCAAAGAAAATATATTAAAAGCAGTTAGAGAGAAAAAGTAAGTGACTTTTGAAGGGAAACCCATCAGGATCACAGCAGATCACTCAACACAAACCTTAAAAGCCAGAAGGACTTGGAATGATGTATTTCAAGTTCTGAAAGATAACAACTGTCAACCAAGATTACTTTATCCTGCAAAGCTATCTATCCAAATTGATGGAGAAATAAAGACATTCCACAAGAAAAACAGGCTAAAGGAATTTATGACAACTAAACCAGCTCTACAGAAAATATTTGAAGGAATCATTCACACTGAAGAGAAATCAAAACACACACAGCAGGAAATAAGAAAAAGTAAACAATACTCAAATAACACTTAAACAAGTGAGTAAAGTTAAAACAGGAAGAACTACAAAACAAGAAAAAATGGTGAGAAAAATACATATCTTTCAATAATAACTCAATATCAATGGCCTCAATGCATTAACCAAAAGATACAGGCTTGCAGATTGGGATTAAAAAGCAGGATCCTCCCATCTGTTGCCTCCAGGAAACTCACCTCTCATTAAAAGATGGAAACTTTCTTAGGGTGAAAGGTTGGAAAAAGGTATTTCAAGCAAATGGGCTTAGGAAAGAAGAAGGGGTTGCTATACTAATTTCTGACAGGACAAACTTCAAACCAAAGTGAGGAACGATAAAGAAGGTCACTGATTAAAGGAACACTCCAAAAGGAGGACATTACAATCCTAAACATATATGCTCCTAACATGGGCACTCCCAGTTTAATCAAAGAAACACTATTAGACTTAAGGTGAGAGATAATGCCAAACACAATAGTAGTGGGTGACTTCAATATCCAACTCTCATCACTTGACAGGTCTACCCAGCAAAAAACAAACAGAGAGACATCTGCAAAAAAGGATGTCATGGAAGATGGACCTAACAGATATATACAGAACATTCCATCCAAATGCTGCAGAATATACATTTTTCTCAGTAGCACATGGAACATTCTCTAAAATAGACCATATAATAGGACACAAATCAAATCTTAACAAATACAGGAAAATTGAAATAATCCCTTGTATGCTATCTGAAGACAATAGAATTAAACTGCAAATTAGCAACAAGAAAAACTACAGAGCATACAGAAATTCATGGAAACTAAACAGTACACTATTGAATAATGTCTGGGTTATTGAAGAAATTAAAGAAAATCAATAAATTCATAGAATGAAATGATGATAAGAAAACAACATACCAAAACCTTTGGGACCCAATGAAGGCAGTCCTAAGAGGAGAATGTATAGCTCTAAGTGTCTATATTAAGAAATTAGAGAATTCACAAGTAAACAATTTAATGCTTCACCTTAAGGCCTTGGAAAGAGAATAACAAGGCAAACCAAAAATCAGTAGAGGGGAAGAAATAATAAAGATTAGGGCAGAAATTAAGAAATGGTAACAAAAACAAAATCAAAAGAATCATTGAAACAAAGAGTTGGTTCTTCAAAAGGATACACAAGATTGATAAACCAGTAGAAAATCTGACCAAAAGAAAGAGAAAAGTGACAAAAAGTAATAAAATTAGAGATGAAAAAGGCAACATCACAATGGATACCAAAGAAATTCAGAAAATCATACGGACATACTCTAAGAATATACATGCCTCTAAGTTTGAAAACCTGAAAGAAATGGATGATTTCCTTGATTCATATGACCTACCTAATTTAAATCAGGATGAGATAAACCATTTAAATAGACAAAAGCAAGTACAGAGATCCAAGCAGTTATAAAATGTCTCCCAACTAAAAAAATCCAGGCCCAGATGGATTCACTGCTTAATTTTACCAGACATTCATGGAAGAACTAACACCAATGCTTTTCAAACTTTTCCATAAAATAGAAAAGGAAGGAATTCTACCAAAATCCTTCCATGAAGCCAGCATCACTCTGATACCAAAACCAGACAAAGACAGAACAGAAAAAATAAATTACAGACCAATCTCTCTCATGAACATAGATGCAAAAATTCTCAACAAAATACTGGCAAACAGAATACAAGAATATATCAGAAAAATTATTCACACTGACCAAGTAAGCTTTATCACAGAGATACTGGAATGGTTCAACATATGCAAATCCACAAATGTAATATACCATATAAATGGTCTGAAGGACAAAAATCACATAGTCATTTCAATAGATGCAGAAAAGGCATTTGACAAAATCCAACATCCCTTCATGGTAAAAGTATTACAGAATCTGGGAATAGAAGGAACATATTTCAACATAATAAAAGCTATTTAGACAAACTTTTAGCCAACATAATATTAAATGGGGAAAAACTTGAAGCTTTTCCACTAAATTCAGGAACAAGACAAGGGTGTCCACTTTTCCCCACTTTTATTTAATATAGTACTGGAAGTCTGAGCTGTAGCAATAAGGCAAGAAACACTCATAAAAGGGATACATTATTTGCAGATGATATGATTCTATACATAACAGACCCTAAAGATTCTACCAGTAAACTGTTAGAGCTCATAAACACTTTTAGCAATGTAGGAGGATACAAAATAAACACACAGAAATCAGTAGCTTTTCTACACACTAACAACAAACATGCAGAGGATGAAATCAAGGAATCTCTCCCATTCACAATTGCCACACACACACACACACACACACAAAAAAAAAAAAAAAAAAAAAAAACATCAGAATAAACTTAAGCAAGGAAGCGAAGGATCTCTACAATGAGAACTTTAAAACACTCAAGAGAGAAATTTCAGAAGACAAAAGGAAATGGAAAGACATCCCATGTTCTGGGATTGGAATCAATATTGTGAAAACGTCAATCTTACCAAAAGCAATCTACATATTTAATGCAATCCCCATTAAAATCCCAATAGCATTCTTCACAGAAATAGAAAAAAATCCTAAAATTCATTTGGAAGCACAAAAAACCTAGAATAGCCAAAACAATTTTGGGCAACGAAAGTCAGGCTGGTGGTATTACCATATCCGATTTTAAGTTATATTACAAAGCCATAGTAACAAAAACAGCATGGTACTGGCACAAGGACAGACATGTAGATCAACGGAACAGAACAGAAGACCCAAATATTAATCCAGGCAGCTACAGCCACCTGATTTTTGACAAAAATGCCAAAAATATTCATTGGAGAAAAGATAGCCTCTTTAACAAGTGGTGCTGGGAAAACTGGACATCTGTATGTAAAGGCATAAAAATAGATCCTTGTCTCTCTCAAGTCCATATGGATCAGGGACCTTAATATCAGACCTGAAACTCTGAAACTGCTAGAGGAAAAGGTAGGGGAAACCCTTCAACATATTAGCATGGGCAAGGACTTTCTGAATATAACCCCAATTGCTCAGGGAATATAATCACTAATCAACCACTGGGACTTTATGAAATTACAATGTTTTTGTACAGCAAAGGACACTGTGAATAGAGCAAAAAGACGACCTACAGAATGGGAGAAATTTTTTTCCAGATATACATCTGACAGAGAATTAATATCCAGAATATACAAAGAACTGAAAAAACAGAATAATAAGAAATCAAACAACCCAGTTAAAATATGGGCTATGGAACTAAATAGAGAGTTCTCAGAAGATGAAATATAGATGGGATATAAATATCTAAAAAAGTGTTTCACATCCTTAGCCATCAGGGAAATGCAAATTAAAACCATTTTGACATTCCATTTCATTCCTGTCAGAACGGCTACCATCAACAAAACAAATGACAATAAGTGTTGGCGTGGATATGGCAAAAGAGGAACACTTCTACACTGTTGGTGGGAATGTAATCTGGTCCAGCCATTGTGGAAATCAGTGTGGAGGTTCTTGAGACAGCTAAAAATAGATTTACCATATGATCCAGCTATAGCACTCCTAGGCATATATCCAGAGGACTCTTCTCACTACCTTAGAGATACTTGCACAACCATGTTTATTGCTGTTCTATTCACAATAGCTAAGAAATGGAACCAGCCTAGATGTCCCTCCACAAATGAATGGATAATAAAGATGTGGTGCATTTACACAATGGAGTTCTATTCGGTGGTAAAGAAAAATGAAATTAAGAAATTTGCAGGGAAATGGATGGATCTGGAAAGGATTGTATTAAGCGAGGTAACCCAGGCTCAGAAAGCAAAACATCACATGTTATCTCTCACATGTGGATCCTAGCTGGAAATGTATAGACTGATGTGTGAAATGGAACCAAAAATAGGTACTAGGAACCAGTAAGCTGGTAAAAGGCTATAAGGGAGGCAGGAGAGGGGAGTATTTAAGTGTATGGTATCGCACATATGTAAGTAGAAGAACAGATTACAGGAAGGGGAATGGCCTAAGCAAGGCCATGGGAAGAGGATGAGTAAAAGAAGGGTGGGGGAGGGTCAAGCTAAATTCAAGATAGTGTGAATAAGACTTACGTAAACCTCTTTTTTGAATAATGGCACATCCAGAAGCTGTACACTGGTACTAGAAAATTTTCAGTGCCTGGGATGGGATATCTTCCAGTTGTTGACCAAGGAGGTCCTGGTAGCCTCCAAAACATTAAAGGCTATTGCCCAAGCCCTTGGTTGCCCTTGAGAAACAGATGATAAGACCCTATTGCTGAAGACATCTCTTGCCTGAGAAGCAAGTTCACTGAGAAAGCAAGCTGGTGCTGAGCAGAAAACCTTCTCCCTGTAGACCAGCCAAATGAAAGCTGGAAAAAAGCTGCACTGCAAGCAGCCCTATGGGAGACAGAAGTCATCAGCAGTGAAAACAGTGGACACTGAAAATTCAAGTTTGGCCATACAGGCCCAGTGACTAAATGGGTAAAATAGTGGCATGTCTGCTCTTGGGGTAACCAACTGCTCCATAATTGGACTGAAGGCCTCTCTATGGGAGGGAATACATACCTGGTACTGAAAAACCTAAGCAAAAGTCTATGGCAGTGGAGGTCATGAGCCTTAGGGGTATAAAGCCTGTGATTGTCTGGTTAAATGTATATATTATTCCCACCAAGCTACCCTGAAAGCACTACGCTGAATGTTCATATTCACATATTAATGCTACTCTCACTTCTGGTTAGAGAAGCTTCTCTTTTCAGATGGCGATGACCACTGGGATAACCCAAAAGGCAACATAGTGCTGAGAAGAAGGGACAGAGGAGTGTCCAGCACTGAAACATTTCTGTCACACCCTCCAAGGGTCAGTGTCCATTACTGTTGAATAGAAATCCTTTATGTAAATGCACCATATTTTTATTATCCATTCATCTGTTGAGGGACATCTAGGTTGGTTCTATTTCCTAGCTATTGTTAACAGAGCAGCCATAAACATGTTTGTGCAAGTATCTCTAAGGTAGTGAGAAGAGTCTTTCAGATATATCTCTAGTAGTGGTATAGCTGGACCATATAGTAAATCTATTTTCAGCTGACTCAGGAACCTCCACACTGACTTCCACAATGTTTGGAACAGATTACATTCCCACCAACAGTGTAGAAGGGTTCCCCTTTTTCCACATGCTCACCAACATTTATTGTCATTTGTTTTCTTGATGATAGCCATTCTTCCAGGAGTGAGATGGAATCTCAAAGTAGTTTTAATTTGCACTTACCTAATGGCTAAAGATGTAGAAAATTTCTTTAGATGTTTATATGCCATCTTTATTTCTTCTTTTGTGAATTTTCTATTTAGTTCCCTAACCCTCTTTTAAGTGGGTCATTTGATTTCTTGTTTTGTTTTTTGAGTTTGTTGTATATTCTGGATATTAATCCTCTATCAGATGTATATCTGGAAGAGATTTTCTCCCATTCTGTAGGTTGTCTCTTTGCTCTATTCACAGTGTCCTTTGATGTACAAAAGCTTTGTACTTTAATGAGATCCCAGTGGTTGGTTAGACATTTTATTTCCTGAGAAGCTGGGGTTATATTTAGAAAGTCATTGCCTATGCCAACATATTGAAGGGTTTCCCCTACTTGTTCCTCTAGTATTTTCAGCATTTTAGGTCTGATATTAATGTCCCTGATGTATTTAGACTTGATTATTGTGCATAGAGAGAGACAAGGCTCTATTTTCATCCTTCTGCATGTAGATACCCAGTTTTCCCAGCACCACTTGTTGAAGAGGCTGTCTTTTCTCTAATGAAATCTTTTGGCATTTTTGTCAAAAATCAGATGGATTAGCTGTGTTGACTAATGTCTGGGTCCTCTGTTATGTTCCATTGATCTACATGTCTGTCTTTGTGCCAGTACCATGCTGTTTTTGTTACTACTTTAGAATATAGCTTAAAATATGGTATGGTGATACTGACAACCTGATTTTTGCTGCTCAAAATTGTTTTGGCTATTCAATGTTTCTTGTGTTTCCAAATGAATTTTAGGATTTTTAAATATTTCCATAAAGAATGCCATTGGAATTTTAATGGGGATTGCATTAACTGTATAGATTGCTTTTGGCAAGTTTGACCTTTTCACAATATTGATTCTTCCAATATAAGAACATGGGATGTCTTTCCATTTCCTAGTATCTTCTGCAATTTCTTGCTTGAGTGTTTTAAAGTTTTCATTGTAGAGTTTCTTTACTTCCTTGGTTAAATTTATTCCAAGGTTCTTTCTCTCTTTCTCTCTCTCTCTTCCTTCCTTCCTTTCTTTCTTTCTTCCTTCCTTCCTTTCTTTCTTTCTTTCTTTCTTTCTTTCTTTCTTTCTTTCTTTCTTTCTTTTTCTTTCTTTCTTTGTATTTTGAAGCAATTGTGAATGGAAGTTATTCCCAGATTTCATCCTCTGTATGTTTGCTGCTAATATATAGAAAAGCTACTGATTTCTGTGTATTCATTTTGTATCCTGCTACATTGCAAAAATTGTTTATCAGCTTTAACAGTTTGCTGGTAGAATCTTTTAAGGTCCATTATGTATAGAATTATATCATCTGCAAATAATTATAATTTGATTTCTTCCTTTCAAATTTTTATTGGTTTTATAAGTGTCTCTTTTTTATTGCTATAACTAAGACTTCCACTACTATATTAAATAAGAGTACAGAAAGTGGACATTCTTGTGTTGTATCTGATTTTAGTGGAAAAACTTCAAGTTTTTCCCAATTTAGTATTCTGTTGGCTGTAGGTTTGTCATAAATAGCCTTTATTCCCAGTTTCTGTAGAACTTTTACCATGAAGGGATGTGGGATTTTGTCCAATGCCTCTTCTGTATCTATTGAGATCATCATGTGATTTTTGTCCTTCAGCCCATTTATGCAGTGTATTACATTTATCGATTTGCATATGTTCAACCATCCCTGAATCTCTCCGATAAATCCTGCTTGGCTGGGCTGAATAATCTTTTTGACAGAACAAAAAAAAAAAAAAAAAGAAAGAAAGAAAGAAAACGAAAATTACAGACTTATCTCCCTCATGAACATGATGCAAAAATTCTCAAAAAATATAGACAAAAAGAATACAAGAATATATCAAAATGATATATTCTGTTTCTCCAAGGGAAAATAAGGCCAGTATAAGTTAAATATGGTAAGAATTGTTAGTTAAGAGTGATTTTGATGGGTATAGCCCTTCTTTTGGCCAATGACTAGTGGGCGGTTCTCATTGGAGTCCATTATCGTGGTCTCCATGGACTTCCAACTTGGTTCCCCGTTCCTGCTATGGGTTCCTGTGCCTTGAGCAGAAAACTTCGTCAATAAGAAAGTCTTTGATTACCCATGTAGGCTGGGTTCCACCATTGCACACTTGTGTACATCTTGTCAGGTGACCCCTTCAAACACACAACATTGTTGGCCAATTTCTTCCAGCAGCTCACGTAGAACTTTCTGTCAGTATACATGCTTCCTTCCAAATTCCAGCTGAGCGATAGTCTGTGTCACAGCATGTGATGTCTTCAGCAATAAGGTCTTATCTTTTACCTCAGGGGCATAATCAAGTGCTTTGACTGACATTTTGGGGATCTAGTAGATCTCTGATCAGACAGCCACTGTAGGTTGTAACTGATTTATGTTACTGGGATTGACAAGCTAGAGCAAAATATTTTAAGATTAGGCTTCATCCCATCCTCTCCAAGGACCTTCTTTCCAAATATTTCCATATGTTGAAATATCCCTACATCCCTGGGAGGACGCTTCAGTGCTTGAAGTAGATAATGCTTTTGATGTGTTGTTGTATTTGGTATGAGAGGATTTTGTTCAGGATTTTTTGTTTGTAAATTCATCAGGGCTATAGGCTTATTGTTTCCCCTTTTGTTGTCTGTCTGATTTTGGTATTAGGGTGATCCTGTCATTATAGAGGAGTTGGGGAGCATTTCCTGTTATTTTATTATGTGAAAAGCCTGAGAAAAAAGTGGTTTCATTTCTTTGAGGAAGATTTGGTAGAATTTGGTTGAGAATTTACCAGGCCCTGGACTTTTTGTTTGGGTGAGGTTTTTGATTACATTTTTAATCTTGGTGGATATAATGAGTTTGTTTAGAAGACTTAGCTTTCATAGGTGATATGTGTCTAGGAATTCATCTGTTTCCTCCAGGTTATACAGTTGTGTGGAGTAGAGTTTGTGGTAATATGTCCTGATGATTTTATTTCAGAGGTGTCTTTTGTGACATTTTCCCTTTTCCTTTCTAATTTTGTTAATTTGAGACTTGTTTCTCTCTCTTTTTTATTCGATAAAACTGACTAGGTGTTTATCAATCTTGCTTATTTTCTCAAAGAACAAGGCTCTTCATTTCATGAATTTCCTAAATTATTTCCTTACCTTTCAATTCACTAATTGCTGTTCTGATCTTAATTATTTCTTTCCATGTACAGCTTTTAGGATTGGATTGTTCTTGTTTATCCAATGCCTTTACATGGGTTTTTAGGTTATTAATTTGAGAGTTCTCTGTCTTTGTTATGAAGGTATTTAGTGTTATGAATTTTCCTTCATTGTGTTGCATAAATTTTGGTATTCTGTGTTTCATTGTCATTCAGTTCAAGAAATTTTAGTATTTCCATTTTGATTTCTTGTACAACCCATTCATTATTTAACAGCATGTTATTCAGTCTCTAGGGGCTGGTGCAATTCCTGTTCTTTCTCTTGTTTATTTTTTGTATTTTTAATTATTTTAATTTTTATCAGTTATGCAAATAATATGAATACATTCATGTTGGTGCCATCAATAGCTGCCTCAATGTCCTCCCCCCTCTGAAGGGACCTTCCTCAACAGGGAATGTGGGTCATGCATTGTGGGGTGCCATCACTTATGTGGAAGAGATAATGTTTCTGTGTATAATGACCCAACTTGTAGCTCTAACAATTTTTCTGGCCCCTCTTGAATGAATTTTCCTGAGCCATGTTGAGTTTGTTTTAGGTCTTGATGAGGTCTTGGGAGCCACTATGTCTCTGGATATCTGGTATAGTACAAGTTGAGTGTTGTCTGTGTCTATCTCCTTCACACTTGCATTGATATCAGGTTCACCATGAAAGCAGCACTCTTGCTCATTTCCCCAATTATTCTATGGTTTCAGCTGGGGCCCTAGTAAGGTGTGATAGGCTGATCCTCTCCTCAGGTTTGGCATCCATCTGAAAAAGAGAAGCAAATTCTCCAACACAGAGAGAAGTCAGCACCAGGTAAATGGGATAGACATTATTATTTTACAGAGAATTGTATAAGTGTAGGCCCTCTTGTAGCCCATGATTGGTGGGAGCTTGATATTGTAGAGTGGGCTTATTTTTTGGATGTGGTTCTGACTTGTTTCCAGTTCCAGGTATGAGTTTACTTCCACTGAGTGGATCTGTTAGCCAAATCAAGAGCAGCTGGCTACTCAACATGGCTGTGTGCCATTATTGCACTTGTGTGAGCATCACATCAGGTTGTTTGCTGTTGAATAGCTTATACCACAAGTTGCTTGGACAGATGTTGGGCATTTTCCCCCAGTTGCTCATGTACTTTCTAGCACTAGACAAGCAAACTGTCTAGGGAATAACCCTTTCAGCATCCAGCCAGTTCACTCCATGTTACATGCCAACAGCATATGGTGTCTTTGCCAGTAGGGTCTTACCATTAACCTTTGGAAGGTCATCAAGTACTCTGACAGAAATCTGTCTTCCTTTGGGAAACCATGCTGTGATCAACAGCTCACTGTGGAAGTTAACCACATGCTGGTACTGAGAGTTGCAGGTCAGCCACAAGGAAAAATAAGGAAGAAAAAGATAGGCAATATAAAAGAGAAAGTGAAAAGAGAGAGAGTAGGGGGAGATAGAGAAGCATGAGATGATAAAGTTAATCTTTATCATGCCCTCTCCAGGGCTCTGTGATTCAGGTGTTCCCTCTAAGAGCCTGATGAAGGTTCCACATTATAGTCTTTCTTTCAGGATATAGGATTTTATATTACCATTTCCATTTGGGTCCCATTTTGTGTCTCCCATACCTTAACCCTCCACTCTCATCTTACTCCCCCTATTATCTGATCTTCAAGATGCTTATTAGGTATGTCAGCATCTCTGGCAGATTCAGGTTAGGAGCCACAGATGAATGAGACCATGAGTCAATTATCTTTCTGTGATTGGGTGAGGTCTCTGAAAATGATCTGTTCCAAATTTGACCACTTTTTTTTTTTTTTCAAATTTCATTGTGTCATTTTTTCCCTTCCTTTCCATAGTGTAGCTACATAACATCTTGGTTATCCTTTTGTTTAATGATAGACATCTGGGTTGATTCCAGCTCTTAGCTATTATGAATTGAGTAGCTATGAACATGGTTGGGAAAATCTGTCTGAAATAAGGCATGGAGCTTTTAGGGTAAATGCCCAGTAAGTGAATACTGGATCTATTGGTAAGTCTATAATCATCCTTCTTAGAGTCTCCATACTGCTTTCCATAGGTGTTGTACCATCTTACATTCCTACCAATAGTGAATGAGGGTTAGTTTTTCTCTACAACCTCGCCAGCATTTGTTTTCATTAGATTTTTTAATGTTAGCTAGACTAACTGGGGTAAGGTCGAATCTCCTAGTTGTTTTAATTTGCATTTCCCTGGTGATTAGGGATGTTGAACATTTTCTTAAGTGTGTGTTTCCATTTGAATTTCTTCCTTTGAGAACTCCCTGTGCAGTTCTCTGTCCCATTTTGTGACTGGCTTTTGACTTTTTATTGTGTGGGTTCTTGAGTTCTTTGTAGATTCTAGAAATTGGGCCTCTGTCAGTTATATAGCTGGAAATTTTTTTCTTTCATTCTGTGTTTAATGTTTTGGCTCTGCTTATTATTTTTGTTGTTGGTGAGAAAACTTTTCAGCTTCATGAGATCCCAATGGTTTTGTGTTAAATCTGCATATTGCTTACAATAAGATTGCCATTTTCACAATGTTACTTCTGCCTATCCAGGAGCATGGGAGGTCTTCCCATTTTTTCAAATCCTCCTCAGTTTCTTTCTTGAGTGTTTTTATGTTTTCATTGCATAGATCTTTCACTCCCTTGGTTATTCCAAGATATTTTATTTATTTATTTATTTATTTATTGCTATTGAAAATTGGACAATGTTGCCTATTTCTTTCTCTGTATCTTTGCCTTATGCAGATAGAAAGGTTACTGATTTTTGTGCATTGATTTTGTATAGTGCTGCTTTGTTGAAGGAGTTTATCACCTTTAAGAGTTTTGAGATGGAGGTTCTCAGGCCACTTATGTATAAATCATGTCGTCTGCAAATAGAGCTAACTTAACTTCTTCCTTTCCAATTTGTGTTCCTTTTATTTCCTTCTCCTGTCTTATTGCTTGAGGTAGGACTTCCAATAGGAAAGAGTGGACACCCCTGTCTTGTTCCTGATCTCAGTGGTAATACCTTCAGTCTTTCCCTGTTAAGTATTATTTGGACTTTAAGAACTTTATATATGGCATTTATTATGTTGAGATTTAAACTGTCCATGCCTATTCTCTCTAATGTTTCCTTTTTTGAGAGACAGAGAGAAAGAGAGACAGACAGATAGAAAATGGGTGCTCCAGCAGCCTCTCAGCCACTGCGTATGAATTCCAGATGCATGCACCCCCTGTGGGCAAGTGAGGCATTGTGCTCTTGTGTCACTTTACATCTGATTATTCATAGGACCTGGAGAACTGAAATGGAGTTCTTAGGCTTGGCAGGCAGGCACCTTAACTGGTAAGCCATCTATCCAGCCCTCTCTCCAATGTTTTGATAATGAAGTGATGTTTTATTTTATCAAACACATTTTCTGCATCTACCAAGTGATCACATATTAAAATGACAGATTTTTGTATGTTGAATCACACCTGCAATCCTGGGATAAAGCCTACTTGATCAAGGTGGATAATGCTTTTGATGTATTGTTGAATTTGGTGTGCAAGGATTTTGTTCAGGATATTTCCATCTAAGTTAATCAGGGAAATGGTCTATAGTTTTCTTTTCTTGTGGCATCTCTGCCTCATTTTGGTATTGGGATGATACTAGCTTCATAGAAGGAGTTGGATATTTTTCCCTGTTCTCTTATTGTGTGCCACAGTTTGAGAGACTGGTTTCAGTTCTTCCATGAAGGTTTGATAGAATTCAGCTGAGAAGCCATCTGGTCCTGGACTCTTCTTTTTGGGGAGGTGTTTGATTATGTTTTCAATGGGTGCAATAGACTTGTTTAGGAGATTAATCTGCTCTGGGTTTAGTTTTGGTAGATGGTATGTGTCCAGGAATCCATCAGTTTCCATTTCCTCCATATTATCCAGTTTTGTGGAATAAAAGTTTTTGAAGTAAGTCCTGATGATTCTCCCAATTTCACTTATGTCTGTTGTCATCTCTCCTTTTTTATATCTAATTTTGTTAATTTGAAGTGTCTCTTTTTTCACTTGTTCAAATCGGCCAGGGCTTTATCAATGTTGTTTATTTTTTCAAAGAACCTGCTCTTTGTTTCATCAATTTTCTTAATTGTATTCTTAGTTTCCAATGCATTCATTTCTGCTCTGATCTTAATTATTTCTTTCCATCTGGATCTTTTCAGGTTGGCTTATTCTTGTTTTCCCAATGCCTTTAGGTGAATGGTTAGGTTATTGGTTTGAGATATCTCCTTGTTATAAAGGCATTTAGTGCTATGAATTTTCCCTAAAGAATGAATTCATTGTGTCCCATAATTTTTGGTATGATGGGTTCTCATTGTCATTCAATCCTATAAATTTTGCAATTTCATTTTTTTATTTCATCCATTACCCACTCATTGTTTAAAAGTGTGTTGTTCAGTTTCCAGGAGCTGATGGGATTCCTGGCACAGCTTTTGTTGTTAATTTCTAGCATTGCAGCATCATGCTCTGATATCATGCAGGCAATAGATGGTGAAGGAAAAACTTTCCACGATAAAACTCAGTTGTACAACTATATGAACACAAAGACAAACCTACAGAGAGTACTTCAGGGAAGTTTCCACACAGAAGAATCATAAAACTAACCTCAAGAACCTACAAGAAGCAGATCACAATAACCAAACTCAGAGAAGGCACAAAAAACTTCAAAGTCCAGAAAACACACACACACACACACACACACACACACACACACACACACACTAAACCACATAAATCACCACAATATGGCAGGGATTAAATCAAACCTCACAGTTATCACCCTAATTATTAATGGCCTTAATTCACCCATCAAGAGACATAAGCTAACAGGGTGGATCTGAAAATTAGATTGCTCAATCTGCTGTTTTCAAGAAACCCACCTCACCACTAATGACAGATACCTTCTCAGGGTGAAAGGGTTGAAAATGATATTCCAAGTAAATGGAAATAGAAACAAGCAGTTGTTGCTATACTAATATTGGATAAAATAGACTTCAAACCAAAAGTAATCAAAACAGACAAAGAAGGCCACTTATCAAGGGAAAGATCCAACAAGAGGATATGACCATCATCAACCTTTATACACCAAACACAGGTGCACCACAATTCATAAAACAAAACCTATTTGACAACAAAACAAAAATAACCACCAACACCATCATAGTCAGGAACTTCAGTACTTCACTGTCAGCAATAGATAGATCATCCAAAAATAAAATTAGCAGGGAAGTAAGAGAGCTCAAAAACAACATAAAGCAAATAGACCTAACAGACATCTACAGAACATTCTACCCAATATCCACAGATTACACATTCTTCTCAGCAGCCCATGGATCCTTCTCTAATATAGATCATATACTGGGCCATAAAACCTGCCTCTATATTTTTAGGAAAATCAACAGTATATCCTGCATAATTTTTAGTTTTAAAGCATTGTGGTCTGATAAGATGCAGGAATTTATGTTAATTTTCCAGAATTTTGGAGACACAATTTATATTCTAATATATGATCTATTTTGGGGAAGAGTCTGTGGGCTACTGAGAAGACTTCATATTCTGTAGACTTGGTGTGGAATGTTCTGTAGATATCTGTTAAGTCTAACTCATCTATGGTATTGTTAAGATCTGTTATTTTTGTTGCTTTTCTGTTTGGATGATCTGTGTAATGATAGCACTGATGTATTGAAATCCCCTAATATAATGGTATTGGGATTTACTTCTGATATTTTTGTCAAGTTTGTTTTGCCTTATAAAATGTTGTGTGCCCGTATTTCATGTATGTAGATTTAAGATTGTGATGTCCTCTTGTTGGATCATTCTGTTGATGAATAAAATGTGTTCTTTTTTTGTTTAATTTATTTTGGTTTGAAGTCTATGTTTTCAGATATTAGCTTAGCAACAACACTTGTTTCTTATTTGCATTTGCTTGGAAAGGTGTCTATGTTTACTGGGGGATTTATTGAAGGCAGCTGATAGAAGGACCCATTTTTCTGATCTAACCTGTTAACTTGTATGTTTTTATAGGTGAATTAAGTCCATAAATATTTAAAATTATTACTGTGAGGTTTGAGTTAATCCCTGCCATACACGAGGGTTTATTTGGTTTAATGCTTTGTATGTTTTCATGCATGCTTTAATATTGGTTGTCATGCTCATCCTCATGGAGGCTTTTGAGATTGGTTGTTTACTCCTCTTGTGTAGAATATTGCCTGAAGAATTCTTGGTAAGTTTGGCTTTGTGTTAATATAATCATAGAGCTGGCTTTTGTCATGGAAAATTTTCCTTTCTCAATCTATTTTGAGAGATACTTTCACAAGGTATAGTAGTTTGGGTTGGAAGCCATAGTTTTGTTAGATTTTGAAGTGCTCCATTCCAGACTCTTCTGGCTTTCCAGGCTCAGGGTTTCCACTGAGAAAGCTGGGACAATTCTGATGGTATTGCCTTTGTATGTAATGAGTTCTTTCTTTCTTGCTGCTTTTAGCACTCTTTCTTTATTTTCATTGTTTAGAGTTTTAACTATAATGTGCCTTGGAGAGTTTCTTATTTGGTTTTGTTTGTTTGGTGCTCTGTGAGCTTCTTGTATCTGGATGGATTTCTCTTTTGTGAGATTGCAAAAATTTTCTTCAATAATTTTGTTGACTATGTTCTCTAAGCCTCTGGCTTGGATTTCTTCCCCTTCCGGTACACCCATGGTCTGGATATTTTGTACAGAATTCCTTCATATTCTATTTGCATGTTATTTTTTTTTTTAATTTATCAGTTTTTGGACTCCCAATCAATTTTCTATGTTGTCTTCCAGATGACAGGTTCTGTCTTCCACATAATTGACACTATTAGTGAGGGATTTTAGAGAGGCTTTGGAAGCTCTATTTGATTTTTGTTTCCTGTTGTGTTTTCCTTCATTGTGTCCATCTCTTTTTTGAGGTCCAATTCCAGGTCAATGTTTGATTTTCTTGATGCTTCCTGGAATTAATTATTGCATTTGATCATGGGTTCATTAAGCTTAATCAGCTGTTTGTCGAAATCTTCTATTTGTTGACTCACCTTCAATTTGTTTATCTCTCTTTTGAGGTCTCTCTGGTTTTCTTCAATTAGTTAAGCCTAGTGTTGGTGTTGAAGGCTGTATGCATTTCATTTATTTAACTGTTGGCTTTTGCTTCCAGTTAAGCAATTCTCTTGTTCAGGGTCTCATTGAGTTTATGTAATAAGCTTATTGTGATTTCCTTTTGGGATTCAAGTTCTGTCATATCCTGCATGTTTTCATATTAAGTAAAGTGACCAAAACCAGAAAGAACAAAACTGTACATTCTCTTTGATATGCAAGCCCTATGTTTGCTTTCTATAAGTATGCATACATAGAAGTGAAAATGTGGATAAAATGTATAATGGTAGAATTATAACTAAAAGTGAGTACAAAGAGAAGAGCTAGAGGAGGGAAGAGACATTTACATAGAGTAGGAAGGATATTGGGGGAATAGGGTGTATGGTGTGAAAGGTACTGGGGATAGGAGAGGGAGACAGGAATAAATTAAAACATATTGTATATGAAAATACCTGTGGTTGTTTGAATTAGTTGTTCCCAATAAAATCATGTGTTTTCAATGCTTGGTCCCTATATGGTCATAGTTTGGGAGGGGTTTTGCTGGAGGAAGTGTGTAACTGAGGTGGGATTTGGTGTATTATAATCCAAATCCCCCTTGCTAGAGCTCAGCTCACTCTTGCTGCTTTCTACTAGCTTCCACTGTTCTGCCAGCCTTTCCCTTCCAGGCCAAATCTTTCCCTTGAGACTGTGGGTGGAAATACACCTTTTCCTCTCATCAGCTGATTTTGGTACAGTGTTTTTGCCCCAGCAACTCAAAGGTAGTTACTACAATGCAAGAATGAATGATACCTAAATCTTGTTATACCAACTTAAAAAAAAATGGAGGGCTGGAGTGATGGCTTAGCAGTTAAGGCACCTGCCTGCTAAGCCTAAGAACCCGGTTCCAATCTCCAGGTCCCATGTTTAACTAGATGCAAAGTGACACAAGGGTGCAATGCTGCACTTGCCCACAAGGGGGCACATTCATCTGGATTTCAATCACAGCAGCTGAGAGACTGCTGGCACGCCCATTATCTATCTGTCTCCCTCTCCCTCTCTCTCTGTCTATCTCTCTCTGTGTCTCTCTCCAAAAATAAAAAAAAAAAAAAATAAAAACACAAATAATGGAATGGTCACCAGAAATGCCAAAGGAAGAGTGCTGGTTCTGAATTTCTAGTAATACATTAGTTATGTAAATTAAAATAATAAAAGATAGAATAAGCCATACTTCGAATAAAAATTCCACTGTATATATTTACAAGTGTGTGTGTGTGTGTGTGTGTGTGTGTATATTTCTGGATTCATAACAAAATAATTGAATGGCTAACTTAATAGGATCAGAGTTCATAAGAAGAAATGTGTACTTTATAAATGTGTAGTTTATAAATTAGTATAGGGTCTGGAGAGATTCGCAGCTGTTAATGGTACTTGTTTGCAAAGCTTGATGATTCTTTTCAAATTCTCAGTGCCTACATAAAGCCAGAAGCATAAACGGTGGATGTGTGTGGAGTTAATTTGCAGAGGCACTAGTCCCTGGTGTGCTCATTTCATTCATTCTTTCACTCATTCATTCTCTCTTTCTACCAGCAAAGGAATATCTAAAAATATTTTAAAAATCAGGAGGCCAGAAAGATGTTATCAAGATATAGAAAATAATTTGGTGTGAAGGTTGGAGAGAAAGTATAGCTGCTTTGTTAGTGGTGTTGAAAATAAATTTGGCTGTAAGCTTTAATTTTGAACCTTAAGCCTGTGACTTCTTAAACTATACATATTTAAGGAGTATGAAAAAGTCATCCGTATAAATAAATTATTTCAGAAAATACTTTAATTGAGTATAGAGAAGCACAACTTAGAACATATAAATGGAACTCTGTAAGGTTGAAAAAGACATTCCAATAGATCAGGTATCACAATACATGCAAATGGAATCCTATTAATATGGCTAAAAATTACATGTTCTGTCCAGAGGGCCATTGGATTCGTTTAAAATGAGTTTGTTTATTTCTGCATGTATATATATATGTGTCTGCCAAATGTGTATGCATACAGTAAGCAAAAGTAAAAGAACACATGGGAAGTATTACATAAGTAACAGATCATCAAGCCAGACACTCACCATATCCAGAAGTCTATAATTCCAGTTACAAGAAAAGATTGCTGACTCCCTTGCATGAGATGAACCCCTCCTCACACATCAGCTAGAGTCCAGGTGAAACCACAGATCAACTGATGAGATGAATTAGAATGCTGCTTCCATGGTGAGCCTGACAACCTGTGCCCTGGTGATGGATGCAGACACTGAGGATATTCAAAATGTACAAAACATTTTCTCTTAAATCAGGAATGAGAGAAAAATCCTAACTTTCACTACTTGTTTTGGCATATTCAAAATAAGCAAAGAGTGTGAAACTTGGCATATGATGTAAAAGAGGAAAATATTAAATGCATTTTACAGATTTGGAGGAAAATACAAAATGCTAATCCCTGTTACTGTAATTATCCAAATAGGAATGTGCTTTAAAAGGATACATAGAAAATTCCCAAGTCTTCCTTTCTGCTCACCAATCTTAAATCTTCATATCTTATTTTTGTTTTGACTGGAATATTGTTTTGTATAGGAAATAAAACTCTCCCATTTTGAATTTTAAAACAGTTAAAATTCACATAGAATATTCTAAGAAGAAAGTGAAATTTTCTCCAAATACATATGTCTCTCCAATAGTAAATGAGAGTTCCGTTTATATACTTCTGCTGTGTTGCCAATGGACCTTTCTTATAACTGCAAGGTTTATATCTATCATCTATGTTTCTATATATCTATAATCTATCTATCTATCATCATCATTTGTCTATCTATATCCCTCATCTCCCATTTCCCCTTTTCCCTCCTGTTCCCCCGGTTCCCCCCTTGTTCCTCCTCATCCTCCTTCCTCCTCCCCTTCCTCTTCTTCCTTCTTCTTCTTCTTCTTCTTCTTCTCCTCTCTCTCTCTCTCTCATTTATTTTTTACTCTGCTCAGTTCAAAATTTTAGCCTTCCCAATGTTTTCTTGTTGCATTAAAGTATATAGTGAAATTTCCATTCAGTTAGTCTTGAGATTATGCCACCAATGCCATTCATTTAAATTTCACCCACTATTTTTCTATTTTTTTTCCATTTATTCAACTAGAGTATCTTTTTTGAAGCAATCAAAGCCAAATGAATGCCTCTTCTCATCATTCTAGGAATTAAACCAGTATCCCAACTATGGGAGAATTATGTAAAGATTTTCTAGAGATTAACAAGTCTATTTGTGTTCACAGAATGCCACACCAACCTGGCATAAAGAAATACACTGTATGGGCTGGAGAGATGACTCAGTGGTTAAGGTGCTTACCTGAGAAACCTAACAATATAAGTTCAATTCCCCTGCCCACACTTAAAGCCAGATGCACAAGATGATAAATAAATCTGGAGTTAGTTTGCAGCAGCTAGAGGCCCCAGTGTGCACATTCTCTCTCTTCTCTTTCTCTCTGTGGCACGGTTGTGCATGACTTTAATCTCAGCACACACTCTGGAGGCAGAGGTGGGAGTATCACTATGAGTTCAAGCAAGGCCAGCCTGAGACCACATAGTGAATTCCAGGTCAGCCTGAACTAGAATGAGACCCTACCTCAAAAAAAAAAAAATAATAAAAAGAACATAAATGCACTGTAAATACTTCCTACTTCAATAAAGACTGAACTAATTTCTGATAATAAACAAAACACCCTGGTGTGTCTGTTTATGTGACTATCGATATTCATACATATATAAAAATTCAATAACTTGAGTTTATAAAAAGATAATAAAAAGATAATATTCTCAGAACTTGCAGACTTTTTAAAATAAATTTACTTAGTCTGCTTTAAATTACCACTAGAAAAGCAGCTTTTATTCCATTTTCAAGGTACATAGTAATGAGCATTCTTGAATTTATTTCTCTATGTCTTAAAACCACAGGAGTATGGATGAGTTTTAATCAGATACAAAGTGTATGAATAATTAGATGCACACAAGGACAGGCTGAAGTTTGTGGTGAGGTCTTTAACCACTGGCACATGATAGCTGAAACTTAGTAAACCAATTTGGGTGAAAGAATTGAGTTTCATCTTTTAATTTTAATTTTTATATTTTGGTTTTTCAAGGTAAGGTCTCATTCTAGCCCAGGCTGACCTGGAACTCACTACGTAGTCTAAGAGTGACCTTGAACTCACAGCAATCCTCCTACCTCTGCCTCCCAAGTGCTGGGATTAAAGTCGTGCTCCACCATGTCCAGCTGTCTTTTTTTTTTTTTTTTTTAAACTGAATTTATTCTCTTGTTAATGAAATAAATCTTGAGCTGAAATTCTTTAGAAAATATTGATCAACAATAGCCAGAATAAGTTTTTTTCATTTAGATATACCTTACAAGCTTTATTATTTGGGTAATAAGTGTCTTTTATAAGGTTGTATAAGAGTAAGAAACTCAACTGTCATTTCCAAGACAGTTAAAGAAGCACTGAAGTCTAACAAGAGCTTTCTTCCATTTCTAAACAGCTCTGCAGCACACTGCACATAACTAGGAGACTGGTACTAGTGAGAACAACAAAGATCAGTGTGCTTGTTCACATTGGACATATTTTCTTTGGTGGACTAGAGAATTTCTCCCTTTGACAAGTAAACTAACATAATGAAAGCTGTCAACTCTGTATGTTAACCCCCTTTTCACATTTCAGCACCCTTTCATTTAGTTTGTACTATTTTGACATTGCATTTTTTTCTTTTTCTCTAATAATATTTTCCCATTTACTCTGCTGGACAAAGAACTGAGGAATTCTTTGAGGTAGGACTTGAGTTCTTGGGAGCAGAAATATGTAAATCTTCAATCTCATCTGTCAAAGAATGTGACATCCTACTTAATGTGGCCACTTTTTTCTAACACTCTAAGAATGGATCCCTCCCTTCTCTACCTTTTGCATAAAGTACATGACAAGGATATGAGATTTTTCTGAACTAATTATTCACTTCTGCTAAGGCAAGATTTTTCATTTAAACCATATCTTGGGATTTTGACTTGCCTCAGACTCAGCTATCTTTGGTTAGATGACTATCAGTGACTCAACCAATGGTGCCCTAGAGCACACCCAGGCACCATGCAAGAACTATGGCCAAGAACTCCTTCTGATGAGCATCTGAGTATGTGTGCATGGACAAGAAAATCACTGACTGACATCTCACTTTCCATTTCTTGCTGCAGTATGTACATGTCATCACTCTAAAGCACACATTTCCAAAAGTGTACTTCTTCTTTTTTTATAGTATAAGAAAATGCATTAAGATATTCATTATGGACCAGTAATGTATTTAAATACAATGCTTTAAAACATTATGCACAAAGAGCTTACAGATCACATTTAATAACAAAAAAGCTAGTTGCTTAATACATGTTTCTATGATTACAATTTAATTTTCAAAACCAAACATGTAAGTATTAAATACATAACTTTATAGCAAAGGACATTTAAGTGGATTGCACAAACAGCAGGCAGACTTGTGTGATAAGAGGGGAAAGAAGAAAATTATAATTAAGCCCAGAATTTAAGACCGTATTCAGATACTTCTGTTTAACTGAGGCCTAATTTTATAAAGTGCCAGGTCAACTGAGTATTAGATTTTTATAAAAATATCATTATCTGTATCAGCTAGTACCCCTGCTTTAATAATTTGTGATTGATATCTAGTAATTTCCTAAACCACTCATGTAGCTTTCAGATGCTGTGTGTGTTACACCTTCTTATAAATGAAGTGACACTCAAACATGTCAAGGTAAAAATTGGTCCTAGAGATTTATCCATGAATTTAGTAACTATTGCCTTCCCTTGCCTCCAAAGCTACCTACTGAAAACACAGCTGGCTCAAGCTCTGGCTGAGTCACTAAGCCTTTAATTCATCTTTCAAGACATGCAGAGATAGAGATTTTCTTTGTAAGGACAAAGCTTTCTTTGGACTTTCACCAGGGATATTTCTGAAGTGTACATATTCATATAATATAACCTCCTCTCTTTGTCTGTCATTTGGTACTTAAGTCTGTGTCTCATATTTTGTCTTTCCTTTCAGTTTTCTGTAACCTATTCTTTTAGTTTTGTCCAGCCCATGGCTTTTCCTGCAGCTCAGTGCCAGCTCTGTTCCTTGCCACTGCTGTCCTTTGCTTTCCTTGCCCCAGTCTGGTCATCGGGACTTTCTCAGCCTCCCACCCCTCATTTCTTATCCACAGGTGACTAGTAGTGACACTTCCTTAAAGACTAGGTCTTCAGTGAGTTCTACTTATCAGCAGTTCCAATCAGTACTTCTTTTCTGAAAGAAACGTTGTACACTTCAGATCTCCTCTGCAACAACATTCTTTCTGAATGCTATTCAAAAATATACTAAAAAATGGTTTCTTGAGGATTTCTGTCATATAAGTTAGTAATAACAGAATACATAACTCAACAAAAGATTTCTTTTGTCAATTCAGTTATAAATACTGGGTTTTCCAAGATCACAGTTAAAATATTTGGTTTAAGACATCAATTCATATTTACAATGGATAGATCTAAAAATTCACTATTTGGCTTCATGATAAGAATGTAAAATTTGTAGGATATATTAAGGTTGAAACTTAAAAAACCCTAAACAATAAAAAACTAAGACACTTTTTCATTGAAATATCTATTAACTTCATCAGACTACATAGTAATCAAACTATGTGTTTGTAAGATTATATCAAGTCAATTGTCACCCATGACCCATAATCCCTTTATATTTTAACTCAAAGACAAGTATTATGTAAGAGTAAATGAACTTTAGCTTTCCAACTGTTCTGGTAAGAATTATTAGACAAGTCAGATAATACATTTGCCACAAGTGAACTCTCAATTGTTATGAGGTAGCAACCATCAACTGTACCACGTTCTGTGGAGGTTGTGCCCTCCACTCATAAGGCTTCCCATTTCACATGAAAAGTATGAACATCAAGGGACAGAGGAGCCACCATTCATTGTTTCTTTGATTCTTGGTGTTCATAGTATCTTAAATACCCGATATCTTGAATTCATAGTATCTTAAATACCTGATTTCAATTTTACAGTAACAACACACATCAATATTCTGGTTGGTAACTGTGCTCCAAGTTGCATGTATTAATGATTTCCAACAAGATTTAGATAAACATTTCCCAGCAGTCTGAGCAGGATTTATTCCTATTCCATCATTGGTAATAATTGCACTTGTTGCTGTAGGAACTTTAAATTCTTCTGCTGCAAACCTTACAACTGCTGTAAAAGGAACACTGAGTACTTTGTAGGGCAGCTATGGGTCCAATGTGAGCGTGATCTTAAATGACAACTTCAACCAGAATATGGACCCCAAGGTTCAGTCAGGAGGAGAATGAACTCCCAAGACCAAGACCACAAAAGTGTACTTCTTAAATGGTCAAAATTGAACCCATTTAACCATTCAATGCTTATTGATTTCCTGCAATGTATTAATTTTATGCTAACTCATATGAGAACAAGTTAGTGATACAGAGTTGAGAAACACACAAAAAATCTTGCTCTCATGCCTCTTATTAAGGACTATATAGTGGATCTGTTTGTTTATTAACAAATGGCAAATACATAACTAGGGAAAATTGACAGAAGGGAGGGGAAGTAAGAGGAATGAATTGATGGTAGAATATATAAATATTTCTGTTTTAGTAAAGAGTTTCAAATGTATACTGTTATAAAACAGTCATTGAGATTTGTATAAAAAATTATGGTTATTGGACATATTTAAACATTATGGTTGCTACCTGGTGAACACACTTGATGGGGTTGCCAGTAACAACATTCTGTTCCAGTTAAAAGACTGCTAAAAACAAAACTATTAGCTATGAAGCTTTTGAATGAAATGCTTTGAAAAAATGAATAATTAGTTGAAATTCTGAAAAACCCTTTTCCATGGCTAGAGCCTTTTGCCTCTTTCTAAGGTCAGCTACAGTTCCAATTTCAGGGCACTTTTCTTGAACTAATTAAGAACTCTTATTGGACAGGCTTGAAAATTATCTACTCTCCCAATAAAATCTTGTTATGTTGGTTATAATCCTTTTTTTTTATTATTTGTGTGTGTGTGTGTGTGTGTGTGTGTGTGTGTGTGTGTGTGTGTGTATGAGAAAGAAAAAGAGAGAGAGAAAGGGGGGCAGAGACAGACAGATAAGTTTCTGCATCTGAACCAAATTTTGAAACATTTTTTTTCTGTTCATTCAGTTGGTTCAGGATGTCCTTCGTAGGGCTGCCTATCTAACATGTTTTACTGAGTATAGCAGTGCAGTTCCAAAACACCAGCACTCATGAGGGTAAGGCAAGAGGATAAAGAGTTCAAGGCTATCCTCTACTAATTGTAAATTTTTGTTCAGCCTGTGTCGTATCTCAAACAAAGAAACAAACAAACAAAATAAACAAACAAATAAACATGTGCTAATAAGAAATGAGGAAAAGATCAACAGATCATTGTGAAAGTTAACCCCGTGCTGGTACTCGGAGTTCTAAGTTAACGCCTAGGAAGGGGAGAGAAGAAAAAAATAGATAATATAAAAGAGAAAGTGAGTATAGAGAGGAGAGGAAGAGAGAGGGGGGGAGAGAGGGAGGGAGGGAGAGAGGAGAGAGAGTGAAGCAGGAAAAGATTAAGGTTGGTCTTCATGATATTTCTCCAGTTTACTGTGGTTCAGGTGTTCCCTCTGCAAGCCTGCTGAAGGATCAATGTTTTAGTCTGTTGTTCAGAATAAGGGGTTTTATAGTATTATTTCCTTTTGGGACCCTATTTGTAAAACCCCACCCTTGTCCTCCCCCATCCCACCCTCCCTATCAGAGATACCTACAAGGTTTCCCAAAACAGAGAGATTTCTGTCAGCGTTCTTGATAATCCACCAAAGGTTAATGGTAAGAGCCTACTGGCAAAGACAGCATACACATGTGAGACCAAACATGGAGAGACCTGGTCAGAATCTGGAAGAGGGTCAGTCCCCAGACAGTTAGCTAGTCTAGTGCCAGAGGGTGCGACATGAGCAACTGGGGAAAAATGGCCAACATCTATCCAAACAAATTGCAGTATAAGATACCCAGCAGGAAACAACCTGATGCAATGTTCAAACAAGAGCAGTAGTGGCACACAGCCATGGTGGGTAACCAACTGCTCTTGATTTAGCTAATAGATCCACTCAGTGGAATGGAACTCATTGCTGGAACTGGGAAATAAGTCAAAACCATGTACAAAAAATGAGGTCAGTCTCCAGATCAATATACCACCAACTGTGGGCGAGAAGAGGGCCTATGCATATAAAATTCCCTCCAAAATATCTATGGCCATCCCATCTATCTAGTACTAACTTCTCTCTCCCTTGGAGAATTTGCTTATCTTTTTCAGAAGGGAGGATCAGCCAATCACACTCACCAGGGCTCCAGCTGAAACCATAGAGTACTGCGGGGGAAGGGCAAGAGTACAGTGTGCTTGATGATCATGACACCAGAAAAAGGCTGAAGGAGATAAACACTGAGAACATCCAACTCCTACTAAGCCAGATATCCAGAGACACAGAGGCTCACAAAGCCTCATCACTGAAACAGAACTAAAATGACCCCAATGTGGCTCAGGGAAATTTGCGGAAGAGGGGGCAGAAAGAATGTTAGAGCCACAAGTTGGGGCATTATGCACAGAGACTTGGCCTACCCCCAGAACTCTTGACTACCCCCACAATGCATGACCCACATTCCCCATTGATGAGGGTCCCTTTGGAAGAGGGAGGACAGGGAGGAGGATAATGGAGTCATCATTATGAATGTAAAATTAGAATAATATAAATAAATAAATAAATAATTTTAAAAAAGAAATGAGGCAAAGAAATAAAGGGAGATGAGGGCATGCATTAGGGCATCCCTTTAGCAAGATCATTTGTGTCTTGGAAATATCCACTTTAATTAAGTGATTTAGGGATATAACTGAGTGCTAGAGTAGACTCAGTCAGTCTAAAGAATACTTTCAAGAAGGAAGTAGCTTTTGAAAGAACAGCAAGGTATGATTTTCTTCTTTTGAATGAAGTAATAATGAAGTCAGTAAAAAAAGAAGAAAAGTGGATACATGTTGTTCACAGCCTTCAGGAAGTAAGAGAAGATGTACTTTACAGCATATGTAATAGTTTTACCAAAAAAGAGAAAAAAATGAATTTATTATATCAGCCAATAATTATTGAATAATTAATGTAGAATAAATGGTTATCTCTTACTTTAACATTAGGCATAAGGGCACTCCTACTTAGTTCCTTTCACATGAGAGAATGTGGCACAATGACTATTATATAATAAGCAATAGAACTCAATACAAGAAAATAAAATGAAGATACTCTGTCCTTGCTTGTGATAAACACTCCCATTCCTATTCACATGATTGCTTTGGTTTCGTCCCATTTGGGAAAACCAAGTTGGATAATGTAAAAATGCCCATGCATCTTGGATACTTTAAATGAATTTGTTATTAAAATATTTGAAACTAAGGAAAGATTTCTGATGAGCATTTGTATGGCACAATGCAGGTCTTTACCTAGCCAGTTTTCTGGCTCCGGTTTTCTCACTAGGATGGTGGGTAGTCAATGATGGGTAAGACTCCATGAGATGGGGCAACCTAAGACAGGCACCATCACATGTGATGATCCCTTGAGGTCTGTGTTCAACAATGGCTTGGCAAAGAACCATGCATCCCAGGGTTGCCAATAGTAAAAACAAAAAGGAGGATATGTATGGCACAATTCAGATCTGGCCCTAGCCAGACCACATGTCAGAAGAAACCAGGAAGTGGTTCTGTTAACATGGCGTCCTGCCAGGCCTGGCATGACAACAGCTACAGTCCCATGCTCGCGAGAAACCTGCTGTGAGATGATCTGTCTGGAGACAGGCTGTCATTGGTCACAAGAGGACCACCCATACAATGATTGGCCAGCCAAACCCCTCAATACACCCTACACTTCCTTGAATAAATGAGTTTGCGGCAGCTTGCCCTCTGCTGCTTCCACCCAACTCCTGGAGTCTGTGTTGTGACTCCATGCCTCTCACCCCCAACATGGCAGAGACCCTGCCATCCCTCCTGGGCTGGCCCTAGGGGGGACCCCAACAAGCATTAAAAGTGAGAAAAATGTTAGGAGACTTTGGATACATATCCAAGGGACAATAGCATAGTAATTCTTCTTTTTTCTCTTTGTTTTTATTTATTTTTATTGACATCTTCTATATTTACAGACAATAAACCATGATAATTCCTTCCCCTCCCCCACTTTCCCCTTCACAACTCCACTCTCCATCATATCCCCTCCCTCTCTCCATTAGTCTCTCTTTTAATTTGATGTCATCATCTTTTTCTTCTATTATGAGGGTCTTATTAATGGTATTGCTAGGCACTGCAGGGTCATGGATATCAAAGCCAATTTCTGTCCTGACAGTTGCATTGTAAGGAGTAGTACCCTTCCTTTGGCTCTTACATTCTTTCCACCACTTCTTCTGCAATGGACCCTGAGCCTTGGAGGATGTGATAGAGGTGTTTCAGTGCTGGACACTCCTCTGTCACTTCTTCTCAGCACTATGTTGCCTTTTGGGTCATCCCAGTGGTCACTGCCATCTGAAAAGAGAAGCTTCTTTAACCAAAAGTGAGAGTAGCATTAATGTATGAATATGAACATTAAGTGTAGTGCTTTCAGGGCAGTTGGGTGAGAAAAATATATGCATTTAGCCAGATAAGAGCAGGCTTTATACCCCTAAGGCTCATGACCTCCCCTGCCATAGGCTTTTGATTATGTTTTCAGTACTGGGCATGCATTTCCTCCTATAGAGGGAAATACAGTCCAATTAGAGAGCAGTTGGTTTCCCCCAGAGATATGCCACTATTGTACCCATTTAATCATTTCTCCTGTCTGGCCAAATTGAGGTTTCCAATGTCCAAATGTTTTTACTGCTGTTGACTTCTGTCTCCCATAGAGCTGCATGCAGTTCAGCTTTTTCCAGATTTCAGTTGGCTGGTCTGCAGGGAAGAGGTTTTCAGCTCAGCACCAGATTGATTTCTCAGTGAATTTGCTGCCTAGGCATGTGAAGTCTTCAGCAATAGGGTCTTATCATCTGTTACTTGTGTGAAATGAAGGGCCTTGCAATAGTGTGTTTTGGGTGGAACAGGGATCTCACTGGCCAACAATTCGCTGGAAGGTAACCTATCCATAGCAATGAAAGTTTTCTAGTAACAATCTATGGCTTCTGGATGTGCCATTCTCCATAACAGTAGGCTTTTGTATGTATTATTCAGAATATCTTGAATTTTGATTGACTGTCCTCACACCCTTCTCTTATTCAATCTCTTCCCCTGGACTCATGTAGGCCATCCCACTGACTGTGATTTGTTCTTCTACTTACATATATACAGTATTTTCCCCTAACGTCCTTCCCTCTCCTCCCTCCCTTACAGCCTTTTACTAGCTTACTGGCCTCTGCTACCAATTTTTGATTCCAGCTCACACACAAGTCTAAACATTTATAGTTGGTATCTACATATGAGAGAGAATATGTCACATTTGGCCAAATTGAGGTTTCCAATGTCCAAATGTTTTTACTGCTGTTGACTTCTGTCTCCCATAGAGCTGCATGCAGTTCAACTTTTTCCAGATTTCAGTTGGCTGGTCTGCAGGGAAGAGGTTTTCAGGTTTCTGGACCTGAGTTAGTTCAGTTATTATAATCCTTTCCAGATCCATCTATTTCCTGAAAATTAAATAATTTAATTTTTATTTACCACTGAATAGAACTACATTGTGTGAATGTACCACATCTTTATCATTGATTCACTTGTTGAGGGACATCTAGGCTGGTTCCATTTCCTAGATATTGTTAATAGAGCAGCAATAAACATGGTTGTACAAGTATCTCTAGTATAGTAAGAAGAGTCCTCAGGATATATGTCTAGAAGTGCTATAGCTGGATCATAAGGTAACTCCATTTTTAGATGTCTCAAAAACCTCCACAATGATTTGCACATTAGCTGTGTCAGACTACATTCCAACCAACAGTGTAGAAGGGGTCCCCCTTTTCCACATCCTCACAAACATTTATTGTCATTTCTTTTCTTGATGATAGCCATTCTGACGGGAGTGAGATGGAATCTCAAAGTAGTTTTAACATGCATTTCCCTGATGGCTAAGGATGTAGAACTCTCTTTTAGATGTTTATATGCCATCTGTATTTCTTCCTTTGAGAAGTCTCTGTTTAGATCCATAGCCCATATTTTAATTGGGTTGGTTGATTTCTTATTTTTTTGTTTTGTAAGTTCTTTGTATATTCTGGATATTAATCCTCTGTCAGATGTATAGCTGGCAAATATTTCTCCCATTCTGTAGGTTGTCTCTTTGCTGTATAAACAGTGTCCTTTGCTATACAAAAGCTTTATAATTTTATGAGATCCCAGTAGATCAGTGTTTTTTTTTTTTTTTTTTTTTCTGAGCAATTGGAGTTATTTTCAGTAAGTTCATAGCTATGCTAATCTACTAATGGATTTCCCCTATCTTTTTGTCTAGAAGTTTCAGAGTTTCAGGTCTGATATTAAGGTCCAAGATCCATTTGGACTTGATTCTTGTCCATGGAGAAATACAAGGATCTATTTTTATCCTTTTACACATAGATATCTAATTTTCCCAGCACCACTTGTTGAAGAGGCTGTCTTTTCTCTAATGATTATTTTTTGGCATTTTTGTAAAAAATTAGATGGCTGTAGCTGCCTGGATAACATCTGGGTCCTCTATTCTGTTTGATTGATCTAAGTGTTTGTCTTTGTGTCAGTACCATGCTGCTTTTGTTATTACGGCTTTATAATATAGCTTAAAATCAGGTTTTCTTTTTAAATATTTATTTATTTATTTATTTATTTATTTATTTATTTATTTATTTAAGACAGATAGAGGGAAAGAAAGAGAGGGAGATGGAGAGGGAGATTGGGCACACCAAGGCCTCTAGCCACTGCAACCGAACTCCAGACACATGCACCCCTTGTGCATCTGGCTTATGTGGGACCTGGATAATCAAACCAGGATCCTTAGGCTTTGCAGGCAAATTCCTTACCTGCTAAGCCATCTCTCCAGCCCTAAAATCAGGTTTTGATTTTGTTGAAAATGCCTGCTAAGCCTCTGGATTGAAATTCTTCTCCTTCTACTGTATTCTGAATTTTTATGTTTGATCTTTTCATAGCGTCCCTAATATCTTGAAATTCCCATTCATGCTTTTCTATTAGCTTATCTTTCACTTTATTGTACTGTATTAGATCTGCCACCCAGTCTTCTACTTTAGATATTCTGTTCTCTCCTTAATCCATTCTATTGCTGAGACTTTTCACAGATTTTTTTTTTTGACCTACTGTATTTTTCATTGCTAGAATCTCTGCCTAATTTTTCTTCAGTATTTCTATTTCCTTATTTATGTCTTATAGTGACCTCCTTATTTTATTAAGCTAGTTTCCTGTGTTTTCTTAGGATTCCTTCAGGAGTTTGTTTTCTTCTTTAATTACATTGTTTTCTTCTTTGATTATTTTTATTTTTTCTTTCATTTCTTTGAGTATAGATAAAATCTTTTTTTTTTTTTTTTGAAATCTTTGTCAGGCATTTCATGTAAAACAGTTTCATTGGGGGACATTTCTGATAAATTAATAATTTTTGGTGGGATTATATTGTCTTCATTCTTTGTGTTTCTTGTATTATAAGGTAGTGATTTTGGCAATTGAGTTGATTTAATGCCTTGCTTTCCTAAGAATATGTAGTGCTTTTAGGTTTGGAAATCCAAATTCATGTACCTTCACAATAGGAGTTTAAGGTGCCAAGTGTAGCTCTTGTACTCCAATCCAACCACAGAAGTAATCCTAGGTGTTGAGTTTGCCTGCTATTCAAGTATTATAATGGGATGGGTGGAACAATTTATTGGAAAATTCTAAAATTCAACTGAGCAAATATACACATTCAATAAAAATGACCGCAGAGTATTCAAGTGTGGAGATTGAAATAAACAGATAACCTTATAAAGGCAAAATCTCTAATGGTGTGTTTTTCTCTACACCCTTAATCCTGTTGGCTGAGAAGTTGAGATTTCTGTTCTGAAACAGGTTCCAGGTCAGCCTGTGTCTGAATCATACTCTGCCCCCAATAATGACAGAAGAAAAAGACATAGGCTTTTTGAATCTGAAATCATCAAATACAACAATAGTCAACCCCCAAATACAGCTTAATTGAGAATGGTAAAGCCAACCAACAATGTATAACCTATAACCTGACCTAACATGGAAGGAGAGATTAGCACTTCCAGTGCAGGCCTACGTACATGTTTTTTTGTCAATCAGCCTCATTACCTTTTGGGGTGGCCCCAAATCTCACCAATGCTGAGTGCCCACCTTGATCCCTCCATTTTGTGCTCTGAATCTGTTGTTCTGATCTGCTGTGCTGGAATCTCTGCCATTGTGTGCTAAATATGTTCTCTGGAGGGTGGCAGTGCTGTTGTTTGGGGTATGAGAGAGTGCAGGAACATGGAGTTGTACTGGAACTGGTCAGCTGGTCTCACCTGTTTCCTCTTCAGCAGCTCCTCTGTTGTCTCCTCTTTGTCTTCTTGACTTTGTAAGGAGGCTGGTGAGGTTGGTAAACTCCCTTGTTTGGTCTCTACTCCTGCATCTGGGTGCTGGTTGGGCATGCAGAGCCGTGCTCATCTTCACAGATCAGGTCCAGGTTTGCAAGCTCCTAGGTGGGATTTCCTCCTTTCTGGTAGTTCTTAGCCTCTCCTGCTTCTCTGCTATGGCTTATAGAAACCTATACACGTTCAGTTTTCAGATGAAGAGTGTATTTTGCTGTGGTTTTGGTTAAATCCCTTCCTAGGCTGGATTGGTGTGACTCCTATCTATTTTTATTTCTTCTTTATACCTTGTTGCTTTCAAATCACTGAACCACAAGTGACATCATTATGTAGCACCCCAGTTACAATATTTGCCTTGCATTCTGTGCTGACATAGTACCCACTTGTGAGAAGGACTCCACTCTTTACTTTCACCACCTTGAAATTCTCTCACTTGAATTTTTGAATTAAGTCATTATAATATTAAATAATGTGTGTGAGCAATGAAGTTACAATGAGTATCAGAGTGTTCACATGGCTATTATCCAACAGCAGTCAGCACATGATTGGTTAAGCTGCTGGACATATGGGATCCATGTGCATAGCAGTTACCATGCACATAAACAGATGCCTTGAGACAGTTCATAGTGTTGCACATAGGTACTGTGATAGTTAATTTCTTATTGCTATGACAAAATACCAAACAGGGACAACCTATGCAAGGAAGGATTTACTTTCTTCATGGTTGCAAAGGATTTAGTTCTTCATGGTGAAGGAAAGCAGTTCACATTGTGGCCAACAGGAAGTAGAGCAAAGGTATCAGCTAGACAGAAGACAGGACAAGATTCTCCTGAGTAACCTACTTTCTCTATGGAGGCCCCACCTCCTAATAACACCATCATATTGTGAATCCATGAAAGGAGCAATCCACTCATTAATTAAGAACCCTCATAACTTAATCATCCCTGGAAATAAATATCTAGTAAAGACAGAGCCACAAGTGTCCTTTACTAATCGCCTGGATATTTCTTACTCCAATGAAGTTGACCATAAAAAAAATCATCACAGACCCTCAGAAGGGCTTGCACCATTTTAAAAGCAGTAATAGCCGCAGAGGCAGCAAAGTTTCCAACAGCTGTGAGCACAGCAGGGTGAACAGGCCATGCACAGGATGTAAATGATACTGTGATTGAGGCTGGCTCTTTCTCCAGTATGAGCGAGGGCTTACAATAGAAACTACCACAGTGAAGAAAGAACTATGTTAATACATCATCATATAAGTTTTTATTGAATAGTGTCACAAAGAATACCATACAGGTGTTAAAACACACAGGAGTTATAGAATCTTAGGTTTTGATTATTGATGTAGTATTGCAAAGTGAGAGTCCATAGGCTTGGCAATGGGATCAATGTTTCAGTTCACTGGGTTATTAGAAAAGGACACTATTTTCATGTAAAATGTTAGCTTATAATTGAAATGGAAAACAATGTCCTTGTAACCAAAGCTATTGCAGTAGTTAATATACATAACCAGTTGTTTGGAACTATATTCAACTCATGGCATTTCTTAATGTCTATGAACCCTCCACATGTTACATGACTAAAGAAACATTAAAGCATCATTGTAAAAATTTATAGTTAAATTAAATTTAGATGTGAAAAGCATGTTTGTGTAAGGAGTTAAGTTTTTTAGAAAAAAATCTGTAAATATCTTTATGTATTCATATTTCATTAGAAAATATGTTTTCAGAATTTTTCACAATGCTTTTGCTATCTACAAATCACTCTTTCTAGCTCCCCAACCAGTGATGACATCAGAAATATCATATTCGAAATTAAGTTAATCAAAATTATTTGTTGATTTTACATTTACCAAGAGTAGCTAATATTGCTTGTCACTATAACTAACTATAGGTGAAAGTGGCATGAGCATAAATTTTGATGATCTAATAAATTTTCATAATTATACAGATCAGGCTCTAGAGAAAGTATAATTATTGAGGACATATAAAATTATAATTTTATTTTGTAACTTACAAATTAATATTGGTTCTAGTATATCAACATTATTCCTATTATATTTTGTCAGTCAGTATATACCACTGTATACCATTTGTAATATGTCCTGTCATTAGTAATGAATGTGGATATTTAAAACTGTTAAAAGTAGCCAAGGACACAAAATGAGCATAGTCATGGTGTTTGATGCTATCTGAGGCCAGTGATATCTGACTTTTGGTTTCAAGTCCATAACTTAAACATTGTCTGTTCTTGAACAATTCCCTTAATTTGTCTTGACCAATGTTTATTTACAATAGTCCTCTGGATATATTTTGAGTTTCCTTGCAGCCTAAAAAATTTTAGATCAGTGTCAAATATTTCAAAATACTTAATCACAGTTCAGATTGATAACCAAAATGTAAATATTATAATCAGTGTTAAAACAATATTAATAACATGGAACTAATAAAAAGATACCATCATTTCTGTATCCTAGGACTGCAAAATAGACTATGTACAGATAAAATTCCTATAATTCTGTGATTTGCTTTATCAGAGGAGCAGACAAAGTTGTCACATAAGAAGAACAGTGGAGGCAGTGGAGGTAGGAGGATCCCCATGAGTTCGAGGCCACCCTGAGATTACATGGTGAATTCCAGGTCAGCCTGGGCTGGAGTGAGACCCTACCTTGAAAAACCAAAAAAATGAAGAAAAAAAAAAAAAAACAGTGGAGGTTGAGAATTCATTGACAAACATGGATATTGCCATATTTAGATCTGTGTGATTTGGTATTTGTTGTTAAACCAAGAGTCCAATATTCCTTCTAACTTCCCTGTATTTAGCTTATAATATATTTAAGACAGCAACTACCAAAAACAAGAATAGATGCTTTTCACTTAAATTTAGAAAATCATTCTGAAGTCTAGATTTACCATATTAAAGAGGACATGAAGGAACCACTTGATCTGTCTTTATAGCAAAATAAAAATGTATTTGTTGTATAAAAAGTAGAGCAACTTCTAATAAAAATATTAAGCTTCTTCATATTTCTGAGGTATCACTGGTCATTTGTAAAGTGAACAATGGAAAAACTAAGCATGACATTATCAGATAATAAGCCAATGAGGTTATTTAGTTACTGGAAAGAATCCCGAACAGTTTACTGTGATTGTTTAAATGATGTGGTGGAAGCAAATAGCCTGTTTTTATTTCAATTTTTTTTCAACTTGACTATTTATTCTTGGCCTACTTAATTATTGTTCCCAGATACTCTACTAATTTCTTATTTAAATTTAGGATGTTCTGTAACAGTATTCATAAACAAGGGAAGAGGAGACATGCTATATCCCAGTATTGATTTGAAACTTTTGAATGACTCTGTGGAATGTTTGGCAAACAGCACAACCTTTGAGCAAAATGGATGGGATTCAGGTCAGTCTTCCACACCAGAATTTGACTTCATATTAGAAAGGAAACCATGTGGATAAAATTAGGAAATTTAGAATATTAGAATAAGAAGCTGTTCTGGAATGAGAAGCACACTCTGCTATAGACCAGAGAGCCTTCTGTGGGATGTGATGTTGGCAAGAAATCTTACTGAAATAAGAAAGGTTCCATTATAGTCATTCCCTCCATCATGTATGCCAATAGAACCAGAAAAGATAATCTATTCCAAATTGTCTCAAAGGGCAATTTACTACATGGTCAAAAAGAATGTATAATAAATTTGTTAATTTAGAAATGATAATATTATACAAAATTAATTATCTCACTAACAGCTATTTTTATCCTAGAATACAAAGCTTTTAGTTCAGAATAATAATATTTTTTCATGTTTTTCATTAAAACTTGAAAAATGTCATTAACACTTACCATTGATACTAGTTCTTTTTAATTCTTATAGTTTTAACCTATGGTATGTCAAATATAGCTTATTTAGAGGTGTGATTTGGGTGTCTCTCTGTGTGTGTGTATGTGTCATACTGTGTGGTATGTGTGATGTGTGTGGTATATGCACTTGGTGTTCAGATGACAGCAACCTACGTATACATAAAGGCCAGAGGAGATTATTGATGTTCCTCCTCTATCATTTCCCTGCCATTTTCTTGAGACAGAGACTCTCACAAAGCTCTTATTGCTCATCAGTTTGCTTCCACTGATGCAGAGTCTCTCACTGAACTATAGCTGCCATTTTCAATTAGAATGACTGACCACTGATCCCCAGTCATTGTCTAGTCTCTGTTACCCACAAAACTAGGGTGTCAGGGTGCAGGCATATGTGACTATGCCCAGCTTTTTACTTGGGTTCTGGGCAATCAGACTCAGGGTGAATCAGACCCTTACATGACCTCATACTTGTGGGTCAAATACTGTTATCTACTGAGCCATCTCACCAGCAGGGTTAGTATAGACATAATAAAATCTAAGTGAGATCACTGGAGTGGGCCCTACTACAATATATTTTACATATAAAATATGGAATTTGGTCACAGATGCTAAGTTGAAAGCCATATGATGATGAAGTCAAGGATAGAAGATGATGCTTCTGTGAGTCAAGGACTGTCAGGTCACCAGAAATGCACCTCACCCTAGGCAAGAATAATGAATCTCAGAGAGAAAACAGGCTGCCAACATACTGACTTAGGGCTTTTGGTCTCCAGAACTGTGATGTAATGAATTTATTATTAAGCCATCATTTTGATATTCTGTGTGTGGCTACTCTAGAAAACTGAAAGAATATTACTATGCCTTATTTACAATATTTTGATGTACAAATAAAAGCATTATGCATATTATTGTGATATACAAATGTATACATATTACATGAACTCCATATATACATATGAGTGCATACAAAAGCAAATAAGTGGAAAGAGATAACACTTATATCAGTGATTGTGAGAGTGTCAGAAACTGAAAGACCATTATGTGCATCTATAGCATTATAATTTGTGAAATAAAAAATACTTACTATGAAACTAAGTGTTAATTATAGTTATATTGCTTAATGATGGGACACATTCTGACATATTCACTGTTATATTATTTCACTGCCTTGTGAAGATCTTAGAGTATATTGTCAGGAGATAGGTCCTCTGTCTGGTTAAATGTGATTATGTGAAACATGACTCCCTAAGGGGGAAAAAAAAACTTTGATCATTTATGGCATCATCATTAGATCTAATTAGGACAATTACTGTAAGTTTTTAGTAGGATTACTTTGTTTAAAATACATATATACTTTGTGATTTCTCCACTGATAAAGAATCAAGTTTATGTAGACTCATCTGTGAAAGGCTTGGTTCTGAGGTTAGTGCTACAGGGTCAAAAGTAGAAACTTTAAGAGGTGGAGACCAATAGGATGTCTTCAGTTTCCAGGGGCATAACCATGGAATGAGAAGCTTGGAACTTTCTATGCCAGCTCTTTATTATCGCCAAAAAATGAGAGGACATAACTTCGATTTGATTATGACTCAAGGCTACAACTGAAGTCTCCATAAAAATCTCTACATTACAAAATATGGCACTCCCAGTTCTGTCACTATATGACTAGATGGGAAAGATGACTACTTAGCTTCATTGGGACAGAGGTTTCTGTATTCCCAACCATTCTAGATATTGACCTATGAACTGCATCCAGCTTTTCATCTAGGTGGTTGATAGTAAAACTTTATAATACAAGAATAAATGTAGGCAATTGTTTCCCTCTTTCTGTCCATCACAGAAAATATCAAACCATGATTTGTGGAAACCCAAGCTTACTCCCAAGTTGGGCACAGTAGGTGCACACTGAGGAGTTTCTGTTTAGGATTAGTGTCTGCAGTGGGAGGCAGTGTGCTGGATATGAGTCCCTTATTAACTTCAGTATTTCATGCATAAAAAATAGGAAGATCTGCAGTTTATGCCCAGAGAGATGCAGACTTGATCAGGATATGAAAAATCATATGACTGGTGTCAAAATATATGCATAACTAATAAAAGTATTTTAAAAAACTTTAATAAATAAAAAATTCAGAGAATAGGAAAATAAACTGCTACCCAACACACAAAAAGGTGTTCAGTGTGGTTGGTAATGAAATAAATACAAATAAAACAATAAAAATAGTGAATTGGAAGCAACAGTTTTCCCTCACGCACAGTAAGTTATTTACTCTTACAACAATTAACTGTGTTTTTCCCTTTACCTTGTTTTAATCTCTGTGTTACTGACCACATTCTGATCACTATGTATTTGGCATTACCTCCCACAGCCAAAAAAAAAAAAAAAAAAAAAAAAAAAAAAAAAAAAACTGACTGCTGCTCTGACAATGCATAATACACCACCCCATGGGGAATACCTGCAGCCTCACTAAGGAGGATCCCCAGTGGAATAAAGTCATGGACTAGGGAAAAGAGGGTACTAACACATAATGTTTCCATATAAAATATGCTGATAATAACAATAATAATAAACTATAAAAATGATAAATAACTACTCCTATTTTTATTCTAGTTAACAAATGTTCATTAGACTTCTAATGTCACCTCCAGAAATAAAGTACCTTTTTCCTGTCTCTACTTCTTGTTTTCTTTCCTCATTTTTAGTTCCTGGGACCTAGGATCATCCTGTCAGGAGCATTCCTTCAATTTTCCTTGGTCTTAGACACTTCCCTTCAGTGAAATACAGGATAATACATGACACCTTTACTTATGCTGTGATGTATCTACCTTCCTAATGATGAATGAATTGAAGATCAAACTTTCATAATAACCTTATAGAAAGATCCTTGGCAACTTTCTCTAAAATAATGTGTCACTGTTTGGTTTTTGATCAAAAAACTGGTAGGGTAATCAAATAAATTCTTGTGGCTGGATGGGTACAGTTAAATGCTATCAATCATTTGTAAGACATCATAAATCTGAATCAAAGTGGCCATTGCAGACATTAGCATTTGACAATAAGAGTATGCAACAGGCATATTTGGCAAAGACTGATCCTTTGGATTTATGTAGATAAGGATTGACTAGATTTTTCTCATGGCCATGAAAACCACAGTTGTATGATGATAACATAAATAACACTAGGAATAATACTAGTCTTGGCAGTTATGTCTGACTTGTTTAGGAAAATCTAAGGAAAGTTTTTCATCCTCAAATAAATTTTCATTCCTCAATCAGATATAAGTGCACAAGACCATTTGCTATTTAATTCTCTGATATAGTTAAGCTCAATCTGTTTTACAAGTTTTACAAGTGCCACTATCATGTATAAAGACCAGATTTGGAGGTTTTGGCCACTGGTGTGTCTAATTGGTTTACTGTAAATTGACATTCATTTACTCCATTATATTCAGATAGGGGCTGAGTTCTTAAGAATGTTACTTTTAATCTTTATTTTTCCCTACTTACATGGGTTTTTAAAAAGACTTTTCAGAGTTACTTCCAGATTATAAATGCAAAATTTATGTTGATAATTGGATATATGTGAGGAAAGTTTAGAATAAACAATGTCTTTGTGGGGCTTCCCTGAATCTTTTTTTTAATAGTGTGTATACAGCCATGATGCTACCATTGTTATCCTTCTCCCTACCCTCCCCCCTTGTGGGTCTTGCATTGTGGGGATAGCCATCAGTTATGGGGGTGAGGCAATGTCTCTGTGCATAATGACCCAACAATCTTTCTGCCCTCTCTTCCACGAATTTCCCTAAGCCATGTAGGGTTCATTTTAGGTATATTTCAGTGATGAGGTTGTGGGAGTCTCTGTGCCTCTTTGTTCTTACTTCCTTTCCCTAGTTTTATGAATGAAAGACAAGACAGCATGATAATAGTGGCTGTGGGTTGCATTGAGCATAGTCCCAATGGCAGTCTGCAGAATGCTGTATTATTCATGGAAATGTTCCAGGATCCCTAGCTTATTCCAGGAGCTTGCTACTTCCACACTTATAATGACTTTCTAAGTGCTTAATTCTCTGTATCAAATATCTCCCTACTTAACCTATGATATTACAGAGATCAAGGCATAGAGATCCAAATCCAATGACATAACAAATTGTGAGATCTTTTTTTATGATTGAGGGTTAACCATCTCTAACATTAGGAACATAGAATGGAATGTTTGCTCTTAGAAAAATATCATTTTGAAATATATTAACAAAAGTGAGGTAAACAATATCCAAGAAGGAACTTCTTGCCTGTGTTTATTTTTGAAGGACTAGGTGGCATTACATAGATGTGGTGGTGACCAGGAAAGTAATGTCACTAAAGTTTGGCCTATGTGAGCTCTGGGCCTTGAAGCATGATCCCATCTGTAGAACTGAAAAGTCAACATAAAATATTACTTCTTCAGAATGAGATGATTGTATTTTATCTGAGCTCAACTTTAAAACCTTCTTTTAAAATTTAAACATTTTATTTATTTAATATCTGATAGATAGAAAGAGACAGAGAGAAAAAGAGTGGGTATTCCAGGGCCTCTAGCCATTGCAAACAAACTCCAGATGTATGGACTACCATGTGCATCTGGTGTATGTGGGTTCTGGGTTCTGGGGAGTTGAACCTGGATCCTTAGGCTTCACAGGCAAGTGCTTTAATCATTAAGCCATCTCTCCAGCCCCCAAACCTTTTAAAATACAAAATATACTTAATCTCTCTAATGTGTTCACATTTATATTTTCAATTCAGTGTCAACATCTGAGGCAAAAGATACAAGCTTCACATTGGACACTCAAACATTCCTCAGAAGGATTCTTATACTTCGAGATCATAAGGCTACTAGATAATGTCATTATTGTTTTTTTTTAACATTTTATACATATATTGTATTTTCTTCCTATGTACCCCATATTTCTATCCCTTGTACCACCTCAGTTCCATGACTTCTCAGTGACTAAGCAATGGAACAGGCAACCATCAAATGTCATTAGTTCATCAGAGTGGGGAAGGGCTGCCAAAGATCCTCCTCTGTTCACAACATAACGTTGATTAATGTAACAACCTGGTCATATAAAAATGATACAGTTCCACACTGCTTCTCCTCAGCCCCAGCTCTTATTATTCTTTTAGTACTTTTTTCCACAATGTCCCCTGGGCCCTGGAGGGGATGATGCATATGTCCTATACAGGGCTGAGTACTCATCAGTCATTTATTTTCAGCACTAGACTAGTTATGATTCTCTGCATTGATTGCCTTGCATGGAGAAGGGCATTATTACAGTCAACAATTATACATGTTGGCTGGCATTGATCCCCTCACTATTCCATCAATATCTAGATGCTTTGGCCACTGACCATAGCTTCTGGAAAAATCCACACACCAAAGAAGCTGATTCTTCAAATGACACATCATCTATAGCTTTCTGAATATTATCTCTCTGCTGACTTCTTTTAAAAACAATCCTAAAATAGTACCAAGTTGCTATGCTGATTATCTGGAATTCATTATGTATGATATACATGCAAGGATTTTCAAAAACTGTTTATTCTTTAGTTTTAGTGAGTGGTAAAAAAGTTGAGTTTAGAATATCTTTCCACTCATATTCCTTCATTTTTTCCAGAGAAATATGGAATATCTCCATGTTCACTCAGCAGCTCATGAATGTCACAGAAAATTGGTCTCTTAATCTTTTGTGATATAACTATTACTACTAAATCTGGATGTAGAACTATTTCACTTATACATTGGTCATATAGTGACATAAAATTATAAATTACCATACCCTGAACAGTATAAAGGTTTATTCAAAAATTTTATTTTTAAATGAAATTGAATTATTTTCAGATATAATGAAAAACTGGTTTCAGAAAGGCTGAATATTACATCATTTATTTTGCATATGTCTTTTGTGGATATTGGGGAATCAAACCTGGGCCCTTAGACTCAGACAAGCACCTTAACCGCTAACCTATTTCTTCAGTTCCCCACTCCCAAACAAATATCCTTAATTAGAATTTTTAGTATTAGCACCTATTAGTTTTCTTCAATGCCTGCCAAAAAGATGGAAATGAGTATATTTACCCAAACATCATTGTTCTTTGCTGTTGTATAACAGAGTTGATATGTTAGTAGAAAGTGATGAATGACTAAAGCACTAATGTTTGGAAGAGCGACAACAGAAATGTTAGCAGTGCTAGCTTCAAGGTGATGAAGTACTCCCTGTGTCTCTCCCGTGATTTCTCCCCCAAACACACTTTTATGAAACCATCTATCAGTTATTCTTAGTTCATTTGAAAATTGTTTTCTAGGAAGGCATGTACTTAGGACAAGAGAGAGAACAAAATATCTGGCATGAAAGTACACATGTTATTTGTACCTTTATAGTCTGCTTTTGTAATCATTCATGGGACAATATGATTAAACAAATGCTTTCCCTTCTATCATGTGGCTTATGGTTTCTACTTTTCTTGTCAACCACTTCCTTTCTCCCGCCATCTTTACTTTTTTGTCTCTTCTTGAAACTAATGTGTAATATAATTTATAAAAGAAAGCCAGGATTTTAGAACTCTTTTCTTGTGCCACTAATCATTTCATAAATTGCTTAATACTTCCTGATTCTTTTCCTTATCTTAACTCCTTACAAGATGCTTTCTACCCTCTTCCTAATCTCCTAAAAGTTTTCTTCTCCAAAGTTAACAGTGCTTTACTAAGGAGTATCCAAAAAGATAATTTGTCCTTTTCTAAAACTCTGTTTTGAAATCACTTAGTCTTTTACTATTTGATTAGTGTCCTAAGTCATTATTTCATCTCTATTTTCATCCTTTATCTGTGCAATGGATATGTTAATAAGAGTACTAATCTCTTAAGGGTGAGAATTAATATAGCAAGTACTTTTAAGGGAGTGTTCCATAGAAAGCTTAAAAATGTGGTAGCTTCAGTCAGGTTTGGTGGTAGATATCTGTAAAATCAGCACTTTAAGAGGCTGAGGCAAGAGCATTGCCACAAGTTGGAAGAGGCCAGCTGGGTTGTGTAGCAGATACCAGGCCAGCAAGGGTTATATAGCAGTCTCCTATCTAAAAACCACAGATCAACAATAGTATTATTTCATGTGTTGTGCCTTTTGAAGACAATGAAGTAAAACAGAGGCATCTGTTTCCTCTCAGGTCCAGATGTTAAAGTAGATAATCATGGGCAGATACTGCCTGCTAGGCATGGCCATTCACACTATCTCAATAGCATTACCTAAGTTTGTTCTGGTATCTGTGTGCTTCTATGGAGGCTGGGATCTTTCACAGCCTCTATTGAGAATTTCATACATTATAACCAATGATGGTAATTCTATGTCTGAGGCCAGTAACTGATGTATAGGTAAATGTATACTTCAATTATGGCCAGAGTGGGATTAAAGACACATTCAGAATTTCTTTGCTTTTGAAAAAGATATGGATGTAGCAATCTACAACATACAGAAATTATGAAATTCAAGAAAATATCAGCCTATAGGAATAAATTAATGAGTCTTGGAGATGCTTTAAGATTTTATTTATTTTATACTATTTAAAAATGTGACTATATGGATTCATATTCTAAATAAGAAATGAATTTTCCCCAAGTGCACATGTGTTCATGCTCAAGACTGACAAGGTGGAAACCCAAAACCTTGCTTTCCTATTCCCACACACAAATCATTCCTGACTTACTTAGGTAGTAAATTTGGACTCATAACATAGAATATTCTTGAATAATGTTTGACCACTCTACATGTATTAAGACCTTCCTTTGAAACATTTGGAATATGTCATATGCTGCATAATTTTTAGTAACTTTTAAGCATTAATTTCATTGTGTTTTATTTATTGACTTATTTGTGAGGCTGTGTGGAGACAAAACTAAAGATCTTGTATAAACTAGTCCAACATTCTACAAGTAAGTCCCTGGAACATTAAATGTGATTCTGCAAAGACTAAGATTTAAAAGACTGGCCTAAATATCACAGCAGGTGGTGAGTTTAAGAGTAGGAAGAGAAAATATCCTACAAACGTGACTAAGTTTTCCTGCATTGTAAACTGTTTTACAAAGCTTAAAAATTATGTGGAAAATAGGTAATGTTACTATTTTATAAACCTATAAATAATTACTGATTCTCTTGGTGACAGATTTTCCCTTTCTATTACATTCCAGATGTTATTCAATATGAGTGCCCTTCTGCTTTATTCTTTAACTAGGATTCCTATATTTAGATAACTACTTAACATTAATAAGATTTTATCATCTGGTATTATCATAGTGCTTAATTATATACAAAGCTAATTTATAGATTTAGTTCATCTCTTATTAACAATTACATTTTCATGAGTGTTTTTTGATATTTAAAATTTAAGTTTTACTCATAGCTTCACAGTAAGTGATAAGAAGAGATAACAATTAAAATGATAATAGCAAATAATAATACCATATTTGAATCAAAAGATTTTTAATTTAACCTTTGACCTGATCTGAGCTTAAATTATTTGTACTTGTGGGATTTACAAATAACATTTTACTAAAACAGCAGTTTCTCACTGCATTTTACATTCCAAAAATCTGTTTTGCATTATCATATTGCAATAAATACCATAGCCTAAGAACTATGTGTGTCAAGTGGATACTCATTCATTTAAGATATATACAAAACACGTTCCTCACTCACTTATTACTCACCACTGGGTTCAATTCCAGGTCACAAAAGGAATTATCTGTGTTTTCTAAATTAAATGGAGAACCGATTTTTCATATAAGTTGTACTTACTTGATAGGAAAAAATGACATCGTTTAAATACTAAGAAAAGGGAATGGAGTTACAAATTATAAGGAATGTAAGTTTTGTGATTTGAATTTAAAATGCATAAGAAAGTATGGGAAATATGAATGAAGTCAGTTTAAAACCAAAACCAACAAAAATGTCCCACTGAGGAGGACCCCTAGGGTAAAGGGAGTTGGAGCAAGTTGGATAATAGTATATAACCAAGTTGAATAGTATCTAACTTGTATACTTGTGTGTGTGTGTGTGTGTGTGTGTGTGTGTGTTAAAATTTTAAAACGTCATAGCCAACTCCTAGAACAGAAAATCCAAAGTCTTCTCTCCAACCAAGATAGAGTCTCCTCTTCTCTCCCACTCAGGCAGTGACTACTACCTCATCAGCATGGTAGAAGGTATAGAAGATTGATTAGTCATTACCTTCTGCTCCCCCAAAATGATCACAACTTTTGGAGGGGAGCTGTGGCAGGAGAATGGGGCTTTGGAGAGGGCTACATCAAGATCAACATATAAAAGTAGATGATGACAAGCAAAAGACTAGAAATCTACACAAGGCTGGTGATGGGTAGCAACAGTACATGAATCACAAAGAAAAGCCCGTGATGTACAAACACAAGATACAGGGTGCTATATAAATGACCTATGACGTTTCACAAGGCCCAGCACTAATGATAGTTTGTCTTTTCTCAGATCACTACCCACCCATTCTCAAGACTTAATAAACTGTTCCTATTTCTATTACATTAAAAAAGTCCCATGTATCTCAGTATTGTCTTAATCATTTCAAGTTACATTTTAGACTACATAATTGCAGATCTGATCTGGAATATTTAAGTAAAGTAGTACATAGAGACACACTTAACCTGTCTTGAAACATGTGAAGTGTAAAACTTCAATTATTTAGAGTCATGCAAATTATTATATATTGTGGGTAAAAATTATAGTTTTTAACTTTATAGATAACAAAAATCAGTCTAATTCAATTTAATGAAATTAATCATATATTATATATTATATGATATTAAGAAATAATAAAGCTGAAGTCTTAGAAATCAATAACTTACATTTTGAGAAAGCATCTCCTTCTTTCTCCAGGTTAAAATTAGTTCTTTCCCTTGTGCTTGTGTGCAAATATTCAATAAGTTTAAATTAACTGGAATTAAAGAACTAAGTCTTTATGCAAAGAAAAATGGCACATTGGGTGTAGCTGTTATAATCAATGACATATTCATGGATGATGCTTTTAGACGTTAGTGTTATAAAGCCTGAGTCATTCTACGCATATGAAAATATCTGAGAGTGAGTTGTTTAGATTGTGCCTTATATTTTTAAATTGAGTTCAGTGAGCTCAGATACCATGTCCAAATCTTTTATGCTCCAATATTAACCCAGAATCTGAATTGCAATTTCTGTTCAATAACTATTATATAGATAAGGCATGATGAAAATAAATTCATTATTTATTAAACAAGTTATAATTGCAAACTAGTGATATCTATGTCAACATGAAACTTATAAAATGATAAAGGAAATATTAAAATATTATATAATAGCATAAATTGTCCATAGCTTTAAATAACAAAAAATAATACAATTTTTTAAATATTGGTATAATAAATTTCCCAAAACTTTGTAAAGTGAGAAGATAAAATGCTACTCGAGATCACTCTGAGAAGAAAATTGCCTCTTTTTGGACCCAGCTAAAGCTAGTAGTTCTCATGTACTCCCCTTTTATTTCATAAAGAAAAGGTTTTGTTGTATAAAAAATGATATACTGACAGGCTGGAGAGATGGCTTAGTGACTAAGGCACACACTTGCAAAGCCTAAGGACCCAGGTCCAATTCTCCAGGTCCCATGTAAGCCAGATGCACATGGTGGCACATGCATCTGGAGTTCAACTGCAGTGGATAGAGGCCCTGAAGTGTCCATTCTCATTCACTCATTTTCTCTCTCTATCTTTCTCTCTCTCACACACACCCTCTGTCTCTAATAAAAATCTCTACAAAAAGATATACCTAAAAGCTCCTCTCCTTAAGCCAACAACATATGACTGAGAATTCTGGACCCAATTTTTTTTTTGCTGTATAATTATGCCAAGAAACTATTGGTTTTTAAGGGAGTTTTCAATATGTCTTCTTTACAGTAAAGAGCACACCCAGTAAATACATTCATAAATAAAAAGCTGAGATGTGCCAGTTGTGGTGACTGACAGCTTTAATATGAACACTTCAGAGGCAGAAGTAGAAAGTTCGCCATGAGTCCAGGCCAGGCTTGGACCACAAAGGTGTTCCAGGTCAGCTTGGGCTAGACTGAGACTCTATCTCAACTCCCTCCAAACCCCCCTCCCCTCCAAAAAATGAAGCACAGATGTGACTTCAGATAACATGAGTGGCTCTGGAACATTGACGGATATAAAGAAGAGAATTAACTGGATTACTGACACTTTTTCTAAGCCTGGTAAAATATAATCCTCAATTTTTCCCTTCACAAATCAAAATCAGAATTTATTTCTATCATTATCCTAGCAAACATTTGCATGATTTTCACTAGCTAGCTTTATTGCTCAGCCTGTTACTTATTTTATAAATCAAGCTCTAGCAATCATATAAGGATGCTATCATAAAACCTCTGGTGATTTTTATGTATATGTTTGAATTAGCTGGATTTTTTTTTGAGGCAGAGTATCACTCTGTAGCTCTAGGATGGCCTTGAACTCATGATGGTCCTTCTACCTCTGCCTCGCAAGAGCTGGGATTAAAGACATGTGCCACCATGCCCTGTTGAATTAGCTAGATTTTGAAAAGAAAACAAACTTTATTAAGAGATGAACATTAAATGCCCACCAATCAATTTATAGCTGCAATTTGATTACATTGAGGGTCAATAAATTAAATAAATAACAGGCTCCAAGAGTGGCAGTGTGTAAGAAAAGGGCAATGCTCTAGTATGGGTATATTTGTATGTGACAGGGAGGTAACTTGACACCAAACAGTGCAACTTAAAATAATTAATTTTGGCATTGACTTATGATTTTTTATCAGTAAAATTAAGTATTTACCAAAAGGTATACATAATTCCTATTTTAGTTTGTATGAATAAGAAGTATTATAAGCCCTTTGCTTGGCTTTCATCATTTGGCCACTGATACTACTGGTTACAATGGGCTGTGGGGAGGCCTAAGTGATGGCCCATGGGAATCATGCAGTCCCAGATAGCTTTAAATGTGGCCCAAAACAAAACAATAAACTTACTTAAAATATTATGATTTTTTGAGTTTTTATTCTGTAATGTGACTGCTTGGTTTTCAAGTATATGCTATAAACTTTCTGGGTGGTGCTGTGACAAGATGGCACTTTAAATAAACATGTCTGCTCTAGCTATTTGTTTGCATGTATGGCTTCAGTTTTGTGATATGAAGATTCCAGTGTGTTAACGTCTTCTTTTTAAAAATATTTTATTATTTATTTGACAGAGAGAAAGAGGGAGAAAGGCAGAGAAAGAGAGAGAATGGGCGCGCCAGGGCCTCCAGCCACTGCAAACGAACTACAGACGCATGTGCCCCCCCTTGTGCATCTGGCTAATGTGGTTCCTGGGGAATCGAACCTGGGTCCTTTTGGCTTTACAGGCAAATCCCTTAACCACTAAGCAATCCCTCCAGCCCTCCAGTGTCTTAACTTCTATCAGAAGTTATACCTGTTCCTGGTTACATGGCAAGTGAAACACAGAAATTATCAAACATGTTTTAACATACTATTGGTAATACAGCACTTAATGTTATTTCATACACAGGTAAATTAGTATATTTACTTGAATACTTACTTGTAATAGTTACACAGATGACTATACTTTCTTACATGGCCTGTTGTACTTGATAGTATGCCAGACCCAGAACTTGAATTTTATTTTCCTGTCAATTAGTTTTCATAATAAAGGTAAACATAGGCTTTTGTTATTATTGTTTTTTAATCCTAGCATGACTTCTACTATGTCTGAAAAGAAGACTCAAAAAAGAGAGAAATTATGACTGAAAAAGGAGTGTTCAATGAAAAGTAAAAAGATAAGTGTATTTTTTGCTGAAGCAATAAGGCACTCTGCTTAATTTGTAGGGCATTTGTGCAAGTTTTCAAAGATGGACAGTATTAGAGGTATTATATGCAAAAGTTTGTGGCTAACTCTAGTTTATGGCATAAGGATAAAATAGTGAGAATAGAAAATAAAAACTCTTCTCAAGAAATGTTCTTTAAAAAGTTCCATCTTAGATTCTATTGTAAAAAACTAGCTATGTGATATCAGGTTTAACTGCAGAGACTCCAAAAATTTTAACTGATGGTGAGTTTACTAGGCAATGTGCAGAAGAATGGTGGATATATTGTACCTTGGAAAAATAACTGAAGATATTGCAAATATCTCACAGGACTACAGCCAGTGATTCTTTGAAGGATGTTTTGAGAGTGGATTTGGTGACTTTCAGTTTGATGCTTTAGTGATGGATGCAAGCACAGATGTTCCATATGCAAGTTGGCTTTTATTGACAACTTCCTTAATTGTAGAAAATATTCCAGGGTACTTCCTTCCCTCCCCCCAATTTCTCCTTTGAAACTCCACTTTCCATCACATCCCCTCCCCCTCTCAATCAGTCTCTCTTTCAATTTTGATGTTATCATCTACTCCCCCTATTATGATGGTATTGTGTAGGTATTTTCAGGCATTGTGAGAAGTCATGGATATCCAGGCCATTTTGTGTCTGGAGGAGCATGTATGGATTCCTACCCTTCAGAGAAGTTTCTCTTTTCAGATGGTGGTGACCTTGGGATATCTCAGAAAGCACGATGGTGCTGAGAAGAGAAAGAAGAGTACTCAGCACTGAAACATCTCTAACACACCTTCAAGGCTCAGGGTCCATTGTGGAAGAGGTGCAGTTTTTAGTAGAGGTATTGATGATGGGTATCATGTCACTGAAGAAATGGTTTCTTTAGTGCATTTTAAGGTCACAACTAAACCAAGAGCTTTATATGAAACATTAACTAAAAAATATGTGAAAGTGGTGTCTCTGTCCATACAGTTATAGATGGTGTCTTAGAGATGGCAGATCAAAGAAAGTGGCTTGAAAAATTAGTAAAAGACAATAAAATTGTCACCCAAAACTCATACCCAGGGAAGTATCATTGCAGAGTACATATGACTTCATGCACATGCATTGAAGAACAGACTAAGTATGTTCTTATCAAAACAATGAATTCTGTCAGGATCATGGGATTAAATCATCACTAATTCCAAGAATTCTTTAACAGTGTTTATGCTGACCATGCTGACATCATGTATTTCCAGAAGTAAGATGGCTATGTTGAGGCCAAATGTTGAAAAGATTTCATACTATGCTATCAAGTAATTAGGAATCAAAATATTTGCCAGCTCTGGAGATATGGCTCAGAAGTTAAGGAGCTTGCTTGCAAAGACTGATGGCCTGGGTTTGGTTCCCCAGTACCCACAAAAATGCAGATGCACAAAGTGGCACATGTATCTGAACATTGTGTGCAGTGGCAAGAAGCCTTGACATGCCCATTCTCCTACTCTCTTTCACTCTCCTTTTCTCCCTCCTTGAAAATAAATAAATATTTTTTAAGTGCAAGAACTTTCTGAAACTAATTTACAGATTTACTTGGGTAAATAGTTTTAACTGCTTTTTAAATGAGATGAACATGCACTTCAAAAACTCTCAGTTGAAGCTACCCAGCAGGAAACAACCCGACTTAATGCTCAAACAAGTGCAGTAGTGGCACACAGCCATGGTGGGTAACCAACTGCTCTTGATTTGGCTAATAGATACACTCAGTGGAATGGAACTCATTGCTGGAACTGGGAAATAAGTCAAAACCATGTACAAAAAAAATGAGCTCAGTCTTCAGATCAAGATACCACCAACTGTGGGCTAGAAGAGGGCCTACACATATAAAATTCCCTCCAAAATATCTATGGTCATCCCATCTATCTAGTACTAACTTCTCTCTCCCTTGGAGAATTTGCTTATCTTTTTCAGATGGACAATGAACCTGAAGGGAGGATCAGCCAATCACACCTCACCAGGACCCCAGTTGAAACCATAGAGTAATGCAGGGGAAGGGCAAGAGTACAGCATTCTTGGCCCATCACCACACCAGAAAAAGGCTGAAGAAGATAAACACAGAGAACATCCAACTCCTACTAAGCCAGATATCCAGAGACACAGAGGCTCCCAAAGCCTCATCACTGAAGTAGATCTAAAATGACCCCAATGTGGCTCAGGGAAATTCATGGAAATTCATGGGGGCAGAAAGAATGTTAGAGCCACAAGTTGGGGTATTATACACAGAGACTTGGCCTATCCCCCATAACTCTTGACTACCTCCACAATGCATGACCCACATTCCCCATTGATGAGGGTCCCTTTGGAAGAGAGAGGACAGGGAGGAGGATAATGGAGTCACCATTATGAATGTAAAATTAGAATAATATAAATTAAAAAATAAATTATTTTAAAAATAGTTAATCAATACAATGTTTCAAATCATATCAGGATTCCAAATGAAAAGTGAAATTATTCCAAATTCAAATTATGGTAACTTTTTTATGCATTACAGCCTGATAACAAAATAAGTCCTATGAACAATAGGAAACATGTACTATTGCTTTTCAATTTGGTTTAAGAATTTGTAAACTATTTCAAGATTTCCAGGAAAATAATGAATGTTTCCATATATTTTGATTCTATTTTCTGGGACCATAAATATGTTATCTGATAATTTTCAGATGGAATGCATAGAGCTGCAATCAGACATTCAAGTAAAAGTAGAAATGTACTCCTGTCTCTTTTCCAGACTTGTATATGTCCTGTCTCCCAGACACATGCATACATTGCTTCACAGTCAAGCTTTATCATGTCATAACTTTTTGACAGCAGCTACTTTTGTGACCAACTGTTTTTCAGAATGCAGCTCACTAGGAGTAAAATTAGAATTGAAATATGCAAAGAGAAAATTGAGATCTCAGAACCGCAACTACTTCTACTAAACAAGAAATTGACATAATAATCTTCTAAGAACAATGCCAAATCTCTCATTAGTTTCATGTTTCCCTCCTGTACTTATGCAATAACAATATAAAAAAACTAAAATTGTATTACTTACTTTGATGTCATCATTTTTTAAATTACTAATTGCAAAATACCTGGTTATTTTAGATGACTCTCCAAATTGGGTGTCACAAAATTAGGTTTATTATATGACAAATTTTGCTTATTTTTCATGGAAAATATCATGAAAATTATACACAAACTATTTATTTTCTCTCATCAGACTTTTTTAGTGGTTGTGTTTTCAATGTGTGGTCCAAAGCAATTCTTGCCATCCAATGTGTCCTGGAGGTGCCAAATGTTTGATACCACTAGAGCCCTGTATAAAATCACATCTGCATGCTATAAAAATATATTGGAAGTTATCACATCCTAAAATTTTTAAGTATCTTAGATAAAATTATTGCAATGCATATAAAATATAGTTGTTATTAAACAAATTTTAAAATGAGCCTTTGTTTGATAATGGAAAACCAAATATCAGATTCTCAAAGCTTGGACTATAATGCCCCATGCAATGGTCACCTGTAGTATATTGGAGAGAAAAGCTATAAGGCTTTGTAACAGTCAGGGCTCTTTAAAAGTGAAATTATATTTTTAAATTTTAATATCTTCAGGTCTTTTCATCCCATTGAGTTTAAAATACTATAAGAAAATTAGCCAGGCATGGTGGCACATGCCTTTAATCCCAGCAGAAGTAGGAGGATCACTGTGAGTTCAAGGCTACCCTGAGAGTGCACAGTGAATTCCAGGTCAGCCTGAGCTAAAGTGAGACCGTACCTTGAAAAACCAACACACACACACACACACACACACACACACACACACACACGCACACGCACACATATATAATTATAAGAAAATAAATTCAAGTACATCCCATGTTGATTATAAATATCGACTAATGGAAGACTTATGAATTATGTTAGTTCATGACCAAAACTAATGGATATTAGTTCATTTGTATCTGCCAAGATAACTTATATTAGCTCAATGAATCTATTCAGATGGCAATGCCAGTTATTTCTATTCAATCAATACATTGAATCTTTTATACTAATGTCCCTACACTGAACTTAAGACCTCAAGCATTCCTGTGATTGATTATCTCCAAATTATTTTCAAGCTAGATGATATCAAACATTGAAAATTTTAATGTTTCAGTGCTCAGAAGGCTGAGGGATGGGGCTTGTCATAAGTTCAAAGCCATCCTGGAATACAGAGTTGCAGGTCAGTCTAAGGCTAGAGTAAAACCATGTTAAAAATAGAAATTTTGGGCTGGAGAGATGGCTTAGCATTTAAGGCACCTGCCTCTTAAGCCTAAGAATGCTGGTTCCAATCTCCAGCGGTTCCAATCTCCAGGTCCCACTTTTAGCCAGATGCAAAGTGATGCAAGGGTGCAATGCTGCACTTGACCACAAGGGGTTGCACACATTTGGATTTCGTTCACAGCAGCTGAGAGACTGCTGGCACACCCATTCTCTATCTGTCTCCCTCTCCCTCTCTCTCTGTCTCTCTCTGTGTCTCTCTCTAAAAATAAAAAATAAACTTTAAAAAAATAGAAATTTTATTTTCCTCAGTTCACTCAAATTCAAACTTGCAAAGACTATGTAATGAAAATAAAGTATTTATTAATTTTTGATCATTGATAGTTTCTGTTCCCAGACATTTGTTGTACATAGACTATCATGCTTGAACTCATAACTATCCCTCAAATTAAGGTTTAGAATATTTGCACCCTTACATAAAGCTTCCTTTTACCCTCTAATGGGCATTATCATTGAAATTCTATCATTAAAATTTTATTAATTCTTAATAAAATAAGCTAATTAAAAAATTGTGAGGGGCCAGAAGTGGTGGCACACGCCTTTACTCCCAGCACTCAAGAGGTAGGAGTATCATCATGAGTTCGAGGCCACCCTGAGACTACATAGTGAATTCCAGGTCAGCCTGGGCTAGAATGAGACCCTACTTCAAAAGCAAAAACAAAACAAAAACAAAAAGTTGGTTCTGCAGTTAAGGCAGTGGCTCACAAAGCCTGATAGCCTGGGTTTGATTCCCCAGTACCCACGTAAAGCCAGAACACCAGATGCACAAAGTGGCAAAGTATCTGTAGTTTGTTTGTTGTAGCAAAAGGCCCTTCCATGCCCATTTCTTTCTCTGTCCTTCCTCTCTCTCCTTCTCTCCCTCTCTCCTCTCTTTCCTTGATATTTGTCAAAGGCCCCAACAAAGTAGATTGGAAAAAAGACATCATCTTTAACAAATGGTGCTGGACAAACTGGATAACCATATGCAGGAAAATGAAACTCAATCCATACATTTCACCATGCACAAAAATCAAGTCCAAATGGATCAAAGACCTCAATATAAGACCAGAAACACTGCTACTACAGGAAGAAAAAGTAGGAGGCACTTTTCATGATATAAGTGTGGGTAAAGACTTCCTGAACAAAACCCCAGTAGCTCAGGAAATTAGAGTCACTCAACCATTGGGATCTCATGATGCTGAAAAGCTTTTTCACTGACAAACATACAACAAACAGTAGATTACCCATGGAATGGGAGAAAATTTTTGCTGTTTACACATCAGACAGAGGCCTAATTTTTAAAATCTACAAAGAACTCAAAAACCTAAGCAATAAAAAAATCAAACAACCCACTCACAAAATGGGGCAGGGAGTTCTCAGAGGAAGAAATACAAATGGAAAACACACACTTAAGAAAATGTTCAACATACCTAATCATCAGGTAAATGCAAATTAAAACATCTATGAGATTCCACCTTATCCCAGTAAGGATAGCAAAAATTAAAAAATTCTAATGACAACAAATGCTGGCAAGGATGTGGAGAAATAGGAACCCTCATTCACTGTTGGTGGGGATGCAAGCTGGTACAACCACTATGGAAAGCAATATGGAGACTCCTAAAAAGGATGACTATAGAGGTACCAACAGACCCAGTTATCCTCTCACTGGGCATTTACCTTAAAAGCTCCAAGCCTCAATTCAGAGATATTTGCTCAATTATGTTTATAGCTGCTCAATTCATAATAGGTAAGAGCTGGAATCCACCCAGATGTCCATCATTAGATGAATGGATATCTAAGATATGGTATATCTACACAATGGAATTCTACATAGCAGTAAAGAAAAATGACACAAAGCAATTTGAAGAAAAATGGTCAAACTTGGAACAGATCATTCTTAGTGAACTCATCCAATCACAGAAAGATAAATATCTCATGGTCTCACTCACTTGTGGCTACTAATTTGAATTCTCCTGAGATGCTGACACACCTACTAAACATCTCGAGGACTGGACAATAAGGATGGTTGGGTGGGAGGACAGGGAAAGTGTTGGGGGGGGCAAAAAATTGGACCCAAATGGAAATGGCACCATAAAATCCTATATCATGAAAGACATACTCTAAAGTCAAACCTTCATCAGGTGCTTGGAGAGAACACCTGAATCACAGTGGCAGGGACAGGGTAGGATGAAGACTAACTTCAACCTTCTCCTGTTTCTCTCTGTATCACTCACTTTTCTCTCTCTTCTCTCTTTCTTTTTCATATTACCTATATTTTTTTCTTCCTTGTTTTCCTTGGCACTGACCTGTAACTACCAATACCAGAATGTGGTTAACATCTACAAGGAGCTGTTTATCATTGATACCTACAAAGCTTCCCAAGAGAAGACAGAATTCTGTCAGAGTATTTGATGACTCACCAAAGGTTATTGGTAAGACCCTACTGCTGAAGAGACCATATGCTGTTCAGATGTAACCTGGAGAGACCTGGATGGAATCTGGAAGAGAGTCAGTGTCCAGACAGTTAGCTTGTCTAGTGCCAGAAGGCACTAAATAGGTGACTGGGGGAAAAACAACCAACATTTGTCTAAGCAACTAGTAGTCTAAGCAGCAAACAACCTTACCTGATGCTCACACAAGTGCGGTAGTGGCACACAGCCATGGTGAGTTACCAACTGCTCTATATTTGGCTAACGGATCTGCTCAGTGGAATGGAACCCATACATGGAAAAGGGAAACATGTCAGAACCATATCCAAAAACGAGCCCTCTCTCCAATATCAAGCTCCCACCAATGATGGGATACAAGAAGGCCTACACCTATTAAATTCTCTCTAAAATAATAATGGTTATCCATGTATCTTCTATTGACCCCACTCTCCATTGGAGAATCTGCTTCTCTCTTTCAGATGACCACATATCCTGAGGAGAGAATCAGTCCATCGCACCACAACAGGGTACCAGTAGAAGCCATTGAGTTATAAGGGAAGCAAGAGTGCTGCTTTGTTGGTGAACCTGGTACCAGCACAAGCGCTAAGGAGATAGACACAAAGAACTCTCAACCCCTAGCAAATCAGATGTCCAGAGACACAGAGACTCACAAAACCTAGTCACTGAAATAGACCTAAAATGTATCCAACATGGCTCAGGGAAACTAGAGGAAGAGAGGGAAGAAAGATTGATAGAGCCATGAGTTGGGTTATTATACCCAGAGTCATTGCCTCTCCTGAATAACTGATGGCTACTCCCATAAGGCAAGACTCACATAACCCATGGGGGAAGGACAGGGAGAAGGCTAACGATGGTACCATCATGGCTATATATATACTATATACATTATATATATGGTGAACCACACTGAGGCATGATCTGACTGAATCTTCAGAATACACTGGGAAAATCTGAATAATAGATTATCAAACAGATGAGAGATTCCTGAAATTACATAGCTGAAATAGCAATGTAAATAAGGGACTTCACTGAGCAGAACAGAAAGTTAATCTAGAAGAGTTAGTCTAGAAAAAAGTGGCTCCATCTGGGGACATTTTTTTTAAAGATTTAATTTAATTTATTTATTTGAGACAGAGAGAGGGAGAGGGAGAAAGAAAGTGAGAATGGATGCATCAGGCCCTCTAACCACTGCAAACGAACTCCAGACACATGTGCCACCATATGCATCTGGCTTAGGTGGGACCTGGAGAATCGAACTGGGGCCCTTAGGCTTCACAGGCATGTGCCATAACAGCTAAGCCATCTCTCAAGCCTTCTGAGGACATTTTTGCTCCTCTTAAAGGGGAATGTTGACAGGATACTGCAGGAGTCAGAGAGGCTTAGAAAATCTGCAGTGTTTTTTACGTAATGGGCATTTTAAAGACGTGAACAAAAGACCACACCCAGGGCAGCAGAAAACTGGCAGAAGGAAACACTTGGAAAATCCTCTGTACTTGGCAGAGGGCACTTAGCATTTAGTTCTTGATGGAGCAGAAAAGAGATACCATTTCACAAAGCCCCCTTCATGATTGGTGGCTTGGCAGCCCAAGACCCTCCGTGAACCACACTGTTGGGAAACTTAGAGCTTTATGCTGACACCTGGCCAGCAGGCTATATAGCTAGACTGCTGGAAACAAATTTTGAGTTAGAATCACACAGTATTCAGCGAGTATTTTGCAAGGGAAGTTTCATACAGGCTCCAGTCATACACCAGACATTACAAAGGACCACACAGTGTCAGGGGCAGCATTTTCAATGGGACTTCTGAATGAATACCCAGATGAACAGCGTCTACTTGAGATGGACCACTCATTGATAGGAATCTGTGTCATAATCTCCCAAAGAAGACCTGGAGGCAAGAATAGGGTATATCATTGCATGGACTTCTAGGGCTGAGGCAGGCTTCTGGGAGCCAGGAAAAGCATGCTGAGAGACCCAGCACTGCATATACCAATTAGGTCAGATGGAATTCATATGTTATACCCCCATCCAGCTCTTTCTTGGCTTCAAGTCTACTCTGGAAGAATTCTACTTATCTGATTATTCTTTTTTTTATATATTTATTCTCTCTTTTTAGTCTACTTTTAGCCCAAATTAACACATCTCATCTCCTTCCCTGTTTTCTTTCCCTATAGTTTTACCCTCTGGTTATGTTCTCTTCCTTTACTTTCCCTTTAATAAACGAATCTAGTCACTAGTCTTACCTTGCTTTTTCCATTTGCCCTCATAACCACAGGAACTAATGTGTTAGTATACACAGTACCGCTGGTGCCCTTTTACTTCTTAAAATGATTGATGCTTAATGAATGACTTGGGTGTATATCTCAACAATGACTATTGTTTCAGAAAGTATTGCACCCTAACCAATTGAGCAGATGAAAATTGCACCCCAACCTGACTAAAATCTAGTTCTTACATATTTCCAGAATGCCCCCTGAATGAATACAGGCGACTTAAATTTTAAAACTTCAACCAATGACCTAACACAGCATGTGGCAGTCCCAACACAAAACCACAAGCAACAGGAAAAATCAAAGCAACATGTCTCCTCCAAAGATTACAATCCTGAGCTAGAAAGATTGCCCAGTGGTTAAGGGTACTTAACCATGAGTGCAAAAGAAGGCCTGAGACTGCCCAAGTTTGAGTCTCCAGAACCCACATAAACAACTGGGCAAAGTTAAACGTGCATGTATACCTTGTCCTGTGAGGAGCAGAGGCTGGAGAAACTCTGGGGCTCTAAATCCAGAATCAACGAGGCTCACTGCAAGGAAGAACAGATGGATGGGTGATGGAAGAGGAAACCTTGATCTCTCCTCTGGCCATGACAGGTGAGCCTGTGTGGTACCACAGGCAAGCACATAATCTCCACATTAGTACTTACATCACATATACCACATACACTACACACACATAACACACCATGTCTTTTATACCATACCACACATACCATGAAAAAATTACATATTCCAAAGTAATAGTTAGAATGCTAGTAAATTAGGAAAAAAATTATAGAAAAAATAAACACATGATTATAAATGTAGTAAAAAACTAGACACACAAATAAATGCCTAAATAAAATCTGAGTGAACACAGCTCAATGAAACAAGGAAGTACATGCAGGATATGAAAATAGAATTCAATAAGGATAAATAGTGAAGAAAGAGCGAACTAAAATACCAGAAATTAAATATTTAATGTGTCAAAAATCTTAGTAGTAAACTGCACATCAGAATGAATCATAAGGAAGACAAACTATCAGGGATTGACACATGGTAGAGAAATTAGAATTTTCAGTCACTGACAAATATAAATTAATAAATTATAATATATAAATAAAATATATATTAGAAAATATTATATATATAAACAATAACTCTGCTCTACCCACTGTTGTAAAGTCTTCAAAACAAGGCAGAAAGACTAAGGACATCCTCACCAAGTGCTCTCAAAGAAAACCAATGAGTAACAGCTTTCCCCAAGAGTGAATTAATAGCATCATGAGAATTGCTTGATCAAATGTAGTGTTTTTCTTAGTGACTAAATTTACATCAGTTACTGAAGTTCCCTAAACCCTTTGTAACTTTGCCATTCCAGTAAATAATTATTGATTATATAAATGTTAAAAGCCTTGCAGAAGATTTAAATTTTCAATTTTGTTTTTGTTTACTCTTGGAATTTAATATTTCCCTTCAAGTAGAGCCAGCTGGTGTTGAGGCTCACCTGTATCCCAGATAAATTGTGTGTGTCTGTGTTCCATAGATTAAATTGAACATTATATTTGACATTAAGGGCATTTAGTGAAAGAGCCACAAGATTGTCCATATTTTCCTTCAAATGTTTGAGTACTAAACAAACTGTTTTCTGAAACATAACGAGAAACATTTTTTTTTTGTCTTTTTTAAAGGAAGGAATTCACTGGAATTCACTGTGTAGTCTCAGGGTGGCCTTGAATTCATGGTGATTCTCATACCTCTGCCTCCCAAGTTCTGGGATTAAAGGTGTGTGCCACCATGCCTGGCTGAGAATCATTTTAACGTGCTGTTTTAACTTGCCAGTGGGATCTGAGAGTCAGAGAAGATGCCTATTAACTCCATCCATCCTGTGGTACAAGAGGTAGCAAGAAAAATGATAGTGGTATGGTATACCTGTGTTCACCTGTGTCGGATCTCATGCACTCTTATTTGGCTTCTACTATTTACTGTTGATATATCTGAAAATGTCATGTAGTTTTTGTGAGCTTTCTTATCTTTTTACCTGACATCTAACATGGATAGCATAGAAAATATGCTAAAATAATTAATTAAAATTGGCCCTAGAAAAAGAAAAACAATTGTGACCAAATCATATAGGTTCTTATTTCATAGAGATTGTATACCACTTTGTCATATATATATATGGTGTGTGTGTGTGTGTGTGTGTGTGTGTGTGTGTGTGTGTGTGTGTGTGTGTGTGTGTCTGTACCCTGGAATTATTTGGAGCAGAATAGACAAGGAGTTTGTTAAAGTTTGAAAAGCTTTACACCATATGGTCCTAATATTTTATTTCAGATGATCAAAACAAATTTGATGTCTTCAATGCCAGCTCTTTACAGGCTGGTGTTTGGGTTTTGATATGTTGTATCCAGAAAAATTTGTTAAGTGTGGACACATACTGGATGTGGACTGAAAATCTCTCTTCTTACTTTTTCTCTGTGTGTGTGTATGTGTCTTAAATTCCTAATTATAACCCTAGAGAATAATAATTATCCATCATGTGTGGAAAGTAAAAGATGTAGAGATTTAAGCAGCCAATTATACAAAATGCAAAGCAATTAAGCATGTAGAATCTATACAGCAGTTAAACTAGTTGAATATGACAAAATGGTACAAAACTGAGAAAACAGTATAAACTGCAGAGCAGAAGAATCAGGTATTTGCTTCTGCCATGATGGCTGTGTGCTCCTGATAAATTAGCCTGAGTATAACAGTGTAGCAGAACCACAACTGACATCATTGACCCCATTAAATCCTCAACAAGTCTGGCAGTGTAACCATTGAGATTATTCCTTTGTTTTTTGTTCCTACTGAGGCAAAGCTTATTGATGTGTGACTCTACCTCATGCTGGAAACATTTCATTGTATCATATGGCAAATGGTAGAAAGTCAAACACTAAATTTTCCAGTCTGAATACACAGTTATGGTTTAGTCTCTGAATTATAAGTGGAAATCTGCTTCAAGCACTTCTGGAAAGGGTTTTATACTTCAGCTGAAAATAGAAAAATGCATCTGGAGAACCATTCTTGCCTATTTTACTCCTTTCAATCATACTTTTTGGCATAGTAACAGCCATCCTTCCATAAAGAACTGGAAGCCAATAAGCACAGAACTGTAGAGCTGAAATGCAGATGAAACCTGAATTTGTTTAATACTGTAAGCTGCTGATTGTACCCTGGCATTTCTACACTCATACTTTTAAAAACATTATTGCTCTGAAAAATAAAAGTGAGTCAAATATAAATTCTAAATCCCAAAATGCAGGTATCTAAAATTAAGTTAAAAGAGAGATAATTTAAGACAAATGAAGCTGAGATGGTGTGTTATAAGAAGACTAAACCACAAGAAGAGTTAAATTGTGTCTTTTGGTATGATGGAAAGTGGCACTGAACAGGCAGATTTCAATCTAAGGGAAGACAGGAATTCAGCTCCAGTTTAACAAAATACACATAGAGACCATTTAATGCTTAGAAAAAATTTCACTAATAGACAATATATTTCTTATAAGTAAGTAATAATAGCAGCATAATCCAGGGTTTATGAAAGACATATAAAACTGCAAGCAATAAGGTGTCAGATAAACAGAATGACAGAACTTTACAATTTTGGTGAGAAATATGACAGTAAAAGTAAAAAAAAGATTCATTTCAAATAATTGTGATAATTTAAGAATAGAAATTGTAGACCTATAGGCTTCAAAATGAAATTAACCTTAAAATAAAATAGAGTTCTAGAGTCTTCAAGTAAACTGAAAAATTAAAGTTAAATATTTTGAATTTTGTTAAATATTTACACTACAGAAAAGTCTTTTAAAAGTTACCTCTTCTCTCTCTCTCTCTCTCTCTCTCTCTCTCTCTCTCTCTCTCCCTCTCCTCTCTATACTCACTTTCTCTTTCATATTATCTTTCTTTTTCTTCCTTCACCTCCCTTGGCACTGACTTATAGCTCCCAGTAACAGCACGGGGTTAACTTTCACAATGAGCTGTTGATCCAAGACATCTTCAAGGTCCCCCCCCCCAAAAAAAAGGACAGATTTCTGTCAGAGTTCTTGATGACCCACTAAAGGTTAATGGTAAGACCCTACTGTTGAAGACAGCATGGAGAACAGCATGGAAGACATGGAGAGACTTAGCCAGAATCTGGAAGAGTGTCAGTCCCAGACAGTTAGCTAGTCTAGTGCCAGAGGCTGCTACACGAGAAACTGGGGGAAAATGGCCAACATCTGTCCAAACAACTCTCAGTCTAAGCTACCCAGCAGGAAACAACCTGAAGTAATGCTCAAATAAGTGCAGTAGTGGCACACAGCCATGGTGGGTTACCAACTGCTCTTGAGTTGGATAATAGATCCACTCAGTGGAATGGAACTCATTGCTGGAACTGGGAAATAAGTCAAAACCATGTACAAAAATGAGCTCAGTCTCCAAGATCACAACACCCCCAAATGTGGGCTAGAAGAGAGCCTATGCATATAAAATTCCCTCTCAAATATCTATGGCCATCCCATCTATCTAGTAGTAACTTCTCTTTCCATTGGAGAACTTGCTTATCTTTTTCAGATGGACAATGAACCTGAAGGGAGGATCAGCCAATCACAACTCACCAGGGCCCCAGCTGAAACCATAGAGTACTGCAGGGGAAGGACAAGAGTACAGTGTGCTTGATGATCATGACACCAGAAAAAGGCTGAAGAAGATAAACACAGAGAACATCCAACTCCTACTAAGCCAGATATCCAGAGACACAGAGGCTACCAAAACCTCATCACTGAAATAGAACTAAAATGATCCCAATGTGGCTCAGGGAAATTCACAGAAAAGGGGACGGAAAGAATGTTAGAGCCACAAGTTGGGGTATTATACACAGAGACTTGGCCTATCCCCCATAACTCTTGACTACCCCCACCATGCATGACCCACATTCCCCATTGATGAGGGTCCCTTTGGAAGAGGGACAGGGAGGAGGATAATGGAGTCACCATTAGGAATGTAAAATTAGAATAATATAAATAAAAAATAAAGTATAAAAAAAGTTACACCTACACCAACCTATATTTTGAATTTAAAAATTTCCAAAAAATTTAGAACCCCAAATAAGTGATAAAGTACCCAAGATTAAACATAAACAGAAAAAATATTTGATAAGCCAGGCATGGTGGTGCACGCATTTAATCCCAGCACTTGGGATGCAGAGGTAGGAGGATCAGCATGAGTTCAAGGCCATCCTGAGACTACAGAGTGAAATCCAGGTCAACCTGAGCTAGAGCAAGACCCTACCTGGAAAAAAAAAAAAAAAAAAAAACATTGTACTTCTTGCATTGATCTATAGAGCTGAAATTCTCATGATCAAAATCTCAAACAAGCTATTTTTACAGTCACTGACAAACTTATCCTAACATTTATATAGAAAACAAAGTGCCAAAAAGGTAAAAATAGTATTGAAAACTGGGTATGATGATTTGCCTTATCATTTTTAATGCTTTTCTATAAATTCACAGTAACCAAGACAATGCAGTAGCTCATAAGGATAAACTCATAGGTAAATAAAACAGTATAGAAAGCCTAGAAATCCATTTCAGACACATGTGGACAATTGATTTTCATGCTAGATGCCCATATAAAAATCTTTAAAGGAATTTTCCTTGAAAAAAATGTATATTTGTATGTATAAAATGATATAATTAATACCAGAAGTATGATCCACAGCCTATTCAAATTAATAAAGAACAGTGTAAATAGGAGTAATTAAAGACATTTTGGAGAGGGCATAGAAAGCACTAAAATATGAATTGATAAGCTTGGTTTTGTGGCATACTTAAAGAATTTGCTTTTGACGAAAGCCACACTGGTATTTAAGTTCAAACTTTATATATATAGCACACACATATATGAACATCAGCAAAAAGACAAAGCTTCAGATATGTGCTATTAATGTGACTTATTCTCAAAATATATCAGTGAAGTAAAGAAGCGTCATTCAGACAGCTGTACATGGTTTGGTCCCTTTTAAATGAAATCATACCCAAACAAAAATTCAGTTCTTATGATAGGATCAAGTTAGCAGTCACTTGAGATGAAGTGGTGGAAGAGAATTTATTGAAGGAAACTTCGTAAGGGCACTTTCTAGAATGAAAGATATCTTTAATATCTTGATTTTGGAAATAGTATAAAGGTGTATATAGTTGTTATAGTATCAAACTACACAATTTAAATGTGGCCATGTTTCTATATAAATTTGTTCCAGGTGACATAAATGGAGCAATGCTTCAGGAAGGTGATCTGTCCATGCTGTTTTAATAGAATGAGACATTAGGCTGGTAGACCTGTTAAGAGTATACATTATAGAAAGGATATGAGAAAACCTGCAGGGAAAATTTTGAGCAAACTCTAGATAGGAAATGCAATGACTGAAGAAATAATTTAGTGCTTTTTGTATGTTTGACTTCTTCAGTTATAAAGTCAAATATATGAAATATGTAGCTACTATATTTTCTTATTCATGTTAATATAAAATACATTCCACAATAATGTCATAATATATGCTGTAGACTGAATGGTTATTCACCTATTAATACCCCAGTGTTAGCCGGGCATGGTGGCGCACGCCTTTAATCCCAGCACTTGGGAGGCAGAGGTAGGAGGATCACCGTGAGTTGGAGGCCACCCTGAGACTACATAGTTAATTCCAGGTCAGCCTGGACCAGAGTGAAACCCTACCTCAAAAAACAAAACAAAACAAAAAAACAGTGTCATACATCTGAAGGTAGAAAACCTGGTGGTTTATTAGGTGACAAGAATAAAGCATTTATGAATATGATCCATGACTTTAAAAGAAGAGATACAAGTTCTTTCTTCCTTTTTTCCTTCTTTCATATTCTTTCTCTTTTTTCTGTGACCCAAGCAACCAGTAAACAGATTGTCAGGAACCTAAAAAAGGCGGTCAATTGACAGGGCACATCAATTGGGCCTTAGTTCACAGAGAGTCTAGCCTCATAACTGAAAAATAAGTGTTTGATCCTTAACCTATCCAGTCTGTAGTATTCTGAGATACCAATCTGAACTATTAAGCTTCACAAAAGAATGAATAATCATATCTCTAAAACTCAGGAAAGAGCTATTGTTCCCCCAAACAAAGCTACACTGGCCAAACATAATATATGAAATACACATTTAACCATCTCTGCTGTTTGCAGAGAAGAAATCTTTCCACAAATGGCTAATGAAATAAGATAGAACAAATAAAACCCTATTCTCAAGATAGATATTAAACTCATGGACACTGTCTGTCACAGGTTGATTGCTAGACCTGTGACATATGTGTCATATATGTGTGACATATGTGTGTGTGTGTGTAGTATATGTGTATTAGATACATATGCATACATATGTGTATATTATTTGAAAATTTGTATACATGCGCATATACCACACACACCACACCACATGCATGCATATACATATTTAAGCAATAAAAGAGGGCAGGGCTGGAGAGATGTCAAAGCATGAAGACCTGAGGAGTCCTAAAACCACCTGAATTCCATTGCATGTTATAATACCAAGTAAACAGCTAGGCAAGGCCATACATCTTATAAACTCAGTCCCTCAAAAGGGATCTGAGAAAAGAGAATAATCTGGATTCCCTAAAAGCAGTAAACTCCAGTCTCAGTAAGAGATTCCAGCTCAAATACAAATGGGCAGAATGTCTGGAGAAATAACCCAGCTGTTAAGGTGCTTTCATGCAAAGCCTAAGGACTGGGTTTGATTCTCCAGTACCCACGTTAAGCCATACGCACAAGGTGACACATGTGTCTGGAGTTTGTTTGCAGTGGCTGGGGCCCTGGAGTTCCCATTCTCTATCTGCCTCTCTCTCAAATAAGTAAACAAATAAGAAGAAATGGCAGAAGAATCCTAGGGTGGACACCCAAGATGAGAACACTCTCATTGCAGGGGAGTGCATAGGTGTGCTGTAAAAGCACATACATGGGCACACACCACATCATACCACATTACACACACACACACACACAATAGAAAAAAAAGGAATAAAAAATGTGAGAAAATATTGGTCAAATGCATGAAGAGCCTGTATTTGGTATAATTTTTGGAAGTAATGCTCTCCTAGTAATGAAATAGAGCATGCATGCCCTACTAAAAGTATATATATTTTAGTATATTTCTTAGTAATGTGTTTAGGTTTTGCAAGGATAAAATGGGCTAAGTACCTTAATAGAATCAAAATAAGGCTTTACACAAAACACATATTTTATCTTTTAGATAATAAATTCTCCAGAATTTTGTTGTTGTTCTTTGTTCAGTTTATGTGCTCTTTTAGTAAAAAATGAAATTGTGCCATGCACACACACACACACACACACACACACACAGCACCACCACCACCACCAACAACAAAAAACAAGGGATTTTTCTCAAAGGTGAATTATAAGTGTTTTGACAAGTATGCCATGGGGTAAAGTAAGCTATGCAAAGAAAGTAGAAATAGCTAGCACTGAGGATATTAATATCCAGATGGAAGAGAAAATGTCTTAGAGATGGGAAAAATTTAAGGGAAAAATTAAGTTCAAGATCTCTTATTTTGCCAATGTACAATTATTGAAATACAATGATTATGCTAATATTCATTTAAAGTGTAAGATTTGGATGGGGACAGAAAGTGGATTTTAAAAAGGACAGGCAAAGACACTGCCACTCACTTATCTTTGCTCTGGTAACATTGTATCAAAATGAATGCAAGGGAAATGTGTATGAGGATTTCTCACTTGGTAAATATTAAACTTTTCTTTCCTGTCATTAACATAACTTTAATGTTAATGAAAACTAAATTAACATTTAATTGAGTAGGAATAAAGCCCATCAGTAGTTTTTAAATTTCATGATTCCATAATTTATCAGAAATTTATGTTTACACATAATTAAATATTTTCCTTTATATTTTGTAAGAAATTACAGTTTCACAGTTTCATATTTATAGAAATTTGAATGTGCATTGTACTTTTGTTATAGACACCTTTCTTGAGAAAGCTATGAGCTCACAATTAACTGGGTAGTTTAATGTACTAAAAGCTACAGACATTGTAGGAAGCAATAAATAAAAAAAAGTCTCTGTCTTTGTGGAACCAATTAGTACATGTATTCACTCTGTTCTCCATAATCTACATGTATGTTGATCTGACTAGCTACAGAGAATTATGACATCTTTTTGCCATTAAGCAAGAACAAGCATGAATATTCAGAGGACTGTTTGTTGTAGTCATACACAACACATAAATAATGAAATTAAGCTAATAAATTTAAGCATACTGGTAAATTTAAAGAAAAAAGATAAATAACTAGAAATTAAATTGCAAAACCAAAGGGAAAACGTGCCAACCATCTCATTCATTCTTTTCCCTTTTGTGACCTCGTGAACTTTGACAGTCTTACACAGCAATATCTATTCTATTTGGGGATGCATTCACAGGAAAATAAAATAACCTACAGTTCCTTCCAATCCTGTAAATTTATCTTGTTTCTGATGCTTAATGTACAGGAAAGGAGTCTTATTCATGGAAGAAGATTAGAATATTAATACAAAAAAGGGATTGGACATTCCAGCTTACTGGATGGGTCTCTTTTTGTGGTAAAGGGATAAAAATTCTCTCATGATCTAAGAGTAAAATGTAGTGGAAATACTTACATAGTTTTGGACTAATTCTATAGACCAGCCATGGCTGGTAATCTGCTTAGCTCAAAACATATTACTTATGTTAAAACAATTTCACACACACACACACACACACACGTGTGTGTGTGTGTGTGTGTGTGTGTGTGTATGTATGATTTCATTCAGTTATTTGAGAGTGAAGGAGAAAGGTGAAGGGAGACAGAGAGAAAATGGACATGTAAAGGCCTGCAGCCACTGCAAATGAACTCCAGACGCATGCACCACCTTGTTCATCTGGCTTTATGTGGGTACTATGGAATCAAACCTGGGTCCTTAGGCTTCAGAGGTAAGCACCTTATCCGCTAAGCCATCTCTCCAACCCTATTCTTTTGATTATTGATTTTTTTAAAAAGGTTGCTCACATAAACCCCTCTGTCCCCCACCTCAATTTTACTGAAGGTCTTTGATGGGATTATTGGTATTCGTTGTGAGGACCAAGGGTCCTTAGTCATTCTATGCAGAGAAGGATGGGAGTAACATGGTGTCTCATGATATTCCTACTAATCCTGACAGTCTTACTATCTTTATGCCCCCTCTTCTACAATGATTCCTGAGCCTTTGTGGGAAAGATAAATATCTGAATTAGTGTTGCTTTCTCTGTAGCATCCAAATCTCTGTTTTGATAAGGTTTGAGTGACTACAGTGTCTGTTGACATTTCACTGAAACTGGCTTTTCATGCTAGCCACAAGAGCAGTATTTTTGTCACCATTTCCCCTGTAATGATTCTGGGCTCAGGCAGATGAGGTGGAGATGACCCATCTCCTGGTAGACAATAGGCTTTCTCTTCTTCATGTATTGACATATCCTTGTTTTTCCCTGTAATTTCCACGCCACACATGCACAGGGTCTCAGCTGCCCAACACCAGCAGAGGAACACAAATATCGTTATTTATTTTCAAGCAAAGATACACATACAGAGAATGGACATGCTGGGCCTTCTTGCCACTGCAAACAAACTCCATATGCATGGGCCAATTTGTGCATCTGGCTTGATGTGGGAACTGGGGAATTGAACCAAAACAGTAAGGTATTATAAGGAGGCTCCTTCAACTACTGAACCATCTTCCCAGACCAATTTTCACTTCAAAATTTAATGATATTTTAATATGAATATTTGGCTATGATAGGAGTATTTGAGCCATAAATCTATCAAACACGAAATACAAAGGGTGCAACCAAAATTGCATGAGTTTGCATTATTTTAATCCCAAAGTTCTTATTCCCTTTTAACCATAACAATCTAAAATAATAATGAATAATGCTTCAATTATAAAGATGTAGTGCATATACATAATGGAATTCTACTTAGCAGGCAGGAAAATGATATAATGAAATTTGTAAGAAAATTGAAGGACCTGAACAGAACATACTATGCAAACTCACACAAGCACATGACGACAAATGCTGCATGTTCTCCCTCATGTATGGCTTTTAACCTGGAACAGCATAAGTTGCAGGCATACCTGACAGGCAACTCAAAGGACAGCTAATAGGGATGAAAAGGTTTGGGGAAAGGAGAATGGGAGGGTGGAAGAAGATATACACCAAACTAAATCCATAATGAATTGGTACCATAGGAACCTTCCTCCTGGATAGCAGACTAAAAGATGTAAACCTCAATAGGTGTGTGGGAGATCATCTCATAAGAAAGGCCCTGAAGAAGGTGGGATGAAGCCAAAGCCCTAAAATATTTGGCTCTGGCTTATAATTACCAGTACTAAAGTCAATTACAACCCACATAGAGCTGTTGATTGGAGAGACTTTCCAAGTCCCCAAAACAAGGAAAATACTTGATTATCCACCAGAGGTAAAAGGTATGTCCCTATTGCTGAAGACATCACATGTTTCTGACACAGAGCATTGAGAGAGATCCTGCTGGGATCTGGAAGGAAGCCAGTTCCCAGATAGTTAGCACCTATAGTGCTAGAAGGTGCTACATGAGCTGCCCGGGGGAAAATGGACACCAATGTTGTTAGCAAGCAAGGGTCGTTACAACCAGCATGACAAGATGTACATAATATGCAGTAGTGGTACCTAGCCTAGGCGGGTAACAAATGGCTCTCTGATTGGCTAAGAGATCCCAAGATTATGGACTTCAACAAGAAGCCCCCAGTTGTCTTTGCCCAAAAGAGAGGCTACACCCATGAAAATCTCTCTCAATTAACAATGCTTGTCCCCTTTACCTATGCTAATCTAACTCAACAGTGGAGAATCTGTTTTTCATTTTCAGAAAGCAGCAGGAACCAAGGACAACCAAAGTCTACTAACAAGACAGAATATGATAGCTGAATTCCCTGGCAAGAGGTAAACTGTCCCTAGCACATCAGCTAGGTCACAGAGGAAACCACAGAAGAATTGGTGAGATGAGCAACAGTGCTGCTTCCATAGAGAGCCTGACAACCTGTGCAAGAGTGATGGAGACACACACTGAGGATACTCAAAATGTATCAAAGAAGCTTCTGAGAGCTCAACACTAAAGTAGACTCAAAACACACCCCCTACAGCTCAGGGAAATTTGTGGAAGAGGGGGCAAAATTAAGAGCCACGGTGTGGGAGGGAATATCCAGAGGTGTTGCCTCCCCACCACCAATGACTTACATCTGCTCTCAAAACTTCTAACCCATAACCCCATGGTGAATACCAGTAATCCCACTGAGGAGGGCCCTCAATGGAATGGAACTAGGGAGGAGGGAAGTGATGGTACCAACACATGATGTGTCCATACAAGGTTTCTATTTAATTTTTAAAAAAGGAAGAAATAAAGCAATAAATAAATAAAAAGAGAAAAGTGTATGTGATTTAATTCTTACAATAGATTATTTGACACACAAAAGCCTAATGAAGAGCTGGTTTTCAAGGAGTTCCCTGGCATCCATCTAAATATATTATTTTTATGCATTTACCTGAGAGTCAGAGAGAAGGAGAGGAATAGAATAGGCACACCAGGGCATCCAGCCACTGAAAATGAACTCCAGATGTATGTGCCACCTTGTGTATCTGGCCTATGTGGGTCCTAGGGACTCAAACCTGAGTCCTTTGGCTTTGTAGGCAAGCACCTTAACCACTAAGCCATCTTACCAGCCCTAAATATTTTTTTATTGTAGCCTGATTCATCTCAGATATTTCAGGTTACCTATATAAGAACATAGGCAAGGCTATACAAACAAAACTAACCCAGGCCCAGAAAGCCAAAAGTTACATGTTCTCTCTCATATGTGGATCCTTTACAAATGGTTGGACTTCTATGTGAGTAAAAATAAAACTCAGTTAGCAGAAGCCAGTAAGCTAGAAAGGGGATATAAAGGGAATACAAAGGGAGGGAGGGGGGACTTAATAAGATGGTATTGTATATATGTAAGTAGAAGAACAGATTAATGAGGGTAAAAAGGCCTATGTGATGTCAGGGGAAGAGACTGAGTAAAGGAACGGTGGAGGGAAGGCTAATCAAAATCTAAGGGGATATAAATAAGTCATATGAAAACCTACTTTTCTGGAAAATGGAACACTCAGAAGCTATAGATTGTTACTAGAAAATTTTCAGTGCCAGGGATGGGATACTTTCCAGTGAGTTGTTGGCCAGGGAGGTCACAAATACCCCCAAAACATTATAGGCCATTGCCTATTGCTGAAGACTCCACATACTGAGAAAACCTGCTGGAGCTGAGCTGAAAGCCTCCTCCATGTGGACCAGCTGACAGAAAGTTGGAAAAAGCTACACTGCATGCAATTCAATGGGAGAGGGAAAACAACAGTGAAGGTACTCAACAGTGAACACTGCAAGCTTTAAATTTGGCCAGCCAGGCCAAATGAGCCAATGGGTGCAATAGTGGCATGTCTGTTATGGGGGAAACCAACTGCTTTCTAATTGGACTAGAGGCCCGCTCCATGGGAAGGAATACATCCCTGATACTGAAAATGTTCAAAAGGGGTAGTCATGAGTCCTAAGGGTGTAATGTCTGCTGGTGTCTCGCTAAATGTATATACTATGCTCACCAAACTTCCCAGTAAGCACTTCTCCTAATGTCCACACCTATTAATGCTACTCTCACTTTTGTTTAGAGAAGCTTATCTTTTCAGATGGTAGCAACCTTGGGATGACTCAGAAGTCACCATGGTGCTAAGAAGAAGGGACAGAGAAGTGCTCAGCACTGAAACTTCTCAAACCTTCTCTCCAAGGCTCAGGGTCCATTGCGGAAGAGGGGGCAGAAAGAATGTAAGAGCCAAAGGAAGAGTAGGACTCCTTACAATGTGCTCCTCCAGACACAAAATGGCCTGGATATCCATGACCTCACAGTGGTTGACACTACCTACACAAGACCATCATAATAGGAGGAAAAGATCATGACATCAAACTGAAAAAGAGAGGCAGATTGAGAGGGGGAGGGGATATGATGGAGAGTGAATTTTCAAAAGGAAAGTGGGGGGAGGGAGGGAAGTACCATGGGATATTGTGTACAATTAAAGAAGTTGTCAATAAAAAAAATAAAAACAAAACAAAAAAAAACACTAGAGATAATAATTAATATAATTACTTGTGAAAATAATATGTATTGAGATGTTAGGTAAATCCTATATTTATCTGATAAAAGATTAGAATTGCCTACTTTTATTGCTGCTTTTTCTTTGGGTTAGTTTTGTGTCAAAGCAGTGATACTTTGGAAATCAATTATGCTAAAATTCAGTCCATAATGTGCTATCTATGCCAATTTTCCTGACAACTCAGTGTCACTAGGCAACCTTAGGAAAAAAATATCTTATAAAATCATGGTTTTGATATTCCTACAAGCTCAAAAGAGGAATCTTTATACTGTGCTTTCCTAACTTTGCAAACTAAACTATTTGGTCCATGACTTAGAAAGAAAGTCCAAGGGGGGAGGAGGATAACTCAAGGATGACAATCTGCCCAAGGAAAATGAGTTGCACAGTGCTTACCTCAAATCACTTAGACTGAGACATGGAAAGCAACTTGAAAGTCACTCCCAACACAGAACTTAGGAGCCTGCACAGCCATGTACACTTTCATGCACTAGCTGTCATTTACTACATTAAAGATAAAGTGTCCTAGCAAGTGTTTTTTTTTTGTTGTTGTTTTTGTTTTTGTTTTGTTTTGTTTTTTTTTTTGGTTTTGCGAGGTAGGGTCTCACTCTAGTCCAGGCTGACCTGGAATTCACTATGTAGTCACAGGGTGGTCTCGAACTCTCAGCAATCCTCCTACTTCTGCCTCCCGAGTGCTGGGATTAAAGGCGTGCGCCACCACACCCGGCTCTAGCAAGTGTTTTTTGATAAACATATTTTTTCATTTATTTTTATTCTTTTTGAAAATTTCATACATGTATGCAATGTATTTTGGACTTATTACCCTCCAATATCTTCTTTTTCCCCTCCTGCTTCTGCTAGCTAAATATACTTCCAAAATAGTTTATCTACTTTCTTGTGTGTGTGTGTGTGTGTGTGTGTGTGTGTGTGTGTCTTTCATTGAGTTAAATTTGGGTTCTTAGATAAGCCTATGTGGAGGTTATTTAATGGAGTCTGGGCAATTTACACTGGCACTGGCTACACCATTGAAGAACATGTTTCCTCCTCCCGCAGTGCCCAGTAACTGTCAATAGCCTCCTTGGGAGGGGTGGTGTCTCATTAGTCCACCTCTCCCATCCATGATTGAGGTTGATTTGCCCATTGTTCTCTAGGAAAGCACAGCTGCTGTTAGTTCTTGAGTGTATGGACCAAGTCTCATACAGAAGATCTCATTCTGCCACACTTCCTCCACCCTCTGGCTCTTACATTGTTTCCACAATGTTCCTTAAGCCTTGGAGAGGATGATATAAATGATATAAATTTAGGGCTGTGTATTCAGCAGTAACTTCTTTCTTAGCACTCTCACCACCTAGGCAGTTCTGCATTAAGTTCTACTCATTACAAAAGAAACTTTTGTTATCCTAATTTAGGCTGCAAATAGCACTAATCTATGGGCATGAACACAAATATTTAGAAGGCAGTTTGAAACTGTAGCCATTGAGCATTAACAATAGGTTCTCCCCTAAATCTAATCCTTCCTGGCCACAGGCTTAGGAGCAGGTTTGTAGTAGCAGGCAGGAATCCCCTACTGTCATTAAAGGATCAAATCCAGTTAAGAAGTATTTATATATCACCATATCACTTATGCCAGTATTGCACCTCCAGCCACATCTTGTTGGCAGGTTGATTGTTGAGTACACATGGTTCACAATTGGCTAAGCTGGTAATGCCTTTTCTCCCCCAGGAGCATGTATACCCCTTTCCAGCACTATGAAAGTTTGCCTAGCAGGGTGGTTGTGGAGCACTCAGGATCCACAATCAAGGAAGATTTTGATGACTGTTCTTACCCAGAAGCCTGTATACCAACTTCTGGAACTATAAAAGCTAAGCAAGAAGGAAGCATTTAGCTCAGTTCATTGATTACATTTTCTTGCAATCAAAACATGTGGTGTCTTTGACATGTACCTTTGGTGGGCAATCAAAAGCAGTGACAAAAACCTGTCTTATTTTAAGAACCTCTGTGGCCCCCTGACCAAAAACTCACACAGACATATTTCAGTCAGCACTGGGATTCTCATTTAATTACCAGTGACTTCTAGGACAAGCTTTACTAATCCACCAGGGAACTTACATTAAATTATGTTATCTTGATGATATTTTAATTAAATTATAAAGTAGTAGGTTTCAATATTTTTTTAATTTTATTTATTTGAGAGATTGAGGCAGAGAGATGCAGAGAGAAATAGAGAGAGAGAGAATAGGCAAGGGCCTTCAGCCACTGTAAATGAACTCCAGATGCATGGGCCACCTTCTGCATCTGAGCTACAAGGGTCCTGAGCAATTGAACCTGGATCCTTTGGCTTCACAGGCAGTCTTCAGCCATATCTTCAACCTTTGTTTTCTTTTTTTGGGGGGGCGGTGTTTACATATCTTTATACATTATTCGTTTTGCTTAACACTTCCCTTGACCCCTTCCTTTTCATTATCCCCCTAACCCAACCACTGCTTAAACTTTCTTGCAGTAAAAGTTTTGTATGGACCAGTTTTGTGTTGATATTTATAAAATGAAAATAATGACTTTTAAGCATTTTAGAAAACATCACACATTTTGGGTTAAAAATTTCATGGTGAAAAATGCCCATTTCTCCTCAAAATAACTAGTGACAACATTTAGCTCTTTTTCCTCTTTCTAATTATAAAAAGGTGTATATTACTATTTACCTTTTAATATTGATTTTTAATTGACAACTTCTATATTTATAGACAATAAACCTTGATAACCCTCCCCCATTCCTTTTCAGAATTCCACTCTCTACCATATCCCCTCCCTCTCTCCATTAGTCTCTCTTTTAATTTGATGTCATCAACTTTTTTTCCTATTAGGAGGGCCTTGTGAAGATACTGCTATGCACTGAGAGGTCATGGATATCAAAGCCAATTTCTGTCTGGACAGTTGCATTTTAAGGAGACATACCCTTCCTTTGTGTCTTACATTCTTTCTGCCACCTCTTCCACAATGGACCCTGAGCCTCAGAGGGTGTGTTAGAGATGTTTCAGTGCTGGACACTCCTCTGTCCCTTCTTCTCAGCACTATGTTGCCTTTTGGGTCATCCCAGTGGTCATTGCTATCTGAAAAGAGAAACTTTTCTAGCCAAAAATGAGAGTAGCATTAATATATGAATATGAACTTTAAGTGTAGTGCTTTCAGGGCAGTTTGGTGGGAATAATATATACATTCAGCAAGACAAGAGCAGGCTTTATACCCCTAAGGCTCATGACCTCCCCTGCCATAGACTTTTGATTAGCATTTTCAGTACCAGGCATGTATTCCCTCCCACAGAGCAGGCCTTCAGTCCCACTAGGGAGCAATTGGTTTCTCCCAGAGCAGACATGCCACTATTGCACCCATTAGGTCATTTGGCCTGTCTAGCCAAACTCAGTGTTTCCAGTGTCCAATGTTTTCACTGCTGATGATTTCTGTCTCACATACAGCTGCATGTAGTGCAGCTTTTTCTAGCTTTCAGTTGGCTGGTCTAAAGGGAGAAGGTTTTCTGCTCAGCACTAGATTTCTCAGTGACCTTGCTGCTCAGGCAAGTGAGGTCTTCAGCAATACGGTTATACCATCTGTTTCACAAGGGAAACGAAGGGTCTTGGCAGTAGCCTGGAATGTTTTGGAGGCAACAGGGACCTCCATGGCCAACAACTCACCGGAAGGTATCCCATTCCTGGCACTGAAAATTTTCTAGTAACAATCTATAGCTTCTGGATGTGCCATTATTCAAAAAAAAGTACGTTTACATAAGTCTTACTCAGAATATCTTGAATTTTGATTGACCCTCCCCCACCCTACTTTTACACATTCTCTTCCCTTGGCCTTGCTTAGGCCTTTCCCCTGCCTGTAATCTATTCTGTTTTTTCATTTATACAATACCATCCCCTTAAGTCCTTGACTCTTTTCCCTCCCTTATTACCTTTTTCTAGCTTACTGGCCTCTACTACCAATTTTGGGTTCCAGCTCACACACAAGTCTATACATTTGTAACTAGGATCCACATATGAGAGATAACATGTGACGTTTGGCTTTCTGACCCTGGGTTACCTCACTTAGTATAATCCTTTCTAGATCCTTCCAATTCCAAGAAATTATCATAATTTCACTTTTCTTTACTGCTGAATAGACTCCATTGTTTAAATGTACCACATCTTTATTATCCATTCATCTGTGGAGGGACATCTAGGCTGGTTCCATTTCCTAGATATTGTGAATAGAGCAGTAATAAACATGGTTGTGCAACTATCTCTAAGGTACTGAGAAGGGTCATGCAGATCTATGCCTAGGAGTGCTATAACTGGACCATATGATAAATCTATTTTTAGCTGTCTCAAAAACCTCCACACTGATTTCCACAATGGCTGGACCAGATTACATTTCCACCAACAGTGTAGAAGTGTTCCTTTTTTTCTGCATCCACTCCAACACTTATTGTCATTTGTTTTCTTGATGGTAGCCATTCTGACAGGAGTGAAATAGAATATCAAAGTGGTTTTAATTTGCATTTCCCTGATGGCTGAGGATGTGGAACACTTTTTTAGATGTTTATATGCCATCTGTATTTCATCTTCTGAGAACTCTCTATTTAGTTCCATAGCCCATTTTTACTGGGTTGTTTGATTTCTTATTGTTCTGTTTTTGTAATTCTTTGTATATTATGGATATTAATCCTCTGTCAGATGTATAGCTGGCAAAGATTTTCTCCCATTCTGTAGCTTGTCTCTTTGCTCTATTCACAGTGTCCTTTGCTGTACAAAAGCTTTGTAATTTCATGAGATCCCAGTGGTTGATTAGTGGTTTTTATTTCCTGAGCAATTGGGGGTATATTCAGAAAGTCATTGTCTGAAAAAGCAGCGTGGCTCATTCAAGATGGTGGAGCTCGACCAGTTGTCTGAGGAGAGCTCTTCAGCAAAAGCTCTTGTCAGTTTAAAAGCCTTTCAGAAATTCAAAAAGAAGTTGACTCTTTTCTGATGAAGATGGCAGACAAATAAACACAAAGTCACCTAAAAGAAACCAGAGGACTGCAATGGTTCCAAAGAAATTTACAGCAACAATGTCAACACCAGATAAGAAAGCTTCACAGAAGATTGCTTTTCGATTATGGAACCTCCTCAAGCTTCCCAAAGCACATAAATGGTGCATATATGAGTGGTTCTATTCAAATATAGATAAACCACTTTTTGAAGGTGATAATGACTTCTGTGTATGTCTAAAGGAATCATTTCCTATTTTGAAAACAAGAAAGTTAACAAGAGTAGAATGGGGAAAAATCAGGAAACTAATGGGAAAACCATGGAGATGTTCTGAATTTTTTGAGGAAGAGAGACCAGCTTTAAAACAGAAATGGCAGAAAATAAGGCTCTTACAACAAAGGAAAGTTGCAGATGTGTCACAATTCAAAGATCTCCCAGATGAAATTCCTCTGCCATTGGTTATTGGAACCAAAGTTACAGCACAATTACTTGATGTTCATGATGGTCTCTTCACTGGACAGATAGATGCTATGGATGCCCATAATGCTACTTATAGAATAACTTTTGATAGGACAGGGCTTGGGACTCATACCATTCCTGACTATGAAGTACTTAGTAACGGACCTCATGAAACAATGCCAATTGCTGCCTTTTGACAAAAACAGCAGCCTTCTCGGTTTTTTATGACCCCACCATGATTATATTACACTCCTCCTCTCCAGTCACCAATTACAGAGACTGATCCTTTCCTAGGACAGTCACCCTGGAGAAGTAAAATTTAGGGCTCTGACATGGAAACATTAGGAGGTTTTCCAGTGAAATTCCTTATCCAAGTGACTAAATTATCAAAAATTCTCATGATCAAGAAAGAACATGTCAAGAAATTAAGGGAAATGAACACAGAAGCAGAAAAACTGAAATCATATTCCATGCCCACTGGCATTGAATTTCAGCAAAGATATGCAACAATTGTTCTAGAACTTGAACAACTGAACAAAGAGCTAAATAAAGTTTTTCATAAAGTGCAACAGTACTGCTATGAGCTTGCCCCCCACCAGGGACTACAGCCTGCAGATCAGCCAACAGATATTAGAGGGAGGTGTGAGGAAGAAGCCCAGGAAATTGTCCAGCATGCCAATTCCTCAACAGGACAGCCCTGTGTGGAAAATGAAAATCTGGCAGACTTAATTTCTAGGATTACGGCTATTTTGTTACAAATTAAGTGTCTAGCAGAGGGAGGAGACCTGAATTCCTTTGCATTAAAGTCACTTACAGACTCATTAAATGACATCAAGAGTACAATAGATGCTTCTATATCAGTTGCTTTCAGAATAACATAGAGATCCATGTTGCACACATCCAGAGTGGCTTGAGCCAGATGGGAAACTTACACACCTTTGCCGCCAACAACACTAACAGAGACTGAGTAGGAGACCTGGTGCCCAGCTGCACAGAGCATTGGTCTGAGGAGTTCTTTTCCTTCATATAGATTTCCAACACCAAATAACCCACCTGCTGGGAAAGAGGAAATGCACATCTCCAGATGAGGCATTTGAAGACACCATGCTGCTGCTTAAACCAGCACTGCTCACCAGCAAATAGTTATTTTTCTGTTATTATCCAAATGCAGTAGCATTGCTTGTTACATGTTTATTGGCAAATATTTTTAAACTGAAGATATCTGAACACATTTCATGGAAGAATATGTTGGCCATTTTTTAAATGTGCATGAAATCTGTGGAGCACATGCGAATGATAGTGCAGCAGAGATGTGGACAAATGTGGTATGTGTGTGTGATGGTGGCAGCGTGGAGATGGCCGCTATAGGGGTCTCGGTGGGTCTCACTCTTCAGAGTGAGCCATCATGAGCATGGGGAGGCATAGTCCTAAGGAAGCCCCTGGAATGTAGATGGGAAATATGGACTTTACAAGTATATGTGATATATACTTGCAACATGACATGTTCTGTGGATCGATTTATAATAAATATTTTAATTTATCATAATTTATAAAAGCTTTGTTATTTGTCTATTGAAAGAAAATGAAGGAGCAGGAAAAAAATTTACTGCAAAATACTAAATTTCAGCAAGTGTATTTGGCATGCCTTTTCGTCAATTCAGGGCAAAAGTGCTGTTGTGAGATTTATTTTAAAAAGACTGACAACACACTATTTTCAAAATTTTGTTTATTTGCACAACTTTAAACTATATTACTGGTTAAAATCCAACAGTACACAATTTATAAAGTAAAAATATTTTATAAGGAAAGCATATAAATAGTGTTGTGAAATAAATAAGAAAGGTTTGGTTTTGGTGTTTTTGTTTTGTTTTTCTCATTTAAGGAAAACCCTGCCTAAAATAATCTTTTAAAAAAGTATGTATTTCAAATATTTTTTGTTTTAATATTGTGGTAGTTTGAATATATGTCCCCAATATATTCAGTGTTTTATTAGTCATAGTTTGCATCTGCAATCACCTTGCTAGAGGCAATGTCACTGGGGGCCAGTCTTAAGGTGTTAATGGTGGGTTTGAGATTGCATTGTAAAGATATGCAAATGTGCCTAGCAGGAGTTCCTGAAGTGTGCTGTGTGACCTTTTGGCTGTAGTTTTACTCTGTATGCTGTGGTGGCTGGTTGGTTTCTCTCTCTCTCTGCTTGGCCCTTTGGAGAGCAGGCCGCTTCTCTTGCCATTATGGAACTTCCCCTGGATCTGTAAGCTTCAATAAATAATATCCCTTCCTCCATAACTGTGCCTGGTCTGGAAGTTCATCTCAGCGAACCTGAAGCTGTATGCTACAGTAAAGTGGTACCAAGGAGTGTGGGGTGAGATGAACCTGACCGTGTGGATATTCATCTTTTGGAACCTTTGTTTTGGAGGAATGGGCATGGACTTGGTGCTTGCAACTGAAGATGCCTTCTGGAGTGGTAAGCCAAGTTTTACGGACTATACTGATGAGAGTTTGAGAATGCTAAGTGCAGACAGTATTGAACTTCGAGGCTTGGCTTATGAACTTTCTAAGGGGAAGGAAAGACGGCAGAGGAATTTTTTGGAACTGGGCTACTGGCATAAGGGATGGCTAAGTTCCGCTACCCATGGCCAGAGTGTTTGATCAAACTTAAATTTGTAATGGACGGATGTGCTTGGCTAAAGATATTGGACTGAGATTTTAAGATTTTAAGTTGGAAACCTGAAGCAAGTTAAAAGTAGAGGCATTGAGGCTGGTTTAACTGCTATTGTCAAACACATTAGCAATCTTAAGGAAGGTGACCAGACTGCAATTTACATTAAAACAATGGAGAGGATGCCTGAAGAAAGACTGTTAAAAATGCAAATTCTTGGAAAGAGCTGACTGGAGAAGGAACCTACTTTTCAAGGCTATGATTTATTTTGTCCCTGGATTAAGAATATGGCTGTGTCCTGCACACCTGGTATTAGTTTTGGAAGCATGAAAAATGCATGGAGTGGTCATGAATGGCACACGGTTCCAGGAGCCTCTGCTGAGATGCAGAATGAGGCAGGGCATGAAGACCCTCAGGAATAGGCTGCAAGAGCCTTTGGAAGATGGACCGTGGTTTGCATGGAGACCTGAAGATGTTTTGGAAATACCAGGACTATGCAAGGACTCCCATGGAGTGCAGTGTTGGCCTGGGATCGAAGTTTTCCCTGGCAACTCTGCCCAGCTGGAGGGGTGGAATTGGAAAACCTAGAGACTGTCAGTCTCTGGTTATATTGAACTTGAACTGCAGAAGTTTAATGACGGCTGATGATGGTTGAGTTTGCATTGTTCTAGTCTCTCCTTGCTATTCCTTATACAGTTAAAAATGTTTATTCTGTGCCTTTACATGTTGAAAGTATTTAACTTGTTTAATTTTACAGGACTCACTATCTTAAGGTGGTCAAGACTGTAAGAATCTTTGAAATTGGACTGAGTACAATTTACAATGTGTGATAGTTATAAATCTATTGGGTGCCCAATATATTCAGTGTTTTATTAGTTATAGTTTGCATCTGCAATCACCTTGCTAGAGGCAATGTCACTGGGGGCCAGTCTTAAGGTGTTAATGGTGGGTTTGAGATTGCATTGTAAAGATATGCAAATGTGCCTAGCAGGAGTTCCTGAAGTGTGCTGTGTGACCTTTTGGCTGTAGTTTTACTCTGTATGCTGTGGTGGCTGGTTGGTTTCTCTCTCTCTCTGCTTGGCCCTGTGGAGAGCAGGCTGCTTCTCTTGCCATTATGGAACTTCCCCTGGATCTGTAAGCTTCAATAAATAATATCCCTTCCTCCATAACTGTGCCTGGTCTGGAAGTTCATCTCAGCGAACCTGAAGCTGTCTGCTACAGTAAAGTGGTACCGAGGAGTGTGGGGTGAGATGAACCTGACCGTGTGGATATTCATCTTTTGGAACCTTTGTTTTGGAGGAATGGGCATGGACTTGGTGCTTGCAACTGAAGATGCCTTCTGGAGTGGTAAGCCAAGTTTTACGGACTATTCTGATGAGAGTTTGAGAATGCTAAGTGCAGACAGTATTGAACTTCCAGGCTTGGCTTAGGAACTTTCTAAGGGGAAGGAAAGACGGCAGAGGACTTTGTTGGAACTGGGCTACTGGCATAAGGGATGGCTACGTTCCGCTACCCGTGGCCAGAGTGTTTGATCAAACTTAAATTTGTAATGGAAGGATGTGCTTGGCTAAAGATATTGGACTGAGATTTTAAGATTTTAAGTTGGAAACCTGAAGCAAGTTAAAAGTAGAGGCATTGAGGCTGGTTTAACTGCTATTGTCAAACACATTAGCAATCTTAAGGAAGGTGACCAGACTGCAATTTACATTAAAACAATGGAGAGGATGCCTGAAGAAAGACTGTTAAAAATGCAAATTCTTGGAAAGAGCTGACTGGAGAAGGAACCTACTTTTCAAGGCTATGATTTATTTTGTCCCTGGATTAAGAATATGGCTGTGTCCTGCACACCTGGTATTAGTTTTGGAAGCATGAAAAATGCATGGAGTGGTCATGAATGGCACACGGTTCCAGGAGCCTCTGCTGAGATGCAGAATGAGGCAGGGCATGAAGACCCTCAGGAATAGGCTGCAAGAGCCTTTGGAAGATGGACCGTGGTTTGCATGGAGACCTGAAGATGTTTTGGAAATACCAGGACTATGCAAGGACTCCCATGGAGTGCAGTGTTGGCCTGGGATCGAAGTTTTCCCTGGCAACTCTGCCCAGGTGGAGGGGTGGAATTGGAAAACCTAGAGACTGTCAGTCTCTGGTTATATTGAACTTGAACTGCAGAAGTTTAATGATGGCTGATGATGGTTGAGTTTGCATTGTTCTAGTCTCTCCTTGCTATTCCTTATACAGTTAAAAATGTTTACTCTGTGCCTTTACATGTTGAAAGTATTTAACTTGTTTAATTTTACAGGACTCACTATCTTAAGGTGGTCAAGACTGTAAGAATCTTTGAAATTGGACTGAGTACAATTTACAATGTGTGATAGTTATAAATCTATTGGGTGCCCAATATATTCAGTGTTTTATTAGTTATAGTTTGCATCTGCAATCACCTTGCTAGAGGCAATGTCACTGGGGGCCAGTCTTAAGGTGTTAATGGTGGGTTTGAGATTGCATTGTAAAGATATGCAAATGTGCCTAGCAGGAGTTCCTGAAGTGTGCTGTGTGACCTTTTGGCTGTAGTTTTACTCTGTGTGCTGTGGTGGCTGGTTGGTTTCTCTTTCTCTCTGCTTGGCCCTGTGGAGAGCAGGCTGCTTCTCTTGCCATTATACTTCCCCTGGATCTGTAAGCTTCAATAAATAATATCCCTTCCTCCATAACTGTGCCTGTTCTGGAAGTTCATCTCAGCGAACCTGAAGCTGTCTGCTACAAATATAGAATATTATAAGGCCAAAATATAATAAGATATTTTCAGATTTGGAGTTTAAGATATAGCTATAGAGGTGGTTTTGATTCTTTTAGAGGTCTCATAAAATGAGACTTTTTGTATGTTACTGTATAATAAAACAAATAAGATTATTTTCCATTGGAAACTTTTGCATTGTTTAAAAGCGCTTCCGTATTCTCTGTTGGTATTGCACCACTGCAGAATTGGAATGCAGAGTTTATATTTAGCTAAACTGTTATGATAATTGAAATGCATAAGCCTTTTATTCTTAATATTTGTAATTCTAAATAAATTGATCTATGAAATTAAAAAAAAAAAGAAAGTCATTGTCTATGCCAACATGTTGAAGGATTTCCCCTACCTTTACCTCTAGCAGTTTCAAAGTTTGAGATCTGATATTAAGGTCCCTGAGCCACTTGGACTTGATTTTTGTGCATGGAGAGAGATAAGTATCTATTTTCATCCTTCTACCTATAGGTATCTAGTTTTCCCAGCACCACTTGTTGAAGAGGTTATCTTTCCTCCAATGAATATTTTTGGCATTGTTATCATGCTGTTTGTGTTACTATGGCTTTGTAATATAATTTAAAATCATATATGGTGATACCTCCATCCTGATATTTGTCTCTCAAAATTGTTTTGGCTATATTTTTGTGCTTCCAGATGAATTTCAGGTTAGTTTTTTATACTTGTGAAGAATGCCATTGGAATTTTAATAGGGATTGCATTAAATGTACAGATTGCTTTTGGTAAGATTGACATTTTCACAATATTGATTCTTCTAAACAAAAACCATGGGACGTCTGTCCATTTCCTTGTGTCTTCTGCAATTTCTCACTTAAGTGTTTTAAAGTTCTCATTGTAGAGATGCTTTGCTTCCTTGGTTAAGTTTATTCCAAGGTATTTTATTTTGTTTTGAGGCAAGTGTGAATGGGAGAGATTCCCTTATTTCATCCACTGCACATTTGTTGTTAGTATATACAAAAGCTACTGATTTCTCTGTGTTTATTTTGTATCCTGCTACATTTTTAAAAGTGTTTATCAGCTCTAACAGTTTTCTATTAGAGTCTTTAGGATATTTTATGTATAGAATCATATCATCTGCAAATAATGATAATTTGATCTCTTCCCTTCCAATTTGAATCTCATTTATGAGTGTCTCTTGCTTTAATGCTATAGCTAAGACTTCCAATACTATGTTAAATACAAGTGGGGAAAGTGGACATCCTTGTCTTGTTCTTGATTTGGGGGAAAAGCTTCAATGTTTCACCATTTAGTAATATTATGTTGGCAGTAGCTTTGTCATAAATAGCTTTTGTTATGTTGATATATCTTCCTTCTGTTCCTAGTTTCTGTAATACTTTTACCATAAAGGGATGTTGGATTTTGTCGAATACCTTTTCTGCATCTGTTGAGATGATCATGTGATTTTTGTCCTTCAGACCATTTATATGATGTATCACATTTATGGATTTGCATATGTTGAACCATCCCAGAATCTCTGGCATAAAGCCTACTTGGTTGGGGTGAATGATCTTTCTGATATTCTTGTATTTTGTTTGCCAATATTTTGTTGAGAATTTTTGCATCTATGTTCATGACGGAGATTGGTCTGTAATTTTCTTTTTTTGTTCTGTCTTTGTCTGGTTTGGTATCTGGGCAATGCTGGCTTTATAGGAGTTCGGTAGAATTCCTTCCTTTTCTTTTTTATGGAAAAGTTTGAGAAGCAGTGGTGTTTGTTCTTCCAGGAGTGTCTGGTAAAATTCACCTGTGAATTCATCTGGGCCTGGACTTTTTTTAGCTGGGACACTTTTTATAACTGCTTGGATCGCCCTACTTGTTATAGGTTTATTTAAGTGGCTTATATCATCTTGATTTAATTTTGCTAGGTCATATAAATCAAGGAAATCACCCATTTCTTTCAGATTTTCAAACTTAGAGGCAAGTATATTCTTAAAGTATGTCCTTATAATTTTTGTCTCTTCTTGTCTGCTTCTGGTAGATTTGCTAAGGGTTTGTCAATCTTGTTTATCCTTTCAAAGAACCAACTTTTGTTTCATTTATTCTTTGGATTTTTTTTTTTTTTTTTTCTATTTCATTAATTTCTGCCCTAATCTTTATTATTACTTTCTGTCTACTGATTTTTGGTTTGTCTTGTTCATCTTTTTCCAAGGACTTAAAGTGAAACAGTACATTGTTGACTTGTGAACTCTCTAATTTCTTAATATAGGCACTTAGAGCTATAAATTTCCCTCTTAGGACTGCCTTCATTGCGTCCCAAAGGTTTTGGTATGTTGTATTCTCATCATCATTTGATTCTATGAATTTATTGATTTCCTTTTTAATTTCTTCAATGACTCATTCATCATTCAATAGTGTACTGTTTAGTCTGCATGAATTTCTGTATGCTGTGTATTTTTTCTTGTTGCTGATTTGCAGTTTAACCCCATTGTGGTCAGATAGAGTACAAGTCATTATTTCAATTTTCATGTATTTGCTAAGATTTGATTTCTGTCTTAATATAAGGTATATTTTAGAGAATGTTCCATGTGTTGCTGAGAAAAATGTATATTCTGCAGCATTTGGATGGAATGTTCTTTATATATCTATTAGGTCCATTTTTCCATGACATCATTTAATCCAGATATCTCTCTGTTTATTTTTTGCTGATTTTACCTGTCAATTCATGAGTGTGGGGTATTCTAGTCACCTCGTACAATTGTGTTTGTTGTTATCTGTGACCTTCAGTCTAATAGTGTTTGATGAAATTGGGAACACCTCATTTTAGGTGCATATATGTTTAGAATTGTAATGAACTCCTATTGAATGTTCCTTTAATCAGTATAAAATGACCTTCTTTCTTTCCTCATGAATGTTGGTTTGAAGTCTATCTTGTCAGATACTAGGATAGCAACCCCTGCCTGTTTCCTAGGCACAACTTGTTGAAATACTCTTTTCCATCCTTTTACCCTAAGATGGTGTCTATATTTTATTGAGAGATGAGTTTACTAGAGGCAACAGATGGCAGGATCCTGCCTTTAAATCCAGTCTGTAAGTCTGTGACTTTTGGTTTGGGCATTGAGGCCATGGATATTAAAAGCTATTAATGAAATTTATCTATTAATATATGTATTCTTCTTGTTTTGTAGTGCTTCTTGTTTTCCCTTTACTCACTTGTTTCAGCTGTTATTTGAGTATGGTTTATTTTTTCCTATTTCCTTCTATGTGTGTTTTGCTTTCTCTTCAATGTGAAGGATTCCTTCAAGTAATTTCTGTAGAGCTGGTTTAGTTGTCATAAATTCCTTTAGCCTGTTTTTTGTGGAATGTCCTTATTTCCCCATCATTTGGATAGATAGCTTTGCAGGATAAAGTAATCTTAGTTGACAGTTTTTATCTTTCAGAACTTAGAATACATAATTCCAAGCCCTTCTGGCTTTTAATGTTTGTGTTGTGTAATCTGCTGTAATGCTGATGGACTTGCCTTTGTAGGTCACTTGCTTTTTCTAACTGTTTTCAATATATTTTCTTTGGTTTGTGTGTTTAGTAGCTTAATTATAACATGATGAGGAGAGGTTCTTTCTAGGTTTTGTCTATATGGTGTTCTAAAAGCTTCTTGGATCTGCATTGGCATTTCTTTCCCAATTTGGGGGAAATTTTCTTCTATGATTTAGTTGAAAATGCCTACTAAGCCTCTGGATTGAAATTCTTCTCCTTCTACTATAACCTGAATTCTTGTTTGATCTTTTCATAGTGTCCCAGATCTCTTGGAATTCCCATTCACACCTTTCCATTAGCTTGTCTTTCTCTTTGTTGGACTGTGTTAGGTCTGCCACCTGGTCTTCTAGTTTAGATAATCTGTCCTCTCCTTCATCCATTCTACTGGTGAGACTTTCCAGAGTTTTTTATTTCACTGATTGTGTTCTTCCAGACTGTTTTTCAGTTCAACCTGTTTTTTCTTCAGAATTTCTATTTCTTTAATCATGCCCTGTAATGACCTTTTTATTTCATTATGCTTGTTTCCTGTGCTCTCTTTAAGAGTTTATTTTCTTCTTTGAATCCTTTCATTTCTTCTTTCATTTCTGTGTGTATTGATCAAATCATTCTTTTGAAATCTTTGTCAGGTATTTCATTTAAAACAGTGTCATTGGTGATCATTTCTCATGGATTTATAATTTTTGTTGGGATTGCATTGTTGATTCTTTGTGTTTCTTGTATTATAATGTAATGACTTTTTCATCCTGAATTGATTTGATGCTTGGGTTTTCTACTTATCTGCAGTGTTCTTCAGAAGAAGAGTGTATTTTGCTGTGGTTTTGCTTAAATACCTCCCTGGGATAGTTTGGTGTGGCTCCTATGCCACCATCTTACCAGGAAGTCTATATTACTATTTTAGTAATCTATTTAATGTGTTGTTTATTTTCATTTTATAGTTGATGAATAACAATATCATCTACTATCTATGTAACACCTTCTTGTCTTCTTCCTCTCTCTTATTTATTCTACTCTTTTATAAAAGTTTACCTCATTAATATTTTCCAAATATTTGTAATGAGTCAATATGAACATCAGTATGTTGCAACTATAGTATATAAACACTGTAAAAACAGTAAAAGGAATAGAAAGCTCTCAAAAACGTCACTACCTAACAATAACACAACAATATTCAGTATCTAGTATAAACTGTACACACTACAAACATGAGGTGATTCACAGTTTCAATGTTGTATTGAGCAAATTTCCTTTTGGTGACATCATACCCTGTTAAGCTAGGTTTCCTGTGGTTACATGATAAAAAGCAAAACACATGTGAAAATCAATGCAGACCAGGAAATGGATGAGTGAGTGTTTGATCAGATTTAAGGCCTTGAGGAACTGCACAGTGCCAGACAGGTGCACACATCCAATTTGTGGTTACTTAAGAACACACTGAAAATATTATTTTGTTCCTTTGATTTATGTTTATTTTTCCCTAAAACCTACTAAGTTGTTAGGTCATAAATACATATTAAGTTGTTTGGATTTAACTGCTAAATAAATGGAACTGCTAGCTATTTCTCTTGGCCTGGAGTGTGCAAAGAAAAATTTACTAAAACTCTAAGAATGTTGTGATTTCAAACTTTTGGGATTTACCCAAGCTTTGCAAGAAGAGGAAATATTTTAAATCATTATATTATGGGATGACGCCCATCCTCTTGACCCAATGCTTCTTGGAGATTAGAATGCAAGAAACCAGATTTTGAGTTTAATGGCCTTTTTAAACACTGTATTAAGAACATCCATGTGCATTTAGATACTGGTAAGTAAATTACTTTAAGGTTAATGGTTTCTTACTATAGCAAACATTTGAATTCAAAGATTCTTAAAGAGACTGAATTATAATTATTTTGGTGGATTTTGAATATTTATATATGTAGCATTTAAAGTTAATGATGTGAAATGTGTATCTTAGTAATTTCTTTTTTGATATTTTATTTGTGTTTTTCCAGACAGATACATGTACAAAGATGGAGAAAATGGGTGTGCTAGAGCATCCAGCCACTGCAAACAAACTCCAGATGCATGTGCCACTTTCTTCTTCTGGCTTTATGTGGGTACTGAAGAATTGAACCCATGTTGTTAGGCTTTGCTGGCAAGTGCCTTAACTGCTGTCCCATCTCTTCAGCTCCAGTAATTTCTCGTTTGAGACTATGTCAAACTCTGTAGCCCAAGCTGGTGTCAAAATCATGGTTCTACCACAGCCTAGTGTACTTCAACACACCTGGCTAGTCCTTTATTATTTTCTAAAAAAGAAAATTAAAACAACAAACACCTTGAAATATCATGGAACTGAACCTGAACTCTCTTAAAGCAGACAGTTTTTAAACCACACTGTGACAACTTTTTAAATATTACCACCTATTTCTGTTGATTTCTTTGTTCCCAGGTGAATTACTTGCTCTTGCTAATATAGACTTGTGGTGTAAAATTTAGCACCTTGGGGGTTGTATTTTCATGTGCTACATGCCACTCTACTTATTACCTGGCTGGAATTCATCACATGATGGAGGCATACTAACAGTGTAACTGAAATGTAGCGGCTGTCATGAATAAAAATGGTTGAGAATGCCAGTACAGACAGGTTCTTTCTCAGCTCCATTTGTTTCTTCAAATATTGTGGCAAAAGATTTTATAAGGTGGTAAAATGAAGTAGCCATATTTCCATATAAATATTGTAATTATTTTTGTTAATTAGGACCCAGGTTCAATTTCTCAGTATCCAGATAAGTCAAATACACAAGGAAGTTCATGTATGTGGAGTTTGTTTGTAGTGGCTGGAGGCCTGACATATCCATTTTCTCTCTTTATCTGCCTCTTTCCCTCTTTCTCTATTTCTCTCAAGTAAAGAAAAACATAAAAAAACAAATTTTATAATTTTGATTGAAAAGTAACTACTCCAAAATTTTAGAGATCATTTGCTTATGCTGTAATATTAACTCTCAATAAATATGATATGAATGAGTGTTTATTGTGTATATATAACATACCATATATATATATATATATATATATATATATATAATATGAACATACACACAAACATAATCAGAGCAAGAGAAGAAGGAAGAGGAGGAGGAGGAGAAGTAAAGAAGAAGAAGGAGAAGAAGAGGAAGAAAGATGTGTGTATTTGGTCTTGTGTTTGGGTATGAATGTGAGTGCACACACATACCAAAGCATGCATGTGGAAGTCCAAGGACAAATTTCTGGTAAGTTCTCTCCTTTTCACCTTTTAGCAGAATGTTTTCCTTTGGATCTTGGTCTGCTGTTGTTTGCAGCACTAGTGGTGAGATTCCAGGTAATTCTTCTGTTCTGCTTCCCATCTCATCATCACTGGGCAGGAATTACAGAAGCCCATTATTGCTTATGGAATTTTGTATGGAATCTGGGGATTGAACATGGGTATTCAGGTTTAAAGCAGGGAGATGTGCTTGATCCCCTCAGTCATTTCTCCCAACCAGGCAAATAATTTCAAGAAGTAAAAGAATGAAGGTGTAACTGGGGAAAAAAGATACAAATACACAACTAAATCTCACTTTCACCATCAGGCATTCAAAAATATATTCAGGACTCACTTTATTTATTTATTTATTTATTTATTTATTTATTTATTTATTATTTATTTATTAGAAAGAGAGAGAGGTCCTCTAACCACTGCAAACGGACACCAGACACACACCACTATATGCATCTGGATTATCTGGAGAGTCCAACCTAGATCCTTAGGCTCTGAAGGCAAGTGCCTTAATCACTAAGCTATCTCTCCAGCCAAGGACTCACTTTGAAAATACCTAAACTACCTTTACTAAGATTATCTGGCATATTCTAAATATTTCATGACTTGTTTGGCTTATAAATTATGTGACTTCACTACCTTGAGTACATGAAAAGTTCATATTGCAGACGTAGTAGAATGTTCCATACAGAGTTAAGCCTCATGTTGATAATTGCTTGTTTTTATCAAGTCTTCATAATTCTTGAGCTCACCACATATGATTTCCAAGGACAACCTGATGTTAACTATTGCAAAGTAGGACAGGGAATTTAGCAGTTGAAAGAACTGCTAATAGAATGTGAGTAAAGGCTGGCTTTTGGTTAAATAATTCTCACAAAAAAATTACTGATAGTACTCAGTCAGCAAGTAGCTCCTCAACATACCTGTGTGCTATGCTGTATTCAGAAATAGTCATTTAGTTGAAAATAGTTTATGGTAAATTTTACAGTCAGTAGTTTCATATAATTGCTTTTGATTAAAAGGTCCCAGTTGTGGGCTGGAGAGTTGGCTTTGTGGTAAAGGTGGTTGCATGCAAAGCTTAAGGAGCCATATTCTACTCTCCAGGACTTACATTAGCCAGACACACAAAGGTGAGGCAAACACAAGGTCATACATGCCCACTAGGTGGCACAAGCATCTGGAGTTTGATTACAGTGCCTGAGGCCCTGGCATGCCAATTCTCTTATCTCTCCTCTCTCTTTGTATTGCTCTCTCCATAAATAAATAAATAAATAAAAGTTCCCAGTTGTTAAAAAAAAAAAAAAAAGAAATGACATTCCTGTTCTGCATACTGATTGAATCTGTATGTTGTAATTGTACTGTAGGAATCACCTGGCTTACTTCCATTTATAACTGATGCTACCCAGAAATGAATGCCTCCCAATAAGGTGGCAGAAGTATACTGAGGTCAGATACTAGATTGAAGAATGAAGAAAAATTAATGGCAAATTTTGCCACTGAATAGAGAAGGATATTAGACTGGTTTTATACATGAATTCAGTAGAGGAAATTTTTTTTTTAAATAATTGGTACTTAATCACTTGTGAAAGCTATAAAGCATAAAAATTGAACAACTCCAATCCTCAGAGTTTATTTGTGCACAATTAGTAATAAAGGAGCTCTTTTGGAGGAAATGACCATTCTGAGGATGAGAACTATGTGTAGGTTATTTGAGACATTGAAGAGAATGGACAGAGAGGCTGGAGCAGATCTACTCGGCATTCACAAATTCTCAATGAGGAAGATTTGAATGAAAAGGAAGAGAAACAAGGCAATCATGTTTACTGATTATGTATATATTAGTAGCATAATTATCTCAATATAGGATATATTATATAATTTTTGTCTTTATGGACATCTCTTTATCCTGGATTGATACATAAAACAACCTTTAGGTGTTTTAATTAAAAAAATTAACAGAGAGATGGAGAGAGAGAATTGTTGTGCCAAGGCCTCTAGCCATTGTAATTGAACTATAGATGTGTGAGTCATCTTGTGTGCATGAGTAATCTTACGTGCTTGCATCACTTTTTGTGTCTAGCTCATGTGGGAACTGGAGAGTTGTATTTGAGTCCTTAGGCTAGGCAGGCAAATGCCTTAATGGTGAAGCCGTCTCTCAACTCCCCTTTAGGTATTTTTAGAAATAGACCTCTGGGCCAATTGGGTCATAGCTAGCAATGGTAACTTGAAGTTTATTAAGAAAGTTATTAAGATGAAGCAAGCAGTATCCTTTGTGGTGGATTCATCCTCATCCATGTTCTCTATTGAATAATAAGAAAGAAAGCATCAAGAGTAAGGCTTTCATCTTCTCTCCTTCAGTGCATCTAGTTTTAGATCATATACATGTGTGTGTATATAGGCTAGGGGGTATAGATTTTTTTTTAGATTTTTTTTCTTTATTTAAAAAATGTATTTATTTATTTGCAAGCAGTGAGAGATAAAGAGAGACACAGCGAAAGAATAAATAATAATAATAACAATGAATACATAAATAAATAAATAAACTATAGATGCACTCACCACTCTTTGTACCTGGCTTTACATGGGTACTGGGGAATCTAGCCTGGCTTATTAGGGTTTGCAGGCAAGAGCCTTAACTGTTGTGCCACCTCTGCTGCCCTAGGTAACAAGTCATGCTAATTAAAGGAGCAAGAGCTACTAGAATATGATTGTGGGGGTTCAATTCAGATCTCCTCACATACCAGGCATTTAACCTCAGTGTTGCAAGCTTGATTTTATTATGTATCAAACAGACGTACCAAAATACCATTTCACTAACCAATTTGTTCAACTAGCATTATGATATAATTATACATTTTGTTAGCTACATGAATTCACGATTACACCCAAGTGCAATAATTTCAAAATGTCTACTAATCAGATTTTAGTTATGAGAAAAGTATGTTAAAAGTCAAATCTGGGTTTTGGCAAATAATATTCAAAATAGAGAAACTAGCATCTTAAGACAAGGCAAATATATCAGTGAAAGTGTGTACAAGGCAAAAACTTACTATGTCATGATATCATGTTGATATATATTCTCTAAAAGTAATCAAAATTGCTTCTAGAATAATGTGCAGAGATAGAAAGAGAAGAAAAATGAATTATTCTTGTCAAGGAACCATGTCAAATGCCTACAAATCATGTTGGTTGATTGATCATTCTGAGAATTCTTGTTTTATATTTGCAATCATACTTTATATATTATTAAAATGAAATACAAAATAAATGAAGTACAACTTTGTGACTTTTATAATTCTAGACACTAAGAAATTTCACTAGCTATTTGTACATAATAGAAATAATTGACTCTACTATTATATATGTCCATGCAATGCAGAGCTCAAGAAGAGATACCTAAGTTATACATGCGGTTTCTCTATTTCTACATTTCATTTGATGCTTTAGAAGCCTGAAGCAACCCATTTAATTTGACTCCGAATACCTTCTTTGCATATGTATTTATAAATGTCCTCCAATTATTTTCCTTTGTCCATTTGCTACTATGCCAAGCACATACTTCACAACTGCAGCTTCTTATTAATGCTTTTATTGCAGGACATGTTATTAACACTTCCTTAGTATCCACTTAGGCTTGATTGATGGGGTTCATAGAATAGCTTTATACATATTTTATGCATTTAGGCTGGTCTTTTAAGTGTTCACCATAAAAAAGAGATAAGACAGCCCACTGTAGTAATGATAACAGATGAGAGTTTCAGGAGGAGGGAGATAGTATTTATGTGAATTTTTATTGAAACCTTAGATTTTATGAAATTGTCAAAAACCCAATGGTATATATATCCTAATACTAACCCTGTATATGACTCTGACTGACAATGAATAACATCATGTCTTACCACTGAAGCTGCCCCTGTATGCTGCATGGCTCTTGTTGATCTGTTTTCCACTGGCCCAAGTTGTTCTTCAGTTAATGGACTGCAGACATTTATACAAGGGGTAATGTACAAGGAAGTCCTGGATTTGTAATCAGATTTATGTTAGTTTCAGAATGAGAAGTGTTTCCAAAAGGCAAAAGGAATCTCTCCTTATTAAAATAAAAGCCCAAATTACCTTTGAAAATTTTTGTACATACTTTATGCACATTTTTTTCTGGGAGTGATTTTGATTCAGAGCATGGAGAGTAAATTAATGATTGGGGTAAATTTTTCCTCAGGCACTAATGTCTGCCAGAACTCAGGGGCTCTATTTTGAGAGAAAAGGCATCATGAAAATGGATCTTCACCACTGCCTTTTACAGTACTTGGCCTATATTATATTGGCTATTAAATTACACCTCCTGGCTTTTTCCATATTTTCCACTTTTATTAAGTGAAAATTAGCCCAAACCTGGGTTTTTGAACCATTATAATTAAGAATTTAAAGTTAATGCTATCATACAAGCAGTAATGGTTTTGGTCTTAACTTCTAAATACTACAATTTAAAAATAGATAAATTGATGGGATCATTGCAAATCATGTCCTAAACTTTTATAAATAGTGTAAGGTATGATTCAATAGTGTACTCTTTTCTTTTGAAGAAGAGATTTCTTCATGAAAGTGTTTCAATAGCACTCCAGATTCAAGTTATATTGCCTTTGCAATACATAAGTTATTTTTTATGCCACTATATTTTTGCTATGTTTAATAGTCTGAAATTAATGAATGATGTCACAATTAATGGGAAATGATGTCTCTTGAGTGAGTTATAACACAACAAATAATTAAGTCATTTTATTTAATTTTTAAATAGTTATTTGATCTATTACCTAAATTTAGAACTCTTTGATACTAAAGATGCTATAGTTATTTTTTTATTTAAACTATTTTATTCTTATTTATTTATGCATTTATTACACAGAGAAGGAGAATAGGTAGACAGGGCCTCTAGCCACTGCAAAGGAACTCCAGATGCATATGCCATCCTGTGCATCTCATTTACATGGGTTCTGGAGAATCTAACCTGGGTCTTTAGGCTTCACAGAAAAGTGCTTTAAGTGCTAAGCCATCTTTCCAGCCCTGTAATTAATTGATTTGTAAGAAAAATTATTAACAGAAAAGTCCTTCAATTAATTTTAAGCCATCATAAATATAGTCCATGTATAGCCTAATGTTTCTTTTTTCTCTTTTTTTTCTTTTTTTCCCTTTTTTTCTTTTTCTTTTTTTTCTTTTTTTTTTTCCTTTTTTTTTTTTTTTTTTTTTTCTTCTTTTTCTTTTTTTTGAGGTATGGTCTTGCTCTAGCCCAGGCTGACGTGGAATTCACTATGTAGTCTCAGGCTGGCCTTGAACTCATGGCAATCCTCCTACCTCTGCCTCCCAAGTGCTGGGATTAAAGGCATGTGCCACCACGTCCGGTTCCTAATGTTTCTTTTACAGAAGAAAGTTCACAATACAAATTTAGAGAAAGTGGACCAAGAAAAAGTGTCATAAGCTTGAGACATAAAATGTTATTAACTCAGGTATCCTTGAAAAGTTTTCATTCTACCTTTTCTTTCAAAGTAACCTCAGCATATTCTATTTCCTTTTCTGCTTGACAACATATTATTCCCCAGATCTTCAGATGAAAATGAAGGTAAGGGAAGGTATACATAATTTTCCCATAAGGAATTTTGCACGCTTTCTTACATTTGTGGTCAATACTATGTTTTGCAATTGTTAGTGACAAATTAAGACAGGCTAAAACCATGTTTAAATCTCATCACAAAGATTTCACCAGCATTATGTTGCAGCAAAGCTCCACGACTCTTCACTTATGAAAATGTCATCTGACTCCTCATGCCACTACAAAAAACCCGCAAGTCTATGAACAATTGTTATTGTAAGATACTGTTCTATCTCATCCATATTCACTTACTTCTTCACTATTTTAAACTCATAAGGATGGTTCTATAATTGTATCTTTTCTTGCAGAATCATGATGCTTTGAGAGTGTCAGTGATCTCTCACAGCCCTCAGTGCTGGACCCTAGCCATGTAACTCTAGCACTTACTCCCCTCACTACTGCAGGATGTCTCAAGTTATCCTGGTAGCGGTACTCAGATTTCTGGCTAGCTAATGACTTCAGCATTTTAGCAGCTTCTGTTGTTTTTCTCTCTCCAGCATGTGAATGGGGTCACATGAGATGGTGGAGAATCTTTTAGAGAGGTTCTTCAACAAACACTATGCTTTAAATTCTTCCCCTGAAGGTACTAGGTGCAATGGTTTCACCTGGATTTATGTCTTTAAAGTCCACCCATATAATTTTGCTGTTCATATTAGAAGATAAGTAGAGAGTTAATATGATTGTAAGAATAGACATGAATATTTAAAAAATCAAATATTTTCAGTGAATCATTTCTCTTTTTTGATATTTCTTCATTTTATTGCATTTAATTCTGTGTCTTTACAAACCCTTGTGTTCATACAACTGCTAGAAAAAGATGAAATTATACATACTATTGTAGAGCAGATATGCAACTAATTAATACAGCCTTGATTACGTAGTGAACTTTCAGCCATGATTTCAGTAGTTTATACTCAATCTTGGAAACAAGTTTCTTTTCTTCTTTTTAACTTATGAGATCAAAACAATGAATATTATGCATTAAATTATCTAAGTGTATTTGTCATATGTGAAAAAGGAACTAAAAAAACCCAAACAATAAATAACATGTTCAGAATAGTAGTTATGTCTATAATGAAAGAGATAGGGAGAAAAGAAAAAGTAATAACTATAGAACAGATAAATAGGTGTGAATTACAAAATATGTATATGTATGTTTGCTTTATGTTTGCTCAAAATATGAGTTATTGAGTGTCCAGAATTTTGTAATAACATACTAATAGAGGTAAATACAAATGAAATAATACATTATTGAAGCATATACATATATGAAAATATTTTTATGTTTTGCATATGACAATGAAATGTATGTGTTATGACCCAAGCATATTGTCCTTATGTGTTCATTGGAAACTTCATATTTAAACCATTATTATGTTATAATTATGTTATAATGTAGTATTATTTCCATGTGCTAATCTGGCCCTTAGATTTTGTACTTGACTAATTTAAAATTGAGGGCCCCTTTAAAGAGGAAAATATGCATTTTTCTGTGTTATCAATGACTCACACAGAATATACAATCAATTAAAATAGCATTTGATGTTTAAAAACTGGAAACAGTATGACAACAATAAATTCATTGAATTCCCAAATGCCATGACTCTTGATTTTCCATTTTGTAGTCCTCTTGTTTTGAACAATACTTGTGTATGGCTAGTGTATTTTACTAGAAATGCTGGATATGTGCCACTACCTATGTGAGGATAGTGTATAATTTAATAAGCTCAAAAATCCTGGCTTAGACCCTGTTGGTTTTGGATGTTTCTCTTTAAAACTTGACATCATATGCAAATAATGATAATTTGATCTCTTTACAATTTGTATCCCCTTTATGAATGTCTCTTGCCTTATTGCTATAGCAGACTACCAGTACTATTTTTAAAAAGTGGGGAGCTGGAGAGATTGCTTAGTGGTTAAGGTGCATACCTGTGAAACCTAAGGACCCCTGTTCAATTCTCCAGGTCCAACATAAGCCAGATGCACATGGTGGTGCATGCATCTGGAGTTTGTTTGCAGTGGCTAAAGGCCCTGGCACACCCATTCTCTCCCTGTCTGTCTCTAATAAATAAATATTTTTTAATCTAAAAAAAGTGGACACACTTGTCTTGTTCCTGACTTTAGTGGAAAAGCTTTGAGTTTTCCCAATTTAGTATTACATTGGTTGTAGGTTTGTCATGAATAGCCTTTATTATGTTGAGATATGTTCCTTCTATTCCCAGTTTATGTAGGACTTTTACCATGAAGGGATGTTGGATTTTGTCAAATGCCTTTTCTGCATCTATTGAGATCATCATGTGTTTTTTTGTCCTTCAGACCATTAGTATAATGTATACATTTATCAATTTGTATATGTTGAACCATCCCTGCATCTCTGCAATAAGGCCTACTTGAGGTGAATAATCTTTCTTATATATTCTTGTATTTTGTTTGCCAATATTTTGTTGAGAATTTTTGCATCTATGTTCATGAGAGAGACAGGTCTGTAATTTTCTCTTTTTTGTTCTGTAGAGTTCCTTCCTTTTCTATTTTATGGAAAAGTTTGAGAAGCAGTGGTGTTAATGCTTCCATGAAGGTCTGCTCAAATTCAGCAATGAATCCATATGGACCCAGATTTTTTTTTAGTTGGGAGACTTTTTATAACTGCTTGGATCTCCATACTTGTAATCAGTCTATTTAATTGGTTTATCTCACTTTAATTTAATTTTGGTAGGTCATATGAATCAAGGAAACCATCCATTTCTTTGAGATTTTCAAACTTAGAGGCATATATATTCTTAAAGTATGTCCATATGATTTTCTGAATTTCTTTGGTATCTGTTGTAATGGTGCCTTTTTCATCTCTAATTTTATTAATTTTTGTCTCTTCTCTCTTTCTTCTGGTCAGATTTGCTAAGGGTTTATCAATCTTGTTTATCCTTTCAAAGAACCAAGTCTTTGTTTCATTGATGCTTTAGATTGTTTCTTTAGTTTCTATTTCATTAATTTCTGCCCTAATCTTTGTTATTTCTTCCTGTCTACTGATATTTGGTTTACCTTGTTCTTCTTTTTACCAAGGCCTTAAGGAGAAGTAGTAAATTGTTGACTTGTGAACTCTCTACTTTCTTCATATAGGCACTTAGAGCTATAAATTTCCCTCTTAGGACTGCCTTCATTGTGTCCCAAAGGTTTTGGTATGTTGTATTCTCATCATTTGATTCTATGAATTTATTGATTTCCTTTTTGATCTCTTCAATGATCCATCTTGTTGCAAAATCAGAGAGTACAAGCCAAGCCAGCCAGCCAACACAGCACACACCACAAAAATCATTTAATCAGCCAAATTTTTTGCCAGGTCATTGATGACAGCACACTTCAGGAACTCCTGCTAGGCACATTTGCATATCTTTACAATGGAATCTCAAACCATCACCACACCTTAAAACCAGCCCCACAGCAGTGACATTGCACATTTGCTAGGAAGGTGATTGCAGATGCAAACTATAAACTAATAAAATACTGAATATATTGGGGGACATATATTCAAACTACCACATTCTGCCCCTGGCCCCCAATATATTTAGCTCCTGGCCCCCAATAGATTTATAACTATCATACATTGTAAATTGTACTCAGTCCAATTTCAAAGGTTCTCACAGTCTTGATCAACTTAAGATATGAGTCCTGTAAAATCAAACAAGTTAAATACTTTCAACATGTCAAGGCACAGACTAAACATTTTTAACTGGTATAAGGCATAGCAAGGAGAGGAGAGACTAGAACAATACAAACTCAACCACCATCAGCCATCATCAAACTTCTGCAGTTCAAGTTCAAAATAACCAGAGACTGACAGTCTCCAGGTTTTCCAATTCCGCCCCTCCAGCTGGCAGAGTCGCCAGGGAAAACTTTCATCCCATGCCAACACTGCACTCCATGGTAGCCCTTTTGCACAGTCCTGGTATATCCAAAACATCTTCAGGTCTCCATGCAAACCACGGTCCATCTTCCAAAAGGCTCTTCCAGCCTATTCCTGAGGGTCTTCATGCCCTGCCTCATGCCGCATCTCAGCAGTGGCTCCTGGAACCGTGTGCAACTCATGACCACTCCGTGCATTTTTCATGCTTCCAAAACTAATACCAGGTGTGCAGGACACAGCCATATTCTTAATCCAGGGATGGAATAAATCATAGCCTTGAAAAGTAGGTTCCTTCTCCAGTCAGCTCTTTCCAAGAATTTGCATTTCTAACAGTCTTTCCTCAGGCATCCTCTCCATTATTTTAATGTAAATCAAGCCAGGCCACCTTCCTTCCACCTTCCTTAAGATTGCTAATGCGTTGACAATAGAAGCTCCAGTAACCTAAAACCAGTCCCATTGCCTCTGCTTTTAACTTGCTTGAGGTTTTTCAACTTTAAAATCTTAAAATCTCAGTCCGATATCTTCAGCCAAGCACATCAGTCCATTACAAATTTAACCTTGATCAAACTTTCTGGACCTGGATAGTGGAACGTAGCCATCCCTTATGCCAGTAGCCCAGTTCCAACAAAGTCCTCTGCAGTCTTTCCTTCCCCTTAGAAAGCTCATAAGCCAAGCCTCGAAGTTCAATACAGTCTGCACTTAGCATTCTCAAACTCTCATCAGAATAGTCCATAAAACTTGGCTTACCACTCCAGAAGTCACCTTCAGTTGCAAGCACCAAGTCCATGCCCATTCCTCCAAAACAAAGGTTGCAAAAGACGAATATCCACACGATCTGGTTCATCTCACCCCACACTCCTTGGTACCACTTTACTGTTGCAGACAGCTTCAGGTTCGCTGAGATGAACTTCCAGACCAGGCACAGTTATGGAGGAAGGGATATTATTTATTGAAGCTTACAGATCCAGGGGAAGTTCCATAAAGGCAGGGCCAAACAGAGAGAGCCAAGCCAGCCAGCCAACACAGCACACACCACAAAACTACAGCCAAAAGGTCACACAGCACGCTTCAGGAACTCCTGCTAGGCACATTTGCATATCTTTACAATGGAATCTCAAACCATCACCACACCTTAAAACCGGCCCCCAGTGACATAGGAAGGTGATTGCAGATGCAAACTATAAACTAATAAAATACTGAATATATTGGGGGACATATATTCAAACTACCACAATAGGGTATTGAAGTCACCCACAAAAATGGTGTTTGTTGTTATCTGTGACCTTAATTTTAATAGTGTCTGTTTGATGAAATTGGGAACCCCTATGTTAGGAGGATATATGTTGAGGATTGTAATGTCCTCCTGTTGGAGTGTTCCTTTAATCAGTATAAAGTGACCTTCTTTATCTTTCCTTACTAATGTTACTTTGAAGTCTATCTTGACATATAGCAACCCCTGCTTGTTTTCTAGGCTCATTTGCTTGAAATACCTTATTCCATCCATTCACCCTAAGACAGTGTCTACCTTTTATTGAGAGATGAGTTTCCTGGAGGCAACAAACAGTGGGATCCTGCCTGTTACTCTAGTCTGCAAGCCTGTGTTTTGGTTGGGGAAATGAGACAATTAATATTAAGAGTTACTAATGAAAGGTATGTGTTTATTCTGTCCATTCTTCTTGTTTTGTTTTCCCTTTACTCACTTCTTTGAGCTGTTATTTGAGTATGGTTTATTTTTTTCCTATTTCCTTATGTGTGTATAAAGCCTGCTCTTGGCTGGCCAAATGAATATATTATTCTCACCAAACTTCCTTGAAAGCATTACACTCAATGATGATATTCATATATTAATACTACTCTCACTTTTGTTTAGAACAGAATTGAAAATATCAAGCTTGTCTGTAAGTATGGAAGATCTTTTTGTAATTATCAAATGAATGACAATTGGGCAGATGGCAGTGACCACTGGGATAACCCAAAAGGCAATAGAGTGCTGAGAAGAAGTTATGAAGGAATGTCCAGCACTGAAACATCTCTATCACACTCTCCAACACTCAAAGTCCATTTTGGAAGAAGTGGTGGAAAGAATGCAAGAACCAAAGGAAGGGTACCACTCCTTACAATGCAACTGTCCAGACAGAAATTGGCCTCAATATCTATGACCTCTTAGTGCCTAACAATACCTTCACAAGACCCTCACAGCAGGAGTAAAACATGATGACATCAAAATAAAAAGGCTCTTCCAGCCTATTCAGAGGGTCTAGTGGAGAGAAGGAGGGCATTTTCATATTTCAAAACTAATACCAGTCAAAATAAACCCACAGCAGAACAGAATTGTGAAGGGGAAAATGGGGGAGGGAAATATCAAGATTTATTGTCTGTAAGTATGGAAGATGTCAATAAAAAAAAAAACCCTGGCATTGTAATTATCAAATGAATGACAATTGGGCTGATATTAACAAGATTTTATGATACTCACAGTTTTTGATTGAAATTCTTGACTTCTGATCAAATTGGATATGCTTCAGCAACTTTCTCTTGTATGACGGTATCAGCTTTCTGCTCTCCATTCAATTAAAACTTTGTTCCTTTACTTCAGGATTCCATTACCTTCTCTAATCAAAATGATAGTAATTACTGCAAAACTTATCAAGATTTCCCTTAGGCACATAATAAGGCAGTGATTTTCTGTAATCATCATTTATTAATACTTTAAATACAAACATTATTAAATAAGAATATGCATGCACATACATCAACAGCTTATTAAAAACCTTTAAAATTTTGAAAGACAGAATATTACATTGAGGCCATGCCACAGGCAAAATGTGATTTCTGATACTTTCCATTTCTTGATTTTCTCTTTATGTTCAGTGTTTCAAAACTCTTCACATCTTCTTTGACTCCATGCCTCAAGTTCTCAGTCTTTGCTAGCTAATAACACACATATTCATTTGTGCCAATATTTCATAGGTGATAACTCTACAAGATTCCTAAAATTCCAGTTAATAAATTTCAATGAAAGGTTTATTTCTTACATTCTGTATTGAGAAATTCATCCTAAAAAGTATAAGTGAACTGAGTAATATTGTTTTGTTTATATGATGGGAAAAAGGAAAATAATACAATCTTTATTTCTTTGGAAGAGAATCTTATAGTTCCTCTAATTGTAATTTCTGGTCTAAAGTGGAAGAAAACATGGTCACAAAACCTAGGCTACATGGTTAATGACTGTCTCAATGCTCAGCAAAGTACAGAAAGAGTTAAGGTATAAGGCAGCCTGTAATCTCCACTGAAATAGTCTGGTTTTAGATGGACTGAAATAAGAAAAATAAAGCCAGGGGTTATAAAAACAAATGTGGAGGTTTTCAATAAGTCACCAAGGAATAGCATCAGCTGAATCATTTAACAAGAGAAATGGAAGGCACTCCATATACTCCTAAGAGAGTGATGTTTCATATGCAGGATAACCTTGGTAACTTGTTTTTGTTTGTTTGTTTGTTTGTTTCAGTTTTTGTTTTTGATTTTGGAGATAGGGTCTCATTCTATCACTCTAGCTCAGGCTGACCTGCAATTCACTATGTAGTCTCAGGGTGGTCTCAAAGTTTTATCATTATCTACTATAAAGAAGTAATAAATTATATCATAATCAGTTCATTTTGACCAAGTCCAAAGCTCACTTAAGATATTAAACAAAGACAATGAGACAAATATGCACTTCTATATCTAATCCTGAATTGGACTTGAACCTCACAGCTACTTCCATGCTATCATACTTAGCTAGAGTATGAAGCTATTACAACAGTCACAATAAGGTAGTTGTGAATTAAAGCTTTATATATGATGAAAATCTAAATTACTTAAAAAATTATGATATTCCAAGCAAGGCTGTGTGTTTAGTTACTATTAATTCTTAATTCTTCCTTTTATAGAGTGTGCTGACATCCTTCTTGGTTATATTCTCTGAAACAAAATGAAATTTTCTTGTCCACAAAAGGCTGAGTGCTAATACTACATTTTCAGGGATCATTTCTTTTTTTTTAAAAATTTTTATTATTTATTTATTTATTTATTTATTTGAGAAAGAGTGAGACAGAGTCAGTTAGAGGGCAAGAGAATGGGCACGTCACAGCCTCCAGCCACTGCAAACAAACTCCAGATGCATGTGCCCCCTTCTGTATCTGGCTTAACGTGGGTCCCAGGGAATCAAACCATGGTCCTTTGGCTTTGCAGGCAAATGCCTTAACTGCTAAGCCATCTCTCCAGCCCCTAGGGATCATTTCTATAGTTCATCACTAGACAAGTTTCTCTGATTGTGTAGAGTACTGGAAACCACAAGGAGGAGGCATAGCATTCTCTTCTGAGTGTGAAGCAACTTTTGGTGTTGCTTTGCTGCAACTGCCACATGCCATTGGTGATCATTCCTGCTCTCCTTTGGTTGAGCTGAAGACAGAAGACACAGTCTGAGTAGAAAAAAAGAAAAAAAGGCTGAATGCTAGGCTTGTTCTGTAAATGCCAACACTTAGGATTTTCCCGGGTTTCAGTTTCCAGAATGGGAAAATTTCAATACTAAAGTAAATCATTAACAAGCCAAATAATTAACAATGTAGTATAAATCTTTTGGATAGAGTCTCTACTAAAGGATAGGGTGATGAAATATTTACACCAAGATGGCTATTATGCTTGTAACCAACTGCTAAAAAGCATAATGAAAGAATTATATTAAATTTGTAATATCAATACAACTACAAATTTGTTGAGAAAATACTCCAGGATATAATAACCACGTACTATGTTATAGAAAGGTAACAGGCACTAGAGAATCTGTGAGGCTGACAAACATACAACAAAGAGAGCCATTAGACTACCCACAGAATAGGAGAAAATTTTTGCTGGCTATACAACTGACAGAGGCCTAATTTCTAGAATCTACAAAGAACTCAAAAATCTAAACAAAAACAAAAATCAAACAACCCACTCTCACAGTGGGGCAGAGAACTGAACAGGGAGTTCTCAGAGGAAGAAATACAAATGGCTAAAACAAACTTAAGAAAATGTTCAATAATCCTCACCATCAGGGAAATGCAAATTAAACAACTATGACATTCCGCCTTACCCCAGTAAGGATAGCAAAAAATTTTTTTAAAAATCTAATGACAACAAATGCTGGTGAAGTTGTGGAGAAATAAGAACCCTCATTCACTGTTGGTGGGAATGCAAGATGGTACAACCACTATGGAAAGGAATATGAAGACTCCTAAAAATGGTTTCCTATAGAGTTACCAACAGAGTCAGTTGTTCCCTTACTGGGCATTTACCCTAAAAGCCCCACACCTCAGTTCAGAGAGATTTGCTCAACCATGTTTATAGCTGCTCAATTCATAATAGCTAAGAACTGGAATCAACCAAGATGTCCATCATTGGATAAATGGATAACCAAGAAGAGATATATCTACATGATGAAATTCTACTCAGCAGTTAGAAAAAAAATCACACAATGAAATATGTAGAAAAATGGTCAAATTTGGAACATATCATTCTCAGCCAACTCACCCAATCACTGAAAGACAATCATTGCATGGTCTCACTCATTTGTGCCTACTAACCTGGATCAGCCCAAGATGCTGATGTACATAACAGGAATCTCAAGGTCAGGACAATAGGGAGTGTGGGGCTAGAGGGGAGGGTGAGGATGAGGGGGGGACAAAAACTGGACCCAAATAGAACTGGTACCATAAAATCCTGTATCCTGGAAGACAGACTAAAAGGTTTAACCCTCATCTAGACCTTAGAGGAAACACCTGAATCAAAAGTTCCTGGAGAGGGTAAGATGAAGCCTAGTCTTAATTTTCCCCTATTTTCTCTCTCTTTTTCCTTTTTTCCCTCTTTTAGGTTACCTCTTTTTCTTCCTTCTTTTCCCTTGGCACTGGCCTGTAACTCCCAGTACCAAGATGTGTTTAACACCTACAATGAACTGTTGATCAGAGACACCTACAAGGTTTCCCAAAAGAAGACAGATTTCTGTCAGAGTACTTGATACCAACCAAAGGGTAATGGTAAGATCCTATTGCCAAAGACACCATGTGCTGTTGGTATGGAACATGGAGAGACTTTGCTGGAATCTGGAAGATTGCCAGTCCCAGACAGTTAGCTCATTTAGTGCCAGAAGGTGCTACATGAGCTATTGGAGGAAAATGGCCAACATCTGTCCAAGCAACTCAAAGTCTAAGCTACTCAGCAGCAATCAACCTGATGTGATGCTCACACAAGTGCAATAGTGTCAGACAGCCATGGTGGGTAACCAATTGCTCTTGTATTGGCTAAGAGTTCCACTCAGTGGAAAGGAACACATAGCTGGAACAGGGAAAGAAGTCAGAATCATATCCAAATAATGAGTTTGCTCTCCAATGTCAAGCTCCCACCAATCTTGGGCTATAAGAGGGCCTACACCTATTAAATTCTCTCTAACCTAACAATGTTTATCCCATTTATATGGTTAAAAAATAAAGAATCAGCCAGGAAGCCAGAGATAATGTGCCCCAATGAGGACTCATGGTAAAGTTAGATAAGTGATAGTGAAGAAAATGCAGCAGTCTGGAGAAATGCAGACAAGGAAAAATGATTCTAAGGATTAATATTGCCTTGGCCAATGAGAAGGACAGAGGTAGATACTTGATGTATTAGTCTTGGGGAAAGCCTACAGACAAAAAAGGGAAAGTCATGTTTAAAGTACAGAGAGCAACCATGATGGCCTGGAAATGCTTTCAAATTTTGCAGTCAAGCAACACATTTTTTTGAGATGTGCTACATGTGGTCCTCGCAAGTGTTATTTTTAAAATTCTACCTTCACCGTACTTTAATGGAGCTTCCTGATTCTGTTTCTAGTTCTGATCCACCTGTGTTAAGACACTACTGCAAATAGAAAGGACTCATATGAGATTGGACTGGATTGTGCAGAACTTGAGCAGTGATTAACTTGTCAAAGTCTTTGTTCATTTTCTCTTCTTTCCTTTTTTATTTTATTTTAATGGAATATTTGAACCTCACATGTGAAAGTGCTTCTGATGATATCAGAATGAAATTTGAATAAAATCTTCCATATAAATGAAATTTCCATCATGAGTTACATAAAGTAAATATAGGTTTAGAAGGGATTGCAAGTTACACATCAATTGCAGAATTATTTTGACATCATTTATAGTAATGTAAAGTTAATATAGAACTGAAAACAAATTTCAATATTATAAAGTACAACTTTAGCATAAAAATATGCATTAATAAAATAATGTATAACTACAAGATTTTTGAAAAGATTTGAAGCCAGGTGTGGTAGCACATGCCTTTAATCCCAGGACATACAGGTAGGAGGATCACTGTGAGTTCAAGGCCAGCCTGAGACTACATGGTAAATTCCAGGTCAGCCTGGGCTAGAACAAGACCAACCTCAAAAAAAAAAAAAAAAAAAAAAAAAGATTTTAAGATGTGTATTTAATGTTTTCTTTACTTCATAAAAATGTGTACAAGGATAAGTTGTTTTTAGCTTCTTATTTAAAGTGTAGCTATGACTAAAAATGTTTTACTGACATAACACATGAAAATATTATTTTATATAATTGAGAAAGCCTTTCTATCCATGGTCTAAATCTCAGAGGAATTAAAGCAACAACTACTAAGTTTGGCATCATTAGTTCATAAATAATTTTTGTAAAACTGTGGGGGAATATATTGAAATTTATAACTATGATATAAAATATTTATAAGGAAATCCATTAGAATTTTAACACATAAAGAATACTTCAACTCCATGAGAGCATAATAAATATTGTAAGACTTGATAACAATATGTCCTTATTCTACTCTCTACATACAGACTAAAAAAAAAAATTCTTACATTCTTATTTTCTTTCATTTTTTTCATATATATATATTTAGACATCTCTTTTGATGGTGAATTACTTACACATGGGTATACCTTGCTCTAGATTCTACATGTGTAATTCATCAGGGAGTCAGCCTCAATGAAAACAATGAAGATGAAAAGAATCAACCTGAGTATCTTTGTATGTGAATGATGGTCAAAGGCTGAAGGCAAAGAACACTAAAAAATATTTGTGCATGCATACCAACCTGTAGCTAGTTCATTTGCTTTCCATGGGGTATGAGATAACACTGGTATCAGAATTTTAAAAAATAATATATCGGTAATGAGTGGTAGGACCCTGTTTTGTCAATATTGGAAAATTACTTTCCCAGTAATAAAAAGGAGAAATCAAGAATTATGTGGTTATAACAGATTAAAGCTGATGACATCAGTGCATACTGAGATTTGTTTCAACATAAGTGAAAATTAGTGCTTAAGAAAATATTTATGTATATGTTTAAGAGTATAGGTCACTGTTATATGTACATCATTTTTTTTCTTTCTGCTTAGACATGAAAGAAGAAATGCCATGACAGTGGCAATGATTATACTACCATCAAAACTTTTAATGGTAAAATTAGTCAAAAATTACATTCCCAGGACTTGAGCAAAATGTTCAGAATGTGTTTTGGATATCTTTTTTGTTTGTTTGTTTGTTTGTTTTTTGAGGTAGGGTTTCACTGTAGCTCAGGCTACCTGGAATTCACTATGTAGTCTCAGGGTGGCCTTGAACTCTTGGTGATCCTCCCACCTCTGCCTCCTGAGTGCTGGGATTAAAGACATGCACCACCACGCCCAGCAGTGTTTTGCATATCTTAAGTGCCAGCAAGTAAGGGAATCACTACCAGTATTCAAATGGGAAGATGTTATAGAGATATAGAAAAATAGCAATCAATAGAATGAATTGTTGGAAGTCAGAGAAAATACTGGAAATGTATCTTAGACCAAATTATTACAACAGATGCAACCAGCATGCCACACAATAACAGGAGAACACATCTCTTCTGCAGTACACATGGAACATTCTCTAGGATAGATTTCATGATCCTTCATAAACTATGTCTAAAAAACTTTATGAAGCTTGAAATTATACTGGGAATTTTTTTCACATACCTAGTATAACACTTAAAAACAACAAAGAGAGAAAAGCTTCAAAAAGCAAAAATACATGGAAATTAAATAATATATTCCTGAGCAAACAACATAAAAAGGAAACAGTAAAGGAAATAAAAATACCTTGAAACAAATTAAAATGTAAAAAATAAAACACATGGTATAGCAACCTAGCACTAGGTATATGTTTGCCTGGGCAGTTAAGCAGGAGAAAAAAATAAGAAAGAAAAAATAAAGCAGAAAGGAGTATCTAACATGTGTTTTTAATGGATGATTTTATTTTATATTGAGAAAATATTAAAAACTGTTCTATAATACCAGTGAAACTACAAAATCAGTGAAGTAAAAATTGACATATAAATCCATTTGGATTTCTATATACAATCAGTGAACTACCTGAAAGTAAGTAAGAAAGCAATGTCATTATAGTTGTAACCAAAATAATAAAAGACTTAGGAGTTAAATTCAGTCAATAAGGTAAAATATATTAATGCTGAAATGATAAGCCATCGATGAAATAAAAATAAGTTGTGTTATTGATATCACCCAAACCAATCTTCAGATACAAAATACCAGTGATATTTTTTTCACATAAGATTTAAAAGTCCTAAAGTTGATAAAAAATAAAAGGCCTCCAATAACCAAAGCAATTTGGATAAAGAATAGATTATCAGCCATAATACCTCCTGACTTCTAGATATATTACAAGTTGTGGTAATTAAAAGAGCATAGAACTTTAATAAAAATGGACACAGAGTTTATTAAAAAGAGGGCAACTCAAAATAAATTCAAGAATATTCAGGCAACTAATTTTCTATGATGCTGTTCAGGAGACACAATAATGAAGAGACAGTTTCTTTGCCTAATGGTGTTGGGAATACTAGATAGTCACATGTAAGTATTAAAGTATATAAAAAATCAACTCAGAATGGATTATAGTCCTTAAAGTGTAAAAATTCTAGATGAACATGTAAAAGTACCATGAACCTTTTTTTGCAATGTTTGAGCTATTTCACCAAAAATCACACACTCTCCCCAAAGTCACACAAATAATGTAGTTGTGACATTTTGCTAAAGCATTTTGCTAAAGAAAACAAACTGTGTGGCTTATGTAATCTGATTCATGAAGACCTATTCCTTCATTGTTATTACGATGACTAATATAATTTTAAGAAAATTAAGAAGAAAGATAAAAAGAAAATGAAGAAAAAATAAATGAAATATTGGTGAGGATGCAAAGAAAAGAAATTGTTTCCTACTATTGGTATAGACATAAATAGTACAGCAATTGGGCTGGAGAGATGGCTTAGCAGTTAAGGCACCTGCCTCCTAAGCCTAAGAACGCTGGTTCCAAACTCCAGCAGTTCCAATCTCCAGGTCCCACATTTAGCCAGATGCAAAGGTGTACAGTAAATTATCAACTGCAGCAAAGAAGTAGGAGAGATTCAGAGCATCTAGAGCCCACAGAAGCAGGCAGAAGCAGCTCCAGCAGCGGTGGTGAGTTCCACGTGGCTGCAGCCACCAGGATCTGCCTGAGCCATGGAATTTTAAGGCCAGGTGAGGGGATTTTCCACTCACACTGGCCTCCTCACAAACTCAAGAAACGTGGAAGGATGTCGGACGGCAGAGACCAATGGAGCGGTGGACTTCAGCAACCATCCACAGCCTCCCCTCCCCCACCACCGGCACAAGCACCAGCAAGCACCAGAGATGGGGGAAGAGAGCTCACCTACCCAGCACCTGTCATGACCAGAACAGCGACCCACAGATGCACAGACACAGCCAGCCTTCCTGAGCCCACAACATGGCAAAGAAGGACCCAAACAGCTGTGCAACATAGCTGAGATCAAACCCGTCCCAATAGGTAACTGGGATTACACCAGGTCAGTACCGGCCAAGTAAGCCTGGTGTATAGGCTTGCATTGGTTTCCTCTTCTGTTATTCGTTGAGGAAGGGTCGCACTGGGTCACAAGTTGATCGTGGAACCCACTACAGACCAGAAATCTTAGCCTCCCAGTTGACAGGAGTAAGGGTGTGGGGCAACACACATCCTTAGGGACTGTGACTGTGATAAAGGATCTGTTTGTCATAATACCTACTTTTGCACAAATACTCTGTGCTGCATTTCATTGAATGGGTACATTGTTTAGTTAAATTTTTAGAATTTGACTGTGTTCTGTGATGTCCTGTAACAGTGTAGATTATGTGCTCAGTATTGTAGGATGTCTTGGTACACAATGTCCTGTATCAGTGTAGATTATGTGCTCACTATTGTACGACGTCTTGGTACATGATGTCCTGTAACAAGTGTAGATTATGTGCTCAGTATTGTATGACGTCTTGGTACATGATGTCCTGTAACAGTGTAGATTATGTGCTCGGTATTGTATGACATCTTGGTACACGATGTCCTGCAACGGTGTAGATTATGTGCTCAGTATTGTACGACGCCTTGGTACACGATGTCCTGCAACGGTGTAGATGATGTGCTCAGTATTGTACGACGTCTTGGTACATGATGTCCTGTAATGGTGTAGATTATGTGCTCAGTATTGTATGATGTCTTGGTACATGATGTCCTGTAACAGTGTACATTATGTGCTCAGTATTGTATCATGTCTTGATACATGATGTCCTGTAACAGTGTAGATTATGTGCTCAATATTTTATGACGTCTTGGTATATGATGTCCTATAGCAGAGTAACTTCGTTGACTGACAAAAATTTCTTTAAAAAAATTAACATTAGATGATAAGTAAAAAATGAATAAATGTTAATTTTCTATGATGGTCAAAGCATATAATCTGCTTACTTTTGTGGAATTTTATGTTGAAATATTTTTGTATGTAATTACTTTTTTAAAAACAATAAAGAATATTGAGATTTTTTTTAAAAAAAGAAAGAAAATACAGATGAAAAGTTTCTTTTTTTCAGTTTCCATTGATTGCAAAGAACACTCTACCATTTGGGATCATATGGATAAACTCATAGTGTATATATTATCTTAAATAAATTGCACAGAGAAAAAAGAACTGCTTTACAATATCATGTATATATGTTATCTTTAAGAAATAGTGACACAAACTAAATGGTGATTCTCAGAGTTTGGAGAATAGAGGAAAAGAGATGCTGGTCAAAGCACAAAGGCTTTGACTTTGTGAAACAAATGAGTTCCAGCAATCAAATGTATGGCATATTGAGTAATAATAATTCATTGTATACTTGAGATAAAAGAGATGTTAATTATGTACACACACACATGTGGCCATGAATATACTAAACTAATTACAAGTATATAAAATTAGAATCCATATATTTATAGAGAAAATAAATACAAAATGTTGAAAAATGCTTCTTTTATTACCATTCAAAGATAATGTCTTCAGATGTTTAAGGAACACATTCTGTTATTGTTCAATATATAAGGACATAAAATGACAGGCATTGCTAAACATAGACTGGAACTGTGAGGAAGCTGGTCTGTGCTGTTGGACATGGCTGGGGACCTTGGGCTATGGGGATTGCAGCTAACCTTATTGTCTGGAACCCACTCTGGGGCTGGAGTTGGCCCTCCCTTCTCATGAGGTCATAGTGTGCCTCATCTTTGCCCAGAGGAAAAGGGACCAATGGGCCCTCCCCCCTCTCCCAGAATACTTGAGTATTCCATAGCTCTTAAACTTTTGCATTCCCCACAGTTCCATGACCTTATGGCCAGCTGCCCAAGAGATCCTTATTTGGTAGTAAACAGTCTCCCTGCAGCTGTAGCCATCTGATATGTGGCTGAAGTCATATAGCCTTTCCTGCCAATTCTGCTATCTCCCTTGCAACTTCTCCCTTGAAACTTCTGCCTTCCACCACCAGCCAATTAGAGAGCGACCCATAAGCCTATGTATCCAATCACCTTATGATCTTTATGTGCCTTTTCAACCTTTCTCAAGTGTTTATAAACCCACTCCCCTTTTGAATAAATGAGGGCTGTCCATCAGACAGTCTCCCTGGTGGTTCATTGCCTGTTGCATTCACCCATTCCAAGACCCTGCTCCCCTTAGCTCCTCCTGTGCTTAGGATATTGGTGGTCAATGACCCCTGGGAGTAGTGAGGACACTCAGCTGGCGCCCAACATGGGGTTCTCTGTCAGAGAAAGGCAGATCTATCTTTCCTCCCTCAGAGGGAAGCTATTTTCTCTTTTTTCCCTTTTTTGTTTTCAGTTCACACCATCCCCATCCTCCCCATCCCTCCCTTATCGTCCCCCTCATCTACAATCACACCACAGCTATTCAAACTCCAAGATAACAATACAAATACATATAATCAAGGAGTCACAGCTTTTCCTATTAATATCCAAACTCACTGATTTAGAAAACTTCTGCCAACATACAGGCAAGTGGTCTGAAATTTTTCACTTTATATCTGTCTCCTTCTCTCTGCTCTATCATGCTCTCACTAACAAGGTTTGTTTTTTATCTCCAGAGTTGTAAATAAAATAGAAATTGAAAATGAAATGCATAGCTTCTGAATGAATGAATGAATATATAAAGGGAAATGGTTGTCTGGAATAAATATGAAAAGTGCCCTTGAAATCAATGTCTATGTATGAGTATGTATATGGCCACAGCCTTAAGGCTGCAAAGTGATTTCTGTCCTGGGCATGCTCATTAAGGCTTTATCTTTGTGTCTGCCTTTGTGTTTGTTCTCCATCACAAACACAGTGGGAAATTCATTGTGAAGTAAGTCCTCCAGCAAGCCAACTGTCCTAGACTGCATAACCAGCTTTTAATGTTGAATGGCCCCCAAAACAAACACTGAAAGTAATTAAGATCATAGGCAGGGGAAAATTCAATACTCTCCTGTTCTTAAAATGTTTTAAACTGACAGAGCAGAGAGTTGCCTTGTAGCCCTGAGAAAAGTCCAAAACTCTCCCTAGAAAATAAAACAAACAAACAAACAAACAAACAAATGAACAAACAAATAAACAACAAAAAACACAGCTCAGCTAAAGTCAGACCAGAAGCTTCAAGGCCAGAGATCACCCCACATACAGCTGCCTCATAACACAGTCTGCAGTAATGAGGTACTGGCTGGCAGGACTTGAAAATAGCTAAACCCAAGGCCACAGAAAGGGAGGTGAAGAGAGGGAGGTGGAAAGAAAGATAGTGCTGTTTTAGCTACTGGGAAATTCCAACACTCCAGGGCTTGACACCGAAAAAGGGGTAAAACAGGGGAAGGAGGCAAAACAAGGTGAAAACCTCTCTGCAAGGTTTTGCAAAGCTTTATGAGCTAAACAAATGTGAGTGGAAGCCACTCAAGCCATAAACCCAACCACACACCTACCAGAAGAGGAGGGAAAGCCCATCCAGACTTGCAAAAAAGAGTTATACTGTCCCAGTGTACCCCCAGGGACAAAGAGTAGATCAAAAAAAAGTTAAGTTCTAGGCCACTCCAGGCAGATATACCTGTAATATGTTACTTAGTGCTTTCCCCTAGAGGGCTTGATCTGCAGATGGCCAGGCATCCTTTTGGGTCCACAGATCCCCACTTTGGGCACCAGCTGAGGGTCCTCACTACTCCCAGGGGTTGTTGGCCACTGATGTCCTGAGCAAAGGAGCTAAGGGGAGCAGGGTCTTGGAGTGGGTGAGTGTGATAGGCAATGAACCACCTGGGAGACCATCTGATGGACAGCACTTGTTTATTCAAAAGGGGAGTGGGTTTATAAACACCTGAGAAAGGTTGAGAAGGCACATACCGATCATAAGGTGATTGGATACATAGGTTTGTGGGTCACTATCTAATTGGCTGGTGGTTGAAGGCAGAAGTTGCAAGGGAGAAGTTGCAAGGAAGATAGCAAAAGTGGTGGGAAAAGCTACATGAGGTGAGTCACATATTGGATGGTTGCAGCTGCAGGGAGACTGTTTAGTACCATATAAGGGTCTCTTGGGCAGCTGGCCACAAGGTCACATTTCCTTTGAGCGAAGATGAGGCACACTATAACCTCACGAGAAGGGAAGTCCAGCTAAGGCACCAGAGTGGGTTCCTGACAATAAGCGTGCTGCAGCCCCCCACAGCCCAAGGTCCCCGGCCATGTCCAACAGCCCAGACAAGCTTCCACACAAACCCAACCTGTGTTTAGCAGTTCCTGACAAGAAAACAATTATTTTTGGCATAGTTAAGTACTATCAATACTCATTCTGAAATAAAACACTAGGAAATATTTTTACTACTTGTTGATATATAATTTTCTTAAACCATGTTGAATTCATAGCATATCATGTATCATTAACTGGATGTTTTAATGAATCTTGTTTCTTTTATTTCTAACAAAATTGGTCTTACTTTTGTGTTTTACATATATGTTTATATATTACTAGGAGTCCATTTTCTTCCCAGGTTAATTCCATCAGAACAATGACCATGTCTTCTATTTGCACTATATATACTTTGGTTTATATATTATATACATTATAATATAAATATACCAAAGAATTTGAATTAATGATCTCATTCTGTGAATGAAAGTATATTCATTTTTTTAAAAATCTGTTAATATAATTATTATGTAGATGAGACAAATAGAAATAGCATATAACTGTTTCAGTAGATACTAAAAAAAGCATGTTTGAAATTTATATTTATTCCCAATATTAAATCTTTAAAAGTATTTTTAAAACAGTTTATAGGGCTGGAGAGAGGGCTTAGCAGTTAAGGCATTTACCTGCAAAGCTAAAGGACCCAGGTTCAATTCCCCATGACCCATGTAAAGCAGATGTACAAGGTGGCACATTCATCTGGAGTTCCTTTGCAGTGGCTGGATGCCCTGGCATGCCCATTCTTTCTTTCTCTCCCTCCCTCACCTTCTCTCTGTCTCTGTCTCTCTCTCATATAAATAAACATTTTTTTAAAAAAACTACCCAAATTAAAAAACAATATATGAAATACAGCCCAGAAATAAAAATTAAAATATTTTGTCTGAACTATGAATTCATGTTATTTGTATCTTCACCATGATATTATCCAATTCACTTATAAATTATGAAGGTAAGTTTCAAAGATGGCTCATAAAAACAAATTCTGAGAGCAATGAAGGGTCTCTCAGATCACTTCATTCTTTTCACTTGCTTTTCTTTATTTGTTTTTGACTCAAGGTGCTTAGCTAATAGAGTTTACCTTTAAAGGATAATATCTTTTTTCCAAAAATTCCTCTTGAATCCATAAGAACCCATGTTCTGGATCAATGTCTCTTAATTCATATTGTATACATATATTTATAAGACCACATATTTCAGGCTTATTTCCCTTTCTGAAATCTAACACTTCATGCAAATCTAGTACTATTAGTTGTTAATGCCTCCAGTGGATGAGTTCTTGGAATATGAGCATACCTCAGGTTTGCTTAGCTAACCACAGTCCTGGCTTTGAAAGAGTATACAGAACCAGCTTGGCTTGTGCCATGAAGCTTGTCCAACTTCCTCATTTTCTGCAGAATTTGGAGTTAAACTAATACTGCTAATATTGACCAAGAATATCTCTAAACCTTTTAGTCTATTAAGTGAGCATATTTTCATAGGATAACCATTTCAAAGGCCTTCATTATTTATTTATGCCTTCATTTATTCATTATTTATGAGGAAATTGTGACTTAAGGTAAAAGATTTGCCAGTTGTCATGGTTTGGGGTGGAGTAAAGAATGTGCTCAAATTCAGAAGTTTCCTGAATAATCTGCTAGTGTTCTTTCTCCTTCATAATATTGCTAGTACATGAAAGACTCCTAGATGGTGGATAAATATGGAACAAAAATACATATGTCAATGTTGAAGATAGGAAGCAAAACTTTCATATTGTGTTTCCATAAGACTGAACCACCAGAATTTTAAATACTGGGATACTGTGAATGTATATGAATAATAATCCATGTGTAGTTCATTAAAAGACTTCAGTTTTACTTATTTATTGTAAAAGAGGAAGGTTTCTGTGAGGAAAACTTTCAACTCCTGTGAGCTCTAATATCTAAATCCTTTGTGGTAGCCATGAAAACACAGAGCTCATGTGCTCAGCTCCTTGGCATCATGCTAATATCACAGTCTTTTCCCCACTCACTTTAACTTGTAGCCAGACACAAGGACATAACCATTGCAGAACTCTTTGGATGTTCTCCATCAAAAGGCACTTGCATGGCTTCAAATGAACTGGATGAAGTTGAAGGTTTTTTCAGTACATCTGTCTGATGGTCTTTTTTCTTCTTCCATACATCAGTATCTTGGTTTTCAGCTTCCAACACCATTCCCTATTTCCTTTCCCACTAATTGTTTTTCACTGATAGTCTGTCTTGATATCTCTTCCTGAAATTTTAACACAAATTTACCTCATATTTTAGTTGAATTTTATTCACATGCACATTCTTTTACAAATGAGTAGTATTTAAGTTTGATTTTATAATCTAGTCCTCTTGCTAGTGCTAACAAGCTCACACTGGCTGCTTCTGTTCACACTGTAAGTTGGAAATCAACACTTTTCTTCTATAAGCTTCATCTAGCCCGGTATTTTCTAACTGCTACATCAGAAAAGAAAATAGAAATATAGTTATTTTCAACAAAATCATGTTGTCTTCAGGGAATTAGATTTTCACTTACTTTACCATGGATTTGAAGAACATGATCACTTATGGCAATAACTGATTCATAGTGCTTTGTTGTTCAGGAAGCCCCTCTTGGTAACATGTATGCTAGTTCTACGTCCCTATTGACATCAGGTTCCTAGTCACTGGAACACTGTCCAATAGTAAGTTATTAATAACCACTCACATCTCCTGGACATTGAAGCACAAACTCTTCTCCTCTGTCTTCCAACTGCTAGAACCAACTGGACCAAAATCACAGGTAGTGCTTTGGTTCTAAGGACCTGTGAGGAAGAAGATTTTAAGTTTGCCAGCATCTATAGTTTCAAGACAGTGTGGGAAAATAATTATTGAGAGTATGTTCACTCTATGAAAGGAGGGCATGGTGCTATATACTAATAAAGCACATGCAGCATGGGCCAGTAGCATACACAGAAATGGGAAAGATCAACAAAACAATGGTAAGACTGTGATAGACTTTTTCAGATTGAAGAAAGAATATTTTAACTTTTTAAACTAAGAAATAATTTACATGTTTTAAATGTAGTACACCAATAAATATTTTGTGAAAAGATTTTTGTTGTTGTTGTTGTTTTTCAAGGTAGGGTCTCTCTCTAGCCTGGCTGACCTGAAGTTCACTATGTGCTCTCAGGATGGCCTTGAACTCTCTGTTATCCTCCTACCTTTTGAGTGCTTGGATTAAAGGCGTGTGCCACCATGTTGGGCTTTTGTGAAAAGCTTCTGATTTTAAGTAGTTCACAATATTATTTTGGAAACAAATCACTAAGTCTCCCTCAAGGCCTTCTGGGTTAATATTTCAGTATATATATGATGTGTAAACAGGAGGAAATAGTTGACTTTTATGCTCATAATTAAGGAAATTTCTTCAAACTGTGTCCACTGCTTATATGCTTATATAGGTCTAGATGGACAAAAGTACCCTTTTAACCATCTTGGTCCTAATAATGTATATATTTTCCAACAAAATTATTGTGATAATTTGCTTGTCTTGTCATGTAGGTTAAAAGTATAGCTAAGCTTTCTATATTTTATAAGTGTATCACATCAGTAATTAATTGTATTCATTTAAGGAATTAGATCTATAAACAAAAAGGCTCATAGAAAAGACATATTAGCAAGAATGCCAGAAAATATACTCTTGCCTCTTTTGAATAAAGTCTATATACAATAAATGCTTCTTCTGCCACCCTGATGTTTAGAGAGTGTCTGCTTCTGGCATGGTATTCATATTCAGCAAACCAATGATCGAATATCATCTGTTTCAAAAGCATATCTCACTACAGGATTTTAAGACTTTCTAACCTTCAAAGGATCTTATTAATTATTATCTAATTTTAGTTGTATATATTTTAATATACTTTTAAAAAATCATGACAAATATGATATAAATCAATTTCTTTAGAACAAGTCATTCTTTTCAGTTTGTGAAACACCTGAAATATTTAGTCTTAACTTGACCTTGGGCCAAACTCAGTCTTTTTGGCAGTCATCTCTGTACTTATCTCACCTACAAACATTTGAAACATATATCTCATATAGGGTTTTATAAGGAAGCTAACGCTGACTTAGCCCAACAGAATATAGAAAACACTTAAAATTAAAGAAGAAGAAATCCACAACAACTCAATATTAATGATTCTTAATTTAAAAGAACTCAAAACAAGATACATCAATTGATCTGCCTTTTGGTGCAATTCCTAATGCTAGCTTATTGTGGGGAAAAGTTTGTTCCCATTGGGACATTTCATACAGTTATATAACCACAGAATTCCATTTTGAAATTGGAATACTTTTTAGGATATATTCATATTCATAACTACCTCACAATAGCAATAGATTGAATCTTTTATCCAGAAAACCTGGTCATCTATATTGAAGTTATGAGGCAACCATTCAACCTTCCTTCCAATACAAGCATACACCAGGTCTATTTGTACGTTAAGTTATAAAATTACCTTTTTGTGTCTTTTTAAATAGGATTTAACTTTAATAAATAAAGTATGATTGTGGATTTGATGCATATTTTGTTTGGCTGGGATATAAGTAAGTCTACCAGCTCCAACTCTGAGATCATTTCTTGAGAAAATACCTATGTATAGTTTGAATGAGAAAGAAAGGCAAAAGTTTATATAAATTATGGGCAGAAAACAACCTCTACTAATTTATTATAACTGGATTTACTCTATCTGAGTATTTTGTTAAGTAACATGCAAATGTAAATCATAGGTCACATGAAGGAATGGAAGTGAAAATGTGCATGGATTGAGTCAAATTTATTACCATGTCCAAGAAAACAAATGAAAGTCCATGCTACACCAATGAATGTCAAAGGAGTCAAATTTACATACATAAGATGGCATCATGATTGACTTTATTGTATATTTATCTTAGGTCCCATTGCTTATTTGAACATTGGCCAGCATTATGAGTCATGATGATTCTCTCATTTGAAAACAAAATAGAATATTCTGTTTTGAGGGGATAAAATTAAGTCAAAAGCTTAGCAGCATCATAGCACTTAACCAGCATAAAAATGTTTACTTTAGTGAGAAATGAGTTCATGTTTTTACACTGCTTAAAGCAGCTGAATTGTAATGTTGTCCATCTGGAATTCTTGAAGGTCAACAAGTGTAAACTCCTAGGCTTTAACTGATGCAAAATGGACTAAAGGGTGTTGGTTCAAATGTGGTTATATGTTCATAAAATCTTCTCAGTCCAATATTTATAGAACCTAAACACACCGTGACATGCATAGTATTTCTTTTGTTCACATAATGTTTTGTTAATGGGTTTCCAAAAAATTTATTTGAAAAGCAGATCCCATAATGGATTTATAATTATTCTCACAAGCACATTATGCTTACAGATATTAAATAAAACCTTCTTAAATGCAATTACCAAGCTAGTTTACATAAAATCTTCTAAATGTGACAAGTGCAATTGAAAAATTGAATGGTCTCTTAGAAAGGGAATTTTTATCTGAAACAATTTAGAAACATTTTAGGCAGGCCTAAACAAATTCCATGGGTAAGTCCTTAATTCTTTTAATAAAATTAATACTTGTATAATTTCAATGGTAAGACTATGTAGATTTTGTTTAGTACTGAAAAAATACCTATAGTAATTACTGCAAGCAAATGTCTAAAATGCTATGAATATTATCTTGAGGATCCTGCTAATTAGATAATATACATGCCTCAAAATAGAACAAAATAAATGAATTGTTACTACTTACTTAACAATAAAGAAATAATTTGTTGAAGATCTGAAAAACAAGTTCTGTAAGACTGACTTTTCCATAAAATTGTAGTTACATAATGCATTGTGTCTATATGTTAAATGTGCATTAGACACACATACAAAATTTATGAAATAAACCACCATTCTTCAACAACTTGAGCAAGGATAAAATGCACAAGAAACAACATGGCATTGTTGGGCTCTTTAAATATTATTAGAAAAAAGGTCACAAATTGATGAGTGTTCAGGTATGTGCACTGATTTGAACCTTTGGAACTAGGAATCAGAGTATTTTGTCATATATCATAACACATATTATAAAGGTGCATGTTGCCAAAGGAATAAAATCACAAACATTCCAAAGCAGCTTTGTCACCTAAAAACTAAAATACTCTACAGTATGTTTTGCAGTTGTCTGTCATTAATACACTGGTAGAAACTGAATGAAAAAGAAAATTACAAAAATAAATAAATAAATAAATAAATAAAGGAGAGGCCAGTCTCTTTATTTTCTCTGTTTAAAATTAAACAGAAAACAAACCTCAATTCTGTTATAGACTGATATCTTCCAAGTACATTATTTATACAAGTGAAGGACTAAGAACAAAGATGTGTTTACAGAGATCCAAACACAAGTGAGAGAGTGCCCTCACACAGCCTTCCAATGGTATATAGTAGTTGCTTCATTATCACTGGCACTAAGCAAAGTTGCAGAATTCTTTGATGGCTATTTGAGGAAGTCATGAAGAGAATTCAGTAAGCAAGGCTATTCTCATCCAGAGGTATGTAGGCCAACATTGTTCCAATTCTCAGTAGATGCAGCTCCAAACACCTGCATCATGGGTGCACTACAGTGATCTGCAAGAATTTCACCATACTATGGTCTTGCAAATTACTAGAGTAGCTAAATGCCCCACTGTATACTGAAGTATTCTTTTATCCTGCTACAAGCTCACTAACAACATACTCCTTAGTATGTTCTCAGAACTTCCAAAATTTCTTTTAATTTGTACAGTTCTCCAGAATGGAATCCACATTATTATTCTCATGAAAAATTTTTAAAAAGCTGTTTTTTTTTTCTGGTAATCAAGTCCCAATCATCAAAAGGCCATGGCTTTAGCTCTTTAGAAATCTTTAATACCAACTCTGTTCTTACATGTTTCTTTGTATTCAACAGTAGATTCTCCACAAGCCCTTTTCTTCTAGGGAGACTGAAGTGTCTCACTGACACTGCCACCATCTCCATTCCCAAGTGTATTCCATTTATTCTTTTATGTTTTTGCTTTCAAATTTTTTAATGCTGTATTTTTAGTGTCTTCTTTTCTGGAGCAGACTCTCTTATCTTCCTCTCTGCATATAGCTCCTTTTGAAGTTCTCACTATTTTTGAATATTGGTATCCACATATTTGAGTAGTATGTTCTCCAACATCCACTCAACCCAAATTTTCTTTGTAGACTTGAGTTCCATGAAAGCACAGAACCTGGTTCTCCTCCTGGATTTAGGCATTAAGTTTTGCTTGAGCAACATTTATAAGTGATTTTTTTACCTCCAACTACTTCAAATTACCACCCAAGCTTGTTCTAGGAAACTGAGTCACACAGAGATGACACCAGACATAAAATGGAAAATCAAAAAATGTTGATATGGACTCACAGGAATAACTGTCAAAGCCTGACAACTGAGCTCTGATACCTCACAGGTTTTATAGACACTATACCCAGCAGTTTTATATAATTTTAAATTCATTATAAAAGTGTTGGGCCTCAAGTTTATAAGGTTATTTGATTTGGGGGCACAAACAGAAAATTCCTTAGCAATAAATCAGCGATAAGAAACTATAAATGTAGGCTGTGTAGGGTATGCACACAGAAACACTCAATGAAGATCTTATAAGGTTATAAGGACAAATACTTGCTTCCTCCTCAATAACATAAGGCTTTTCCCCAAGATGGGTAAACCACAATACAAAAAAAAAAAAAAAAAAGTAAGAAAATTATAGATCTCTACCAAGGATGCCTAGCCCCACAATAAAAGCCTCTGATGAAATCATAGAGAAAACAATAGAAATTGAATCCTCAAATGAAACACAACAGGGCAGGTGACCCTGATCAAAAGAATTTCTGAACTGGAAGCAAAGGATCAAAAAACCAATAATCACATAAATGAAATTGAGCAGAATCATCTCTTAGAGCATTTAGCTTTTGTCACTAGGCTTAACTCAATTGAAGAAAATCAGAGAAGCCTCAAAAGAAATATAAATAAGTTGAAGGTGAGTCAATAAATAGTGGATCTTAATAACCAGTTGATTAACCTTAAAGAAGACATAATAAAATGAAAGAATAAATTCCAGGAACCATCAAGAAAATCAGACCTTGAACTGAAATTATCCCTCAAAAAAGAGATGAACACAATGTAAAATAACAACAGAAAACAAAACAAAATAGAGCTTTTAAATACCTCTCTAGAACACCTCATTAACAGAGTTACTCATGTGGAAGACAAAACCTCTGAACTGTAAATAAAGACAGAAGAAGTTGATTGGGAGTGTAGCTGACAGCTTCAGGTTCGCTGAGATGAACTTCCACACCAGGCACAGTTATGGAGGAAGGGTTATTATTTATTGAAGCTTACAGATCCAGGGAAGTTCCATAATGGCAAAAGTAGCTGGCCTGTCTTTTACAGGAAAAACAAGAGAGAAAAAAGCCACCAGCCACACAGCACAGCATACTTCAGGAACTCCTGTAGGGCACGCTTTGCATATCTTTACAATGGAATCTCAATTTGTATCCCTTGATGGGTTCTTTGTCCCCAGAGGTGAGAGGGACATTTGTTCCTGAAGATTACTGTCCATTTTTCCATTAAGAATTACTTGGGCTAGGCCTTTATTATCAACATTTGAGATAACCCACCACCACACCGTAAGATCCGCCATTGAATCTATAGTGACATTGCCTCCAGCAAGGTGGCTGCAGATGCAAACTATAAACTAATAAAACACTGAATATATTTGGGGCCATATATTCAAACTACCACAGGAGTCCAAAAACAACAAACAAAACAAAACAAAACAAAACAAAACAAAACAAAACAAAACAAAACAAAAAACTTGCAAACAGAATATAAGGGAGCTGTGGGATACCTTAACTTACCAAACACCTGGGACATGGGTATATTATAAGGGGAAGAAACCCAGGCCAGAGGCATAGAGAACATATTCAACAAAATTATTGAAGAAAAATTTCCCAATCTCACAAAAGAGAGCCCCATTCAGATACAAGAATCTCACAGAACACCAAACAAACAGAGCCAAAAAATAAACTCTCCAAAGGACATCATAGGTTAAAAACTCTTAACAATGCAAAGAGAGATTGCTAAAAAAGCAGCAAAAGAGAAACAATTTACTACTTAAAAAGATAATCCCATCAGAATTACCTCAGATTTCTCAATGAAAATCCTGAAAGCCAGAAGGACCTGGAATGGTAAGATTCAAACTCTAAAAATTTATGGCTTCCAACCCACAATAAGTACCCAGTGAAAGTATCCCTTATAATAGGTAGTGAAAGAAAAAGTTTCCATGAAAAAAGTTAACTCTATAATTATATGAGCACAAAGCCAAACCTACAGAGAATACTTCAGGGAATAATCCACACAGATGTGTCAAACAGCCAAACTCAAGAACCTACAAGAAGAAAATCACAATAACCAAAACCTAGAGCAGGTTTAAAAGAGTACAAAGCCTAAGAAAACATGAAACCCCCAAAAGTACCACATGATGTCATTTAAAGCTCTGGCATGCCCATTTCTCTCTCTCTCTCTCTCTCTCTCTCTCTCTCTCTCTCTCTGTTTCTAATAAGTAAATAAATAAAAATAACAATTAAAAAATGGACCTTTCTACCTGCTGTTTTCAAGAAATATACCTCACCGCTAAAGATAGACCCCTCTTCAGGGTGCCAGGATGGAAAATGATACTCCAAGAAAATATAAATAGAAAAAAGTAGGTGTTACTACATTGATATCTGATAAAATAGACTTCAAACTGAAAATAATCAAAAAGGATGAAGAAGGCCACTTCTTACTCATGAAGGGAATGATCTAACATGAGCATATCATAATCACAAATCTATATGCACCAAATACAGTGCACTATATTTCTTAAATAAAACCTACTAGAAAACAAAACAGAAATAAACATTAACTCTTCCACAATTGTGCACTTCAATATTCCACATTCATCATTAGGCAGACCACCCAAACAGAAAATAAAAAAAGAAATAATATAACTCAGTAACACCATACATCAACAAGACATTACAGACATTTCCAGAACTTTTCAGTTCAGTTCTTCATAATATGCCTTCTTCAAAGCAGTCCAAAGAACCTTTTCCAAAATAGATCATATATTAGGCAATAACACATGCTGCCATAAATTCTGGAAAATTGATGTAACTTCCTGCATCATATCAGATCACAATTCTTTAAAACTAGAAATTAACAACAAGATACACATCAGGTATTCTACCAGCTCCTGGAGAGTGAACAACACACTTTTAAACAATGAATTAGTCATGGAAGAAACCTGTACATATATATATATATATATATAAATATATATATATATATATATATATATATATATAGAATAACTTGTAGTGAAAACACAACCTACAAAAACTTATGGGACAAAATGAAGGGAGGCCTAAGGGGAAAATTCATAAAACTAACTTTATAATAAAGATGGAGAGATCTCAAAGTAATAAACTAACAATCCACCTAAAGGCATTGGAAAACCCAAGAAGAATCCAACTCTAAGACCTCCAGACAGTAAGAAATAATCACAATCAGAGAGGATATTAATGAATTAGAAGCTAAGAAAATAATTAAGAAAATCTATGACATGATGAACTTGTTCTTTAAAAAATAAACAAGATTGATAAACCCTTGGCCACATTAATCAAACCAAAAAAGGAGACATCTCAAATTAAAATCAGAAATGAAAAGGGAAACTTCAGAACAGACATCAATGAAATTAAAACAATAATTAGGACATGTTTCCAAAATTATACTCCACAAAATTGAATAATCTGGAGGAAATGGATGAATTCCTAGACACATTCCAAACCTAAAGTAAAACTAAAGTCAGAGGAGATTAATCTTCTATAAAAACCTGACACATTCATTTAGATTGAAAAGGTAATCAAAAACCTCCCCCAAAAGTCCAGGACCAGATGTCTTCTTGACCATGCTCTAGCAAACATTCTTCACATAATTGAAATAGATTTATCTCAAACTGTTTCACATAATTGGAGAACAGGGAAACCTCCCCAACTCTATTTATGAATCTAGCCTAATACCAAAACTAGACAGAGATAAAACAAGAAAAGGAAACTATAGGCCTATATCCCTAATTAACTTAGATCCAAAGATCCTGAACAAAATTCTCACAAACTGAATTCAGCAACACATCAAACACATTATCCACCTTGATCAAGTAGGCTTCATTCCACATATGCAGAAATGGTTCATCATACAGAAATCAGTCAACATAATACATCACATAAATAAACTTAATCACAAGAACCACATGATCATTTCAATAGATGTTGAGAAGGTCTTTGACAAAATATAAGATCATTTCATGATCAAAATACTGGAAAGAATGGGCATGGATAGTTTATATCTCAGCACAATAAGAGATATATATGTATATAAAGCACCTAAAGCCCAAATAATACTTAATGAGGAAAGACTTAAGGAGTTCCTATTGATATTGGGAAAAGATAGGGGTGTCCACTCTTACCACTGCTCTTAACATAGTACTAAAAATACTAGCCAAAGCAATAAGACAGAAGAAAGAAATAAAAGGGGTAGAAATATGTTGAGATTGAAAAGTAACCATAAAAGCCTTCCCCAAAAGAAAACTCCAGGACTGGATGGCTTCTTTGGAAAATTACATCAAACCTCCTTTGAACTGAAACCAATTTTCTGAAAGTGTTTCACATGATCATAGAACAGGGAATGGTATCCCACTTCTTTTATGAAGCTAGCATTACCATAATACAAAAATCAAGTAGAAATCCAACAAGAAAAGACAACTATAGGCTTATATCCCTAATGAACTTACATGCACAGCTCCTGAACAAAATCCTTGCAAACCAAATTCAAAAACAGATCAAAAACATCATCCAACTTGATCAAGCAAGATTTATGCAGGGATGGTTAAATGTAGGGAAATTGGAGATCTATCTACTCAGTGGAAAGGAACCCATATATGGAACTGGGAACCACATCTGGATCCTATGGAAACATTGATTGTGCTGTCCAATGTCAAGCTCCCATTACTCTCTGGATAAAAGAGGGACTACATACATCAAAATCTCCCTAAATTAATAACATTTATTCCATTTAACCAAGGTTGACTTTACTTTTTGTTGGAGAATCTGACTTTCTTTTTCAGAAAGTAGTGAGATTCAAGGAAATAAACCAACTCTTTCATCTCAATCAAAGCCCCAGCAAAACCACAAAGTATGTCAGGAGACAAGCAAGAGTGCTGTTTCCATGGTGAGCCTGACAATCAGCCCCAAGGTGAAGGAGACAAAGCCTGAGGATGCTGAACACATACCAAAGCAGAGATCCAGAGATTCTAAGAACTCATGACTGAAGTAGACTTACGACACACTCACCAAGGCTCAGGAAATTTTGTGGAAGAGGGTGGGGAAAGATTGTAAGAGTCACAGGTTTGGGTCTCATGCCCAGAGGCATTGCCTCCTACCACCACCCCCACTAACTCACTGCTGCTACCACAATGTATAACCCACAATACCATGGGGAATACTTGTAACCCCACTGAGGAGGAACCCATGAGGAATGGGAGAAGGGACAAGGGAAAATATGGTATCCACACATGATGTATCTGTACAAAATATGTTCATAATAATAATAATAACCTTAATTTTTACAAAGTACAAATGTAGAACAGAAAGCTTGTTGTTCAGGGGTGTTTGTGTCTATGGCTGCACTAACCAGATAATGTACAAGCAGAGTGCAGCTGTAAAGATAGGGAGGAGACTCAGTGTCATGCTTGTACAATAGAAACTGTTTCAGAGCATCATCAGGACATGGTTTCTTCTACCACACTCCTCTGCACAGATAATTGTACATCTTGGGCCTGATTGGCAATCTCTCTCTCTCTCTCTCTCTCTCTCTCTCTCTCTCTCATTCAATACAACCCTAGCCCAGGCTAACCTGGAATTTATCATGTAGTCTCAGGGTGGCCTCAAGCTCATGCCAATCCTCCTACCTCTGCCTTCCACGTGACTCTGAAAAGTTAGAATTGTATAATGTATGCAACATTTCATATATAGTTGAAGGAGTTACTCAAAATTTCCACTCCTACCAATGTTAAAAGAAATGCAACATTGTGCTTTCACCAGTTTTCCCCATTGCTTTTTCTCTTTCTATTCTATGATTCAATCTAGGATATCTCACTATATCTGAGTAATCAGATTTTAGCCTACTTAAATCTGTAGTAATTTTAAGCCAAAAGAAAGAATATGAACAACAATGATCATATAAATTACATAAATATATTATAGAAAGTAGTACTCCAAGCATAATATTTATTACCATTGTAGCAGATAGCTTCAGGTTTGCTGAGATGAACTTCCAGACCAGGCACAGTTATAGAGGAAGAGATATTATTTGTTGAAGCTCACAGATCCAGGGGAAGTTCCATAATGGCAGAAGAAGATGGCCTGCCTTCACAAGGCCAAGCAGAGAGAGAAAAGCCACCAACCACACAGCACAGCACACTTTAGGAACTCCAACTGGGCACACTTTGCATATCTTTACAATGGAATCTCAAACCCACCATCATAACTGAAGATCTGCCCAGAGACTCTGCCTCCAGCCAAATGGCTGCAGATGCAAACTATAAACGAATAAAACATTGAATATATTGGGGGACATCTATTCAACCTACCACAACCATCTTTCCACTTTTTTTTTTTTTTGAGGTAGGGTCTCCGTCTAGCCCAGACTGTCCTGTAACTCTAACTGGCCTCAAACTCATAGCAATCCTTCTACCTCTGCCTCCTGAGTACTGGGATTAAAGGGGGGTACCACCATGCCCAGCTCTTCATTACAATCTTAATCAGAGTACCTGTAATTGCCACAAGAGACTAAGCTAGGGCCTGTTATGTTATCCCAAAGTACCCTCACTAAAGATTCCAAACACTCGCTCTTGTTTCACCCTCCCATTAGTATGTAATTCTGCCTACCTGTATGTGGTCTTGAGACATGTTAAAGTAAGATAGAGATTCTGAGTTTAAGTGGAGAGAGGACTCCATATATGCAGCTATAGGAAAATAATCATTCATGTTGGGGTGAGATGTCTTAGTAGTTTTGCTATCTTGGGGTCCCCCTCATTCCTATAAGTAAGCCATACTCTATGATTAAGTTCAATAAACTCATTTGTTTACCAAAAGAGACAAGGAAAATACTTAAGCCAATTATCTCAGCTGTCTTTTGACATGTTTATTCAATAACAATTGGAAAATTATATATACTTCTTTTATAAGATTTTTGTGTTTCACTATATGTAATATAGCACTTTATGCCTACAAGCTATTCAGACAGTAATCACTAATGAATCCTCCAATGTGTTTCCACAGTCTTATACAATACAGAATTTGATTAGGAAAAGCTTTGTTACAGCCTCCACCATTGGTTCAAGTGTCCAGACACGTTCTTCAATAAATTTATCCTTGTGTTCTGTTTTCCACAAATAAGAAAAAGGATAAGGGGATGGAAAGATGGCTCTGTCTTTAAAGTACTTGCCACATAAGCATGAGGACCTGAGTTCAGATCCCCAGCAAGCACATAAAAGTGAGGGATGAGGAGACAGCAGGATCCTTAGGACTTTCTTGCTAGCTAGTCTATTAGAATCAGTGAATTCAAGTTTCAACCCTGTCTCAAAAATTAGTAAATATAGGCTGCAGAGATGGCTTAGTGGTTAAGACACCTGCCCTCTAAGCCTAAGAACGTCAGTTCCAATCTCCGGGTCCCACATTTAGCCAGATGCAAAGTAACACAAGGGCACAATGCCACACTTGCTCATAAGGGGGCACATGCATCTAGAGTTCATCCACAGTGGCTGAGAGGCTGCTGGCAAGTCCATTCTCTTTCTTTCTCTCCCTCTCTCTCTGTCTCTCTCCAAAAAAAAAAAAAAAAAAAGGAAATACATCGAGGACATTCTCCTCTGGCCTCCACATGCATGTGCATACATGGACATGTGCTTCTGTACAACTGTGTGCCTAAGCACATACAAATACATACATGCTTGCAAGCCACAAACACAAAAATAAGATAAAAATGAGTAGACTATAGCAGAGATATATTGTAAAGTAAATATTTTCAGAATATACAGAAATAATTTTAATAAATACTTTCCAAACTTGTTGTTTAAATGAATCTCATATCCATGACTTCTGGTTATTTATGCTTCTATAGAAAGCCAAGACCCAGTTTCGTGTATCATTTTTTGTTTTTGTTTATTTTTCTATCATATTTTAATATATTCTGATTAAGTAGGATTCATTAAGAAAGGAAGTTATGTGGATAGAGAAAACAAGCTGAAATTTTAACTTATAAATTTGAGGTAGGCAATTGAAAATTTGTGAAAGCAAGAAAAGGAGAGGGAAACTGTACTAAAGAAAAACTTGCAGTAGAGTGATATGGACAAAAATCAATATTTTTGTGTGAAAACAATTATAAAATGTTTGTGAATGCTAGAGCTTGAAAGGCTCTCAAACATCCTACAACTCATTCTTAATAATAAAAAAACAGGGGCTGAAGAAGATGGCTTAGCAGTTAAGATGTTTGCCTGCAAAGTCAAAGGACCCCGGATCTATTCCCCAGGACCCACTCAAGCTAGATGCACAAGGAGGCACATGCATCTTGAGGTCGTTTACAGTGGCTGGAGGCCCTGGTGTGCCTATTTTCTCTCTCTCTCTCTCTCTCTCTCTCTCTCACTCATTTCTTTCTCTCTCTACCTCTTTGTCTCTCAAATAAATAAATAAAATACATTAAAAAATAAGAATAAGAAAACAGAGGCATCTGACCAAAGATGTGCAGCTTATTAATGATCCTATTGGTACATGAATCTGGGCCTCTTGATTTTCATAGTCTCATACTTTTAAATAAACAGGAAGCTAAATTTTACTAATTCACATTTAATCCAATGTAAGTGGTGCTATTATAATTGTAGGCAGGAAACTAGAAATTGCCAAAGAGAGGGCTTGACAAATACGGTGTTGCAATTACTTCTAACCTGAGAGAGTTCCATCATGTCTACTCACCTTTCTGTTTCTGGCAGGGAGTACTTCTGGAATCTGATGTGGCCTCTTACAATTATTTGGCATGATGTGATCCAAAAAATGCCAGAAATATCATGAGTAAGATTTATAGCAATTTTTCACCCCATTTTAACTGTAAATATACAGTATACTCCATGCTTCTGTAAGAGTTCCAGGCATAGAAGCCTCACTGCATGTGTTTAAGATGGTGCGTGTATTTGAAATTCAGGCAGCATGTAAGCTTGACCATGAAAATCCAAACTCTTATGCTGCCTTGATAATGAGTATAGTTGTATGAGGAAGTACAAAGTTGTGAAACCTTCACAAATGCTAAGAATAAAGCAAACAATGATTTTAATTAGATAATCTAGAAAAAACAACTAATTCAATAAAGCTTTATAAATTCAATGAACATTTCTACTTTGAGTATGTACTGAGTGCTAATAGTTTTCTGGCTCATATCATGATATACTGATAAACACACCTGAAAGACATGTCCTTCTAGAGTTCATTCACTAGAGAACTCAAAGTCCAGACCATCATGTATGTGCTAGACAGTGGAGAAAGAGTGGATTATATGAAACAAAAAACAAAAGTGACTAACTTATCAGTTCATTAGTCTAAGAATAAGCACAGGCATAAGGAATGACAATTTCAAAACAATGTGAGAAGATCATATGTTGAAAATGCATATGTGTTGGGAGCTAGGGAAATGACTCAGCCATGTATGTAAATCAAGACCAACATTTGTTTCAGCAGCAAGATAACCTGATATGAAAACACACAGAGCTTGAGTTGCTGGCATACCTGACAATCAATTTGAGGCCCAGACAATAGGTATGGAAGGTCTTGGGGGGAGGGAAAGGGGAAGTTGGGGGAAAATAAACACAAAACTAAACCCAAAATGAATTAATATCATAGAAACTTACAAAATTAGGCCACCTTGTAGTTTCTTTCATTCTATATAGCCAAATCAGCCACTGTAATGGAGTCCCTTATAAAATGTATTAAATAATTGTATTTATGAATGAAGATTAACATTGTTTTTTCATAGTAAAACATAATTTATAAAATACTATATTAATGATGGACAATTATCACTTATAATTGAGCTCTTTTGTTCCTTAGTGATCATGATTTCTAAATTAATCTTGAAACAGTAAATGATATTTACAAACTTTAGTAGCACTATGGTCAGAATTAATTTATATTAGCTCATTAATTTTTCTCAAATCCTCTACTATGTTGGTTACTATTTTTACCCAACTAGAATAAAAAGTCAAATAAAACACAATATTTTTAAATTGCTACACATAGAGAAAATTCATATCTTCTTCTACTTATTAATTTGATTCAAATAATTGGAAATTCCCTTGGACTAAAAGACAAGTTGATAAATTATATCAATTTTGGCAGCTAAATGTGGTCTTAAAAATAATTTTGGAACTTCATAAGCCCACCCAGTATTTTTATTTGTTTTCAGTGGAAAGGTTTCTTTTTTCCTACTAAAGGATCCAAGATATCTAAGCACTAATAAACTTACCCTGAAATTCTAACAAGTTTGAGGGAGAAAAATCCTTCTTAACAGAGAAAATAAAGAAAATGGAGTTTAAGATCAACTGTAGTTGAATATTTAAAGTTAAAATAATCTATAAAATAAAAGTTTTATATGCAAGTCTCTGGGGAAAGACAGTAGGGTTAAGAGAGTATGTGTAACCGCTTAATGGAATGTGTGTGAAGAAAAAATCTCAGTGTATTCTTAAGAGAAATGATTAAAAGATGAGAAACTTTGAAGTTTTTTTTCAAGCCAGCATGTAACTACTTAAAAATGACCAAGGAAAGTACAGAAACAAAGGTCATACAGGGATTGATAGAGGAGGTGTCCATGGGCTGCAGAATCTCAGCTTTTATAACCCTATGATTGGACTTTCTGACCATGGTTAAGAGGTAGACTGAGCAGAAACTCAGCACTCCACATATGATTGCCAAGTCATTTTCTAAGAAGTCACCTCACTTTACACTGCTTTATGTGGTAACCAAAGTAAAATCAAAATTTCCCACAATTCTACAATAAATGGAAAATTGTAGATGTTCATCACATGCTCTAGAAATTTTTTATTTGTTTTGTTCTACTTTTTGAAACAAACAGATTATGCTTTTCAAGTATTTTTTTCAATTCCAGAGTATTCATTTGTTTTATCACTTTTCATTTTATTTTTATGTTGACAATTTTATACATTCGTATAATGTATTATGATCATATTTACTCCATTTTCCCTATCATTTCCCTCACACTCCCTGTAAACATGTTCTTTGTCCCAGCTACTCCTCTTTCTACTTCCATATATTTAATTTTTTCTAACCTATTGAGTTTAATTGGAGTTACTTGCATGAACACAAATGGGGAGGTTATTAACTGGAGCATGAACAACTTATCAGTGGCTAAACCACTGAAAAACTAATCCCATAGCACCATAAACTCTCAGTAGCTCCTTCAGAAGGAAGAGGTCTTATGAGACCTATATTGGAATGTTGATGGATTCAGTGTTATGCAAGAAACAACAGCTGTTGTGAGTTCATGAATGGACAGGCTATTTGTGTCTAAGAGACAGCATTCCATAGAACTCTTCTCCATCCTATGGCTCTTAATACTCTTTGCAGTCCCTCTTACATGATGATACCTGAGCCATGGAGGGGGTGGTGCAGAAATCATGTTGAGGGATGTGCAAAGAGTAATCATTTATTCTCATCACTTTGACTAGATATGGATGTCTATATTAACCACTGCCCAATGCACAGAGAATCTACTCTGATAGAGATGTTTCAGTGCTGGACACTCCTCCATCCCTTGTTCTCAGCACTATGTTGCTTTTGGGTCATCCTAGTTAGTTCCATAGCCCATTTTTTAACTGGGTTGTTTGATTTCTTATTGTTCTCTTTTTGGAGTTCTTTGTACATTCTGGATATTAATCCTCTGTCAGATGTATAGTTGCCAAAGATTTTCTCCCATTCTGTAAGTTGTCACTTTGCTCTATTCACAGTGTCTTTTGCTGTACAAAAGCTTTGTAATTTCATGAGATCCCAGTGGCTGATTAGTAGTTTTATTTCCTGAGTAATTGGGGTTATATTCAGAAAGCCATTGACTATGCCAATATATTGAAGGGTTTCCCCTACCTTTTCCTCTAGCAGTTTCAGAGTTTCAGGTCTGATATTAAGGTCTCTTGGACTTGATACTTGTGCATGGAGAGAGACAAGGATCTGTTTTCATCTTCTACATATAGATATCTAGTTTTCTCAGCACCAGTTATTGAAGAAGCTGTCTTTTCTCTAATGAAATCTTTTGGTATTTTTGTCAAAAATCAGATAGCTGCGGCTGCCTGGATTAATACCTGAATCCTCTATTCTGTTCCATTGATCTACATGTCTGTCTTTGTGCCAGTACCATGCTGTGTTTGTTACTATGGCTTTGTAATATAACTTTAAAATCAGGTATGGTGATACCACCCACCTGATTTTTGTTTCCCAAAATTGTTTTGGCTATTTGAGGTTTTTGTGCTTCCAGATGAACTTAGGATAGTTCTTTCTATTTTTGTGAAGAATGCCATTGGAATTATAATGGTGATTGCATTAAATGTATAAATTGCTTTTGGTAAGATTGACATTTTTACAATATTGATTCTTCCAATCCAAGAACATGGGATGTCTTTCCATTTCCTTGTGTTGTCTGCAATTTCTCACTTGAGTCTTTTAAAAAGTTCTCATTTTAGAGATCCTTCACTACCTTGTTTAAGTTTATTCCAAGTTTCTTTGTTTATTATTATTTTTTGAGGCAATTGTGAATGGGAGAGATGTCTTGATTTCATCATCTGCATGTTTGCATTTAGTATATAAAAAAAGCTACTGATTTCTGTGTGTTTATTTTGTATCCTGGTACATTGCTAAAAGTATGTATCAGCTCTCACAGTTTGCTGATAGATTCTTTATGGTCTTTTATGTATAGAATCATATCATATGCAAATAATGATAATTTAATCTCTTCCCTTTCCATTTGTATCCCTTTATGAGTGTCTCTTGCCTTATTGCTATATCTAAGATTTCCAGTACTATATTATGTAAAAGTGGGAAAAGAAGACACCCTTGCTTGTGCCTGTTTTGGGGGAAAGCTTCAATTTTTTCCCCATTTAGTATTATGTTGGCTGTAGGCTTGTCATAAATAGCTTTTATTTTGTTGTGATATGATCCTTCTATTCCCAGTTTCAGTAATACTTTTACCATGAAGGGATGTTGGATTTTGTCAAATGCCTTTTCTGCATCTACTGAGATGATCATGTGATTTTTGTCCTTCTGACGCTATATATGGTGTATTACATTTATCAATTTGCATATGTTTAACCATCCCTGTATCTCTGGGATAAACCCTATTTGGTTGAAGTGAATAATCTTTCTGATATATTCTTTTATTCTGTTTCCCAATATTTTGTTGAGAATATTTGCATCTATGTTCATGAGGGAGATTAATCTATAATTTTCTTTTTTTGTTCTGCCTTTGTCCGGTTTTGGTATCCGGGTGATGCTGGCTTCATATAAAGGGTTAAGTAGCATTCCTTCCTTTTTTGTGGAAAAGTTTGAGAAGCAGTGGTGTTTGTTCTTCCATGAAGGTCTTTTAAAATTCACAAGTGAAACCATCTGGGCCTGGACATTTTTTAGTTGGGAGACTTTTTATAACTTCTTGTATTTACATACTTGTTATAGGTCTATTTAAATGGTTTATCTCATCTGGGGCTGGAGAAATGGCTTAGTGATTAAGGCATTTGCCTGTGAAGCCTAAGGACCCCTGTTTGATTCCCCAGGACCCACGTAAGCCAGATGCACAAGGGGGAATATGTTTCTGGAGTTCGTTTGCAGTGGCTGGAGGCCCTGACACCCCCATTCTATTCTCTTCTTCCTCTTCCTCACCCTCTCTTTCAAATAAATGAATTAATTAAATATTTAAAAATGGTTTATCTCATCTTGTTTTAATTTTGGTAGGTCATATGAATCAGGGAAATCATCCATTTCTTTAAGATTTTCAAACTTAGAGTCACATATATTCTTAATGTAGGTCCTTATGATTTTTTTGCATTTCTTTGGTATCTATTGTAATGGTGCCTTTTTTATCTTTAGTTTTATTAATTTTTGTCTCTTCTCTCTTTCTCCTGGTCAGATTTGGTAAACGTTTATCAATCTTGTTTGTCCTTTCAAAGAACCAACTCTTTGTTTCATTGATTCTTTGGACTGTTTTTATGGTTTCTATCTTTATTATTTCTTTATTATTCTTTATTACTTCTTCCTGTCTACTGATTTTTGGTTTGCCTTGTTCTTTTTTTTCCATGGCCTTAAAGTGAAGCATTAAGTTATTGACTTGTGAATTCTCTAATTTCTTAATATAGGCACTTAGAGCTATAAATTTCCCTCTTAGGACTGCCTTCATTGTGTCCCAAAGGTTTTGTTTTGTTATAGTCTCATCATCATGTGATTCTATGAATTTGCTGATTTCCTTTTTAATTTATTCAATGACCCATTCATCATTCAATAGTGTACTGTTTAGTCTCCATGAATTTTTATATGCTCTGTAGTTTTTCTTATTGCTGATATGCAGTTTAATCCCATTGTGGTCAGATGAAGTACAAGGGATTATTTCAATTTTCCTGTATTTGTTAAGATTTGATTTATGTCCTAATATATGGTATATTTTAGAGAATGTTCCATGTGCTGCTGAGAAAAATGTATATTCTGCAGCATTTGGATGGAATGTTCTGTAGATATCTATTAGGTCCATTTGTTCCATGACATCATTTAATACAGATGTCTCTCTGTTTATTTTTTGCTGGGATAACCTGTCAATCAATGAGAGTGGGGTATTGAAGTCACCCAGTATAATTATGTTTGGTGTTATCTCTGATCTTAAGTCTAATAGTGTTTGTTTGATGAAATTGGGGATCCCCATGTTGGGTGCATATATGTTTTGGATTGTAATGTTCTCCTGTTGTAACTTTCCTTTAGTCAGTAAAAAATGACCTTCTTTATCTTTCCTCACTAATGTTGGTTTGAAGTGTATACTGTCAGAAATTAGGATAGCTAGCCCTGATTTTTTCCTAGGCCTATTTGCTTAAAATACCGTTTTCCATCCTTTCACCTTAAAACAGTGTCTATCTTTTATTGAGAGATGAGCTTCCTGGAGACAATAAATGGCAGGATCCTGCTTCTTTTTCATCCAGTCTGCAAGCCTGTGTCTTTTGGTTGGGGCCTCGAGGCCATTGATATTAAAAGTCATTATTGAAAGGTATGTATTTATTCTTGCTATTCTTCTTATTTTGTAATATTTCCTGTTTTTCCCTTTACTCACTTGTTTTAACTGTTGTTTGAGTATGGTTTATTTTTCCCCATTTTCTCCTCTGTATGTTTTGCTTTCTTTTCCATGTGAAGGATTCGATTCCTTCAGCTATTTTATGTAGAGCTGGTTTAGTTGCCACAAATTCCTGTAGCCTATTTTTGTTGTGGAATGTCCTTATTTCTCCATCAATTTGGATAGATAGCTTTGCAGGATAAAGTAATCTTGTTTGACAGTTGTTATCTTTCAGAACCTGGAATACATCATTCCAAGCCCTTCTGGCTTTTAAAGTTTGTGTTGAGTAACCTGCTGTGATCCTGATGGGCTTGCCTTTGTAGGTCATTTGTTTTCTCTCTCTAACTGCTTTCAAAATATATTTTCTTTGGTTTCTGTGTTTAGTAGTTTAATTATTACATGGTGAGGAGAGTTTTTTTTTTTTTCTAGTTTTTGTCTGTTTGGTGTTCTAAAAGCTTCTTTTATCTGCATTGGCATTTCTTTCCCAATTTGGGGAAAATTTTATTCTATGATTTTGTTAGAAAACGCCTACCATACTCCTTCTACTATACCCTGAATTCTTATGTTTGATCTTTTCATAGTGTCCCAGATATCCTGTAATTCCCATTCATACCTTTCTATTAGCTTGTCTTTCTCTCTGTTGGACTGTATTAGGTCTGCCACCTGGCCTTCTAATTTAGATATTCTTTTCTCTCCTTCATCCATTCTGCTAGTGAGACTTTCCACAGTGTTTTTTGTTCATTTGTTTGTTTGTTTTACTTGACTGACTGTGTTCCTCAGCACTAGGATTTCAGCCTCATTTTTCTTCAGTATTTCTATTTCCTTACTCATGTCCTGTAATGACCTTTTTATTTCATTAAGCTGTTTTTGTGTGTGTGTGTGTTCTCTTTCATGAGTTTGTTTTCTTTTTTGAATCTTTTCATTTCTTCTTTCATTTCTTTGAGTATAGATAGAATCATTCTTTTGAAATCTCTGTCAAGTGTTTCATCTAAAATGGTGTCATTGGTGATCATTTCTGATGGATTTGTAATTTTGGTGGGATTGCATTGTCTTGATTTTTTGTGTGTCTTGTATTATAATGTAGCAACTTTTGCATCCTGAATTGATTTGATGCTTGGGTTTTCTACTTATCTGCAGTGTTCTTAGATGTGGTGATCCACCTTTATATACTTTCAGGATATGAGTTAAAGGTGCCAAGTGTAGGTCTTGTACCCCAATCCAGTAGCAGAAGTAATCCTAGGTATTGAGTTTGCTTGCTAGGCAAGTATTCTAGTGGACTGGTTGGCACAATTTACTTGCAAATTCTAAACTTCAACTGAGCAATATACACATTCAATAAAAACCAGCACAAAATATACAAGTGTAGGGATTAAAATGAACAGATAGTCTTAGAAGGCCAAAATCCTTAAAGGTGTGTGTTGCTCTACACCATTAATCCTGTCAGTTAGGAGGTAGAGAATTCTGTTCTGAGTTGGGTTCCATGTCAGCCTGGATCTGAATCAGACACTTCCCCCAATAATGACAGATTAGAAAGACAAAGGCCCTATAAATCTGAAAGCCTTATTCAACCCCAAAGTACAGCTTATTTGAAAATGGTAAAGCCAACCAAAATTATGTAGCCCATAACCTTCCCTGACATGGAGAGAATAGCACTTCCAATGCAGGCGTATGTACCTTTTTTTTTTTTTTTTTTTGTCAGTCAGCCACTTTACTTTTTGGGGTGGCTTCCAATCTCACAAATGCTGAGTGCAAACCTTGATCCCTCTGTGTTCTGCTGGGGAACTGGAGCTCTGTTCAGCTGTGCTGGATGCCTGCTGCCAGGGGCTGAATGCTGGATGTTCACAGTTCTTTAGATTTCTTGACTTTGCAAGGAGGCTGATGAGGTTGCAAGGTCCCCTTTTATGGTCTCTCCTGGGCTCAGCATGCCTGGCAGGTGGTGCAGGGTACACTGATCATTTGGATTGGGGCCGTGGATTAGGGTAAGAAGAGTGTATTTTGCTGTGGTTTTGCTTAAATTCCTCCCTGGGCTGGTTTGGAGTGGCTCCTAGGCCACCATCTTACCCCGAAGACCGTCAACATTTTTTAATTAATATGATTTCAATTTATTTTCACTTTAATTATAAGGTATATTTCCATGCAAATATTTTCTTTTATTACAATATCTGAAATCACTATACTTTCATTTATTTTCTTAAATATATTATTTTAGATAACTTTCTAAAACTTATTGTTCTTTTTTTCAAATAGATATAAATATGTGCAAATAATTTTAGCTTTCTGTTAGTCCCCATAGGTAGGATTTAGGAACACACATATTTTGAATTTGAACTTCAATCCTTAATCTTTACAGTTATGTAACACAGGAAAAAATATTTTATTAAAACTCTTTGGTCTCCTCAGCTGTGAACTCTTTTGTGAGATTAAGTGAAATCATAATTTCCCTCATAATTCTACTATAATAAGTTAACAAATTTTAGATATCTACCTGATAGTCTGGAAGTGTTTTTGAATTGTTTTATTTTTCCTTTTGAAACAGATATAATTATAAACATTAGAAATTAATTAATAATGTCATGTGTAATGTTAGGCATTGTATAAATTACAGATAATACTTATATTGTTTCTAAAAGTTCACACTATAAAAACATATTGAGTGTGGTTGTGCATGCCTTTAATCCCAGAACTTGAGAGGATTGCCATGATTTCAAGACCACATTGAGACTACACAGTGAATTCCAGGTCAGCCTGAACTAGAGCAAGACTCTACCTTGAAAAACCAAAATTAAATACAAAACTTTACAAAACAAAAACATATTTAATATGGTCTTGGGAGATAGCTCAATGGTTAAAACCCTTACTTGTGATGCCCGCCAGCCTGGGTTTGATTTACCAGTACCCATGTAAAAGCAGGTTGACAAAATAGTGCATGTATCTGGACTTAATTTGCAATGACAAGAAGCCCTGTTGTGCCAATTCCCTGATTCTTATTCTCTCTCTCTTTCTCTCCCCCACTGCAAATAAATAAAATATTTTAAATAATAAAAAAGTTAATCTCATTTTCAGGGTTAAGTTTGGGCTGTATGATGTTGGTTTTTGTAACTGACATGCATTATTTATTTTACTCTGTTGATTTATCTAGATTTTTGGTATGTGAAGATAAGATAAATATGAGGATGTATGTTCATGAAGTTTTGATATCCATCAGTAAATCTATCTGTAGAACTATCCAGTATAACTCTAGACAAGCCAACACTGTCCATGCAGAGCCATATAGAGCCAAACCACAGTCTAGTGGTCTACATGGAACCATGTTTAGCACTCCAACAAGCACAAGGCTTTGGGGAGACGAGCTTCCTCAGAAGCTGTACTAACTCTTTATGATAGTATTTTGAAAATTCATGGAATACATACTAAATGGCACTCTAGTGCCTATAAAAACAGTCTCTAAAAATCATATCATTTATTCAGAAAATAATACCACAAGGTCTACAAGGCTTTCCACATTTGGGCTTCTGATTTTTGGATGGCCACTATTTATTTTTATAACTTTTCTCTTGATTTTCCCAAACAGGAGGGTCAGATATAAAAACATTATCCTTATATTATCAGTTCTTATTTTTTGCTAGCTTGGAATTTACTTAGTTGAAAATCATTGGATTTAACCTGGCTTTAATTAGTTTTTGTTGGATTAAGTTTGATAAGTAAAATATAACACTGGAAGCAAAACATCTAAGAAGTTTCCAAACATTCTAAAAGATTATTTTCTCTTTTACTTTTGAGGCATTTTCACAAACTGTGAGTCAACTTGGAATGTTTTCTCCTCTGTGGATTCAAATATGCCCTCAGGGCTGGGGAGATAGTTCAGTAGTTAAAAGCACTTGTTTGCAGAGTCTGTTGGCCCTAGTTTGATTCCTGAATACCCCTGAAAGTCATATACACAAAATGGCCGTGTGTTTGGAATTCTTTGTATTAGCAATTAACAATGGAACTCTATTACTGTCTCTCCTCTTACTCTCTCTGCTTGCAAATAAATTAATTAAAAATGTAAATACTATAAATAGAAATTCACTTATAAATCCTTGATTTCATATTTTGGAAGGTACAGTTAACTGCCAATTAATGTTAGCTATAATAAAATGGGTCATCAGCTGCAATCTATATTTGTGAAGCCTTAAAGTATAGTCAGCTAATTAAGATCATTGAACTATTGATGCAATGTTCAAAAATTATACTTAGCACTTGAATTACCTTGAGTATTCTGGATCATTCCATGAAGAAGTTTGGGTAATGGAAAAAATGTGTTTATAAATATATGTAGAGGGACTTCTGGTCAAGATGGTTTCCTCCTATCCATCAGCTCCTGGAGTAATAGCAGGCAAGCTCTGTGGAGCGTCGGTATGAGAGGCAAAGTAAGGACCCTGCTGATTCCCATGCTCTCTCCCCAAGCCTCCACCCACTACACCTGTTGGTGATATGTGCTCTTCCTCTCTCCCCAACCCCTCCCTACAGTGTCTGTCAGTGACACACACTGTCCCTCTCCCTGTAAGTCCCCCCACTGCTTCTGTCTATGACACACTCCATCACTCTCTCCCCAAGTCCCTCTAGTGTATCCCTCTGTGACTTGTACTATCCCTCTCTCCTGGAGGTCCCCCATTAAGTATGTTGGTGGCCCTTGTGCACTATGTCTGTTTGTGTTCCACTCACACTTTTCTGGCTTACAGAGCCCCGTCTAATGCATCTGTTGTGATCTGTGCACACCTGTCTCCCAGAGATGCTCTACCCCACTGCATCCAGCCCACACCTTGTTCCTGCAGGCTCCACAGTCTGAGCCCATGGCCTGCTTGCTCAGCTATCTCCTGCTAAACTCCCCTATTGTGCATCTTTTGTGGGTTAGCCTGCCTCCCTTCCCCCTGGTTGCATATACCCTGCACACTCTGTGCTGCCTACAGGACCCTTGAGTGCCCTCCTTGGCCATTGCCCCTGTTTCTCCCACCCCAGCTAACTCCTTGATCCAGCCTGGGATGTGGAACCTAGTGACCACCACCATTTCTCCACCAATTCACCCACTCCCAGGGGCAACTTGGGGGGATCACATCAGCCACAGAAGGAGAAGAAAGCAAAACTAAGCAATCACCTGCCTGGGGGAACTAGTGAGTCCTCCATAACCTGTCCATGTGGGTTCAATAGGAGAGCAAGTGAAGCACTATGGCCACAGAGCTACTGGCAAGACATCTGAGACCCTGTTAAAGGGATCCCAGACCTCCAACCCACCTTTGGTAGTAAATACCAGTGAAGAGCATCTGTTGAACATGCATCCTTCAAAATATGCACATCCCCAAATAAAAATATATCATTAGCCTACTCTAGTCAAACATAAAACAGAACTTGCACTGAAGTCACTACAAGGGAAAACTCTTGCTTCTTCCTTAAATATCTTATTTTATTTATATGAAAGAGAAAGAAGCAGATATAGAGAGAGCACATGGATGCCCTAGGGCCTCTAACCCTGCAAATGAACTCCAGATGCATATGCCACCTTGTGCATCTGGCTTATGTGGGTCCAGGAGATTCAAACCAGCATTCTTTAGCTATGCAGGTAAGTGCCTTAACTGTTAAGCCATGTCTACAGACCTACTTCTTCCTTAAGTAATTATATTCACACACTGTGATGGGTAGACCAAAATACAAAAGAAACAACATGAAACATCAGGTGCTGGGAGCTCCAACAAGGTTGCCTAGTCCCACAGTTGAAATCTCCACTGAAAACAGAGGAAACAACATGAATAGAACTGTAAAATCAAGACACAAGATATATGACTCTGACCAAGCAAATGGCACAACTGGCAGCAAATCAACTAAAAAACAGTAATACATCAGTGATATCCACACAGATTCCTTCAGTAGGCTTAACTTAATGGAGAAAATCCAGAAAGACCTCAAGAAAGGTACTTGAACTGAAAGTGGGCCAAAAAGATGGAGGATCTCAATTACCACCTGGTTAAGCTTAATGAAGATAAAAGTAAATGCAAGAATGAATTCTCAGAACCACTAAGAAAATCAAAAAATGACCTGAAATTGGAACTCAACAAATGGATGTATACTATACAAAACAAGGTCACAGAAAATACAAACAAAGCTAAACTAGTGAAAATCTCCCTGAAAACCCTCAAGAACAGAGTTAATCACATGGAATATAGAACCTCAGAGCTGGAAGACAAAACAGAAGAAACTGTTTAGGAGTCCAAAATTTTATTAAGTACAAAAATTGTGGTGAAAATAACATTAGGGAACTGTGGGATCCCTAAAACTTCCTTACATTTGGATCATGGGTATATCAGAAGTGAAAGAAATTCAAACCAAAGGTATGGAGAACTTATTAAACAAAATTATCAAAGAAAAATTTCCCATCCTCTCAAAAGAAACTTCCATCAAGATAGAAGAAGCTAGTATCTCTAAGGTAGTGAGAACAGTCATTAGGACTGCTAAAGCTGGATCAGATGGTAAATCTACTTTTAGCTGTCTCAAGAATCTGAACACTTATTTCTGCAATGGCTGTACCAGATTCCATTCCCACCACCAGTGTAGAAGCATTCCCCTTTCTCCACATCCTCACCAACATTTATTGTAATTTGTTTTCTTAATAGTAGCCATTCTGACAGGAGTGAGATGGAATCTCAAAGTAGTTTTAATTTGCATTTCCCTGATGGCGAAGGATGTAGGACACTTTTTTAGATGTTTATATGCCATCTGTATTTCTTCCAGTAAGAACTCTCTATTTAGTTCCACAGCCCATTTTTAATTGGGTTTCTTGATTTCTTATTGTTCAGTTTTTTGAGGTCTTTGTATATTCTGGATATTAATCCTCTGTAAGATGTGTAGCTGGCAAAGATTTTCTCCCCTTCTGTAGGTTGTTTCCTTGCTCTATTCCCAGTGTCCTTTGATGTACAAAAGCTATGTAATTTCATGAGATCCCAGTGGTTGATCAGTGGTTTTATTTCCTGAGCAATTGGGGTTATATTCAGAAAGTCATTGACTATGCCAATATGTTGAAGGGTTTCCCCTATCTTTTCCTCTGGCAATTTCAGAGTTTCAGGCTTCTCTATTCATTATAGCTAGGAAATGGAATCAGCCTAGATGTCACTCAACAGATGAATGGGTAATAAAGATATGGTATATTTACACGATTGAGTTTTATTCAGCAGTAGAGAAAAATGAAATTAGGAAATTTGCAGGAAAATGGATGGATCTGTAAATGATTAAACTAAGTGAGGCAACCAAGGCCCAGAAAATCAAGCATCACATGTTCTCTCTCATATGTGGATCCTAGCTACAAATGTATACACTTGTGTGTGATCTGGAAGTAAAAATTGGTTGCAGAGGCCAGTAAGCTAGAAAAAAGTTATGAGGGAGAGAGAAGAGGGAACTACTTAAGAGGATGGTAGTGTGTGTGTGTGTGTGTGTGTGTGTGTGTGTGTGTGTGTGTGTGTGTAAAAGAACAGATTACAGAGAGGGGAAAGGCCTAAATGAGACCAGGGGAAGAGAATGTGTAAAAGAAGGACAAGGGGGGGTTCAATCGAAATTCAAGATATTCTGAATAAAACATATGAAAACCTACTTTTTGAATAATGGTGCATCCAGAAGCCATAGATTGTTACTAGAAAATTTTTGGTGCCAGGAATGGGATAACTTCCAGTGAGTTGTTTGCCAGCAAGGGCCCTGTTGTCTCCAAAACTTTACAGGCTATTTCCAAGCCCTTGTTTTCCCATGAGAAACAGATGGTAAGACCATATGGCTGAAGACCTCACTTGCCTAAGTGGCAAGGTCAATGAGAACTCAAGCTGGTGCTGAGCAGAAAACCTTCTCCCTGTAGACCAGCCAACTGAAAGCTGGAAAAATCTGCACTGCATGCAGCTGTTGGGAGACAGAAGTCATCAGTGGTGAAAACAGTGGACACTGGAAGCCTCAAGTTTGGCCAGACAGGCCAACTGACCGAACGAGTGCAATAGTGGCATGTCTGCTCTGGGGGAAACCAACTGCTCTCTAATTGGACATAACGTCCAACCTATGGGAGGGAATACATGCCTGATAATGAAAAACCTAATCAAAAGTCTATGGCAGGGGAGGTCATGAGCCTTAGGGTTATAACGCCTCCTCTTGTCTGGCTAAATGTATATTTATTCACACTAAACTGCCCTGAAAGCACTACACTTAATGTTCATATTCATGTATTAATACTGCTGTCACTTCTAGTTAGAGAAGCTTCTCTTTTCAGATGGAGATGACCACTGGGGTGACCCAAAAGGCAACATAGTTCTGAGAATAAGGAATGGAGGAGTGTTCAGCACTAAAACATCTCTGTCACACCCTCCAAGGTTCAGGGACCATTGCAGAAGAGGTGGTGGGAAGAATGTAAGAGTCACAGCAAGGGTGCCGCTCCTTAAAATGCAATTGTCCAGACAAAAATTGGCCTCAATGTCTATAACCTCAGAGTACTTAGCAATACCTTCACAAGACTTTCATAATAGGAGAAAAAGATGATGACATCAAAATAAAAGAGAGACTAATGGAGAGAGGGTGGGGATATGATGGAGAGTGTAGTTCTAAAGGGAAATGGGGGGACTGAAATATGGTTTATTGTCTGTAAGTATAGAAGTTGTCAATAAAATAATAAATTTAAAAAAAGATACAAGAAGCTAACAGAACTCCAAACAGACTGGACCAAAGAAGAAACTCTCCAAGCCACATCATCACTGAAACTCTAAACAATGAAAAAGAGAAAGAATACTAAAAGCAGCAAGAGAGAAACAACACATTACATACAAAAGCAACTCCATCAGAATTACCTCAGATTCTCAGTGGAAACACTGCAAACAAGAAGGTCCTGAAATGGAGGACTTCAAAGTCTAAAACGCTATGGCTTCCAACCCAAACTACTATACCCAGTGAAAGTATGCCTCATAATAGATGAGAAAAGAAAAACTTTCCATGATAAAAGCCAGGTCTAGGTTTATATGAACAAAAAGCCAAACCTACAGAGAATACTTCAGGGAATACTCCACACAAAAGAGTCCAACAACCAATCTCAAGAGCCTATAAGAAAAAGATCACAATAACAAATTCTAAAGCAGGATCAAAAAATATAAAGTTCAAGAAAACACCAAACTCAATAAAACACCCAACATAGGAGGGATTAAATTAAACCTCATAGTTATAACATTAAATATTAATGGTCTTAACTCACCCATCAAAGGACACAAATTAACAGGGGAATCAGAAAATGGACCCTTCAGTTTTATATTTTCAAAAAACCCAAGTCATCAATAAAGATAACACCTCCTCAGGGTGGAAAGGAAGAAAATGATATTCTAATGGAAATAAGAAAGAAGCAGGTGTTGCTATATTAATATCTGATAAAACAGACTTCAAGCCACGTGTGGTGGTGCACACTTTTAATCCGAGCACTCAGGAGGCAGAGGCAGGAGGATTGCTATGAGTTCAAGGCCACCTTGAAAATACAGAGTGAATTCCAGGTCAGCCTGGGCTAGAGTGAGACCCTACCTCCAAAACCAAAAAATAAAAAAATAAAATAATAATAATAATAATAATAATAACAAAAAATGACAACAACAACAACAACAACAAAAAAAACACAGACTTCAAACAAAAAGTAATCAAAAGGGACAAAGAGAAGGAATGGTGGCAGAGACCTTTAATCTCAGCACTTGGGAGGCAGAGGTAGGAATATTGCAATAAGATTAAGGCCACCATGAGATAATGTAATGAAATCCAGGTCAGCCTGGACTAGAGCAAGGCCTTACCTTAAAAAGTCAAAAAAAAAAAAAAAAAAAAAAAAAAGAAAGAAAGAAAGAAAGAAAGAAAAAGAAAGAAAGAAAAGTAAAGAAAAGAAAAAAGAAAAGAAAGAACAAAGACAGCCACTTTTTATCCATCAAGCTAACAAGCTAACAAGAGGTCATCATAATCACACATCTGCATTCACCAAACACAAGTGTACCACAGTTTATATAATAAAAACCTACTTGACAACAAAACAGAAATAAACATCAACAACATCATAGTTGGAGATTTCAATACTCCACTATCATCAATAGACAAAGAATCCAAACAGAAAATCAAACAGGGAAGTAAAAGAGCTCAATAACATCATAGATCAACTAGACATAACAGATATCAAGAGAACATTCAAATCAAATTCTACATGATACACATACTTTTCAGCAGCCCATGGAACCATCTCCAAATAGATCATATGTTAGACCATAAAGCCTGACTCCATAAGTTCAGGAAAATTGATGTAATTTCCTGAATCATATCAGATCACTATGCTGTAAAGATAGAAATTAACACTAAGAGATGCTTCAGGAATTCCATCAGCTCCAGGAGATTGAAAAACACACTTTTAAACAATAAATAGGTAGTGGAAGAAAAAAAAAATGAAATTGTAAAATTTCTAGAATTGAATGATAATAAGAATAAAACATACCAAAACTTATGTAATACAATGTAGGCAGTCCTGAGGGAAAAATTCATAGCAATATATGCCTTCATAACAAAGATAGAGAGATTCCAAATTAATAACCAAACCTTCCACCTAAGGGTAATATAAAAACAAGAAGGATCCAACCTAAATAGCTACAGATGAAATAATAATAATAACACCAGAACAGAAATTAATGAATTGGAAATGAAGAAAACAATTCTTTGAAAAAATAAAAAATATTGATAAACCCCTGGCCAATTTCATGAAGCAAAAGAAAAAAAAAGAGAGAGAGAGAGAGAGATGTTTCAAATTTTCAAATTTAAAAAATAGGGAGGTAACAACAGACACAAATTAAACTAGAAGGATCATTAGGACATACTTCCAAAAGCTCTATTCCACAAATTGGATAATATGGAAGAAATTGGTGAATTCCTAAACACATACCACCTACCAAAATTAACTCACAGCCTGCTAATCTCCTAAACAAACCTATAATATCCATCGAGGTAGAAAAGGTAATCAAAAACCTCCCCCAAATGAAAAGTCCAGGACCAAATGGCTTCTCAGCTGAATTCTATCTAACATTAATTGAAGATGTGAAACCAATTTTACTCAAACTGATTCACATAATCAGAAAACTGGGAATGTTCCTGGATTCCTTTTATGAAGCTACCATCATCTTAGTACCAAAACCAAACAAAGATACAAGAAAACTATAGGCCTATATCTCTGATGAATTTAGATGCAAAGATCCTAAACAAAATCCTTGCAAACCAAATTCAACAACACATGAAAATCATTATCCACCTGAATTGAGTAGGCTTCATTCCAGGGATGTAAGGATGGTTCAAAATACAGAAATTGGTCAACATAATAGACTACATAAATACACTTAATCACAAGAATCACACAAGTATTTCAATATATGCTGAAAAGGTTTTTGACAAAATACATCATAATTCATGATAAAAACAATGGAGAGAATAGGTGTGGGTGGTTAATATCTCAACACATTAGAGGCTATATACAAAGCACCTGAAGCCCAAATAATATTTATTGGAGAAAGAATCAAAGAGTACCCATTTAGGTAGGGAAAAAGACAGGGGTGCCCACTGTCATCACTTCTCTTCATCATAGTACTAGAAGTCCTAGTCCAAGCAAAAAGACAGGAGAAAGAGACAAAAGGGATTCAAATTGGAATGGAAGAAGTAAAGTTAGCAGATGACATGATCCTTTACATGAGCCAAAATTCTCCATCTCAAAAGTTCTAAATGTGATTCCTTCAGTAAAGTGACAGGATAAAAAATTATCACACAAAAATCAGTAACCTTTCTATAAACAAAGGACAAATATACAGAGAATGAATTTAGTGAGGCTGTCCTATTTTCAATAGTAACAAAAAATTATCTTGGAATAACACTAACCTAGGATGTGAAAGACTTACATAATTGAAGCAGAAGAACACTCCAGAAATAAATTGAGGACTACATGAGAAGGTGGAAAGATCTACCATGCTCCTGGCTAGGTAGAATTAATATTGTGAAAATGTAATTCTACCAAAAAGAATAAAAATATTTAATGTCATACCAATAAATATCCCATCATCATTTTTCACAGAGATAGAAAAAATTATTTCAAAATTCATATGGAATAGCAATGGGCCTCAGATATCCAAATATATCCTCAGGGGGAAAAAAAAAACCCTGTGGCAGTGTCACTATACCCAATATAAAGCTATATTTCAAAGCCATAGTAATAAAAATAGCATGGTACTTGTATAAAAACTGAAACATAGACCAATGTAACAGAACTGAAGATCAGACCTTAGTTCAAGTAATGACAGCTACTTGATCTTTGATAAGGGTGCCTATAGCCTAGATTAGAAAAAAGTAGCGTCTTCAACATTGGTGCTGGAAAAATTGGATAACCACATCTAGAAAAATGAAGGTAGACCCACTCATCTCACCATACACAAAAATCAAGTCCAAATGGATTAAAGACCTCAATATAAAAACCAGAAACTCTTCTAATGGAACAAAAAAAAGGAGGAATTCTCCATGATATAAGATTGGGGAAAGACTTACTGAACAAAACCCCAGCAACCCAGGCAATTATGCAGTCACTTAGCCAACGGGATTTCATGAAGGTAAAATGCTCTTGTACAGACAAACATATTATAAGCAGAGCCAATAAATTACCCACTGAATGGAAAAAAATATCACCAGCTATACCCCTGACATTAGCCTAATATCTAGAATGTACAACAAACTAAAAAAAAAAAAAAAAAAAAAAAAAAAAACTAAACAATAAAAAATCAAATAACCCACTACAAAAGTGGAGCAGAGAACTGAATAGGGAGTTCGCAGAGGAAGAAATACAAATGGCTAACACACACTCAAGAAAATTTCAACATCCCCAACCATAGGGAAATGCAAATTACAAAAACTATAAGATTCCACCTTACTCCAGTAAGAATGGCAATCATTAAAATCAAATGACAACAAATGTTGGTGAGTATATGGAGAAAGAGGAACCCTCATTCTCTGTTGGTGTTATTGTAAACTTGTTAATCACTATGGAAATCAATATGGAGATTCATGGAAAGGATGAATATAGAGCTGCCAATAGACTTGGTTACTCCCTTACTTGGCATTTAACCTAAATGCTCCACTCTTCACTACAGAGATATTTATTTACTCAGCCAACTTTAGAGCTGTTTAATTCATAATAGCTAAGATCTGGAATCAACCCAGGTGCCCATCATTGGAAGAATGGATAATGAAGTTTTGGCACATTTATACTATTGAAATCTACTCAGCAGCAAAAAAAGAAAAAAAGAAAAAGAAAGAAAGAAAGGATACATTGAAATTTGTAGAAAAATGGAAAAATGTAAAGACTTGGAACAAATCATACTCACTGAACTCACACATTCACAGAAAGGCAATCACTGCATGGTCTCACTCATCTGCATCTGCATTTCCTAACTCAGATCAGCTCTAGTTTCTGATATCCCAGATAGGAAAATCAAGGCCCAGATAATTGGGATGGAAGGGCTTGGGAGGAGGTGAAGGGGAAGGTGGGAGATAAAAACACAAAAGTAAACCAAAATGAACTGGTACCATATAAAAACCTTTATCCTTGCAGATAGTAAAAATTGAACCCTCAATAGGATCATGGTGGGAGCACCTGAAAACAACAGGTGCCCTGGAGAGGGTGGGATGAAGTCTGACCTTAAAAAAATTTTTGGCTATGGCATGTAACTCCCAGTACCAGAAAGTAGTTATCACACAAAATAAGCTGTTGATTGATTGAAGAGGATTGAAGAGACCTTTGAGGTCCCCAGACCAAGACAGGGTTCTGTCTATGCATTTGACTACCCACTTGAGGTAAAAGGTAAGACCCTTTTGTTGAAGACACCATATGTTTCTGGCACAGAACAAAGACAGACCTGGCTGGAATCTAGAAAACAGCCAGACTACAGACAGTGCACACTGTGCTGGAAAGTGTTACATGAGCTATTGGGAGAAAGTGCCCAACAAAGGTCAAAGAAACCAGGTGTCTAAGCTACTCAGAAGCAACCAGCCTGACAAGATATACACACCAGTGCAATGGTGGCACACAGCCATTATGTGTAAACAATAGCTTTTTGATTGGCTCAGAGGTCCCCTCAGTGGAAAGGAACCCATATCTTGAATTGGGAACTAGGTCAGAATAGTATGGAGACAAAGATTATGCTCTCCAATGTCAGGCTCCCACTAACCTTTGACTAATAGAAGGTCTACATCCATTAAATTCTCCCTAACTTATTAATGCTTATCCCATTTAACCTGCAGTGACTTCACTCTCCTTTGGAGAATATGCTTTTCTTTTTCAAAAGGTAGGAAGACAGGAGGATAAAAACTACTTCTCACACTTCAACCATGCCCCAGCCAAAACCAGGGGAATTGGGAAGATGCACAAAAATGCAACATCAGTGGAAAGCCACACAGTCAGAACCAGCATGAAGGATACAGATGCTGAAGATACTCAACACCTTCCAAAGCACAGATCCAGATGCTCCTAAGAGTTCAGCACTGAAGTAGACTTAAAACACATCAAATACAGTTCAGGGAAATTTTCAAAATTGGGGGTGGAAAGATTGTAAGAGCCACATGTTGAGATATCATGCCTAGAGGCATTGCCTTTCCCTAAAAACTGACTGCTGTTCCCACAATGCATAACCCAAACCCCATGGGGAATAACTGCAACCACACTAAGAAGGCCTCCAGAGGAATGGGGGCAGGGATGAGGAAAAGGATGCTATCAGCACATGTTGTATCCATGCTACGTATGCCAACAATAAATAAATAAGTATACTTGTATATATTATATCTAGCGCACAATAAACCATAGTCTATTAGAGTATAGATGATATATAGACTGTATGAAATTATATAGGTGTTGATACATAGATAAAATGCATATATATGTATGTATTTGTATATATGTATATGTACATATATATATACATATACATATATATAATAACAAGTAGAGGTGTTGTATATGTTATATATTATAAAACACAAAAATCTATATATCCTCATGCATATTTTCAAAGAAGAATTAAATTAAACTATATTGTTAGGAAATAATATTTGCCACTGCAAATGAATTCCTTATACATATTCCACTTTTTGCATCTGGCTTTATGTAGGTACTGTGGAGTTAAACCCAGGCTAGCAGGCTTTTCAAGCAAGTGCCTTTAACAGCTGAGCTGTCTCCCCACCTCAAAATAGATTATTTTAGAGGTACACTATTATTTAGAAGTTTGTTAAGTATATATGATCAATTTCGGATAATCTCCCATGGGCTCTGAGAAGAATGTGTATTCTGTAGATTTTGGGTAGAATGTTCTGTAGTTGTCCATTAGGTCTAGTTGATCTATGGTGTTATTGAATGCTCTTACTTTCCTGTGGATTTTCTGTTTGTATTATCTGTTTAATGATGATAGTGGAGTATAGAAGTCTCCACCTATGATTGTGTTGGTATTTATTTCTGATTTATGGTCAAGTAGGTTTTGTTTTATAAATTGTAGCACACTTGTGTTTGGTGCATATAGATTGATGTGATATCCTGTTGTTGGGTCATTCTCTTGATGAGTAAGAAGTGGCCTTATTTGTCTTTTTTCATTGCTTTTGGTTTGAAGTCCATTTTATCCAATATTAGTATAGTAAGACTTGCTTGTTTCTTATTTCCATTTGCTTAGAATTTCATTTTCCACCCTTTTACTCTGAGAAGGTTTTATTCTTTGTGGTGAGGTGGGTTTCTTGAAGGCAGCAGATTGAGCTGTCCAGTTTTCTGATCCATCCAGTTAACTTGTGTCTTTTGGTGGGTGAATTAAGGACAATAATGTTTAGGGTAATAACTGTAAGGCTTGGATTTAATCCCTGTCATATTGTGGTGCTTTGTGGGGGTTTGGTGTTTTCTTGGACTTTGTACTTTTTTTGAGACTTCTCTAGGTTTGGTTATTATGGTCAGCTTCTTGTAATCTCTTGAGATTTGTTACTTGACTCTTCTGTGTGCAGAATTCCCTGAAGCATTCTCTGTAGGTTTGGCTTTGTGTTCACATAGTGGTAGAGCTGACTTTAATCATGGAACATTTTATCTTTCCCCATTTATTATGAGAGATATTTTTGCTGGGTACAGTAGTTTGGGCTGGATGTCAATAGGTTTTTAGACTTTGCAGTGTTCCATTCCAGGCTCTTCTGGCTTTCAAGGTTTCCATTGAGAAATCTGTGATAATTCTGATGAAGTTACCTTTATATGTAATATGTTGTTTCTGTCTTGCTGCTTTTAGGACTCTCTCTTTGTTTTCATTGTTTAGAGTCTTAATGATAATATATCTTGGAGAGTTTATCCTTTGGTCCAGTCTGTTTGTAGTTTTGTTAGCTTCTTGTATCTTGGTGGGACTCAAGTGATTGGGGAAAATTTTCTTTGATAATTTTATTGAATAAGCTCTCCATGCCTTTGGTCTGAATTTCTTCTTCTTCTGGTATACACATGATCTGAAGGTTGGGACTTTTAAGGGTATCCCACAGTTACCTCATATTCTATTCAGAAGAAATTTTGAACTTTTTCAAGTTTTTGGACTCACTAACTGTTTCTTCTGTCTTGTCTTCCAGTTCTGAGATTCTGTCCTCCTCATGACTGACTTTTCTTGAGAGCTTCTAGAGAGATTTGGACTTATGCAATTTGGTTTGTATTTACTATTACCTTTTTTGGCAGAGTATCCATCCCTTTGTTGAGTTTGATTTTCTGGTAATTTTTTTGATTTTCTTAGTCTTTCTTGCAATTTATCCTTGAATTTATTTATGTTTTCATTTAGCATTTAGCTTAGTCCACTCATTATTGAGGTCCTCTGTTTTTTCAGCTCTCCTTCAGATTATTTAACTCTCTTTTGAAATGTCTCTCTTTTTTTTTTTTTTTCTTCTTCTTCTTAGGTCCAACCTAGTGAAGAATTCATTCACAGAATTGTTAGTCTTTTGCTGATTTTCTGCCATTTGCTTGGTCAGGGTCACATATCTTATGTCTTCATTTTGGGGTTCTATTCCTGTTGTCTCTTCTATGTTTTGATTACAGACTTCCATTGTGGGACTAGGCAACCTTAATGGGGTTCCTTCCATTTGATGTTTTGAGTTATTTTTCCTTTGTATTGTAGTTTGCCCATCACTGTGGGAATCCTGTTTGATTCAGGAGGGAGCTGTAGCTTAACTTTGTAGTACCTTCAGTGATTGTTCCCTTTTAAGTTTGACTGGAATAAGCTGTTGATGGCTTTGTGTTTGGGGGTATGCATATTATGAACCCTGAATTGGTGCTTACTACCAGCAGTGGGATTGGGGCCATGTCTGCTCAAGTGGGGGGGGGGAAGTCAGCTAGGTCTGATGTCAAGGGGAGGAAGGAGATGGGGTGGTCCTGATGGCAGGGAAGGAGTCAGGAAGAAGATGGCAATGTGCTAGTGTGGGGGGGGCATGAATTGGGAGATGGCATGGTCCCAATGTGGGGATGGAGGAATTGGGAGACTGTGCAGAACTGGTGGCAGAGGAGCAGTCAGAAGATGGTTTGGTTCTGTGGTGGGGAAGGGTCAGGAAGGAGATGATGCAGTCCAGGTGTTGGAGAAGAGGAGTTGAGAGACAACAGCGTCCCAATGGTTGTCTTCCGTGATTCCCTTTTATGTTTGAGGTCTGGAGAGATGGCTAAACAGTTAAAGGTGCTTTCTTACAAAGCCTGCCAATCTGGGTTTGAGTCCCCAGTACCCATGTAAATTCAGATTCACAAATTAGAAAGTGCATCTCTCATTTGTCTGCCTGGGTAATTGGTCCTGACATGACCATACTCACTCTCTCTCCCTATGCCTCTCATATAAATAAATAAATAAATAAATAAATAAATAAATAAATAAATAAATAAATAAAAACATTAAAAAATTACTTGAGTTTAGGCATTTTTGAGATTTTTTTGTTTTTTTAATTTTTTTTATTTATATTATTCTAATTTTACATTCATATTGGTGAATCTATGATCCTCCTCCCTGTCCTCCCCCTTCCAAAGGGACCCTCATCAATGGGGAATGTGGGTCATGCATTGTAGGGGTAGTCAAGATTTATGGGGGATAGGCCAAGTCTCTGCGCATAATGCCCCAACTTGTGGCTCTAACACTCTTTCTGGCCCCTCTTCCACGAATTTTTTGAGCCACATTGGAATCATTTTAGTTCTACTTCAGTGATGAGGTTTTGGGAGACTCTGTGTCTCTGAATATCTGGCTTAGTAGTAGTTGGATGTTCTCTGTGTTTATCTTCTTCAGCCTTTTTCTGGTATCGGGTTCGCCAAGAAAGCTGTACTCTTGCCCTTTTCCCACATTACTCTATGGTTTCAGCTGGGGCCCTGGTGAGGTGTGATAGGCTGATCCTCCTTTTAGGTTCATTGTCCATCTGAAAAAGATAAGCAAATTCTCCAATGGAGAGAGAAGTTAGTACAAGATAGATGGGATTGCTGTAGATATTTTAGAGAGAATTATATATGTGTAGTCCCTCTTGTAGCCCACATTTGGTGGGAGCTTGATCTTGGAGACTGGGCTCATTTTTTGTACATGGTTTTGACTTATTTCCCAGTTCCAGCAATGAGTTCTATTCCTAGACCCATTTTTGAGTTTTTAATTCTCTGAATTTTTTGACAGTATGTTTGGAATTAATGGTTTATACATTTAAGTACATGGTGTAGAAATCATTTTCAACATTTTATGAAGAAAAATTCAGGTAGTTTTGAACTATACAGCATGAAATCACATTTAAAAGCATTAAAAGTGATTGGAATTATTTTTAATTTAATTATTTCATCATTATGTAAAATTAAAGAACTTTAAACGATATTAACTTAGAATCCTAAAAACTACTCAACCAATATCCTTCTACTATCTTGTATGGCAGAGAAAGCCTCATTGTTAATATCCTGAAGGAATGTTTCCTTATCATGAGGGTCTCTAATGAAAATCCTATAGTGGCAACACTGATCCCCAATTTCCATAACTATAAGAAATCTGTGGCCTTCTTGTTGCATTGCTTCCATTGACATGGCCACCCATGCAGAATATGTCTTTTGGTTTGAAAACTTCCATTCACTGTACTCAAAATTCCAGGAATAAAAATATAAGGTTATTCCTTATCTTCTAGTTTGTCTGTTATAAATTTGCAAAGTCACATTGGGGTTACTCTCAAATTATGGATCAAAGTGTTTTTACTGTCATGTCCAGCAAGGATCTGCTGAGGAGAGGTCAGAGAAGAATTCTGGCTATTAGTATGGAACATTTGTGTCAGAACCAATTTTCATCATTTTAAAATATATTTTATCCAAAGGAGTTGACAGTTAAGGCCCAGATAAGGAACAAGTATGGAGACAGTACAGATGTCTAAATGCATAGGTGTGCTGTGTTTATCTTTGTTTTTAGTTGGATTTGTGTCTCGTCTTCATGACCTTTGTATGTGGTCTGATAAATTGAAAATATCTGGACTTTGACAAGTAACTTTTCTTAAACTATTAGGACTATCCAGTCATATTCACAATGTTAAAATTTTATACATATGTTTCTGATTTATTTACAGTTAGTTCAGAAAAAGTGTTGCTGTCTCAGAGCAATTTGGTTTCCAAGAATGTTACAGAAAATAAAAAAATATATATATATATCAAAGGCTATCTGTCCTCTCCATTCCATGTAGAATTCCTTTCTTGTCCCTGCTGGCTTTCATTTCTCCTGATGTAGTTTTAATATTCACAGGTCTCCTTTATTTCCCTAAGGGGCCAGAAAATATTATAATCAAATTATTTTTGTGGTGTTTGAAAATTTAACTCTTGACTTTTCAGTGGTTTCCTTTATAGTAAATAAGTACATATATTTTCATTATTATTTTCCTTTCATTTTATGTCAGTTTTCATTTTCTACAAATCAACCAATATTCTACCTTGAGATAGAAACCAGTAGTTGATTTTTCAATTTCTTTGCAAAGTTTCACTTGATTTTTTTTCACTCATCAACAGATGTTGATGGGCTGAATGTGTTAAGATTCTGAAGGTCTGATCCACTTTCACATAGAATATATTATGCACAATATTTTGACTATGTAGGGTCATCTTTTACAAGCCCATCAAGTCAACGATTTTCAAGTTCAATCTTATGTATGCAATCACTTATGTGTTCTGAGAAACACCACAATATTTACCCAGAATTCCCTTAAGGTCAAACTTTAGTAATTTTTTAACCAACTTTGATCAAATCCTTTAAGTTCTTTTAGTCAAATTATATTTGCCCTTGTTAATATATTTTTTCTTATAAGCAGATTAAACTTTTATGCATTTTTACAGCATTTGTAACATCATGCAACATCAATACCATATGTCTTTATCTTATCTTCATTATTTCTTTAAACTTCTGATAAGATAAAATTTAGCCTTAAGCATACATATTTTTCTCAACTTTGAATTTAGAAAAAAATCATACATCTTATACATACATAAGTAAGAATATGTATTAAGATATATTACTTCAATACTCTTCACAAATATCCTATCCGGTAGAGCTATAAAAATATTATCTTTATTACTTAATACTTGTGGGCCTTTTGGTTCTAACTGCTCTCTTGGCTTACTCTTTCACTAACACTCTTGAGGGGGATACCCTCTCCCTTCACAGCCTGACAGGGAAGTAGGGATTTCTTTGGGCTTGAGATTTTTCTGCTTTGCTTTCTCTCTTAATCCCAACTCTCTAAAATAAATATGATAATTCATAATGTTAAAAAATACATGTTGGAACTGTGATTAACAAGAAGGTAAAAGAAAACACACTTAACTTGAAGTACCATTTTCTTTTCCATTTATATGTCTGCCTTATAACATCTACTTTTTTGTTTTGTTTTGTTTTATTCCATTGTCAGAAGATGTCATCCTCAGCATGTCAACACTTCTGGTCCATTATATTTCACAGAAACATATTTGAACCATATGTCAATCATTTTGTTTGGCAAAAAAAGGAAGACATACACATTCATGGAATAGATTTAAGTCATATACTTTAAAAATGAAGTTGGAATTATTCTCAATCAGTAATTATTTTTGCTTTGCCCATTTATATTCCTTTTATTCTTTTTCTTTTGAGTGATTGTAATTTCAGCTTATATTTTGGTTTCTAAGACAGAAATAGGGGGCTAGGGAGATGACTCTGTCAGTAAGTGCTTAACACACAGCATGAGGACTTGAGTTCAGATCCCCAGCATGAGTTTAAAAGCTGAATGTGGTGGTCTGCACCTATAATCCTAGTGTTGCAGAGGTAGAGACAGGGGGGCATTGGTTTTCTGGCTAGTCAGTCTAGCCAAATGGGTAAGTTTTAGGTTCAGTGAGATACCTTAGCATAAAAAGTTGGAAAGATTCTGAAGCAAATACTTGATGGGAAACACTAACCTCCACATGCATGCACACACATATGTGCCCATACACACACACACACACACACACACACACACACACACACTAATACTGAGATTCTTTTAAATTTTCCATGACATTAATATATTTTATATTAAATCTATTGTTTGTATTAGCCTATGTCTCTTATTTCAATGTAGTTGTTTTAAAGCTTATTTTAAAAAATTGAACAAGTTATGCTGTGCAGTTTCTTTAATCCCAGCACTTGGGAGGCTGATGTAGAAGGACACTGTGAGTTCAAAGCCAACCTGGATACAGTGTGAGTTCCAGGTCACCTTGAGCTAGAGTAAAAGCCTGCCCCAAAGCAACAGCAGCAGCAACAACAACAACAAAAAAAGAAGCTTGGAAACAGATTTTTTTTATTATAATCACAGCACACATGGGAGGTACAAGCAGGAGGCTCATCCATTTTTGGCTCTCGAGCAGGTTTGTGGATAACCTGGGATACATGAGAATTTATCTTAAAATATTTTATATAATAAACCTAATATTTATTTTACCTTGACTAAAATCTAAAATGTTTTGTGACTATCCTTCCACATCTCCAAATTATAAGAAAAAATTCCCAGCTCATTATTTTCTGTGTAGTCAATATCAAAATTGAACTTTTCGAGAAATAAAATATTTCTTTGTTTGTAAGTTGTGCTTTCATAGGTCCTGGGTACCCACATTTCATCTAGTTTCATATTTTTATTAATACCCTCCCATCCAAAGATGACACTGTACCACTTAGAAATGAAATGATATGAACAGTTGTCTGGTTATATTCTATTAACTGAAATTTGTTTTAAGTGATATAATAGCATAAAATTATACATATTAAACGCACTATTCCAATACATGAACTCAGTATGTAATGTTTCAACCAAATTAAATGTATTTTCCTTCTTGTATATTTATGTCTTTGCTTTCTGTTTTATTATAAAAATTCAAATAATATTTTTCTACCTTTTAAAACCATACTGTACAACATTTTTAATTCCAGTCACCCTATTGTTAAATACCCAGGCCACCATTCTTCTAGCTATAGATCAAACTTTTCTTGTCCTTCTTTCTCCTTTCTTCCCTCCCAGTAACCATAATCTTTCCACTTCTTTGAGATTTTTTTTTCATTTTATACATTCAAATTATATCAGGCAGGCCATTCCCTTTTTATATGAAGACAAGGAATCCTACATCCAGATTAATTCTCATCTTTGCCGGAGGTCATAGAATTATCAGGGTTCATATTATTTCTGGAGTTGTAGGAAATCTCCTGGGCATTTTTATGTTTGTCCTTGTGCTTCTTCCATAGTCAGCCACAAAACACAGTGCACTGAATGTGGACATCATTAATCTGGGTTGTTATCTAGAACTGATCATGTGCATATTCTACTTTTAATTTCCTATTGTCATTTTCAAGTCAAAACAAAACAAAGTAACAAACAGAAAAGAAAACTAGAACACTGATGTGTGTGCAGTCAGGCAACTATCAACCATAAATGTATTCAAGTATATGGCAGAGCACAAAGTCATTTTCTGATCTATCCAAGTGGGTGTAACTTAATCGAAGGGGAGTAAATATGGAACCCTGAGGCAGAAGAATCAGTGTGAGTGATGAGTTCTGAGAAGCATTCAGGCTGTCACTGATACCTTTGAGGAAGGAAAGGTAAGGCTACCAAGCAAGAAAGACTGGAAGCCTTTGGAAGCTGGAAAGAACAAGAGATTTACCCATAAACCCTCCAGGAAAGAATAAAATCCTCATGCCACTGCCTATCAGCCTCTGAAGACCTATTTTGGACTTTTGATCTACAGAAATATAACATAATGCATTTTTATTGTTCAAAAATGCTGAATTTGTAGTTATTTATTACAGCAATGATAAAACACTTAGGTAATTATCCTTGCTATCATGACGTGGTAGCCACATTATGAAAAATGGCATGAATGGGTGAACAATCAGAACAGTATCTTTCCACTAATGTCACTGACAGTACTTACCAAGTCTACCCCTTACTTGGAGGATACCCAATACAATGAATGGCTTTAATCTATTGGCTAATATTAGAGAACTTGGGGTGGCTCTGCACTTGGGCACTTACTCAGGTAGAGTAAGTTCAGACAGCTGGGTTTTAAATGTTGTGGACATCACCTAACTGGATTACAGGTGCCAGTGTGCAGCGGATGTTGCAGGAGTTCACCAGTGTGCATACATAAGCTGTGCTGTTTCAGTTCCCCAGTGTAATAATACTGTTTGGTTCTCAGCCTTAGTTTCTCCATCTCTGAAATAAAGAGTGAAATTGTACTATCAAGGCACAACTGAACTACTTTGAACATTCACAATGCTTCTTGCAAAGCCTCATTTAGTAAACAATTTAAACACTTTGTTCTATGTAGGCTATGAGTTGCAGCTCATTCTCCTGTTAATATATGTGCCTTATCAGAGGGAACACCAAGCAGCAACTCTGTTACACTCTCCTGAGTTTACTGCTGCTGAAATGGTGGAAAAGAAGCCAAAATTTAGTGCCCCTTTGACATCCTTAAGATTTTTTTTCTTCCACTTATACATTAACAATATATGGATATTACCATCTTTCACTTTGATTCAGGCATAATGAATCTATAAAACTACCTTTTCTTCTTTTTTTGAAAGACAGCCAAAATCAATCCTGGACTATAGGCTGATTAAGAACTGCAGTTAAGTACTTCAGGCTGCATTGCTTTAAGTTCTAATTTTTGGAAACCAACATTTAATGTCAATGACAAATATGATTTAATCAGGGGTTTTCTTGTTGCTGTTTACTTCATATAAATTCCTGCTGGAAAGATTCCCAGTCAAGGCAATAGATTTTTCCAACCTCTACAGTAAGAAGTGTGTAATAAATTACTGAAATCTGGCTCACTGGAACATACATATGTCTTAGAATAATTTCACTAAGGTGGGGTTGGTTTGCAGACGTCTCAATCACTCCTTAGTTTTCCCTCTTTTATTCAATTTCTATGATGCCCCCAATGACACAACAGTATGTTAAACCCTGGGGTAAGTCCCTTTTTTATTATAGACCCTGAAACATACACATTTATCATCAATGAATTCAAAGTATCTTGTTTACTCATACTGAAATTCAATGACTGAGAAACAGCTTAACATCTTTCCTTCACATCTCTTCTTCTGAAAGGGAAATTTATTGTTCTGAGAATTTTTGTTCCTTTCCTAGCTCTTCTAGAAGCAGACAGAAGTGGGTATGTGTTCCCTTCAGGAAATCAGTACTAACAATTTTTGGTATTTACCTCTTTTACATAAATGCCATTTAAATATTTGGGTTCTGGTATTATATTTATTTTTATAATAAATATTTTGTTTATTTATTTGAGAGAGAGATAAAGAGACAGACACACACAGAGAGAGAATTGGCACATCAGGTCCACTAGCCACTGCAAATTAACTCCAGACACATGTGCCACCATGTGCATCTGGTTTACATGGGTTTCAGGGAATTGAACCTGGGTCCTTAGGCTTTGCAGGCAAGTGCCATAACCACTGACCCATCTCTCCAGCCCCATATTCACTTTTTGCCGTCAGACCAAAAACCTGTATTTTAAACTGAGAATAATTTTGCTATGAATTTTCCATACTTCATATTGTATTTTAGTGATTCTCAAACATGGCTAGGTATCAGGAGTAGCTATGTCCCTTGGGGAATGTTAATGTCCATACTTTACAGAAAATACTTGTAGAATAGAATCTCAGAGTCCATACCCAGGAGAATATCCCTTTTAGATCTATAGGTATAGCTTTCATTATATAGGTATATATTTATAGAACAGTTTATATTCAAACATGACTTCCCCAAAACCAAGAAGTACAGAATGCTTGTAAGAATGAAGCTTGATATTAAAGTTATTTTCAGTTGCAGAATACTATACAGTTTATATTACAATGAAAAATTTAAAAAATCATATATGTCAAGTTTGATTATGTAATTATATATAATGTGCTATTAAGCATATGAATTATCTTCAAATTTTATCAAATAATTATCACATAAGAATGATATAAAAGCAAGGCATTGGTGCCTCACCCCTTAAGTTCCAGTTCATTAAACCATTTATTGATCAGCAGTTTTGTTTTTCCCCCAATGTATATTTTTGACACCTGTGTCAAAAATTAGGTGTCCTGGGGCTGGAGAACTAGCATAGCATTTAAAGCACCTGCTTACACAGCCTGACAACATAGGGTTGTTACCCCAGTACCTACATAAAGCCAGATGCACAAAGTGGCATATGTATCTGGAGTTCATTTGCAGTGGCAGTAGTCCCTGGTGGGCCCACTTCCTCTCTATCATTCTCCCTCCCCATCTCTCTCCCTTGCAAATAAATAAATGAAAATATTAAAACATAAGTGTCCACAGCTGAGTTAGTTTATGACAGCATAAAACAGCTAGATCTGATAAACACTTTAAGTTGTAGTATGCAGATCAACATGCAAGATTTTAATATCTTTATATGTACCAACAACAAACTGGCTAAAAAAGACATTACCAAAAATATTCCATTTACAATAGCTTAAAAAAACAAAAATACAAAATTCTCTCTAAAATAACAATGGCTATCCCATCTATCTGGTGCTGACTTCTCTCTCCATTGGAGAATTTGCTTTTCTTTTTCAGATGGACACCCAAACCTGAGGAGAGGAGCCTATGGCACCTCACCAGGGCCCCAGCTGAAACCATAGAGTAAAGGGATGAAATGGACACAAGTGCAGCTTTCTTGGTGAACCTGGCACCAGAACAAGACTGAAGGAGATAGACACAGAGAACACTCAACTCCTACTAAACCAGATATCCAGAGACACAGAGGCTTCTGAAACCTCATCACTTAAGTAGAACTAAAATGAACCCCACATGGCTCAGGGAAACTTGTGAAGAGGGGGTGGAATGAGTGTTAGAGCCACAAGTTGGGTCATTATGCACAGAGACATCGCCTCTTCTCCATAACTGTTGGCTACCCCCTATAATGCACGACCCACATTCCCCAATGAGGAGGGTCCCTTTGGAGGGGGGAGGACAGGGAGGAAGCTACTGAAGGTACCAAAATGAACGTAAAATTAAAATAAATTTAAAAAATAAAATAAATTTTAAAAAGGTAAAATAATTGAAGACACAGACAAATAAAATATATTTACATAATCAATTGTATTCAACACTATGTGTAATATATGGTTTTGTTTGTGTCTAATTGTATATATATATATGATCATATATGTAATAATTCATTTAATATGTATGTTTATATTATTTTTGCTATCTTAACAATCATATTTACATGTTTGAATAAGACATTTCCAGAAAAAAAAGGTTCATTAAAAATTATTTATCTGGTAAAATATAACACAAAAATATCTGGAAATAAATCTAAACAAATAGGTGAAACTTCTAAAATGAAAACCTTAAGATACTTACAAAACTAACAGAATTCATTAGATGATGGTAATACCTTCCCTGCTTCAGGATTAACAGAATTAATATTTGGAAAATCTTATACTACTAAAAGTAACCTGTGGATTCAATGCAGTCCCTATCAAAAGTATAAGAACATTTTTCACAGAACCTGAAAAAAATGTTAAAAAATGAACGGAAACACAAAATACTATGGATATACAAAGCAATCTATGCATAATGAATGCTGCCAGAGGCATGACCTTACCTAAACTCTAGTGACAAAGACATCAAGGAACTGCCATAAAAACAGACCAATGGGACACAATAGTAATGAGCTTAATAAAGTTAGAATGTTATATGTATAATAATCAAAATAATAAAAGCATTATTGTAAAAGAGATATATTAAAGTGACTGAAGTCTATCTGAGTACCAAAATAAAGTTACTAGTTCTCAGTGTTTCTTTTCAAAGGATTATTCAAAAATAGGAGTTAGAAAAATAGAACAAATCACTAGAAATTTGAAGTCATTATGACACCTTAAATGATGAGAAACCTATGAAGAATTGTCTCATTGATCATGCAATTACTTCTAATGCTAGTGATGGAAATTTGAAATGATTAGAGTACCTCAGCACCTGCATAATCTGGGAATGTTTTTCAGTGTGGAGGCTTGAGTGCATGGACCCTGGAAAATTAAACTACGTTATCTTCATTCACTGGTCAGAAAGTTGAACTGTGAAGTTATGCTGCTATATGCTCATATTCTTAGTTTCAAACTTGCACCAAAAAGAGCCAAATAAAAACTTTCTGACTAGTGGAGGAAGACAACCTTATTTAATTTTCTTCCAAAATTCTCACATATTTGCATAAATGACAGAAACAGTGGCAAAGAATACTTGCAAACATAATTTAATTCTAATCATTCTATGAGAAGCGCAGAATAAAAGTTGAGGATAACATTCCAAAGTAACTGTTAAAAAATTGATGATAATTTTTAATTAACAAGTCACTTGATATACAGATATGAAAGTTCTATTGTTTTTATCTTATGCCAAGGATATTATTTATTTTTAATATTTTACCAATATAGTGGAGATTACGAAAACGAAGTTTAAGGTTAGTGATATAGTTTATTTGACAAAGTGCTTACCTTGCAAGCAAAAGAAGCTGAATTCAAGTCTAAACATATATAAACATGCCAGGCATGTTGATTTGGGTTTATAATCCCAAGCTGGGGAGACACAGACAAAAGGGATGCTAGCTAATGGTGTTCCTGATGAGTGACACCTGAGGCTGACCTCTAGCCTTGACACAAACGTGTAAACACACATATGCATGCACACAAACACAAAGAAAATAAATTTAAGTGATCTTATTTTTCATGCTTGAATTCCCAGTAAAGGTTTATTTTTAAAATATCAAATCCCAAAATGCTAGTCTTGACTATGAAGCCATGGAAAATTACAAAAAAAGTATATTTCTCCATTTGGCAAGACAGAACTATGTTATTTAATTGATTATATATATATATATATATATATATATATATATATATATATATAATTTGTACTCACCTTATTTTGTAAAAATTCACTCAAATAAAAGTGCATTGGTATAAGATAAAAATAATTTTTGTAAATTTTATTTTGAAAAAAGATTATATAGTAAGTAAAAAAATAAACACATTATTTAAACTCATGGTTTTTAAATGTTGACTATATCCTTTTAAGGCTTGATCTTCTAAACACTTATTCTATGAAACCAATTCCCACAAATCAGGATGATGTAAATCAAACTCCAGGTTTATTTTATAACTATAAAAAAGAAAATAGATGACCATCTGAACAAGTCTTATTTTTATCTAATCAATGATCCTATTCTGAAAAAAACAGTCCCATATGCCAATTAATTTCCAGTTGATATAGATGATATATATATATATATATATATATATATATATATATATATATATATACCACTAAATAATATGTATGTTATAACATGACATCAAAATTATATCAAATTTATTTTTATAACCTGTTATACTTAACCAAATGACACAAAGTTACAAAGTTTCACAAAAGAAAGGATCAAGAACTGTGCTCAGATACAGAATTTAATTGGAGACTTCACTGGGGTTCCCAGTGTTTACTCCTTTATTGTTTTCTTGTTTATTTGTTTTTGAGGTTGGGTCTCCCTCTATCCCAGGCTGACCTGGAATTCACTATATAGTCTCAGGCTGGCCTTAAACCCACAGAGATCCACCTAACTTGGTCTCCAACATGCTGGGATAAAAGGCATGTATTACCACACTTGGCCCCAGTGTTTATTTCTCACTCATCAAATGGACTTGGAAATTATAGCCTTGAATAGTATTTCTAGAACACAGTGACCTTGGTCTTGATACCTTATTGGGTTAATGGTAAAACTGGGCATAAATCCTTTAGCCATAGAAAAGATGCACAAGTCTTAGAGATAAAATATTGCCTGGAAACTCTAAAAAAATAAAGTAGATTGTGTGTGTATAAATAAAATGTCATAAGAAAAATAATTAATTTCTGAGGCCAGTCTGATAAGGATGAATGATTCTGATAGATTATGTAATTACCAATGAAATTCAATTTTCTATAAATAATAGATTTTTATTTGAAGGATTATATGCTAAAATCAGAAAAAAAGTAAAACAAAATTATATGGCTAACCTTGTATGATTCCTTTTTACAAAATTGAAAAGAATGATGTAATTCTTCTTGAAACAATACTTTGGATTTAAAGACACTACTCTCCGATATGACAAAAACTCCCCATTTTAGTCTTTATTTTAAATTCAAACGTGAGTTTATGTCATTTTATATGTCACCCTCCATTAAAAGAAAGAGGCAAAGTTGACCAGGGGCATTACAGTGTTCCTGTCAAGAAAAAATCAAATACCTCCTCTAGAAAACATTTACCAAGAAATGAATCTAGAAAAAGGAAGGTGAGATGACTGAAAAGCCATAACAGTGGCCTGAGAGTACTGTATTTTCCAATTAGGTTTCCTTGGAGTAAGAAGAACAGAGAACTAGCTCAACCACTGGTCACTGTTTCTTAAGTTACTGATAAATTAAATTAAAACATTAATGAAAACAGGCATCCATAGAGGAAACAGACAGATGCAGTTAAATATTTTGAATGTAGTCAAATCAGAGCCTGAACTAAGGAAACTAAATGAGTTTAGATGAATGTAGGCTTATGACTCCATGTTATTTTTCCAAAATTTGCACAGATCCTGTAATATTAAAAGAAGACAAAGAATATTAAGTAGTGGAAAAAGAAGTTTGAAAAGAAAACAAAATTCAAAGGCATTTTAGTTTACCTCTTCCCAACAATCTGTACTTTTGATGGGATAGATAGAAGCCACATTTTGTTGGAAGTCATAACAGGAATAACTTCAGTTCTTTCATGCTTTAGCCTGTTTTCACATTACTAGATTATGTTTACCTAATTTATACAGAACAATCTTGGGATGCAAAATGGGAGGGATTTTGAGAAAGTTAAAAATCATACCTTCACTATAGGAGTGCTTTTGGATAGCCTAAATACGATGACAAGTGCATTGCTGAAATGAAAGAGGCATTTGACATAGGTACACATAGGATAGGAAACTGGGATTATAACCATGTAGTTAAGGGAAAACATCTTACAGTGAGTATTGCTGGGCTACAAAATAGATTGGGTACTAGGCAGGAAAGTCATAACCAAGAAGTGGTAAACAAGGTAATAATAAAGGAAAGGAGAGAAGATGTCTGAAAACAGATATTTGAAATGAAATACGTATATATATATATTTTTTTTCCTCCTTTATAAGTATTGTATTTCTTCACATATTTTCTAATGCATAGCTTGAATATTTTAACTAAATTAAATAAATTATATTTTAAAAAATGTTAAAAAAAGCTTGAAAAATACATTAAGCCATGATATTATTAATGTTTTGTAGCCAAAGAAAAAGACCCACATATTATCGATGAATTTTTCTGTGACCATAGAAATTGGACCCAGAATCTTGTGTACTCTAGAAATGTCTTCTACCACTGAGTTACATCCCCACCCGGGTGCTCTTTAAAGTCATGTGAATTGAACCTAGGACCTTGTGCATGTGAAGTAAATGATCTGCCCTAATCACTTCATCTTTAACAACAGACTAAAGGCAATACAATAAAACAGAAAATAGTCTTTAAATACATAGTGCTGTTAGCTGGGCATAAATCAATGAAAAAATTCAGGCATAATACAATCTTTACAAACTTAAACTCAATAGATGTCATTGTTCTAAATAAAAGATTCAGTTTGATATAAAAAGTTGCAAATTCTGCATGTAACAAAGGACCAAATCAATATTCAGAATGTAGAGGGAGTTCAGAGAACTCAAGAGAAAACCAGAAATATAGAAAAGAAAAACTAAATGAGATCAACCTAAAGAGACAAGTCAGATATATTGGTTGACTCTGTAGGCTTAGAAATCCTCAAAGCTAAAATTTCAATCAATATTTCTTGAAATCATTTTGAATAGAAGGAACTTTAAGTCTGGCATTAAGAAGCTCTAAGTCGTCATTACTCACTCACTTATTAACTGTATGTGCACACATATGCAAGTGTGTATATAGGTGTGTATGAATTTTGAAGAAAAGAGCTCTATTATGACTACTAAATATGTCTCAAACTCATAATCCTACTACCTTAGATTCCCAAGTCTTGGTATAGAGACATGTGTAAAAGGACCTCGTTGAATTTCTTTAAATATTTTTTCTTAAACTGTTTCTTCTCTCTTTTTTGGTTTATTTGATATGGTCCCATATGTTCCTTAATAACTGAACATTTTTTCACAATCTATATTGTATATACTATGATTTTCATAAGTGTTTCGCAAAACCCTCATATTTGGCTGTTGGCTTACAGTGATGTATATAGACTGTAGAGAATTTAAGAGGTTAGACTTAGTGGAAGCAATTTAAGTACTTAAAGGTGTTTCCATGAAGTGGATATTGAGAATTATACTAATAATTTATGTAGCTTTGACCAAGATACCTATGAGAGCACATTAAAAAGAAAAGACTATGTATTTTGACTTGAGTTTCAGAAGATTCCATTCAACATTGATTTGTTCCATGTGTGTGGGAAGGACATCATAACATGAACATGCCATAAAAAGGCTGTTTTTATTTTTATTTTGTTTTGTTTTTTAACATGGACATGAAGCAGAGTGAAGAGAACATATGCAGCCTCCTAGTGTTACCTCCTCAGTACCTACTTCTTTAATTTATGTCCTCCTACCAAAGTTTTCAACCTCACCAAATTGTATAACCAAGCATTTAATAAATGAGCCTGTGGGTGGGCATTTCATATTCAAACCAGAAAATGAACATAGCCCATCTTCTTCCTCTACTTTGCTTTCTGAGCCATATGAAGTGATTGGCTTCCTTTGTCACATACCCTGATATATACCAAAAGATCAAGAGTGAAAGGGCTAAGTAGAGTCTGAAACAATGATTCAAAAACCATTATCCTAAACCAACCTGTCATATGTGAAGTTGATTACTTAATATTTTGTTTTTATTAGCTAAATTCTATTGATTTATCTTCCAATTACCATTCTCTCTCTGTCATCTCCCTTCTGCAGTTTGAGCCATCCAGAAAGTGTTTCTGTGCATGATTATAAGTATAGTTTTCAGTTATAAAATCCCCATTTGAATTTTCTTTATTCATTTTTCTTTATGCATCATCCTTGGTGCTTTCCTGGAGGTACCATTTTCAATCTTTGAGCCAAACTGCTGGGTGGTACTCAGTACTGTTGCACATACCATGTGCCTGAACTCAGTTCCCATGCAGAGTGGGCATTATGACTAAAATCCATACTCATTTTCTACAAACACTTAAGTTTATAAATTCTCCAATCAATCTCTCAGATTTGTAGATGCCCACATGTTCCTGTTTTCTCCACACTATTATCAAGATACTGATTCTCTGTGCACAGTCCTGAATTAGCATGTTCTGAAGTTCTCTTTACATGTGACAATACTCCCTTCCCTCTGAGCCTCCATTAACTCCACATCAAGAAAAGTGAGAGGAAGAGGTACTTAGCTGCCTCTTCTTTCACTGATTCAGCTTTGCCTCTGATTGCAGTCTTTTCTCCCACACTCCCTCCTGCTTAATTTTTGGAGTTCACATGAAACTCAATGTATTGTATCACCTAAAACAGTAAGCAAAAATATTTCCCTTATGTTGCTTATTTTTAAGTATTTGACTACAATAATTATAACATTAATTAACATAGAGATTAACACATGACTTTAAATTGGTTTTAGAATGCTGTAACTTAATAGATTTAAAAGTCTATGAAAAAAAGCTCAAGAAATTTGACTTTAATCAGCCAGGATTAATATTGTAAACACTTTATATATGAAAAATATGTGCACTGAGACATTCTTGTGCCATCTTACCTAACTAAGTTGGGGTCAAGATTTCAGTCCAAATAAGTTTCATAGTGGGCTTGGTAAACTAAACTATAGTTAAAAAGAATCAGCAAACAAAAGCCAGCCCACATTAACTTAGTCCAAAAGTGGATTTTTTTCACATTACTACATGCATGTCAACAATGTCAATGACTACAAATTATCCAAAGTTTATAAAATATAAAAGGATCAGAAACACACATTCCACACTATTTATGACAAAATACAATGTATAAATACTGTCCAAGTTCACAAAATATCATCTTTGAGACTCAACATAAAATCTCTTTTTGATAGACCTTGTAAAATAGATGTTTGTTATTTAAAAAGGGCTTACTTTAATCTGTGTCATTATTTTAGAGTGTATGGCAAGGTGCCTGCTGTGTTGTATGTGTATGTGTGTATATGCTGATGTGATCAGAAAAAGAAAACAAAATATTCTGATGATAAAAATCTAAAGGTCACACTTTATGGGCTCCAGAGTGCAATCCAATCCAATGGCCAATTAACTCTAATGTGGAAGTTGGCCTCTATCATTTATGCAACTCATTTGATAGAGCAAAATAATAACCTAAACATATTTGGTGACCATGGCAAAGCCAGATGCCAACCCTGAGTTACAAACATTCTGTAAATAAGGCATCTCTAGTTACTACAAACCTATAATGGATGATTGCTGGAGTGTTTTTAATTATGACTTGGGTGAGCACATCATTTCATCCCCTTGCATTATCTTCTTTAGACTTAACTAGATACTCGTATGTATATTTATGATTGATTGTCCTGCTGATTGTCCATAGGATTACCTGGATTTTGAACTTTACTTATGAGTTTTTAATATGATTATAAAGTTTAAGCAATACAGTAGATAGCCTTCTAGATTTTGGTTTCTCTCTAAAAGGCAAGTCTACTACTTTGAAATGTGTTATATATCCATAAACGTGTTATAGAAAATCTGTCAGAATCAGAAACTTTAACTCAAAATAAAAATGGATTCATATTCTGATAGATTTCCACTTAAATTAAAACTGATATGTAAAAGAGAATCTGTAGAGAAATTTGGTCAATGGCTTGTAGAATCTTAATGCATATATGTATGTGTGTGTTGCATAATAATTATATGCCTAAAATACATTCTATACTTAGTGTTGATTGAGATGGCTAATAATATTGACAGAAGTTATGAGCAAGTTCTCAATGAGTTGGGGGCATTTACTTAAAAATAATTAATAATGAATATAAATATAATATTTTAATACATAAATATTTGCTTAGGAAGTTCATACAAATATATACAGTAGTGGTGGTGGTGGTGGCAGTGTGTGTGTGTGTGTGTGTGTGTGTGTGTACCAATGGGGAATTCTGTTTTATTGTTTGAATTAACTATTTCTGGAAATTACTTAGTATTGAGCATATTTTTACATATAGGTCATAGAGACTTACTTTATATAAAATCGATGGTTAGGTTTCCAATGCTAATCGTTGTACTATTCCTTAAAATTTTGTGTGAAATAACATTTTTATTGTAGACATGTGGCATTATTAAGACATAAAAAGTAATATGGAGGCTGGAGAGATGGCTTAGCAGTTAGGACACTTGCCTGCAAAGCCTAAGAACTCATGTTCAAATTCCCAGGTCCCAATTAAGTCAGAGGAACATTCATGCAAGCACACAATGTCACTTATGTGCACAAGGAGGCACACATGTCTGGAGATTGTTTGCAGTGGCTGATGGCCCTGGTATGTCCATTCTCTCTCTCTGCCACTTTCTCTCTCTCTCATCAAATAAAATATAGATAGATAGATAGATAGATAGATAGATAGATAGATAGATAGATGATAGATAGATAGATAGATAGATAGATAGATGATAGAAGATATATTGATGATAGATAGATGATAGTTAGATAGATGATAGATAGATAGATAATAGACAGATAGATAGATGCTAGATAGAATTGGAACTGGCATAGTTCATGTGTACTTTAATTTTTATTTTAGAACTTAAAGTGTAATTGAATTAGAGAGTTGCTTTTCTGTGGCTTCCAAACTGGCCAAAAAGTTATCACATGGTTGATCATATTGTAGATGTCCTTTTTGAGAAAATAAAATAGAAAGTTATTTGAAGTTTTCATACATTTAATCAATCATTCTTATACTTTTCATTATTTTTGCAAACAAAACTTAGGTTCAAAACTTCTAGCTCATATTGACCAGATGGCATAACTGTTAATATCACTCAGCACATCTCATAATAGCAAAGAATTGTCTTAATTGAAATCTTCTATATACAAACCATTCAAAGTATACATTGATAATATTTACTATTGATACAAACTGAACTATGAACCTCATTCAAAAGCATATTTTAATATATATTTACATCATTGTTATGAGTACAAAAAACAATAGAATAGAAAAATATGACAATTGTGTGCCAGTATGTACTGCTTTCATAATATTGTAGCAATTCTTACAAATTTAATCGATGTTACAGAAAACACGGTCAAAAGACTGGGGGGAAGTCTTTCACAGAAAAATCAAGACAGCAGTATCTGAATAAATTAAGAATTAATAATTATTAACCATTCCTAATAAATTATACTTACTGTCAACATTTATCTTGTTTAAATTAAAGTCAACTTTTTTTTTCTTAAATATCAGATCATGGCTGACTGTATATTCATAGTGCTACATCTTATACATTAATTGTACTTATTTTCTTATACTAATTATACACACACACACACACATATACACACACACTGCACTTTCATTACTGAAGCCTGCAGGAATATTGAAGTGTTGTGTCTCATTTCCAGGCAGCTAGAAGGCTTTTTTAATTTCAAAGAAAGCCTTCAGCAGGCAGTAGAATTCTTGGCACACAGAATGTCTGATCATAACAGGCAGTTTCCAGAGCTCTAATAAAAATAATCCTGAAATCTGATGCTGATTAAGAGTATGAGGTTAGCAGATATCTTAATTGATGAAATTCTACTTTTCAAATATGCAATATCCAATTTATTTCTTTCAATCTTGAACACATTAAGAAAATAATCATTTGTAGGAGGCTTAAGAAAAATAATTTACCAAATACAGCACTAATTATTGTTCAACCTGCCAATTATATTATTTTTATTGCAGACAGAGATGCAAAGTTGTGACTAAAACTATACCACATTCCACTTCCTTAGAATCATTTCCTTGTCACAGTAGCAAAACTGACACTTTCCTGGACAAATAACCAATAAATCATAATTGTTTGGCCAGATAAACCTTTAAATTGTATTTCTAGAGCAGTTTCCCTCCATGAAGGATACTAGCTGAATTAAAGGTGAGTAGACTTTGTCCTTGTGCTTTGAGATTGGTAATTCTTTAAAAAGCCTAAAGCAAGTTTGATACTATGCCTATCCTGGGGAGATGACTGTAGTGAGTCCAACTTCAGTAAAGGTTTTCCTACTTTGTAAAAAAAAATGATAATAATTTCTGTACATTAAATTTATCTTTCCAATATGTGAGAGGGAGAAAAGCAAAATGGGTGTAGTTAAAGAGTTGAGTCTGACATTGGAGGGAGCATGCCACTGTCACTGATCTACGTGCATCCTCTCAATGTTCTTGAGAGCCTGGAAATGACAAGCAGAAAGTTTTCTTCTTTTTTTTACATTAACCAAAACTGTCAGAATCATTGAATATTTCCCCCATTTACTAGTCTAAAAAGTAAAAGCCTTTCACTTTTCTGACAGAATACCTCATAAGCTGCCACTTACTCTGTCTTTCTTAAATGCAGTTGCCTAATGTCTTACCTACAATACATTCCCAAACATTTCCTAAGCAGCCCGTTCAGAGGTACCCTGGGATGCACATTGAAACACAGCACATAAGTGAAGTCCTTGCTTCTGTGCATCATGTGTAAGAAAACCCTGACTCTGTGTAGGCAGGAAATAGAATTAATTGTGGTGTTATTCATTTTCTCATTGCATTACCATAAGTTTTACCCTTCTCAGACAATATACAGATGGAAAATTGTGCTACATGATGCAGTAAACCATTGTTAATTTTGTGGTGGTAGCAGGAGAAAACAGTTAAGGGATTTATTTTTCTTCTAAGAAAATTATGCTTTCTAAGTCCATCTGAAACAGAGACAAAGGATTACTTCTTTTTTCCCATAATTTATTTTTATTTCTATTATTCTGATTTTACATTCATAGTGTTGGCTCCCTTATCCTCCTCCCTGTCCTCCCTCTTCCAAAGGGAACCTCATCAATGGGGAATGTGGGTCATGCATTGTGGGGGTAATCAAGAGTTCTGGGGGGGGTAGGCCAAGTCTCTTTGCATAATGACCCAACTTGTGGCTCTAACATTCTTTCCACCCCCTCTTCCGCAAATTTCCCTGAGCCACATTGGGGTCATTTTAGTTCTACTTCAGTGATAAGGTTTTGGGAGCCACTGTGTCTCTGGATATCTGGCTTAGTTGGAGTTGGATGTTCTCTGTGTTTATCTCCTTCAGCCTTTTTCTGGTGCCATGATCGCCAAGAACGCTGCATTCTTGCCTGTCCCCTGCAGTACTCTATGGTTTCAGCTGGGGCCCTGGTGAGGTGTGATTGGCGGATCCTCCCTTCAGGTTCATTGTCCATCTAAAAAAGATAAGCAAATTCTCCAAGGGAGAGAGAAGTTAGTACTAGATAGATGGGATGGCCATAGATATTTTTGAAGGAATTTTATATGTGCAGGCTCTCTTCTAGCCCACATTTGGTGGTATCTTGATCTTGGAGACTGAGCTCAATTTTTGTACATGGTTTTGACTTATTTCCCAGTTCCAGCAATGAGTTCCATTCCACTGAGTGGATCTATTAGCCAAATCAAGAGCAGTTGGTTACCCACCATGGCTGTGTGCCACTACTGCACTTGTTTGAACATTACATCAGGTTGTTTCCTGCTGGGTATCTTATACTGCAATTTGTTTGGATAGATGTTGGCCATTTTCCCCCAGTTGCTCATGTAGCACCCTCTGGCACTAGACCAGCTAACTTTCTGGGGACTGACCCTCTTCCAGATTCGGGCCAGGTGTCACAAACATATGCTGTCTTCGACAGTAGGGTCTTACCATTAATCTTTGGTGGGTCATCAAGAACTCTGACAGAAATCTGTCTTTTTTGGGAAATCTTGTAGGTGTCTTGGATCAAAAGCTTATTGTCGAAATTAACCCTGTGCTGGCACTGGGAGTTATAAGTCAGCACCTAGGAAGGTGAGGGAAGAAAAAGATAGGTAATATAAATGAGAAAGTGAGTATAGAGCGGAGAGGGAGAGGGAGAGAGAGAGAAAAAAGAGAGAGAGAAGCGGGGAAAGATTAGGGTTGGTCCTGTGGTTTGGGAGTCCCGCTGCAGGCCTGCTGAAGGATCAATGTTTTAGCCTGTTGTTCAGAATAAAGGGTTTAATAGTATCATTTCCTTTTGGGTGCCTATTTGTATCCCCCCACCTTTGTCCTCCTTCCCACCCTCTTGTTCTCTTCCACCCTTACCCTCCCTCCATCCCACCCTCCCTGTTGTCTGCTCCTCAGAGTGCTTATCAGGTTTGGCAGCATCTCAGGTAGATTCAGGTTAGGAGCAACAATAAACGAGACCATGTGACGATTATCTTTTTGTGATTGGGTGATCTCACTGAGGATGATCTGTTCCATGTTTAACCATTTGTTTTTCAAATTTGCTTATTTCATCTTTCCTTACTACTATGTAGAATTCCATAGTATAGATATATCACATCTTGGTTATCCATTCATCTAGTGATGGACACCTGGGTTGATTCCAGCTCTTTGCTATTATGAATTGAGCAGCTATGAACACAGTTGAGCAAATGTCTCTGATCTGAGGCTTGGAGCCTTTAGGGAATATGCCCAGTAAGGGCATAGCTGGATCCATTGGTAAGTCTATGGTCATCCTTTTCAGGCATCTCCATATAGCTTTCCATAATGGTTGAACCATTTTACATTCCCACCAGCAGTGAAAGCTTGTTCCTATTTCTCCACAGCCTTGCCAGCATTTGTTTTCTTTTCTTTTCTTTTCTTTTCTTTTTTTTTTTTTTTTAAATGTTAGCCATCCTTACTGTGGTAAGGTGGAATCTCATTTGTTTTAATTTGCACTTCCCTGATGATTAGGGATGTTGAACATTTTCTTAAATGTGTGTTTGCTATTTGTATTTCTTCCTCTGAGAACTCCCTGTGCAGTTCTCTGCCCCACTTTGTGAGTGGGTTGCTTGGTGATTTATTGTTTAGGCTTCGGAGTTCTTTGTAGATTCTAGAAATTAGGCCCCCATCAGTTGTATAGCTGGTGAAAATTTTCTCCCACTCTGTGGGTAATCTGCTGGCTTTGGCTATAGTATATTTGTCAGTGAAAAAGCTTTTCAGCTTCATGAGATCCCAATGGTTGAGTGATTGTTTAATTTCCTGAGCTGCTGGGGTTTTGTTCAGGAAGTCTTTTCCCACTCCTATGCCATGGAAGGTTCCTCCTATTTTTTATCCGTATTAGCAGGGTTTCTGGTTTTATATTAAGGTCTTTGATCCATCTGGACTTGATTTTTGTGCATGGAGAGATGTGTGGGTCGAGTTTCATTTTCCTACATATGGTTGTCCATTTTGTCCAGCACCATTTGTTGAAGATGCTGTCTTTTCTCCATTGTGTGTTGGTAGGGCATTTGTCAAATATCAAGTAACTGTAGTTACTTGACCCAAAGTCCGGGTCTTCTATTTTGTTCCATTGGTCTATGTTCCTGTTTGTATGCCAGTACCATGTTGTTTTTATTACAATGGCTTTGTAATATAGCTTTAGATCAGGTATGGTGATGCCTCCAGAGGTGTTTCTTTTGCTGAGGATGAGCTTGGATATCTGAGGCCTTCTGCCTTTCCATATAAATTTTGAGATAGTTTGTTCTATCTCAGTGAAGAAAGAAGTTGGGACTTTTATCGGCATTGCATTGAATCTAAATAGTGCTTTTGGTAAGATTGCCATTTTCACAATGTTAATTCTACCAATCCAGGAGCATGGGAGGTCTTTCCATTTTTGTAGGCCCTCCTCAATTTCTTTCTTGAGTGTTTTTATGTTTTCATTGTATAGGTCTTTCACTTCCTTAGTTAATGTTATTCCAAGGTATTTTATTTTTTTTGTTGTTGTTGCAAGTGAAAATGGGACAGTGTTAGTTATTTCTTTTTCTGTCTCTTTGTCTTTTGCATACAGAAAGGCTACTGATTTCTGTGCATTGATCTTATATCCTGCTACTTTGCTGAAAGTGCTAATCACCTTTAAGAGTTTTGAGATGGAAGTTCTCGGGTCACTTATGTATAGAATCATGTCATCCACAAATAGGGCTAACTTAACTTCTTCCTTTCCAATTTGTATCCCTTTGATTTCTTTCTCCTGTCTTATTGCTTCTTATTTGGCTATAACAAATGCTCTTTCCAAGCATCTTCATGTAAAACGAAGCTACCTCATTCTACTGCAACATACTCTGTATCCAAAGTCTGCTCTAGTTATTCTGCTTTGCAATAAGTACCACAACTTGTATTTTGACGGGATAGGTGAACCACAGCTTGGAATGTGGTCTTGCTTTTAGACTTCCTGTGTAAAAAGCTTCCAAATGAGTCTGATGAATTTAAAGATCATATCTTAGTGGCCTTCATGTAGACATACTTATTTATTGGGTCTGTGAAGGAAAACAATGATCAATCTGTTTCCCTCGGATGTGTAAAAGGCTCATAGGAAATGGCATAGTGTTATAATTTATGACACCACCATCTCCCCAAAATAAGGCCTCCTAAGAGCCTAGTAAATTATTCTTGTTACTGTGATGAGTGAGACAAGGAAAATCAAACAAGATAAATCACCTGAGACCCCGTTTGGCATTCCTGCCACACAGGCCTAAGTGACAGGACTCTCCTACATAGGCATTGAGTCAGGGAGTTAGTAAGTACCTCTTTCCATCAGCTTGCCAGTACTAAAAATCTATAAGAATCATGGTGAAATGCTATATACCTCAATGTGAATATGTACAACAAGCATTCATTTCTGGCTTGAATCACTTCCACTTCCTGAACATAGAACTTTTTCCAGTATCATGAATGCTGTCATAGACTTTCCAAATAAGGATTTCAATAAAGCAAACAAATCAGCATCATGTTTAGTGGAAAAGTAAAGAAAATTAAATAATTTTACATTTCAATCAAGTGCTGAGGTCACTATGAAAGGTAAAAACATTTAAATATATTTCTTTTTTTTTTCAGAGAAAAAAGTCTATGAATAAATAGCTGTTATATGGTGTAAATGTAGTTAGGGTAAATAGAAAAAGTTGTGTAATATAGTTGCTTTTTTAAAAACTTGATGATTTGAATGGCTTCATATTGTCAGGAAACATCCTGCAAGAGGTTGTAGAAAACAAGATCTCAAACACTTTTCAGTATAATGACCAATTGACTTAGCATTGTTGATGTTAATGATGTTATTGATGCAAATCAATAATTCAACTTTAGCATATTCACTGCAATAATCATTTCTTGTCATTCACTGATTTTTTAAAAAATTTTTCAATGTTGGGTTGAATAGGACTTTCATATATTTTCCAGTTTTAGTAAAAGGTCAGGTGGAAGTCACCTAAGGAAAAACAGAAATCATAGCTCAAAGTTTTTTTGTTAAAAGAAACAAGTAAGCTATCTACTCCCTAGCCAATTAACAGTAGCATAGATTTGAAATTGGTGGTAAAAAACAATTTACATTAACAGCATCTATAAGTTTCTCTTATACCTCCCATCAGGCATTCATACTATCCTTCTATTTCTAAATACAATCTATATCTCCAGCATAATAGATGGGTTATGTCTACTTGTACATTTCCATTGTATTTTTTCAAAACATTTATTTGAGTTCTTTGTAAATTCTAGAAATTAGGCCTCTGTCAGTTGTATAGCTGGCAAAAATTTTCTCCCATTCTGTGGGTAATCTGTTGGCTCTGGTCATTGTATATTTGTCTGTGAAAAAACTTTTCCGCTTCATGAAATCCCAGTGGTTGAGTGATTGTTTAATTCCCTGAGCTACTGGGGTTTTGTTCAGGAAGTCTTTACCTACTCCTATATCATCAAAAGTTCCTCCTATTTTATCTTCAGTAGTAGCAGCATTTCCGTCCTTATATTGAGGTCTTTGATCCATTTGGACTTGACTTTTGTGAATGGCAAGATGTGTGGATAGAGTTTCATTTTCCTACATATGGTTGTCTAGTTTGTCAGCACCATTTATTGAAGATGCTGTCCTTTTTCTAGTCTACATTGGTAGGGCCTTTGTCAAATATCAAGTAGCTGTAGTTACTTACCCCAAATTTGGGTCCTCTATTCTGTTCCATTGGTCTATATTCCTGTTTTTAATGCCAGAACCATGTTGTTTTTGTTACTATGGTTTTGTAGTATAGCTTTAGATAAGGTATGGTGATGCCTCCTGAGGAGTTTCTTCTGCTAAAGGTATGCTTGGATATCCAAGGCCTTCTGCCATTTCATATGAATTTTGAGATTATTTTTTCTATCTCTGTGAAGAAGTTGGGATTTTTATTGGTATTGCATTAAATCTATATAATGCTTTTGGTAAGATTGCCATTTTCACAATGTTAATTCTGTCTATACAGGAGCATGGGAGGTCTTTCCATTTTCACAAGTCCTCCTCAATTTCTTTCGTGAGTGTTTTTATGTTCTCATTGTATAGGTCTTTCACTTCCTTGGTTAATGTTATTCCAAGGTATTTAATTTTTTTGTTGCTATTAAAAATGGGACAACATTGCTTATTTCTTTTTCTGTATTTTTGTCTTCTGCACATAGAAAGGCTACTGATTTTTGTGCATTGGTCTTGTAGCCTGCTACTTTGCTGAAAGAGTAAATCACCTTTAAGAGTTTTGAGATGGAGGTTCTTGGATCACTTATGTATTGAATCATGTTGTCTGCAAATAGGGCTAATTTAACTTCTTCCTTTCCAATTTGTATCCCTTTTACTTCTTTTTCCTCTCTTATTGCTTGAGCTAGGACTTCCAGTCCTGTGTTGAATAGCAGAGGAGTGAGTGGACACTCCTGTCTTGTTCCTGATTGAGTAAGGTTAGCTAATTAAAAAAAGCTAATAAAAACAAATGCTGGTGGAGAAAGAGGAACTCTCCTCTACTGTTGGTGGGAATGTTAAATGGTAAAACTACTATGGAAAGCAATATGGAGACTCCTAAAAAGGATGATTATAGACCTACCAACAGTTATTCCAGTTATTCCCTTACTGGACATTTACCCTAAAAGCTCCAAGCCTCAGATCAGAGAGATTTGCTCAACCATGTTTATAGCTGCCCAATTCATAATAGAAAAGAGCTGGAATCAACCCAGATGTCCATAATTAGATGAATGGATAACTGAGATGTGGTATATCGACACTATGGAATTCTACGCAGCAGTAAGGAAAAATGATATAATGAAATTTGAAGAAAAATGGTCGAACTTGGAACAGATCATTCTCAGTGAACTTACCCAATCACAGAAAGATAATCGTTGTGTGGTCTCATTCATCTGTGGCTTCTAACCTGAATCCACTCAATATGCTGTCATGCCTAATAAGCACCTTGAGGACCAGACATTAGGGAGGGTGGGACAGGAGGGTAGGTAATGGTGGCGGGGAAGGGGAAGGGTCAGTGGTAGGGTAAGAGTGAGGAATAAACAAATAAGGACCCAAATGGAAATCGTACCATAAAATCCTATATCCTGAATGACAGGCTAAGAGATTGATCCTCCACCAGGCCCATAGAGGGAACACTTGAACCACAGGGCCTTAGAGAGGACATCATGAAGTCTAACATTAATCTTTTCCTGTTTCTCTCTCTGCTCTCTTTCTCTTTTATATTGCCTATCTTTTTCTTCTTTCATCTTCCTTGGTGCTGACTTGTAACTCCCAGTACCAGCATGCAATTAACTTTGACAATGAGCTGTTGATCAGAGAGGCCTACAAGGTTTCCCAAAAGAAGACAGTTATCTGTCAGAGTACTTGATGACTCACCATGTAAGTAGGTACTGCCAAAGACACCATATGCTGTTGGGACAGAACATGAAGTGACCTGGTTGGAATCTGGAAGAGGGTCAGTCCCCAGACAGTTAGCTTGTTTAGTGCCAGAGGGTGCTACACAAATGACTGGGGAAAATAACCAACATTTGTCCAAACAACTTGTACTCTAAGCTACTCATCAGTAAACAACCTGACATGATGCTCAAACAAGTGCACTAGAGGAACACAGCCATGGTGGGTAATCAACTGATCTTGATTTTGGCTAACAGATCCACTCAGTGAAATGGAACTCATAGCTGGAACTGGGAAACAGGTCAAAACCATGTCCAAAATATGAGCCCATTCTCCAATATCAAGCTCCCATTAATCATGGGCTATAAGAGGGCCTATGCATATAAAATTCTCTCTAAAATAATAATGACCATCCCATCTATCTGGTGCTAACTTCTCTCTCCATTGGAGAATTTGCTTCTCTTTTTCAGATTATCACTGAACCTGAAGGGAAGATCAGCCTATAGCACCTCACCAGGGCCCCAGCTGAAATCATAGAGTAACAGGGGAAATGGGCAAGAGTGCAGCTTTCTCACTGAACCTGACACTAGCACAAGGCTGAAGGAGGTAGACACAGAGAACACTCAACTCATACTAAAGAAGATATTCAGAGACACAGAGGCTCCCAAGACCTCATCACTGAAGTAGAACTAAAATGAACCCAACATGGCTCCAGGAAATTTGTGGAAGACGGGGCAGAAAGAGTGTTAGAGCCACAAGTTGGGTCATTATGCACAGAGACATTGCCTCTTCCCTATAACTGTTGGCTACCCCCACAATGCATGACCCACATTCCCCAATGAGGAGGGTCTCTTCGGAGGGGGAGGACATGGAGGAAGCTACCCAAGGTACCAACATGAATGTAAAATTAAAATAAATAATAAAATAATATGAAGAAATAAATATATAGCTGTATAATAAAAAAGAAAAAAAATTATCTGTCATGGGGAAAATATTTGTTTGAGGGAGAAATGATCAAATAGAATGAATTCCAGGAAGTATCAAGAAATTAAAACATTGATCTGAAATTGGCATTTAATAAAGGGATGGAAATGATATAGAAAAAATGCAAGAGAAAGCAAAAATCAAATAGACCATTTAAAAGCTTTTCTAGAAGCATTCAGTAACAAAGTGGATCTTGTGGAATGCAGAATCTCAGATCAGATAACCTTTGGCCAATTTAATCAATCTAAAAAAGAAAAGTCTCAAATTAACAAAAAAGAAATGAAGAGAGAGAACAGAACAGACAAATGAAACCGGAAGAGTCATCAGGACATATTTCCAAAATCTCTACTGCAAAAAAATTCATAATTCTGGAGGAAATGGATGGATTCCTAGACACATACCACCTACCAAAAGTAAATTCAGGGTACATAAATCTCCTAAGCAAACCTATTTTATCCATTGAGATTGAAAATATAACAAAAGTATCCCCCAAAGGAAAAGTTTAGGACCTGATGGATTCTCAGCTGAATTTTACCAAACATTCATAGAAAAAAACTAAAATCACAGAGAATATTTTCCAACTCCTATGAAGCTAGCATCACCTTAATACCAAAATGAGACAGTGACACAAGAAGAGAAAACTATAGACCTATATCCCTCAAGAACTTGGATGCAAAAATTACTGAACAAAATGTTCACCAACAAAATTCAATAACATATCTAACGCATCATCTACCTAGGTCAGTCAGGTCATCCCAGGTATGTAGGGATGGTTTAACATATGAAAATTAATTAATGTAATACACAACATAAATAAACATAAACAAAAGAACCACATGATTATTTCAAAAGATGCAGAGAAGGCCTTTGTCAAAATACAACATCATTTCATGATCAAAAGTCTATGGAGGCAAGGCATGGGGGGTTATATATCAACATAATAAATGCTATATACAAAGCACCTACTATCCAAATCATACTGGATGGGGAATGACCAAAGGAGTTCCCATGAAGATTAGGAAAAAGATGGGGACTTCCGGTTAAGATGGCGACATAGGAACCATGCCAAAACAGGGTAGGGGATAAAACAAAACAAACCCCAGCAAAATACACTCTTCTACTAAAAAGTGAAGTACATAGTAAACTATCAAGCACAGCAGAGAAGTAGGAGAGATCCAGAGCGTCTGGAGCCCACACAAGTGGGCAGAAGTAGCTCCACAGCTGCCGCAGCTGATGTGGCAGCGGTGGCGCCACTAAGCTCCGCCTGAGCCGCAAAATTTTTAAAGGCAGGTGAGGGGATTTTTCCACTCACACCGCCTCCTCACAAACTCAAGAAATGTGGAAGGAGGATGGCAGAGACCAACAGAGAGGCTTGTGAGGAAGAGGATCGCGTGGAGGAGCAGACGGACTTCAGCCGCCATTCAGAGCCTCCCCTCCCCGACCACAAGCGCAAGCACGGCAAGCAACAGAGACTTGGGAAAGAGCTCACCAGCAGCCTTGGGCACAGTGAAAGCAGAGACCCACAGACGCAGCCTGACTTCCTGAATCCACAACACAGCAAAGGAACCAAGCAGCCGTGCAGCATAGCTGTGATCAAACCCGTTCCAAAAGGTAACTTGGTTTACACCAGGTTAGTACCCACCAAATAAGCCTGGTATATAATCCTGATGGATGGTCAGATCTGACATTCCTAAATAAGCTATATTTTAGGCTGCTCATTTGTTGCTTCCTGATTTGTTTCCTCCTCTGTCATTCATTGGGGAAGGGTCTCTCTTGATCACAAGCTGACCTTGGAACTCTCTACAGATCAGAAATCTTAGCTTCCCAGTTGACAGGATTAAGGGCGTGGGCTAACACATATCCTAAAGGTCTGTGACTTTGTTAGAGGATCTGTTTGTCATAATACCTGCTTTCGCACAAATACTCTGTGCTGTATTTCATTGAAGGGGTACATTGTTGAGTTAAATTTTTAGATTTTGACTGTATTCTGTTCCATTCACCCCACTTGATACTCTCATAGCAGGCAAGGGTCACTTCTGTGATTACTTTGAGAGCCTTAAGAACCACACTTAACACCTTAAACTCCTACACTGAAGATATATAATATCAGATTGATTGATACATCTAATATTACTGCAGATATTTAGAAAACCCAAGCATTAAATTAATACAAGTTGCAAAGATCTCTACATTACAATACAAGAAACACAAAAAATCCAGACAATATAAATCCACCAAAAAGTATTAATATATCAGAAATGACCTTCAGTGAGGCTGACTTAGAGGACATCCCTGAGAAAGATTTCAAAAGAATGATTATAATTATGTTCAAAGAACTCAAAGAGGAAATGAAAGGGTTCAAAGACCTCAAAGAAGAAATCAAAGGATTCAAAGAACACACAGAAAACCAATTTAATGAAATAAGGAGGTCAATACTAGACATAAATACGGAAATAGAAAGAATAAAGAAAACCCACTAAGAAATGCTAGCAATAAAGAACACAGTCAGTGAAATAAAAACCTCTGTAGAAAATTTCTCTAGTAGAATGGATGAAGGAGAGAACAGAATACCTAAACCAGAAGACCAAGTAGCTGATCTAATACAGTCCAACAGAGAGAAAGACAACAAGAAAAACTACAGAGCATACAGAAACTCATGGAGACTAAACAGCACTTTATTGAATGATGTATGGGTCATTGAAGAAATTAAAAAGGAAATCAAGAAATTCATAGAATCAAATGATGATGAGAATACAACATACCAAAACCTTTGGGACACAATGAAGGCAGTCCTACGAGGGAAATTTATAGCTCTAAGTGCCTATATTAAGAAATTGGAGAGTTCGCAACTAAACAATTTAATGCTTCACCTTAAGGCCTTGGAAAAAGAAGAACAAGGCAAACCAAAAATTAGTAGACGGGAAGAAATAATAAAGGTTAGGGCAGAAATTAATGAAATGGAAACCAAAAAAACAATAAAAAAAAATCAATGAAACAAAGAGTTGGTTCTTTGAAAGGATAAACAAGATTGACAAACCCTTAGCAAATCTGACCAAAAGAAGGAGAGAAGAGACAAAAATAGATAAAATTAGAGATGAAAAAGGCAACATCACAACAGATACCAAAGAAATTCAGAAAATCATACGGACATACTTTAAGAATATATATGCCTCTAAGTTTGAAAACTTGAAAGAAATGGATGATTTCCTTGATTCATATGACCTACCAAAATTAAATCAAGATGAGATAAACCATTTAAATAGAACTATAACAACCACAGAGATTCAAGCAGTTATAAAAAGTCTCCCAACTAAAAAAAGCCCAGGCCCAGATGGATTCACTGCTGAATTTTACCAGACATTCCTAGAAGATCTAACACCAATGCTTCTCAAACTTTTCCATAAAATAGAAAAGGAAGGAACTCTACCAAAATCCTTCTATGAAGCCAGCATCACCGTGATACCCAAAGCGGACAAAGACAGATCAAAAAAAGAAAATTATAGACCAATCTCCCTCATGAACATGGATGCAAAAATTCTCAACAAAATACTGGCAAACAGAATACAAGAATTTATCAGAAAGATTATTCACCCTGACCAAATAGGCTTTCTCCCAGAGATGCAGGGATGGTTCAACATAGGCAAATCCACAAATGTAATACACCATATAAATGGTCTGAAGGACAAAAATCACATGGTCATCTCAATAGATGCAGAAAAGGCATTTGACAAAATCCAACACCCCTTCATGGTGAAAGTATTACAGAAACTGGGAATAGAAGGAGCATATCTCAACATAATAAAAGCTATTTATGACAAACCTACAGCCAACATAATACTAAATGGGGAAAAACTTGAAGCTTTTCCTCTAAATTCAGGAACAAGACAAGGGTGTCCACTTTCCCCACTGCTATTTAATATAGTACTGGAAGTCTTAGCCACAGCAATAAGGCAAGAGACACTCATAAAGGGGATACAAATTGGAAGGGAAGAGATCAAATTATCATTATTTGCAGATGATATGATTCTATACCTAACAAACCCTAAAGTCTCTACCTGCAAACTGTTAGAGCTGATAAACACTTTTAGCAATGTAGCAGGATACAAAATAAACACACAGAAATCAGTAGCTTTTCTATATACCAACAACAAACATGCAGAGGATGAAATCAGGGAATCTCTCCCATTCACAATTGCCTCAAAAAAAATAAAATACCTTGGAATAAACTTAACCAAGGAAGTGAAGGAACTCTACAATGAGAACTTTAAAAAACTCGAGCGACAAATTACAGAAGACACAAGGAAATGGAAAGACATCCCATGCTCCTGGATTGGAAGAATCAATATTGTGAAAATGTCAATCTTACCAAAAGCAATCTATACATTTAATGCGATCCCTATTAAAATCCCAATAGCTTTCTTCACAGAAATAGAAAAAACAATCCTAAAATTCATCTGGAAACACAAAAAACCTCGAATAGCCAAAACAATTTTGTGAAACAAAAATCAGGCAGATGGTATAACCATACCTGATTTTAAGTTATATTACAAAGCCATAGTAACAAAAACAGCATGGTACTGGCACAAGGTCAGACAGGTAGATCAATGGAACAGAATAGAAGACCCAAATATTAATCCAAGCAGCTACAGCCACCTGATTTTTGACAAAAATGCCAAAAATATTAATTGGAGAAAAGATAGCCTCTTTAACAAGTGGTGTTGGGAAAACTGGACATCTGTATGTAAAAGGATAAACATAGATCCTTGTCTCTCTCCATGCACAAGAGTCAAGTCCAAATGGATCAGGGACCTTGATATCAGACCTGAAACTCTGAACCTGCTAGAAGAAAAGGTAGGGGAAACCCTTCAACATATTGGCATAGGTAAGGACTTTATGAATATAACCCCAATTGCTCAGGGAATAAAACCACTAATCAACCAATGGGACCTTATGAAGTTACAAAGCTTTTGTACAGCAAAGGACACTGTGAATAGATCAAAAAGACAACCTACAGAATGGGAGAAAATCTTTGCCAGCTATACATCTGACAGAGGATTAATATCCAGAATGTACAAAGAACTCAAAAACAGAATAATAAGAATTCAAACAACCCAGTTAAAAAATGGGCTATGGAACTAAATAGAGAATCATAGATGAAATACAGATGGCATATAAACATCTAAAAAAGTTTTCCACATCCTTAGCCATCAGGGAAATGCAAATTAAAACCACTTTGAGATTCAATTTCACCCCTGTCAGAATGGCTACCATCAAGAAAACAAATGATAATAAGTGTTGGCGTGAACGCGGAAAAAGAGGAACACTTCTACACTATTGGTGGGAATGTAATCTGGTCCAACCATTGTGGAAATCAGTGTGGAGGTTTTTGAGACAGCTAGAAATAGATTTACCATATGATCCAGCTGTAGCACTCCTAGGCATATATCCAGAAGACTCTTCTCACTACCTTAGAGATACTTGCAAAACCATGTTTTTTGCTGCTCTATTCACAATAGCTAGGAAATGGAAGCAGCCTAGATGTCCCACCATAAATGAATGGATAATAAAGATGTGGTACATTTAAACAATGGAGTTCTACTCAGCGGTAAAGAAAAATGAAATTATGAAATTTTCAGGGAAATGGATGGATCTGGAAAGGATTATACTAAGTGAGGTAACCCAGGCTCAGAAAGCCAAACGTCACATGTTCTCTCTCATATGTGGATCCTAGCTACAAATATACAGACTTGTGTGTGAACTGGAACCAAAAATTGGTACCAGAAACCAGTAAGCTGGTAAAAGGTTATAAGGGAGGGAGGAAAGGGAAGAACTGGAGTGTATGGTATTGCACATATGTAAGTGGAAGGACTGATTACAAGGAGGGGAATGGCCTAACTGAGGACATGGGTAGAGAATGCATAAAAGAAGGGCAGGGGGAGGGTAAATCTAATTTCAAAAGATTGTGAATAAGACTTATGTAAAATTACTTTTTTGAATAATGGTACATCTAGAAGCTGTAGACTGTTACTAGAAATTTTTCAGTGCCTGGGATGGGATACCTTCCAGTGAGTTGTTGGCCAAGGAGGTCCCGGTAGCCTCCAAAACATTAAAGGCGTTTGCCAAAGCCCTTGGTTTCCCTCGAGAAACAGATAGTAAGACCCTATTGCTGAAGACATCTCTTGCCTGAGAGGCAACGTCACTGAGAAATCAAGCTGGTGCTGAGCAGAAAACCTTCTCCCTGTAGACCAGCCTACTGAAAGCTGGAAAAAGCTGCACTGCATGCAGAGTATGGGAGACAGAAGTCATCAGCAGTGAAAACAGTGGACACTGAATATTCAAATTTGGCCAGACAGGCCCAAATACTGAACGGGTGCAATAGTGGCATGTCTACTCGTGTGGTAACCAACTGCTCCATAATTGGACTGAAGGCCCTCTCTACAGGAGGGAATACATACCTGGTACTGAAAAACCTAAGCAAAGTCTATGGTAGGTAAAGTCATGAGCCTTAGGGGTATAAAGCATTCTCTTGTCTAAATGTATATACTATTCCCACCAAGCTTCCTGGAAAATAGTGCACTTAATGCTCATATTCACATATTAATGCTACTCTCACTTCTGGTTAGAGAAGCTTCTCTTTTCAGATGGCGATGACCACTGGGATGATCCAAAAGGCAACATAGTGCTGAGAAGAAGGGATGGAGGAGTGCCCAGCACTGAAACACCTTTGTCGCACCCACCAAGGCTCAGGGACCATTGCGGAAGAGGGGACGGATAGAATGGAAGAGCCAAAGGAAAGGTACGACTCCCTACAATGCAACTGCCCAGACAGAAATTGGCCTTGATATCCATGACCTTGCTGTGCCTAGCAATACCTCCGCAAGACCCTCATAATAGAAGTAAAAGATGATGACATCAAATTAAAAAAGAGACTAATGGAGAGAGGGAGGGGATAGGATGGAGAGTGGAGTTCTAAAGGGGAATGTGGGGAGGGGAGGGAAATACTATGCACTTTTTGTATGTAAGTATATTTTGTTGTCAATAAAAAAAAAAAAGATTAGGAAAAAGACAGGGCTGCTCACTCTCACCACTGTATTTCAGCATATTACTAGAAATCCTAGCCTAAGCAATAAGGCGGAAGAAATATCTAATGGGGATAACCCTATTTGCAGATGACATGATCCTATTCATAAGTGACCTGACAGACTCTACCATAAATCTTCTAGTGGTTATAAATTCCTTTAACAAAGTGACAGGATACAAAATCAACACATTAAAAATAAGTAATCTTCCTATATGAAGAAGATAAATATATAGAGAAAGAAATCAATGAGGCTGTCCCATTTTTAATACACACACAGTCAGAGCAGTGCTGACAGCAGCACTTTTACTAATGGCTTAAACCAAACTTCTCTTCAGTTACTTTTTGCCCCACATAGCTGCAGAGGCAGCTGTCCCACTCCTGAGGCAGGGGTGTCAGGAGTTAGCACTCTCACTTCTCAAGCTCTTCCCCTAGAAGCAGTTTGCCCACTTGTAGATAGGAAAGTTCCAAAGGTTAGGCTTTCCTAAATCAGGGCTGTGCCCCTCCAAATAGGCCAGATAATCCCCAGGAAGAGGTCTATAAACATGTGTAGGCTTAGTAAAAGTCATAGTAAATACCTTATCATGAGTTGTATGTTACTGGTATCTCCACTTCATGTATAGATATTCAAATATAATATAATTTTATACATAATATCTATATTTCTGAATATACAACAGAAAAGGAAGACTTTGGCAGAAACATATATACCCCAAATTTTATCAGATTTTGTAATACCAGATATTCTGCTTTTTCATGATAGTTTCTTGCAAATTTCTAGTGACATAAAGTGTTCAAAGTCATTACACACAATGAAGGGAAACAAAGTCTAGCAATGTCTCTATAATCATACTGATAGTATGAACCAAGAAATAAAAGTCATTGTTCACTTAGACTGGTTTCACAATTGTATTTAAAACATATTACAAAGCAAAGATGATCACAGAGCATGCCAAAACCTCAGTGTAAGGAGTGCAGAAACAGTAGGAATACTAGGGGTACCCGGTCAGCCAGTCTAACCAACAAAAGGTGAACTCTAGGTTCAGTTTCAGACTCTGTCTCAGTGGAATAAGGCAAAAGAACAGCACATGGCAACACCTGATGTCCTCTGGCCTCTAAATGCATACTCCTAGGATGGATAGCCAAATGTATACACACAAATGCACACCCAACACCCCCCCCACACACACACACAAACCATATGTCATCATGAAAAAGGCCTGGCAATTCATTCTTTAGCCCAGAATACAGGAATCAAGAGAAGCAAAATTCTATGCTATGCCAGCTTTTCAGTGGGTGGGTAGCAGTAATTAATGCATGCGTGCAATGAAGCAGCATTTGTGCTCAATATGTGAAGGCAGTATACTAGACACCATGTGATTAACTCCTCTAAGCCCCAGTTTCCACTCCATTACATGTGGGAAAGGGACTTGATCTGACCAAGAAGTATGTTATCTGTCACGTTTCAAATTCTATGACAAGTGATAGGCAATTGGGAGAACATCTGCTTAAACCATAGCCAACTAAATAAAAAAGATATTTAGAAAGCACTGAAAATGACCATGGGATATAAATGACATTCTGAAGATAATATTTTTTCTTGTTTTTGTTTCTTGAGGTAGGGTCTTGCTCTAGCCCAGGTTGACCTGGAATTCACTTGTAATCTCAGGGTGGCCTCAAACTCATAGTGATCCTCCTACCTCTGCCTCCCAAGAGTGCAGAGATTAAAGGCTTGCGCCATTACACCCAGCTGGAATTATTTTATAATATAATATGAGACAATAATAAAACATCTGTCTAATTTCCTGGGGAACATAAAAATATTTTTTGTTTTTCATGGATGTTCAGGCTGTAAACCACTTAATAAAGCACTCAGATGGAGCACACAGACAATTCTACTTGGCATTTATTTTGTTACATATTTGAAATTAAAATAGTTTGTCAAGATTGGGTGTAAATTATGGCAAGCACTGTAGGGACCATTCCTTCAAGGTTGTATCATTTTGTGTTACATTGTATCAATTGTGTTATATTGCTTCCCCCTCAGTAGTGGTTATCTCTGAGGACACACAATGATACCTTGGCTCCTCAAAACATATGTCCTTCTAAATTATCCAGTAAAGGACTAAATAAATCCTATTTTGAGATCCTGCAAGGTTGTTATGTACCACATGGTCCGTTTCAAAAGATGGCTGATAACATTCTTGCAACAGACAGTCCAGAGAGAGCATGTGAAAGTTTCATATTAGTGTTTCTGTCACTGCTTCACCCAGGAACTTAACCAAAGCCATGTGTTTACACAGACCTATAAGAAGAAACAGGCTCACAGAAAGAGCCTGGTCTAAAATTAGTTTACTAAGACAAATGCATCCAGTGTTACAAATGAAAAGAATCAGAGTGAAACAAGTGATTAAATGGAAAATCCAAGCTCTTGGTGCCAAACCTACATAGCACTGTTTAGTTACTTAAGGGAAAAATTATACTTCCATAAGGATATATATTTTCTCATTTTCAACCTATTTTGTAATCATTTTCTAATCATAACAACCAATCCCATAGGTAATTAGTACACGTGCAACAATAATACAGATGATTAGACAAAAATAACTGATGTGATTTCTCTTCTGCATCTGTTGCAAATAGTAATTTAACTTTGACTGGTACCCTATGAGTTGAGCATTGTATTTATTTATATTTTACAGCTAAAAAAGGTAATAAAAGAGAGATGAGTAAAATTAGAAAATGATAGTGCTAGGCATCAGCTAATGACACATTAATGATAGCTTAGCTATACTAAACTCTCTTCTTTTATCATACACATGCATGCACGATGACATATAGATAGATGATAGATAGATAATGGATATATAGATAATTAATGGATAGATATAATACATAAATAGTGCATATACATGTTAACTGAAGTAAGTGAATGAATGGTACCTTGCAGAAAAAAAGTTTGGTGACATTTCAGAGGAGATCCCTAATAGAAAATGAGAGAGAATGGAAGATGAAGGCATATACTTCCAAACCTGGCTGGAGAAGCTTATATAAAGAGGTAAGTAATCAGATTACAGAAGATTTAATGAATGCAAATTACATTAATTATTGCTAATTTATTCTAAAAAGTAAATGGGGGACTGAGGAGATGGCTCTGTACTTAAAGTGACTTGCTTGCAAAATCTGGCAGCCTGGGGTTCAATTCCCCAGCCAGACACAGAGTAGTGTGAATAACAAAATTTTGTTTGCAGTGACAAGATACTATGGCACACACACACACACACACACATTTTAAAAAATAAATGTGAGAGATTTATGGGGTGCCCAGGCAGGATGGGAGCTTTGAGTGTGAATTATTGGAGATGAGGTGGCTGGAAGTCAGACATGAAGCCTGTTAGCCCAGAAGGGTGCGGGAACCCATGCTGAATCAGGGCACCTGATTGCTCTGTTGTCTTGCCAAGTGCTTGGGGAGGGAACTCACACCCCTTGGTCCTCGGTTTCCTCCTCTGTGAAATGGGACCATATCAGCCTCAATGACTTATGTGAACTCTGGACCCGGTTTAGCTCTGTGCGGGGTGCTGGCAAACACGCGTCTTTGCACGAAATAAGAATGTCTAAGCCCCTGGAGGCCGAGAAGCAAGGTCTGGATTCCCCATCAGATCACACAGACACTAAGAGAAATAGACCAGACACTAACCATCAGAACTCCCAGAATAAGACCTCCCCGTTCTCTGTGTCGCCAATTGGCCCCAGCACCAAGGTGGGCATTCTCTCTGGCCTCCACTTAACATTCTGGGGTCCTGGACCCTGCCTCTCTCCTCCCTAGATCAAGGCCGAAGACCCCAGTGGTGACACAGTCCAGCAGCTCCCCCGCCCCTCCTCCCCCAGCCGACTCAGACTCATCTGCCCCAGGCCCAGCTTATGTTGACGGGCAGCCAGCTCGCTGGGGACATACAGCAGCTCCTCCAGATCCAACAGCTGGTTCTTGTGCAGGCCATCACCTCCAGCCACCTGCTCAGTTCCTGCTGCCACAGGCCCAACAGAATCAGCCGGGCCTGCTACCGACACCAAATCTATTCCAGCTACCTCAGCAAACCCAAGGAGCTCTTCTGACCTCCCAACCCCGGGCCCGGCTTCCTACACAGGCTGTGACCCGCCCCACACTGCCCGACCAGCACCTCTCACACCCGCAGCCCCCCAAATGCTTGGAGCCACCATCCCACCCCGAGGAGCCCAGTGAATTGGAGGAGTTGGAGCAGTTCGCCCACACATTCAAGCAATGCCGCATCAAGCTGGGCTTCACGCAGGGTGATGTGGGCCTGGCCATGGGCAAGCTCTATGGCAACGATTTCAGCCAGACGACCATTTCCCGCTTCGAGGCCCTCAACCTGAGTTTCAAGAACATGTGCAAGTTCAAGCCCCTCTTGGAGAAGTGGCTCAACGACGCAGAAACGATGTCTGTGGATTCAAGTCTGCCCAGCCCCAACCAGCTGAGCAGCCCCAGCCTGGGTTTCGATGGGCTGCCCCGGCGGAGGCGCAAGAAGAGGACCAGCATGGAGACTAACGTCCGCTTCGCCTTAGAGAAGAGCGTTCTAGCGAACCAGAAGCCTACCTCAGAGGAGATCCTGCTGATTGCCAAGCAGCTGCACATGGAAAAGGAAGTGATCCGTGTCTGGTTCTGCAACGGACGCCAGAAGGAGAAACGCATCAACCCGTGCAGCACGGCCCCCATACTGCCTAGCCCCAGCAAGCCGACCAGCAACAGTCCCCACCTGGTCACACCCCAAGGGGGCACAGGGACCTTACCATTGTCCCAAGTTTCCAGCAGTCTGAGCACAACAGTTACTACCTTATCCTCAGCTGTGGGGACACTCCACCCCAACCAGACAGTTGGAGGAGGTGGGGGCGGGGCGGGGCCACGCCCCCCTCAATTCCATCCCCTCTGTCACTCCCCCACCCCCGGCCACCACCAATAGCACAAACCCCAGCCCTCAAGGCAGCCACTCAGCTATCGGCTTTGACGGGCCTGAACCCCAGCACGGGCCCTGGCCTCTGGTGAAACCCTGCCCCTTACCAGCCTTGATGGCAGCTGGAACCTGGTGCTGCGGGCAGCTGGTGCGGCCCCAGGGAGCCCGGGCCTGGTGACATCACCTCTCTTCTTGAACCATGCGGGGCTGCCTGTTCTCAGCGCCCCGCCATGGGTGGGTCTACTGTCTGCAGCAGCTGCGGCCCTGGCGGCCTCTACCTCCAGCAAGTCACCTGGCCTCTCTTTGTCCTCTTCATCTTCCTCCTCCTCTTCCTCCTCCTCCACCTGCAGCAAGGTGACAGCCCAGGGGAGCCTGAGGCAGGGTCCAAGGCTGAGTGAGGGCCTGCCATATGCCCCCCTCCCATTCCTCCGGACCCCACCTTGGTTCCCACTGTCCGGGATGAAGGTGAGGATGCCGGTTGGTAAGGGGGTGCAGCAGGTCCTCTGAGTGACAAGGGAGAAAAGACCAAAAAAAAAAAAAAAAAAAAAAAAAAACAATCACAACAGAAACCAGCTGCCCTAAGGGAACCAGAGATGAAAAACAAACCAAAAAAAAAAAAAAAAAAGAGAGAGAGAGAGAGAGAGAGAGAGAGAGAGAGAGAGAGAGAGAGAAAACAAAACCAAAACAAAAAATCTCCCCCCATCCCCAACAAAATCAAACAAACCAAAAAAAAAAAAAAAAAAAAAAAAAACAAAAACCAGTCTCGAGCCAGATCTGGGAACACCCGTTCTCACACTTGACTGCTATGACACCAAATAGCCTGGGCCAGGAACAGAGCAGCCTCCTACAGGCCGGAGCCCTGGCTATGGGGCCAACCCCCAACCTTACCCCCTCCCCCTCCAGAGGTGGGGGGTACAGAGAAGGAGCAAGAGAATGTTCCAGCCTGCTGCCCCTCCTCTGCCCTGGGCCAGTGGAGACAGGGCACAAGCCTGGGCAGGCAGGAGGGGCACCGGGGAGGGCCTGGAACTACCTGCCAAATGGTCTTTTCCAGAAAGTAAAAGAGGAAGAGCCTGCACAACTTTACACCAAATATTCAGTAGCTTCATCCAAAGGATGTACAGAATTTTTAGCATTGTGCTTAACAGAATGTGTCCATAACATGTGTCCCCGTTTCCCCCATGGCTATCCCCAGTAGGATGGCAGGGGGTGTCTTGCTTTCCTCCCCACTCCCAGCCTGGGGAGAGTTCAGAGGAAGGCCTAGGAGTGACTTTTGTTAATTCCTTGTACCTCCCCTGCCCTTTTCCCTTGAAGGGTGGGCTAGGCCATTTTGCCAAGTTCCAGCTTTCATGAGTCTCTTCCCCCCTCAACCCTGTCTGCTCTTCTGCTCTGGAGTAGACCCCCTCCCCAGACTATGGGAAGGTGGTCATTGCAAGCAAAAGGGGATGAGGTGAGGGCTTTAAAGTTGTCTTTCTTTCCATCCTGTTGGTCAATTTCCCTGAAAAAAAAAGAAAGAAAATAAAAATAAAAATAAATAAATAAATGTGAAAAGGAAATAGGTATGGTCAAATAGTGTAAGGTAATCATGGTTTTGAGTTTATGAAGTAATTCCTTCAGATTGATAATTGTGAGCTAACTTACTACTAACAAATCTCACCTTTTTCTTCCCTTTTCATAAGGAAATATTCATTTTAAATATTTTTTTACTAAGAGGAATGTCTATAAATGGAAAAGCCACTTAAAGTACTTGGTTTCAATGACTTAATTTGTTTAAAACATTCATTGAGAGCCATAGTGCTCTGATTTCCCCAAACAGAGGAGTATTAAGGTTTCTTAAGGTTATATTTTCCTCACATCATTGAAGTAAACATCTCTTTCCCTCAGGTTTTATTGGGTAAAGCTACATAATGGCTTTATAATATATGTGTTGACATATATAAATCCACCCAAAGGCAAACCATTTCCTGTTCCTTTTGAATATCATATAACAAGTTACTATTTTATTCATCTCAAAACTGAATAAAGAAAGGACCACTCTGCTCAAAACCCAAATGAATCTTGAATCTATTATATAATTATTTTTATTGTTACAAAGCCTCATTACTACCACCTACCACTATAGATGAAGTAATTACCTACATATCTCATTTCAGTCTTCATTATTAAATACATCACAGTGCACAGCACTTACATTTCCTGTATTAGTCACATTTCATGGAAGCATTTAAGTCATGCCAAAGCCCTTAAATCTCATGAAATCCCATAGCAGATTATAAACTGGATGAAACCAATGCAATTCTAGTGTTATTATATATTTAAAGCCACATTTTTCTGCTTGGCTTTAGAGATTTAATTATCATTCTTAAAAGGATACATTATGTCTTTCTATAATATTCAACCTATAACTTAAATTACAGATTGAACTATCTAGTATGTTTGATTATTTCCTAAAATAATGTAAATGATTATTTTAGCAAAATAATGATATCATAAAAAACAACATATTAGAAACTACTTTATAATAAGTACAGATCTTTGATGAGACATTTTATCCCCATACCTAAAATATGATGCAAAAAGATTATGTCTTACAACCATGTTCCATTTTGCAACATTTGCTTTAATTCTTGCTGTCTCTAATACTTTGCCTAAATCATTTGAAAGCATAGAAATCAAACTTGATACCCTTACATAAGATCAGGATAATCACCAATATTGGATAAATTATGATTAGTAGATATTTTACTGTACTTATTTGAGTTTCACATTTTGTGATAGTAATGCACCTATGGCTATTTTCCTAATCAGGATCAAATCAACAATCAGAGATTTAGGTGAAATGCACCTTTATTATATCTTAATCATAGCTCCTTTGTGCTTCTTTGTTCTCATGATTCTGGGGTAGTATGTTTGTACAATGTTTGTCACTTTAGGTTGGTTTGTACCATGTGAGGAATACAGAAAATGTGAATATGTGCCATTTGGATTGCATTTCAGAGACAATATATAGATTTTCATCATCATTTATGATAGTAAGATTACATACTTAAGAGGGAATACACTATGGTAATATGCACTTAAGCTATTGTTGTTTAAAATAGTTTATTATTTATTTGTGAGGGAAAGAAGAGAAAGAGAGAGAGAGAATGTGGTTATATAGATATAGCAGGGCTTCATTCCACTACAAATGAACTCCAGATGCATATGTTACTTTGGTCATCTTACTTTACATGTGTACTGGGCAATTATATCTGGGTCTGCAGGCTTTGAAAGCAAGCAATTTTAACTGAAAAGCCATATCCTCAAACCTTAAATTATTATTTTTAATCATAGGAATTAATACATCTGTTTTGGAACACTGAGATACTAAGTATAGTAATATATTTTCAACAAACAGTATTTATTTAACCATTTATGAATGATTCCAAGATAGATAAATGAAGTTTTCTCATTGTTGTAAAGCTGTAATTTCATAATCCCATCATTGTTTTTGCACTTTGTTAGCTTTTCACTCAATACACATTACCTTAAATATTTTTATTGTTTTATATTTTTTATAATTTATATTATTTATTTATATTATTCTAATTTTACATTCATAATGGTGACTCCATTATCCTCCTCCCTGTCCTCCTTCTTCCAAAGGGACTCTCATCAATGGGGAATGTGGGTCATGCATTGTAGGGTGGTCAAGAGTTATGGGGGATAGGCTAAGTCTCTGTGCATAATGTCCCAACTTTTGGCTCTAACATTCTTTCCGCCCCTCTTCTGGTGAATTTCCCTGAGCCACATTGGGATCATTTTAGTTCTACTTCAGTGATGAGGTATGGGGAACTTCTGTGTCTCTGGTTATCTGGCTTAGTAGGAGTTGGATGTTCTCTGTGTTTATCTCCTTCAGCCTTTTTCTGGTGTCATGATCAACAATAATGCTGTGTTCTTGCCCTTCCCCCGCATTAATCTATGGTTTCAGCTGGGGCCCTGCTGAGTTGTGATTGGCTGGTCCTCCCTTCAGGTTCATTGTCCATCTAAAAAAGATGAGCAAATTCTGCAAGGGAGAGAGAAGTTAGTACTAGATAGATGGGATGGCCATAGATATTTTAGAGATAATTTTATATGCGTAGGACCTCTTCTCGCCCACATTGGTGGTGTCTTGATCTTGAAGACTGAGCTCATTTCTGTATATGGTTTTGACTTATTTCCCAGTTCCAACATGAGTTCCATTCCACTGAGTGGATCTATTAGCCAAATCAAGAGCAGTTGGTTACCCACCATGGCTGTGTGCCACTACTGCACTTGTTTGAGCATTATGTCAGGTTGTTTCCTGCTGGGTAACTTAGGCTGCAAGTTGTTTGGACAGATGTCAGCCATTTTCCCCCAGTTGCTCCTGTAGCACTCTCTGGCACTAGACTAGCTAACTATCTGGGGACTGACACTCTTTCAGATTCTGACCAGGTCTCTCCATGTTTTGTCTCACAAGTGTATACTCTCTTTGACAGTACAGTCTTACCATTAATCTTTGGTGAGACATCAAGAACTCTGACAGAAACCTGTTTCTTTTGGGAAACCTTGTAGGTGTCTCGGATCAACAGCTCATTGTGAAAGTTAACCCTGTACAGGTACTGGGAGTTATAAGTCAAGAAACTCTGATACTACTGGAAGAAAAAATAGAAGGAACCTTCCACAACATAGGAGTGGGAAAAGACTCCCTGAACAAAACCCCAGCAGCTCAGGAAATTAAACAATCACTCAACCACTGGGATCTCATGAAGCTGAAAAGCTTTTTCATGGACAAGTATACTATAATCAAAGCCAGCAGATTACCTACAGAACAGAAGAAAATTTGCACCAGCTATACAACTGACAGAGGCCTAATTTCAAGAATCTACAAAGAACTCCAAAGCCTAAACAATAAACCATCAAACAACCCACTCACAAAATGGGGCAGAGAACTGCACAGGGAGTTCTCAGAGGAAGAAATACAAATAGCAAACACACATTTAAGAAAATGTTCAACATCCCTAATCATCAGGGAAATGCAAATTAAAACAACTATGAGATTCCACCTTACCCCAGTAAGGATGGCTAATATTAAAAAAAAAAAAATCAAAACAAATTCTGGTGAGGCTGTCGAGAAATAGGAACAAGCCTTCACTGTTGGTGGGAATGTAAAATGGTTCAACCATTATGGAAAGCTATATGGAAACTCCTGAAAAGGATGTCCATAGACCTGCCAACAGATCCAGTGATTCCCTTACTGAGCATTTACCCTACAGGCTCCAAGCTTCAGATCAGAGAGATTTGCTCAACCATGTTTATAGCTGCTCAATTCATAATAGCAAAGAGCTGGAATCAACCCAGATGTCCATCATTAGATGGATGGATAACAAAGATGTCATACACACACACACACACACACACACACACACACACACACACACACACTATCACACTATGGAATTCTATGTAGCAGTAAGGAAAGATGAAATAATGAAATTCAAAAAAAAATAGTCAAACAAGGAACAGATTATCCTCAGTGAGCTCACCCAATCACAAAAAGATAATCATGGCATGGTCTCGTTTATCTGTCGCTCCTAACCTGAATCCACCTGAGCTGCTGCCAAACCTAATAAACACTCTGAGGACCAGGCAATAGGGCAGGTGGGATGGGGAAGGGTAAGGGTGGGAGGAAGAGAGAGGGTGGGAGGGATAAAAAGGGTGGGGGGGATATAAATAGGGACCCAAAAGAAACTGATACTATAAAACCCTTTATTCTGAACAACAGGCTGAACATTGATTCTTCAGCAGGCCCACAGAGGGAACACCTGAACCACAGGAAAATGGAGAGAACATCATGAAGACCAACCTTAATCTTTTCCTGCTTCTCTCTCTCTTCTCTCCCCCCCCCTTCTCCATCTCCTCTGTATACTCACTTTCTCTTTTATATCATCTATCTTTTTCTTCCCTCACCTTCCTTGGCACTGTTTTATATTTTTAGTATAAATGGTAGATTCCTAACATTCTCACAAAACACAAATAGCTAAAATATTTTATTTACATTTTATATGATTCTTTATTTTTATTTGCATAGGACTTTAGAGGCCACTGCATAAAACTATGAGAGTGAACCCTGATAATTCAGGATTTGGGGGTCCAGGGAGAGATTGATTAAATTCCTTAAAAATGCAGGAGATCTTAGACTTATGTAACCCCAACTCTTTGATTACCTGTGTCAGAAAATAATTGAAAAAATGTGGACACCAAGAAGGATTAATCATAAATTATGAGGTTTATTTTAGGGAGAATTAGGATCCAGGGGGAAAGCTAGCTGAACGATTCAAGCCAGAAGATAATTTTCCCCCTTCTATGGCTGGAAAATAAAGAACAAAGAGAAGCTCCTTCACAGAAAAATCTCCCTACAAGGCCTTCAGAGAATGTGCATGCATGTGTGAAAAGCAAAGCATGAGAGCCAAAATCAAGAGATTCCCTCCACCTTCACACTCACATAGTGGTCACACTCACAAAGAAATAGGTTAGTAAAGGACTCAGAGATTGAAGAAAGATAACAAATGTAGCAAAACAAGAAAACATATGGTAACAGGCCAGGATACTACACAGGCGAACAAATTTCTCCCCTGTGGACAGCCTACCAAAGAAAAGTCCAGGAGAGTCAGACACAGGATATGGAAGTGGGTCAAGAGAGTGATTTAGACATGTGTGGCAGGCCCAATTGTGGACTGAACATCTAATAAGGAAAAGCTTCTTCCACATCAGAATCACATGTGTTAGTGGACTTCGGAGGCTAACTCAAGAAGAGCCAGCCCACCCATTGTATGTTGGAAGTATGTACTTTGTATTTTAATTTTAGAGAGTTTTGTTAAGAGACTGCCTTGAGTGTCAGGTGAGACTTTGGACTTTTTAAAAGTTATTCTTATTCTTCTTCTTATTATTATTTATTTGAAAGAGACAGACAGAGATAGAGGCAGATGAGAGAGAGAGAATGGGCTCACTAGGGCCTTCAGTGGCTGCAGATGAACTCCAGACTCATGTGCCACCTTGTGCATGTGGCTTATGTGAGTTCTGGGTAATCTAACCTGTGTCTGTTGGCTTTATAAGCACACACTGTAACTGCTAAGCTATGTCTGCAGCCCAAGACTTAGCACATTTAAACAGTGTTTAGAAAGGATACTACTAAAGTTAGGCTGGATATATTTTGCATCATCAGATGACCTTGAACCTATGGGGTCAGAAGTAAAATGTAAATGTGGTGGTTTGAGTATAAAATGCCCCTCATAGACTCATATGTTTGAATTTATTTTTTATTTATTTATTTATTTATTTATTTATTTATTCATTGGTTTTACGAGGTAGGGTCTCTAGCTCAGGCTGACCTGGAAATCACTATGTAGTCTTAGGGTGGTCTTGAACTCCCAGCGATCCTCCTACCTCTGCCTCCTGAGTGTTGGGATTAAAGGTGTGCTCCACTGTGCCTGGTATGTGTTTGTATATTTAATCCCAGTTGATGGTGCTATTAAGAAGCTTGTGGATGCTTTAAGAAGTCAAGCCTTGCTGGAGGAACTGTGTCACTGAAGATAGGCTATGGGGTTTACAGCCTCACACCCTTGATCTCTGTTTACTACCTTCCAGCTAATGTAAATATGTGACACCAGCTTCTTGGTACATGCTTCTTTTCCCAACATGTTGCACTCACTCTATAAGCAGAATAAGACATCTTTCCTTTAATAATTGGTTCTGGTCAGTTATTTTGTCCTAGTAATTAGAAAGCAACTAATATAGAAGGCAAGCAGAATAGCTATGTTTTTATATGGCAGGAAAGGAAATAAAATAATCCAATTCCAAGAAGCCTTTTTTAGGAGTATTGCAGTACATTCAGGTCTGAAACATCTCCTTTTGGCTCTACTTTCTAACAATGTTAAACTGAGTTAGTTTCAACATGAGATTTAGAGAAAAAAAATCTGAACCATAGCATACATGGTTGTAAGATTGTATAAAAGCAAGTCTTGCTGAGAAGAATTTATCCAATCATTACAATCAACATATTAAATGCGGCTGAGAGTGTAGTGCAATGTTAGAGTGTTTGCTCTTAGTAAGAGTGAATCTCTGGTTTTGATCCTCAACAAAGAAAACAAAAGCCTTGAAATGATTTTGTTTATAGTAGTCAAAAGAAGATGTGAAATGTGTTTGGGAAATTTTATTTAAAGGAGTAAAATAATTATTTGGGAACAATTATGAATGTGGCTTTCCTACTAAATATTACCAGATAATAAAAATTGAAACAATGTGCAAGAGTAAATACAGAAACAGGAAACCTAGAAATCATATAAACTCCCCATTATAAACAAGATAAATATAAAATATCTATAATCAAATTATTAAATATAAATTACAATGGATAGATTTTAGATTATTACTTGGTCACATAAAAATTAAATTGTAATATTTGGGGGTTGTAATGTGAATTCTTGACTAATATCAGAAAAAAATATTCACTTTTGATACACTAATTAACTATACCAAAAGCAGATGTAATAAAATGTATGGCACAATGCAGGACTGGCCCTAGCCAGACCACATGCTAAAAGAAACCAGGCCACACCCATCGGGTAGTCAATGACGGGTAAGACTCCATGAGATGGGGCAACCTAAGACAGGCACCGTCACATGTGATGATCCCTTGGGGCCTGGGTACAACAGTGGCTTGGCAAAGAACCATTCCTCCCAGGGTTGCCAATAATAAAAACAAAAAGGAGAATAGGTATGGCACAATGCAGGTCTGGCCCTAGCCAGACCACATGTCAGAAGAAACCAGGAAGTGGCTTCTGTGAACATGGCATCCTGTGCAGGCCTGGTGTAACAACAGCTACAGTCCCATGCTCACGAGAAACCTGCTATGAGATGATCTGTTAGGAGACAGGCTGTCATTGGTCACAAAAAGGGGACCACCCCATACAATGATTGGCCATCTAAGTCCCTTAAAACCCCCTACACTTCCTTGAATAAACGAGTTTGCGGCAGCTCGCCCTCTGCCTGCTTCCACTCAGTTCCTGGAGTCTGTGTCATGACTACACACCTCTCACCCCCTACTCGGCAGAGACCCTGCAGTCCCTCCTGGGCTGGCCCTAGGGGGGACCCCAATGTCAAAATATACCTATAATTTTTATAGGCTTATTTATTTTTTCAAATGCAGATATAACAAATATATCCAGGGATGCTGTGCCTCCAATAAAATGAATTAAATTTGTGTACTATTTCTCTGTATTACATTTGGATTTTCAGATTTGATGATTCTTCATGGTATAGAGATCTCCCACACACACTCCAACTGGTCTTTGAAACTCAACACTTTGAACTTCTGATAACCATTCTTTAGAATACTCCACAAGAGGACACTTGAAATTAAATTCTATTTTATATATGCTTTCAAATAATTTCACACATGGTATAAAATAAGGTATTTAAGTACAATTTTAAATTTTTCATTGAATGCAAATATATAAATGAACTTTTATCAAACAATCACAATTCATAAGATTTAAACATCCAAATGAGTGTTAACTTATCTTCATTAATATTCTCCATCATTTTCACACTGGAACTAATTATTTTGTGGTGTTGAAGCCAAAATTTTCTGGGCTGCACAGTAGCATCCAAAGGAAACACCTTGCTGTCACTGAGATCTTCAAATATGAGGTTTCTTTATGCTAAGGGGTTGAGGAAAATGAAGAAATAAAAACTAGATAACCTTTTCTGTTCCCTGAGAGTTAATATTATCTTCCAATAATCTTAGCAAGATGAATTTCTAATAAAATGCAAGTAATGCCAATTAAATTTAAAATAATCTGTTATTATGAAATCACTATTTACACACACACACACACACACACACACACACACACACCATTTTAAGCCACTCAGAAAAGCATAAACTTTTAATTTTAAAAAATCACTAAAATGATATAGTACAGCCCCCATACATCATCTAAGCTCCAAGCAAAACTGCTTATGAAGAATCATAGCATGCTGGCTAAGAAGGAAACAGCATGCTGGATCCATCAGCTTCTTCCCTTGGGAGTTTGCATAAATTCAGCCTCAAATATCAGTGCATATCTAAATGAAATGAAAAATAAAACAGAAAAGAAAAGTGAGTATTGAAAATGGTATGCACTTTACATAAACATCTTAAATATATCCCATTTTAACCATAGGAGCTTTCTGGCCTATGCTACCAAGGCACCTAGTAGTTGAAAGTAATAAGAAGACCTCCGTATCATTTTTTTTATTTTTAATATTTTTATTATTATTTGTTTAATTATTTATTTGAGAGTGACAGAGAGAGAAGGAGAGAGAGAGAGCGAAGAGAGAGAGAGAGTGAAAGAGAGAATGGGCTCACCAGGGTCTCCAGCCACTGCAAACAAACTCCATATACATGTGCCATCTTGTGCATCTGACTTACATGGGTACTTACCAGGATCCTTAGGCTTCACAGGCAAGTGCTTAATCACTAAGCCATCTGTCCAGCCCTCCATATCTTTTTTCTATAGACAATTGATAGGAATAGAAAATGTTTAAAGGGGATTTGTCATTGAACCCACATAAATTTTTAAATCTACAATATTCACTATTTCTTAGTCATGCAATTCTAATTAATAAAGCTCAAATTTCCGCTTTTTGTTTGTTTGTTGATACAGAATCTCAAGTTGTTGCCCAGACTGGACTGGGATTCATTATGTGGCCTGGGTGGTCTTGAACTCATGGCAAACTCCCAGTCTCAATCTCCTAACTGCTGTGATTACAGGCATGCATCACCATGCCCAGTCTACCTCTCATGTTATTATATAGTTTTATATGCTGTACAAGTTAAACCCTAACTTTTAGCATTGTTGTAAAACTACTCTTCACAAAGCCTACTGGGAACAATTGTGAGAAGCTTATAATATATAAGGCTTACTTCTCTCATTCATATATCTACACAGCTCTGAAACGTACACTGGTCCCATTTAGCACATTATTATGAGGAAGACAAAATATATATGTTATTCATTTTATAAGTGATGATAGGGTTATTAACAAACCTTAAGAGACTGGTGGTAGTGCAAGTGACTATTGACTGGAGAGGTAGCATCTGCTATCCTATCCTAGAATTCAGTCCTTCACAAAATAAATCTTGATGCCTCTGTGAAGTGAATTTTCTATTTCATAATTAAATCTACCCTCCTCTAATTTCATGAAAGAAAATCATTTTGACTGAACTATCCTAAAGCAGAAGCCATATATGTTTTGCATAAAAGCATATTATTTAAAAATGTATGGTCCTTGATTATATCTATGTTAAATATGTGTACTAATTTTTAAATGAATAAATTATTAAGATAATAATAAATAAATTTAAGGTCTGAAGAGATAGCTATGCCAATAAAATGCTTGCATCTCAAGCATAAGGTCATGATTTTGATCCTCAGTGCCCACGTGAAAATGTCAGGTGTTTTGGCATATGTTTGGAATACCAGAGCTGGGTAGGCACAAGCAGAAGAAACACAAGTTAGCCTAATTGTAACCTCCAGGTCAATGAGATATCCTATTTCAAAAAAAAAAAAAAAGTAGATAACTGAATATGACAACTGAGGTTGTCCTCTGGCCTTCACATATATGAAATTCAAGTTTATTTGCAGTAAAAGAAACTAATAGCAGAGTGATCACAAAGCTTTCATCCTTGCCAGATACTCCTCTGACTTGGGTTTAGTCAGTTTTTTTTTTGTTTGTTTTAGTTAGGTTTTGAATATTCAATGAACTACAAAATTTTAACAATGGAAAATATGCTTGACAATCAAAAGGGGTAATAAAATGAACAGAAATTTGTGTTGGTGAGATGGCTTAGAGGTAAAGGCACTTGCCTGCAAAGCCAAAGGACCAAGGTTCAATTCCCCAGTTCCCACATAAGCCAGCTGCACAAGGTGACATATGTGTCTGAAGTTTCTTTGCAGTGCCTGGAGGCCCTAGTGTGCCCATTCATTTTCCCTTTCTCTCTCCCTCTCTCTGTTTTTCTCTCTCTCTTTCTCAAATAAATAAAAATGAAATATTCAAAAATTTAAAAATGAACATAAAGTTCTGAAAATAAGAAAGATGAATGACCAAAAAATATAAAAGTTTTCAACATCCTTGCTCATCAGGGAAAAGCAAATTAAAACCACTTCAAGATTTTCCTTAGAGAGGCTAACATCGGGAGTTTTAGCTACCTTCTTATTACTAGAATAAAACACCCAAACAAAAGTGGTACATGGAAGGAAGGAAGGAAGGAAGGAAGGAAGGAAGGAAGGAAGGAAGGAAGGGAAGGAAGGAAGGAAGGGAGGGAGGGAGGGAGGGAGGGGGAGGGGGAGGGAGGGAGGGGGAGGGAGGGAGGAAGGAAGGGAAGGAGGCAGGGAGGAAAGATTTGATTTAAGCTTATAATTTGGTGGTGAACCTTCATATAGAGGGGAAAAATGGCAGAGCAGAAGCTAGGAATTATACATTGTCATATCTTCTATAAGGTGGCAGTAAGGGAGAGTCAGCTAGTAAACACAGTAGGGCTAATGAACTTCAAGATCTTCCTCTAGCAATACCCCAATTCTCAAGTCTCTGCTAGCTGTGGATTGAGTATGAGGCTTAATCACAAACACATGAAGTAACTGTGGAAATTTCAATCTCAAAAAACCAGATTAAGAAAATAACTTTCCATGCTTTTCTTCTTTCTTTCTTTCTTTCTTTCTTTCTTTCTTTCTTTCTTTCTTTCTTTCTTTCTTTCTTTCTTTCTTTCTTTTTTTTTCTTTCCTTTTGCTGATTATTAACTTGTTGTCCAGTAACCCTTCCTCCCTAACCTCACTATTTCCTCTTTTTCCTGTCTTTATTCTAATGTCATTTCCACATTGTAGATATTTATTACAGCTTACAATTAACTGATGCTGGACCAGGTTAGGAGCTGCATATGAAGAAGGTCATGTGTCATTTGTCTTTTAGAGCCTGTGTGGCCATACCCAGCATGTTTTTTTTTTTTTTTCCAAGTCCCTCCATTTTCCTGCAAATTTGTTTGTTTCATTTCTCCTTATTGTGAAGTAGAATTCCATTGTGTATATGTACCACATCTTCATTAACCAGTCATTTGCTGATGGGCATCTAGTTTGCTCCCAGTTCCTAGCTATTGTGAATAGAGCTGCAATGAAAATGGATGAGCAAGTGTCTCTGTGGTATATAGTAGAGTTGTTAGGGTATATGCCCAAAAGAGGCATAGCTGGATCTAACAGTAGTTCTGTTTTCAGCCTTTTGAGGAGACTCCATACTTCTTTCCATAGTGGCTGTACAAATTTGCACTCCCAGTAGCAGTGGATGAGGGTTCCTCTTTCCCACACTCCTGCCAGCATCTTCTGTCATTTGATTATTTTTCTTTTTTGAGGCAAGGTTTCACACTAGCTCAGGCAGACCTAGAACCCACTATGTATTCTCAGGGTGGCCTTGAACTCACAGCAATCCCTTTATCTCTGCCTCCCAAGTATTTGGATTAAAGACATGCACCACCACACTTGACTCATCATTTGATTTTTTGATGGTTGCTATTGTAACTGGAGTGAGATGGAATCTCAGAGTAGTTTTAATTTGTATTTTCCTCTTGAGTTGAGATGTTGAACATCTCTTTTAGTGTTTAATGGCTTTTACATCCCTTTCTTTGAGAATGGTCTGTTCAGTTTTCTGACCCATTTTTGTGAGTGGGGAGCTTGATTTTTTTTATTGTTTAGGTTTTTGTGGTCTTTGTAAATTCTAGATATCAAATTTCTGTTAGCAATATGCCTGTGAAGATTTTCTCCTAGTCAGTAGAATGTTTATTGACTCTGTTGATCCTTTGCTTATCTGTACAATAGCTTTTTATGGAAATACTAAGAGATAGAGGAAGGGGGTAGTGGGTGAGATACACAAAAGTAATGGCAACATGAATTAATCCCATAGAAACCTTCCTCAGGATAACACTCTACATTACAGGTCATTACTCTCAATAGGGGGGAGGGGACCAGAATAAAAGAACTCAATAAAGGTGGAGAAATCATTATGCTAAAACCATGGGCACTAGCTGGTAATTCCCAGGGTCAGAGTTGGCTCCCCCACTCTCAAAGTGAGCTATTGGTCAGGGAGCATTGCAGTCTCCAAAATAATACAGGCTATTGCCAAAACACTTGATTACCTAAAAAAGCTAAAAGGTAAGACCTTATTTCTGAAGATACCATAGCCTACAGGACAGGCCATGAAGTTATCATGCTCAAACTTACAGGGAATCATTCCCTCCTGGCTCGTCCTCATAGTCCTGGAAAATGCTATAAAAACAGCTGGAGAATAACAGTTGCCAACTGATTGATTAAGCAGATCTTGCCAGATTCAAAATCAACCAGTAGAGCAAGAAGTACACACCTGTGCAATAGTGGAACACAGCTGATATTGGGATTGGACATGAGACTCACTTAGTGTCTGGGGGATGATCACATATGTGGCTCTAGGAACCAAGCCAGATCACCTAGAACAGGAATCCATCAGGCTGCAGAGAGAACCTCCACTGCTAAGAAGAGTGGATATACACATCAATATGTCTTTCTAATGACTAGGATTATCCCCTTTTATTCAAACTGTTCTTTCAGTTTGAGAATCTGTTATATTTCACAGATGGAGGCAAATACAGGGGAGAACAAAGATAAATCAATATATCAAGAAGAGAGAGCCATCTGTCTATTACCAGTAGATGGGTCACCTCCACCTCATCAGTCTGTACCCAGAAGTCATTATGGGGGAAGTGGTGACACCAACACAGCTCTCATGGCTAGCCTGGAAACCAGTTCCAAGGAAATGGAAACAGACACTGTGGCACTCAACCCTCATAAAAACAGAGATCCAGATAATATAGAGAAAACAACACTGAATCAGATCTCTCATGCCCACCAAGGCTCAGGAAACATTGTGGAAGAGAGGGTGGAAAAAAAGTAAGAGCTTCCTGGTGGGTGGGAATAGCCTGACACACCATGTTTTCCCCATTCCTGCAGAGAGAGACTGAGGGGGAAAGGGAGTCTATGTGTGCAACCTTTTCATTAGAAAAAATAACAACTTAAGGGCTGGAGAGATAGCTTAGCGGTTAAGGCGCCTGCCTGCTAAGCCTAAGAACACCAATTCCAATCTCCAGGTCCTACTTTTAGCCAGATGCAAAGTGATGCAAGGACGCAATGCTGCACTTTCCCACAAGTGGGGGGGGCACACATCTGGAGGTTGTTGCCAGGCTGAGAGGCTGCTGGTGCAGCCATTCTCTATCTGCCTCTCCCTCTCTCTCTGTCTCTCTCTGTGTCTCTCTCCAAAAATAAAATAAAAATAATAATAATAACTTAAAATTTAAAAGAAAATAACTCCTGGAAAGGATGTGAGGAAAGAACACTTATTTACTGTTAGTGGGCATGTAAGCTGTTGCTGCCACTGTGGAACTAAGTGTGGAGGTGTCTCAAAAAAGCAAAAATTCAGCAGGTGTGATGGTGCACGCCTTTAATCCCAGCACTTGGGAGGCAGAGGTAGGAAGATCACAGTGAGTTAGAGGCTACCCTGAGACTACATAGTTAATTCCAGGTCACCCTGGACCAGAATGAAACCCTACCTCGAAAAACAAAAACAAACAACAAAAACAAGCAAAAATTCAAACTACCATATAGCCCAGCTTTACCACCCTTGAATCCCCCCCTACCACAAAGGACTCTAAATCCTACCACAATAATATTTGTCCACCCCTTTCCATTGTTTCAATATTTGCAACAGCAAGGAAATAGAATCTATCTAAATGCCTATTAACTTATGACTGGATAATAAAAATGTGCTACATAAACATAATGGAGTTTTTCTCAGATATAAATAAAATAAAATTCTGCAAGTTGCAGGAAAATGGATAAAACTTGAAAATTTTGCACTGAGCTAAAGCAGATCCAACAAGAAAAAGAAAGAAAAAAGAAAAGAAAACAGAAAAAAAAAAAAAGCTTTCTCTCATATCTCTATTCTAACTTTCAAAGTTTGTATGTATGTAAATAAGGGATTTAAGAGTGAATATAGCCCAATAGGAAACAACCAGAGTGGAACTAGAATCATTGAGAACAGGAGGAAGTACAACAAAACAATACATGTGCCATGAAATAGGAATAGAAGCTAATATGGGGAGGCAAATGCTTAAGGGAATTGGGACAAAGAGGAAGCAAGACAACAAATCAAATTTTTTTTGAAAATAACCACAATATTACACAATAAATAAATAAATAAATAAATAAGAAGAAGATAAGGGACCAGCTTATCAGTACTTGGATGAAAGAAATTCAAGCCATTAGATTTTAAAAGAATTTAAAAGTTCAACATGAAAAAGACATAAAAATGGAAAACAGAAAAAAATTAAAAACTGGAACAAAATAAACTGAAACTATTAAACAAAATACATCAACAAATAAAGTGTATCTCAATTAAAAGAAAAGGATATAAGCTTAAATTAGAAGTTCTAAATATGGAACTTTCAAAAACATGGCTCATGGTGCACATTTAGAAAGAAAACATTTAGTGGTTAAACCTGGAAATCAGGGTAGATGATTCAAGCAGCCTCCAACAGCCAGGTTATATAATTCAGTTCATTTAAAATAGACTCCATGGGGCCTCGAGAGATGGTTTAGCTGTTAAAGCATTTGCCTGCAAAGCCAAAGAATCCCAATTCAATTCCCAGGACCCACGTAAGCCAGATGCACAAGGGGGCGCATGGGTCTGGAGTTTATTCATGGTGGCTGGAGGCCCTGGTGTGCCCATTCTCTCTCTCTCTTTCTCTCTTTCAAATAAATAAATAAAAATATATTTAAAATAGACTCCAAGAGCCTGAGGAGAAGGCAAAGTGGGTGGAGTGCTTGTCTGTCAGGCAAGACTGATTTCCTGAATTCAGAACTCCTGGCCCCATGTGGAAGCTGTGGCAGGCTTCTGTAATCCCAAGACAAGAGAAAAGCAGAGACCAGATGTATCAATTGAATAACAAAACAGAGCTTCGTCCTCTAATGAATGTGATGGTGAGGACTAAAGGAGGAAAGTTACCCTATGACCTCCATATGTGTACTATGGTAGCAAGGCACACACACACACACACACACACACACACACACACACTTTGAAAAATAAACAAACAAAAATAAGAAACAGTCGATAGGGCCAAAAACATTATTATCACATTTTTGAATAATAATATATATATATATATAATATAATATAAATATATTCCTCCAGCAATGTCTAGTAATTTTACATTAATATAAGTTCCAGAGGACTGATTCAGAGAAAATTATTAGAAAACTATAAATAAGCAATGAAGTTAATAAAATAGATAAAAACAATAGTATTGAAATAAAGGAACACCTAAGACAAAAGATTACTGATGGAATTATAATGAAAATTAGAAAGTATTACATGCCAATGCTAAGGGATGCAATAATAGTATTTATGGTGAAAAATGACTGAAACACTATTGGACATTTGTTATATGACATGGCATATCAGCAAGGAAAGAAGTCACTTTTCAAATATATTGGATATACTTATAGGAAAGTAAGGTTTAGAACACTTTCCTAATAGCATAGGAGGAAAACCAGTTTCACTTGGATTCCAGATCAAAATATGGACGTAAAACTGTAAAGTTTTAACAAAAGAATACATGATAGTATCCTCACAGCTTCCAAATAGGGGAGCAGGTTTTGGGCAAGATAAAGGGAAATAGATATTCTTAGATAGCATAAAGAAAAAGATATAGATAAATTGATTATATGAAACTTTAGAATTCTTTGCATTTATTGATAATATTATATTGATGACCTAAGTATTGTGGAATGGAATAAGATGTGTACAATACATGAGAATGACGAAAGGAATTTATGATTGCTACACAACAGTCACACACATATACAGGACACATCTAAGAAATGAGTGAAAATTCTAGAACAAGGAATTCATCCAAGACAAACACTGGGGTGGACAGATGCCTCAGCAGTTAAGGTGCTTACCTCCAAAGCCTAACAGCCTAGGTTCAATTCCCCATGACCTACATAAAGCCAGATGCACAAAGTGATGCATGCATCTGGAGTTCATTTGCAGTGGCTAGTGGTCCTTGGGCACTCATTCTCTCTCCGTGTGTGTGTGTGTGTGTGTGTGTGTGTGTGTGTGTGTGTGCATGTGTGTATGAGTCTATGTGTCTGTCTCTTTCACTCTGCTTGCAAATAAATAAATCAACAACTTCATATATATTGGTTTTTTCACACTAGCTCAGGCTGACCTGGAATTCACTATGTAGCCTCAGGCTGGCCACGAACACTCAGTGATCCTCCTACTTCTGCCTCCCAAGTGCTGGGATAAAGGCATGTGCCTCCACACCTGGCTAACAAAAATATTTTTTAAAAGACAAATAGTAAGCAGATAGTAAATATAAGAAAACCCTGAGACATAGAAATAAGAGGAATGCCAAAAAAAAAAAAAAAAAACAGGATAAACTCCACATGTCAGTTTGCCAAAATGCTCATGCCTGATAATAAGATAGTATTGTCAATACGAGGAGCAACAGAGATTGGCAAAAAACATTGATATGAATGTAAATTAAAATAATAATGCTGGAAAATGGTGTGGCTAATATATGAAAATTGAAAATACTGGGCTGGAGAGATGGCTTATTAAACGCTTGCCTATGAAGCCTAAAAAACATTGGACCCACGTAAATGCACAAGGGGGTGCATGCAAAAGTTCGTTTGCAGTGGCTGAAAATGGTCTCCCTCTTTCTCTCTCTCTCTACCTGGCTATTTCTGTATCTCTCTCTTTCAAATAAATAAATAAAAAATAAAATATAAAAAAAAAAAAAAAGAAAATTGAAAATACTCAAAACTTGTGAATCAACTGTCAGTCATAGGATATGAGTTAAATTGTACTTTGCTGACTTGAAGACATATCAGGTTGAACATATGAAGAAGCAATATTTGTAACTATATAATAGAATCATCCTCATTGTTTCATAAACCTCATACAAATCAACTAGAGCTAACGTCAAAAACATGCTGAAGAAAGGCAAAATAGGAATGTTTTATTCCATCCTTAGGTGGATAAAAACTTGTGAATGAAACTGTGCTCTGGGAGATACACAGTATATAGAGTTATACGTCGTTGGTAAGCCTGATATAATTATCACAAAAGGAAAGAGTGAGGGAGTCAAACCGATAAAAGGAATGTGGATGATTCTTTGGTCTGGGCATTACTTACTAAGTAACTAATTATATATATTTTATAACTTAATTGTTGATTATATTTCATATATAACTTTATAAATATTAATGAAATTATTTGTTTTTCAAGCATAACCTATTTTGCTCTGATTTACATTATAAAGAAAGGTCATAAATATAATATAGAATAAATATTCTATGTAAACACAAAAAAAACTCTTAAAGTAAAAGTATATATGAAGTTCTTGACAGTAGGGAAGCATACCTAAATTATGCAATATGGTAATGAGGACTAGACTAAAGCATATTACAGTATACCATACATTGTTCTATAAATAACATAAACTGTAGGAATATACAAACATATACAGAAGGATATATGTTAACATATTTCATTGCCACACAATGTGTACATGTATACCTATGTGTATATTTAGATATTGCTACATTAACTACCATAAACACTTTTGTGTGCCTGTGTGTGTGTGTGTGTGTGTTTGTGTGTGTGTGTGTGTGTGTGTGTGTGTGTGTGTGTGTTTGTGTATGTTTTGGGGGTAGGGACATGTGCCCATATGTGCATGTGTATATATAGACTAAATGATAACCTCAGTATTACTCTTTACTATTTTATTCTTATCCAACTTTTCCTAGAAAATATACAGTATTGGTCAAAACCTCATCTACTAAGCCAATCTGTCTGGCTAGGAAGTCCCAAGAATTCACTAATCTATGCATCTCTACTGCTAGGATTATAAGCAAATGCCAGTATTCCTCAATATTATTTTTCAGGGGAGGGGTGTGGTAGTTAAAATACATTACTCTCAATATATTTAGGTGGAAGTGTCACTGGGTGGATCTTACGGTCCAGCCCTAAGGTGTGGTGGTGGATTTGAGGCTCTTCTCTCTCTGTTCTTGGACCTGTGAAAGCAGGCCAGCTTCTTCTGCCAATTTGGAACTACTCCTCTAGCTTCAATAAATCCATTCCTCCATAACTGGTCTGGAAGTTCATCCCAGTGAATTGATGCAGTCTGCTACAAGAGGGATTTATGATGGGGAATTAAAGAAAGCAAGCACTATTCCCTCTAAGTTACCTACCCAGACCTTTACATACAATCCATTTTTCTTAATGTACTAAATTGCTAAGAAAACAGAAGAACAAAGAGAAACAGAGCCTTAGCTAGTCAATACCAATGATGTGGTAGAGAATGCATTTGTCAGAGGTAGCCTAGGCCTGGTTTACAACTGTGTCCAAAGGTGTTATAATAGCACCTCCTTTCACTATCAATTATGTCCAGCTTTGGAAGATAAATTATATGGTCATCACAGACCTATAAGCATTAGGTATAATATGGGTGGAGCACTAAACCTGACTTGGAGGTTTTAAGAAGGATATCCCTGAGGAAATGATGTCAACATTTGCTTGCATTCTATGTTATGACTTGATTTCATCCAGGAGAAATTGCAATAGGAAACAATAATATGTCAGTACTATGTCAGGGGAAAGGAAAGACATTGTCTTGAATAATTAGTGAAAAAAGTCAGAATGACTGCAGGTTAGAGTATAGGGCTTATGCAAGAGGGGAAGGAGGGAGTCTTACTACTTGAAGTTATATCATAAAATGCAAGACAAGCCCCTGACCCTATAGGGCCCGAAAGACAGTGAAAGGAGAACCTTGGTACTAAAAGGACACTGTATATGTCTCCCATGTTTAAGTAGGTTTAAAGTAAATATGTGTTATTTTTCATATATAGGGTTAGAATTCTGGGGTAAGCTAACATCTATGGAGTATGCAGAAGAGAAAAAGGACTATCTAAAGAAAGATGCAGGGCTGGAGAAAATGGCTTAGCGGTTAAGGTGTTTGCAAAGCCAAAGGACCCAGGTTCAATTCCCTGGTACCCACATAAAGCCAGATGCACAAGGAGGTGCATGCATCTGGAGGTCATTTACAGTGGCTGGAGGCCCTGGCCGGCCCATTCTCTCTCTCTCTCCCTTTTTTTCTCTCTCTCTCAAATAAATAAATTAATAATATATATGTATATAAGAAAGATGCAGAGGGGAGAAGAAAAAGGTACATGAAAATGAAGTGACAACTTTAAAAGATAAAATGCTCAAGAGCATCACATACTCCTGCCAAGTTACACAAGGTAAATGAGTAGCACAGATTGTGATGTAGACTATTTAGCATGAGAATAAAATCACAGCTACAGATAATTCTTCCGCTCCTGTTAAAACTGACAAGTAAACAGGAAAAGGCAAGACCCTCATTGGAGTTTTTGTCTTCATATTTCTTTTCTTTTTCTTTTTCTTTTTCTTTTCCTTTTTCTTTTCTTTTCTTTTCTTTTCTTTTTTCTTTTCTTTTTTTTTTTTTGAGGTAGGGTCTCACTCTAGCCCAGGCTGACCTGGAACTCACTCAGTAGTTTCAGGGTGGCCTCGAACTCATGGCGATCCTCCTATCTCTACCTCCTGAATGCTGGGATTAAAGGCATGCACCACCACACCCAGCCATGTCCTCATATTTCTAAAAGTAATTTATCCCAAAGCTATATTGTTTGTTTGTTTGTTTGCTACCAAATTTTACTTGGATTCCATTATTTTCTGCCTCTTTATTATCTACCCTTTGTTTAAAAAATATTTTATTTTTATTTATTTATTTGGGAAAGAGAAAGAGATACAGAAATAGGCAGGTAGAGAGAGAGAGAAAACGGAGAATGGGCACTCCAGGGCCTCCAGCCACTGCAAATGTTCCAGATGTAGGTGCCCCCTTGTGCATCTGGCTTAAGTGGGTCCTGGGGAGTCAAACCTGGGTCCTTTGGCTTTACAGGCAAGCACCTTAAGTGCTAAGCCATCTCTCCAGCTGCTACCCTTCTTTTTAGAACTGAGTATTATCCTTTATTAAAACAGCAACCTGCCTATTTATGAATGATTAATGAAAGCATATAAAGCTTTCTTGTCATTTCGCATCACATTGAAAAGAGTACCTTTCTATAGAGGCATTCTATGAGTAAGGTCAGAGTTCCAACATTAAAAACCAGAGTAAGCATAAAGTTCCTTAAGTAGATAATTATTAAATTCCTTTCAATGTATTAACAATATCAACATGAAAAAAGACTGTTTCAAGTTGTTCAAAGCGCAGTACTTGAATTACTATTCCTTCTGATCTATCTTCATTACCACTGATTTATATATTTTTGAAACCTACAAAAAGAAGATAAGATTTTTGCAATGATGCAGTAATGTAATCTACAAAATATAGCAAGTACATGTTAAGACCTGGGCAGTGCTACATAGTGTTTACAAAAATAGGTGAACAGCTCTGAAGTTACTAGATCTGTAATGTGGATAGCTCGATGAATCAAACCTGTCCTCAGTTCTTTGTGTAAGTGTGTTTGTCATTGTGCCTGTGTGATTGCTTGGGAGCTTAAACAAATGCTTAGCATATAGTAATTGCTGAGTAGTAGACATTATTTTACTAACTCATATAAGATATTTTTGTAAGAATGAAATGTTTCATTGTGAATCACTTTTTCTTATTTTCTGTCTTCTAACATGAAATTCCCTGCATTTACAAAATAAACCCTGTGGTGAATATAATTTAGCAATATGAATTTTTTTAAATATTTTATTTTTATTTATTTATTTGAGAGAGAGAAAGAGGCAGAGAGAGAGAGAGAGAATGGAAAACTCCAGGGCTTCCAGCCACTGCAAACGAATTCCAAATGCATGTGTCACCTTGTGCATCTGGCTTATGTGGGTGCTGGGGAATCAAACCGAGGTCCTTTGATTTTGCTGTAAAACGCCTTAACTTTTAGGCCATCTCTCCTGCCCTAGCAATATAAATTTTACATGCAGGCTTATATTATACATCAAAAATAAAATCCTCTTTGTCTTGGAAGACAACACTCTGACATTATTCATTTAAAAGTTTCCTTTACCTTTTCCTCTGTGCTTCCTTCCCTGCTATATTTTCCTTTCTTTGGCTCAAGTATCCCAGTGGAAAGCCATTATATGCACATCTTTTCTCATATTGGTCATCAAATTCACTTACTAGGCCAAAAATAATTTCGCCTTAAAGGTTTTAATATTTTTTTCAAAACTTTTTATTTTTTATTTTTTATTTTTTGGAGAGAGACACACAGAGAGAGACAGAGAGAGAGAGAGAGGAAGACAGAGATGGGCACAGCAGCAGTGTCTCAGCTGCTGCCAACGAAATACAGATGCGTGTACCCCCTTGTGGTCAAGTGCAGCATTGTGCCCTTGTGTCACTTTGCATCTGGCTAAACGTGGACCTGGAGATTGGAACCGCTGGAGATTGGAACTAGTGTTCTTAGGCTTAGGAGGCAGGCGCCTTAACCCCTAAGCCATCTCTCCAGCCCAAAGGTTTTAATATTTTGTCAAAAACCCATTGTATAATTTATTATATCATATTTAGTTCTTTATTAAACATAGTTTACATATTCTTTTTCAGTCTTTAAACAAATACTAAACAGATTCTGTAATTGACAATAGAAATGCTTAATGCAAAACATATGCATCTTTCTTTAAAGTCTTCTGTAGTGTTACTATTTCGTCCAATTCCTCGATGTTTGCCTTCTGTACTGTCCAAGAAGAAACACTTTACTGTTTTCCTATTGCCAAAGCACCCTCTCCTGCTTTCAAATCACTCCCAGAGATCCCGGCAGATCCCGTGATGGTTTTGTGAATCTATTTTCCACACAACTATGATTAAAAGAAATATGGTATTGAGCTGTTTTTTTTTTTCTCCCCATTGTTAGGCTAGTTTGAATTATCTTTCACCCAGTTTGTTGGAAGGAATGGTGCAATGATTTTGTTGTACAAATCAATGTGTCCTGGCATTGTCAATGATTAAGACAAAATGAACCACACCATTTTGCCAATATCTTCTCTTTGTTTCCAGTCCTTTCATGTATTGCATCAAAACCCCATGCAATTACTGAGGGTGAGAATCCTTACAATTCAAATATTTGCATAAATTTGTCTTAAAGGAAACTGAAAGATTAAAATAGAATTAAAGCTGAATTTCTGTGCTGTAGAGATGGCTTAATGGTTAAGGCATTTGCCTGCAAAGCCAAAGGACCCCAATTCAATTTCCCTGGACCCACATAAGCCAGATACACAGGAGGCACAAGCGTGTGGAGTTCCTTTGCTGGAGGCCCTGGTAAGCTTATTCATTCTCTCTCTCAAATAAATAAATAAATAAATAAATAAGTATTTAAAAAACTGCATTTCATTGCAAAGTAGCCCTATTTTTGTAAAGTGCACAGGGAAAAAAATTTGTTTAAACAATAAAAGAAATGTACTATGATGTTTTTCATCTGTGAAGAGCGATAGAGTATATATTGCTATATAAAGAATTCCTAGAGTACTCGCCTTGGCAGCACATATACTAAAATTGGAATAATACAGAGAAGGTTAGCATGGCCCCTGCACAAGGATGACACACAAATTCATGAAGGTTTCCATATTTTTCTTCTTTCTTCACAGAGATAGAAAAAAAATGATGTAAAAATTCATATGGAATGGCAGAAGACGTCAGAAATTCAAGCATATCAGAAAAAGAAACTCCTCTGGAGGCATCACCATACCTTATCTATTAAAAACAACATGGTACTGGCATGAAAACAGGATTATAGACCAATGGAACAGAATCAAGGATCCAGACTTTGGGTCAAGTAACTATAGCTGCTTGATATTTGACAAAGGCCCTACCAACGTAGATGGGGAAAAAAAGACAGCATCTTCAAGAAAATGGTGCTGGAAAACTGGACAACCATATATAGGAAAATGAAACTTGATCCAAACATCTCGCCAGGCACAAATATCAAGTCCAAATGGATCAAAGACCTCAATATAAAACTGGGAACTCTGCTACTACTGGAAGAAAAAATAGAAGGAACATTCCATGATATAGGAGTGGGAAAAGACTTCCTGAATAAAATCCAAGCAGCTTAGGAAATTAAACAATAACTCAACCATTGGGATCTCAGGAAGCTGAAAGTTTTTTCACAGACAAATATACAACAACCAAAGGGAACAGATTACCCACAGAATGGGAGAAAATTTTTGCCTGCTATACAACTGACAGAGGCCTAATTTCTAGAAGTTACAAAGAACAACAAAGCCTAAACAATAAAACATAAAACAACGCACTCACAAAATGGGGCACAGAACTGCACAGGGAGTTCTCAGAGAAAAAAATACAAATGGCAAACAGACACTTAAGAAAATGTTCAACATTCCTAATCATCAGGGAAATGTAAATTAAAACAACGATGATTCCACCATACACCAGCAAAGATAGCTAACATTAAAAAAACTAATGAAAACAAATGCTGGTGAGGCTGTGGAGAAATAGGAACCCTCTTTCACTGTTGGTGAGAATGTAAAATCCTACAACTGTTATGGAAAGCAATATAGAGACTCCTGAAAAGGATGACTATAGACATACCAACAGATCCAGTTATTCCCTTACTGGGCATTTACCCTAAAGACTCCAAGCCTCAGATCAGAGAGATTTGCTCAACCATGTTTATAGCTGTTCAATTCATAATAGCTAAGAGCTGGAATCAACCCAGATATCCATCATTAGATGAATGGATAACAAAGATGTGGTATATCAACACTGTGGAATTCTATACAGCAGTAAGGAAAAATGACACAATGAAATTTGAAGAAAAATGGTTGAACATGGAACAGATCATTCTCAGTGAGCTTACCCAATCAAAGAAAGATAATCACCACATGGACTCACTCATCTGTTGCTCCTACCCTGAATCTGCCTGAGATGCTGTCATACCTAATAAGTACCTTGAGGATCAGACAATAGGGAGGGTAGGAAGGGAGGGTATGGGAGGGTAAGGGTAGAGGGGAGTGTAAGGGTGGGAGAGAGGGTAAGGGTAGGGGACACAAATAGGGACCCAAATGGAAATGGTAACAATAAATCCTATATTCTGAACAACAGGCTAAAACATTGATCCTTCAGCAGGCCTGTAGAGGGAACACCTGAACCACAGGGACCTGGAGAGGACATCATGAAGACTAACCTTGATCTTTTCCTCTCTCTCTCTCTCTCTCTATGCTCTCTCTCTTTTTATTACCTAACTTTTTCTTCCTTCATTTTCCTTGGCACTGATTTGTAACTCTCAGTACTAGCATGCAGTTAACTTTCACAATGAGCTGTTGATCAGAGAGACCTACAAGGTTTCCCAAAAGAAGACAGATTTCTGTCAGAGTTTTTGATGACCCACCAAAGGTTAATGGTAAGACCCTACTGCTGAAGCCACCATATGCTATTGGGATGGAACATGGAGTGACCTGGTTGGAATCTGGAAGAGGGTCAGTCCCCAGACAGTTAGCTAGTCTAGTGCTAGAGGGTGCTACATGAGTGACTGGAGGAAAATGACTGAAATTTGTCCAAACAACATGCAGTTCAAACTACTCAGCAGTAAACAACCTGACATGATGCTCAAACAAGTGCAATAGTGGCACACAGCCACGGTGGGTAACCAAATGCTCTTCATTTGGCTAACAGATCAACCCAATGGAATGGAACTCATGGCTAGAACTGGCAAACAAGTCAAAACCATGTCCAAAAAATGAGCCCATTCTCCAATATCAAGCTCTCACCAATTGTGGGCTAGAAGAGGGCCTATACAGATAAAATTCTCTCTAAAATAACAATGGCCATCCCATCTACCTGGTCCTGACTTCTCTCTCTTTTGGAGAATTTCCTTCTCTTTTTCAGATGGACCCAGAACCTGAAGGGAGGATCAGCCTATCGCACCTCACCAGGACCACAGCTGAAACCATAGGGGGAAGTAGGCAAGAGTGCAGCTTTCTTGGTGAACCTGACACCAGAACAAGGCTGAAGGAGATAAACAACAGAGGAGAGATAAACACACAGAACATTCAGGTTCCTACTAGACCAGGCACAGTTATGGAGATATCCAGATCCAGGGACACAGAGGCTCCCAAGACCAAAAGCCAACCAGCCACCACAGCACACAGAGCAAAACTCACTGAAAGGTCACACAGCACACTTCAGAACTCCTGCTACTTTGCATATCTTTACAAAACCATCACCCCTTAAGAGGGTTGCCTTGCAGGGTGATTGCAGATGCAAACTATAAGTAATAAACCACTGAATATATTGGGGACATATATTCAAACTACAGAAATAACTATCACACATTGTAAATTCCAGAGTCTTGAAACTTAAGATTGGGTCAACATGTAAAGGCAGAGTAAACATTTTTAACTGGTAAAAGGCATAGCAAAGAGAGACTTAATGGAAACTCAGCCATCATCCCATAAACTGCAGTTGGTTCAATATAACCAGAGACTGACAGTCTCCAGTTTTCCAATTCAGCCCCTCCAGCTGGGCAGAGTCGCCAGGGAAAACTTTCATCCCATTCCTGCACTCCATGGTAGCCCTGAGTCCTGGTCCAAAACATCTAGAGGCAAACCACGGTCCATCTTCCAAAAGGCTCTTCCAGCCTATTCCTCAGGGACTTCATGGCTACTGGATCTCAGCACCAACATGAATATAAACCACTAAAAACTAATACCAGGTTAAAACCAAAATAAAATATAAAGATTCTCCAGTCAGCTTTTTGCATTTTTAACAGTCATTAGAATCAAAATTCCACCTTCCTTAAGATTGCTAATGGTCTCAATGCTCTACTTTTAACTTGAACTTAAAACCTTAAAATCTCAGTCCAATATCTTTAGCCATCAGTCCATTACAAATTTAAGTTTGATCAAACACTCTTTTATATCTCCCTTATACCAGTAGCCCAGTTCCAACAAAGTCCTCTGCAGTCTTTCCTTCCCCTTAGAAAGCTCATAAGCCAAAAGTTCAATACAGTCTGCAGCATACAAAACTCTCATCAGAATAGTCACTAAAACTTGAGAAGGCACCTTCAGTTGCAGGCAAAGTCCATGCCCATTCCTCCCAAACAAAGGTTCCAAAAGACGAATATCCACAGAGTTTGGTTCATTCCCACACTCCTCGGTACCACTTTACTGTAGCAGACATGTCAGATGAACTTCCAGACCAAATTATGGAAAGATGTTGAAAGATGGATTCCATAAAGGCAAGAGAAGAGCCCTGGCTTAGTGGTTAGAGGTGCCACCACAGCACTGTAGAGCAAAACTACAGAAAAGGTGCACACTTTGAACTCTGCTAGGCCCATTTGCATATCTTTACAATGGACAAACCATCACAGATGCACAGCAAGGTGATTGCAGATGCAAACTATAAGTAATAAACCACTGAATATATTGGGGGACATATATTCAAACTACCACAGCTCCCAAGACTTCATCACTGAAGTAGAACTAAAATGACCCCAGGGTTGCACACAAGAGGGGGCCAAAAGAGTTTTAGAGCCAAAAGTTGGGTCATCTGGAGTTCATTCACAGTGGCTAAAATGAGGCCCCTTAGAGGAGGGAGGACAGGGAGGAGGCTACTGGAGGCACCAACGTGAATATAAAACTAAAATTAAAAAAATAATTCTCTCTAAACATTCTCTGTCATTAGAACCAAAATGCTTTGGTTCTGATTTCTCTCTATGAAATCTCTTATATCTATAGCTGGTTGTGAAAAATCACTGGAAAAGAAAAAAAAAGTTTAAAATAAAATAAAATAAAATAAAATAAAATAAAATAAAATAAAATAAAATAAAATAGTTTTATTTGGAGGAAACACATGTATTTCAAGAACAATTGGAAACCTAAGACAATATTGGTATACTGGGATTATTTATGTTTCATGGACATTCTGCCTGCACTTTCCTCTGCCTCCATAGGGGAAGCACACTGGAGGGAAAATGTCAAGATAAATCACTTCCACAAATGAAACAACAAAGGGAGAGCACTGCAATCCATTGCCACCACATGAGTTAATGCACACTGCTTAGCGGCCCCACTTTACTCCCTACATGGGTCAACATGAGCTTGTCCTCTCTATAAACATTTACCTTGGGATATTCTTCCCTCTCATTTTCTCAGTGCTCTCTCACTTTGCTGAGAGTGGAACTCCTGGATGCTTAGGGAATTAGGCAAAAATTAAACCTTACGTTAATGTTAGTCAAGGGACTATCTGTTTAAGAAAACATGGGAATTGCCTGTGAGTTGGTCTCTACCTGGCTTCTAGGTACCTCTGACATCTGGCTTTCACATTTCTTTCTTCATCAGGAGACATAAACTTTAGCATAATTTTCAACTTCCATATATAGCCCTGTGTGGCTATCTCTGTCTTTGTCTAATATACCTTCCTTCTTTTCCTCATTTTTTCTATTAAAAAATTGAAATACTAAGCTGGACATGGTGGCACACTCCTTTAATCCTAGCACTTGGGAGGCAGAGGTGGAAGGATCACTGTGAATTCAAGGCCACCCTGAGACTACATAGTGAATTCCAGGTCAACCTGTACTAGAGTGAGGCCATATCTCAAAATTAAAAAAAAATGAAATAGAGACACAGAGGCTCCCAAGACCTCATCATTGAAGTAGTCCTAAAACGAACCCATCATGGCTCAGGGAAATGTGAGGAAGAGGAGACGGAAAAATTGTTAGAGCCACAAGTTGGGACATTAAGCACAAAGACATTTCCTCATCCCCATAACTGATAGCTACCCCCACAATGCACAAACTACAACCCCCATGGAGGTAACTAGCATCCCCAACAAGGAGGGGGGAGGACAGGGATCTGGGTAAGGATGGTACAAACATGTGCTGTTTACACACTGAGTATGTGCATAACAAATAAAATATTGCTTAATGAGTTTAGGACACAGTCAAAAACTCTTACAAATTTACATGCTACCACAATTCTACTACAATTTTCTTAGGATTTGTATAAATATTTCTGCAAATAGAACTTTTATTGGGTCAATTTTATGCTAGTCTATTGTTTGAGGATAATTGCATTTTTCTCTTATCAGTACTTTTTTGAAAAATCAATGAGAACATATTTGCTGTTGCACAAAGTACTTGATATTTCTTTTTGAGAGACGATATCCTCCAGAATTACTTTTCTCTCTCATTGATAAATAGTACAAACAAATTACACTGCCTGCCCTACTTATTTCTGTATTTGTTCAGATAATTACCACCATAATGGCACATTCATTTAAGTATAGTGTCTACTTCTTAAACTTGCTATGAATTTCCACAATAGTGAAAAGGAGTTCATCACAGATACTTATGCTAGTCCATGGCTGAAAAGTCCTCCTCTCCACTTACTAGTGAAAATTTTGTTGAGTTTTTCTATGTTAGCCAAAAATATTTTATGAAACATGTATCTATCAATGTAGCCTATGTGTAGCATAAGATAGAAAATATATAAAGATATAATATACTACAGACTTTCAGGTACTCAGTTAAATGTTTATGTTTCATCACTTACTTAAAATTATCATGAATAACCTAACATTGGATAGATCAATCAGATGCCCAGAGGCCTCTGGTCACCTAGCAAGGGGCCTACTTCTACAGTGGATGTTGTTCAGTCCCTACTGTATTCCTCCAGGCCCGGATCATGTGCCTGGTTACTGTTGTTTTAAAACTTTTTTTTTTTTTTTTTTTTTTTTTGCTTCAAGAATGCCGTTTATTGAAGTCAGAGGGTGATATATGTACAGCCTTACAGCACTGTGGAAAAGCACCAGGGTCAGAAGATCATGTTCTCACATCCTGTTGTTTACATATCCTGTTGTTTACATATCCTGTTGTTTACTGTTAAGCAAGAGCCACCTGGGGCAAATGGAACTTGTGGTTAGGCCAGGAAATTGGAGTGGAACAGGATGTTTTTAGGCAAACAATCCTTGGTCACGTCAGTCAAACAGGTCAGCAGACTCACCGGGAGGGGGGTTGGACCCCACACTGGGGAAATGGCTTAGTAGCTAAAGCCACTTGTTTGCAAAGACTGCCTGCAGAGAGAGAGAAAGAATGGGAATGTTAGGACTTCTTTCCACTGCCAATAAACTCCAGACATATATGCCATTTTGTGTATCTGGCTTTAATTGAGAATTGACCCTAGGCTTTGCAAGCAAGCACCTTTAATGGCTGAACCATCTCCCCATTCCTGATAATCCTGATTTATTAAACTAGCAGTCAAGGTAATATTTATTTTGACTCACATTTTTTTTTTGAAGCAGGGCTTCACTATAGCCAAGGCTGACCTTGAACTCATGGCTGTCCTCTTACCTCAGCCTCCTGAGTGCTGGGATTAAAAATGTGAGACAACACACTGTCTCACATTTTTGCACGAAAGAAATATGCAGTAAGAAACAATCTTGAAATTTATCTTTCCCCACAGACATGAGTTAAATTGTGAGTAATAAAAAGGTCACAGCTCTTGTCTCAATCTGGGGGTCCTGTAGCTAACTTTTCTATCTATTCTATCATGCTGACTAAAACTTTTTGAAGACTATTCATGATTGCTGACACCAATTTCCAGAGCCCTGTTTTCAGACACCGATGAGCTGGCAGGGATTTCCTCTCCTCCCAAGGGAATATTGGGAAGCACTTATAGATGAGAGTATCTCCACTGAGACTGTCTCGTGTTCTTTAGTTTGATGAACAGTTCTCATAAAAATAATTATTCCAGTTCTATAAATATAAACAATAAGGAATTGGCTTACCTACTGTTAGGTAATGTTTAGAATCATCTAATTCAAACTATCTAATAACTATACTAGAATAACATGAAACTGCATGGATTCTAGTATTCCCAAGGAACCAATTTATTAAGTTAGTGTATTTCTAACAGTCCATTAGTCCACACATTTCTGAGTCATAACAACAAAACATGATGTGAGAACAACCTTAAATATTTCTAGTTTATGACTTTGCATAAACCACTTATTACTTCTGGTTTTCACTATCCTAACTTACAGTATAGCATAGATTATCATTTGGGGATCTTTATCTCTAGAATACTCTGACTTTTAAATAGTTGTGAAATAAGTTTATTTTTAAAATGATTGATTTCAGAACTTATTTTTCACTTTCTATATATTTATTTTGTAAATTCACTTTTAAACTTATACATTCAAACATAATTGTATAGTCTAATGCAGTAATGTGATGTTTGAAGACATATATGTTTCATTAAGCATATATTAAGTAAAACATATTTATCTCCTCAAACTTCCCCATTCCTATACCTGTACTCTCCCTGACTTCAGAGAGCCGATATTTTACTCTCTTTAGGATCCTTTTTGGTTTCCACAGACAAGTGAGATTATACAGGCCTTGTCATTATATACCCATTTATTTAACTTAATATAATGATCTCTTTTACTATGAATGCAATAAAAATAACAGGAATTCATTCTTGTATGCATGTCAGCAGTATCCCAGTGTGTCTGTTTGTTCTACAGTTCACTAGTTGATGGACACTCTTGTTTTTTCAATGTCTTAGTTATTGTGAATGATGTAATAAACATGCATGTGCAGAGAAATGTCCATTCAATATATTAATTTCATTTACTTGGGATTCACAGCAAGAGTGTAAATGCTGGATGAAACTTGTAAGTTATACTTTTACTTTGTTGAGGAACCACATAGTATTTTTCATAGTGGAACCACATAGTATATTTTATACATAATTTTCATAGCTGTAGTTTATATCTGATCAACAATATATAAATTTTCTCTATTATCCACTTTTGATCTTAAGTCTTACTAGGAAAAAGGTGATTATCTCTGGTTTTGATCTGCATTTTTTTTTGATACATAGTTCTTCTGTGTGATTATTTTCAAGTATATACTGGCTACTTACCTATCTTTCTTTGAGAAATATTCACTTTGGTCTATTGACCAGTTTCAAAATTGTGCCATATGTGGATTTATTTGTTTATAGAAAGCTATTGAGTTTTTGGAGTTCCTCGTATAATCAGGATATCAACCCATTGTCAAATATGGCTTACAAATATTTTGTGCCATTCCATAGGTTGTCTCTTGCTCTGTTGATTATTTCATTTGCTGACCAGAAGCCACTTAGTAGGATATGATCACATTTGTATATATATTTTTAATATTTTATTTATTTATTTGAGAGAGAAAGAAGCAGATATGTAGAGAGAAAGACTGGGTGTACCAGGGCCTCCAGCCACTGCTAACAAACTCCAGACACATGCCCCACCTTGTGCATCTAGCTTTTCGTGGGTACTGGGAAATCAAACCTGGCTCTTCAGGCTTCATAGGCAAGCACTTTAACTGCTAAGCCATCTCTCTAGCCCCACATTTGCATATTTTTGTCACACTCTGTCAATAGTTGTAACAAATTGCCTCATGGATTAAAGACATAAATAGGAGATGTAAAACTATGAAAGTATAAGAAAGCATAGGAAGATTTTCTCAGAAACATGAAATTAGTAAGGTTCTTTTGAACAAGACCACAATAAATGATCAAAATGAACTGCTCTTTTCAAACAAAACTATCAGTATGTCTTCTTCTGTCCTTATTTGTCATAATATGAATTACTTTACAAAGGAAGAGTATGCAAAAATATGCCTCTTGCCATGTTTTCTGTGAAATATATTGAATCAGTGAATAATAGGATATAATTGAATTATTTTATTGATGTTATATATGTGTATGAACATTATATATGTGTGTACATATATAAATGTATATATGAATTATTTACCACTCATTGGTGAGATTTTTATTATCAACAGTTTTAGCTAGTTTTATAAAAACATTTTGAGGATCCACACCTCTAATCCTAGCACTTGGGAGGGGGAGGCAGAGGTAGGAGGATTTCCCTGAGTTTCAGGCCAACATAGACTGCAGAGAAACTTCAAAGTCAGCTTGGGTTACAGTGAGACCCTACTTTAAAAAATTGTTTTGGACCTGAAGAGATGGCTCAGTGAGTAAAGCATAAGGATGAGTTCAGATCCTCAGAACACACAAACACACATATGCTGTAAATTCTGGTGGGCATGGTGGGCACTTGAAATCGCCAAGAGTAGAAGCAGAGACAAGATTACTAGTGCAAGATTGCAAGCTGGACTAGCTTAATCTATGAGGTCTGGGCTTAAGTGAGAGACATGCCTCAATAAAATAAATAGGAAAGTATTGAGGGATATGGTTAACATTAACTTTTGGCCACATGCATGCACAACACACACACACACATATATAAATGCACAAAAATAATTTATTCCTAAAATTGTCACTAAATGAAAGCCTAGTTGATAGATTAAAATAAAGTAAAATTTTCTCCCAACTGACACACTCACTCTAAGTTATTAATATTAGCAACCTTCTTTCCTCATTTTTAATTTTTTATTGACACCTTCCATACATATAGACAATAAACCATGACAATTCTTTCCCACCCCCCACTTTCCCCTCCACAAATCCACACTCCATCATATCCCCTCCCTCTCTCCACTAGTGTCTCTTTTATTTTGATGTCATCATCTTTTCCTCCTATTATGAAGGTCTTGTGAAGGTAGTGCTAGACTCTGTGAGGTCATAGATATCAAGGCCAATTTCTGTTGGGATGATTGTGTCTTAAGCAGTCCTACCCTTCCTTTGGCTCTTACATTCTTTCTGACACCTCTACCACAATGGACCCTGATCCTTGGAAGGCGTGATAGAGCTGTTTCAATGGGGAACATTCATCTGTCACATCTTCTCAGCACTATGGTGCCTTTTGGGTCATCTCAGTGGTCACTGCCATCTGAAAAGAGAAGCTTCTTTAACAAAAATTGAAAGCAGCATTAATATATGGGTATGAACATTAAATAAAGTGCTTACAGGGTAGTTTGGTGAGCATAATATATGCATTTAGCCATACATGAGCAGGCATTATATTCCTAAACCTCATGACCTCCACCACCATAGGCTTTTGGTTAGGTTTTCAGTACCAGGCATGTATTTCCTCTTTTAGAGCATGTCTCCATGAGAGTTGGTTTCCACCATAACAGACATGCACCCATTGACTCATTTGGCCTGGATGGCCAAACTTGAGGCTTGCAGTATCCATTGTTTTCACTGCTAATGGTTTCTGTCTCCCAGAGGGCTGCATGCAGTGCAGCTTTTTCCAGATTTCTTTTAGTTGGGTTATAGGGAGGAGGTTTCCAGCTCAGCCTCAGTTTGATATTTTGGTGACCTTGCAACCCAATCATGTGGAGTCTTCAGCAATAGGGTCTTATCATCTATTCCTGGTGGGAAACCAAGAGCCTTGGCAATAGCTTATAATCTTTTGGTTGAATCAGGGACCTCCCTGGCCAGCAACTCAATGGAATGTATCCCATCCCTGTCATTGATTTTTTTTATAAATTATTTTTATTTATATTATTCTGATTTTACATTTATAGTGTTGACTCCATTATCCTTCTCCCTGTTCTCCCTCTTCCAAAGGGACCCTCATCAATGGGGAATGTGGGTCATGCATTGTGGGGGTAGTCTAGTAACAGTCTATGCATTAGAAACTTTTGCATTAAAACACTTGTATCTTAACTAAAATATGAAACATGCTGAATACTGCCAGTGCCTTTGAACTAGGAAATCAGTGCATAATATTTTAAAAGCTAAAAATAAAAAAATGAATCTAGAGTGTTTTCTATTGTCTTGAGACATGAAGCACTACATGTCTACATTCAGGAAACATTTAGTCTATGCAATTTGACATGAAAACTATGAAAAGAGCAAAGAAAAGAAAGTCCTGAGGTCCTTGCTTATGACATGTAGACAATAGTAAAAAAAAAAAAAAAATGAAGGGAATATAGTTCTTGTGATCAAGTACTTGTCACACAAGCATGAGGACCAGAATTAATTCCCAGAAAAAAATGGTAGACATGATTGCATGCCTATAAACTTAGCACTGGGGAATTGGTAACAGGGGAATGCCTGAGACTCACTGGCTACCTATTGTACCCTAATTGGAGAACCAAGGCCAATAAGACTCTCTATCTCTTAGAAGATAGATATGCCAAATGTTGTGGTTCACCCTGCAATCCCAGCACTGGGGAGACTGAGGTAGGAGGTCACCATGAGTTTAAGGCCATACTGTGTTACAAAGAGAGTTGCAGATAAGGCAGGGTCAGAATGAGATCCTATTCCCTCCCCCCACCAAAAAAAATCAAAAGATGAATGGTGTTTCTAAGAATTAAACCCAAGTGTGTCCTCTGGTATCCATACACATGTGAGTGAATGTCCATACTCACATAGAAACATGTGCATACACACACACATACACACACAATAAATAAATGGTACTTGAATAATAGTTCTTAATGTATAAAACTAGTTTCATATCAAATGCAAGATATTACACAGAGAAAAGATGTCTGCCTTTTTCATTCTTATCTGAATGTCACAAGTTTACTTAAAACCAGCAGCTGACTACTATTATCATAAACCTTATTAAAATGCCCTTCACATAGCAGGGAAGACTATAATCTGATAACCTGAAGCACAAAGGTGGCAGTTGCTGGCATTGTTTTGGAGATTCAGGATACCAGATCCAAATCTCTTGCTTCTCTCAGCCTTCTTAGCATGGTTTCATGAATACCACTTAAGCTCCATCCATCCATACTTTAGGTTGCACTGATGAGAATGGGACAAGAGTTGCTGCCAAACTGAGTCAGAAACTGACATTATCTAGAAGTTCATGCTATTATTGCATCAGTGCCCTGGAATTTTACACTATAAAGTTTGCAAGTAGCCCACATGTGAGAAAAGTTAATTAAAAGAAGATAAAACTTGAGGAAGAGAGAAACGGGAATTTTTGCTCTCAAACTCTAGTGAAGGTTGCTTCACAAGTGAGACATTGAGAATGCTCATATAATTAAAAAAATACATGTTTGTTACTAACTTGTGGGTAGATATTGATAGAAGTTTAATAAATGGACTCTGCTGCTGTGATTTTAAAGTTGGTTCTTTCCATCAGTCCTTTAACACACATTATAAAGAATAAAAGTGGAAATCCACTTAGCCAACTAAAACAAATGACTACAGGCATCAGTTTCTAGTTTTCATCAAAGAATTTCAATACTCTCTTACTCTGCTACTAGTTAACTTTTATAGAAATGGTCAAGTCACACACAAAATTAGCTCCAGAAAAAGTTTAAGTTTTAGATCAAAAAGGGAATAATTAAATTTGTATGGCACTCAGACACTATTTCCAAAAATTTTCAAATTGCTTCACTATTATTCTTTCAAAGGTAAACTGCCCAATAAGAACATACTGATGTTTGCCAGCAGGGAATGTATTCATTTATTTTATCTCCAAAAATTTATCCTGAATTTCTTATTTCTCCCTCTAAGATAAATTGTCTTATCATTTGGATGATGCATATCCCCACAGAATTTGCACAAAAGTAGATAATATAGGTTATTCACCATGATATAGATTATATACTTAAATACTAACCAAATGCTATACTTGGAACATTTTCTTGCTAACTATACTTCAGTAGATATATATGCAGGATGAATGCAATTTATTTGATCTTTTCTGCAAAAGATAGCAGTAACTAAGATATCAAGAAAGCATAATTCCTTTTCGAATACCTAGATAATCCAATAAAGAACAAGATAAGTTAATGTTCCATATATATGTTTATATTTTGCAAACAGTTAAGTATCAGAACATTTTTTATTCTGTAAACGTGATTGCATGCATTTTCTTATAATGTACAGATGGCAGATGGACTCAGCATGTGTTATCTGTTGGCACTTGCACTGAATTCCTGATTCCAATGAGTGTGCATGTATATGTCTCTGTGGGGATGTATGTGCATCAAACAGCAATGTAGTCATCTTTGCCACTCATTATTGCCTCATATGGAGGAAGAACATTAATTATTATGAAGAAAGCATTAAAGAACTTGGAGTTTTTTCCCCTTTTTTGTTATTTTTTTCCCTTATAAAATAGTGAAGCCCTGAGGAGGTCCCTCATTGGAATGGAAGCAGAAAGGTGGGAAAAGATGGTACCAACAATGATGTATCCATACAAAGTAAGCTCTCAATTAAAAAAATAATATTGGATCTGAGTAAAGCTTTTCCCAAATAATATGAAGCAGATTGTGGAAAATATCCTATGGACCACAAAATTAGCATCAGATGGTCTCCTAGAGGTCATTTGCTAACTAAGTCCTTCTTTAGAAGAATGGGCATCCATGTCCAATCCTAGTGGGTTTACAATTTGGAACAAAAGCAGAGATTTGGGGTAAATGAAAAGATGCACTATATAGTGATTATAAGCAAAAAAAGCTCCACATTCTAGAATTTATTACATTTTGAAATCCATCAAAAAGAGAGCAATCACATAACCAAAGATCTGGGGATGGACATACATTTTCAGGAAGAAACAATGAGTGGGAATTTGCTTGACTAATTTTCCACCCATAGACCAAATGAAGTGTGTAAAATTGTACAGCTAAGTCTCTTAAATTAATGGGAGGTATCGGACAGAAATGTTGAGAATGTTGTCTCTATGAACAGGCATAGAGGGGTCACGCAGGCTTTGCCTTTAAATGTCCTCAAATATCTAAGGGAAACCAGGAAGATACAAAGAAAGCTTTAACTGAAGTGCTAGCTCTGAACTGGTGATATAAAGATGCTGATGCTGAAACCCACCCTATGACCCTTGCACAAGACAGATTTTAATCATTGGGAAAGGTATTATTATACTAGGGAAATTAGAGGGAACTATTGCAAGTAAGAAATGCAAACAGTACAAAAGCCTTAACTCTGAGGAAGGATAGGGTTGTATGCTATTCTCAGCTATAGTATTGGAGAAAATACAATAAAACTTGTATATAGCATACAATTGTCACCTGGAGCCATATGATTATCCTAAAACTGTGGCTGGATTACATCTCCTCTAAATGATCATACATCTTGAGAAAACAATGGTGAAATGCAGAAACAGACATTAGAGGTCTACAAGAGATATCCAGTCTAGGGTACAATGCTAAGGAAAGATACAAAGCTAACATATGGAAAGAGTTTTGAGAGGCATACCCCAGTCTTCTGTTTGAGGAAAACCAGGTGTCACTAGAGCTCTTTAAAGCCAATGTGTGGCTATGTTGTGCACATGACTGAATATGACCATATTGACACATGTCAAATCCAGTTCAATTTCCTAATAGAATTACATGAACTCACACAAAAATTGTCTGGCACAAGATTATTTAAGAAAAGAAAAATGATTGTGACCAGAGTAACTATATCTTCTCTTTACAATAAAAAATACCAGAAAATGCATGACAAGATCAGCATAATAAAAGATACAAAATAAGCATCAGATTATACTTCAAAAAGAAATTGTATAATTTGGAGTCATCATCATTTTCATTAATATAAAAAAAAACACTTTTCATGAATTTTGGTTGTGACTGCATTAGGCAGGGTAAATTCAGTAGAGCTGAAATCCTAACAGTGTTGAGACTTATAATCCATGATCTCTGCTATATGTCCTTAAGCAGAAAGAAACTGAAACAGACATAAATTAGAAAACAAATGTGGAGGACTCATGAAACAAATTTGAGGCTTACTCTAAACTATAGTAGACCATACATTGTGATGGCAGAAGATGATAAATAACTAGGAGAACAAAGAAGAAATCCTAAACACACCTAGCATGAACAAAGCCAACTGACATTTTACTTCAGTGCAAAACTGTTTAATATAAAGTTAAATGTTCCCTAAAGTTACACTGGGATATTTAGATATCCATAGGCCAAATACAAAATAAAAAAAAAAATCTTTTATTTTATTTTTAAAAATAATCTTTTTTTAACGATTTTATTTTTATTTATTTATTTATTTATTAGACACAAAGAGAGGGAAAGAGATAGAGGGAGAGTGAGAATGGGTGCACCAGGGCCTCTAGCCATTGCAAACAAACTCCAGATGCATGTGTCCCCTTGTGCATCTGGCTTACATGGGACCTGGATAATTGAACTGGGGTCCTTAGGCTTCTCAGGCATGCACCTTAACAGCTAAGCCATATCTCTAGCAACTATTTTATTTATTTATTTATTTATTTATTTATTTATTTTTATTTGAGATAGAGATCTAGAGAGAGAGAGAGAGAGAAAATGGATGCACCAGCTGCCTCTCAGTGGCTATGAATGAACTCCAGATGCATGTGCTCCCTTGTGGGCAAGTGTGGCATTGAGCACACTTGTGTCACTTTGTGTCTGGCTAAACGTGGGACCTGGAGATTAGAACCAGCATTCTTAGGCTTGGCAAGCATGCGCCTTAACCACCAAGCCATCTCTCCAGCCATAATTTATTTTGTTAATGTATAATTTTATTATTGATAACTTCTATACTTATAGACAATAAACCATGATAATTCCCTCCCCTCCCCAACTTTCATCTCACAACTCCACTCTCCATCATATCCCCTCCCTCTCTCTATTAGTTTCTCTTTTAAATTGATGTCATCATGTATTTCTCCCATTATGAGAGTCTTGTGGAGGCATTGCTGGGCACTGTGAGGTCATGAGTACTAAGGTCAATTTCTGTTTGGTCAGTTGCATTGTAAGGAGTCATACCCTTCTTTGGCTCTTACATTCTTTCTGCCACCTTTTCTTCAATGGACCCTGAGCCTTGGAGGGTGTGATAGTGATGTTTCAGTGCTGAGCACTCGTCCATCACTTCTTCTCAGCACTATGTTGCCTTTTGGGTTTTCCCAGTGGTCACTGTTATCTGAAAAGAGAACTTTCTCTAACAAGAATTGAGACTATGAATATGAATATATGAATATGAACATTGAGTATAGTGCTTACTGGGAAGTTTGGTGACCATAATATATGCATTTAACTAGACAAGAGCAGGCTTTATAAACTAAGGCACATGGCCTCCCCTGCCATAGGCTTTTGATTAGATTTTCAGTTCCAGGCATGTATTCCCTTTTATAGAGTGGGCCTCCTTTCCAATTAGAGATCAGTTGCTTTCCCCTAGAGCAGACATGCCACTACTGAACCTTTTTAGTCATTTGGCCTGCTTGGCCAAACTTGAGGCTTCCAGTGTCCATTGTTTTCATCACTGACGACTTCTGTCTCCCATAGGGCTGCATGCAGTGCAGCTTTTTCCAGTTTTCAGTTGGCTGGTCTACAGGGAAGAGGTTTTCAGGTCAGCCCCAGCTTGATTTCTCGGTGATCTTGCTGCCCAGGTATGTGAAGGCTTCAGCAATACCATCTGTTTGTCACGGGAAACCAAGGGTCTTGGCAATAGCCTGCACTGTTTTGGAGGCAACAGAAACTCACTGGAAGGTACCCCATCCTGGACTGAAAATTTTCTGGTAGCAGTCTATGGCTTCTGGATGTGCCACTATCCAAAAAAGTAGGTTTTCATATGACTTATTCAGAATATCTTGAATTTTGATTGACCCTCCCCCACCCAAACTTCTTTTACTCAATCTCCTACCCTGACCTCACTTAGGCCATTTCACTCCCTTTAATCTGTTCTTCTGCTTACATACATACAATACCATCTCCTATAGTCCTTCCTTCTCCTCCCATACTTACAGCCTTTTCCTAGTTTAATGGCCTCTGCTACAGATTTTTAGTTCCAGCTCAGAGACAGCTCTACATATTAGTAGCTAGGACAAAAGCTTTGTAATTTCATGAAATCCCAGTGGTTGATCAGTGGTTTTAGTTCCTGAACAATTGGGGTTATAGCCAGAAAGTCATTGCTTATGCCAATATGTTGAAGTGTTTCCTCTACTTTTTCCTCTAGCAGTTTCAGGGTTTCAGGTCTGATATTAAGGTCCCTGATCCATGTGATCTTGATTCTTAGCATGGAAAAGGATCTATTTTCATCCCTCTACATATAGATAGCCTGGGTAATATCTGGGTCCTCTATGCTGTTCCATTGATCTACATGTGTCTTTGTGACAGTTTCATGTTGTTTTTGTTATTATGGCTTTGTAATATAGTTTAAAATAAAGTTCGGTGATAACACCAGCCTTACTTTTTTTGCTCAAAATTGTTTGTATGCTTCCAAATGAATTTTAGGATTGTTTATTCTATTTCTGTGAAGAATACCATTGTAGTTTTAGTGGGGATTGCATTAAATGTATAGATTCCTTTTGGCAAGATTGACATTTTTACAATATTGATTCTTCCAATACAAGAACATGGGATTTTGTTCCATTTCCTAGTGTCTTTTGCAATTTCTTGCTTGAGTGTTTTAAAGTTCTCATTGTAGAAATCCTTGACTTTCTTGGTTAGGTTTATTCCAAGGTACTTTTTTTTTAGGCAATTGTGAATGAGAGAAATTCCCTCATTTCATCCTCCACATGTCTGTTGTTAGTGCATAATAAATCTTCTGATTTCTCTGTGTTTATTTTGCATCTTGCTATATTGCTAAAAGTGTTTATCAGCTCAAACAGTTTTCTGGTAGAGTGGTTAGGGTACTTTATGTATAGAATAATATAATGTGCAAATAATGATAATTTGGGATCTTACTTTCCAATATGTATCCCTTTTATCAGTTTATCTCTTGCCTTATTGCTATATCTAGGACTTCCAGTACTATATTAAATAAAAGTGGGGACAGTGGACACACATGTCTTGTTCCTTGTTGTTTAGTGGAAAAGCTTCATGTTTTCCCCCATTTAGTATTATATTTGCTGTAAGTTTGTCAGAAATAACTTTATCAATTTGTGTACATTGAACCATCCCTGCATCTCTGGCATAAAACCTACTTGGTTGGAATAAATAATCTTTCTGATATATTCTCGTATTGTGTTTACCAATAGTTTGTTGAGGATTTTTGCATCTATGTTCATGAGGAAGATAGGTCTGTAAGTTTCTTTCTTTCTTTCTTTCTTTCTTTCTTTCTTTCTTTCATTCTTTTTTTTTCTTTCTGTTCTGTCTCTGTCTGGTTTTGGTATCAGGGTGATTCTGGCTTCCTATAAGGTGTTTGGTAGAATTGCTTCCTTTTCTATTTTATGGAAAAGTTTGAGAAGTAGTCATGTTAGTTCTTCCATGAAGGTCTGGTAAAATTCACCAGTGAATCTATCTGGGCCTGGACATTTTTTAGCTAGGAGACTTTTTATAAATGCTTGGATCTCCATACTTGTTATAGGTCTATTTAAATGGAATATCTCATCTTGATTTAATTTTGGTAGGTCATATGAATCAAGTAAATCATCCATTTATTTCAAGTTTTCAAATTTAGAGGCATATATATTCTTAAAATATGTCCTTAGGATTTTCTGAATTTCTTTGGCATCTGTTGTAATGGTGCCTTTTTCATATCTAATTTTATTAATTTTTATCTCTTCTGTCTTTCCTCTGGTCATATTTACTAAGGGTTTATCAATCTTGTTTATCTTTTCAAAGAACTGACTCTTTGTTTCATTGATTCTTTGGATTTTTTATTATTTTTTGTTTCTATTTCATTAATTTCTGCCCCTAATCTTTTATTATTATTGACAACTTGTATACTTACAGACAATAAACCATGATATTTCCCTCCCCTCCCCACATTCCCCTTCAGAAATCCACTCTCCATTATATCCCCGCCCCCTCTCCATTAGTTTCTCTTTTAATTTGATGTCATTATCTTTTTCTCCTATTATGAGGGTCTTGTGATGGTACTGCTAGGCACTTCAAGGTCATGGCTATCAAGGCCAATTTTTGTCTGGACAGTTGCTTTGTAAGGAGTCTTACCCTTCCTTTGGCTCTTACATTCTTTCCACCACCTCTTCCACAATGGACCCTGAGCCTTGGAGGGTGTGATAGAGAGGTTTCAGTCCTGGACACTCCTCCATCCCTTCTTCTCAGCCTTTTGGGTCATCCCAGTTGTCACCATCCGAAAAGAGAAGCATCTTGAACCAGAAGTGAGAGTAGCATTAATATATGAATATCAACATTAAGTGTAATGTTTTCAGGGCAGTTGGTGAGAATAATATATATATTTATCCAGATAAGAGCAGGCTTTATACCTCTAAGGCTCATGATCTCCCCTGCTATAGTATTTTGGTTAGGTTTTTCAATACCAGGCATGTATTCCCTCCCATAGAGCAGGCCTTCAGTCCAATAAGAGAGCAGTTGGTTTCCCCCAGAACAAACATGCCACTATTGCACCTGTTTGGTCGTTTGGCCTGTCTGGCCAAACTTGAGGTGTCCAGTGTCCACTGTTTTCACCGCTGATGATTTCCGTATCCCATAGAGCTGCATGGAGTGCAGCTTTTTCCAGCTTTCAGTTGGCTGGTCTACAGGGGGAAGGTTTTCTGCTCAGCACCAGTTTTATTTCTCAGTGACCTTGTCACTCAGGCAAGTGAGGTCTTCAGCAACAGGGTCTTACCATCTGTTTCTCAAGGGAAAACAAGGGTCTTGAATAGCCTGTAATGTTTTGGAGGCAACAGGGACCTCCCTGACCAACAACTCACTGGAAGGTGTCCCATCCCTGGCACTGAAAATTTTCTAGTAACAATCTATAGCATTTGGATGTGCTATTATGCAAAAAAAGTAGGTTTATATAAGTCTTATTCAGAATATCTTCAATTTTGATTGACCATCCCCCCACCCTTCTTTTACACATTCTTTTCTCCTGGCCTCGCTTAGGTCTTTCCCCTGCCTATAATCTGTTCTTCTACTTTCATATATACAATACCATCCCCTTAAGTCCTTTCCGCTCCTCCCTCCCTTATTTCTAGCTTACTGGCCTCTGCTACCAATTTTTGGTTCCAGCTCACACAAAAATCTATGTATTTGTAGCTAGGATCCACATATGAGAGAGAACATGCAACATTGGCTGTCTGAGCCTTGGTTGCCTTGGTATAATTCTTTCCAGATCTATCCATTTCCCAGAAATTTTCGTAATTTTACTTTTCTTTATTGCTGAGTAGAACTCCATTGTGTAAATGCACCACATCTTTATTATCCATTCATCTGTGGAGGGACATCTAGGCTGGTTCTATTACCTTGCTATTGTGAATACAGCAGCAATAAACATGGTTGTGCAACTATCTCTAAGGTACTGAGAAGGGTAATCTGGATATATGCCTAGGAGTGCTATAGCTGGATCATATGGTAAATCTATTTTTAGCTGTTTGAAAAAGCTCCACACTGATTTCCACAATGGATGGAGCAGATTACATTACCACCAGCAGTGTAGAAGTGTTCCTCTTTTTCCTCATTCTTGCCAACACTTATTGTCATTTGTTTTCTTGATGGTAGCTATTCTGACAGGAATGAGATGGAATCTCAAAATAGTTTTAATTTCCCTGATGGCTAAGGATGTAGAATGTTTTTTTAGATGTTTATATGCCATTTGTATTTCTTCTTCTGAGAATTCTCTATTTATAAAGTTCGATAGCCTTTTTTTAACTGGGTCATTTGATTTCTTATTGTTCTGTTTTTTTTTTTTTTTTTTTTTTTTTTGAGTTCTTTGCATATTCTGGATATTAATCCTCTGGCAGATGTATAGCTGAGAAAGATTTTCCCCCATTCTGTAGGTTTTCTCTTTGCCCCTAATCTTTATTATTTCTTCCCATCTACTGATTTTAGCTTGGCCTTTTTCTTCTTTTCCCAAGACCTTAAGGTAAAACACTAAATTGTTTTACTTGTTTACTCTCTAATTTCTTAATATACTACTACTGCCTTCATTTTGTCCCAAAAGTTTTGCTATGTTGTATTCTCATCCTCATTTTCTTCTATGTATTTATTGATTTCCTTTTGGATTTCTTCAGTGACCCATTCATCATTCAATAGTGTACTGTTCAGTCTCCCTGAATATCTCCATGCTCTGTAGTTTTCCTTGTTGCTGATTTGTAGTTAATCCCTTATGGTCAGATAGAGTACAAGGAATTATTTCAATTTTCCTGTATTTGTTAGAATTCACTTTGTGCCCTAATATATGGTCTATTTGGGAGAATGTTCCATGTGCTGCTGCTGCAAAAAAGTATATTTGGCAGTGTTTGGATGGAATATTCTATAAATATCTGTTTGTTCCATGACATCATTTAATCCAGATGACTCTCTACTTATTTTTGCCAGGATGACCTGTCAATTGATGAGAGTGAGGTATTGAAATCACCCACTACAATTGTGTTTGGCATTATATGTGACCTTAAGTATAATAGTGTCTGTTTGTTTGATGAAATTGGGAGGACCGATGTTAGGTGCATATATGTTTAAGATTGTAATGTCCTCTTGTTGGAGAGTTCCTTTAATTAGTAAAAGTGACCTTCTTTACCTTTCCTTACTATTGTTTATTTGAAGTTTATCCTGTCAGAAATTAGAATAGCAACCCCTGCTTGTTTCCTTGGCCCATTTACTTGAAATTCCATTTTACATCCTTTCACCCTAACATAGTGTCTATCTTTTATTGAAAGACAAGTTTCCTGGAGGCAACAGATGGTAGGATCCTGCCTTATAATCCAGTCTACAAGCCTGTGTCTTTTGCCTGGGGCATTGAGGCCCTGATATTAAGAGTTTATTATTACTGGTCTTCTTGTTTTGTAGTGCTTCCTGTTTTTACTTTACTTGTTTGCTTTAACTGTTATTTGAGTATGGTTAATTTTTTTTTTCCTGTTTCCTCTTGTGTGTGCTTTGCTTTCTCTTCAGCATGAAGGATTCCTTCAAGTATTTTCTGTAGAGCTGGCTTAGTTGTCATAAGTTTCTTTAGACTGTTTTTGGTGGAATGTCCTTATTTCTCCTTCAATTAGGATAGATAGCTTTGTGGGATAAATAATCTTGCTATACAGTTGATATCTTTCAGAACTTGGTATTCATCATTCTAAGACCTTCTGGCTTTTAAAGTTTCTATTGAATAATCTGCTTTGATCCTGATGGGCTTGCCTTTATAGGTGACTTTCTTTATCTCTCTAACTTCTTTCCAAGTTGTGTGTGTTTGGTGTTCTAAAAGCTTCCTGTACTTACATTGGTGTTTCTTTCCCAACTTGGGAAAATTTTTCTTCTATGATTTTGTTGGAAATGCCTCCTATGCCTTTGGATTGAAATTCTTCTTCTTCTACTATATCCTGTATTTTTATTTTTGATCTTTTCATAGTGTCCTGACTATCTTGAAATTCTCATTCATACCATCCTATTAGCTTGTCTTTCTTTTTGTTGGACTGTATTAGATCTGCCACCTGGTCTTCTTGTTTAGATATACTGTTCTCCCTTTCATCCATTCTACTGCTGAGACTTTCCACAGAGTTTTTTATTTGATTGATTGTATGTTCATTGCTAGAATTTCTGCCTGTTTTTTCTTTAGTATTTCTATTTCCTTACTCATGTCTTGTAATGACTTCCTTATTTCATTAAGCTGATTTCCTTTGTTCTCTTGGAATTCCTTCAGGAGTTTGTTTTCTTCTTTAATTCATTTGTTTTCCTCTTTGATTCTTTAATTTTTTTTTATTTCTTTGGGTATAGATAAAATCATTTTTTAAAAATCTTTGTTGGGCATTTCATCTAAACAGTCTCATTGGAGGTCATTTTTTTGGATTTATAATTTATGGTGGGTTTGTATTGTCTTGATTCCTTTTGATTCTTGTATTTTACTGTAGTGATTTTTGCATCCTGAGTTAATTTGATGCTTCTGTTTTTGAATTATCTGTTCTGCTCTTAGACTTGGATATCCAACTTTATATATCTTCATAGTAGGAGTTTAAGGTGACAAGTGCAGTTCTTGTACTCAAATCCAACCACAGAAGTAATCCTAGGTATTGAATTTGCCTGCTATTCAAGTATTCTAGCTGCCTGGGTGGAGCAATTTACTGGTATAATACTAAAACTCAACTGAGTAATATACACATTCAATGAAAACCAGCACAGAGTATGCCAGTATGGGAACTGAAACAGATAACCTTATAAGGCCAAAATCCCTAAAGGTGTGTGTGGCTCTACACCTTTAATCCTGTCAGCTGGGAGGTTGTGATTTCTGTTCTCAAATGAGTTCCAGGTCAGCCTGGGTCTTAATCAGACCCTGCCCCTGATAATAACAGAAGAAAAAGACAAAGGCCCTAGGAATGTGAAAGCATCAAAGGCAACAATAGTCACCCCCCAAATCCAGCTTAATTGAAAATGGTAAAGCCAACAATGAATATGTGACCCATAACCTGCCCTGACATGGAAAGAGAGATTAGCAATTGCAGTGCAGACCTATGTACCTGCTTTTTTATCAGTCATTCTTGTTATCTTTTGGGGTGACTTCCAATCTCACTAATGCTGAGTGCCCAACTTTATCCCTCCATGTTGTGCTGTGGAACTGGTGCTCTGATCAGCTGTGTTGTATGCCCTGACATCAGGGCTGAATGCTTTCTCCAGAGTGGATCTAATGGTTGGGGGATGGGAGAGTGCAGGAAGCCTGGAGCTGTACTGGAACTGCCCAGCTGGTCCCACCTGTATCCCTTTCAGCAACTCCTTAGCTGATCTCTGCTTTCTTCCCTTCAGGTTTGATGAGGTTTGAAAATCCCCTTGATTTTTTCTCTGCTCCTGAAGCTGGGAAATGGGCTGGACAGGCAAGCACCTGTGTGGGATTCTGGCTGTTTTCCTCCTTTCTTGTAGATCTTCACCTCTCCTGTTTCTCCACTGTGGCAGATACACCTTCACTTTTTGGAAGAAACATATATTTTACTATGGTTTTATTTAAATCCCTCCCTAAGATTTTGTAGCTATCTTACCCAGAAATCTAAAAATATATTTTATTTTAAATAGTTTTATTCATTTATTTGCAAGAAAATAGAGACAGAACAGAGAGAGTCAGACAGAGACATTGGGCATGCCAGGGTCTCCAGGCACTGCAAATGAACTCCAGCTGCATGCACCACTTTATGCATCTGGCTTTATGTGGGTACTGGGAAACTGAATGCAATTTATTAGACTTTGCAGGCAAGTGCCTTAACTGCTGAGCCATCTCTCCAGCCCAAACATTACTTCTAAGGGAAAATTTTCATGACCTTCATTTCTTTAATTGTTCACATATTTATTAAAGATAGCTACATTGTCAAGGACTATTTTTCTTTTCTTTTAAACTTTTTAAAATTTATTTTAATTTTACATTCATGTTGGTGCCTCTGGTAGCTTACTCCCTGTCCTCCTCATCTGAAGGGACCCTCCTCATTGGGGAATATGGGTCATACATTATGGGCGTAGCCAACAGTTATCGGGGTAGAGGCAAAGACTCTGTATATAATGACCCAACTTGTGGCCCTAACACTCTTTCAGCCCCTTCTTCTGCAAATTTCCCTGAGCCATGTTGGGTTCATTTTAGTTATACTTCAGTGATGAGGTCTTGGGAGCCTCTGTGTCTATGGATATCTGGATTAGTAGGAATTGAATGTTCTCTGTGTTTATCTCCTTCAGCCTTGTTCTGGTATCAGGTTCACCCTGAAAGCTGCACTCTTGCCAATTTCCCCCATTACTCTATGGTTTCAGCGGGGGCCCTGGTGAGGTGCGATAGGATGATCCTCCCTTCAGGTTCTGCATCAATCTGAAAAAGAGAAGAAAATTCTCCAATGGAGAGAGAGGTCACCACCAGATAGATGGGATGGCCATTCTTATTTTAGAGAGAATTTTATCTGCGGAGGACTTCTTCTAGCCCACAATTGGTGGAAGCTTGATATTAGAGAATGGGCTCATTTTTTTTGGACATGGTTTGACTTGTTTCCCAGTTCTAGCTATGATTTCCATTCCACTGAATGGATCTGTTAGCCAAATCAAGAGCAATTAGTTACCCACCATGGCTATGTGTCACTATTCCACCTGTTTGTGCATCACTTCAGGTTGTTTACTGCTGAGTAGTTTAGACTACAAGTTGTTTGGACAGATGCCGGTCATTTTCCCCCAGTCACCTTTGTAGCACCCTCTGGCATTAGAAAAGCTAACTGTCTGGGGACTGTCCCTCTTCCAGATTCCAACCAGGTCACTCCATGTTCCATCCCAACAGCATATGGTGTCTTTGGCAGTAGGGTCTTACCATTAACCTTTGGTGGGTCATCAAGAACTCTGACAGAAATCTGCCTTCATTTGGGAAACCTTGTAGGTCTCTCTGGTCAACAGCCCATTGGGAAAGTTAACCACATTCTGGTCCTGGGAGTTACAAGTCAGCACCAAGGAAGATGAAGGAAGAAAAACATAGGTAATATGTGGTAGTTTGAATATATGTCCCCCAATATATTCAGCATTTTATTAGTTTATAGTATGCATCTGCAATCACCTTGCTAGAGGCAATGTCACTTCCCCTGGATCTGTAAGCTTCAATAAGCTGCTGCTGAGATGTGGCCATAACTGATCTTAAGGTGTGGTGGGTGGGTTTGAGATTCCATTGTAAAGATATGCAAAGTGTGCCCAGTAGGAGTTCCTGAAGTGTGCTGTGGTTTTGGGCTTTGAAATTGGATTTCTTTTTGCTCTGTGTGGCTGCGTTCCGCTATCTGGCCCAGAATGTGGTTTTTGTTTTGGACTGATCTGCTCTCTGCTTATTAAGGCCCAATGTGAAGGCAGGCCTAGCTTCTCTCTGCTGCATTAAAACAATGGAACTTCCCTGGATCTGTAAGCTTCAATAAGTAATATCCCTTCCTCCATAACTGTGCCTGGTCTGGAAGTTCATCTCAGTGAACCTGAAGCTGTCTGGTACATAATATAAAAGAGAAAGAAAGCATAGAGAGGAGAGAGAGAGAGAGAGAAAAACAGGAAAAGAGTAAGGTTAGCTTTCCTGATGTCCTCTCCAGGTCCCTGTGGTTCAGGTGTTCCCTCTATGGGCCTGCTGAAGGATCAATGTTTTAGCCTGTTGTTCAGAATATAGGGATTTATGGTACCATTTTCATTTGGGTCACTATTTGTGTCCACCCCACCTTTAAGCTCCTCCCCCACATTTACCCTCCTCTCCCTCCCTATTGTCTGGTCCTCAAGGTACTTATTAGGTATGATATCATCTCAGGAAGATTCAGGGTAGGAGCCACAAATGAGTGAGACCATGTGATGATTATCTTTCTGCAATTGGGTGAGCTCACTGACAATGATCTGTTCCATGTTCAATCATTTTTCTTCAAATTTCATTGTTTCATTTTTCCTTACTGCTGTGTAGAATTCCATAATGTAGGTATATCACATCTTTGTTATCCATTCATCTAATGATGGACATCTGGGTTGATTCCAGCTCTTAGTTATTATGAATTGAACAGCTATAAACATGGTTGAGCAAATCTCTCTGATCTGAGGCTTGGAGCTTTTAGGGTAAATGTCCATTAAGGGAATAACTCTATCTGTTGGTAGGTCTATAGTCATCCTTTTCAGGAGTCTCCATATTGCTTTCCATAATGGTTGTACCATTTTACATTCCCACCAACAGTGAAAGAGGGTTCCTATTTCTCCATTTGTTTTCATTAGTTTTTTTAATGTTAGCTATCCTTGCTGGGGTAAGGTGGAATCTCATAGTTGTTTTAATTTGCATTTCCCTGACGATTGGGAATGTGGAATATTTTCTTAAGTGTGTGTTTGCCATTTGTATTTCTTCCTCTGAGAACTTCCTATGCAGTTCTCTGCCCCATTTTGTGAGTGGGTTGTTTTATGTTTTATTGTTTAGGTTTTGAGTTCTTTGTAAATTATAGAAATAAGGCCTCTGTTAGTTGTATAGCTGGGAAAAATTTTCTCCCATTCTGTAGGTAATCTGTTCACTTTGGTTATTGCATATTTGTCTTTGAAAAGAACTTTTCAGCTTCATGAGATCTCAATGGTTGTGTGATTGTTTAATTTCCTGAGCTGCTGGGGTAGTAGCAGTAGTAGCAGTAGTAGCAGCATTCCCGGTTTCATATTGAGGTCTTTTATCCATTTGACTTGATAATTGTGCATGGCAAGATGTGTGGATTGAGTTTCATTTTCCTACATATGGTTGTCCTGTTTGTCCAGCATCATTTGTTGAAGATGCTGTCTTTTTCCAGTCTACATTGATAGGGCCTTTCTTCATGACCTTCATTTTAACAGGTTTTCATATGACAACAAACACATGCTGGGGCCCAGAAAACCATACCCTAGGGCTGGAAGCATGCTTTAGTGGTTAAGTAACATGACTGCAAAATAGACGACCCAAGTTTGATCCCCCCATATGTACATAAAGCCAGATGCACAAAGTGGCACATGCCCCTTGACTTCATTTGCAGTGACTAGATGCCCTATCACATCTATTCTCTTTGACTCTCTCTTCTCTCTGTTTCTGACTGCAACTAACTAAACAAATAAAATAAGTTGAAAAACCATACCATAAAGTATGTTGCCTTTATATGGTCAGTATTTTGAAATTAAGCTGTTAGAAACACCTCAAAAGCAAAGACTCTCTGTGAGCTTCTGCCCATTTCCCATGTCCAACCCCTCCCCTCAGCGCAAACCACTAAGCTTGTGACAGGTCACATGTTCCTTTGTATTCTCCCTTAAAGACTTTCTTTCAACATAGTTTCTGCCTCACACCTGGGAAGCCAGGCCCTGTTGTGGTTCTGCTCTCTATAACCATTACCTCACATCCATATGTCCAATGTCATAGCAAGGTAACATTTACTTTCTTCTTGTCTTATGTCTCTATTATCTTGGTCCTAATCTTTATCATAAGCATGTGTATTAGTCAGTTTTCTTTAGAAAAACAGAAGCAATAAAATGAATATGTATTTTAGGTGGGCATTATTAGATTGCCTTACACAGGGCAGACCAACAATAGCTGTCTGTACCCTGGACAGTCTGAGAATCTGGCAGCTGTCCAGTGCCTGACGCTTGATGCCTCAGCAGTACCAATCTGGCTCTGAAGGCCTGGAGGATTCGTAAAGAGGCATTAGACTTCAGTCCACATTGAAAGCCTGATGAAGCTGAGTTCCAATGTCTGAGGTTAATAGAGACAGGGTAGATTCACAGACCAGTGTGGAAGCTGGACTACTGCTGGGTTGTCTTAAAGCTTCTTCACAAAGGGCTGCTCACTTTGGGTGAAGGTCCTCCTCAATCAATCCTTCATGAAGATGCCCTCAAAGACCTTTCCTAGCTGCATGTCTCTTACTCCACTCCTAACCTGATCAAGTGTACAGAAGATCTTTTAAAAAAAAAAAAAAAAAAACAATGTCTACATAATCAGTCATCAGTAATTTGAAAATTAAAGTCAAAGTGAGCCTATTAGAATAAGTAAGCTTCAACTGTTAAACCAACAGTGAGTAAGATGTGACCATCAGGTGCTAGAGCAAGTGTAGCACTGTGTGGTTGTGTTGAGAGAACGGTCTTACGGTTTGGTTTCTTTATATGGTAAGGCACATGCATATACATACTATATTTTGCAGGTATCATGGTCCTTGGCATTTGCCCAAGTAAATGGATCCAAAAACTGCATATTGTTCCCTGCATGTTGTACATATCTCATTTATATGACAATGTGGAAAACAAAAAATTTATGGATGTGAAACACATTACAGGGTTCTAGGGATTTGGGGAAGGAGAAGAACAAGGGAATGTTTCAAGTTGATGGTACTGTTCTGTAGAATTCTCTGGTGCACAAACATGAGATTTTATATTTATGAAAATCCTTAGCACTGTACACCACAAAGAGTGAATGTGATTCTATGCAAATTAATAGATTCAACTAGGATCTCTGTGGGGCCTGAGAAGTAATGCAGGTTTTGACAAATGAATCTAATTGTATTCCAAATGTATAAACTCACTCTAGTAAAAGGGATAGGGACAAAGGTGTTGAACTGAAAAAAATATGAATCATTGTTTTGCTCAGATAGTGTAAGGTCAAGAGAAAAGGGCTCTAACACACATACATAGGCAAGGAGAAGGGAGGCCAGGACTGAGCTGAAGCAGCAGCTGTGGGTCCACCTCTGGGTCTGGTGCTTTCTGTCCACTTCCTGTAGCCTCACTTTCTCCTCTTACTCAATTCTACCTCTTAGAAAATTTAAGAAAATGTATGTCCATTAAGAAGTCTTATCTACACAGATTTTCAGATTGTGAAATTTCTTGAGGGACTTTATTGCTGGTAAATGTAATTCTTGTTCAGGTTTCAGAGCTAAATAATCAGTAACAAGAAAACAGTGGTGAAGAATGTGTTCTCTCTCTACAGCTCAAAAGGCAGCTAGATGCTCCTCTGAGTGTTTCCAAATTCATCACATGTTCAATATGTGGTTCCATTCTTCCGTATCACAGATAACATCTACCTACGTCTGGCATGCTTCAGTCAAAATATCTTTTCATTTTCAGAACAAAAACATAACACCCTATATGCTGGTGCTATTTTCTAAAAAGTATACACTTCACTTTATTTGGTCACTTTGGACTTTTGGAATGTTAATAAAATATGCAGCTATTTGAGGATTTGTTATTGGAAAAGATAGTGGCCCTTCACACTTGGTCTTCTACTCTGCTCCACAATGTTGCATGCACTCTATTCTACTTTCTTTCTTGTTTTTCCTTTCAAAGCAAGCTTAGACTAACCTTTTATTTATGTTAGTCTTTTTAAATTGCACAAAATCAAAATGGAGAATGACAGTTATTGTATTGATAACATAATAATGAAATGATTGTTAAAAGGCAAACAATTGAATATAGCCATCATTTCCTATTAGTGACATCCATTTTAAAAATCACCTAAAATTCCCACTTAGAAGATCTCCAGTAATTATGTTTTAATTATTAACTCTTCATATGAATTCGTTTTATTTGAGGGAGTGTCTTATTTTAGCCCAGGCTGACCTGGCACTCACTTTGTAGGCCAGGTGGGACTTGAACTCATTGGGATCCTCTTATGTCAGAGTCTTTGTGAGGTGCTGGGGCCACAGGATTGGCTCCAAAGTGGCTACCAAAGAATTTCTAAAGCTGTGGATGTTCTTAGAGACAGAATTCTCTACATCTAGCAACCCTCCTGGACCAGGCTGACTCACAGGAAACAGTGGTGCTCCAAAATGGATGGGGACTAGACCTCTTGACCCCCAGACCACGGTGATTTCTGCCTTCCTTTCTAGGGGAAGCTTGTTGTTTCAAAGCCAAGAAATCAGGTATAGTCTGAGATGGCACAAAAGAAATGTAAGAATGCACACCAGGAATGCAATCAGACCTGGCAGGGTTAGGATGGCTAACATAGTTCTAACATAGTTATTTTCTGTATTAACTCTTTCAACCTGGCCTCCTTTTTCCCCCTGATTTATCAGTCTATCAGTGTTTCCCAGAGTTTTCTTATAATAAATAGGATCACAGCAATATCCAGAGCCACTTTTCAGAATCAGATCAAAGCCTGTATACCTGCTACAGTCCCACTGAACTCATAGTCAGAACCATGTAATAGAAACCCACTCCTATAAAATCTCTACCCTGGATTTCTATATAGTGACAGAATTGGGATCCAGAATGTGTCCATTTTGAACTCTGATCACCATTTTGTAACACATGTGTTTCTAGTTCCCAGAAATGGCCACAACCACCCATCTGATTGGTATTTCTCTGAAGTGGTCCAGACCTCCTAAGCAGAATGCCTTGGAAATAGAAGAATCCCAAATGGTCTCACTGCCCATGTAAGAGCTCCATGTTCTGTTAGAGAAGGTACCTGGCCAGAGCCCTTCTTAGGATTTCCTAAGTAAACCCTAACTCCTGATCACCTGGATCTTTTGTTTCACTCTCTGGTTGTCCCCTTGGCTTTTCCTCCCAGGGAATTATATTCTGGGGACCAATATGACTGCATGGGTCAATAACAGTGGCAGAGAAAGGGTTCCAGAGTGAGAAAAACATCAGAAGAACAACAAAGACAGAGGAGGCCTAAGCAGGGGTCTAATAACCACCTTGCTGGAAATGGTTTACTTAGACAGCTGTAAACAGTGAACTGTCTTTAGGAACTAACAAAAATCCATAGCTGGCCAATAATGAAGGCCTCACACTATATTTGCACAGAAATGAACCTGGACAACTTGAATTTCCCCAGAGATCAGTCCATGCTTCCCTTACAAAGCTTCCAGAAAGGATTGTCCTTGACTACAAACCAGGTGATTTTGTTCTTGTGACGGTCTGAAAGACAAGATCATTGATCTTATAGTCAGCAAAAATAGGGGTACTGGAAGCAGTAGATTTATTGAGCTTCAGATTGTCATTCTTAGCGAACTCACCCAATCACAGAAAGATAAGTGTTGCATGGTCTCACTCATCTGTGGCTCCTAGTTTGTATTTTCTTGAGATGCTGACACACTTACTAATACAGATTGACTTTCTTTTTTTTTTTTTTTTTTTTTTTTTCTGGTTTTCCGAGGTAGGGTCTCACACTAGCCCAGGCTGACCTGGAGTATATAGTGATGTACTCTCAGGGTGGCCTTGAACTCGTGGCGATCCTCCCACCTCTGCCTCCCAAATGTTGGGATTAAAGGCGTACACCACCACACCTGGCTCTCCCAGATTGTCATTTTAAGATAATCTGTCCCACTAAAATTAGAAATCAAATTCATTGAGTAACTGTGGTTCTGCAGTATTGGGTAGAGCAGTGCTGAGCAGTGTTATAGGAAACAAAATTGTACACCCAAAATCCTTTCCTAGTTTATATAGAAAGGGATTTTTTAGCAGATACTGCAATTCTTGTATTTACATTTTTTAAAAAGTTTCAATATAAATCTGTCACTCTACCTTTATAATTGTAAGACACTTCATAAAAACTGTCAATATAAACAATAAAATTAAAATATATAAGCAATAAATAGAGAAATAAATCCTTAGACAAGTTACTTTTCCCAGACATGTTTAATTCAAAATATATTATTCACAAGCCATTCTTGGAAGCAATTAGCAAACATGGCAAGACAACCAGGAAAGTATTAACCACAGAGCCAGTGGACAGGGTTGAACTGAGTCTTCGTTGGGAATGCTTAGCATCATTATTGCTACAGATTTCCAAAGTCTGTTGTACTCTCGTCCTTCACAAATTTTATAAGTCCTTTGAAACTGAAATCTTGACTCTCTATCTCAACTATTATAGCAGTATACTTCCAAAGTCTTCCCTGGTGGGCCACATCATTGCCCAAGGACATCCTCTGAATGTAGATGCAACAGATAGAACAGTCTATGACTGCTGGTAAACCTTTTGATGAGGTAACTTTTAACTGAATTGAGTATACATAGAGCTCTAATGGACAGAAAGCTGAACAAAAAGGGCTTAACTCAGCCTTCTTGTATATACAACTATGATGAAAGGTAGAAAGTAAAAATATAAAGGGGGGGGACACTATTCAAGGTTTAGACTTCAGTACAGATGATAGTCTGCAATGTTTGGCTTTAGCATTCCATCCTCACTCTGCCAGCACAGAAGTCCTGAACTGAATAACTTGTCTCCATACACAGGAGATTTAACTTTAATCATCTCAAATCCATTTTCCTTCCAGAGCTGGCCAGTGCTGAAAGCTCTACAGATTCAACCTCTTAGATTCTAGGGAAAGAAAGTTTGAACCACACATGACTTTTCATTGACCCTAGCACTTATAGCTCACTCTCCTATAGCTGCCTGGGAATGGTTTAAAGAGAACTGACAGCTCTCAGAGCAGACCTTCACTTACAGGAAGTCATTACTTAAACAGAAAATCTTCCTTAATCATGTCCAACCTTTTCAAATGCAAAGGAGATCTTGGGATTCTGCTAGAGCTGTCCTTTGGTAAACTGGCTAGTCTTGACATTGTGCATGTGGAGTTGGTAAAGCATCTCATTGTTTCCATTCCACTTTCTAATACTGCTGTCCATAGAAATATAAAACAATTGAAGCTCTTTGTTACATTCAGCTAGGATTAGCCCTCAACATCTGCCAATAAAGGACCGTTTTCATAGGTTCAGAGTTTGTCTGTCTAATTATCAAGACTTCTGCTCCAATGTTTAGTCTCTAGCTAATGTTCCAACAGTGTTGATGGGCCATAGTGCTGTTGACAGGCTACAGAACAGTTCAAATGCAAATATTTATTTCCATCCAAAGCACCCACATGGATAGGTTACATTGAAGTACTCATTTTACCCAATAGAATATTTAATTTCTTTATAATAAAAATATTTCATGTGGAAAAAAATCCCAAAATCAGACAATACCTTTGATCTTGAGAATAGAATTGTGGATATATAAAAGAATGTAAAGGTTTGGATAAGTGGAAACAAAACGTACAAATTTGAATAAATGAACTGAAAATCAACACTGGTTGTTGGCCCTGAATTAGCATGGTTAATTAAGATTTAATATATATTTGTGTATATTACAAAAAGCTACCCTTATTCCACTTGTCTTATTCTAATGCTTCTAATTATATGTTGTTGTTGGTTTGTCCGGGTTTTTTTGTTTTGTTTTGTTTTGTTTTTGTTTTTTTGGTTCCTAAAGAGTGAGTACTTTTTAGGGAAGTTTGCCCTCTTGTGGTAAATAGTGCAGTGCACTTTTAAGGTTATTAATGAAGTTTTGAGAACTTAGTAAGAAGTTTTGTTGATTCATGAAAATCAATTTTTGTTTATCCAGAATATTTGATTATTAAGATGCTTATTTGAACTTTTTACATAGCTCTGAAATACCACAGTTATCAATGTTCTTATGTAAACTGAATTTTAAAAGTGCTACAAGTTCATTGTGCACACTCCAGAGACAGTGTGCTAGATTCAAAGCACTTATCTAATTGTACTTGAATAACTGTGCTTTTCCCAGGAAGCCTCAGTTTTTTACATGAAAACTGTGGGTGGTCACATTTACTACTTATTTTTGAGATGATAAATTTGGCATGTCATAAATTTCGAATAATCACATAAAGGCTAATCTTTATATATGGGCTCTGCTATTGTCATCATGTCATCTGGGATGATCCTGATTACAAATAATATCCTAATGTCAATTAGTGACTGATACTTTTTATTTACAGGTTTGAAAAAAAGGAGATAATTTATACCTATTATGTTTATAGTATTTGTAATGCACCAAGTAATATTTTTAGGCTCCTTCCAGACAAGTTTTTGTTTGATCCTAAAAACCAACCTACAAAGGAGGAACATTAGCATCCTAAGTTTTCAGATGAATAAATGGAAGCACGGGGCTGGGATTAGCACTTGAGGCACATGTCTGTGAAGCCAAAGGATCCAGGTTCAATTCCCCAGTACCCACGTTAGCCAGACACTCAAGGTAGCTCCTGTATCTGGAGTTCATTTGCAGTTAGGCTGTGGAGAAAGAAGGATTTATAGGGATTACTGGCTATCTAGTTTAGACAAACAGGTGAAGATGAAGAATGAATGAGAAAGATGCAAACATTGACCTTTGACCTTCACATTCACACACACATACACACATTCACACATAATGCACCCATAGAAATATGATCACACACACACACATGCACAGTACACACACACACACACACACACACACTCAGGCCTGAAGAGATGGCTTAGCTATTATGGCACTCATCTGTGAAGCCCAAGGACCTACGTTTGATTCACCAGTACCAACATAAGACCAGATAGCACATGTATATGGAATTCATTTGCAGATGCTAGAGTCTATGGCATGCTTATTCTCTCTCTCTTTCTCTCTGCCTCTTTCTCTCTCTCAAATAAATAAATAAAATAAAATTACCTGTAATTGTTAAATGATTAAAAATCAAGTAATTTTCAACGTGAACTTTTTTTTTTTTTTTTTGGTTTTTGAGGTAGGGTCTCACTCTGGTCCAGGCTGACCTGGAATTAGCTATGTAGTCTCAGGCTGGCCTGGAACTCATGGCAATCCTCCTATCTCTGCCTCCTGAGTGCTGGAATTAAAGGCATGCACCACCACACCCGGCTTCAACGTGAACATTTGAATGGGTTAAATGGGCCCTCTTTCTTTTCTTCCCAGAACCCCACAGAAGTGAATATATAAAATGTTTGTTTTTATCTGTATCTGAAAATACTATACTATTCCCTTGAAGAAGTGAGTGACTTGTGATGGAGTTAATTCTTTGATAAATATGACTGAGTACGTGAAGGAATGCTATATTACTATGAGATGAGAAGATGAGAAGAAAAATTAAGTAAATAACATGAGAAATGTTGCATATCTAAATGTTGTGAAGGTTGTCTCATCATGCATCATCTCTCTTCTCATTCTTATGGTATGGATATGGTGTCTGAGAGTTTCATGCTTTATTCACAGAAGTCACACAGTTAACCAGGGAAGATCCAGAAGTGGAATTTCATTTCTTCTCATATATACACAACTGTCTTGTGCATAAAAGACTTAGTTCATCATTCCTCTATTGTAAAATAATTTCTTATTATTGTTTAGAGAGTATGGTCTTACTAAACAATTATTTTCCGAAGTTAGAGTAGTCTTGTTAAATTTTTTTCTGTTACTGCTATGCTTTACCTTTGATATTTTGCCTATGAGAAATAAGCATAAAAACAACACATATAAAGTGGAAAGCCTGTTGAACTCTACTGGGTAGAATAAAAAGGGGGAAATGATCTCAAAAGTACCCTTAAAAGCCTGCTTTGAGAGGAAATTGGAAAGTGGTGGATAAGGGAAGTAAATATTACCTAGCTAAACACTGGGTTCTTTTATCCTTTGACTTACTGATGTTTTCATCTATAGGGATACTTGACAAATATGCAGCAGCATACTCATGAAGTGTGTGTGTGTGTGTGTGTCTAATGTCTCAGTTGCCCCAAGGGAGTGGGCTTTAGTATTACCAGGATTTCCAAACAGAGCAGTGACTGTATGGAAACAAAGGGGTAGTTTATAATTTGGTCTAAGGAGAGAATCTTACTGGAGGCCATTATGGCAATATACACTATACCGATGCCAGCATGTCATAAAATGTGGATGTGCAGTTGGATGCTTCTTGAAATTAGTAAGATTTCCTTCATCCCACTCCTGAATGAAAGATGAAATCAGATCAAAGCATCATTTCTAGATGTCCACTGAACACTTTCTCCTTGTCAAGGATGCTTTTGTGGCCTCATGTTTCCTTATGTTTTGAATTCAATGTCTGCTTCATATTCAACAACTTTATGCTATAGACTTCATACAGCCTCAGTTGACTTAGTAACTGAGACACAATGAACAGTGTTGATGAATTTATTGTGTATTGTAGAGTAAAATTCCTAACACTTGAGGCTTTTCAAAATTCCACTAATATTATTAATACTTAAGAAAAGAAAAGGCACAAAATCTTTCCTGCCTGTGCAGTAGGAGAAAACACCATAAGTGAAAAAAGTATAGTTCTTTTTTTTTTTAGTCATAGAGATAAGTGAAAAAAATCAGTGATATATGTTACCATTATATGTTTTGCAGTGTATAGAATACATGGTGTGTTTACATAGTATATGGGTATTTATGTGCTTATATATATTTCTCTTGTGAGCATGTGTGTGGAGGACAAAGAAAGTCATCAAGTGCTCGCCTCTATCTTTTGCCTTATTTCCTTGAACCTGGAGCTTGTGCCATTTTTAGTTAGTAGATTGGCTAGCCAGTGAAGCTCACAATCCTGCTGTCTGCATGACACTCAGCCCTGGATTTACAGATGGGTGGCTATACGCAGATTTTTACATGAATGCTGGAAATTGATTTCAGCTCCTCCACTTTGCATAACAAGTGCTTTTACACACTGAATCATCCCCCCAGCTCTACCATTATTCATGAATCACTTTTAGAAACAATCAAAATGTTACCAACCCTATTCCTTTTCATGTAAAAAAAGATTGAGAAAATGTATATCACCATGTGTTTAGGATTATACAAAAATGATAAGTTAAAATTCTATTTTCCACATAATTTTAATATAATTTCAGTCAACTGGCATCTTCTCCTATAGAAATTAAGAGGATTTGAGTCAATGGTTTTGGTTAGTTGACTTCTGTATTGGCCAGGTTCTATATCTACTTTTAAAAGTAGAACTGATTACTAAGGGATTCTGACCAAATTTAGCATATACTAACTGTCAAAAAGTAAATTACCATCAGAAATAAAGTGAAGCCTTTCTGATATGCATTTATACCAATGTACTAAGTAATGTGTTCTACAAATGGTTAAAAGCAAAGAGTTTACATGGGCTCAAATATTTCCACAGTAAAAAGTGATCTGAGTATTTTCCATTCTTTGCTTTTTATATTTGTATACTGGATCCATTTGAGCTATATATTACTCACAGATCATAAAAGCCCTAAAGACACATACTTGGATCTTGCATGTTCCCAGTACAAAATGCCTGTGTGCAGGGGGAGCCAACACAGAATGACTTAGTGTTCATCAGCCCACAAAAATGCTGGGCTAACTCAGCATAGAACAATCATGCCAAAAAGAATAAAAGACAAATGTCAAAATGGTTAGTGTGCAACTAAATATTTAAAGATTTTTTATAAACCAAATACCTTTCATTGGAAACTGGACTATCACTGATGATACAAGATAAGAGCACTGCTAAATAAAAGTTCACATTATATTCAAATATGAATTCAATTAACTAGGTTTAGCTTTGCCATACAGCTAGTGTAAGAACTCAACCCAATTTGTTACTGATGAAAGACCAAAGAAATTATTTCAGCCAAGTTCACCTTGATGAATCAGTTTGTTGTGTTACCTATAGTCCTGTGGATGAGGTGTAACTTACAGACAGCTGCATCCCTTAATAGCCCATTCACTGTGGGTGATGACTCAAAAATGCCAAGACCTTCCTGCACAATTTGCTGTAAATTTTGCCAGAGTATTTACTCTCCTCAACAAGTTTTTGGCTTCTATGACCTTGGGGAAAGGCCTTGTGAATTTTGGAACTGTCTGAGGTTACTGAAAATGCAAGTTTCATGTCCTGCCTGAATCTGGTATGTTTTACTTTCTTCCCAGTCTTATATAAGCCTCCCCCCCATGCCCAAAAAAGGAAATGTGTTAATTTGGAGGAAACAGATACACAGCACTCCACCTCTTCCCATGACTGTGATATTATTCCCAGCCCCTCTTCCTTGATATTTTCTGAATTTTGGGGAAGAATGTTATATATGACTGATTGGGATTGTCCATTTAGAGTTGAACTTTGGGTCCTATGTCATATTAACAGCCACATATGTTTAGCACCCTGACAATTTCCACTGTGGGGGAAAAAAAGGATTTCCTCCCTATCTGAGGCTGACATAAGTTGTTTGCATCCATAACAATCATGCCACTACTGAACCAATGGACCCATCTTACAAAGCATATTGGTACTGTAGCACACAGGGCCAATACCTGAGCATTGCTGTTGGTGACTTCTCAGCTAGTATCCCCTAGAGTATGTTCTGGCACTATAACAGGATAAGAGGCTCCAACTCAGGCTGAGCCTGATGTTTCCATGTCCCAAAGTCAAAGTGTGTGGTGCTTTCAGCCACAGAAACTTAACCACCGACTTCTGGTACACAATATTGGTGACAATGCATTTTATGGGTTATGGAGCATTGGGGCTCTCCTTGGCCAACAACTTTTAAGGAGGTAGCTCACCACAGTACTGGGCTTTTTTACCAACAATCTCATGGATGTTGGGAGGCCCTTTACCCTCATACAGAGTAACATTTTGCAAATTCCTAAACTGCTCTTTTCACTGTACTTATAAGTGATTTTCAAAAACAGTAAGACACTCTATGGTTATATGTAGTGAAACTTTTCAGAGTCTAAGGAAGGGTCAGAGAATGTCCATTGCTCTCTGTTCTAGTCAAGAGGCAATTGGTCTTAGATGGTTAAGGAGATACTGAAAAAGAAACAGTAGAAGAACATTTGGTACAGTGGTGTGGATGGAAGATACTATCCCATCTAATCCTCCATAATGCAAAGTGATTTTTCATGAAGCATTCCGCCTCCTCACTCTGGGGTGCTGCTACCACCATAGAGTCTCTGTGTGTTTCACCAAACTTGATGGTTTTAGCAGGTTCAAATTAGGCTTCCCTGCAAAATGAAGGAAGGCCATCATCTCACCTATTGTGTCTCCCAGTGGAGCTGACTCCATAATTGCTTTAATTGCTATAGATTCTAAAACAGCCAGCGCTGCAGCCCTGGTTTTTCTGTTGGCCATATTTGGCTGCCAAAAAGACCCCTGTCTGTGTGAAAAATCTTAATTTCTAGTATACTTTCTTTCTTGGGAGAAATGAAACCACATTCTCTGAGGGAATAATTGCTCACTCCTAAGACAAGTTTCATTGTCTTCACCTGCCCTGTTTTATCATTTATGCCTTCTGAGAACTGTACTCCTGGATTTAAACCCTTCTAAAAGCTCACTGTGTAGCATTTGGCTTTTATTATTATTTTTTCTCAATCAGTCTTACTTGTTATAATTCTTGTCATGTTTGATCTTGAGTGACCCATAGAGAAACCTATGCCAATTTTATTCTTGTCCCATTCCTTCTTGCATGGTTTACCACTTTAGCAGCCTGATATACATGCTTGTCCAAATTACTCAAAATTTTAACAGCCTCTATCATCTCATCAAGATCACATTGCCTGGAGGTCAACAAAGCTACCATGTCACCATATTATTATGGAGGTACCTGAGGAACCAAAATCTTTACTCATCTATGGTCACATTCTTATCTAGCTTGGAAAACTGGACATTTATCACCTCTCTTATGCAAAGTTCTGTCTGTAATGGCTGTCTCTTCTTGTATTATCTTCCAGATTTTGATGTTCACAGTGACCAAAGCCAGCAATATCCAAGTGTCCCTAATGGTTCATTTGACCTAGTCCATCAGAGACTGCCTCTGTTTATGCTGCCTTTGTCACTAGGAGGAAAGGCTAGGTATATAAATCAGCTTCCCTTCTACGATGATCAGGCTAATCTTGTGCTCTTCCATATTCCACTGTTTCATGAACCAGGCTGTGAGAGGCCTTGTTTTAAAAGTCTTCATTCTAGGGATCTTAGTACCAGCTTTGACTGCTTACTCCCTTAATCACTTTGAAAATAGAAGCCACTGTTATTATTTGTCTTGAAAATTTCCTGTTGGGGGAAGAGTAGGGGTACAAATAATGTAGATATATGTTTTCTGATTTGCTAGTTTCAATTTTCAGTACTCTCAATGCAGTTTTGTTCTTTATTTTTTTTTAAATTTTTTTATTTTTAGAGAGAGACACAGAGAGACAGACAGAGAGAGAGGGAGAGGGAGGCAGATAGAGAATGGACGCACCAGCAGTCTCTCAGCTGCTGTGAACTAAATCCAGATGTGTGTGCCCCCTTGTGGGCAAGTGCAGCATTGCACCCTTGCGTCACTGCATCTGGCTAAACGTGGGACCTGGAGATTGGAACCAGGTTCTTAGGCTTAGCAGGCAGGCGCCTTAACGGCTCAGCCATTTCTCCAGCCCTGTTGTTTTTTATTTTAATCTGCAAAATTATAAGAAAATAGTAATGAAAAAAATTACTTTGTAACACATTTCCTAATTGTACATTTAACTTCCTAATTTGATTTACTTAAGCAAAAATGTTAAATTTTTCTAGCATTCTTTCAAAATGTATTTATTGAAAATAAAACAGTACGGATACAGGTCTAAATATCAGGCAGAAATGACTCTGTGGCTTAAAATGCCCTTGCATAATCCATAAAAAATAATTCAAATGTAGATAAGTGAGAGTTGAAAGTATATTACATATAATTTTGCAACTTCAGGAAAAACATAAAGCAAACTCCTGGAAACTAGATTTTGCTATTTCAGTGTTACTGAGGTCTAGTTTTAGAATAAAATTTGTTCTCTTTAAGAAAAAAAAAAAAAAGGCTTCCCCAATTCAAGTTGATCAGAGTCAGAACATTTCTCAAATCATCATGGTTTCTTGTGATGGGCAAATGTCAAGGTCATTGTCTGCAGCAGAATTATAGATTTTTCCACTCCTCCATATTAAAGATCAGACCTGAGTATCTTTTGTCACTACTAGGCCATTCTCTTCTTCTTTATTCTACTATTTTCTCCATTGGTTCCATGTCTTAGAATCCCAGGAAGGGCTGTTTAGAGGAGATCTAACTTCTACAGTGCATCTGCAAGCTTCAATTTTTCTCCTATTTTTCAACTTTCCTCTTGAATCAGAAAATAATGAAGAGAATATTATCTACATGTCTTTTTCCTACATGTTTTTTTACATGGGAAAATTATTTCTGGACACACAGAACAGTTTTGGTCACATATCTCATTGCCCATAGCAAAGGCCAAGCAATAGCTCCCCAACACTCTTTGTGCTATGCCCTATATGTACTGCTTTTAGGGATTTATATTATATTCTTGAGACCATGAGTGGTTTGGGAGAATCCTCATACTCATGAAGCAGATTACATTTATCAAAGATCCCATGACTTATAGAGGAAAATGGCCACGCTGGGATTCTTTCCAAAGATGCTCCACTCTCACATGGCTTGGACTTGGTTGGGACTTGGTTGCCTGTTTTAACAAGGACTGCAGGGAGCATGCAGCTATCACTATGACAGGAAGCATACCATCCCATACCCTATAGGAAAGGTAGCCATATCAACATTGCCCTCATGACTATTCCATCCATGAATGAGTTAGCTTCAGTTGCAAATCTTATTATCCAAGGGCCATACAATCAGTGTTCCCAATTTATCCTTAGGTCCAGTAATTTCTGTGTGTCAGTTGTGTTTTGTGACTTTTTCTGGGAAGATGTGACCAAACATCTATCAACCCCAGATTCAGTAGTGACCATAGACCCAAGTCTAGCTCATTGAGCTTATTACTTACAGGGTTATGTATGAGGGATTTATTAAAGGTGTTACTCTCTTGTTTGGTGGGGCAAAACAGCTGCTCACAATCAGCTTAAGGTAGAAACGGTTTCATTTTCATGTTTCAGTTTCAAGGGGACGTCAAACATAATGGGTAAAGCATGGCAGGGGAAGGAACCCTGAATCACATCATCACATCACTAGGGAACAAGCCAGCAGAGCAATACATGCACAAGTAGCTTCCTTCTTTTAAATCTTTCCAGGAACTCAACCCATGGGATGGTGCCACCCACAGTTAGAAATAGAGAAAATCCTCACAGGCATGATTTGAGATTTGTCCTCATGGTGATTTTAAATACCCTATCAAGTTGACAATCAGAGATTAACCATCAAAAATAAAAATGAATTATTCCAAAACAGCTGCTTCAGTGAAAAGCCTACTCTGACATAGTTGCCATGAAAACTGTGTCCCTGAAGTTCTTTGTAGAAATTTCAGTCAGTTTCATAAAATAATCTCCTTTCCTCCAGAAAGTGATAGTGATTGATCTAGCATTGGGGAGGAGCCTTATAAATCATGGTGCTTTCCTGAACTTAGTAAGTTTCATGAGCTTCCTGAGTCTTATGAGCCTCTTTTCTCCATCAAGCAGGGAATATCTCTCTCTCTCTTTTTTCTTTCTCTCTATTTCTTTTTTTTAAGACATGATCCTCCTATCTCAGCTGACTGCTAGAACTAAAGATGTGTACCAACAGTTCTGGCTTAAGGAAGGCATATATCAATATGGATGAAAGAGTAACATGACATAGGTGCATTGACATTTTTCTTAACTCCGTCATCATTGTCTGCAAGGAGACATCTTTATTCACTGATTACAATTCATCATGACACAACGCATAATTCAAAATAAATTATGGTAGTTTAACTTGCTTTCAGTTTGTATTTTAGTTACTCTCATGTGAAAAACTTCTAAAAATTGAAATTGGTAATCATCAAAATGCAACAGAATGAAAGATAAAAAACAGGCATGTCTTTCATGGATAATTCTATGTAATAACTTGACTGGTTTAAGGGATGCCAAATAGCTAGAAGAAAACATTATTTTTGTATGTCTGTAAGAATACTTCTAAAGAAGATTAGTATATGAATCAGTAGTTTCTACTGTTGCCTTTTCTAGAAGTATGTGCAGTGGAGTAGCCTCTTTACAAAAGTTTCTAATGGCAGGTGAATTTACCTGTTAACCTTCAGAAATAAAAGTATATATAAAATGTATGTGTAACCAAGTTTCAAATGTAACAAGATGTTGACTATAAACTGAGGAAAATTAGGGTTTCCCCTTCTTTACACACACACACACACACACACACACACACACACAAAAAGATTTTTGGAAAGAAATGAAAGATAAAAGTACATAGAATTACAGCAATGGTGATATACAAGGAAACCAATTTAATTCTAAATGGATTACTATAATCAGTAATGGCAAATAAATATCTGGTTCTTTATGTAGTTTAATGACAAAAACTAAATATGGCTTATAGGTCCCTTGAAGACATTCCATATTTTAGAATTATCACCAAATAAAGACTGTAGAGGTATTGTGATAACTTGGAACAATTCAAATTTTTTTTTTTTTCCTAAATACAGAGTTAAGCAATGGATATCCACTTCTAATGTAGGCACAGAAGGTACCATTCTGGACCAAAGTTGGGTTCACCATAAGTAATCAGATATATGTTAAAGTGAAATTTGTGTCCAAATTTGTGTCCACTGAGAAAAGATTTGGAGCTTTGTGTAAATGTGAAAGTCAGAGCATACTTGAGAATGTGAAGAATACTGTTCTTTGTAGCTTCTCTCATTGATGGAAAGTTAGGAGATCATGTAGCTATCCTTCATTTTACTTCACTTATTCTACCACTGATTGAAATTACTTCACCAAAGCCATCAGAGTCTGGGAAAAAGGAAAGCTTTCACCTGTTGACATGACTGCATTGACCTGAACTAAAGTGATTAGTACATATTTGATTTTCCACATACTTCAAGCAAAGAATTTTGTGCTAGCTCTAACAGAGTATAAGATACAAATTCACGTATGTGGTTTCTTTTCTCCTTTTGATAGACAATTTAGATACTGAAATTCTTCTAGCACATTTAACAAACTCAGACTATTGTCAACTAATTTTATAAAAATACAAGAATCCTGGTACCAACATCTGAACTCTACAGTAATAAATAAAAAAAAAAAAAGAGAGAGGTTTAAGTCCAACTAAAAAAAATATAAATAGCCACAGACTGGTAAGTTCATTTTGAGTCATTTCCCCTTTTCACCCTTTTCTACTGACACTTTCATTTTGATCATTATCCTCATGCAGTATCTTCTTTTGCACCTTTCCTCCATTCCTTTTCCATTGACTGCACTCTTCTTTTCAAATAGTTCTTCTTCTGTTTTGATTCTTTGTTTTTCCCTTCACCAACATGCATATGGAAGAATGATGGGCCCAATACTGTGCAATTCTTGTGTATATATTAACGGCTGCTGTGGAGTGTAGTTCATGGAAGCCACTGTGAGGTCATGAACACAATGGCCACTTCAAGTCTAGGAAACAGTGTTTCATAGCCCTTCTTCTAATGCTTCTGCTCTTCTGTTCTTTCCTCTCACTCTTCTGAAATGTCCCCTCATCCTTAGGTGGCATGATAGATAGAGATGTCTCATTTAGCACTGAGCACATAACAGTCACTTGTTAGCAGCACTTTAATGAGTTTAGAGTATCCCCAGTAGTCACTGACCTCTGAAAAAAGAAGCTTCTATTACCAAAATTAAGAACAGAACAGAGGTGTGAACATAAAAACAAATGTTAGAGAGAAAACTGATGGGCACAACTTCATCTTATGTTAGCCAAATAAATAAATAAATAAATAAACAAACAAACAAACAAACAACCCCCCCTACACAAAAACAGTGATAGCTTTCCCATAAACAGCCTATGACTTTCCAAGAAAAAGGCCGTTGACTAGGTTTTCAGTGCCCAGCATGAATTTCTTCATATGGAATGGGCCTCAAATATTACCATAGAGGAGCTGCTTATCCCAGTAAGCATCATGCCATTATTTCACTAGTAGGCATATCTTACCTGGCCATCAAATCAAAGTAATCCAAATATATATATAGCTATTTTTTTTATCATTTTTGTTTATTTGTGCAGAGAGAGAAAGAGGGAGAGAGAGAGAGAATAAATATGTATATACCAGGGCCTCTAGCTGGTGTAAACAAACTCAGATGAATGCACCACTTTGTGCATCTGGCTGCACATGGATACTGGAAAATTGGAACTGGGTCATTAGACATTACAGGCAAGTGCCTTAACCACTGAGACATCTCTCCAGCTCCCAATCCTAAAGTTTTATATAGTTATTATTGAACACCTTATTAAATATATCAGGGCTGGGGTGATAATCCATAAAAAGAGTGCTTGCTATGAAGCATGAGTACCTGACTTCAATTCCCAGAAACTACATAAAAGCTAGGAGTAGTTACAGGCTTCTGTAATCTCAGTATTTTTGCAGTGAGATGGGAGGCAAGGAGGAGAATTTACCAGAAGCTCACAGACAAGCTAGATTAGTAAAAAGAGAAGTAAGCAATGACAGAACCCGTCACAAACACTAGAAGGTGAAGATTAATAGCACAATGCCACAAAATTTCCTTTTGACCTCCATACTTGTCCTGTAGTCTGTGTATATATAAATCATTCACATATAAAACTACATGCTAACTCCCTTACACACATACACAAATATTAACCTTCTCAATAAGAGTGAAGCAAAGGGATGGGAAGAATCATGGGTTGTTGGGCCTTGCTAGTAACAGGCTGGACCAGTGAGTAGGCTGGCCTGAACTATTGGACATGGTCAGGGACCCTGGGCTGTGGGGTCAAAGTTGGCCCTCTGTCAGGAAGTCCCTGGCGACTGTACTGGCCTCCCCTATGTTGTAGGGTGTAGTGAGCTGTCATCGCCCAGAGTGGGCAGAACTGGCAAGGCACTCCCCCCAGACTCCAAAAGGCTCTGACCATTCCATAAGTCAGACTTTGCCCCCCACAGTTCCTGACCTTGTGACTAGCTGCCCAAGAGACCCTCATGTGGCTGAAGTCAGGTAGCCTTCCCACCCCCCACAGTTTTGAAGTCACAGCTTTCTGCTAATCTCCTCTTCCACCCTTCCCCCTACCTTTCCTTATCCTTCCCCCATAGCTTTGAAGTTACTAGTCCTTCCGTTATGTAGATAACAGCCCATAAACTATGCATCCAATTGCCATATAGTCTACGTGCCATCTCAACCTTCTCCAAGTGTTTATAAACCCATTCCCCTTCTGAATAAATGAGTGCTGTCCATCAGACGGCCTCCCGGGTGCTCATTGCCCTGTCATGTGTTCGCGTGTCGTACTCACAGGCTCAGCCAAAAAAGGACCCTGCTGCTTCCCTCCCAACTCCTCCCTCCCTTGCCCTGGACATGACCCCAAGGGAATGGGAAGAAACAAGACCCACAATGGGTGGCATCTGATGATGTGGGGCTCAGGCAATTAGGAAGCATTCTCAAGCAACAATGTAATATGTGATTATTTTCTATCTTAAGAGCATGTGATGGTATTAAAGATGGACCTCAAGGTCTGAGACTTTAAAAACAGGAAAAAACAAAACCAACAAAAATTACTTATAAACAGTCATGTCATTCATATTTATAAGACGTCAAAATGTCTGTCCAAATAAGTAGTTGAACATCCATATCTAAACCAAACAACCAATCACCAAGAACTTTAGCAAGCTTTAAGACTCCACAAAGTACAAATTTGATAAAAGGATATCAAGGAAATAACCAGCAACAGAACACTGTCAAGTGAAATGCTGAAAGCATCTCTGTGAAGTTAGAATGCCAGTGTTAGCACTTAATACTTCTAGAAGTAAAGGATAAAACAAGGTCAGACATAGCACAATTAAGTAATTTTTGTGAAATATGTTTGAAGAACTATAATTTTACAAATTTCAATGCAAAAGTAAAGTAAAATTCTAAAAAGAAAAATAACAAATTTACCAGATAGGAGACAAGAAAAACAGTGATTTTCTGTATTCTAAAAATAACTTTTCCAGAAGTGTTGACATATAACAGACTACTTTTGTCTATTGATGCACATAGGAACATAGCTTCTATATTTTCTGTAAGTGATCCCATCTTTCTTACCAGTCCCTGCACTGCTGAACAAAGATAGATTCAAAAGGCAGACATTAGCCAGCTGCAATGCATTTTACTTGGAAGTCCAGTAACATGAGAAGTTACTCAACACTGGGGAGCATAAGCATCTTAGTTGTTATACAAGCAGCTATTTCAAATTCTCATTGGTTTGGCTGAGTCCTGGTGTCTACGACATGAGTAGAAAGTGCCACAAAGACAGACAGTTGGAACAAACAGCTTATATGTGACTGTCCTCACATTATAATTATGCAGCTGCTTGGGACTTCCTCTTGTACTATGCACATCTCATGTTGACAACTTGAGGACAGATATCTTTCATTGTGATTGGTGAGTTAAATGGGGTGAGGAAATCAGAAGTAGATTTAGGAAGTATAGAAACCCATCAAATTTAATACTTCTGCCCATTTGAGGTCAGCATCAAGCAGAGGTTCATTTTAGTATGAAAGTAAGAAATAATTATCTAATCACAATAAAAAAGAATGAAGAGAACAATATGTATTAAGCTGTCTGTCACTCACTGTGTGATTGTTTGTGCTGTACAAAAGTTCAAACAGGTTTTGATAGTCATTTTCCCATCAAATTGGGATTGGACATCTAGCCTATTAAATTAAATCCATTTCCAACTAAACTATCAAAAGATTGAGAATTTTTAAAGTTTGATTAAAAAGTATCCTTATAAAATAGCTTTTTATAATATTTAAATTAGGAGATTTCAATTCATCAAACTTATTCAGAGATTAAGGCTTTAAGAATGTTTCCACATTAAGGGCAGGTTTATGGGGATATCAAGTGTGTTCAGGTGCACATTCTTTTGACATATGCTATTAATCTATAACATGAAGCTCTTTATGATATGAGGGTGTGTAATCAGTACTAAAGGGAAAATTATAATAGACTAAATAATCCCTGCTTACTTCCAAATATATCATAACCTATTTATACTTCCCTCAGCAGCAGTCAGTAATTTATACTTGAAGTTCTGGAAAAAAAGGAAAATATTAAGGTATATAAGAAATTATTTGCAAACAAACTTAAAAGTAAAGGTAATTTAGTGACTTCTATCAAACATATAATATATGGAAAAGGAAAATAGTAACTCTAAATTGAGAGAATCTCTCATTCCCAATACTAAACTTGTGTCTTCTCTGTATTTTGCCTTATTATGACTGGAAAGTTTTTATTTTTTTTTCAAGGTAGGGTCTCACTGTGGTCCAGGCTGACCTGGAATTAGCTATGTAGTCTCAGGGTGGCCTCGAACTCATGGTGATCCTCCTACCTCTGCCTCCCAAGTGCTGGGATTAAAGGCATGTGCCACCACGCCCGGCAACTAGAAAGTTTTAATTTTGTTGATCTCAAAGAAATGGTTTGATTTACTTTTTTTTCTGTATTTACTGTGTTCTATTTCATTTCTAGATGTTGTATTGACATTTATTCCCCTGCTTACATTTTGTTAAATATTTAGTGGAACTTTATTTTATGTACCATAAAATTGTTTTTTACTTTATTAGCCAATCTGCCAATTTCTGCTTTTTGGAGTATTTAAATCATTTGTATTTAATGTGGTTAGTGATATTGTTGAACTTGAAATTTCCATCATAACCACATCCCTCCTGTAGGTGATGTACCAGTTGGTGAAGGAATCTCACTACAAATAAGCTTTGACTTCCTCCTTCAGGAGGAAATTCAGGAAATTTTACTATTGTCACTTCTGCATTTCTACACTCATGGATAAAAATATCACAATTCACTTTACAATTTGGTTTTCAAGTAATCAAACTTCTAATATATATATATATATAGATAGATAGATAGATAGATAGATAGATAGATAGATATAGATATATAGATATAGCTACATAGATGCCATTCCTTGTTCTATTTGTATAAATGCATATTTCTATAAGCTATAATTTTCATTTAGCTTAAAGGACTTTCTTTTGCAATTTTAAGTATTTTTATTTTTATATATGAGGTGTGTGCATGTTTTCATGTTCATATATGCACATATGTGTGTGCAAGTTTGTATGTGGTTGCAGGTGCATTTGTATGTGTGTGGATGCCAGAAGGTACATCAGGTGTCTTCCTCAATTGCACTCCATCTTCTTCTTCTTTTTTTTTTTTTAAAGACACGAGGTTTCTCACTGAATGTAGAGCTCACCTATTTAGCTACACTAGCTTACCAGCAAGTAGCTGGCATCCTGTCTCCATCTCTCCAGTGCTGGGATAAATAAACTGAACCATCACCTCTAGCTTTTATATGGGTGCTGGGGATCACATGCTTGTACAACAAACACTTTACCCACTGTGCAAACTGTCAATTGGGCTCCTTTTCAATATTATATATTGTATTAGTCAGGGTTCTCTAGAGGAACAGAATGGATAGAATGAATTGTATTAAAAGGGAATTTATTGGATTAGCTTACACAGTCCAGCAATAGCAGGTTGCAGGTTTGAGAGTCAAGAAACCTGGTAGCTGCTCAGTCCACGAGGCTGGAGGCCTCAGCAGTCCCAATCCAGCACTGAAGGCCTGGAGGCTTCCTGGAGAGACACTGCTCTTCAGTCCACCCTGGTCTTCAGTCCACACTGGAGAGCAGCAACACCAAGCAGCAAGTACCAAGCGGAAAGCACCAAGCAGCAAGCACCCAGTGGCAAGCAATGAGCAGCACCAGCAGAGAGAGCCTTTCTTCCCAGAGCTTCTTTTATCAACCAGCCCCCTCCTCCAAGAGGGGCTGCCCACTCTGGGCCACCCACTCTGGGCCGCCCACTCTGGGGGAAGGGCTTACCTCTTGGGGGATGGATTCTTCCTTTAGTTAATCCTTCCTAAAGGCAGCCTCAGAGACACACTTAGGAGGAATGTCTGTGGATTCCTAAACAAATCAAGTTGACACAAACTTAACCATCATATATATATTTAGAGAGGGAGAGACAGAGAGGGAGGGAGAGAATGTGCATGCCAGGGGCTCTTAGCCACTGCAAATGAACTCCAAACCAATATGCCATCTTGTGCATCTGGTTTATGTGGGTTCTGGGGAATTGAGCCTGGGTCCTTTGGTTTAGCAGGCAGACATTTTAACCAATCTCATAGTCTTGATATAAATACTCCAGTGGTTTTTGTGTGCCTTTATATTTTGTACATGTGACAGTCTTAAATTCACATTAACTTTAGTCAGTTATTTTAATATAGTGATGTCTGATTTCAATAGTACTGTTTAATTAATTAATTATTCCAGTAGCTGGTAGATTTCATAGTTTCTGACAAAAAAGCTGGCTCTTATAGCTATTTTTATTCCTCTGTTAGGAACAACCATGTTTCCTTGGCCACTTTTAATAACCTTTTATCATATTTTATTGCTTTAGTTTTTTTTATTTATTTATTTGCAAGTATATATAGAGAGAAGAGAGATAGACAGAAAGAATATGTGAACTAGGATCTCAAGCTGTTGCAAAGGAACTCCAGACTCAGGCGCCACTTTGAGCATCTGCCTTTACATGGGAACTGGGGTATTGAACCCAGATCGATAGGCTTTGCAGACAAGTGCTTTAACCACTGAGTCATATCTCCAGGCCTTTTTCATATTTTATTTGACTTAGTACAAATTTCTGTACATGTGTGTACGCATATAAGGGTAAAATGTCACACTCAAGAACTTGTAATGCAGAACATGGGCACATTTAGGCTGCGTTTCTACTCCTTGGCTCATAGACACTTCATCATTGTGCTACACAGAAATGAGTTAAGAAAACAGGTGAAAAGTTGAGATGTAGAAACACAAAACTAGAGAACGATCATAACTAAAATTTAAGAGTTTAAAATCCAACTTATTTACTGTCACAAAAATAAGAAATTACACACAAAAAGTTAGCGAAATTACTCAATAACTGACTTGATTTTGAAATAAACGTCATGTCAAGATTGTCACCTTATCATTTGTTCCACACAGGACCTAGTGATCAAGATTTAGTAGAGAAAAAGACATGAGACTGGAAAATAACAAATATATTAAATTTGATATCTGTCTCTAGAAATGAGCTGTGGGTGTGGTTACTGGCATACAGAACTAGCTGGGAATAAACAGATTTAGAAAGCATAAAATATTTGGGAGTGAAATGTAGTGCTATAAAGCATTGAATTTAGACTGAAAGAAATCTTGTGATTCTTGAGACTTAAAATAACACTCTACTATAAATCATATAGTGATGATGAAGGAATTTGAGCCTTAGTGATCTGGAAGGCTTTTGGGAACATTTTGTTAATACTTAGAAAAGAATTTGCTACAGGCTAAGGAGGAGAATTTTCCTACTTGCTATAAAACACAATTGAATGCAACAACCATTAAGATCATCTAGACCAAGCAAATGAAGAGCAGTGCCACAAATTTCTTTCAGAGCTCTACCTCTACAAAATTGGTAAAGCACTTGTCTTTGAATTTGCTTGAGCCATGGAAATATATTGCTGCTTTGATTACTAAATACTTAACTAGTAAATTTATTTTTTATCTTCATGGTTATTACTATCATAAAAGCTGAAGTGAATATGTGAATTTTATTCAAATTTTCCTAAAAACATTTCTGGAAGTACATGTGATATTAACACTAAGTGAATAATACCTTTACTGTAAGAATCAATCTCAGAATAGAATTTTTGAAAGCCCTTTGATTTGTTGTTTAAAACATAAATTGGGTGCATGGATACATATATGTGTTGATAGTCATTTAGTAGCAGAAGCAAGATCAGCACATTGGAGATGTTATTTATAGAGAAAAATGTGGCTTTATTCCATAGTTTGTTAGGCAACTAGATTTCAACAGACGGAATATTTTCTGATCTTAGTCAATTATACCTTTCACCTTTGTATTCGTGTATTAGAAGTCCCCCACTGTGCTAAGTCATATAACCTCAAAATCTTTCAAAATGTGTTTTATTTATCATTTATTTGCAAAGAGAGAGAGAGAGAGAGAGAGTGTGTGTGTGTGTGTGTGAGAGAGAGAGAGAGAGAGAGAGAGAGAGAGAGAGAGAGAGAAAATGGGTGCACCAAGGCTTCCTGCCATTATAAATGAATTTCAGATGCATGCACCATTCTGTGCATTTGGCTTTATGTGGGTACTGAGGAATTGAACCTAGGCCATCAGGTGTTGGGCCCTGCCCGGTGTGAAGCCGAGTGGTTAGCCCAGCCAGTCTTGGCCTACTAAATGAGCCTGAGTAGAGTTTGGTGACGTGTCCTTGAAGTGACTCAGCACCTAAGCTGAAACTGCCTCCACCCAGCTGCTGCTGACGTGGTGAAATACTATTGGCCCTTATACCTTTCTCTCATCCCCTCTTCCCGCCCCCTTCCTCAAAATATATAAATACCTCCCATGACAATAAACAGGGAGATTTCCACCTTAGACGTTTCTCCCGGCTCAATGTGGTTTTCTTTTCCCCGGTGGCTTGGGGAGGTTTTTTGAGTCGTCAACACCCGCCTTCTCGCTCTGCCTCAAGAGAAGCGGCTGGCCTGGTTCTCTCTCTCTTCTGCTCTACCTGCCGGTGGTAGAGGGAAAAAAACCCGGCAATCAGGCTTTGTAAGCAAGCTCCTTTAACCACTGAGCCATCTCTCCAGCCCCACATGGACTGCAACAATTATTCATATTTGATTTTTATGTATGTATATAAAATTTATATATTGTGATAGTCACACAATCACGAATAAACACAATATAGTCAGACTTAGTGACACCTGCCTATAATCCTAGTTCTCAGGAAACTGTGGCAGAAGGGTTACAAGTTGAAAATGAGAGTCTATAATAAAGAAAAGGAACAAAAAAGAGAGGAAAACAGAGTGAAAGAAATAAAAGACAATGGTACAGTAAGAATGTATGCATGGTGACCAAAATGTGGAAGATTAGAGAAAAAAAAACCAGACACATTGAAAGCTATTATATTTTTGAAGACCAGGCTTCACCATGAGATCCAAACAGCCTTGTACTGGCAATCTTCCTACCTCCACCCCTTGTGTAGGAATTGCAGGCATGTTGCCACAAAAATTAATTATTAGTACTAAATAATACACTGTGAACATTCGAAACACAGTACCTGAAGTGTTGAAACAAACATGAAAGCAGTATTATCAAAAATGTGCTGCTCTTTGTTGTTTTTGTGATTGACTGAGTCTTAAGTATCCCAAGCTCTTCTTAAGGTTGAATTTCTGATCATATTGTCTCCCTGCCTCTGTCTCTAGAATGCTGGATCAAAGGCATGTTCCCAAGCGAACTCACCCAATGACAGAAAGATAAGTGTTGCATGGTCTCATTCATCTGTGGCTCCTAATTTGTATTTTCCTGAGATGCTGACACACCTACTAAACATCTAAAGGACTGGACAATAGGGACGGTTGGGTGGGAGGGCAGGGAAAGAGTGGGGGGGGGGACAAAAAACTAGACCCAAATGGAAATGGTACCATAAAATCCTATATCCTGAAAGACATACTAAAAGGTCGAACCTGCATCAGGTGCTTGGACAGAACACCTGAATCACCAGGGCCTGGATAGGGTATGAGGAAGATTAACTTCAATCTTCTCCTATTCCTCTCTCTATCACTCCCTCTTCTCTCTTTCTCTTTCTCTTTCTCTTTTTCTTTCTTTCTCTTTTTCTTTCTCTGTCACATTACCTATACTTTTTATTCCTTCTTTTCCCTTGGCACTGACCTGTAACTCCCAATACCAGCATGTGGTTAACATCCACAATGAGCTGTTGATCATTGAGACCTACAAGGTTTCCCAAAAGATGACAGATTTCTGTCAGAATACTTGATGACCCACCAAAGGTTATTGGTAAGACCCTACTGCCAAAGACACCATATGCTATTCAGATGAAACATGGAGAGACCTGTCTAAGCAACTCTTGGTCTAAGCTACTCAGCAGCAAACAACATGACATGGTGCTCACATAAGTGCAGTAGTGGCACACAGCCATGGTGGGTTACCAACTACTGTAGATTTGGCTAATGGATCTTCTCAATGGAATGGAACCCATATCTGGAAACTGGAAACAGGTCAGAACCATATCCAAAAACGAGCCTGCTCTCCAATATCGAGCTCCCCCCAATAGTGGGATATAAGAGGGCCTACACCTATTAAATTGTGTCTAAAATAATAATGGTTATCCACATATCTTCCACCGACCTCACTCTCCGTTGGAGAATTTGCTTCTCTCTTTCAGATGGATGCATATCCTGAGGAGAGAATCAGCCCATCGCACCTCAACAGGGCACCACATGAAACCATTGAGTTATAGGAGCAATGAGCAAGAGTGCTGCTTTATTGGTGAACCTGGTACCAGCACAAGGACGAAGGACATAGACACAAAGAACTCTCAACCCCTGCCAAATCAGATATCCAGAGACACAGAGACTCACAAAACCTCCTCACTGAAATAGACCTAAAATGAACCCAACATGGCTCAGGGAAATTCGCAGAAGAGGGGGTGAAAGATTGTTACAGCCATGAGCTGGGTAATTACACAGAGTCATTGTCTCTCCCGCATAACTGATGGCTACTCCCATAAGGCAAGACCTGCATTACCCATGTGGGGAGGACAGGGAGAAGACTAAGGATGGTACCATCATGGCTGTATATATATATACTATATACATAACTAATAAAAATATATAAAAATATATTTTTAAAAAATAAATAAAAATAAAAAATAAATAAGTAAATAAAAATTTAAATTTTTAAAAAGTATAAAAAATAAAATTTAAAAAATGTAAAAAATAATAAAAATAAAAATAAATTTTAAAAAAAGTTGTTGGATTAAAATAAATTGCATATCCCGCTAAAACATTTCAACCATTTTCTTGAAAGCATCCTTTAATTGCTAATGTTCTTTGTGGGTCACACAAGGAGTGCATTAGGGAAATGGGAGGTGTACTATGCTGTTTGCATTCCTTTGGCACTAGAATTCTTGTTAATGGAGTCCCTCTTATTTCCAGTGTCCCAGGAAGGGTCTCTGGAAACTTACTGAATACAAATATATGTAGTGATCGGCACACAGACAGTACTATGAGAGTCTGGGGAGATGGTTCAGAGATTAAATGTGTTTGCATACACAGTAATATCCCAACCATGGATGTAAAGCTGATGGACATTTATTTGAAGCATATTTGAAGCAGCTAGAGACCCTGGTGCACAAATGAATGAATACACACACACACACACACACACACACACAACACACACACACACAACTGAGCTCCTACCAGTGAAAACTAAGAACAACAGTGGAAAAACCTCAATATATCCCCTCTGAAGTCTTTCATAGGCACATAATAATGCTCCATATATATTAATTTTTCATTCTTACTTTTAATTTATTCTTGCAAAACTATTGTTGCATTCATTTTAGCTACAAATTTGCAACCTTGGAATACAGAGTATTAGAAACATAAAGTCAAGAAACCTACATCACCATAGAATTTATTTTCGTGGGCCAAGATGAGTAATATTTATGCAGATATAGAGCATAAAACATTGACAGTACCTTGGAGAAAAATAGTTTTTATTGGATGCATACTTATAACATTCTGATGGTAATTGCAATGTGTCCATCCAGATGTTGGTCATGTTGTTTATTTCCCTGGATATATTAAATGGGCAGAAATCAAGACATAACATATAATGTGAAGACAAATAGATTGGAAATGTACCATAAGGGGTTTATTTGAAAGAACCCTTGACCAAACCTCTAGCTCCAGTGACATATGGCTGGGCATTGAATCTCAATAATTTTTCATTAATAAAGAAGTAGTAAGAGATTTTCATTAAGAGATCTACACTTCAAGAAGTTTATTATAGTCTTTCATTTGCTTACTCAAATTATGATATGTTTTTGAGTGGAAAATGCTTAAGGTTGAATCAGTAATCGCTTTTATGATATAATGAGAAACCTAGTCTTCGTTAAACTAATTATTTTCTTTTGTGACAGTGTCATAGACTACAGTAACTCATCATTATTAGAAGTTTCTCCGTCTTGAAGTTATGATAAAGTTTCTATTAGTATTCTGATTTCTGACTTTGATAGGAAGAGGAAAATGTTAAAGAACCTTCAATAGTCTCATGCCCTATACTCAGTATTGGAATTTGCTTAAAAATCACAGCGCTATTTGTGTCTAATGCTAATAATCTAGCTAGTACTTATTGCCCCCAAATTCCCGCAGTACATTAGCAATTGAACTACATTTACTCATTGACCATTTGTTTCCATTCTATTTTTGTTGGTAACCTCAGATTCTTGTAGAAGACCAAGGGCTCAATTCTTTTCAAAGTGTTCTACCACCACCTAGTGTCAAAATACAGAAACTTCACCATTCAGTTCATAGGCCTTCAAATTATAAAGGATTTGATATTTTATACGATTATGAGTTTAATTTTGATGATGCAAGATATTTAAAGCACTTCAATTATTAACATGTAAATGTTACATTGCTGACTTTTTGAAAGAAATATGAAGAAACTATACAAAATAGTGGCTAACACTAAAAATGATATGTTATATTTAATATTAAGTATACTTATTGAGATATTTTATTTCTATACTAAAAAAGTCAACTTGAAAAATGAACATATTAAATATTTTTAAAAATTTAAAAAATCCTGTCCAAAACATAACATATTCTTCATGGTTTACTTTTTGTTACTCATATGTTAGAAGCCATATTGAATTAAAATCCTAAATTCTTAATCATTCCAATTTCTTTGTATTTTATCTGTAACTACGCAGGAGTCAGGGGAAACCTTTCCTCTGGGGTGTCTTTTCTCCAGACATGGTACAAACAACAGACTTGGGAACGATTATGCCAGGAAAGTAATGAATTTATTGGGGTTACTTACAGAGCAGGGTGAAGGGGTGCTTACAGTAGTTTGGATGACTCAAAGGCAGCTGCATTTACAAAAAGCCCACCTCAGCATAGGTGACACTTCATGGAAGCTGCACCTGGGGATCATAGTGTACAACCTGTAGGCAGCTCGACTGGTCATTAGTCTCAAGCACACTATAGGACTTGCAGGCACTCAATCAGAGTCTCATTTCCAAGTAGCTGCCTTGTATTTATATCTCCTTAGGCTGTATCTTGCAACCCTTTCCCAGACTTGACTTCCCTAATTTCTGGAACTTCTTTCCTATCCTGGCCCCACCCCATAAGTTATTTCAGTTTTTTTGGAGTGGTTTGCCAATTTTAAGTTTGAGGTCTCCCAGACTTAACAGCCTGAATCAGAGCATACTTCCTCTCTTTAGGAGAGATTATTTCAATTCAGAGGAAACTGCATAACTCTCCATTCTTTCTTATGGCCCTTACACCCTCCTCCACATGCCTTTCCATGATGTTCCCTGAGCCCTGGCTGTGTAAGATAGATGTCCACAAATAGATAAATAAAATAATTTTAAAAAGAATTAAGGGTGTGTAGAGAAGACTTAGCAGTTAAGGTGCTTGCCTGCAGAGCCAAAGGACTTGTCTTGGATTCCCCACTACCCAAGTAATGCCAGATGCACAAGGTGGGGCATGTATTAGGAGTTTCTTTGCAGTGGCTAGAGGCCCTGGTGGGCCCATTCTCTCTCTATCAGTCCCTTTCTCTCTCACACACTCTCTCTCAAATAAATAAATATTTTTTGAAAACTCAATGTGCTTTATTGTTTTTTTAAAAGTGATTACATATAAAAATATTTCAACATAAAAATCCACAAAAATAAGCAGATTGTATGCTTTGACCTTCATAGAAAATTAACATTTGTTCATTTTTTACTTACCATCTAATGTTAATTTTTTTAAAAAATTTTTTGTCAGCCAATGAAGTTACTCTGCTATAGGACATCATATACCAAAATGTTGTACAATACTGAGCACATAATCTACACTGTTATAGGACACCATGTACCAAGACATCGTACAATACTGAGCACACAATCTACACTGTTACAGAACATCGTGTACCAAGACGTCATAAAATACTGAGCACACAACCTACACTGTTACCAGACACCATATACCAAGACATCGTACAATACTGAGCACATAATCTACACTGTTACAGGACATCATGTACCAAGACGTCGTACAATACTGAGCACATAATCTACACTGTTACAGGACATCATGTACCAAGACGTCGTACAATACTGAGCACATAATCTACACTGTTACAAGACATCATGTACCAAGACGTTGTACAATACTGAGCACATAATCTACACTGTTACAGGACATCATGTATCAAGACATGATACAATACTGAGCACATAATCTACCCTGTTACAGGACATCATGTACCAAGACATTGTACAATACTGAGCACATAATCTACACTGTTACAGGACATCATGTACCAAGACGTCTGAGCACAAATCTGTTACAGGACATCATGTACACTGTTGAGCAGAACACACTGTTACAGAACATCGTGTACCAAGACGTCATACAATACTGAGCACACAACCTACACTGTTACCGGACACCATGTACCAAGACATCGTACAATACTGAGCACATCATCTACACTGTTGCAGGACATCATGTACCAAGACATCGTACAATACTAAGCACATAATCTACACTGTTACAGGACATCATGTGCCAAGACTAAAAGATAGATCTCCATCTATGGTAAAAATAATTGGCCAATATGTCATAGCAACAGTCATTTGTCTCCGGAGCTGGATTACTTGTGAGTCTTTCCATCAGCAGCCATTGCCAACTGCAAGAATTTCCCTCCATGACTAAGATAGACAGCAACAGTTATGCAGAGAGCAGACAGGATCTCTGAAGGCCCACATCCAGCCATTGAAGCAGGCAACAATGGGTCTCAGGAGTCAGCAGTTAAGCAGATATTAAAGGAGAATGTTAGCAAGGGCCAAAGCAGCTTAAAAAGAGTCAAGTGCTTGCATCAACTGTTTCCTCAATAGGAAAATATTGGCAACAGCACTAAGGATAAAAAGCACTATCCCATCTAGCCTACTTTAATTCCCAGACATTTTTCACACCCTATCCTGATTCCTCACCCTAGGTTATTTTCAAAGGGCTTCCATACATCTTTCCCAACCCAAGGGTTTCATTGAGACTCACTCAGACTGTTCTGCAAACCTCAAGGCCAAGGACTAGTGAGGCTGCACTTCAGCCTGCTGTGGTGTCAGCTCTTTGGGTTGGCTTCCTACATTCCCTCCTTTGGACAGGCTCTGTCTCTCCCTCAACCTCTGACAAGGTAATCAATTTCCACCCCAACATACCTTTTTAACAGAAGAGAAATGTGCATGGCTCACTCTGGGGGTATAATTGCCCACTCCTAGGATAATCTTAGGCCTCTTCACCTCCACCCTAACATTTGTACTCTCTGAGAACTCTTCTTCAGGCCTTAAAGCCTTACAGAAGATCACTAGTACTGCATTTGGCTTTCTGTCAATTTCAGTCTTAAGGACGCCAGCTCTACACAAATCTTGCCTCATGTCTGCCTTCAAGTGACCAGACAAGTCCTCTTTCTGTTTGGCCTGTCTCTCATCTCTTCTAGATAGCTTTAACACCTTATGAACTCAAATGATCACCTTTACCTCATTCTCTCCATCCTCAATATCTGACACCTCCCACAGTTCGAAGTTTTTGGATCCCATGAAGACCTCTTTAACACCTCTCTGATTTTTGCTTCATCTTTTAACCAAGAGGGTTAGCCATCACCTCTATCTCATCTTTTCCTTTGTCCAATTTAATTTCCAAATCAGAGATTAATACAGTAGATTTTAGCTGCATGTCACTGTTTCTTTACAATTCCTTCTGTGCAACCCTCTGAGCCTCAGCTGCATACTTTATAACCCATAACAATGGTAACTTTGCTGCAGCTTGTCAGTGTTCTGTGCTACACTCAGGGACACTTCCTTTTATCCTACAACCATTTTCAGGGCATCCCAAAGACAGTCTTCCTCCTGATGGTGTAGTCTTAATTACATATCTAATTATCCTTAGCAAGAACCATGCAACTACCACTATTTCCAGAAAGAACATTACTATGCTATGGGGAAACAGAGGCACAAAAAAACAGTGCCAGAGAGTGAAGAATCAGAAAATGTATTCAGTCAACATGGACACAGGGGAATAACTTCCAAAGCCTGAGTCCTGAGCTCTGACAGCTCAGAGCTGTTTTAGAAGATTATCTGGGTCCAATTGCTGTTAAATTTCTTCTGCCATATTCCCTCCTTTTATGTCTTTTGTAGATGCTACCAAAAGACATCATCTATTCTGGTACCGTTGTAAATATTAAACCTCTATTACCCCTCAAGAAGCATTTAGAATTTTTTTTTGAAAGAGAGGTAGAGAGCTAGAGAGAGCAGCCTCTCAGCCACTGTGAACCAACTCTAGATGCATATGCCCCCTTGTGGGCAAGAGTGGCATTGCGCCCTTGCATCACTTTTTGCATCTGGCTAAACTTGGGACCTGGAAATTGGAACTAGCATTCATAGGTTTGGCAGGCAGGCGCCTTAACCGCCAAGCCATCTCTCCAGCCTGGGCATTTAGAATGTTATAGACTCCATCTGAGAGGAAATAAACTTGCTATCATGTTGTGAATACATGCGCCAAACAAGAGGGCCATGGAGAGTATCAGAAGGGATCCAGTAAATGGAAGGTGCCAGTGTCCTTAGCTCTAAATGTTATTTTAAGCACCCTATGTACTATCCAGCTCTGATCTTTCTTTCTTTCCTTCTTTCTTTCTTTCTTTCTTTCTTTCTTTCTTTCTTTCTTTCTTTCTTTTTTTCTTTCTTCTTTCTTTCTCTTTCTTTCTTTCCTATGTTGTTGTCTTCTCTATGAATTGTCGTAACATGTCCCTGACTATCTATGACTTGTTTAAATAGACACTACTCTTTGTTTAGGAAAAGATATAATTTGAACTAGATAGATAGATCAGCACTTAAGGCATGATGGGCACTCTATTACTTAATAGTTGCAAGAAGCAGATAATTCTTCTAACCAGGCGCAGCAAACACATGAGGAATGTGGTTAGAGTCATTCTTCCTGAATGGCTCTAGTAGTGTGGGCATCTAATAAGGACCCCTATTAGTATCAGCAGGATTATCAGTTCCACTTGGACAAGTTGACATCATGGGCATTTTTCTCAATATTCCACATTGAATCCCTTATGCTTCTACCATGTGTTGACCAGTTGGCTTCCAGGATTGCAACTGGAACAGGGTTGTAGACTCTTCAAATTAATTATTATTAATATTATTATTATTTAGAAAGTAAACATAAACACATAATATGTTAGTACCACCATTTTCCTCCTCCCTGTCCCCATTCCACTAAGGGTCCTCCTCAAAGGGATTACTGGTATTCACCATGGGTTGTGGATTATAGTTGTGAGAGCAGAAATAAGCAATTATTTGGGGACAGTAATGGCTCTGGATATTCTTTCCCACCCTGTGACTCTCACAATATTTCCATCCCCTCTTCTACAAAATTTCCTGAGTTGTTGTGGGTGTGCTTTAAGTCTAATTTAGTGTTGAGCTCTTAGCAACTTCTGGAATTCTGTTTCTGTACTTTTTATGTATCCTCAATGTTTGTCACCCTGGCACAGGTTGTCAGGCTTGCCATGGAAGCAACACTCTTGCACATCTCCCAGTTCTTCTATGCAAGGACTAGTCAGCCTCTGGAGTGACCAGAGCAGGGCCCTAGTGTCCTCAGCAGGGGTTCTCTGGAGCTTGACCTTGAGGTACCTATCTGGATCCCTTGTAATTATTATCTGTCATGATCAGGTAAGGATGTTGTCCTCTTGACTCTGGTCTGATGAATCTATCCCATATCTCTTGGATGATGGTGAAGGGTCCAATTTCCTAGAGGAATGGGTGTCCTCTTGGGTGGGCCTGGTCAGAAATGACTATCTATATATCGAAGTCTGTCATGTCTGTAGCTAATGCTTCTCTAAACATTGTGGAGTGTTCTTTGAACATCTATGAGAGCTTTGTCCACATCATCTAAGCCTTTCACATGCTTACTGGATCTTTATATTTAAAGTCAAATAGTGACTGACTAATGCATTCCAGGAGGAAGTAGAGGAAGGCATAATTCAGTGTAAGAACTTAGTATTGTAAGTCAACATTAGACAGGGGAACTTGTTAGTCTGAATGCTTGTTTGTATTCTGTGGTTATACACTCGTACTGGGTGTTCAAGACCATGCAGTGACTGATTAATGCATTCCAGGAGGAAGCAGAGGAAGGGACAAGTCAGTGTGAGAACTTAGTATTGTAAGCCATCACACAGAGGAACTTGTTAGTCTGAATGCTTGTTTGTATTCTGTGGTTATACACTCATACTGTGTGTTCAAGACCATGTAGGCAGCCATAATTAACAATATTAACAATATATTGTATTTTAGAGTAATGGCTCTGTAGGAGGGACTCATAGGGACCTATGAGGAGCTCTATGACTCTCAGCATTGTATCATCTGCTAGGATACGTCAAGGTTGTGCTGGTCATGGGGCTTCCTTTGGAAGCATTTATTGTGACTCTCCTCTTTGGCAGATACACTGACTTGGAGGCCAATTTTTGGTTCTCCATTATTCTCAGTGATCAAGAAGACAGGTGATTTACCAGAGTTATTGGACATGTTAAAAGTGTCCCATTATCTATGGCCTTTCTAAACTGGGAGCAAGAACCAAAATATTGGTTGTCCTTTTTAATTCTGGTGCCTCAAATTGGCTTTGGCCTCTAAATATGTTTATTAATTACTCAGAAAGACATTTATATTGGATACAGAGCTTATCTGATTAGTAAAACATATCCAGTTAAAGAAGTATAGAGCATATCTACTTAACAAAAAAATCTGGTTAAGGAATGGCACAAAAGTTTTAAAATGATTCTGATTAATATTTAAGTTCAGTTCTTATGTGACAGTGTAAGCAATATCTGGAACATAGAAAGCAGGCACATCTTAACTTTTAAGTATCTCCCCATTATAAGCACAGGCAGAACATATTAATAAAACCTGAAAACAATATTTACCAATAACTCTAAATCAATTGATTTGACCAAGAAAACACAAGACAGAGTAAAGTCTTGGAATTTGTGTTTAAGAACATCCTTGTTTAGTGTGTATACCTGTTGGGTATCAATTACCCTGAGAAAGCTGTAAGCAGGACAGCAGAGATTGAGATAATTTTTCTCAAATGTAGACCACTGTTTAAAAATGAGGCTATATCTTAGAGCAGGGACTATGTCTTAAGAATTGGTTTTCTCTTAAGTAATGAATTTGAGATACCTAAAGTGAGATAATTAATGGAAATAGAGGGCTTCTTTCAGGCTTGTAATTTCAAGGAGAAGTTTCATTGTGGTGCAGAAAGCATGGCAACCAGTTGACATCTTCATATAGTATCAAAAGAGAGAGCTGGCAGCAAGAAATAGCTGGCTCTGAACACACCATGTCCTGGACTAATAAAATTCAAGGTCAGCCCCCAGTGATACACCTCCTACAGCAAAATTCTACCTCCTAAAGGCTACAATAGCTGGAGTTAAGTATGAAGCTTAATCACAAACACTTGTAACTATCAGCAATGTTTCAAACACCACAGCAGAATTTCAACATTTCCCCAAACTCCTATTTTTGATAAAAGTCACCTACATATATCCTTCCCTTCATGCCTTATACTTCCTGGCCCCAAGTAATACACCAGTATACTAGCCAAAATCTATACACATGCTTCCCTGCAAAAACACAGAGTTAGAATTCATTGAGTTAAGTCTCAGGTAGTAGTAGTCAATTACAGTCTAATTACACTGGAGTAACAAGTCATGTAAGACTTCTAGAAGAGAGATATGAAAAGGACAAAGTATAACAAAATGTCATTAAGGTATAACAGAAAAGGAGCTCCAAACATGCAAAGACTGCTGAAGAAGAAACTGATTAGATGTCATTCTGCTGAAAGGTGCCATGCAAGCAACTGTGAGAGAAAAGTCATGCAAACCTCAACCAACATGGGACCCTGTGAGCTGCACAACTGGTCACCCAGGCAAAATGTGTCTGTAGATACAAAAGTAGCATGATTGTTACAGGAGTCACCAACTGCTTTTGGATTAGGCCTAAGGCACTCTCCACAGAAGGGAATTCATGCCTGGTACTGAAAACTGAACCAAAAGCCTATGATAGGCTTGAAGGTCATATGCTAGATGGAGAAAACTACTGTTGTTGTTTCACTAAATGAATATGTTGTGCTCATCAAATTCCCTGCTTAATATTTATGTTTATGCCCATAGGTTAGTGCTGCTCTCATCTTTAATCAGAGAAACCTGTTTTTGCAGATGGTATTTAGGATTGGAGAGACTTAAAACTCAGCAAAGAGCTGAGAATTCACAATTGATACCTCAGCACTGAATGAAATCTTGATCTTGTTCCTAATCTCCTAAGGCTCAGGAAGCATTATGGAGGTAGAAAATAAAGAATGAAAAGCTGGATAATGAGCAGGCATACCTGAAATGCTGTATTCCAGACAGGAAGTGGCCTTTGCATTTCCAAACTAACAGTGACCTGCGAAAGCTGCCTAGTGTTAGGTCCATCAACATTCAATCAGGGGCAAGGAAGGGACAAAACAATGGAATTTAGATAGAAGACAGACTAGGTAGGAAGGAGGAGGGATTTAATGTATGTGGAAAAAGAAAGTGATGGGAAGGGATTATAATCAAAATTATATATATATATATATATATATATATATATATATAATCAAAATTATCAATACAAGTTTTCAAATAGGACAAACAGAATAAAATCCACAAGATGTTACATGAAAATAAGTACTACAACTACTTGGTAAGAGACTTCAAAGAACATCTAAATAAGTGAGTAGCAAGCCTTAATAGTACAGTAATGTGTGTTTTGCTTAATAATCCACTGATCCACGAGTTACAATAAAATGTCCAATAATTAGGGAGACATTTGAAAAGCTAATTCTAAAATTTATCTGGAAGAACAAATGACATAGAATATATTTTTTAAGCCAGGCAGTATGGAGCATGCCTTTAATTCAAGGCACTCAGGAGGCAGTGGTAGGTGGAATGCCATCACATCAGGGCCACCCCAAGGCTACAAAGGTGAATTCCAGGTCAGCCTTGGCTAGTGTGACACTCTACCTTGATAAATGAAAACAAAACCAAAAAAAAAAAAAAAAAAGAGAATATAGTTCTTTTTAAAAATTTTATTTTGTTAGATATGGACATATTTAATGTGTAAACAAAACCTGTTGTTACCATTCTTTCCCTCCTCCCTGCCCCTTTTCTGAAGAGGCTTTCCTCACTGGGGATGCAGGTCAACCCAGTGGAGAGTGTGGGTCATGCATTATGGGGGCAGCAGTCAGTTATGGGGGAGAGGCAATGTCTCTGTGCAAAATGTCCCAACTTGTGGCTCTAACAATCTTTCCACCCCTCTTCCACAAAATTCCCTGAGCCATGTTGGGTGCATTTTAAGTCTACTTTAGTGATGGACACTTAGGAAACTCTGGATCTCTGGTTTGGTAGGTGTTGAGTGTCCTCAGTGTCTATCTCCTTCACCCTTGTACTGATATCAGATTCACTAAGAAAGCAGCACTCTTGCTCATTTTCTCAATTCCTCTGTGGTTTCAGCTGGGGTTCAGGTGGAGTGTGCTGGGTCATTTATCTCCTCAAGTCCAGCTCCCATCTGAAAAAGAGAAGCAGATTCTCCAATGGAGAAAGAGTTATCACCAGTTAAATGGGATAACCATTATTAATTTAGAGAGCATTTAAAAGGTATAGACCCTCTTACAGTCCAAGATTAGTGGGAGCTTGACAATGGAAAGCAGAATTGTTATCTGGATATGATTCTTATTTGTTTCCCAGTTCCAGATATGTTTACCTTTCCACTGAGCAGATCTGTTAGCCAATCCAAGAGCAGTTTGTTACCCACCATGGCTGTGTGCCATTATTACATTTGTGTGAGCATCACATCAAGTTGTTTGCTCCTAAGTTGCTTAGCCTTTGAGTTGCTTGGACAGATGTTGACCACTTTCCCCTGATAGCTCTTGCAGCACATTCCAGAAATAGATTGGCTAAATGTCTGGGGAATGGCTCTCGTTTCAATTCCAACCAGGTCTCTCCATGGCTCATGTCGATGGTGTATGGTATCTTCAATAGTAGCTTCTTACCATTAACCTCTGGTGGGTAACCAAGTGCTCTGACAGAAGTCTGTCTTGTCTGATTTGGGAGATCTAGTAAGTCTCTCTGATCAACAGCTCACTATGGATATAAACCACATCCTGGCACAGAGTGTTCCAGGCCAGCACCATGGAAAAAGGAAAAAAGAAAAAGACAAGAAAGATAAACAGGACAAATTTAAGGTTAGGCTTCATCTCAAGGTTAGCTCCACGCAAGGTCTTCATCTCACCCTGTTTTACTAGGGCCCACCTTCAATCACTCACATGCCATTGTAAAGATATGCAAATGTGCACAGGAGTTCCTGAAGGTCCTGTTGAGGGTTCCAACTTGCTTAGTCTAACTTCCAGGATATAGGAACTTCTATCTGTATCAGTTCAATTTCCTCCATAACTGTGCCTGGTCAGTTTCTGTGTCTGCCCATCCTTCCCAACTTTGCCTTCTGGAGTGGTAAGCCAAGTTTTATACCTGATGAGAGTTTGAGAATACTCCCAGTATTGTCTAAGAGCTTTCAAGATGATATCCAGTTATGTCAGCAACTTGGGCTGATCCAGGTTAGGAACCGCAGATGAATGGAAACATGTGACAAAGATTCCTTTTTGTGATTTTGTTGGAAAACCTCACTAGTTAACCTCAGGCACTGAGACGGTTTTAGGGTTACTGGAGCTGCTATTGTCAACGCATGATCTATTCTGGGTTCCATTTACATTAAAACAATGGAGAGGATGCCTGAGGAAAGACTGTTTTTGTACAAATTTCATAAAATGTGGAGTGGTCATGAGTTGCACATTTTTCTTATTGCTGAGTAGAATTCCATTATTTAGATATACCACATCTTGGTTATCTATTCATCCAATGATAGGCACCTGGATTAATTTTAGTTCTTAGCTATTATGAATTGAGCAGATATAAACATGGTTGAGCAAATATCTCTGAACTGAGATGTGGAGCTTTTAGGGTAAATGCCCTGTAACAGAATAACAGCTTCTGTTGGTAACTCTATATTCATCCTGATATATTCATCCTTTTCAGGAGTCCATAGTGAATGTGGTGGCTGGTTGGCTGGTTATACCAGCTGCTTCTCCTGCCATTATTCCCACTGTAAGCAATAGTGAATGAGTTCATTCTTATTTCTCCACATCCTCACCAAACATTTGTTTTCATTTTATTTTTTTATTTTACATTTCATGTTAGTTCAGTCTCCCCATCCTTCCTCCCTGTCCTCCCCTATCCAAATGGGTTACCCTCCTTAGGAACATTGGAAACATGTGGAAATTGGGTCATGTATTATGGGGGTAGAATTCCATAGCCATCTTGGTTATCTATTCATCCAATGTTACAGGGGAGAGGCAAATATCTGGTTGAGCAAATATCTCTGAACTGAGATGTGGATAATGACCTATATTCATCCTGAATATTCTTGTGGCTACTGGTTATACTAACACTTATTTCTCCACATTTCTGCCCCCTCTTCCATCAATTTCCCTGAGCAACGCTGGGGTCATTTTAGTTCTACTTCAGTGATGAGGTCTTGGGACCCTCTGTGTCTCTGGATATCTGGCTTAGTAGGAATTGAATGTTTTCTCTGTTTATCTCCTTCAGCTTTGTTCTGGTGTTGGGTTTACCAAGAAAGCTGCACTTTTGCCCATTTCCCCAATTATTCTATGGTTTCATCTGGGGCCCTGGTGAGGTGCAATAGGCAGATCTTCCCTTCAGGTTCATCGTCCATCTGAAAAAGAGAAGGAAATTCTCCAATGGAGAGAGAAGTTAGTACTGGATAGATGGAATGGACATAGTCATTTTAGAGAGAATTTTATATGCGTAGGCCCTCTTCTAGCCCACATTTGGTGGGATCTTGATATTGGAGAATGGGTTCATTTTTTTCTACATGCTTTTGACTTAATTCACACTTCCAGCTATGAGTTCCATTTCACTGAGTGGATCTATTAGCCAACTCAAGAGCAAGTGGTTACCCACCATGGCTGTGTGCCACTATTGCACTTGTTTGAGCATCATGTCAGGTTGTTGACTGCTGAGTAGGTCAGACTGTGAGTTGTTTCGATAGATGTCAGTCATTTTCCCCAGTCACTTGTGCAGCACCCTCTGGTACTAGACAAGCTAACAGTCTGGGGACTGACACTCTTCCAAATTTCAACCAGGTGACTTCATGTTTCATCCCAACAACATATGGTGTCTTCAGGAGTAGGGTCTTACCATTAACATTTAGTGGGTCATTAAGAACTCTGACAGAAATCTGTCTTCTTTTGGGAAACCTTGTAGATCTCACTGATCAACAGCTCATTGTGAAAGTTAACCACATTCAGGTACTGGGAGTTACAGGTCAGCACCAAGGTAGGTCAAGGAATAAAATGATAGGTAATATAAAAGAGAAAGAGAGCATAGAGAGGAGAGGGAGAGAGAGAGAAAGAAACAGGAAAAGATTAAGGTTAGTCTTCATCATGTCCTCTCCAGGGCCCTGTGGTTCAGGTGTTTCATCTATGGGCCTGCTGAAGGATCAATGTTTTAGCCTGTTATTCAGAATATAGGATTTTATCATACCATTTCTGTTTGTGTCCCTATTTGTGTCCCCCACCCTTACCCTTCCTCCCATCCTTACACTCCCTCCCATCCTTACCCTCCCCTCCCATCCCACACTCCCTATTGTCTGGTCCTCATGGTACTTATTAGGTATGACAGCATCTTGGGCAGATTAAGGTTAGGAGCTACAGATGAATAAGACCATGAGATGATTATCTTTCTATGATTGGGCGAGCTCACTGAGAATGAACTTTTCCATGTTTGAACATTTTTCTTCAAATTTCATTATTTCATTTTTCCTTACTGTTGCATAGAATTCCATAGTGTATATATACCACATATTTGTTATCCATTCATCTAATTATGGACATCTGGGTTGATACCAACTCTTAGCTATTATGAATTGAGCAGCTATCAACATGGTTGAGCAAATCTCTCTGATCTGAAGCTTGGAGCTTTTAGGGTAAATGTCCAGTAAGGGAATAACTGGATCTGTTGGGATGTCTATAGTCATCTTTTCAGGAGTCTCCATATAGCTTTCCATAACGGTTGTACCATTTTACATTCCCACCAAAAGTGAAAGAGTGTTCTTATTTCTCCACAGTCCCACCAGCATTTGTTTTCATTAGTTTTTGTTTTGTTTTTTAATGTTAGATATTCTTACTGGGGTAAGGTGGAATATCATACTTGTTTTAGTTTGCATTTCCCTGATGATTAGGTATGTTGAACATTTTCTTAAGTGTGTGTTTGCCATTTGTATTTCTTCCTCTGAGAACTCTCTATGCAGTTCTCTGCCCCATTTTGTGAGTGGGTTGTTTGTCTATTTATTGTTTAGGCTTTGGAGTTCTTTGTAAATTATAGCTATTAGGCCTCTGTCAGTTTTATAGCTGGTAAAAATTTTCTCCCATTCTGTGGGTGATCTGTTGGCTTTGGTTATTGTATATTTGTCTGTGAAAAACTTTTCAGCTTCATGGGATCCCAATGGTTGAGTGATTATTTAATTTCCTGAGATACTGTGGTTTTGATCAGGAAGTCTTTTCTCACTCCTATATCATGGATGGTTCCTCCTATTTTTTCTTCCAGCAGTAGCAGTATTTCTGGTCTTATATTGAGGTCTTTGGTCCATTTGACTTGATTTTTGTGCATGGTGAGATGTGTGGAGTGAGTTTCATTTTCCCACATATGGTTTTCTAGTTTGTCCAGCACCATTTGTTGAAGATTCTGTCTTTTCTCCAGACTATATTTGTAGGACCTTTCTCAAATATCAAGTAGCTATAGTTACTTGACCCAAAGTCAGGGTCTTCTATTCTGTTCCATTGGTTTATATTGCCATTTTTATGCCAGTACCATTTTGTTTTTATTACTATGGCTTTGTATTATACCTTTAGATCAGGTATGGTGATACCTCCAGAAGAGTTTCTTTTGCTGAGGATATGCTTGGATATCCTAGGCCTTCTGCCTTTCCATATGAATTTTGAGATTATTTTTTCTATCTCTGTGAAGAAAGAAGTTGGGATTTTTATTGGTATTGTGTTAAATCTATATAATGCTTTTGGTAAGATTGCCATGTTCACAATGTTAATTCTTCCTATCCAGGAGAATGGGAGGTCTTTCCATTTTTCATGTCCTCCTCAATTTCTTTCTTAAATGTTTTTATGTTTTCATTGTATAGGTCTTTCACTTCCTTGCTTAATGTTATTCCATTTTATTTTATTTTTTGTTGCTATTGAAAATGGGATGATGTTACTTATTTCTTTTTTGGTATCTTTGTCTTTTGCATACAGAAAGGCTACTGATTTCTGTGGATTGATCTTATATCATGCTACTTTTCTGAAGGAGTTAATCACCTTTAAGTGTTTTCAGATGGAGGTTCTTGGGTCACTTATGTATAGAATCATGTCATCTGCAAATAGGGATAACTTAACATCTTCCTTTCCTTTTTTTTTTTTTTTTTTTTTTTTTCAAGGTAGGGTCTCACTCTGGTCCAGGCTGACCTGGAATTAACTACATAGTCTCAGGGTGGCCTCGAACTCTCGGCGATCCTCCTACTTCTGCCTACCAAGTGCTGGGATTAAAGGCATGCGCCACCATGCCCGGCTCTTCCTTTCCATTTTGTAATCCTTCAATTTCTTTCTCCTGTCTTACTGCTTGAGCTAGTACTTCTAGTACTATGTTGAAGAGCAGAGGAGAGAGTAGCCACCCCTGCCTTGTTGCTGATCTCAATGGGAATTCCTTCATCTCTCCCCATTAATTATTACTTGGGATTTAGGAGGTTTATATATAATCTTTACTATGTTGAGATATAAGCAGTCCATGCTTATTATCTCCAAAAAGTTTTGATCATGAAGTGATGTTGTATTTTGTCAAGGCATTTTCTGCATCTATCAAAATGATTATGTGGTTTTTGTATTTAAGCTTTATTTATATGGTGTATTACATTGACAGATTTCCATATGTTGAACCACCCCTGCATTCCAGGAATGAAGCCTACTTGTTCAAGGTGGATAATACTTTCAACGTACTGTCGAATTCAGTTTGCAAGGATTTTGCTCAGGATCTTTGTGTCTATGTTCATCAGAGAAATAGGCCTATAATTTTCTTTTCTTGTGGCATCTCTGCCTGGTTTTGGAATTAGAGTGATATTCATGTCGTAGAAGGAATTGGGTATCTTTCCATGTTCTCCCATTGTGTGGCACAGATTGAGAAAAATTTGTTTCAGTTCTTCCATGAAGGTTTGATAGAATTCAGCTGAGAAGCCATCTGGTCATGGACTCTTCTTTTTAGGTAGGTGTTTGATTCCCTCTTCAATCTTGAAGGGTATGATAGGTTTGTTTAGGAGATTAATCTGCTCTGGGTTTCACTTTGGTAGGTGGTATGTGTCCAGGATTCATCCATTTCCTCCATATTCTCCTGTTTTGTGGAGTAGAGGTTTTTGAAAGAAGTCCTGATGATTCTCCCAATTTCATATGTCTGTTGTGATTTCTCCTTTTTCATTCTTTTTTTTTTTTTTTTAATTTGAAGCATCTCTTATTTTTGCTTGATCAGATTGGCCAGGGGTTTATCTATCTTGTTAATTTTTTCAAAGAACCAGCTCTTTGTTTCATCAATTTTCTTAAATGTCTTCTTAGTTTCCACTTCATTAATTTCTGCTGTGATCTTAATTATTTCTTTCCATCTGGAGCTTTTTGAATTGGCTTCTTCTTGTTTTTCCAATGCCTTTAGGAAGATGGTTAGGTTATTGATTTGGGATCATTTTTTATTTCATCCACAACCCATTTATTTTGTAAACATGTGTTGTTCAGTTTCCAGGAGCTGGAGGGATTCCTGGCATACTTTTTGTTGTTAATTTCTAGCATTACAGCTTTGTGGTCTGATATCATGCAGGAAATTATATCTATTTTCCTGAAACTATGGAGGCAGGCTTTGTGGCCCAATATATGATCTATTTTAGAGAAGGTTCCATGGGCTGCTGAGAATAAAGTGTAATCTGTAGATTTTGTGTAGAATGTTCTATAGGTGTTGGTTAGGTTTAGTTGCTCTATGGTGATATTGAGCTCTCTTACTTCCCTATTAATTTTCTGTTTTGATGATCTATCTATTGATTATAGTGAAGTATTGAAGTCCCTGACTATGATGGTGTTGGTGGTTATTTCTGTTTTGTTTTCAAGTAATTCTTGTTTTATCAATTGTCGTGCACCTGTGTTTGGTGCGTAAAGATTGATGATTGTGATATCCTCTTGTTGGATTGTTCCCTTGATAAGTAACAAGTGGCCTTCTTTGTCTTTTTTGATTACTTTTGGCTTGAAGTCTATTTTACCTAAAATTAGTATAGTGATGCCTGCTTTTTCTTATTTCCATTTGGTGAGGTGGGTTTTTTGAAGACAGCAGATTGAAAGGTCTAATTTTCTGATCCATTCTCTCAGTTTATGTCTCTTGATGGGTGAATTAAGGCCATTAATGTTAAGAGTAAGAACTGTGAGGTTTGATTTAATCCCTGCCATGTTGTGGTGGTTTGGTGTTTTGTATGTTCTTGAGGTTGATTATTTGATTCTTCTGTGTGGAGAATTTCCTGAAGTACTCTCTGTAGCTTTGTGTTCATAAAGTTGTACAGCTGGGTTTTATCATGGAATGTTTTTCTTTCATCATCTATTATGGGGTATATTTTTGCTGGGTAGAGTAGTTTGGGTTGGAAGCCATAAGTTCTTAGACTTTGCAGTGTTCCATTTGAGGCCCTTCTGTCTTTGAGTGTTTCCATTGAGAAGTCTGAAGTAATTCTGATGGCGTTCCCTTTATATGTAACCTGTTGTTTTTCCCTAAGTGCTTTTAGGGATTTCTCCTTGTTATCAATATTTAGGTTTTTAATGATCATATGTCTTGGAGAATTTCTCTTTTGGTCAAGTCTGTTTGGAGTTCTGTTAGATTCTTGTACCTTGATGGGAGTTTCTTTTGAGAGATTGGGAAAGTTCTCTTTGATAACATTTTTGAATAAATTCTTGATTCCTTTGGTCTGAATATCTTCCTCTTCTGGTATTCCCATGATTCTAATGTTGGAACGTTTAAGGCTATCCCAAATTTGCCACATGTTCTCTTCACAAAAATATTTGAACTTATTGAAACTTTTGGATTCACGTGCTGTTTCTTCTGTTCTGTCTTCCAGTTCTGAGTTTCTATCTTCCACATGGCTAACTCTATTCTTGAGAGCTTCTATAGAGTTTTGGGTTTGTTCAATTTGGTTTGTATTTTCTACTGCTTTTTTACATGTAGTTTCCAATCCTCTGTCACGTTCCATTTTCACATCAATTTCTGATTTTTTTTTTAGTGCTTCTTGGAATTCATTCTTGCATTTATTTATGTCATTATTGAGCTTAGCCAACTAGTTATTGAAGTCCTCTCTTTTTTTGCTCTCCTTCAGGTCATTTAACTATCTTTAGAGCCCTTCTTGACTCTTTTCTATTAGGTCTAATCTTGTGAGAATAGTATTCATACAATTACTGGCCCTTTGTTGATTTTCTGTAAGTTCTGCTATTTTCTTTGCTAGGGTTGCATTGCTTATATCTTCATTTTGAGGTTCTGATCCTATTGTCTCTTCTATGTTTTGGTTAAAGACATCCATTGTGGGACTGGGCAGTCTTGTTGGATTTACTTGCATTTGATTTTTCATGTTATTTCTTTTGTGCTGTGGTCTGCCCATCACAGTGTAGGAATCTTGTTAACTATAGTAGGAAGCTGTAGTTTACCTTGAAGTGTCTTAAGCAAGGAGGTTGGGGGTGGAGCTGCATGGGGACCTGGTGGGCGAAGCTACCTGTGGGCGTGGGGGTGGTGGAGGTGTGGTGGGACTGTGTGGGGATCCAGTGTGCAGTGCTACCCACAGGCAAGGAGGGTGGGGTGTGGGGTGGTGTTTTGGACCCACAAGGTGGGGCTACCCACAGGCACAGAGGGTGGTGGGCAAAGCATCATGGTGACCCAATGTAAGGGGTTCCCTGCCAGGGCAGAGAGTGGGGAATGGGGCAGTACAGGGACCTTGTGGGTGGGGCTACCCACAGGCAAGGAGGGTGGAGGGGCTAAGTGGTTCCCTGAGAGCATAGGAATCTGAGGATTCCCTGCTTTGCTACTCAGTGCCCTCCCAAACCCTAATGTGACCTCCAAAACCTTAATGTGCCCTCTGCTGAACCTTAATGAACCCTAAACAACCCTAAAGGGCATGCCTTTTCTTCTGTGCCAGGTGAGGTGTGTTTACATGGATGCCATCTTGACTGGAAGTTTATCTCATTTGATTTTTGTTTTTGTTTTTGTTTTTGCAAGGTAGGGTCTCACTCTGGTCCAGGCTGACCTGGAATTAATTATGTAGTCTCAGGGTGCCCTAGAACTCTTGGAGATCCTCCTACCTCTACCTCCCAAGTGCTAGGATTAAAGGTGTGCACCACCATGCCCGGCTCTCATTTGATTTTTTTAATGTTTGCTCTCCTTACTGCAGTAAGATGGAATCTCATAGTTGTGTTAATTTGCATTTTCCTAATTGTTGGGATGTTGAACATTTTCTTCAGTGTATGTTAGTCATTTGTAATTCTTCATCTGAGAACTCCATATTCAGTTATCTGCCCCACTCTTGGAAGAGGTTGTTTGATTGTTTTATTGTTTAGTTTTTTGAGTTTTTTTTTTTTTTTTTTTTTTTTTGTAGATTCTTTATATTAGGCTACTATCAGTGATATAGTGGGTAAAGATTTTCTCCCATTCAGTGAGTAATTTACTAGTTCTGCTTCTTCTATGTTTATGCAAAAGCTTTTTAGCTTTATGAGATCCCATTGTTTGAGTGCTTGTTTAGTTTCCTGGGCTACTGGAGATTTGTACAGGAAGTGTTTTCCCAGTGTTATAGCATGGAGAGTTCCTTCTATTTTTTTACCCAGTGGTTGAAGTGTTTCAGGTCTTTAATCCATTTGTATTTGAGTTTTGTGTATGGCCAAATGAGCAGGTCTAATTTCATTTTTCTTCATATGGCCATCCAATTTGGCCAACAGCATTTATTGGAGATGCTGTCTTTTCTTCAGTCTACATTATTGGCACCTTTGTCAAAGATCAAGTAGCTGTAGTTACTTGATCTAAGGTCTGAGTCTTCAATTATGTTCCATTGATTTATGTTTCTGTTTTTATTCCAGTACAAGGCTGTTTTAGTTACTATTGCTTTGTAATACAGCTGTAGGTCAGGCATGGTCATACCATACCACTAGAGGTTTATTTTTATTTATTTTTATTTTGTTGTTGTTGTTTACCTGAGGATATATCTGGATATCCAATTACCTGAGGATATATCTGGATATCCAAGGCCTTCTGACATACCATATGAATTTTGAGATCATTTTTCAATCTCTATGGAGACTGATTCTGGTATTTTTGTTGGTATTCCATTAAATCTATATATTGCTTTTGGCAGAATTGCCATTTTCACAATATTAAATCTACCTATCCAGGAGCATAGGAGATCTTTCCATCTTCTCAAGTCCTCCTTGATTTCTTTCTTGATTTTTTTCAATTTTTCATTATATAGGTCTTTCACATCCTTGGTTACTGATATTTTATGGTATTTAATTTTTTTGTTGCTATTGAAAATGGGATAGCCCCACTGATTTCTTTCTCTATATATTTCTCCTTTGCAAATAGAAAAGCTACTGATTTTGTGAATTGATTTTGTATCTTGCCACTTTGCTGAAGGAATTTATCATTTTCAGTTTTAAGACAGAGACTTTCAGGTCACTTCTACATAAGATCATGTCACCTGCAAATAGAGTTAACTTACCATCTTCCTCTTCAGTTTGAATTCCTTTTATTTTTTTCTCCTGTCTTATTGCTTGGGCTAGTACTTCTAGTACTATGTTGTAAGCAATGGTGAGAGTGGGCACCCCTGTCTTGTTCCCAATCTCAGTGGGATCTCCTTGAGTGTTTCTTCATTATTATTTGGGCTTTTTGTGTTTTTATATAGCCTTTATTGGGTTGAGATATAAACCCTCCTTGCCTATTCTTTCCAGTGTTTTGATCATGAAGGGGTTTTGTGTTTTGTCAAAGGCCTTCTCTGCATCAATCAAGATGATCATGTGGTTCTTATGGTTAAGTTTATTTATGTGGTGTGCTATGTTTACCAATTTCCATATGTTGAACCATCCCTGCACCCCTCAGATAAAGCTTAATTGTTTAAAGGCTGATAATGCTTTTGATGTGTTCTTGAATTTGTTTTCCAATCATTTTGTTCAGGATCTTTGCATAAAAGTTCATCAGGGACATAGGCCTATAGTTTTTTTTTTTTTTTTTTTTTTTTTTTTCTCTCTCTGATTTTCAGGTTGAGTCACAAAGGATTCCCTGGTCTTTGATTATGTGAAACAGTGTGAGAAAAATTGGTTTCATTTCTTCAAAGAAAGTTTGATAGAATTCTGCTAATAAGCTGTCTGGTGCATGACTTTTCTTTTTTGGGAGGTGTAGCAGACAGCTTCAGGTTTATTGAGATGAACTTCCAGACCAGGCACAGTTATGGAGGAAGGGATATTATTTATTGAAGCTCACAGATCCAGGGGAAGTTCCATAATGGCAGGAGAAGTGGCCTGCTTTCCACAGGGCCAAGCAGAGAGAGCAAAAAGCCAACCAGCCACCACAGCAAACAGAGCAAAACTGCAGCCAAAAGGTCACACAGCACACTTCAGGAACTCCTGCTAGGCACATTTGCATATCTTTACAATGGAAACTCAAACCCACAACATTAACACCTTAAGACCAGCCCCCAGTGACATTGCCTCTAGCAAGATGATTACAGATGCAAACTATATAACTAGTAAAACACTGAATATATTGGGGGACATATACTCAAACTACCACATTCTGCCCCTGGCCCCCAATATATTTAGTTCTTGGCCCCCAATAGATTTATAACTATTACATATTGTAAATTGTATTCAGTTTAATTTCAAAGGTTTTCACAGTCTTGACCAACTTAAGATAGTGAGTCCTGTAAAATCAAACAAGTTAAATACTTTCAATATGTAAAGGCACAGAGTAAACATTTTAACTGTATAAGGAATAGCAAGGAGAGACTAGAATAATGCAAACTCAACCATCATCAGCCATCATCAAACTTTTGTAGTTTAAGTTTAATATAACCAGAGACTGACAGTCTCTAGGTTTTCCAATTCTGCCCCTCCAGCTGGGCAGAGTTGCCAGGGAAAACTTTCATCCCATGTCAACACTGCACTCCATGGTAGTCTTTTTGTACAGTCCTGGTATATCCAAAACATCTTTAGGTCTCCATGTAAACCACGGTCCATCTTCCAAAAGGCTCTTACAGCCTATTCCTGAGGGTCTTCATGCCCTGCCTCATGCTGCATCTCAGCAGCGGCTCCTGGAACTGTGTGCAATTTATGACCATTCTATGCATTTTTCATATTTTTAAAACTAATACCAGGTGTGCAGGACACAGCCATATTCTTAATCCAGGGACAAAATAAATCATAGCCTTGAAAAGCAGATTTTTTTCTCCAGTCAGCTCTTTCCAAGAATTTGTATTTTTAACAGTCTTTCCTCAGGCATCCTCTCCATTGTTTTAATGTAAATCAAGTCAGGCCACCTTCCTTTCATCTTCCTTAAGATTGCTAATGAGTTGACAATAGCAGCTCCAGTAACCTAAAACCAGTCTTAGTGTCTCTGTTTTAACTTGTTTGAGGTTTTCCAACTTAAAATCTTAAAATCTCAGTCCGATATCTTCAGCCAAGCATATCAGTCCATTACAAATTTAATCTTGATTAAACTTTCTGGGCCTGGATAGCAGAACGTAGCCATTCCTTATGCCAGTAGCCCAGTTCCAACAAAGTCCTTTGTAGTCTTTCCTTCCCCTTAGAAATCTCATAAGCCAAGCCTCGAAGTTCAGTACTATCTGCACTTAGCATTCTCAAACTCTCATCAGAATAGTCCATAAAACTTGGCTTACCATTCCAGAAGGCATCTTTAGTTGTAAGCACCAAGTCCATGCCCATTCCTCCAAAACAAACCTTCCAAAAGACGAATATCCACACGGTCAGGTTCATCTCACCCCACTTCTGGTACCACTTTACTGTAGCAGACAGCTTCAGGTTCACTGAGATGAACTTCCAGACCAGGCACAGTTATGGAGGAAGGGATATTATTTATTGAAGCTCACATATCCAGGGGAAGTTCCATAATGGCAGGAGAAGCGGCCTGCTTTCCACAGGGCCAAGCAGAGAGAGCAAAAAGCCAACCAGCCACCACAGCAAGCAGAGCAAAACTGCAGCCAAAAGGTCACACAGCACACTTCAGGAACTCCTGCTAGGCACATTTGCATATCTTTACAATGGAATCTCAAACCCACAACATTAACACCTTAAGACCAGCCCCCAGTGACATTGCCTCTAGCAAGATGATTACAGATGCAAACTATATAACTAGTAAAACACTGAATATATTGGGGGACATATACTCAAACTACCACAGGAGGTTTTTAATTACCTTTTCAATCTCCATGGATGTGATAGGTTTGTTAAAAGATGAATGTGCTCTGAGTTTAGTTTTGGTAGGTGGTATGTGCCTAGGAATTCATCCATTTCTTCCAGATTATTCAGTTTTGTAGAGAAGAGGTTTTGGAAGTGTGCCCTGATGATTCTTCCAATTTCATTTATATCTGTTGGGAACTCTCCTTTTTCATTTTTGATTTTGTTGAGTCTTCTATTTTCTTTGTTGATCAAATTGGCAAGGGGTTTGTCAATCTGTTTATTTTTTTGAAAGAACCAGCTCTTCATTTCGTCAACTTTAAAAATTGTTTTCTTAGTTTCCGATTAATTATTTTCTGCCCTAATCTTGATTATTTCTTTCCATACGGAGCCCTTCAGGTTGGATTCTTCTTGTTTTTCCAATGCCTTTAGGTAGACAATCAGGTTATTAATTTGAGATCTCTCTATATTTGTAATGAAGGCATTTAGGGCAATGATTTTTCCTCTTTGAGCTGCCTTCATTGTGTCCTATAAGTTTTTGTAGGTTGTGTTTTCATTATCATCCAATTCCAGGCACTTTACATTTAAAAAAAATTTCTTCCATAACCCATTCATTGTTTAAAAGTGTGTTGTTTAGTATCTAGGAGCTGGTAGAGTATTTGATGTGTCTCTTGTTAATTTCTAGCTTTAAAGCATTATGATCTTATATGATGCAGGAGTTTACTTCAAGTTTCCTGAATTTATGGAGGCACACTTTATGGCCTAATATATAGTCAATTTTGGAGAAGGTTACATGGACTGCTGAGGTTAATGTGTATTCTATAGAGTTGGGGTGGAGATTTCTGTTATGTCTAGTTGATCTACAATATTTTTCAGCTTTATTATTTCCCTGTTGATTTTCTGCTTGGATGATCTATCTATTGATGATAGTGAAGTGTTGAAGTCTCTGACTATGATAGTGTTGGCATTTGTTTTTGTTTTATTGTAGGGTAGATTTTGTTTCATAACCTATGGTGCACCTGTGTTTGATATATGTGTGTGTGTGTGTGTGTGTGTGTGTGTGTGTATGATTGTGATGTGCTTATGTTGAATCATTCCCTTGATGAGTATGAAGTGGCCTTCTTTGTCCTTTTTCATTACTTTTCTTTTGAAGTGCATTTTATCAGATATTATTATAGCAACACCTACTTGTTTTTTAATTCCATTTGCTTGGAATATCATTTTACAACCTTTCACCTTGAGGAGGTGTTTACATTTAGTGAGGTGGGTTTATTTAAGACACCAGATAGGAGCATGCAGTTTTTGATCTTCCTTAACTCATGGGTAACTTAAATGCATTAATATTTAAGGTTATTATCATGAGCTTTGAGTTAATCCTTGCCATGATGAGGTGTTTTATGGGTTTTGGTGTTTTCTTGTGTTTTGTACTATTTTGTACCTGGTCTATTTTGGTTATTATGATTTTCTTGTTGGTTTTTGAAATTAGTTGTTTGACTGTTCTGTGTGGAGTATTACCTCAAGTATTCTCTGTAGGTTTGGCTTTGTGTTCATATAATCATAGAGTTGCCATTTTTGTGGAAAGTTTTCCTTTCACCATCTATTATGATGGATACATTTGCTGGGTCTAATAGCTTGGGTTATAAGGCATAGTTCTTTAGACTTTGAAGTGTTCCTTTCCTGGACCTGCTGGCTTTGAGGGTTTCCATTTAGAAATCTGAGGTAATTCTGATGGAATTGCCTTTTATGTTGTGAGTTGTTTCTCTCTTGCTGCTTTTAACACTCTGTCTTTGTTTTCATTGTTGAGAGTTATAACTATGATATGTCTTGGATAGTTTCTTCTTTGGTTCTGTTTTGTGTTCTGTGGGCTTCTTGTACCTGGATGGGCCTCTTTTGGGAGATTCAGAAAATTTTCTTAGTAACTTTGTTGAATATGGTCTCTATGAATCTGTCCTTTATTTCTTCTCCTACTAGTATACCCATGATCCAGATATTTGGTCATTTTAGGGTATCCCACAGTTCCCTCATATTCTGTTCACTTGATATTTTGAACTCAGCAACATTTTGGCCTCCTGGTCAATTTCTTCTCTCTTGTCTTCTAAGCCAGAGGTTCTGTCTTCCACATCAGTACCACTAGAGAGGTTTTTAATAATTGCTATTTGATTTTTGTTTTCTGTTGTTTTGTTTTGCATCATGTCCATCTCTGTTTTGAAGTACAATTTTAGTTCGAGTTCTGATTTTATTGATGCTTCCTGGAATTCATTCCTGCATTTGATCAAGTTTTCATTAAGATTAACAAACAGATTGTTGAGTTCTTCCATTTCTGTCCTTGGAGGGTTCTAACATTTTCTTTCATCAAGTTAAGCCTACTGTTAAAAGCTGAATACTCCATAAGACCATTCTATTTAATTTTTTTGATATGATTGTTTGTTCTTTGATAGTTTGCTTCCAGTTCAGAGATATTTTTTTTTAAAATCGGGATCTCATTGATTGTTGTGTTTTCATTTGGGGAATGAATTTCTTTTGATTTCTCTATGATTTCATTGGAGGCTTCCACTGTAGCAGTAGGCATTCTTGGTGGAGATCACTCAATTTGCTGACTTTCGTTGGCTCTTTTGCAATGTTGTCTACCCATTTTATGGAGACTCCTTATTTCATTGAGGAGGAATCAAGTTTTGTCCTTTGCCAGTGCACCATCTGACACAGGTGAACAGGAAAGGTGGTACACAGCTGATTCCACAGCTCACTCAGGGAGTAGGCTTCCCCAAACAAGGCACAATGAGACCTACCAGAACTAGGGGACTGGAAGGAGCTGGGAGATAGGGGTCTGGCCTACTAACACCTCACTGCTGAATCTACCCACACATTTCCATGCTGGGCACCCGGAACTGGGGAGCTAGGAGGAGCTGGGAGACAGGGGTGTGATCTACTCACTCCCACCTGTACACCCTTCATGCAGGGAACCCATACCAGAGAGCTGGGAGGAGCTGGGAAGAGCCCAGAGACAGGGGTCTGGCCTACTCACTACACACCACTGTGCCCCAAGAATATAATTCTTAAGATGAAAATAGCAAAAAGTACTTTATAATGTTCTTAGTAGGGTACATCTTAATAAGCTCCTAGTAGGGTACATCTTATTATTATTAAAATTCAGGCAAAATATTTCCCATATGTATATAACCAGCATATACTAGTCTGGAATGTCTAAAAAGTATTTGCCATAATTCAACAGGAGCAAATGACATGATATAAAACAAGAGTACTTATAAAGTAATTCACCTACTGTAAGTACATAAAACCAATAACCAACAAAAGGGCCTTATTTTCATCACTTCTTAGGGAAAAATATCAAAACATAGTTAAATACAAATTTTACATTTTTTGGCAAAACTAAAAAGTTAGATATACACAATGTTGACAGTAGGAGTTATATATAATTATTGAAATAAATATATGCATTACTACAACCACTATAAGAATAATGTAAAATGTTCTTATATAGCTAAACATACATATATCTTTTGATCCAGCAATTCCCAAAGACAGGTTAATATCTCAAAGAAATCCTTGTATATTAATAGCAGAAAAATCCAATTAAGAATGTTTATAGCATAAATTTTTAAATTTATTTATTTATTTATTCAAGAGGGAGATACAGAAATAGGAGGTAGAGAGAGAGAATGGGCATGCCAGGGCCTCCAGCCACTGCAAAGTACTTCAGATGCATGTGCCCCCTTGTGCATCTGGCTAACATGGGTCCTGGAGAATCAAGCCTCGAACCAGGATCCTTAGGCTTCACAGGCAAGTGTTTAACCACTAAGCCATCTCTCTGGACCCTAGCATAAATTTTTAAACAGAAATAACTGGAAACAAACACTAGAAAAATGCACAAGTCAATTTACTATATTTAACAAATACTAATTCTTCGTGATCATTTCTTATTATTGATTTTTATTTATGATTTATCTGTAAGCAGAGGGACGAGGGAGAAAGAGGGAAGAAGAGAAACAGCACATCAAGAACTCTTGCTACTACATAAGAACTCCTGATGCATGCACCATTTTGCACTTGGTTTTAAATTTGTAATGGGGAATCAAATCCCAGGACATTAAGGTTTGGAAGCAAGTGCCTTTCACCTTTGATATCTCCAGCCCCTTTGTGATTATTTATATCCTTTACCATTGCCTCCTAGCTCTAGGTAGTCAACTAATTGCCATTGATATTTATATGCCAAATATATAAGATATTATTTATTTTATATGACACATATATCACATTGCATGCAGTTACTCAATATGTATTTTCCTATTTTATTTTGGTAACATAGATCTATCCATGCTGAGGCAAAAAGTTGTTATATCACATTCATTTTTAGATGTGTAACAATCATGTAAACTCAGACACAGGTGTACATAAAACACATTTGGGCATTTATACACTAATTTTGATCCCAGATCATGAACCAAGATTTATGACTCATCTAATTGTTACCACCACTACTGTATAAAAATATAGCCTAACACTAATGAACTCATAATTTATTTTTATTATTGTTTCTGCATTTATTTGACACGTTTCTCGTTTCCAAATGTCTGCTGATTTGTTTTAAGTGGTTTTTAATTGCTTAGTTACTTTCTAACTAGAATATAGTATTTTTGAATTTTAATAAGATGAATATTTCTTTTCCTATTTGATGAGTAAAAGATACCTTCAAAATGTACAAAGTACAAGTGAAATTTAAAACATCAGGGCCTGGGTATCTACCTGGTAGTTTTTTTTTTTTTTTTTGTTTGTTTTTAACTCTTACCTGTATTCTTACCCTTGTAGTTTTTGTTAACTTGACTAAACTGATTAGAAGGAGGTTCAGCTCTACATGGAAGAATGCATTGGCAGATTATGGAACAATCTCCTTTCCCTTTGCCAACTGGATGCTTTTGTTTCTTATCTTTCCTTTTGTATTCCTTTTAGCTGAGAATTCCTTTATCTTCACATAGACTTGATCTGCTGCTTCTTCATTTCATTCAATTAGGATTCAGTCACTGCTTCTTGTTGCTGTTCCTTTCCTTACTGCCCACCTTCAAGTCTTCCACATGGTTTCTCCATCTACCTAGTCCAACAGGTAATTTGAATAGTCAAACTGCATCTTCCTTTAGTTCACTGTGTTAGGAATCACATTGCTGGCAGAAATCACCCAACAAAGAGCAGTTTTTTTAGGGGAAAAAAAAAAAAAAAGGTTTATTTTGGCTTACAGAATCAAGGGACTCTCCATGATGGCAGGGGAACATGATGGCATGAGAAGAGGGTGGATATCATCCCCTGGCCAACATAAGGTGGACAATAGCAACAAGAGAGTGTGTCAAACACTGGCAAGGGGAAATTGGCCATAACACTCTTTTTTTTTTTTTTTGAAATATATTGAAAAAAAAATGAATCATTGGGGGCATAGGGCCAGTACCTGTGTCACATACTTTGTTGTTTTAGGTCTTTTTTTTTTAATCAATATATATTTTTTATTTATATTATTCTGATTTTACATTCATAGTATTGGTTCCATTGTCCTCCTCCCCTTCCTCCCACTTTCAAAGGGGCCCTCATCAATGGGGAATGTTTATCATGCATTGTGAGTTTGCTCAAGAGTTCTGGTGGATAGGCCCCAGTCTCTGTGCATAATGCCCCAACTTGTGACTCTAACAATCTTTCCGCCCCCTCTTCCGCGAGTTTCCCTGAGCCACATTGGGGTCATTTTAGTTCTGCTTCATTGATGAGGTTTTGGGAGCCTCTGTGTCTCTGGATATCTGGCTTATGACTGGTGTTGGATGTTCTCTGTGTTTATCTCCTTCAGCCTTTTTCTGGTGTTGTGATCGCCTTGAGCGCTGTATTCTTGCCCTTCCCCTGCGTTGTTCTATGGTTTCAGCTGGTGAGGTGTGGTTCGTTGTCCACCTAAAAAGAGATAAGCAAATTCTCCAACGGAGAGAGAAGTTAGTACTAGATAGAAGGGATAACCGTATATGTTTTGGAGGGAACTTTATATGCATTGGCTCTCTTCTAGCCCACATTTGGTGGCCACTAGATCTTGGAGACTGAACTCATTTTTTGTACATGGCTTTGACTTATTTCCCAGTTCCAGCAATGAGTTCCATTCCACTGAATGGATTTATTAGCCAAATCACTCTTAACCCACCCCCAACAATACATTGCCTCTAGGAAGCTTTAATTTCCAATGGCCATCAGCTAGGAAACCTAGCATTTAAAACACATAAGTTTATAGGGGACTCCTGAACCAAACCACCACAGAATGTGTTTTTAGTTATGTCATATCTGACATTTTTCCCTATAAACCTTATTTTAGTTTTTTTGTTTTTGTTTTTGTTTTCCAAGGTAGGGTCTCACTCTAGCTCAGGACCTGGAATTCACTATGTAGTCTCAGAGTGCCCTTGAACTCATGGCGATCCTCCTACCTCTGCCTCCTGAGTGCTGGGATTAAAGGTGTGCACCACCACACCTGGCTAACACCTTATTTTAAGCTTAAAACCTCTTTTACTTCTGCCTCATCTATTCACTGACTACCATTGTGCTAGGATTAATGGTATTCTAGTGTGGTCTATCTCAATGTATTGGTTACTTTCCTCCTTGATGTGACCAAATAGCAGACAAGAAACATGGAGAACAGAAGGGTTTATTTTTGCTTGTAGGTCCAGGAGATAGAATCTATGGTGGGGGGTGCATGAAGGCAGGAGTAGGTGACAGCTGCTTATATTCAGTCTGCAGTTAGGAATCAGAGAGCAATGATTTCTGATGCTCTCCTCATTTTCTCCTTTTTAGTCAGTCTGTGACCCCTAGTCATGGAATGGTGCCAACCATAAGTAGCATAGGTCCTCACTGCAATTTACCAAATCTAGAAGCTCAAAGACATGTCCAGAAATTTGTCTCCAAGTGGCTCTAGGTACAGTCAACTTGACAATAGAGAGGAACAGTCACACACACCACCAGAGCTTTGCTTCCCCCCTCTCTCTTTCTTGTCTGTCTCTCACTCTTTGCAAAATTTGCATATCTTCCAAAATAAATTCTTTTTTTTAGTGTAAGGGAATTTTTTCACACCAGGCTTATGATTCTATAATTTCCTGCTTAAAAACATATTTAAAATTCAGTTAAGAAGGCTTGCCAAGCCCTTCCTAACACTGTTTCATTTGCAGTTTACATTTTTAGTGATCTCTCTCTCTCTCTCCTTGTCACTCACCATTTTGTGGTCATAACTCTTTACCTTTGTAGAGGAAAAGTATCCTTACCTTGTGTTTAGTTTCAGATTTAACCAAAAGTATAGTCTCCTAGATTTCTTGAGTGGTATTCTTAAAGAAATGTGAACAATTCTTCCAGGAAAAAATACAAACAAAAGAGGAAGCGAATTCACTATTACTTTTTACAATATTACTGTTACCAGTGTGTCAAGGGATTATGCTGCTTGAAACAACCAAAAAGACACTGCCTCATTCCTTTAGATTTTGTGACCTATTTATCCCAGGAGACATGAAGAAAATTGCTATTGTATTAGAAACATGTTTTCGGGCCATTTTGACTTTAATGGGGTTTCTTTGTTGTTGTTGTGTGCTCTTCTTTACTTTTATTTTATTTATTTATTTATTTGCAAGCAGAGAGAGAGAGAGAGAGAGAGAGAGAGAGAGAGAGAGAGAGGATGGGCATGCCATGGCCTTTAGCCACTGCAAACGAACTCCAGATGCATGTGCCCCTTGTGCATCTGGCTTATGTGGGTCCTGGAGAATCAAACCAGGATCCTTTGGCTTCACAGGCAAACACCTTAACCACTAAGCCATTTCTCCAGCCCCCATTTTGACTTTAAAGAGATGCAAATGTTATTTTTAGAAAACTTGTTAGGGAAAATAGTTTTAGAAAAATAAATGATAATAGAATTTCAAGGCCACATTACAAGTATATAATTTCTCAAAAACTAGAATAAGTAAGCAGATAGCAGGTACATAGAGAGATGTTATCAGAGTATTTTATTTTACATATATATGTAAGAACTGGTGGTGGAGACACAGATCAAAGACATGTACAATGCTTAGGGTTGGAGACATTTAGGATGATGAATGAGACACTTCTGCTCTTTAGAATGTTAAAATGTCCCCACCTAGATAAGAGCAGCTTGACTGTGAATATGAAGAATTGTTCAAATCAACACTCAGGCACAAGATCACCCCACCAAAAGTCAGCAAAGATTAATTCACAGAGTATACTTGCCCCTGAGGCATTTGCTCTACTGCTGCTCATACAGCAATTGATTGGCTCAATGATAAACAACCTCATTTAGATAAGACTGACTTATCCACCCCCTGTTGTACTTTTACCAGATAAGAGATTATACGTGGGAAATCTCTACATGCAATTAAAAAATAAAATAAGCTCTTAAAATATGCTTAAGTAAGTTAGAAACTTATCTCATACAATCTTCTATGATGAAACCTATTAAGATGTTACTGAAAAAATGTAGTTAATTTGTCAAATCAAAACCCACAGAAAATAGATAATATACATTCTTACATTCTTATAGTTCTAAACTTCTAGTAAATTTTATAACATACTGAAAAGCAAATAAACAGATTGTGTTGTGATTTGTAATTATGACAAACTTGCTAACATCACTCAAGTAGATATGACTTCATCATGTATATAGCAAACACATCTGCATCTCTGACCTATGGTCATCATAAGGTAATTTTGATTATTTTCACTGCTAAGTTAGTGAAGTAAAACAGAAAATAGTAGGCAAAAACTGTGCTTTTATGGATCAGTTTAGAATTTTAAATCAATTAGACACCATGATATATAAATAATATCTCAAAATGAGCAAGACAATATGGGAAGAGCTGTGAAACAACTGCTTTGAGATAAAGGTTTTTGGAAAGTTAAAACTGAGCATGGAAATTCAAGAGCACCTTAAAACACCTATATTTTCCATTTGCTATTAAGAGTCTTTCACATAGCAGCTATTTTTAACAATGAATTTGTCAAAGGAAGATCAGATTCATGTAACATGTTGGGATCATTCACTAAACACTGAAATAATTTTAAAGGTTAAATTATGAAAAAAACCCAAAAGTGATGTTATTGTTTTATAAAATATACCTAAATACAGTCTCACTTTGTCCTCACAGCTGTAGCAAAGGTGTTAAGATAATCACTTTGCACCAGAAAGGAAAACGAAATAGATGCCACTTACAAGAGGAATGCTAATAGAATTGCTTTTTACCTAGAAATGTTCTTCTTACATTTCATCAAATTAGCATGCATTTCAGTCAAGGTATGAGTTGCTCTCTGCCATGGCAACAGTCTTAAGCTTTTTAGTTCCACATATCATCACATATTATCATACTGTTATATGCTTCACAAATTATCAAATTGATATTCAGAATATCTCAATGTTTTCAGGACAAATATTTTCTTTCACATGCTGAGACAAAGTCAGGTAGCTTTTTTAGGTCGTCAGGGTGATTGGACTCCTGAAAATAAAAAGGCAGGCAGGTTTGCTCTGGCAATCTGTACTTGCTGGAGTTCAAAGGATGATCTGACTTCTTATCTCTTGCCTAGCTCCTTAGACTTGTTTTCCATACCTTAGCCCTTCCCTGGGAGGGAGGTCCCCTTTTCCAGAATTCAAAGCTAATCCTGACTTTGTTGTTGATCAAGTTTGCACCCTAGAACTTGGCATCATGGCTGGCCTCTTCCTGAGCCAGTCTCTAGTCCAGACCAACCAGCTGTCTCTCTGGCTCACCTGAGTCAGAAGGTGAACGTCACCACACTAAGGTTATAAATACATATGTGCAAGGAGACAAGCCTCTCTCTGGGATGCCTGACCATTCCTGTACCACCAGGTTCTGTTGAGTTTCCCGTCATCTGCCAGGCCAGACTGAGATGAGGGGAGAATCCCCTAACCCCTACTCCCACATAGGCTCATTACACCCTCCTGTCCTCCACATAGAAGGAGCTTTTTGTACTTTCTTTTCTTTCCTTTCTAACTCTCTTTTTACTTTTCCTCCAGCTCACCACGTGGGCACTTAGATCAGGTGATAAATTCCAAGCTGTAAAGCTATATATATATATATATATGTGTGTGTGTGTGTGTGTGTGTGTGTGTGTGTGTGTGTGTGTGTGTGTAAATTTTGATTCTGGCCCTCAATCTATCAACCAATCGGGTCTTCCTCTTGCCTGTAAAGGTTCCTGTCCTCTTCCAGTTTCTGACTCTACTCCACCGTTCTGCTCAGCTCAGCTCTGCTTTGTTTCTCTATTTGGACTGACTACCTCTCTTTGTTTGGAATACAAGGATACATGTGAGTAGGTCTGGCTTCCCCAATGGGGGGTAAGGGCATAAAACTGTTTCTTGGTTTGGATGGCTTTTCTGCTTGTCTATGCTTTACAGTTTGGGGTAACTTCTCTCTTTGAACACATGCATGATTTTCCTAGTTTCTGAATCTACCATGTGCCGATTCTTCCAGAGGTTCCCCACACAAGCTCCTAGATTCTACTTCCCATATGCCAGCAACTTTAATCTCTCTCCAAATGCCTCAGTTTCTCTTAAGTCACCATGCTTGTGGGTCTAGTTATTCCCCCCCCCAAAAACCTCAATTTCTCTTAAACGAACCTTATAATCTATGCTGTTTCCACATAAGAGCATGTTTCCTAAACCCCACAATTTCTGATTTCTTTCTTATATAAACCCCACAATTTGTGATTTTCTCTTCAATAAACTTAATAATTCATAATTTATCCTTCTTGAGTCCTTCTTTATCAATTATTTGTTAAAGGTGAAACAACCCAAAATTGGGGATTCATCATTGGGGGACCCCTCCCAAACCACAAAATCCTGCATACACCTTAGTGCATTAAAAGTTTATCATACAAAATACTTTATAAAACATAATTTTTAAATATTTTACTTTTTATTTACTTATTTGAGAAAGAGAGGGAGACAGACAAAGAATGGATGTCTCCAGCCACTACTAATGAATTCCAGATGCATGCACCATCTTGAGTATGTGGTTTTACGTGAGTACTGGGGAAATGAACGTGGGTCCTTTGGCTTTGCTAGCAAGTGCCTTAAGTACTAAGCCACCTCTCCTGCCATGTGGCTCTTACATTCTTTCTGCCCCCTCTTCCACAAAATTCCCTGAGCTCTGGTGGGTATACTTTAAGTCTACTTTCCTGTTGAGCTCTCAGCTCTTCTGGATTTCTGCTTTGGTGCAATTTGAGTATCCTCAATGTCTGTCTCCATCACTCTGGCTCAGTTTTTCAGGCTCACTATGGAAGCAGTATTCATGCTTATCTAGCCAATTCTTTTGTGAGTTCATCTGGGCTCTAGCTGCTGTGTTAGGTTTGCTAGCTGACATGGAGTCAGCAATCCTTGGCCTGTTGATAGATGGTGGTTGTCCTCAGATCTTGCTGCTTTCTGAGAAAGCAAAAACAGACTCTCCAACAGATAGTGAGATCAGGATAAGTTAAAGTATATAAGAATTATTAATTTAGAGATATTTTTATGGGTGTAGCCTTACTTCTAGCCAATTACTGTAGTGGAAACTTCTCAATGGAGTCCAAAATCTTGGTCTCCATAGGATTCTCACTTGCTTCCCAGTTCCAGCTATGGTTTCATTTCCACTGAATGCCTTTATAGCTATGTCTAATAAAATAATGTCAGAGAAAGCAAATTGACTGAGAAAGAGAGAAGGGACATAACTGTGTCCACCCCCATTTTAGTTGAACTCAAATGTATGTTATATGGTCAACATACATTTGAGTATGCTTATAGAAAAGAAAAACTTACAAAGAGAAAACAAAACTGAAGGACAAGATTTAAATCAACAAGATTTGCTGACAAAAAGCCACAGAAATGATTGTCAGGGAAAGCATAACTCAAGGGAAGATTTGTGATGAATGTGCTGTAGTTTTGCTGCATCACTAGTAGCAGAATGGATTATTGGAATGAATCTGATATGTGAATGCATATCTTCCCATACTTATGCTACAGTGAAAAGTGTTGTGATAATGTGCTCTTCCTTCAGCTTTAATCAGGCATATTTAATGGAAATATCTAGAATCACCTCAACTTCCCTCATGGCAATTTAAACAATGTCAGATATTTGGGGACATGAGAAAAAATATTTTAATTAATGCTCTATTAGATGATAATGTTTTAGTAGCCACAAGTTCCCTTTTTTATAGTCAAGTATAGACTTTGGGGGGAGGGAAGCATTGGATCCTGGAGAAACATCTTGTTCTGCTAAATCTTAATGAAGAAGCAACCACCTAAAACTCTTTAACCCTGGCCATGTTTAATTTGATATTAGGAATTCAAACTGAAGTATAACCAAATGGACATTCATTTTCTGTAATTTCCATCAAGAGGGCTATCTTCTTTATTTCTATGTAGGAGGAAGGTATTAAAGTAGATTTGATTTGCACACACATTATTACTCTCCCTAGAGATATATAAATGATCCTATTAACTGTCACAATTTGGGAATAAAATATTAAGATATGATGGTTGGGCAATATTCTTTATTGTACTTCTGAATGTATATGCTTTGGTCTGAAGTCGCAGTTAAAACTGATCTCATAAAAATACACACATCATGTATCCATATGAAATATGTTGTTAATGACATAAAAACATTTAAAAAACTAAAAAAAGTTATGACACCATTGCTGAAGATACCACAGACCATGGTCACAGGAAATGGAATTACCATGCTGGAACCAAAAGGGAAACTAGCTTCCTGTTGGCTATTCCCCCATAGTGCTGGCAAGCACTATGGGAGCTGCTGGAAGGAAATGGTCACCACTAGCATGAATAAGCACGGGACTATGCAGACTACAAATTCACCCTGCTGGACAAGAGGACAATAAGTACACACTTGTGCAATAGTGGCACAAGCCTCTACAGGTAACCAATTGTTCTCTGATTGGACATAAGGCATGCTCAGAGGGATAGAACTCATACCTGATACTGGAAACCAAGTCAGATTCCCATAGTCCGGAAACCTATATTTCAGAGAGACAGCCCCCACCCAATAAAGAAGAGTGGGTTTGCACACCAAAAATCTCTCAAATAACTTTAACCCAAGCTGACCTCACTTTTGGTTGGAAAATCTGTTTTACTTAACAGATGGCAGTAAAAATGGAGGAGAGTCGAGAACTATCAATAAGACAAGAAGATAACCAACTACCCACCAGGAACCTTGCTAGCTCTTCCACATCTGCCAGGGCTCAGGAGAACTTGTAGTGAAGCAGTGCCATGAACACTGCTCTTACTGCTAATGTGATAACCAGCTCCAGTGACGGTGGCAGACAGAGCGATCAAGCATAACCTACTAAAGCAGAAATCTAGAGACTACAAAGAACTCAACACTAGATCAGATTGCTAACATGCCTGCCATGGCTCAGGGAACACTGTGGAAAGAGGGAGCAGGAAGACTGTAAAAGCCCCAGAGTGTGTGGGAATACCTGATGGTCCCCCATTATCCCACTGTGACTGACTGAGGCCTTATTGACTCCATAGTAAATCCCATAAGCTCACACAGGAGGGCCCCAGGGAAATGGGAATAGGGGAGAAGGAATATAAAGGTATAATCTGTTAATAATACATAAAAAATTAATTTTAAAAAAGCTGAGTTTTAAATTTTTGATAGTCATCTGATCATCAAGTATATCTAGAGGATCCTAATGCAGCACAAGGTCAGGGGAACCACAAAAGTTCTATGTTCACTTCAGACCAGTGCTGCTGGCCAAGAACTATCCACTGGAGAAGCAAAAGTGTGATTGTGGTGTTCAATTTAAAAGGAATACCAAGACAATAAAATTGGCTGTGTTGATCAGTCATTAGGGTAGTCAGCATCAGCATATGTAGTCTTGTTAAGCTTGTTCACAGATTTACAGGTATGGGGAGAAACTGTATTTGCAAAGAGCCCAGAGAAACCTTGAACTCTCTACAAGCCTCTGAGTCCTAGAAAAATGAAGCATTTAGGCTTTTGTGTTCCCACATCCTCACAGTGTTGCAAGTGTCTGCTGTGTTTGTTTGTTTGTTTGTTTGTTTATTTATTTGAGACAGAGAGAGGGAAAGAGAAAGAAGGAGAGTGAGAATGGGCCAACCAGGGCCTCTAGTCACTGCAAACGAACTCCAGACATGTGAGCCCCCTTGTGCATCTGGCTTATGTGAGACCTGGAGAATCAAACTGCAGTCCTTAGGCTTTGCAGGCATGTACCTTAACCACTAAGCAATCTCTCCAGCCCTGCTATATTTTATATGTACTGATTAAGACCTAAGAACAGCTAGGCCTCAGTTCTGGGATTTTGGATTAGAATACCACCTAACATGACTTCAAGACACATCATCTCTGTTGCATTGTTGGGCATTTGTGCAACTAAATTATGTTAGGAAGGTAGTAAAATTGTCTTGGAACCTAAGCCACTGATTTCTGTTCCACAGGAGGTTATCTTTGTAACAGGAAAGGAGCTATGCAGAGGAGGTGCATTAGATAAATGGCAAATTATAGGGTATATGCCAGAGAGACCACTGGGCATTTTCATCTTTTACATAAGTAGGTGACTAAGGACAACCACAAACCTGAATTAGCTCCATCCTATAGTTTTCCTTTTATATATTTTAAATTTTTAATTATTTATTTGAGAGATAGAGAGAGAGAATGAAGCAGATAAAAAGACAGAATGGGTGCTCCAGTGCTTCTAGCCACTACAAACAAACTCCAGTCACATGCACCATCTTATACATCTGTAGTTATGTGGGCACTGAGGAATCAAATTTGGGTCCTTAGGCTTTGCAGGCAAGTGCCTTAGCCACTGAGCCCTCTCTCTAGCCCTATATTTTCCATGTAATGCCAAACACTTATTAAGTGTTCAAACATAAGGAATCAGGAATGGAGGACAATCATTGGATCTGTAAAATAACTGTCCTGCAACATATTGATGGTTGTCATTTGGATGAGAAGGAAAAAGAAATTGATGAATGGGCAGAATCAAAATCAGTAATTTTTATGGTCAAATTAAGTTGAAAATGAGATCATTAACTTGGTATGATTTTTTAAAAAATTATTGGACTTTAGACAAAGAACCAATGCTAAACTTTAGAGATGTGATTGCGATTGATTGGAAGATAAAATGATCCTCTATAATATGGTATGTTATGGAGAAGTTTATAGATTTGGAAAAAAAATCAAAGTGGGACCAGAGTAGAGAAACTTTCTTCCACAGTATGGCACTTCTTGCTAAAATGGATTTTCTGGGCTGGAAAGATGGCTTAGTGGTTAAGGCGCCTGCCTGCTAAGCCTAAGAATGCTGGTTCCAATCTCCAGGTCCCACGTTTAGCCAGATGCAAAGTGACGCAAGGGTGCAATGCCGCACTTGCCCACAAGGGGGCACACACATCTGGATTTCGTTCACAGCAGCTGAGAGACTGCTGGCGCGCCCATTCTCTATCTGTCTTCCTCTCCCTCTGTATCTGTTTCTCTCTGTCTCTCTCCAAAAATAAATAAAATAATAATAAAAAAATTTTAAATGGATTTTCTGTCTTAACTGGATCCCAAGGTATTGCAAAAATGTTAATAGGATTTCCCCACATTAGGCTGAAACTCTTCACCCCTAATAAGACTCTGATTTCCACTTACTTGTTCTGTTCTCAATGCCACATTAACCATTATAAAAGCATTCTGTATATTTACTACATGTATGTGAAGTTCAGCCAAGTATTGTTACTTTCAAACAGTCACTTCAGTATCCTTCAGGCCTTTTCTAATTCTTTCATGGAGAAGTTGTCACCTTACCTTGGAGCAAAATTCTCTTTAAGCTGAATTTAACTTTTCAAATGATATTCTCTCCAGTTCTGGTGCTAAGACTTTTAACTTGATATTCCATCTGACTTGCTTGATTGCAATATATATTCTTTTCACACAGAGCATGCAAGCTTGATCTTGCTAGCTCTCCTAATTTTAAATTTTTCCCACTCTTTTCACTCCTAAGACACTATCTATTTTCATCACTTCCTATCTCAAAGAAAACTACATATGTAAATGTATATTTTTAATTTACTCTAGGTTTAAAACTAAGAATAGGAGAATAAATTGTTCATGGTCTAGGATTAACTTGGTGAAGTGCTTCATCCAAATAAGCATAGAATTGGTATATCATAATCTTCATCCTGGCAAACATCTAATGATACAAAATTTACTTAAATTCAGAAAGACAAAATTAGGATATTTATAAATGGCTGCAGCTACATAGTTAACAGTGCTCCCAGGCTCCAAATCTGTTATCTTTGTTCTGAAATTGAGAATAATATTTTGAGAAAATAACGTATATCTTCTTTGCAACATTCCCCTATGTTTGCTTCTCATAAAATGGGATGTTTAATATCATTCACTGCCACAGGGAGGACTGTTAGTAAAAGTGAAAGAAAAAAAAGAATGTGCATTTTTTTGTAATTAATATACCTTTTAAAATGTGTACCTCCTTCGGAAAAAAGGATTTTTCATGTAACATCTTGAGAAACAAAAAAGTAGAAAAATACTTTTGCAGAACATAAAAGACATAGCCATAAACCCAAAGAAGTGGCACAAACGAGAGAAAAGTCCCTGTCTTTTGACAAGGTACTAGGGAGGCAGAAATTCCAGTAAGTTAGCTTCCTGGGGAATCTTAAGAGGCAACAGAGGATGCATCCAATAGAATCTGCATATATGAAGGCTGCATCCTAGTCACAACAGAACACCCAGGTTTTGCCACTGGACCAAACATGTGAGGATCCGGGGATGGTCTCAGTGAAATGATGAAAATAGAACATACCAGCATCTCTCAACTCTAATTGTGGCCCTAAGCAATACCTATGACTCTGAAATACAAGATGATAAGAAATTTTTAATATTTTTAAAGAAATCATTTATTAAATTTCACATGTTTTTATAATGAAATATTCATTATATTTCTTTTTTAAAAGCAAGGTTTAACAGGGTTTACACCTGTACTTCTATTAGACTAAGTAGTCGCTCTTGAAGAATTCTTCCTCACTGGCAGACAGTAAACAGCAAAATTTGTATGCAAATAATTCCTTGACTTACAAAACAGTTATACCTTCATTAATGTTGGTAACATCTGACCATTGGAAAAATTTTCTTTGGATAATTAATTTAGCACATTTGGCATGGCTGATACTTAGTCATGTAGTCAGACTCTTTTCCTCAAGGGGGCACTTTAATGTAAGCTAAATCACTTTGCAGATCTGACTTCATTTCTCTGTGGGAGGATGGTTCATTTCACTGAGCAAAGCTTTTAATGTGACATTTTCCATATGTGGTATTTGCACTCTTTCCAGCATACCTCTAAAAACTGGCGCTCTCGTATAAAATATAAGATTCTATTCTATACAGATAAATGCTATTCTTCCCTTCATCAGTTTCTGTATGCAAATAGCCCTTGGTTTTAGATCATCAGTATGGAAAGGGTATTTTCAATCTGTTAACAGTTGGAAAAATACAAGACCTGGAATTAGTTGATTCTATGAGGTCATTTTCCACAATGTTTCTAGTTCTCAGATGCTTATATTTTATAATAGCTGTATGATAGAATAGCTGAACCAGTTTACAAATTCCCTGTGGATGATGCTTCTGAACACTCAGTAATTCTGAATAATAAAGATGATAGGAGTCATTTCACTGTATCGAGAGCCAAATGACTGGTACATATTTATAAAACAGGGAACAAATAGCCAGACTTAGGTTTAAGTATGTTTATACTTTTTAAAAAAAAAGTATAAAAGAACATGGATGTAAAACAGAAGAAAGTTTCACAAATAATAAAATATCATTTCACAAAACTGTCAACACCTGAAACCCCAAAGCATACTTTCATAGAAGAGAAATTACTCCTTCAAAACAGGGGGAGTTGGGGACTGAAGAGATAATTTGGCTGTTAAGGTTCTTGCCTGCTAAACCTAAGGACTGAGGTTCGATTCCCCAGAACCCACATAAGCCAGATGCACAAGGTGGCTAAGGCATCATGGGGCACATGCATCTGGAGTTTGTTTGCCATGGCTAGAGGCCCTAGTACCACCCATTCTCTTCCTCTCTCTCTCTAAAAAAGTAAATAAACATGAAATATTTTTTTAAATACAGGGGGGATTAAAGAGTAGAAGTTCTTTTCTTTCTGGGGAATGTAGAGATATGTGAAACTCTAAATAGTATTTGTGCTTCTGATTTATTTTGTTTTGTTTTTCCATGTATGGTCTTTCTCTAGCCCAGGCTGACCTTGAATTCACTATGTAATCTCAGCTTGGCCCAGAACTCACAGACATCCTCCTACCTCTCTGCCTCCCAAGTGTAGCACCATGACCAGCTATGAATAATTTTGAACTTCTTCACAAAAGCATACCACTTACCAAATGTTTTATTTAAATTTTATTATTCATTAATGGACAGAATTATCTACAACATACTGTTTTGAAGTACATATACATTGTGGAATGGCCAAATGTAACTAGCATTCATTATCTCACAGTTATCATTGTGTTGAGAACTCTTCCATTCTTATAGCTTTTTTTTTTTTTTTTTTTTTTTTTTTTTTTTTTCATTTTTGGTTTTTCAAGGTAGGGTCTCACTCTAGCCCAGGCTGACCTGGAATTCACTATGTAGTCTCAGGGTGGCCTCAAACTCATGGCGATCCTCGTACCTTTGCCTCCCGAATGCTGGGATTAAAGGCGTGCGCCACCACACCCGGCCATTTTTATAGCATTTTAAAGAAATAATTAGGCTGTTAACTATCGTTAGCATATTGTGCAATGGCACTCTTGATTTTATTTCTTCTATATAAATGAAACTTTTTGTCAATTGGCAAACATCTTCCAAACCCACCTGCACCCAAATGACTTTACTACTGTTAGTGAATATTATACTCTATTCCCATAAAATCATTTTTTTAGATCTCACACAAATGACACTATGTGGTATTTGTCTTTCTCTGTCTGACTGAATTCATTTAATCATGGAGAAATCTAGGTTGTGAGTGTTGCCTTAAGTAAGATTCTCTCTTTTATGGATTAATAGTATTCCATTGTGTATATATGGCACATTATCTTTATCTGTGTGTTTACTGATAGATTGTTAGGTTGGTTTCATAGCTGGTGCATTACTTGGGATTCTTCTTGGGAAAATAACTGATGAAATAAATGCATATTATAGAGGAAATTTATAGGATTTGTTTGCAGAGTAGAGACTGGGAAGTTCCAAAATGGGTTTCTGCACATTGCCATGACTAGCTGTTTAGTTGAGGAGGCTGGATATCTCAGAGGTCCCAGTCTTTTACTGAAGATCTGGAAAATTCTTGGAAAGCCACTGGCCCTCAGTCAACACTGAAAGGCTGAAGAAACAGGGTTCCATTGTCAGCAAACATTGGTAGTAACAGAATAGATGCACTTGCCAGTCAGGTGAAAGCAGTAGTACTTCCTGGGATTGCTTCATAAATAGACTGCCAGAAGAGCTGCTGACTCTGAAAGAAGGTCCTCCCCCTCAGTAAATCTTTCCTTGAAAGCCTGCCCTAGAGATATGTTGCTCCCTTGTTTTCAGGTCAAATCCACTTGATAATAACACTAGAGATTAACCATCATGTTTGAACTGTTATGACAACATATGTATTCCATGTTATTCAGATATATACCAAATACTGAGAATGCTGTGTCATTTTTTAATATTTTGGCTTACCTTTATAACACATCCTCATCACCATTTGCTATTTTTTTCCTTTCCATAGTAGACATGCTTGTAAGACATAGATATGAAGTGATATTGCATTGTGGATTTGATTACTGCCCCCCCCATGATAAGCAAATTTGAGACAATAGATCCTGGACCTTCCTTTTTTATAGCTAACTATTCATTACTGACTCATCTCCTTATTTCTTCATGACTGAGTCTTGATATCTAGTAATCTGTCCATTTCTTCTAGGCTAACCAATTAGTTGCTGCATAATTGTAAAAAGTAGTTTCCTGGTGCTTTGTATTTTGGTTATATAAGTTGTCAAGCATCCATTTGTCTATATGATTTTACTTCCTTAATTCTTATCTCTCGGGCTTGCATTTCACTTGCATTCTTTAAAAAAGTAAAATAAAATAAAAACAATTGTGAAAGCCAGGCATGGTTGCAGACATGTTTGATCCCAGTACTCAGGAGACTGATGTAGGAGGATCTCTGTGAGTTCGCTGTGAGTTTGAGGCCACTCTGAGACTACATAGTGAATTCCAGGTCAGCCTGGGCTAGAGTGAGACCCTACTTTGAAAAAACACAAACAAACAAACAAAACAAAACAAACAAAAAATCAAATCATTAATTGTGCTGATGCTTACTATGGCTTAATCAATTCTCTATTATTAACTTCTCTTATTATCTTTATTGCATACTTCTTACTATCAACTTTGGTCTTGGTTGGTTATTTCTTTTTTGTAATTTTTAAAAACATTTTTTTCAAAGTAGGGTCTCATACTAACCCAGGCTAGCCCCAAACAGCAATCTTCCTACCTCTCCACCCAAGCACTGGGATTAAAGGCTTGCACCACCTTACATGGCAAGATTTTTTTTTTTGCAATATTAGGTTTGAGATCATTGTTCCTTTTGATATTGGAATATACTAGCATAAATTTATCTCTCAGTCCTGCTTTTGTTGTAACCCATACGTTTTGACATTTTGTATTTCCATTTTTATTTGTCCTAGGACATTTAAAATATTTTTCATAAATACAATTATTATTAAGGAGGAAGAATCTGAATTTTCTACTGTTACTGGTATCTAATGTTATATTGTTGCCTGAGTATGTTCACAAATCTAAATTTGATAAAACTTTGTTTTATCTTCTAATATGTGTTCTACTCTGGAGAAGGTTACATGTGAAAGTGAGAAGAAAATGTATTCTACAATTATTGGCTGGTATGTTCTTTCTATATCTATTAGGTCCATTTTATCTAAAGTATGGATACATTCAAATTTCCCTTATGAATTATTATTCTGGTTGATCTGTCTACTGCTGATAATGCTCTGTTGAAGTTATGTCATGCAAATCTGTGATATTTTAATCTTTCCCTATAGGTTTATTGATATTTGCATAACAATTAGACATTCTATTATATGTATATGTTCATCTTCTTGCTCAAGAGAGCCTATAATCATTAAATAATAATCTTTATTTTGTGACTCTTGATTTTGTTCTATATTTAAGCTTATATTGTAATTTATTTATCACCTCTGTTCTGATGAAGTATATTTACATGCATAGTATTATTAAATGCAAAAGATCCAGCCTTTATCTTCATCCTTTCCTAGTTGTTTTGTAGAGTATTTTTCTCCCTTGTTCTTATCTTTCTTGTCACTAAGAGATTTTCTCTAGTGCTGTGTTTTATTCTTAGACTCTCATATTTTGTGTTCAAAACTTTGGATTTATATTTCCTGTGAGGCTTAAAATAGAAATATGTTAGTTTAAAATGCTGACAGCTTTTCACAAAGTAATCTATTGCTACAAAAAGTACCCTCTCCTACATTTGAATGTTTAATAGTACAATTTATGTATACTTTACTATATTCAATATCCCTTAACAAAATTTTGCAGCTATTTTATTAGTTTTTTCTTTTATGCTTTCTACTAGAAATATAAGTGATTTGTACACCATCATCATTGTGTTCTGAATTTGTCTAGTTGATTACTTTTTCCAGTGAGTTTGACATCTTCAGGTTTTCCACATTATTCATTATTAGCCTTTTGTTCAGATCAAAGAACTATTACTGTTTCTTGTAAGACAGGTCTGGAAATAATGGATTTCCTCTGTTTGTGTGTGTGTGAGCAAAAGTCTTGATGTTTCTTCATTCCCAAGGGCAGTTTTACTGGGTGCAGTAGTCCTGGTCAACAATGTTTTTATTCTTCAGAACACTGAGTATCTATCTCATCCTCCTGACTCCTGCTCTGTCAGGCTTTTGAGAAGTGTGTTTCTTGCCTTATTAGAATACCATTGTAATATTTACTTCTCTTCATGCTTTTGTTTGATCCTCTCTTTGTCTTTATATATTTTATTATAATATGCCTTGAGCTATATATAATGTATTAAAACTTATTTGGAGATTTCATCCTTGATTCATTATTTATAGTGGTCTCAAAGAAAACTGGATTTCTCCCAATATTTCTTTAAGTAAGCTATAGTCTCTTTCTTCTTAGGATTTGAACATTTTTATTGTCCTGTGAATTTAATAATGCTTTATTCTTTCTGTTTTCTCCTCTGAGTATATGTTCTTAAACAATCTGCTTTCAAATTCATAGATTATTTCCCCTTCTTAATGATTTCTGTTGATGCTCTGTCTTGCCTATTTTTAATTGTATTTGTAAACTCTAGGTTTGCTATTACTTAAAAATTCAGTCCCCGTCAAACTTATCATTCTGATCACTTATTGTTTTTATTTGTTTGAGCTATTGCTTTAGATTGTTGTTCAGTGAGCTGTTTTATAGTTTATTCATTTGCAAGGAGAGAGAGAGGGAGGGAAGAAGGGGGCTAGGGAAAAATATGAGAATGGGCAAGCTAGGGCCTCTAGCCACTGCAAACAAACTCCAGATACATGCACCACTTGGGTACTGTGAAATTGAACATGAGTTGCTAAGCTTTGTAGGCCAGTGCCTTATCCACTGAGCCATCTCTCCTGCCTCCAGCGTGCTTTCTTAACCATGTCCCTTTTGATTCTTTCTAGATTTTCAACCATCTACATTTGTTAAGAGTCAGTCCTTGTAATCTTATTTTGTCCACTTTAGTGATCATACTCTCTTATTAGATTTTGGTCCTTGTGACCATGGGGCCATTATCACTACATTTGAAGTAGGAACTCACTGTAGTGTGCACAGACTAGCAGGAGAAGAATGACAAATGGTACCCCAAATGGCACTGAAATGTGCCAGAATGCTGAAGTAGATGTAGCCAGCAAGCATAGGTCATGTCAGGGTTCATCAAGTGCTGCTGTGACCTGTGCAGAGCTTAAGATCATCCAAAGGTTCTGGGTCTGATGTGGGAAAGGTATCAAACCTCTCATGCAACTTTGTGTCTGAGGCTATGTAGTCTAGTTCAGTTTGAATGTACTTGCCTACAATCTAGGGCCATGAGGAACTGTTTCTTTATAGTCCCAGTGTTGAGGCCCAAGCCAAAGTCAGGTGCTTACTTCTGTCCGTTTCCTCTCAGCAGATGGTATCTCTGTGCTATTACCTGTTGTTGGGAACAAGATGGTTTGAGTAATGTAATATTGCTCTTCTACCTTCTCTGCTACATCTTTTCCTATTTTTTCAATAATCAGCTATTGCAATCTCCTTTCTGGAGCCCTTAGCTCTTATGAACATTTTTAAGTATATATTATTATTTCATTTGTGGTTTTGTAAGGCAAGTAATAGAAGCTTTAGAGTCTTTAATATATTTCAGTATATAAATTTGCTAAAGTTTTCAACCCTTTGTTTTATTTTTTTTGTAAAATTTTGTGTTCTATATTGTGACACCTAACTTCCCTATGGAAGTGTTACTTTAAAGTGAATTGGAGTAGGAGTCAGTAGAAGAGGCCAGAAAGCTAGAAAGTGGCTATGAAGGAAGACGGGGAAGATATCCCTAATGGTAGAGTATAATAGATATATAAGTAGACTGGCAAAATAAGACTGGTGAAAGGTATAAGTGGCATTGGGGGAAGGGGTGGCAGACACTAGAAGGGTCAAGTGTATGCAGCAAGGTTTAATTAAAGTTGATGATATTGTGAATAAGCCATATAGAAACTTACTTCTTCACTAGGTAACTTTGCTCTGCAAGTTCTTACTGAAAGTGCCCTCAAGATTCACCTAAGAGATTATCTCTTACTTGATTTGTTGACTTGATGAAGTTGACAATAGAATTTAACTGTCACAGTATGTAGTCAGCTTACATGACTTGGAGGAAAATGAAATATATGAATCATAACTTTTTGAAGTTGATTTTTGTAATGGAGTATCTTGCTTGCTAATTTCAGAGCTATGAATCTGTAGAAATTCCTGTGTATGGAAATGTTTTCCATTTGATATATTTTCTACAGAACTCCTGATCAACAGCATGCTCATCTTTAATGTAAATTCAATTTGTAAACTATGTGATCCAAAAAAGTTAATTGTTCTAGTTGTTTGTTGCAGTACTGGAGCTAGAATCCAGGGCTTCATACACGATAGGCATACACTCTACATTCCCAGGCCAATGTCCTTTTAAAAATGCACTTATAGGTTTGAGCATGTCTTTTTATAATTTCAGCTAGAGGGCAAATAAATTTGTAATGATAAACTTCAAGCTGTTTTAGTTTTCTTGACAGTTTGTGTAAGAAAACCCTGTTGTTAGTACTATTCATACCCTGGTATCAAATTATGCTTCTTTTCCATAGATAAATCAGTATGTACTATAGAATAAATGCTAGATATTTTTAAGAACCAGGCTCAATTAAAAGACACTTGACTAGTCCCAGTAAGGTGAAAAATTTGAGTCGATATATTTCATCTCAGGAGGGAACATCCAAGTCAGCTGATGATCATTACAATTCCCTGTTAGAATAAAGATTCCAGTAAAAACAAAATACTAACCAAGTCTAGTGGTTCAGGCATATTATCCAAGCTCATCAGGAGGCTGAGGTACAAGCACAAGTTCAAATTCTGTGTGGGCAAGAATTCAAGACCAGCCCAAGAAACTTAGTAAGACTTTGTCTCAGAAGTAATTTTAATCAATATTAACAAAATAAGATTGAGGATGGAGCACAGTTGTCCCCAGTACTGAAAAAAAGTGTTCAAAATTGACAAAAAAATTATGCACAAATTCTTCATTGATAGGTCTCACACACAAAGCACCATTTAAAATCTGGTTCCAAACTACTCAAATGGAGTGGTCTAAGATAGAACCACCAGACTTCAGTGGAGGAGAGATGGGGAGGGGGGGAACTCCTGGAACTCATGCATATAGGACAAGGGAATACTCAAAACCAATGTAAGGTATACGCATAATAATCACCCCACCAACTTCATATCATGCAGCAGAGTTCTCAACAGCATGGGTACAAACTTAATTGTTTGGGACATTAAAAGCTGACATTGTGGCTTCTTTATCCTTTGCTCCATCTGAAATTCTCATTATTAATAGCTTTGAAGGTTTGAGAGTGAATCTCCAAGAAATATTCATTTCTCATAGATATTAGTTAGACCTTGAGGCTCATGGTATCAGAGTTTAATCACTGAACTTTAGCCAGTTGAGTTGCCCAAAGAGGCCTCTGCTGCAAATGCTTCATTTTTATCTTAAGGCGATTATATTACTAGATAACATTGCAATAAGTATTTAAGTTTCACCAAACTAATAAAAAGGAAAGTTTAAAATGTATAAATACAATGGTATGTAATATAACTTTACAACATAACATTTTTAGGGACAGTGAAAATAATAAGGAATTTTATTTATTTTCTTTTTGAAGTTGAGAGACAAGCTCTCAAGCCCCAGCTAATTGGGTGTCAAGATATCAAACTCAAAGGACTGATGACTGTTCAGTGAACTGTGTTCATTTTAGAACTTATATTAGAGAAATGAGCAGTGAACTTTAAAGGAGTAGCTTTTCGGTCTCCTCTTAATCTTTATGTTCTTTAGATTCATCTCAAAGGATGCTCCATGCACCAAGCAGAGATCCACAGGAAGATTAGACCATAAAAATTGGACTACAACTATTTTTCTTGTAGAAAGTATCAGTGGCCTAAAAATGGCCAAAAAAAAATCCATAATACAGACTACTTGTTACCTTCCTTTCCATAGGTGATGGTTAACAACAAAAAAAAAAAAAAAGGTAAATTATTTCAATGTAACATACAAGTGCACTTCAGAAAAAGGTGAGATATACATATATATGGCATTACCAGCAGTTGCTTTAGAGTTTGAAAACAAATAACAAGGACATATTTAGAAATAGAAATAAATGAGGATATGCACAAAGACAATTATCCTAAAACATTGTCTATAATTTTATATGTTAAGGGACTTGGAAATTCTTAAAATGAAAATAAGGCATTCTCAGTATATAAGCATAGTTAAGTGTTTCTGGAGAAAGAATATGGAAAGACATAAAAGTGCTGAGATGGGTGCTGAGTGAAATATACATTTTACAAAATCAAGAACTAAGTAAGTCAAAATTTCAGGAGAGCTGATAGATAAACATCCTGTGTCAGATCCCATAAAAAAGCTGATTGAATAGACATAGCACAAAAATAAGTGTTTTAACCCATTGACATTTCTTCCCTGTCCTCCCATGCCCAAGAACTTCTTTTTCCTTTGTCTATAAAGATATTTTTTATATTTTCTGAAATTACTCTAACAAATTAGAATTGTAAATGCTCTTTTAAATATTTTTACAAATTTATATTTGTAGGCAGAGTATGAAAAGAGAGAGAGAGAGAGAGAGAAAGACGACAAGAGAAAGAGAATGTGTGCACTAGGACCTCCAGCCACTGCAAACAAGCTCAAGATGCATGCACCACTGCATCTGGCTTTATGTGGGTACTGGAGAATTGAACCTGGGCCATTAGTATTCACAGACAAGTGCCCTAACTGCTAAGCCATCTCTCCAGCCCCATATAAAAAATTTAAATAAAAGTAGATTGTCAAAAAATTATGCCTTAGGTTACAACATGAAGGAACCCAAATAAAGATCAAAATTAAGTATGCAAAAATCATAAGATTACAACATAAGTTCCAAGAAATTATATGATTACAATATAAAATCCACAAGAACATATAATTACAGCATAAGAACCAGAGAGTATAAAATTACAGCATAAGACTCAAGAGAACATAAGATTGCAAAATAAGACCCAAGAGAACATACAACTACAACAAAAGAACCAGGAAAATATATGATTACAACAAAAGAAGGGTAAAACAGACAGTTGGGGAACTCTGGGAGTTTAAGCCATTTTCCTCATAATCACACTCCTGCTATAGGTGTGCTCAGAGTCCCATGCCTACCAGATGCCTTATCCTCAGTAGAAATGCCAAGGAATACTTCAAGATGTTGGAAATGTTTGTAGAACTGGCAAAGTAGAACTTATTATATTAAGATAGTAGAACGATGTTGTGCTCACATATATAAGAAAACAGGAGTGTGGTATGCAATGAAGTAATTCAAAGGCAAAATAAATAAATTGAAGGATTTTTCAAAGTTACAAGCATTGGAATTTGTGTTCCAGACAAGATTAATCAGATTAATGAGAAACAGAGGATACTCTAGCTGATATCTAGGTTCATAGATCGATAAATATTAATAGGCTATAAACATAACAGCTTCTATCTTCTTGATTGGATAAGCACCATTCTCCAAACTGCTTTCTTACGCATAGATTGACACTTTGAATTGGAAACTTTTAGAGATGAACCTTGGGCCTTGGTGAGTCACAAACTTTATTTTATAACATGTATATTTTTCTTCTCAAAATATACTAATACCAAATAAATGAGAAAAAATTAGTAACGCAACAGTCATTATAAAAATCTAGATGTAAATTATTACAATTCTAAGTGAATTGTTCTTTTTTCAAGCACTTCAGTTTCTATGAATGTAACTTCAAAATCTGTTTTTATTTGCTCTACCCACATTTACTGATGATTGTAGCTGAGAAAATACATCGGCAACTTTTGATTAAATGTCTGAAAAGAAAAACAAAATGAAACCATTAAAATATAATCATTAAGGGGCTCAGTGGATGAAAGAGCTTCCTTGCAAAGTCTGTTAACCCATATTTAATTCCCCAGACATATCTACATAAAGCAGATGGACCTCTGGTTGCCATAGTAAAAGATCCTGACATCCCCCCCACACACACTCACGTGCGTGCACGTGCATGCGAACACACACACACAAACACACACACACAACTCAGCAGTAAGAAAAAAATGACACAATGAAATTTGTAGTAAATTGGTCAAAAATGGAACATATCATACTCCATGACCTCACACAATCACAGAAAGACAATCATCTCATGGTCTCATTAATTTGTGCTTCCTAACTTGGATCAGCCCAAGTTGCTGACGTACCTATTAGGCATCTCAAGGCCTGGACAATATGGAGGGTACAGCTTGGGGGGAGGGGAAGAGTAGGGGGTGACA